>CM044396.1:10567500-11880000 GCA_024322285.1 Musa beccarii | reverse complement strand
CCATCGTAAGAGTAAGTGGAGGTGGGAAGAGGATAAATGATATAGGTTAGGGACATTTGATTACAAATGGAAGTCTTCCCCTCACTTTAACGAGTGGTGAGAGAAAGCATGAAAAAGTATTACCCATGTCTATAATATATTTTATTTTTAAATTATTTATAATATTTATAATTTTTAATTATTTTAATATAAATATTTATTTATTATTTTTAAAATAATTTTATATTAAAAACTTAGTGTTAGGGATCTCAGTGTAAATCTTAAAATTTGAATATGATTTATGAAATATTCATATTAAGTTAGAGAAAAAAAGAGAAAGAATATAAAAGACATGTGTCACTAGCTAACTTGAGGAGTGTAACGCCTATGCTTATTTATATTTTGACACTTATAATCTTTTTTTATTATATATTTATCACATTATCATATTTTATATTAGCTAAACCTAAATAATAAGAGAAGAAAAGTGAAAAAAACACTAAATTAAAAACTTGTCGTAATCTATTCATTGCCTCTGGGATTAACTTTTTCTCAGATAAATGTTCCATCCTATCCTGTAGTGATTTCTATCTTTAATTGCTTCTTGTTTTTGAATAATTTGTAGAGTTTTACCCTTTTTAATGACATCAACCTCAATTGAGCTGCAAAACTTGCTAATTTAAAATTTATAAGAATTGTAACCTATTTGCCTTGTTTTAACTATAATGTTTTATGAAAAATTTTGATTTGGGTAAAACCTATCACTTTGGAAACTAGTCTCTTAGATTTTTCTTTTAGTACATTGAATGATTTAGAATACAAATACCTACCTAAAGATTTATTTTAATTGATCCTTTCAATTCTATCAAATACAAAACAAAATGACATAAGCCTATATGTATTGTCTTAATTATAGTGTTCTGTACAAAATTTAGATTTGAGCAAAATTACTTTTATTAGAAACTAGACTTGAAAATCTTATTTGAATGATTTAAAGTGTAAATGACTATTCAAGTGTTTATTTTTTATCTCTTGAATTTTACTAAATAAAGATAATATGTTCTGACCTTTTTGTATTTCATTGCATATAACTTTTTGTATATAACTTTAATTTATACAAAATTTATTTCATCTGAAAGTACACTCATATATCTTTCTAATAATATTTTACTTAAATAGCATAATTTCTTATCCTAGTATCTATTGTAATATATTTTATAGATTCTATCATAGCACATTTGTTCTCAAATTTATCAATTATTATTTCTACCTTTTAAAACTTAATTTTTGCTAAAATTCCTCTATCAAATGAGTCATACATTGTGATTTTAAACTCTTATATTTTTTTATCACTGAATTTTATTACTTTGAATGAATTGTGCATATATTTATGTCGCTTGATATTATTTTATTTGTGCACATGTTTACTTTTATTGTTTCACATGCACTTCCTATACATTCTAACTTTTTAGATCAAAATATTCTTTTTACACTTTGATATTTATAGAATAATGTGAAACTTTGTGAGAAATAAAAAGAAAGTTATGTATAGAGCATGTGATGTTCTTGTTGGCTTCAATGACTTTATTTAAATGTGGATGGATGGAGTTTGAGAGATTAATGTTAATGATAATCTAAAATTGGATAGATTATGTTATATTATGATCTCACTTCACCTTCTATGCTCATTTCACAAGTTTTCTAAAGTATATGCTTATGTATTTCTATATACTCTTTGAATATGAATAAAATGAATAAAATATCAAATATAACAATTAAGCTTATATTTTACATTTACTTTTTGATATGCACTTAGAATGTGCTTCACTTTATTGTCATGAATGAATCTGAAATATCAAATATGACTCTACTCTCTAGCTAATAATTTATATCTTGATATTAAGTAATTTATATGTTGCTCTTTGCTTCTTTGATAAGTATGTTTCTATTAATATGATATATATGACTTTTGTATTCATATCTTGTACCTTGATTCTTAGGTCATATGATTTGTTATCTTTTTGTCATGGATATATTAGTTATTTGCTAAGCTTTGTAGCTCACACTATTACTATATAAATTTTTGAAGTTAGCTTACCCTAAGTCTAATGTTAGGTTTGGGCTAAAGTAGTAAAATACTAGAAGATTTTGATAAGTTTTTTGTGGTTTAACATAATGTTATAATAGTACACACTTGTATTGTTATTTAAAAAATCTGAATTGATGTGACTTATAAAAGTTAAAGGGCTTCTCCTATTTTAAAAGTTTAAAATATTAAGTATAAAGTTTTATATTGATATAAAATTATGATAAATGGTTGGTTTTGTGATTATGGTAATTCTAGCTCTTAGAGGTTTATAAGTGGTGGTTAATAATTTTTGAATTGACCTTAAGTTTTATGGAGTTATCGAGTAATGTATTAAATGATTATAAATTGTATAGGTTCTATAGTTCTGAATAAAAATTTATTCTTTTTTAGTGCCCTTAAATTTTATCTTGAATCTTGAATTTTGATTATAGATGATTGATAATTTTCTTAATTTAGGATATTCTTGCATATGTTAGATGTTATTTTGAGAGTGTCATAATGTCAAATGTGGCAACAATAAGATTCAAAGATTGTAGGGCAATGTCGAAAGTTGTTGACCTAGCCCTAGGTGACTTTCTCGAAAAAGAAAGATAGAGATAGAAGACAACAAAGCAAAGCCCAATAGTGATGAGGTGAGGCAACATGGCAAAACGATATGGTTAATATTAATGACTATAGTATCTTCACCAGGTGGGACCATAGCAATGATAAGCACATGTGGCGATAGTGCAAAGTTGTCAAATAAGAAAGGTGTGTCCTTTGTCAACATTTTAATAGGGGTAATTACATATTATCCCTTGTAGTAAATTATACTTAGTATCCCGATCTCTATATTTTAAAAAGTAGTATTATAGTCCCTGTACTTATGAAAGTAAAATATTTAACTCTAATTCTTACTTATGTTGTAAACTTCATCGATGGAAAAAATCACACATGTAGTCATGTGTAAAAAAGATGTGAATGGAAAGGATAAAAATATAATTTTATTATATTTTAAATTATTAATTTTATATAAACTTCTCACCTTGTCTGATTTCCTTCTTTCCTCTTTCTAACCTGCTTGCCCACCACTCCTCTTTCTAACTTGATTGCCCATTGCCCTTACTCATCTGTCACCCCTCTTTTCAATCTGATTGTCCACCACCCCTCTTTCTAACCTACTTATTCATTATCTCTCTTTCCAACCTGTTTACTCGTTGTCCTGTCATCCCCGCACTTGTCAATGGTGGCCTCGTCATTCGCTCCATCATCCCCACCCTAGTTGGCGACAGTCTCATCATCATCAATGAAACTTGCTACCTATGTATAATATATACATATCTACATCTGTAAGAGTGGTGAAGAAGATAAAATCATTTCTACATAAAACTCCCCTCTGTAACTCAATCTAGAGAAGGGCAATGATAAGGGCAATACAACACTCTTGCTATTCACTAAGGTCAATGAGTTCTTGGATCTCGTTGGGTATAATATTGTCGAGTTCTTACAGTTGATGTAGGTCATTTAAGAATGAAAGATATTAGATTTATGGTTTGCTATATTTATATTACTCACCAACTAAACTTCATCCTCCAGAATCTTTCTACTTTTATAAAGCTAATAGATTAGAAAATTATTTGAGTGGTGTTAATTTTGTCTATGTAAAAGAAAGATAGATAAGGATGTTAACTCATGTAGATTCCCTATATGTTGATTCTTGCAAAGAAGAATTTAGCTTTCCAAATTTATAAGTTCGGAGGAATAAAAAGAGGAGCATGTATATTTCTTGCAAAAGCTTTAATGTGAAATTTATAACATACATATGACTGTGAGAATGCCAGCTTAGAAGCTTTATTCTTTCTTATTAACATAGTATCTTCTTATGCTTTATTTCAAGTAGCTAATGATAGAGAAAGCTTTATCTCAATTTCTTTTTGGATTTGGAATTAGTTCAATCACTTACATCTCAAAGCTCTTAAAAACTGATCAATCTTGCAGCCAATTATCAAACTAATCAAGAATTATGAGTTCTTCTTTCACAACCCAATTTATATGCAAAGAGATCAAGCATACAAACTGATGCTAAAGAGTTTGCTTCAAGAACAGCTATTGAAGGTCTTGCACTTCTATACTCATTTTCTTTAATAACATAAGATGCAATCATTTCACCCTTGGAGATAGTATACAAGTTCTTCAGTATTGATACAAATCACTGAAATATATTAGCATGAGATTTGAAGGAAAAGTGGAACTGTCATGTCTTATAAGCCATCATAAGAAACAACTTTTTATTGATGACAAAAACTTACATGCTTATTGGTTCATGAACTTTGCTATGCCTCATTGGAGTTTGACTTATAGTAGCAATTTTATATCAGTTTCCTATTTCTACTAAAGTTATCTACCTACAGAGATGGCAGCTTCTACTACATCTACAGCAAAAATTATAACTAAATACACATATGAAACATAATAATCTGTCTAAAAAAATCTTTATTTTTTATTCCTAATCACACATCAGAATATCGAGAACAGTTCATTTAATCCTAACAATTTTAGAGCTTTCACTGCATAAAGGAGATCGGTGAATTTGTTATTAGGAAAGCTTCGTGATAGTGCAGCATGCAAGTACAGATCAATGAAAATAACATCAGCATCCATCACTGGTTGAATTGTCATTTGAAAAAAATGATCTTAGATGATATAAGGAACACCTGACGACATTACAGAGGATGTATACTCCACAAGTACAGAGTTCAGTAAAGCAAAATCTAAGAACATTTTAATCCCCCCAGTCAAAATTGCACAAGATGAGCAACAGAGCTCAACAGAAAGTGAGAACTCTAGAGTGTAGTGATGAATATCAGACTTTTACCGAAGTATAAATAGAAGGCTTCCTATTATAAGATCTGTCACTTCTAAAAGGTTTCCTTCTGCAACACATATAAATAGGAAGGCTTGGGTCTCATAGGTCTACTGTACTGACCATTAAAAGCCTCAATTGCTTTCTTGCTAGGGAAAGAATTACATCCATCGAGGATTTCTAATGATAACAACAGCAGAGATGAAGAACCAGACAAGCCAGCTAAGAAACCTGAGAATATAATGATAAGGATAAGCGTCCAAGAGGCAATTACTCTTTTTGAAAACAAACAGAAAGATTGAATTTTGGATGTTCAGAAAAGGAAAACTTCGGGTGAAGTCTATCTGAGTACAAATAGAACTATAATAAGAAGATGGAGTGCTGGTATAGGTGATTCTCTAACTCTTTAGGAAAATGCTTCTGAGTCCATATCTTAGAGTGACTACACCAATTTGGTTCCTGAGGCAGAAAATAACAAATTGGCTAATGTGAAGGTTGAGTCTAATATTCTTCTATGAAATTTGAATGCAATTGGATTTGAGTCTTTAAGATGGAGATGATAAGATAAAGATGGAGATGATGAGCGACAGGCGAGTAGGTTGGAAAGCAAGACAATGAGTGAGCAAATTAGAAAAAGAGACGATGAGTAAGTGATGGGTGAGTAGGTGTGACGAGTGAGTGATGAGCGAATTGGTGCGATGGGATAGTAAGTTGCAAAGAGGAGAGGAGGAAATCGATCAAGGCAAAAAGTTTATATAAAATTAATAATTTAAAAAAAATAAAATTATGTTTTTATCCTTTCCATTCTCGCTCTTTTTGTATGTGACAACACGTGTCATTTTTTTCATCGATGAAGTTAATGACGTAAGAAGAATTGAGATTAAATATTTTACTTTCTTAAGTGTAAAGACTCAATATTACTTTTCAAAGTATAAGGACAGGATGCTCATCATAGTTAACTATAGAGATTAATATTTAATTATCTCTTTTAATGGAATGTAAGGTAGAACAAAATAAAACATATTGAGAGCTTTAATAATTCTCAGACTTCATAGCCTAGGCCTTGTATTTGACTCATTGTTATATAAGACTTTGGGTTTTAGCCTATTAGGGACTTCAAGTTGAAGCCTCGTCTAATGAAATGGGAGTAAGTAGTAAAAGGGGAAATGGCCTACATGGAATAATTAAATTGCTTGGGTCGACACCTATTAGGCCCTTTTTAGACCCAAACCCAAGGTTCATAGTTGAGGACATCTACAACCTAGGGAGGACCCATAGAAACCTTAGCGTCCTCATAGGAGGAACTAACAAGAGTAGGTGTTTAAGACAATCAAGGGGCAAAGATGGATCCAATGATCAACTTTTCCACAATGAAAATAAATATTTGAGAGGTTTTCGAAGGCTATAGATTGAAAGAATTGAGAATGACCCTTCTTAATCCATAGTACTTGAGATAGAGATTTTGAAAGATAAAAGGAGAATGATTTTTTTTTTTTTCCTAAAGCAAGGTAAAGTAACTTCGTCAATGTTAAAGAATTGACCTAATCTTGAAATCAATTGACAAAGAATATTAGGTTGGAGAGGCAAGCTAGGAAATTGGATCAAGTTGACATATTTCAATAAGAACTAGAAGTTAGGCTTCCGTGACAGAAGGGTAGGAGCTTAGCCATAGGCCCAACCAACAAAACATAGAGCAACTTCATTTCACAGCTAAATTTAAAGCAGAAGAAGCCCCAGGCTGTGCCAACAATTTGGCATCCATTGAGTAATCCCCAAAGTCTGAGTGAGGAAGGACCTAAGGAAATACGAGGGAGTTCTATTGAGTTGAGGAAAATACTATGAAGGAGACATAATTTTATTAATTAAGGAAACAAGTATTTATATAAGTTTTGAGGGAGAGATTTCCCTCAATTATGTACTTAAATCATGTAATTAAATTAGCGACTGAAATCTATAATTTATCCTTTAATATTAGATTTTCATATATCTCTATATCATAATCTTCTATTTTGGTCCTATAAGATTGAGCTTTTGTTAAGAAAGTTAATCTTGAAATAATCTTCAATTATGTACCCACTTCTGTCAAAGAAACCAATCTTGGATTAGAAGTACATAGTTGATGTCTAACAAAAATGCTTGAGTGAAATATTAGATTGGTATTGTGGAAGATGGCAGGCGGATGTTATGATTTGGTTGAAGTCTACTAGCTTGATTCATAGAGCATTGTGAGTAATGGGAGGAGAATTGGCAACACTATAAACCTACAAGGACAAGGGGGTCGAGAGGAGGTAGCGGGTGCTTGGCCTCAATGATTGAGCACCGAAGAATTTGACAAAGATCGGCCCATGACCGAAGGATGATAGTAGCAGTAAGAGGATGGAAGCAACAAGAGGAGCAAGAGGATGGAAGCAATAGGAGGAGGATAACAGTAGCAGCAGCAGTAGGTCGGCCCAATAAGTATGTTGCCAAATAAGTAGCACCAACGGGAGGTTGGCAATCGACTATAGTGATTCACCAGTGAAGAAAAATAGAGAGGGCTTCACCGATGAAGAAAAACAAAGAGGCTTTGCTAGTGAGTAAGAACAGTTTTGCTAGTAGAGAGTGTAATCATTCTCATTAAGTTTCTCATACATTATCATTAATTTTTAGAGAATGTAACTGTTCTTAATAAGTTCACCATTCATTATCATCAATTTTTTCATTTATTGTGGTCTGAATATTTTGATTTTTCATTCATTATGAATATAATCATTATTATTAAATTTTTTATTCATTATCATTAAAATTCTTCATTATGATCCAAACATTACAAACTTGAACTAATTCTTGAACGTTATGAAGTTTGTGATAATAAACGTTCTTGATAGAAAAGTGTCTATATAAATGAGGGTTTTGATCCCTAGGCTCTATCTCTCTTAAGTCTTAAGAATTTTTTATACTATATAAAGTGAGAGTTCTAAGTCGAGAAGTGCCAAAAATACTAAGAGAAACCATTGCTGAAATTCTCGACAACAATGGTTGGAGATATGTAATTTTTGTTTCCGCATTAGTTTCCTTGTGTTTCTATTACTATGGTTTAGAAACATATTTTGATCAAAAATTTTCTTACATTTGGTATTAGAGCCATAATTAACCTCTACCTTGATATGAATAAGATTTTCATTTTTATACCATGAATATGGCTTGATTTTGCTTTTCCTTTTAAATTTTTTTATGTATTTGGTGTTGAAAATCATGAGGATATAAGATTTTTAATATTTTTAATGAAATAAAATATTTATTATCGGTAAAATACTCATATATTGTATGAATATTTGGTTATATTAATTCATACTTATGAGTCAATTTTATATATTCAAAATGTCTAGTGATCCATATAATCTTAATTAATTAAGGATTAGCTATAGCATTCTTAATTAATTAAAATTATATATATAAAGTTAAAATAAGAATCACATAAGAAATTAGATATAATATTGTGATTGATTATATTTAATATAATAATTATTATTCCATGGGATCTATTATTATATTCATATTATTAGGATAAAATATCAAATTATTTTCATAATATACCCACAAGGATTATGAATTGGAACATAATTTATAGTTTTATCATAAATACCATTTGAATCTATTTGAATTAAAAATTTAGCCCCAAGTAATTTTTATGTCATGAGATTCATTTTTTATCACATTAGTAAAACTAGTAATTTAGATTATTAAGCTTCAAATTTTGATATAAATATTTTAAATTTTATATAATTTTTAAATTATTATTATTTTAATATATGATGTAACATTCCCGAACTTAAGGGTGATAACTATTAGATCAATAATTTTTTATGAGGAACTACTGAACTCAATCACTTGCTGCCATTACTTAATAGTTTTCTGTTGAGGTCTATCCCATGGAAGGAGAGTATTCTCCTTCATCTAGAGTGGATGAATATTGATTATACTATTAGGAAGGATGAACCACCTACCGTCACTAATACTAGCACTCTAGTTGAGGTCGTGCTATATGAGTGATGAGAGCGATCCAATCATCTCAGCATGATGTTTATCAAGAATAAGATAATTGCTAACATACGTGATTCTGTTGACCAACATGAGAAGGTCCGAGACTTGCTATAAGCTATCGATAAGTAATTCATCACTTTGGAATAGTCACTAGCAAGTACCCTAATAATGAAATTCTTATCTCTTAAACTCACTAACATAAAGGGTGTGCATGACCATATAATGTAAATGCGAGATATTTCGGCTCAACTTAAGAACTCGAGGTTGATATATCAGAATCATTTTAGTGTACTATATTCTGAATATCCTTCCACATCAATATGAGCCTTTTAAGATTTCATATAACATATATAAAGACAAATAATCAATCGATGAATTAATGACCATGTGTGTTTCAGAAGAAGAGAGGCTACTGATGGAACTGGGTGAGAGTACATTGGTGGTAACCACTCACGGAAAGAATAAAACTGATAAAAATCAGGCCAATCAAAAAGCTAATTAGTAGGAAAAATGTAAAATATCACCCCAAGCTGATATCAAAAAAGAAACAAAGTGTTTCTTCTATAAAAAGAAGAGACACATTAAGAAGGAATGCATGAAATTCCAATAATGACTTGAAAAATAAGATAAACCAATCTCGTTTATGTGTTATAAATCTAATATGGTTAATATTAATATTAACACCTAATGGATTGATTTTAGATCAATAATCCATATTGTAAACTTTTTATAGGGTATGTAAAACCTAAAGAATTTATTGGAAAGTAAGCAAAGCAACTTATCAGGCAATAAGATGGGCTCACATGTGGAGACAATTAGAACAAGTAGTGGTTTTGTTTTAAAATTAGAAAGAACCTTTTATATACCAAGTTTTTCATGAAACTTGATTTTTGTTTTTAGACTCATACCATTTGGATATTCTTTTAATTTTAAAGATATATTATTTTATTTATTATATAAATCTTATTATGTTGGGAATTATATTTTATCTAATGGTATTTATCATATTTTCTTATAAAATGATAACACTCGTAGTTCAATGGATGTCCACGCTGGCACTAAAAGGTACAATATTAATGAGGACTCTTCTATGTTATGATACCAAAGATCAGGATATATCTTCATAGAGAAAATTAAGAGATTAGTTAATGATGGAGTATTTAGTACTCTTGATTTTACTGATTTTAAAACTTATGTAGATTGTATTAAGGGAAAGTAGACCAATAAGTTCAAGAAATGTGCTAATAGAAGTTCAGACATGTTAGAGATCATTCATACTGATATATATTATTTAGACATAGACGTATATGGTCAGAAATTTTTCATCTCCTTTATAGATGATTACTTACGATATATGTATATTTATTTGTTTCATAACAAAAATGATGTGTTGGATACCTTCAAAGTCTTTAAGACTGAAGTTGAGAACTAATGTGGTAAATAAATTAAAATTATGAGATCAATTTGAGGTAGAGAATATTATAGTAGATATACTGAAAATGGATAAGCACCTAACCGTTTTACTAAGTTTCTTCAAGAATATGAGATTGTTGCTCAATACACTATGCTTGATTCTCTAAACCAAAATGGTGTTGTAAAAAGAAAAAAACTAAACATTATTAGACATGGTGCAAAGTATGCTTAGTAATTCTAATCTTCCTAAATTCTTGTCGATTGAAGCACTAAAGCTAGCTATATATATATTAAATCGAGTTTCAATCGAAGCTATCCTAAAGACACTATTTGAATTATGGAAAGGTTAAAAATCGAGTTTACAACATATGCACATTTAGGGATGTCTATATAAGGTCAGGATATATAATTCATAAGAGAAAAAATTAGACTTGAGGACTACTAATGGGTATTTCATTGCATATGCTAAAAAGTCCAAAGGTTAAAGGTTTTATTATCTATCTCACACAACTAAAATTGTGGAATTAAGGAATGCTAAGTTTCTTGAGGATGACATGATCAATGGCAGCAATTAGTTTAGAAATATAGTTTTTGAACATGATCATATAGAATCTCAACCTTCCATATCGAATGATAGATTGGTTATAGTTCATAGCACTCCTTAAGTACAAATTGGTATTGAACAACCAATCATTGAGATTCCACAAGTTGTTGATAGTATTCTAATAGATCAGGTAGTTCAGGAATCACAACAAGCTCATGAACAACTAGTTGAATCATAAGTTCCTCAAGGAAACATTAGTGCAACATTAAGAAGATCTACTAGAAATAAAGATCAGCAATTCCTAGTAATTATGTTGTATATCTACAAGAATTTGACTATAATATTGGAGCCGAAGTTGATCTTGAAATATTTTCACAGGCCATATGTTGCAAAGAATCATATTTATGATACAATGACATGAAAGAGGAGATGAATTCTATGAAGAGCAATGAAGTATGGGATCTTGTAGAGTTGCTTAATGGAGCAAAGGTTATTGGCTGCAGATGGGTCTTTAAAACCAAGAAAGATTTATTAAATAATATTGAGAAATAAAGACAAGACTTATTGTAAAAGGATTTACTCAAAACAAAAAAATCGATTATATTGAGATGTTTTCTTCTATATCTAAGAAAGATTCTCTTCATATCATTTTTGTATTGGTTGCTTATTTTGACCTTAAGTTACAATAAATAGATATGAAAAGAATATTTTTTTAATAGAGATATAGAGGATGAGATTTATATGTAACAACATGAAGATTTTTCCTCTAGTGTTGGTGAGCATTTAGTTTGTAAGCTTAAAAAATCTATATACAGTTTAAAATAAGCTTCCCGCTAATGGTATTTTAAATTTCATGGAGTGATTTCTTTATTCAGATTTATTGAAAATCCTATAGATCAATATATATACTAGAAGGTTGGTGGGAGTAAAATATGTTTTCTTATTTTATACGTAGATGATATTTTGCTTGCAACCAATGATAAGGGTTTACTATATAAGGTGAAACAATTCATTTCTAAAAACTTTGATATAAAGGATATGAGTGAAGTATCTTATGTCATTAGCATTAAGATCCATAGAGATAAACCTCGAGGCATTTTAGGTCTATCACAAGAAACCTATATCAATAAGTTTTTAAAAAGATTTTAAATGAAGGATTGTTCACTAAGTGTTGCTCCCATCATGAAAGATGATATGTTCAATTTGAACCAGTGCCCAAAGAACAACCTTGAGAGGTTCAATAAAAAAATATCTCATATGCTTTTGTCGTAGGAAGCCTTATGTATACCTAGGTCTATACTAGACCTAGGTATTGTATTTGCTGTGGGGATGCTAGGTCGATATTAGAGAAATTTAGGTATGGACCATTGGAGAGTTACAAAGAAAGTAATGAGATATCTTCAAGGAACTAAAGATTACATGCTTATGTATAGACATACAGATAATCCAAATATGATTGGCTACTCAGATTCAGACTTCATCAGTTGTGTTGATTCTCATAAATCAACATTAAGATTTATTTTTATGATGGCTGGTGGAGCTATTTCTTGGAGAAGTGTTAAGCAGACCTTAATTGCTACTTCTACAATGGAAGCTGAGTTTGTCTCTTGTTTTGATGCTACTTCATATGATGTATGGCTTAAGAGTTTCGTTTCTGGGTTTAGACTCATGGATTATATTTCTAGGCTATTAAGAATTTTTTACGATAATTTAGCTATTGTCTTTATAGCTAAGAACAATAAAAGTAGAAGTTGAAGTAAATATATCGACATTAAGTATTTAGCTATAAGAGAACGTGTAAAAGAAAAGAAAGTGATCATTGAGCATATTAGCACTGACTTAATGATTGCTGATCCTTTGATTAAAGGCA
Source organism: Musa beccarii (assembly GCA_024322285.1). NCBI lineage: Eukaryota > Viridiplantae > Streptophyta > Magnoliopsida > Zingiberales > Musaceae > Musa > Musa beccarii. Next base: position 11,867,240 of record CM044396.1, on the reverse strand, counting down.
TGCCACCTCAAAAATTCAAGGATTATATAGAGAAAATGGGACTTGGTTTCACTTTGTAATTATATTGAAACTCTTATATATTTTGATATTTTCTCATTCATGTGTACATTAATTTAAAAAATATATATTTGTATGAGACCAAGAATAAACATAAGGTTTATTTATTAAGTAATATTACTACATTAAGATTAATTCTTAAGAAACTAAATATATCATAATACATGGATGATAATACTTGCTCTTAGAGGACTTATCATATGATTCATATATTTGTTTCTTAAGAAAGTTGTTCGATAAGATTAATTCAAGTTATTAAGTTAAAAGTATGAATCAAATAGGAGAGTGTAATCATTCTCATTAAGTTCCTCATTTATTATCAATAATTTTTAGAGAATGTAATTATTCTCATTAAGTTCATCATTCATTATCATCAATTTTTTCATTTATTATGGTTTAAATATTTCGATTGTTCATTCATTATGAATGTAATTATTATTATTAATTTTTTTATTCATAGCATTAAAATTCTTTATTATGGTCCAAATGTTAAAAATGTGAATTAATTATTGAACATTATGAAGTTAATAGTAATAAATATTTTTGATGGGAGAACATCTATATAAATGAGGGTTTTGATCCCTTAGCTCTCTCTCTCTCTCTTAAATTTTAAAAATTTTCTACACCATCTAAAGTAAGAGTTCTAAGCCAAGAAGTGCCAAAATGCTAAGAGAAACCATTACTAAAATTCTCAATAACAATTACTTGAGGTACCCAATTTTCGTTTCCATATTAATTTCCTTATGTTTCTATTATAATGGTTTAGAAATATATTTTGGTCTTAAATTTTCTTACAGAGAGCTCTCGAGGCAAATAGCGCTCACTGAAGAAGGGATGTTGGACGGCAAAGTGCACTCTACAACCAAGTCGGGTGAGGCTGCCAAAAGGGAAGATTAGCAAAGATAGAGACTGTCATCGTCGAATGAAGAGGAAGAGAGAGGGAAGATTAGCAATAGAACTCAGTAGAAGCAGATCTTAATAGAATAGAGGAGGATGTCATTGACGGATGGAGATAGAGAGGATTAACAATCCATATTGACTTATCACTATGATTCATATATTTATTTCTTAAGAAATTATTTGATAAAATTAATTCAATTTATTAAGTTAAACGTATGGATCAAGTGAGAGAATATAATCGTTTTCATTAAGTTTCTTATCCATTATCATTAATTTTTAGAGAATGTAACTATTCTCATTAAGTTTATCATTCATTATCATCAATTTCTTCATTTATTATGGTCTAAATATTTTGATTATTTATTTATTATGAATGTAACCATTATTATTAAATTTTTTATTCATATCATTAAAATTCTTTATTATGGTCCAAATGTTACAAACTTAAATTAATTCTTGAATGTTACAAGTTGGTGGTAATAAAAGTTCTTGATAGGAGAATGTCTACATAAGTGAGGGCTCTGATCCGTGAACTCTATATCTCTCAAGTCTTAAGAATTTCATACATCATCTAAAATGAGAGTTCTTAGTTGAGAAGTATCAAAATACTAAGAAAAATCATTGTTGAAATTCTTGACAATAATAATAGAAGATACATAATTTTTATTTTCACATTAGTTTTGTTTCTATTATGCTAATTTAGAAATATATTTTGGTTTTAAATTTTCTTACACAGAGCTCTTGGGGCAGATAGCGCCAAGTGAAGAAGAGAAGTTGGATGGTGGAGTGCACTCTGCAACTAGTTTGGGCGAGGCTACCAAAAGGGAAGATTAGCAGAGATAGAGACTGCCATCGTCGAATGGAGATAAAGGGAAAGAGAAGATTAGCAATATATCTCAACAAAAGCAGATCTTAGCAGAAGTAGTGAGGAAGGAGTTTTGACGGAGGTCAAATAGAGGAGGATGTCATCGGATATAGAGAGGATTTATCACATCCCAGATTTATAAAATATAATAAATCATCATTTTATTATTCATAATTTATAGAATACACTCCTTTCTTTTTTTTCTTTTTTTATCCTTGAATTCAAATCCTTGCCTTTACAATAGTAAATATTTTATTAATAAAAAAAAATCACATCTTCTTAGTAGAGTCACAAGTCACTTCTACCTAAGCTTCAGATCTATTACAAAGTTATAAATTATGCTGAAAATAAATATAAGATAAAAATGTATCAGCAACTACACATGTTTGTAGGAACCTCAAAAAAATCATAAAAATAATCTTTAACATTCATAAAATAAATATTAATAATTTAATAAGAAATAATATATCGTTTCATCATAAAACTTATGTATCAGAAAAATGATGAAATTTCTTAAACAAAATCATGCATCAGCCACATACAACACATACATAATAACTAGGTAATAAAGGTGTATATTACACTCGATGGTGCACTCTCCCAACAACAGATAGAGAGACATACTCCATAGGATGGATTCCTCTCAACAGTAGATGAAGATAATCCATATCGCACTCCCAACAGCGGATGGATTGGTATCCCTCACTCACCCAAGTAGGGATACGTTCCTCCCAACAACGGATGGAGGAACCGTCTAACCATCACGTTTGACGGTCCGCTACTCCTCAAAGGGAATCGCCATACCTACCCTCGGTAGGGATACATAAACATTCATGATCATTTATTTACATTCATTCATTCACACATGCATCTAATAAATAATATTATCAAATATTATAAGAGACCATGTTTTATGTATGATCTACTAGATTATATCAATTGGTGGATTAAGATTGTGATGGACCCGTAGCTTCTTTCATAGGTTGCACTTCCAATGTGAACCATTAGCCCAGTTACATCTACTTCATAGTAACAATCATGTCAATATCATAAATTTAGAAAAAAAATAAAAAATCAATAATTATTTTCAAATGATATCTTCAAATAAAATCTTTAAATTCATCAAATCATAAGGCTTAAAACATCAATCACTCAATAGTCCTCAATCAACCAAAACCCTAATTGGAATAGCTCAATTGACTTAAACAAAATTAAATACAATTATAACCTAACAGAACTAACCTCAAATCTTTATAGAACTAGTTTGGAATCACCCTAGACTGATCTAATTTAGATTTGGTTGATCTCGATTAGGTCAAGTAAGTTTGAACTAGTAAAGTTAGTTTGGAATCACTATAAACTGACTTTAACCAATCAATCCTGTTCGATTTAATCAATTAACAAGCTCAAATCAATAAAGGAAAAGGAAATTGGACTATATCGTATAGTGCTAGCCCAAACTGACCTAACCCACCTGAGTCTTGGACGGGTCACATGCACCGCATATATTTGTCCCAAGTAATAGGTTAAGTTGAGGTACAATGGACTAGATAAAAGGAGCGACGATGTATCTAACGCTAATTGCATTATTGGGTAGGCTTAACTTCATAGACTAGGGTAAGCCTTACTCATAAGTTGGGTTGAGCCTTACCACTGAACTAGGTTATGCTTGGCTTGGGGTTAGGCCATGCTTAGACACATGATTTTGGATAGTGTTTAACCGTATGGACTAGATCATACTAAGCCACATGAGTTGGCCTATACTTGACCACATGATTGGGTCGTACCTTGCCACATGGGTTAGATTGTACATAGCCACATGGACTGGATTGTACCTGACTATATGGCTAGGTCATGCCTGGCCATATGGGTTAGGTCATACCTTACCACATGGGCTGGCTCCTACCTTATCATATGGGTTGCGTCATGCCTAGTCACATAGGCTGATTATACCTAGTCATATGGGTTGACTGTATCTAGTCACATGGGTTGACTGTATCTAGTCACATGGGTTGACTGTATCTAGTCACATGGGCTGAGTTATACATAGTCACATGGGTTGAGTCGATCTAATTTGACATATCAACTTAACTAAAGTTAGACCCCAATTAGACTCCTCTTATCAAATTAAATTTCAAAAATCTAAATTATCAAAAACTAACTTATATCCATGAATTAAAGAATTTAAATTCATAATATTAAATTTAAAACTAATTAACTCATAGAAATTCATATACAATTCTTAAAACACACACATATATATATATCTAATTAAAATTATTAATCTAAAAATAAAAATTTTAATAATTAAATTAATATTAAAACTCACTTAAGCTTAAGAGACCAATATCAATCAAATAATCATTCTAATATCACAAATCAATTAATATTATTTATTAATAATAAAATTTCGAAATTAAAACATTATTATGCATCTTAAAATTATAATAATCTCAATATTAAGATTTCAAAATATAAATCAAAGCTAATTAAAAAGAAAGGATCCTATCTCTCCTCGAGTATCTTTTCCTCGAGATCATCTCCTCGGAAAGCTCTCTCCTCAATCCTCCTATTATCAGGCTCGAGGAGGAATGAGAGAAGAGGAGCCCCGTTAATTGGAAGAAGATGAGATCTCCATAAAAAGTAAGTAAATATTTAATTTTTATATTTAATTTATTTTTATTCTACTTTTACACACAAAGATAGAACATAATATTCATTTATAATAGTTCATACTTAAAAATATAATGTATACTATTTACTTCCTAAAAATCATATCACTTATTAGGAAATAAACCAACTAATAATCTAATTGATTAGTAAAATTGCTAACTTATTCACATGATTAAGGAAATCAAATTTAATTATTTTCTTAACTATAATATACAAATATGAAAGTTAATAATAAAATAATATATTATTTATAGTAGTTAATTTATGTTAAGGGAGAAATTATCAGTGATTATATTTTTCCCCCACTTAATAGAAATTTGGTCCCCCAAATTTGATTAAAATAATATTAATCAATATAGTTAACTCTTGAAATACTAAATCAATAAAAATAATTTTAAAAAATATTTAGATTAAATGTGTCACTCGAAAACTTTATCAAATATTTTTAATTTTTTTAACATAAAATACATGACAAATTAATGAAATTCACTGAATAAATTTAGTTTTAGATTACCTAATAACAAGTATATCAAATTCTATATCTAATAAATCAATGAAATTTTTAAGTTTTAAAAGTTAATCAATGTTGACAAAAAAATATAAGTTGAGGTGTAACTCAACAAACAGAAGCAATTGAAATGTTGAAAATTTATCAAACTATGCAATATTTTTTTTATAATTTCAAATGATTTATATATTATATATGTCAAAGAAATAACATTATATTTAATTCTCATTAGATCTCATCATTGCATTAAACAAACAATATCTGATAATTAATTTGATATTAAATCAAAACTCTATTCAAATTAATTACTCATATAATTAAGTTTACATATCAATACAAATTTATTCAACTACAAAAGCATATATTTTATTAATGTCAAAAATCACTTCTATAAACCATCCTAATACATGTCAAATCTAATCTCAATTTTAAGAATAATATGTGGTAAAAAAAATTATAAAGATAAAAAAATTTAATTTATATTTTTAAAAGATCTTGTTAAATTTTTGCACTTAAAATTATCAAAAATTTTAAATCCAAAAGAATAACTAAAACTTAGTATATTCTTCAATTAGTAAAACTAGATATATTAACTATAAGCATTCATAACGATGTAAGATAAAAATGAAAAAGATAATTAATCATCGATCCTAAAGAAATCACACAATAAGTAATAAATATATTTTATTAAATTTATCCTATTCATAATTATAGATAAGATAATATTCTAGAACAAAAGGTAACAAAAATAATATGTCAAACTATAATAAAAATTAGATTAAACTTTATTCATATATAATCTACTTTAAATTTATAATAAAATTATGTGAATAAATTTTAGGTCCCCACTATGAAAATGATATGGTCAAAATAATAAATGCTATAAGACTTGTGTAATAAACTTAATTTATTTTTTCTTATAAAATAACAATCTAAATATTTGATAGTGATCATAAACATCATATAATATTTCTAGTCAAATAATCAAATTATTTTTATTTTAAGAATTAGATATAAATCTAATATGTGCGTCTTCATGAATAACTAAATCAATTAATATTATTTATTTATCATATGTATCTTAAAAAAATATTTTATAATCAAATTAACAATTCTTATCTACTTTTCAAAAAGAAGACAAGAGTATCATGACAAAATCATATTCAAAATGTAAAATTTTATTAGAGTTTTTAAGATAAACTAATACACTAATTTTAATTTAGAGAAAAAATAAGATTTTGGCCTTTAACTCAATAATCCCAATCCATTAAAAAATAAATTATATTTGGTTCAATAAAATAATCCTAATCTCCTAAAATCATGCTTTAGTTGTATTACTATGTAATTCTTAAAATCTACATTTCAAAAACTAATTCGTTCATCTAATATTACAATCATAAGATCTCATATTCCAACAAGTCCTCAAAATCTATGCTCTGATATCATTAAATTTATCAAATCCCAAATTTATAAAATATAATAAATCATCATTTTATTATTCGTAATTTATAGAATACACTTGTCCTTTTTTCATCCTAAAATTCAAATCCTTACCTTTACAATAGTAAATATTTTATTAACAAAAAAGAACATATCTTTTTGGCAGAGTCATAAGTTTCTTCACCTAAACTTCAGATCTATTGCAAAGTTATAGATTTTACTAAAAATAAATATAAGATAAAAACTTATCAGCAATCACACATGTTGGTAGGAACCTCAAAAAAATCATAAAAATAATCTTTAACATTCTTAAAATAAATACTAATAATTTAATAAGAAATAATAATATATTGATTCATCATAAAACTTATGCATTAGAAAAATGATGATAATTTCTTAAGAAAAATCATGCATTATCCACATGCAACACATATATAATAACTAGGTAATAAAGCCGTACATCACACCTGATGGTACACCCTTTCAACAACGAATGGAGAGACATACTCCATAGGATGGATTCCTCCCAACAACGAATGGAGTGATATCCCTCACCCACTCAAATGAGATCATATTCATCCCAACAGCAGATAGAGGTATCGTCTAACCATCACGTCTGATGGTCCGCTAATCCCCGAAGGGAATCACCATACCTGCCCTCGGTAGGGATACATATACATTCATGATCATTCATTTACATTCATTCATTCATTCATTCATACATGCATCCGATAAATAGTATGATCAAATATTATAAGAAATTATGCTTTATGTATAATCTATTAGACTATGTCCATTGGTGGCTTAAGATTGTATTGGATCCGTAGCTCCTTTCATAGGTTGCACTTTCAATGTGGACCATTAGGTTAGTTACATTTACTATATGATAACAATTATGTCAATATCATAAATTTAAGAAAAGTAGAAAACCAATAATCATTTTCAAATGACATCTTCAAATAAAACCTTTAAATTCATTAAATTATAAAGCTTAAAACATCAATCTCTCAATAGTCCTCAATCAACCAAAATCCTAATTGAAATAACTCAATTGACTTAAACAAAATTCAATACAATTATGACCTAATAGAACCAACCTCAAATCCTTATTGAACCAGTCTGGAATCATTCTAGACTGATTTAATTTAGATTTGGTTGATCTCGATTAAGTCAAGTTTAAACTAGTTAAGTTAGTCTGAAATCACCCTAAACTGACTTTAACTAATCGAGTTTGTTTGATTTAGTTAATTAACGAGCTCAAATCAATAAAGAAAAAAAATTGGACTATGTCGTATAGTGCTAGCTCAAACTAAACCAACCCACCTGAGTCTTAGACAGGTCATATACGCTACACATACCTGTTCTAAGTAATAGGTTAAGTTGAGATACAATGGGTTAGATAGAGGAATAACGATATGTCTAATGTCAATCGCATCGCCGGGCAAGTTTAACTTTATGGACTAGGCTAAGCCTCACTCATAAGTTGGGCTGAGCCTTACCACTGAATTGGGCCATGCTTAGACACATGATATGAAGTTGTGTTTGACCATATAGACTACATCGTACCTAGTCACATGAGTTGGCCTGTTCTTGACCACATGATTGAGTCGTACCTTGCCACATGGGCTAGGTCATACATGGCCACTATTGAATCTCAATTTTTTATGATGAAACTAATTGATTGTGTTTTATAGTCTAACTATGTTTTGAGTGACGTAGGTCTACTATCGATCAGGATTAGATAGTTGACATTGGAGGAATTGACGTTGCGCTAGAAGTGATCACGTCAGGATATTGGATGTTGAGCTGGAGGTTCGATCGACAATCGACAGGAGGCTTCAAACGTTGGGCATCGGGCCAAGAAGAGCAGAGTTGCACCAAGGATATCAGGGTTGCAGAGGTCAATCGTCGATTAGGCAACAAGCCGCAAGAGAGGACGATACATCGAAGAATTGGATGAAGCACCGACCAATGACATGCCAGGCAACTGAATGTTAATTCGCATTGTAATAACTGTCTAGATCGAAGTAGAGTTTTTGTTTGTGTGTGCAGGATTAACTACGATGACGATGAAGACGTAAAGTAAACCAAAGTGCCGAAAGACAAGTGTGATAGATCGTTGGGAGTTCGAGAGTTCGATGAAAGTCCAAAAATTCGTTGGGAGTATTGCCGGAACTGGTCGAGAACGAGTAGGGAGCTTGCCAAAGGGTTTTCGGAAGTTCGCCGGAAGGTTTGTCGGGAGTTCACAGAGCTTTCCAAGAAAGATCGAAGCTTGCTAAAGAAGCTCGTTGGAACTCGCCAAGATCATCGTGAAGTCCGAGAGCTTGCCAGGAGTTCGCATAATGGTTTCCAAGGGTTCATCGGAAGACCGCTGGAAGTTCGTCGGAAACTCGCTGGAAGAAGTCTTGACTTGTTGAACTTTGTAATAGCTTAGGAAATGTCTTTAATTTCGTAGTTAGCATGTTAATTTGGGTTAGGATTAGGTGTTAATCCTATAACCCAAGTAGAGGCCCATTGGGCCTTGTTTTGGACCGGTTTTGGTCGAGTTTTTGGCCCAAACTAGTGAGCTGAAAAGTGCTGGGCGGTGGCACCGCCCAGGACCAGCAAGCTGGGCGGTGGCATCGCCCAATGGCTGAAAGCTGGGCGATGGCATCGCCCAGCACCCGAGAGCATGGGCGGTGGCACCGCTGCCTTGGGCGGTTGAACTACCCTGTGTATTATCAGTCTGACAACTGACAAGCGGTGGCACCGCCAACATCGGGAAGAACGAAAGTGATTTAAATTTGGGCTCTAAATTTGAATCCTCTTGAGGCCTATAAATACCCCTCTTATTCATAGATGAAAGTGTTAGGGATGGAGTGGCACTAAGAGGGGGGGGGGGTGAATTAGTGCAGCGGTAAAGAACGATAGATTTTCGATGATTTAAACAAGTTCGAAAACTTCGTATGATAAAAATCATGTTTTTGATTAAAACTGATTCCAATTAAAGCGTAATGGAAAGTGCTTAAAGTAGGGAGTGTTTAGAGAGGAAGAAGGCAGTGATAAGTAAGTTGAGCAGCGAAGAAAATGCGGTTTGTAGAAAGGTAAATGCAAGAACATAAACGTAAATCATTTTTATAGTGGTTCGGTCATCCGACTTACATCTACTCCTGATTCCTCTTCACTTGAGGCCACCGGCTTTCCACTAGCTGCCTTCCTTCCAACGGATGAAAACAAACTCCCTTTTACCAACTCTGTTTACAAAGCTTCCCTCAACACCTCTCTTAAGAACACTTCTAAACTTTGGAGGAGGAACTTCTACTTCAAATGACATAGTTTTCCCTTAGTTTTCTTGCACACTTCTTGCTCTCCAAGCAAGAACTTTTAGGGTTTTTATAGACCCCAAGAGAATTCAAATTTGGAGCCCAAATTTGAAATGCCTCGAGCTTCGGCATTCTGGTGGTACTGGGCGGTGCCACCGCCCAGCACTTTTCAGCACTCCGGTTTGGGCCTAAAACTCAGCCCAAACCGGTCTAAATCAAGGCCAAATTAGTCAAAACTTGGTTTATAGAATTAACACCTAATCCTAAACCAAATTACGTGCTAACTATGAATTCAAAGATATTTTTTAAGCTATTACAAAGTCCGACAAGTCAAGACTTCTTCCGATGAGCTTTCGACAAACTTCCGACGGTCTTTTGACGAACCCTTTGAAACTATTCTACGGACTCCTAGCAAGCTCCCGGACTTCACGATGATCTTGGCGAGTTCCAACGAGCTTCATTGGCAAGCTCCGATCTTTCTTGGCAAGCTTCGTGAACTTCCGACAAACCTTTCGATGAACTTCCGAAAACCCTTCGGCAAGCTCCCTACTCGTTCTCGGCCGGTTCCGGTAACACTCCCAATGAATCTTCAGACTTCCGTCGAACACTCGAACTCCCAACGATCCATCACACTTATCTTCCGACACTTTGTTTCGCTTTACGTCTTCATCGTCATCGTAGTTAATCCTGCATATACACAAACAAAAACTCTCCTTCGATCTAGATAGTTATTATAACGCGAATTGATATTTAGTTGCCCGGCACATCATTGGTCGACGCTTCGTCTGATTCTTCGACACATCGTCCTCTCTTGCGATCCGTTGCCCAATCGGCGATTGACCTCCGTAACCCCGATATCCTTAGCGCAACATGCTCTTCTTGGCATGATGCCCGACGTACGAAGTCTTCTATCGATTATCGACCGAACCTCTGGCTCGACATCCAATATCCTGACGTGATCACCCGGCGCAACATCAATTCCTCTAGCGTCAACTGTCTAATCCTGATCAATAGTAGACCTATGTAACTTAAAATGTAATTAAACAACAAACCACAATCAATTAGTTTCATCATCAAAATCCGAGATTCAACAATCTCCCCCTTTTGATGATGATAACTAATTGATGACTAACGGAGTTAACTAAAACTCCCTGGAGTTTAACACAAACTCCCCCTATCAATATGCCATTGATAGAATACTAGAATTATCCCAAATCCAAGAAACATGTATCATTCATGTTAAGAGAATCAAACTAAATCATCATGCAAATATATAAAATATTCAATTCAATGCATGAAGTCATCAATCTACTTCTCCCCCTATGTCATCAACAAACAGGAGAAGTTGCATTATAGTTAGTTTTCAAAGATATGCAAATTTACAATCATACTAGCTATTAATCAAGATATTCAACATACATCACTTTAAAACATTCAATCATAGCAAGTTTCTAAATTCTTTCTAAAGATAAGCAATATAGCAATTTTTCATCACTTGCTTCTTGTGCAAGTTTGCACTTTGCTTTTGTAGCATGCTAGCAACTTTTGAAATGTTCATGATAGGATGCTCCTTTATTTCAATGATCAAACTAGCAAATTTTTCATTGAAGGTTCAAGCTAGCAAAAACTTTCTCTCCCTTTATTTTTGTCAAAAAGAAGGTAGGATCAAATATGATGATATAAACATTTCACATAAGTTTGCATAAAAAAAGTTTACATCAATCTTAAAATCATGATATAAATATATCAATATAATGGATCAAGTCATGATTCGTGATCCATCATAAAAGTTATCAAGAAGAACATAATTTCTTTTACTTTAATATTCAAATTATGACAAGTGATATATATCAAAATTCTACATGAATATTTCAATCATCAAGTTATGAATCATATAAAGACGTATTGAAGCATAGGAGAAAAAAAATCGATTTAAACATGCAATCAAGTTCAAGTCATGGATACCAATGCTAGCATATTTTGCATGTATTTTTATGCCATGATAAAAAGAATAAATCAATGATTCAATCATATCATGTAATGAATTCAAAAGACATATGAAGTTATCAAAATCATGAATTTATAAATATTCAAATATTGAATTTCAAGAAATCATAATCATGATTCACAAATATTTTCTTTAGCATCAATTTTCAATTCATGATAAAGGGTATACAATCAAGAATCATGATGCATAAAAACATATCATTCTCATAGATCAAGTCATGATTCATTAATTCATCATAAGGTAAATTTCTTTTATATTAATTTTTCAATTGCCACACAAGGCAAACAAGCCAAAGAATTCTTGTTATTTCTATATCATGAAAGATATGATGTTAAGGCTCATGATTCATTTGATAGTAAAAGCAACAACTTGATTTATGCATGATAGATCTAAATTCATCATTAATCATAAAAATAATTTTAAGTATCACTTATCAAGATATCAAGACTTGGATTGTGATAAAGCTCATTCAAGTTCGAATCATCAAAATCATTAACATAGTTTATGAGATTCACAAATGACATAAACTTGAATTGTTCTCCTCTTTGGTAAATGATAAAAAGAAACAATTATAGAAGAAAAGATTTTGATTTCCATAAAAGAATGTCTCAAGTCAAGAGTTCTAGAAATCAAAGTCATGATTCATAAACCTTATTCACTTCATCAAGATCATTCTTATGAGATTCATAAATGACATAGATAGACTTGAATAAAACTTATCATCAAAACCATTTTTATAGATCAAGAGATTCACATAAATGAGTTCATTAATCTTGATTAGATTAAAAATTTAGCATATCATCAAAATCTCACTCATAATTCAAATGATTCACAAAATATCATAAATGAATTTATCACTTGTTTTTCATGGAAAATCGAAAACTTTAGAGAAAGAGAGATGTTCAAGAAACATGCATTTCTCTTTTGGTGATTTTCATTTATTTTATATAAACATGCCTTTATCTTTTTATGCCAAATCAAAATAAGTATTTAAAAAACGAAAGACAATCTTCATTATATAAATCATCAAGACAAAAATATAATACATTATTTCAAGACATGAGATTCAATTTATTATGATAATGTGTTTCATTTTAAGTTGTTTATTTCATATAAGTATTCTCATGTTTCAAAAGATGAGTATCAAATTTTAAAACCAAAACATGAGTTTGTCATCAAGATATAACAACTTCAAGTCCTCATGATATCATAAAATTTATTAAGCATGACAATAAACTTTTAACATTTTCATTTTATCATTATCAATGATGATTTCATAAGGTATGTTCAAATAATTTCATGAAAGCCATCATCGTATAACTTTGAAATACAATTTGTCATTAAAACCATCAAGATCAAATGCATAAAAAATATTTCATACGAAAATTTTATTAAGAGCAATGGAGATGGTTTATATGTAAGCATGCTCTTGTCATTTTCTACTAGATTCATGTATCATTGTATAGATCCCAAAAGTAAGTTTCAAGAGAAATTATTTAATCCAAACACATGATACACTCATTTATTTTCAAAATTTTCATCATGATTATTTTCATAAGATTCACAAGATTGGTAAAGTGAATTTATTAACCTCAATAGGATAGAGAATGAATTTTCATTTCATACAATTGTTTTCATGTGAGCATATTCAAATCTTTTTATTAAACATGTATCAACAAGATATAAGTTTAGTCATAAACTCGTCAAGACCAAACACATCAAAAATAAAACATCATGATAACACATTTTTAATTTTTATGTGTTTTATTTTATGTGGTTGATCTCATGTAAGCATGTTCACATTTTCACACAAAGGCCAAGCATCATATAAATTTGAAAAACAATTCTTGTCATGAAAAACCATCAAGTCCAAAAATAACACAAGGAAATATTAAAACCACATTTCTTTCATTTTAAAAATTTGTGGGTTAGGTCTTTTAGTTTTGCAATTGATTTCATGAAGACATGCATCTTCTAAAAACTTCATCATAAAAAGTTTTAAGAGCTATTAATCCAAGATAGAGATTTTCAAATCATAAGTATGATACTATAAAAATTATCATCAAAATATTTTCAAGAATAACATATAGTTGATGTACAATCATTATTACAAATCATTCAATCATCATTCATAATGTTGCATACACTATTCAAAAATTTTACTTTTCAAAAGTACTAGAAAGAAAAGTATGATATAATTTTTTAAAATATTTTTTTAATTTCTAAAAACACAAGAAAAGCATGAAAAAATTCCTACTAACTAAGTTAAGCATTCATGAAAAGTTCAAGTAATTTCATAATAAGGTAAAAGCATTTTGGGTGAGTTCCTTATCTCATTGTCGAAAACTGTCAAAGCTCAATTCGCCGTTTCACCTTTAGAAGTTCTTAATTCGTTCTTGGGTGCCTTCTTCTTCCTTGACCTCTTTCTCCATTCAAGTTCATTTGTATTTTTTAATTTTTATTTAATGAACTTGTTAAGATTCATTAAAAGTTCAAGGTTCTTAACAATGTTCTCATCACTTTAGTTATAACTCAAGTGGCATTCATTTGTCTAATGTTCCAAATCCTTCCTGTTCTTTGGAAGGTGGTTCAAGTGTTCATCGAGTTCATTGTATTCCAAGAATGCCATTTCATAGGTCATTAAAGACCCAATGAGTTCTTCAAGAGATAAGTCATTTAAATTTTTAGCTTCTTGTATAGCTGTTACTTTTGGATCCCAACTCTTTGGGAGGGATCTTAAAATCTTGTTAGTGAGTTAAAAGTTCGAAAAACATTTACCAAGACTTTTTAAGCTATTGATGATATCCATGAAGCGGGTGTACATATCACCGATAGTTTCGCTTGGTGTCATTCGGAAGAACTCAAAATCATGCAATAAGAGGTTTACTTTCGAGTCTTTAACTCTACTAGTTCCCTCATGTGTGATTTCAAGTGTCTGCCAAATATCGAAAGCCATTTCGCACATTGAAATCTGATTAAACACAGTTTTATCTAAAGAACAATATAAGGCATTCATAGCCTTTGCATTTAACGAAAATAATTTTTTCTCCAAATCCGACCATACATTCGTCGGTTTAGAGGAAAGTTGAAATCCATTTTCAACGATATTCCATAAGTTTAAATCAAGAGAAATCAAGAAAACTCTCATTCGAGTTTTCCAATATGTGTAGTCCGAACCATTAAAGAACGGTGGATGAAAAATTGAAAAGCCCTCTTGAAAGCCATTTAGAGCCATTTCTTACAGGTATAAATCCGAAAGAGAAAGAACGTGACTCTGATACCAATTGTTAGGGATCGAGTAGCACTAAGAGGGGGGGGGTGAATTAGTGTAGTGGTAAAGAACGATAGATTTTCAGTGATTTAAACAAGTTCGAAAACTTCGTATGATAAAAATCACATTTTTTACTAAAATCGATTCCGATTAAAGCGTAATGGAAAGTGCTTAAAGTAGGGAGTATTTGGAGAGGAAGAAGGCAGTGATAAGTAAGCTGAGCAGCGAAGAAAATATGATTTGTAGAAAAGTAAATGCAAGAACATAAATGCAAACTATTTTTATAGTGGTTCGGTCATCCAACCTACAACCACTCCCGATTCCTCTTTACTTGAGGCCACCCAGCTTTCCACTAGCTACCTTCCTTCCAACGGACGAAAACAAACTCCATTTTACAAACTCTGTTTACAAAGCTTCCCTCAACACATTTCTTAAGAACACTTCTAAGCTTTGGAGGAGGGACTTCTATTTTAAATGGCAGAGTTTTTCTTTAGTTTCCTTGCACACTTATTGCTCTCCAAGCAAGAACTTCTAGGGTATTTATAGACCCCAAGAGGATTCAAATTTGGAGCCCAAATTTAAAGTGCCTCGAACTTCGGCATTCTAGCGATACTAGGCGGTGCCACCGCCTAGCTTTCGGCCTCTGGGCGGGGCCACCACCCAGCTTCTCTGGACTTGGGCGATGCCACTACCCAGCACTTTTCAGCACTCCAGTTTAGGCCTAAAACTCGGCCCAAATCGGTCCAAATCAAGGCCAAATTGACCGAAACTTGGTTTATAGGATTAACACCTAATCCTAAACTAAATTACATGCTAACTATAAATTTAAAGATATTTTCTAAGCTATTACAAAGTCTGACAAGTCAAGACATCTTCCAATGAGCTTCTAACAAACTCTAATGGTATTCCGACGAACCCTCGAAAATCATTCTGCGGACTCCTAGCAAGCTCCCGGACTTCACGATGATCTTGGCGAGTTCCAATGAGCTTCATTAGCAAGCTCTGATCTTTTTTGGCAAGCTCCGCAAACTTCCGACGAATCTTTCAGCGAACTTCCGAAAACCCTTCGGCAAGCTCCCTACTCATTCTCGATCGGTTCCGGCAACACTCCTAATGAATCTTCGGACTTCCATCGAACTCTCAGTGTCAACTATCTAATATTGGATGACATGATCACCCGGCGTAACGTTAATTCCTTCAGTGTCAACTATCTAATCCTGATCAATAGTAGACCTGCATAACTCAAAATATAGTATGACAGCAAACCACAATCAATTAGTTTCATCATCAAAATCCGAGATTCAACAGAAAGGGTGTTTAGAACTAAGATAAAAAGAGGGAAAACTCTATTGAAAGTGTGTCAAAATCTTCCCTCTAAGTTTTAAGAGTGTTTTAGTCCAAGAGAGGGGTGAGAGGCCTTGTAAGAGTTATCTCCTAAGCTCATCAAAAGGAGAGATGCTGTAAGGGAGTTCATCCTCGCCCGTTGGAAGGAGGATAGCTAGTGGAAAAGCCGATGGCCTCAAGTGAAGAGGAATCGGGAGTGGACGTAGGTCGTATGACCGAACCACTATAAATCGGTTTGCATTTATCTTATTGTCATTTACATTACTGCAAACCATCTTCACTTTGATGCTCTACTTCGTTGTCTCCTTGCGTATTCCTTCAAGTTAAAATGTAATTGAAACAGTTTCAAACGAAATGTTGCTTTCAATGTATGAAGTTTTCGAAGTTGTTTTTAAATCGCTGAAGTTTATCATATTTATCCGCTACACTAATTCACCCCCCCTTCCTCCCCTCTTAGTGCCGCTCGATCCCTAACAATTGGTATGAGAGCCATGTTATTTCTCATTCAGATTTACACCCGTAAGAAATGTCTCTTCATGGCTTTCAAGAGGGCTTTTCGGTTGTTCATCCACCGTTCTTTAACGGATCAGACTACACCTATTGGAAAACTCGAATGAGAGTTTTCTTGCTTTCAATGAATTTGGATTTGTGGAACGTTGTTGAAAACCATTTTCAACTTCCCTCTAAACCAGCGAACGAATGGTTGGATTTGGAGAAAAGGTCTTTTTCTTTGAATGCAAAGACTATGAATGCCTTATTTTGCACTTTAGATAAAAATGAGTTCAATTGGATTTCTATGTTCGAAACATCTTTTGAAATTTGGCGAATACTGGAAATTACACACAAGGGAACTAGTAGAGTCAAAGACTCAAAAGTAAACCTCTTATTGCATGATTTTGAGATTTTTCGAATGAAACCAAGTGAGACTATCGGCGACATGTACACCCATTTCACGGATGTTGTCAATAGTCTAAAAGCTCTTGGTAAATATTTTTCAAATTTTAAACTCACTAACAAGATCTTAAGATCCCTTCTAAAAAGGTGGGATTCTAAAATAACGACGATTCAAGAAACAAAAGATTTAAATGATTATTCTATTGAAGAAATCATTGGATCCTTAATGACATGAAATGGTATTCTTGGAACATATTAAACATGATGAACACATGAACCACCTTCTAAAGAATAAGAAGGATTTGGAACTCCGAACTATGAAATGCCACTTGAGTGATAATTCAAGTGATAAGGACAATGATAAACTTGAGCTTCGAACACTAAATCTTAATAAGTTCATTAAACAAAAATCTAAAATAAATAATAAACTTGAATGGAGAATGAGGCCACCAATGAAGAAGAAGAAGGCTCACCGAGAAGAATCAAGTAAAGAAGAGGTAAACTACGCTTTGATGGTTTTCGATAATGAGGTAAGAAACTCACCCAAGTTGTTTTTTCCTTATTATGAAATTACTTAAACTATTCATGAGTTGCTTAATATGGTTGGTAGGATTTTTTTTATGCTTTTTCTTTCTAGTTATTTTTGAAAATTAAAAATATAAATGATGATTGCTTAACTTGTGCTATGACAAGATCAATCTCATGTATGATTTTGAAATAACAACTCAATGCATGGTTTTTGATGCAAAATGAATCATTATGATAATTGCATCTCATGCTTGTACACCTAACAAGATTAAATCCAATGAATATTTATCTTGATGAATTCTGTATCACTCTTCATAATAGCATAATGAAAATATAAAATCATGTGTATCTTGTTGATCTATGTTATGAAATCTATTTTTCAGTTTTAAACTTGATAAATATTGTTTATACAAAAGAATTGAGCATGCTTACATCTAATCAATGTACTTTACTCCTAACAAATTTTTAGAATGAAAGATTTTGATGATAATTTCGAATTTATATGATGCTTGGCTTTTGTGTGAAAATGTGAACATGCTTATATGAGATCAACCACATAAAATTAAACACATAAAAATTGAAAATGTGTTATCATGATGTTTTATTTTTTATGTGTTTGGTCTTGACGAGTTAATGACTAAACTTATATCTTGTTGTTACATGTTTTCATAAAAAGATTTGAATATGCTCACATGAAAACAAATGCATGACATTTGAACATTCTTATGAAAGATCAAATCACTTAAATTGAAACTCATAAAGATGAGAAAATGCACTATCATGATGTTTGATGCATTTGATCTTGATGACTTTAATGATAAAACTTGTATTTCGAATTTGTATGATGATGGCTTTCATGAAAATATTTGAACATACCTTATGAAATCATCATTGATAATGATAAAATGAAAATGTTAAAAAGTTATTATATCTTGATAACAAACTCATGTTTTGGTTTTAAAATTTGATACTCATGTTTTGAAACATGAGCACACTTGTTTGAAACAAACAACTTAAAATGAAACACATTATCATGATAAATTAAATCTCATAATGTGTTATATTTTTGTCTTGATGATTTTTATAATGAAGGTTGTCTTTTGGTGTTGAATGTTGATATTTCTATTTTATCTTACAATAAAAGAAAAAGGCATATTCAAATGAAATAAATCATAAAAAGGAAAGGCATAATTCTTGAAATTTTACTATCTCTAAAAGTTTTTTGATTTTTCAATGAAAGACAAGTGATGAATTCATTTAAGATATTTTTTAGAATCACTTGAATTATGAATGAGATTTTGATGATGTGTTAAATAATCCATCAATATGAATCTATGAAAATGATTTTAATGATAAGTATGAAGTAGTCAAATTGAACTTGAATGATTTTTCTTTTAGTAATTCTTGAATCTTTTGAAATTATGACTTATTAAGATGTATTCAATGCTTGAATCAAGTTATAAAAGATTTCATTTTGCTATAAAGAAATTTTATTCATGACCTTGTATAAATCTCTTAAGAGTAATTTTGATGATTTGTATGAGTCTTATGAATCATGATTTTGATTTCTTGGAACTATATATTTGAGATTTTTTTATGAAATCATCATCGTAATGATTTAAAAACTCCTACATATAAGTCAAGATTTTCTTCATGATATATATATATATATATATATATATATATATATATAATTCCTGTTTGTTCATTAATTGATCCTTCATGACATAACTTCCTTG
The DNA here is from genome assembly GCA_024322285.1 of Musa beccarii. Classification (NCBI taxonomy): domain Eukaryota; kingdom Viridiplantae; phylum Streptophyta; class Magnoliopsida; order Zingiberales; family Musaceae; genus Musa; species Musa beccarii. Next base: position 11,847,711 of record CM044396.1, on the reverse strand, counting down.
TAGTGATGATTGAAAATAAATTTGCTTTATGATGAATCATTAAATCATGATCTTGATGAAATGTCTTATGCTTGGATGGAAAACAATCTAAGACATGATGTTGATATATCAATGTTTGACACTCAAATTTTTCTTATGATTCATGTTGGATTTAGATCTATTATGCATAAATCAAGTTGTTCTCTTGGCTATTTTCTACATTTGAGTGGTTTTGCACTCAAATGAATCACTTATCGACATTTACGATTGTGATATATTTTATCCTTCAAATGTGATCTTGTTGGCTTGAAATATTTTTTGAGATGTTTGTAATGCTTGAATCAAGCTCTAAAAGAGTTCATTTTTTCTATAAAGATATTTTATTGAAATCATGATCTTGACAATAATAACTTAAAGTTCTTTATAAATCAAGATCGTTTACCATGCTCCTTCCGTTTTATCAAAAGAAAACTCTTTAAATAAAATATATCTTATCTTTTGATTTCTTAAAATTCATACTTGAATTTTTATGAATTTGTGATCTTGATATCTTGATTCTCATGAAATGTGATCTTAATGAGAATTTCTATGCATGAATCAAGTTGCTCTTTGTGCTATATCTTTTCAAATAAATCATGAGATTTGATTTCATATCTTTCATGACTTAGAAATGACATGATTACTTTGGTTTGCTTTCATGAATTCTTTGCATCTATGGCTTATACGCATCATGTGAAAATTTGAAATATTGGTTGATATAAAATAATGATTGAAATTTTTTAGCCATTGAGTCTACCCTTCTTTTTGACAATGACAAAAGGAGAGTTGGCATACTAGCTTGGATATCACAAGAGAAAGTGGCAAACATAGCTAGCTAGAAATTGCAAAGTTATATTATTTTTTAAAAAAACTCATGAGCTTGCATGGTTAAAAATGTTGTAAATTTTATAAAAATTACTAGCTCATTGCAAACAAAAAGTTGATAGCTTGCAAAGGCGAAACTTAGTTACAAAAAGGAAGAATTGAAAGGAAGCTAGCTTGCGTATCGCAAAGTATGTTAGCTTACTTATCATTATTGATTACTTGCTTATCATCTTTTTTCCCTCAGATTATGGTTTTTGACTCCCTTGAATTCATGGCTTAATATGTTAAAAATTCATGTTGCAAATTTATTATTTTTTCATGATCAAAGCATTGATGCAAAAGGCTATTTGTACTCAACTTCTATTTGTCAATGACAAAGGGGGAGCAACGATTGCAATCTTGCAATTTAAAGAGAAGCAAAGAAATGCTATCTCAAAAGAAGCAAAATGCAAGACTTAGAAAATTTACTTTTCTACACTTACCATGCTTCTATGTTTGTATGTTGTAATGAAAATTTAGCTTTCATATTTAAAGTGATTGCTTGCATATCGCAAAGAAAGCAAAGAAAGTGCAACTTGCACATCTTAAGAAGTGAATGAAAAATTACTATCTTGCCTAACTTTTACAAGGAAATCAAATTACAAACTTGCACAAGAAGCAAGTGTTGTATTGCTATGCTTGGACATCATTTAAATCTTACTATGATTATATGTTAAATATCTTATTTAATAGCTAGTGTGTTGTAAAACTTACATATCTTTTAAACTAGCTATGCTGCAACTTCTCCTTTTTGTTGATGACATAGGGGGAGAAGTAGATTGATGACTTCATACATTGAATTAAATATTTTATATATTTGTATGATGATTTTATTATTCTCATACTTATGATAAATGTTGCTTGGATTTGGGATAATCCAAGTGTTCTATCAATGGCATATTGATAGGGGGAGTTTGGTTAAACTCAGGAGAGTTATGATTAACTCCGTTAGTCATCAATTAGTTGTCATCATAAAAAAGGGGAGGGATTGTTGAATCTCGAATTTTGATGATAAAGCTAATTGATTGTATTTTATGATCTAATTGTGTTTTGACTGACGCAAGTCTACTATCGATCAGGATTAGACAATTGACGCTAGAAGAATTAACGCTGCGTCGGAAGTGATCACGTCAGGATATTGGATGTCGAGCCGGAGGTTCGGTCGACAATCGACAGGAGTCTTCGGACGTCGGGCATCGGGCCAAGAAGAGCAGAGTTGCGCCAAGGATATTGGGGTTACAGAGGTCAACCACCGATTAGGCAACAAGCCGCAAGAGAGGACGATGCACTGAAGAATCGGATGAAGCACCGACCAATGACGTGTCGGGCAACTAAATGTCAATTCACGTTGTAATAACTATCTAGATCGAAGTAGAGTTTTTGTTTATATGTGTGCAGGATTAACTACGATGACGATGAAGACGTAAAGTGAAACAAAGTGCTGGAAGACAAGTGTGATGGATCGTTGGGAGTTCGAGAGTTTGATGGAAGTCCAAAGATTCGTTGGGAGTGCTGCCAGAACTGGCTGAGAATGAGTAGGGAGCTTGTCGAAGGATTTTTGGAAGTTCACTGGAAGGTTCATCAGAAGTTTACGGAGCTTACCAAGAAAGATTGGAGCTTGCCAAAGAAGCTCATTGGAACTCACCAAGATCATCGTGAAGTCCGAGAGCTTGCTGGGAGTCCACAGAATGGTTTTCGAGGGTTCATTGAAGGACCACCGAAAGTTCATCGGAAACTCATCGGAAGAAGTCTTGACTTGTTAGACTTTGTAATAGCTTAGGAAATATCTTTAATTTCATAGTTAACACGTTAATTTGAGTTAGGATTAGGTATTAATCCTATAACCCAAGTAGGGGCCCATAGGGTCTTGGTTTGGACTGATTTGGGCCGAGTTTTTGGCCCAAACTAGTGAGCCGAAAAGTGCTGGGCGGTGGCACCGCCCAGTGGCCAAAAGCTAGGGCGGTGGCACTGCCCAGCACCCGAGAGCATGGGCGGTGGCACTGTTGCCTTTGGCGATGGAACTGCCCTATACATTGTCAATCTGACAATTGACAGCATGTGGCCACGATATGAGGCACTGCACTACTAACACCGGGAAAAACAAAAGTGATCCAAATTTGAATCCTCTTGAGTCCTATAAATATCTCTTTCATTCATGGATGAAAGGGTGTCTAGAACTAAGATAAAAAGAGGGAAAACTCAGTTGAAAGTATGTCAAAATCTTCCCTCTAAGTTTTAAGAGTGTTCTAGTCCAAGAGAAGGGTAAGAGGCCTTGTAAGGGTTATCTCCTAAGCTCGTCAAAAGGAGAGGTGCTGTAAGGGAGTTCATTCTCGCCTATTAGAAGGAGGATAGCTAGTGGAAAAGCCGGTGGCCTCAAGTGAAGAGGAATCGGGAGTGGACGTAGGTCGTATGACCGAACCACTATAAATTGGTTTGCGTTTATCTTATTGTCATTTACATTACTACAAACCATCTTCACTTTGATGCTCTACTTCGTTGTCTCCTTCTTACATATTCCTTCAAGTTAAAACACAATCAAAATAGTTTCAAACGAAACGTTGCTTTCAATATACGAAGTTTCCGAAGTTATTTTTAAATCACTGAAGTTTACCGTATTTATCTGCTGCACTAATTCACCCCCCCTCCTCTTAGTGCTGCTCGATCCCTAATAACCATATAGATTGGATTATACCTGGCCACATGGCTGGGTCATGCCTAGCTACATGGCTAAGTCATGCTTGACCACATATGTTATGTCATAACTTACCATATGGGTTAGGTCATACCTAGTCATATGAGCTGACTGTACCTAGTCACATGAGCTGGGTCATACATAATCACATGGGCTAAGTCGATCTAGTTTAATATATCAACTTAACTTAAGTCAGACTCTAATTAGACTCCTCTTATCAAATTAGATTTCAAAAATCTAAATTATCAAAGACTAACTCAAATCCATGAATTAAAGAATTTAAATTCATAATCTTAAATTTAAAACTAATTAAATCATATAAATTCATACATAATTTTTAAAACACATATACATCAAAACCATTAATCTAAAAATAAGAATTTTAACAATTAAATCAATATTAAAACTTACTTAAGCTTAAGAGACCAATATCTATCATATAATCATTCTAATATCATGAATCAATTATCATTATTTATTAATTATAAAATTTTAAAATTAAAATATTATTATGCATCATAAAATTATAATAATCTTAATATTAAGATTTTAAAATATAAATCAAAGCTAATTAAAAAAACAGGATCCTACCTCTCCTCGGTAATCCTTATATGGAGAAGATGAGATCCTCCCAAAAAGTAAATAAATATTTAATTTTTTTATATTAAATTTAATTTTATTTTACTTTCATCATTTATAATGATTCACACTTAAAAATGAAATATATATTATTTACTTTCTAAAAATCATATCACCTATTAGGAAATAAACCAATTAATAATCAAATTAATTAGTAAAATTCCTAACTTATCCACATGAATCAGAAAATCAAATTTAATTATTTTTTTACTTATAATATATAAATATAAAAGTTAATAATAAAGTAATATATTATTTATAATAATTAATTTATGTTAAGTGAGAAATTATCGATTGTTATAGGATTAGTAGAGGATGATGCCTCTTAGACGTATGGCTGTGGTTGGCGGTGGCTGGGTTTCGTCGCCATAGCAAGGTGCAGTGTTCGGTTAGTAAGGAAGAAGAGGGAGCGCCTCATCAAAGCTCCACAAGATCGGGGGGTAGGGAATGTCGCCATAGGAGGAGAAGGAGATGGAGCACTTAGCTTGCTGTTGTGCAACTACTGAGAAGAGGTGATGGGCACTCAGTAGACCTCCTGTTGTTTGAAAGGTGGCGGGCGACTGCGAGCAACGGTGGAGAGCCGGGCAGACCCACGTGAACGGATGGCTGCACGAGGGCAAGCAGTATGCCCTATAGTGAGGAGGAAAGGGGAGAGCTCTGATAGAATAAAAATATAATCGTGAAAGCTTATTTTGATTAGTACAATATGAGTTGTATTTATACAGGATAGGAGGGAGGATTTCCCTCAACAAACCAGCAGGATTTCCTCATACAATTTGAGAAAAACTTATTCGCTATCATGCCCCGCAAGATGGAGCTCCTATCAAGGATACCAATCTTGGATTGATGTAATGAAAATAGTTTACGAGCAAGAGGCTTCATGAGTGAGTCTGCTAGTTGATCAGTCATATGTATGTGAGAGACACGTAGTTGATATCTGACAACTTGATCTCACACAAAGTGGAAGTCGATGGCGATGTGCTTCATGCGTGAGTGGAATACTGGATTGGCACATAAGTAGATAGCTCCAATATTATCACAATATATTGTAGGAGGAAGGTTAGAGCTGACGTTGAGTTCCTTAAGAAGATTTGTGACCCAATTGAGTTCAGTAGTAGCTGTAGCAATAGCACAGTATTCAGCTTTAGTCATAGATCGTGTGATTGTCTTTTGCTTCTTAGAACTCCAACTGATAGGATTAGCTCCAAGGAAAATAATATACCCTAACATAGAAGTTCTATCATCAAAGTTCCCCGCCCAATCAGCATCAGCAAAGGCATGGAGATTAAGTGGGGTGTGTTTGTAGAGAAAGAGGCCATGATGAAGGATTCCTTTAAGATACCGCAAAATTCGTTTGACGGCAGACCAATGCGTAGTAGATGGCTAGTGCATGAATTGAGGCAGTTTATTGACTGCAAATAAGATATCTGGACGGGTGAGAGCCAAGTACTGTAAGGAGCCAAGTACTTATCGGTATTGAGTAGCATCCGAAGTAGGGCTTCCATCACATAATTTGAGTGATTCACTAGTAGAGAGAGGAGTTGTAACTTCCTTTATATTCTGCATGTTTGTTTTGGATAATAGGTCTTGAATATACTTTCTTTGTGAAAGGAGAAGACCTAAAGATGTAAATATTGCTTCAACTCCCAAAAAGTAAGTTAAGGATCCAAGATTTTTGAGGGAGAATCGATCAGTCAATTGTTTTAGGAATGTTTGAATCTCCAAGGGATCATTGCCTGTAACAATAATATCATCCACATATACAAGAAGATATATTATGTATCTATTTTGTTGTTGTAAGAATAACGAGGTATCAGACTTAGAGTTGATGAAACCAATTGATGTCAGAAATGAGCCAAGTTCAGTATATCAGGCTCTTGGAGCTTGATGAAGTCCATAAATAGCTTTTTGTAGTTTGTATACATATCTCGGATACTGATGATGAATGCATATAGACATCTTCAGTTAGAGTCCATTGTAAAAAGGCATTGTTAACATCTAGTTGTCGTAGCTGCCAGCCTTTTGAGATGACCAAACTTAGAATAAGTTAAATTGTTATGGGTTTAACAATAGGACTGAAAATCTCTATGAAGTCAACTATAGGTCGTTGATAGAATCCTTTGGCTACTAGACGTGCTTTATATCTAGCAATAGATCCATTTGGGTTTTGCTTAATTCGAAAGACCCATTTACACCCGATGATATTTTGTGTAGGATGAGAGGGTACAAGGGTCCATGTGAAGTTATGGAGGAGGGCATTATATTCTTCACACATAGCTTTATGCTAGTGTAGAGATTTTTGGGCTTGAGTAATTGTAGTAGGTTCATTGATCTCAAAAGAGGATTTTATGGTAGCATGTAGGTCGAGGACTTGACGTGGTTTGAATATACCACTCTTGGAGTATGTTGTCATTGGATGTTTAGGAGCTGTAGCTTGTGTTGTTGGTATAGGTAGTGGAGAGGCATTGACATGGTTTGGAGCAAGCTGAGGTACTTCAGTGTCATTGTGTTCAGAAGAGGGTAAAGAATGTTGTTGTGTTTCTGAGAGCATTACATTAGTAGTAGGGGAAGCTTGTGAGGAAGGGAAAGAAGAAACAATAGAGGGAGTGAGAAGCTGTTGAACAGGGAGAACAAGAGAGTGCAGATCCTGAGAAAAGGGATTGGATGGTGTCATAGGAGGTTCGTGTGATGGGATCGAAGGGATACTCCAGTGATGTATGTTTGTCAGAATAGCTTGCACGATAGGATATTTATGAAAAGAAAAAGTAGACTCCACAAAAGTAACGTGACATGATATAAAGACTCTTTGAGTTTGGGATCCGTAACATCGGAAAGCATTATGTTCCAAAGAATATCCTATAAAGTTGCAAGGCTTGGATCGGGGTGTCATTTTGTGTAAGGTATAAGGTCGTAGCCATGGATAGCATAAACAACCAAAGACTTTGAGTTTCTGAAGATTTGGAGGCTTATTGAAAAGTTTTTCAAATGGTGACTGGTATTGTAGAACTGGAGTGAGCATATGATTAATTAGATAGACTGCAGTTTGAAAAGCTGCTGACTAAAAAGTTGGGGGCATGGATGCTTGATGTAGAAGTGAGAGACCAGTTTCAACTATATGTCGATGTTTGTATTTAGCAGAACCAACTAATTGGGGAGTATGTGGGAGTGACTTGAGGTGTTGTATATCACAAGCTGAGAGACAAGATGTGAGGGCTTGAAATTTGCCTCCGCCATTAGAGTAAACCATTTTGATTGAAGACTGAAAGAAATTCTCGACCAACTTTCGAAAGTTGGTAAAGATTGTTGAAACGTCAGATTTATAGTGGAGAGGATATAGCCATGTGTACTTGGTGAAATAGTTGACAAAAATGACATAAAATCTAAACTTGTCAAAAGAAGGGGTTGGGGCAGTGCCCTAAACATCAGTATAAATAATTTCAAATGGTTTAGAGCAGGATATAGAAGATATTCCAAAAGGGAGTCTATGACTTTTATTACTAAGATAAGCATCACAATGAGTTATAATGCTACTATTTTTAAGAGTAGGAAGAGAATAATGAGAAAGTAATTTTTATTAAATAGAGGATGAGGGATGACCAAGACGACGATGCCACACATCAATTGGAGCTGCAACTGAGGAATAAGTAATGGACTGGGTTATTTGCGGAGTTGACGGCTATTCATAGATGTTGTCCTTACTCTGGCCTTGAACCAAGGATGCTCCCATGCTCAAATCATTGACAAGAAAAGAGTTAGGAAAGAATTCAATTAAGGTATTATTTTGTTTGCAGAATTGAGAAACAAAAATGAGATTTCGTTTAATGTGGGGTGCGCACAGAACATCAGCGAGTGTAAAATTTACGGTATATGAATTAAGCATTGCAGAACCAGTATGAGTAATAGGAATTACGTTACCATCACCAATGATGACATCTTCATTGCCGCTATAGTTGTTATGGATAGACAAGTTCTAAAGATCAGAAGTGATGTGATGAGAGGCGCCAGAATCCACAATCCAATTAGATTGATTTGTAGCCGATGTAGTCATGAGATTCACTTGAGGTCACCATGATGAAGTTGGGAGTTTGGGTTGAGACCGACAAATTTTTGTGGAGTGTCTGACTTTATCACATAGTTGGCAGACAACTCTTTGTTGGGTTATGCGATCAGGATGCCAAGGTTGATGGTTAGTGGAGTTGCCACCTTTGTTGATATTCTTCTTGTACTGGTTGCTTTGCCTCTTGGACTTTTGACTAACTTGAGCTGTGATGGTTGGTCCAGCTAACTTGTCCTCATGCTTCAAGTACGTCTCGTAGTCAATCAACTTGTCATAAAGTTCTTCGAGTTCTAGGTGCAGATGACACTGATCTACACCAGAAGGTGAGATGCAGCACCTTCGGGAAAGGAGAAGAGGTGCTGTACTGAAGCAAGATGCTCTGCCTCCATAGGAAAAAGGTGCGAGTGCTTGCATCCTGCTGTCCGCTGGTTAGCGCAGCAGTAGGCAGTGAGAGAAGGAGGAGACGACCAGGCGATAGAGGCGAATAGTAGGGGTCGTTGTCGCTGGAGGGAGTGCCGGTGAGCTGTTGTGATTAGAAAGGTGATGCAACACCTGTGCCTCCTTTGGGAGCGTCGTCCACAGGAGAGTGAAGAGAATCCAGGGAAGACGTCAGCAGCATGACTTAAACAGCAGCGAAGGGAGGGAAAGAGAAGCAGCGGTGGCATTCGCTATGAGAGGAGGAAGTGGTGATGACAACCGACGATTGGGCGACGGTAGAAGAGAGTGCTCTACTTCTGTCGCACAGCATAAGAGAATGCTACCGCTACAAGGGCTTGACGGCTTACAGTGGTGGTGGTGCGGCTGGGAGTAGCAACGGTAGCCCTTCTCACACTTCAGTAGCTGGTGGGATGATCACACGACCGGAGGTTGCGATGGTAGTGGTCATGGGCCGAAGAGTTGCGACGGTGGGGTTGCATGGGAAGGAAAGTGCAATGGCAGCGGTTGATGCCGAGGTCGACGGCTGCATTCTTTTGCCCTTTATTTCACCACAGAACAAGGGTGACTACAACTATAGATCACTGTGGTTGAGGCAGCGAGGAGGAAGAGATCGCTGGCCAAGGGGGATAGTAACAGTGATGGTTTGCATGGCCACCGGTTGAAGCAATGGCAAGGGAGGTGCGTGGGTCGAGAAGCAATAGTAGTTGCTATCGAGATCGGTGGCTACGACGGCGATGATCGCAGGGGCGGGGATGGTCATTGGCAGCGACGACGGTGGAGAGGTCATGGCCAAGAAGCAGCAGTAGAGGGGGTGGTTCGCTGGCTAGAACAATAGAGAGAAAGCTTCCGCCCGTGGAAGCAAAGGAAGCAGGGGGCGAAGGGGAAGAGTCGGTGAGGAGCGAGCTTGCTCTAGGCAAGATGCTATGATACCATGATAGAATAAAAATATAATCGTGAAAGCTTGTTTTGATTAGTACAATATGAGTTGTATTTATACAGGATAGGAGAGAGGATTTCCCTCAACAAACCAGCAAAATTTCCTCATATAATTTGAGGAAATTTTATCCGCTATCAAGCTCCTCCTCCAAAACAATGGGCTCCTCGACCGGAGAGCGATGGATGTCGAGGGTCAGATAAGCGCTCGGTAACAGAGCGCTCGAGGTAGAGCGCTTTGGTGTAGAGATGAGTGCTCATTAACAGAGTGCTCGGGGCAAAGTTGAAATTGGTAAAGGCGGAGAAATCTTGCTATTGTTGGCCAATCATCGATAGCTAAGACATCGCTATCGCTGGACAGCAAATAAAAAAAGGTCTTGCTAATGTCGGTAGATCATTGAGAGAAGAGGCGGATGCTCAACTCGCTTGAAGAAGCAAGAAGTGAGGTTCCATGTAGTGAGAGAGGAGAGATTGCCATTGTTGGACAATGAGGTTGAGGATCAGCAAAGCGGCAAAAGAGGAAATTAACAATGGTCGGTTTCTGACACTATAGGAAACAGTTACGAAGGAGAGGCACGACAAAGATAATGTGAGAGGCACGACAAAGATAATGTGGGCGGAGGATAACTGTGGTACGAAAGGAGAGGAAATAAGAGTGGGGAAGGTTAGAAGGGCAACAATCACAGAAAGGATCGAGGAAGTGGCGATAGATCAACGGGTGTCATCAAGCATATTAGCGAGGAGGAATTCTTGCTTGAGGTACTGAGCAACTCTGATATTATTTCGAATTGAAAAATATTAAGAAATAGATATGATTTTATTTCTTAAGAAGATGAATATTTATATAAATTTTAAGAAATTTTTTTTAATCATATATTTAAATCATGTAATCAAATCAACTACTCAAATATATGATTTATTGAATCTTCCATCAAGTTCTCCAATTAGTTTCTTGTGACAGATCAAGTTCCAAAACAAGAAAAGACTGCTTGAATCTGCAACAGCTTTGCCACTAACGCCACAACACTCTTCCAAGAGCCTTCCCCATGCGCTCCATGGAAGAGACCAGCTCACAAAGTTGGATGAAGCTGCTGGGTGAGGAATCAATATTGACAGTAGTAGAAGAATTAAGGTTGGGAAGGGAGATAGAAACTGCAAGAACGGCCTTAGAAGACGACAAGCAAGATGGTGGAAGGGCCTGGGGGAGGGGAGAGGACTGTGGAGGCATGGGAGAGTTCGAAGAAGTCGGAGGAGAAGGGGGAGGGGACGAGGGATCCCGTGTCGATGGCTGTGAATGGGACAAGAAATCCTGCGATTTAAAGCTGTTCAACCTCTATTTTGTCGGTGCAAGTCCAATAACCGTACAGTGCATACAGGTGACACGATGAATTGCAATCATGTGACACGGAACCCCAAAAAAGAATCTCTGAAACAAACCCTCGAAGAAAACCTCTGAGAACTTAGACATTAGAAAATAATGCCCCTCCAGAAAATCAACACTAAGTACTTTCCAACATCCAATCTCGCAGCAAAAGAATCTTTTAATCTATAAGCATTATCTGATCTAATATATTATTATATCTGCAAACTTTTAAGAGAATCATTTAATTTATAAATATTATTTGACCCAAAACATACATAGATTATACGAATTATCTCTCTAAAGACGACCACAGTTATATCAGTATGGCTGAGAGAGTTACCACCAAAGATGACAATCAGAATGACAGTCAGAAGCACCCTGAAGATCCATGATGAAGTTGTTATTACTAAGTCTGTAATATACTGCTGAGTTGCTAACCTCATCACCCTCAACCTCCTTTCCGTAACATACTGAATGCTGTATCAATTCTCTTACGGAAGTTGCTGTGACTGATTTGTGTCTGTTGGGCAGGCAGCTCAATTCAACCTATATGGGTTTTATCAGCTCATAGTCCACTTTTGTTTTGTAAACCCTATCTTGACCTAAACCCTATATTTAAATAGGGGCTAACGGTGGCTACGAAAATATGAGAAAGTATCATAGTAAAAAGGTAAAAATTTTATAGCAGCAAAGGGGATTCAAAGAAGATGGAGAAAAGGGCAAAAAAATAAGGAAAAAAGAAAGGAAAAAAATAACGAACACACAGAGGCTGTTCTCATTCATTCAAACAGTTTTCTCATCTCAGGTTAGATCAGATCTACAGTGAATTTTTCTATAATTGCTTAGGGAGGTTTTGGATATTATGCACAGTGACGTGATCCTTGTATCCTAGTTATTCTCTTATGATTGTTGCTTGGGTTTTGGACCAGAAACTCTGAGAATTGTACATTCATTATTTCTATAGTAGATTTTCTCTGGTTTGTCCCGTAGTTTTTATCCTTCACGTTGAAGGGGTTTTCCACGTAAATCTTGGTATTCTATTTGATTGTGATTTCCACTTAATTTCGCTATGTGTTACGGCTGCTAGTATTTATTCATATACAAAAGTTCTTCCTTGTTTGTTGCCCCTTTTTATCCCATTAACTGGTATCAGAGTAAGGTTTTGGTGATTTAATTTTTGTGTTTAAACATGGAGGCCGATAGTGTATGTAGTGGGTGTTACTAGCAGATTTCTTACAAATCCATGCAAAGAGCACTAGGCAATAGTAAAGTGGATCTTGAGATATCTCAGAGGAAGTTCTAAGGTTTGTTTAAGCTTTGGAGGTGGACCACATGTGTTAATGGGTTACACAAATACAGATATGGCCAGAGATATTGATACAAGAAAATCCACATCAGGTTTTGTACTTACTTTTGTAGGGGGAGTTGTGTCATGACAATCCATATTGCAAAGGTGTATTGCTCTCTCCACCACAGAGGCAGAATATATTACTGCTATAGAGGTTTGCAAAGAAATGTTATGGATGAAAAAATTCTTAGAAGAATTAGGGCTGAAACAGGAAAACTATATAGTGTATTATAACAGCTAGAGTGCCATCCATTTATGTAAGAACCCAACTTTTCATTCCAAGTCAAAGCATATATATGTCAGATACTACTGGATAAATGTACTTGAAGAGAAGTAGTTACAACTTCAGAAAATTCATACAGATGATAATGGAGTAGACACGTTGGCAAAAACTTTACTGAAAGAGAGGTAGGAGATGTGCAATAGTTGGTCGGCATGGATTTACACTAAGGAGTTATGGGACAACCTCCCTTTTGGGTTGAAGGGGGAGGTTGTTGGGTAAGCAGCCCAATTCAATCCATATGGGCTTTATCAACCCATAGCCCACTTTTGTTTCCTAAACCCTATCTTAACCTAAACCCTATATTTAAATAGGGGCTAATGGTAGTTGCAAAAATAGGAGAAAATATCACAACAAAAAGGCAAATATTTTGCAACAGCAAAGGGGATTCAAAGAGAGGAGAAAAGGGCAGAAAAATAAGGGAAAAAGAAAGGAAAGAAGATAAGGAACACATAGAGACTGTTCTCATTCATCCAAACAGTTTTCATCTCAGGTTAGATTAGATCTATAGTGAATTTTTCTGTGATTGCTTGGAGAGGTTTTAAATATTATGTACAGTGACGTGATCCTTATATCCCAATTATTCTCTTGTGATTATTGCTTAGGTTTTGGGCAAGAAACTCTGAGAATTATACATTCATTATTTCTATAGTGGATTTTCTCTGGTTTACCTCATGGTTTTTACTCTTCACATTGAAGGGGTTTTCCACGTAAATCTTGATGTTCTATTTGATTGTGATTTCCATTTAATTCCGCTGTATGTTACGACCTGCTAGTATTTATTCATATACAAAAGTTCTTCCTTGTTTGTTGCCTCTTTTTATCCCATCAGTGTCCTCAAGGCTAATTGGTAGTTTCTATGCTAAACATCTTGCCAAAACAAAAGCATTCTCCAGTCTAGCATATCCTCCTTAGCCAGGGAAATGGTCCCATCACATGCAATGCATCCCCTGCAACAGTCATCGTGCCATTTGAGATACCTCTAGTCCACAAGTGCCATGGATGCTACTAGCAAATACGGTTGAAGCTCAATGAGTCAATATCACAATGCTTCAAAATTTCAATCACCTCAGGATATTCTTTCACAAAATCAAGCATGAACTCTTTGATGTACTTCTGAAGACTTTGATCTGATTGTAACTTTATGAAGTCAAGTCAATAGACATTACAGAGGCTTGTTTGTGTTAATGAACTCTACACAATTGACAAGCTTGATACGCTTACCTTCAAGGAGACGTACCTAACTTATGAACAAGTAGACTAAGTTTTCACTGATTAGAAGCCTTCCAACGATGGACCTGTTGCCCCTTTAACCGGAGAAAATAGTGCTAAAGTTGCTAGGAGTTTGATTTGTTAAAGTGGAATAATTTTTTTTCCTCTTTATGTATCAAAATGGGTTCCTCATCAAAATACTAACTTGATATCAAAAGTAAATATTAACCAGAACAGCATAAACAGTAGAATAATGAATCAATCACAAGTGAGACCGAATTTTTATAATGAAAAATCCAATGTGAGAAAAATCATGGGACCGTAGTCCACTTCAAACTTCCACTATCACCAATAATGATAATAGATTTATAATAAATCCTCTAAAATAATAAGAAGATCATAATAATATCAAGACTACATATCTTGGCTTAAGAATAACATATCATCATCACATAGATGGATCTCATCAAAGAAAAAGTTTAAGTCTTACCAAATAGGTATAGCAGGAAAGCATTTCAAAGAGGGTAAACTACAGATCAGCACAGTTAAGATTGTAGAGCTTGCTGCAAGGATTCTCCACATAAAATTTAGACTAAAACTGAAAAGATTTGGCTACTGATCGTCAAACAAAAAACTTAATATCATAGTTTTCTCTCTCCTCTTTCTCTTTGTTTTTTCTCTCTTAGTGCCGCTATAGTTCACTACACGCCAAAAGTTTTCTCGCTGCCCTCAACTGCACATGTCTCCTTCTCCTTTTTTCTTTTTTTTGTATTTGTTGATTTGGGCTCAGTGGCCCAATTATCAAGTCCAAGCCAATATATGGGCTGTACCCAACAATTCCTCTCCTCCAGCTCATATAATGGGCTGTACTAAGCTTGCTCTTCACCTATATGCTTCAAGCTTCTCCCTAGACAAATACTTTATCAATATGTCTGATCCATTTTCATTGGTATGTACCTTTTCTAACTGTAATTCTTTCATTTCAAGCACATCACAAATCCAGTAATATCTCATATCAATATGTTTGGATCTAGAATGGTATGTTGAATTCTTGGAGAGGTATATGACACTCTAACTATCACAGTAAACAATATATCTTTCCTGTTTCAAGCCTAATTCCTGTAAAAACTTTTTCATCTACAAAGCTTCCTTATAGGCTTCAGTAATGACTTTGTATTCTATTTCTGTGGTTGATAGAACAACATAATTCTATAACTTAAATTGCCAAGAGACTGCTCCCCCTACAAATGTCATCAAAAACCCCAAAATCGACTTCTTGGAATCAGTATCACTTGCCACGTCTACATCTATGGACTCTTCTAACATAGGTTTACCACTATCAAAACATAAACATAACCTGAAAGTACCTCTTCGATATCTTAATATTCATTTTACTACTATCCAATGTTCTTTTCTAGGGTTAGAGAGAAATCGGCTAACAACTCTAACTACATGAGCTATATCTAGCCTAGTATAAACTATAGCATACATCAAACAACCTACCGTAGATGAGTAAGGCACACTGGACATTTCTTTTTTTTCTTTCTCACTTGTCGGACATTATTTCGAGCTTAGCTTAAAATGATCTGCAAGTGGAGAACAAACTACATTGGCTTTACTAATATTAAATCTTTCAAGAACCTTCTCAATGTAGGTCTCCTGAGATAGCCAAATCTTTCCTTTCTTCCTATCACGAAGAATCTTCATGCCAAGTATTTGTTTCACCAATCCCAAGGCTTTCATAACAAAAGACTTACTTAGCTGCTTTTTAAGCTTTTTAATTTTATCAGCATCATGATCAATAATCGACATATCATCAACATATAGTAAGAGAATAATGAAATCATCATCTGAAAATTTTTTTGTAAATACACAATGATTAGATGTGGTTCTATTATATCATTGGCTTATCATAAAGGAATCAAACTTCTTGTACCACTATCTGGGTGCTTATTTGAGACCATATAAACTTTTCTTTGGCTTGCACACTAGATTTTTTTTTTCTCTTGACTTTGAAACCTTGTGGTTGCTCCATGTAAATTTTTTCTTCTTGGTCACTATGAAGAAATGTAGTTTTCATATCAAGTTGCTCAACTTCTATATTTAAGTGGGCAGCCAAACTAAGAACAACTTGGATAGATGACAGTTTTATCACAGGAGAAAATATTTCTTCAAAGTCAATACATTTCTTTTGACTAAATCCTTTCGCAATTAGTCGTGTCTTGTATCTTCGTTGTGAGCTATTATTTTCAGTCTTTCATCTATAAACTCATTTATTCTTGAGAGCTTTCTTCTCTTTAGGCAACTTTACTAAGTCATAAGTGTAGTTCTCAAGTAAGGATCTCATCTCTTCTTGCATGGCTTTAATCCACTCATTCTTATGCTAATGTAAAATAGCTTCTTAGTAAGTTTCTGGCTCTCCCCCATCAGTAAGCATAACATACCCATATGGAGGATATCTTGTAGATGGTTGTCGCTCTCTTATAGATTTTCTTAGTAGAATCTCAATTGGTGGTGGAGGTGCTTGCTCGGTGGGTTCAACATCATCAATTGTATGAGCATCATCACTAACATTCTCATCACATTCTTCTTCATCATCTCCCTCATGATCATCATGAACTACAAGTGAAGGAATTGGACCCAAACTCTAAGGAATATAAATAGAGGTTTTTGGCTTCTCAACATTATCACCATCATCAAACAGTTGGTCTTTAAGAAATACATCTCTACTTCTAATAATCTTCTTGTTCACTAGATCCCATGATCTGTACCCAAACTCTTCATAATCATATCCCAAGAAAATGCATGCCTTTGCCTTATTATCAAGCTTGGATCTCTCATCTTTGGGAATATATACAAATGCTTTGCACCCAAAGACTCTCAAATGATCATAAGATATATCTTTCCCTTTCCATACTCTCTCTAGAACATCACCTTTCAAAGGAACTGATAGAGAAAGATTTATCAAGTCAATTATAGTTCTCATAGCCTCTCCCCAAAATGACTTAGGTAACTTGGCATGGGAAAACATATACATAATCCTTTCTTTAATGGTTTTATTAATCCTTTCTACTACACCATTTTGCTGAGGAGTTTTTGAAATTATTTTCCCAAGCCTGATACCATGAAACCTATAATAATTCTCAAAAGGACCCCTGTACTCACCACCAATATCTGTTCAAATACTCTTTAGCTTTATGCTAGTTTCTCTTTCAACACTGACATGAAATTCTTTGAAGACATCAAGTACCTGGTGTTGGGATCGAGAACGGCACTAAGAGGGGGGGGATGAATTAGTGTAGTAGTAAAGAACGATAGATTCGACGATTTTAAAACACTTTTGGAAACTTCGTATAATAAAAATTATACTTCTTCGATTAAATCCGTAATGAAAGATGCTTTAAACTTGAAGTGATTCATAAGAATGAGACAAGGAAGTAGAGCATCAAAGTGAAGATAGTTTACAGTAATGTAAATGACAATAAGATAAACATAAACCAATTTATAGTGGTTCAGTCATACGACCTACGTCCACTCTTGATTCCTCTTCACTTGAGGCCACCGGCTTTTCCACTAGTTGTCCTCCTTCCAACGGGCGAGGACTAGCTCCCTTACAGCACTCTCCTTTTGACGGGCTTAGGAGGTAACCTTTACAAGCACTCTCTCCTTTCTTTCGGTGGAATATAAGTAAAAACTAAATAAGGGATTTCTAGAGAGATTTCCATAGAGTTTTATTGCTTTGAAAAAGTATGTGCTTGTGTGTTCTAACCAAGGATGAGAGGGATTTTTATAGACCCCAAGAGGATTCAAATTTGGAGTCCAAATTTGAATCACCCCGAATTTCAGGAGTACTGGCAGTACTACCGCCAATGCTGGGCGGTACCATTGCCTAGGCTTTTTGCCCTTGTTAGTATATTGGGCGATACCACCGCCTAGCCTAGCGGTACAACCACCTGACACACTGATATGGTCAGTGTACTGGACGGTACCACCGCCCAGCTAGCGATGCCACTACTCGGGCACTCTGCCCCAGGGCGGTACTACTGCCCAGATGTTTTGGGGAGCTGGACCTGGGCGGTGCCACCACCAGACAACGTCCAGCACTCCTGGTTGGGCCTTAAACTTAGGCCAAACTGATCTAATATTGGGCCCAGTTGGCCCCTAACAGGGTTAAAGGATTAACACCTAATCCTAACCCTAATTGTGTGCTAACTATAAAATTAAAGATATTTTCTAAGCTATTACAAAGTTCAAAAAGTCAAGACTTCTTCCGGCAAGCTTCCGGCGGTCTTCCGATGAACCCTCGGATACCATTCTACGGACTCCCAGCAAGCTCCTAGACTTCACGATGATCTTGGCGAGTTCCGAGGAGCTTCTTTGGGAAGCTCTAATCTTTCTCAGTAAGCTTCCGTGAACTTCCGATGAACCTTCCGGCGAACTTTTGAAAACACTTCGATAAGCTCCCTACTCATTCTCGGCCAGTTCCGGCAGCACTCCCGATGAATCTTTCGACTTTCATCGAACTCTCGAACTCCCAATGATTCCATCATACTTGACTCCGACCTTTGTTTCGCTTTACGTCTTCATCGTTATCATAGTTAATCCTACACACAAGCCGAAACTTTACTTCGATTTAGATAGTTATTACAATGCAAATTGACATTCTGTTGCCCGGCACATCATTGGCCTATCGACGCTTCGTCTAATACTTTGACACATCATCCTGTCTTGTGGCCTGTTGCCCAATCGATGGTTGACCTTCACAACCCTGATATCCTTAGTGTAACACCACTCTTCTTGGCCCGATGCTCGACGTTCGAAGCCTTCTGCCGATTGTCCAATATCCTAACGTGATTTCCTCTGGTGTAACATTAATTCCTCCTGCATCAACTTTCTAATCCTGATCGAGTAGACTTACGTCACTCAAAACACAGTTAGATAATAAAATATAATCAATTAGTTGTCATCATCAAAATTCGAGACCTAACAGTCTCCCTCTTTTTTACGATGACAACTAATTGATGACTGACGGAGTTAACCTTAACTCCTCAAAGTTTAACCAAACTCCCCTTATCAATATGTTATTGATAGAACACTTGTATTAACCCAAATCCAAGCAACATGTATCAAATATCATGTCAACAAAAACATCATGCAAATTTATAAAACATTCAAAACATCACACATTACATGATATCATCACATCAATCCACTTCTACCCCTTTGTTATCAACAAAAAGGAGAAGTTGCTCTAGCTATTTAAAAGATATTCAAGTCAACATATAAGCTAGATTTATAACATTCAATCATACCATTCAATCATAAAATTGCAAGGTGGCAATTTTTGATGTTCAAGATAGGAAGTTCGACCATTTCAATGATGGAGCTAGCAAATTTCTCATTGAAGTCACAAGCTAGTAATAAATTTTCTCCCCCTTTGTTTTTGTTAAAAAGAAGGGAAGAGTACAATTCTTTTCCCTTTACATGAATGTTTTAAAATAATAAATTTACATCATGAATTTTCAACATATCAAGTCATGAATTCGAGAGACTCATAAATTATGATATGAGGGAAATTGATGATAAGCAAGCAAGTAATAATGATAAGCTAGCATACTTTGCGATACGCAAGCTAGCTCCCTTTTAATTTTTCTCTTTTTGCAACTAAGTTTCACCTTTGCAAGCTATCAACCCCCTTTTTGCAATGAGCTAGTAATTTTGTAAAATTTACAGTATTTTAGACATGCAAGCTCATGAGTTTAAAAATAATACAACTTTGTAATTTCTTTCTTCTCATTTTGAGAAGTGTAAGTTTTACCTTTTTGCAAGTTCTAGCTAGCTATATTTGCTACCTTTTCTTGTGATACACAAGTTAGGAAGTTTTCTCCAAGCTAGTAATTTTGCTCCCCCTTTATCATTCTCAAAAAGAAGGACAAAGTTTTCTGTCTTGTTACATCAACTTTTCATTTTTAAAAAAATCATCAATCAATATCACATAATGCATTCAAGTAGTCAAATGACATATCATGAATCAATGATTCATCATGAAGCAAATTGATTTTCAATCATCACACAAGGCATACAAGGCAAAGAAAAATCATGTCAAAAATTCCAAAAAGTATTTCAAGCCAACAAGATCACATTTGAAGGATAAAATATATCACAATCATAAATGTCGATAAGTGATTCATTTGAATGTATCATTTTATTTGTAAAAGATTCAAATGAGAATATGATTCATGCATAAGGAATTCCAAGTATCAAATATTAAGATATCAAGACTTGGATTGTGATAAAGCTCATTCAAGTTAGAATCATCAAAATCATTAACATAGTTTATGAGATTCATAAATTGACATAAACTTGAATTGTTCTCCTCTTTGGTAAATGATAAAAAGAAGCAATCATAGAGGAAAATATTTTGATTCGCAAAAATATCTCTAAGTCAAGAATTCAAAGTTATGATTTCAAGTGATCAAGAGAGAAGTCATAAAATCATTCAAACTCATTTTGTCAACTCGAAACTCATAATCAAATCAAAATCATTTGCGAGATTTATAACATGAATGAAGTGATTATCAACTTTTTAGAGATTACAAAATGATAAATAAATTTTTTATAAACACTTATTATCAAATCATCAATTTCATAATTCATTTAGAAGATTCTCTTCTTAAAAAAATAAAATGAATTAAGGGAGATAGAGCATGAATGAAGCATTTAACATGATTAAAGCATGATTCATATTTAAAATATATCTTATGCCATAAATATGAATCAAACATTTGTTAAATCCGGAATCATTCTCAAAATCACATTCAATAAATTCATACATGACAAGCATAGATTCATAAATTTCCTATAGAAAAATGGATAAGATTGAGATAAAGGATTGCATTTCATTTTTATATTCTATTTGCTTCTTATAATCATGTTTTTGTCTTTTAATGTCAAATAGAGATAAGCATGGAAGTTCAAGATGTAAAGGCAAAAACATCATAAAAATGATTTAGATCAAAAACATATATAACAAGACATATGATTCATCATGCATAGCTTTAAGAAGTGAGTTCATCAAACATTATACAAGCTTTCATTGCTAAGACTTTAGTTATTATTTAGCTTATTCAATATTATAAAATAAATCATCAAAATCATTTTAATTCTTTCTTTCATTAGTTAGTTATAACAAGATGTTTACCATCTTACATGATTCAAGCTTGGTGTGAGATCTCTACAATCAAACTTAAATTTTTACTAAAACCATGCATCATTTTATAAATCCGAAAAACCATCAAGCAACATCAAACAAAAAGTCATGATAATTAAATTTTTGTGTCAAAACAATACATCTTGTTTGAAACCAATTTCATCATAAAGATCATCAAAACAAATGCATCAAAATCTTTCATTTGAAAATTTTATTAAGAGCAACGGAGATGGTTTACATATAAGTATGCTCTTGTCTTTTTCTACTAGATTCATGTATCAACATTTAAAAAACAAGACATAAGTTTCTTCATAAAGCCATCAAGACCAAACATATAAAACACAAAAACATCATGATAGCACATTTTTCATTTTTATGTGTTTTATTTCATGTGATTGATCTTATACGAGTATGTTCAAATTTTTCATATAAAAATGTCATGCATCATATAAATTTGAAAAATAATTTTCATCATGAAAACCATCAAGGCCAAATGTGACATAAGACAACATCAAAAATCACTTTTCTTTCATTTAGAAAATTTATAGATTAGATCTTTTAGTCTTACAATTGATTTCATAAAGATATGTATAAATCTGAAACAAGTTACATCAAAGCCGAAAATACATTATAGCATATCAAATGGCAATGTCAAGCATGATACAAATATTTTCATTAAGACACTTCCAAGAATAACATACATAGATATGTATTTGATGTACAATTGCTACTACAAATCATTTAATCATCATTCATAATTTTGAATCATAACATGCATGAAACTTTAACAATATAATTTTCATGATCAATTTTTAATTTTTCAAAATTACTAAAAAGAGAAGCATAATATAATTTTTAAAAATAATATTTTATTTCCTATCAACTAAATTAAGCACTCATGAAAAGGATATCAAGTAATTTCAAAATAAGGTAAAAGCATTTCGGGTGAGGTATTTACCTCGTTGACGAAACCTGTCAAAGCCCAATTCACCATTTGCCTTTCGGAAGTTCTTGATTCGTCCTTGGATATTTTCCTTTTCTTTGGCCCCTTCCTCTATTCAAGTTTATTTTTTATTTTAGATTTTTGTTTAATAAACTTGTTAACATTCATTGTTATATGTTCAATGTCCTCATCACTTGAGTCATCACTCAAGTGGTATTCATTTGTTCGAAGTTCCAAATCCTTCCTATTCTTTGGAAGGTGGTTCAAGTGTTCATCAAGTTCCAAATAGCTCATTTCATATATTATTAATGAGCCAATGAGTTCTTCTGTCAGAAGGTCATTTAGATTTTTAGCTTCTTATATTACAATTACTTTAGGATCCCACCTTTTTGAAAGGAATCTTAAAATCTTATTTACGAGATCAAAATCCGAAAAAGATTTACCAAGAGCTTTTAGACTATTAATGATATCCGTGAAATGGGTGTATATGTCGCCTATAGCCTCGCTTGGTTGCATTCGAAAAACCTCAAAATCGTACATCAAAATATTAACTTTTGAGTCTTTGACTCTACTCGTTCCTTCATGCGTGATTTCAAATGTTTGCCAAATATCAAAAGTCGTTTCATAAGAAAAAATCCAATTGAACTTAGTTTTATCTATAGTGTAAAATAAGACATTCAAAGCCTTTGCATTTAATAAAAAATATTTCTTCTCCAAATCCGACCATTCATTCGTCGGTTTAGAGATAAGTTGAAAACGGTTTTCAGTAACGCTCTATAAATTCAAATTTAAAGAAATCAAGAAAACTCTCATTCAAGTTTTCCAATATGTGTAGTCCGATCTATTAAAAAACGGTGGACAAACAACCGAAAAGCTCTCTTGAAAGCCGTGAAGAGCCATTTCTCATGGGTGTAAATCTGAATGAGAAATAACAAGGCTCTGATACCAATTGTTGGGATCGAGAATGGCACTAAGAGGGGGGATGAATTAGTGCAGTGGTAAAGAACGATAGATTCGATGATTTTAAAACAATTTTGGAAACTTCGTACAATAAAAATTATGCTTCTTCAATTAAATCCGTAACGAAAGATGCTTTAAACTTGAAGTGATTTGTAAGAAGTAGACAAGTAGAGCATCAAAGTAAAGATAGTTTGCAGTAATGTAAATGATAATAAGATAAATGCAAACCGATTTATGGTGGTTCGGTCATACGATCTACGTCCACTCTCGATTCCTCTTCATTTGAGGCCATCGACTTTTCCACTAGTTGTCCTCCTTCCAACGAGAGAGGACTGGCTCCCTTACAGCACTCTCCTTTTGACGGGTCTAGGAGGTAACTCTTACAAGCACTCTCTCCTTTCTTTTAGTGGAATACAAGTGAAAACTAAATGAGGGATTTCTAGAGAGATTCCTATAGAGTTTTATTGCTTTGAAAGTGTATGTGCTTGTGTGTTCTAACCAGGGATGAGAGGGGTTTTTATAGACCCCAAGAGGATTCAAATTTGGAGCCCAAATTTGAATCACCTCGGATTTTAAGGGTACTAGCGGTACTACCGCCAATGTTGGGCGGTACCATCGCCTAGGCTTTTTGCCCCTATCAGTGTACTGGGCGGTACCACCGCCCAACCTGGCGGTACTACCGCTTAACACACTGACACAATCAGTGTACTGAGCGGTACCATCGCCCAACCAGTGGTGCCACTGCCCGAGCACTCTGCCCCAGGGTGGTACCATCGCCCAGATGTTCTAGGGAGCTGGACCTGAGTGGTGCCACCGCCAAACAGCATCCAGCACTCCTAGTTAGGCCTTAAACCCAGCCCAAACTAATATAATATCAAGCCTAGTTGGTCCCTAATAGGGTTAAAGGATTAACACATAATCCTAACCCTATTTATGTGCTAACTATGAAATTAAAGATATTTTCTAAGCTATTACAAATTCTAGAAAGTCAAGACTTCTTCTGCGTAAGCTTCCGGCGAACTTCCGATGGTCTCCCGATGAACCCTCTTCTGATGAACCCTCGGATACCATTCTGCGGACTTCCAGTAAGCTTCTGGACTTCATGATGATCTTGGTGAGTTCCGATGAGCTTCTTCAGCAAGCTCCGATCTTTCTCGATAAGCTTCCGTGAACTTTCGACGAACCTTTCGGTGAACTTCCGAAAACCCTTTGGTAAGCTCCCTACTTGTTCTCGGCCAGTTCTGGTAGCACTCCCGATGAATCTTCGGACTTTCGTCGAATTCTCGAATTCTCAATGATTCCATCGTACTTGAGTCCGACCTTTGTTTCGCTTTATGTCTTCATCGTTATCATAGTTAATCATACACATAAGCCGAAACTCTACTTCGATCTAGATAGTTATTAAAACGTGAATTGACATTCTGTTGCCCGGCACGTCATTGGCCTATTGTCGCTTCGTCCAATACTTTGGCACATCATCCTCTCTTGCAGCCTATTACCCAATCAACGGTTGACCTTCGTAACCCCGATATCCTTGGTGCAACATCACTCTTCTTGGCCTGATGCTTAATGTCTGAAGTCTTCTACCCATTATCCAATATCCTAACGTGATTTCCTCCAATGCAACGTCAATTCCTCCCACGTCAATTGTCTAATCCTGATCGAGTAGACCTACGTCACTCAAAATGCAGTTAGATAATAAAATATAATTAATTAGTTATCATCATCAAAATCTAAGACCTAACACCTGGCCTTTAGATTTCAAAGCAAAAGCCTAAACTTTTCTAGAATGATCATCAATAAAAGTAACAAAATAAAGAGCACCTCTAAGAGTTCTAGTTTGCATAGTACAGACATTAGTATAAATTAAATCAATAATATTTGATCTTCTAGATTGCGAATAAGTATGAAATGTAACTCTATGTGTTTTTCCAACTAAGCAATGATTATAAGATTTAAGAGATATACTTTGTAACTTTGTTAAGAATTACTTTCTAGCAAGAGTTTGAAGTCCCTTCTCACTGATATGACCAAGCCTCTTATGGTAAAGATCTATTCTTTCACCCTTTTGAATTACATTAATCTCTCCTTTATGTAACTTAGCTTCCATAATATAAAAAAAATTAGCTTCTTTCCTCTTGTCACAACTAGAGAACCTTTAATGAGCTTCCATTTGTTTTCATTAAAATAGTGTGTAAATCCCTCATCATCAAGTCTACCTGTAGATATCAAATTCAGATGAATATCTAGAACATGTCCAACATCTTTGAGTATCAATTTGCTCCCAGTACTGGTCTCCAAGCAAATATCTCCAATACCCACAATCTTAGATATACCATTGTTTTCCATTCTAACATTGCCAAAATCACCAACAATGTAGGATATAAAGAAATCACCATGAGAAATAACATGGAATGAAGCACCGGAGTCAATTATCCAGTTACTGTCTTGAGCTGCAAGACTGATATATCCATTATCACAAACAATAATAATATCACCTTCAGCAAACAACTATATTGATCTTTTTCTTATTTTCTTCCTTTTATTATGTTCTCGCTTCTAAAACCTACACTCTTTCTTCATATGACCTGGCCTGTTGTAGTGGAAACAATTGATATCTCTTCTAGACTTAGATCTTCCTCTATAACCATATGGATTTCTATTGTGACTTCTTCCACGTCTTTCCTACTTTTCAATAACAAGTGCACCAGAAGAAGATTTTCCTTGTTCTTTCCTTCTAGCATCTTCATTTAGTAAATTGTATTTAACTATGTCTATGGTTAGAGTCTCCTTTAGTGTGGAGTTACTGTTAGAGCTAGCCCCAGGAAATTACCACACGGTAATTTGGCAACGCAACAAAGACAATAAACAGAAAAATAAAAGAGGAGACAAGGACACCAGAATTTACGTGGTTCGGTCAATTGACCTACGTCCACGGACGAAAGGAGGAGCAAATCTTTACTAACAGAGACAATTACAAATGCCTTAGGAAATTGTTCCTAAGCCATAAAACACCTTCAACTACTAAACAAGAAAAGCCCAAAGTTTAATATGGACTTAATGAAATTAAGTCCAAAGCGGCTTTTCTTGTGATGCTGTGGTGCATCTGTGCATCCGCTTGAAGCTTAGACCCCTTTTTATAGCATCAATAATTGATAGGAATTCTGGTTTTCCCGATGTGGGACTAAAGGACTTGCCAAACTAACAAATCTCCACCTTGGCATGTCCCAACAAAATTTGCTCCACCTTTTTCACAAAAGCCCCAACGGACAATCATCAACAATAAATACCAACCAAGTCCAAGCAATCGCTTGAACTTGTAAACCTAAGAGGCTTCGTAAGTATATCAACTGGATTGTCCTTCATATGAATTTTCTCAACAAGGACCTTTCCTCAACAATGGTATTATCACAACAAACTGCATTTGAGTAGGTAGTAGGCTCACTAACTCCACCGCTTTCTTAAATAAACAAAGCATATGCAACCAAATTTGCATATCTTTGTGGTGGTCGAATATTTCTCCGTGGTCTATCCTTGGCTATGGAATATTGCTCTTCCTCCGGAATATCTTTATCAGAGACTCGGAGAATCGGCACTCTTTTCTGCTTCCCAAAAATGCAAAGTGTTCACGAAAATCCAATGGCCCAAAGATTCTGCTTGCAAAGAAGACCCTTGCTTAATATGCTCAAACCTTTTTCAGAATTAGATAATGATGATGACTTTAGATCATTCGATCCTGTGACAGTAGTTCCCTGCAAAATATACAAGCTACCAGACCTACAAGCTTTCATAACAATAAGGGCACCTCTAGAAACTTTCATAACTCCACCTTCAGCTGTGTATTTGCACCCAAGAGCCTCTAGGGTGCCTAAAGAGATGAGATTCTTTTTTAAATCAGGAACATGTCTAACATTAGTGAGCGTCCTCACAATACCATCATGCATTTTAATTCGGATTGTGCCTCTACCAATAACATCACATGCGGCATTATTGCCCATCAAAACAATTCCACCATTACAAGATTCATATGTGGAAAACAAATCCCTACTGGGACACATGTGATAAGAACAACCCGAATCTAAAATCCATTCATTTTTAGACCTTGTCCATCATCATGTAGCAAAGAAAATATTTCCAAAATTCTCATCAGCTGCAACACTAGCTTCAGCGGACTCAGTAGTTTTCTCGATAATTTTTTCCTTTTGCTTTAATTTATTTTTCAATTTAAAGCAATCAGCCTTAATGTGCCCCATTTTATGACAATATCTGCATTCCAAATTTCTATATGTCCATTTAGATCTAGATTTAGATCTACTATCACAAATTCTCTTTTATCAGTTCTACCCACGACAACTGGACCTACTATTTCCTCTATTCTCCCAAAGATATCCCTATCAATCTGCTCCTTAGATTTTAATGCAGATTTAATTTCATGATATGAAATTGTTTCTTTTCCATAAATCATTGTATCACGGAAAAACTTAAAAGATTGGGGAGAGAACACAAAAGTAATAGGGCCTTATCCTCATCATCAATCTTTGCATCTATATTCTCCAAATCCATAACTAAGAATCAAATCTATCAAGATGTGAGATTATAGATGTACCTTCAATCATCCAAAGCATATACAAGCTCGCTTTAAGTAAAGACGGTTCTCCACTTTGTCCTCTTCATATACAAGGCTTTAAGCTTGTCCCACATGCTCTTAGCCGTAGTCTCCGTAGCTACCTCCGTAAAACCTCGTTAAAAGATTTAGAATAATGATAGATCGAGCCTTCTTATCCATACCTGCAAAACTTCCTCTAACATACCATCCGAATTTTCTCAACTCAGTAATGCCAAATCAACTCCGTCTTGAACCGAATGGCCTCCATCTTGAGTTGCCACATGCCGAATTGACATTTCTCATCGAATTTCTCGATTTATTTTTATTGTCATTGTTGCCAAAAGATCTCAAGACCAGGCTCGATACCGCTTTGTTAGAGCTTAGCCCCGTGAAATTACCACACGTAATTTGGCAACGCAACAAAGACAATAAACAGAAAAATAAAAGAGGAGACAAGGACACCAGAATTTACGTGGTTCTCATCACCTACGCCCACTACGAAAGGAGGAGCAAATCTTTACTAACAGAGACAATTACAAATGCCTTAGGAAATTGTTCCTAAGCCATAAAACACCTTCAACTACTAAACAAGAAAAGCCCAAAAGTTTAATATGGACTTAATGAAATTAAGTCCAAAGCGGCTTTTCTTGTGATGCCTGTGGTGCATCTGGTGCATCTGTCTTCGAAGCTTAGACCCCTTTTTATAGCATCAATAAGGGATAGGAATTCTGGTTTTCCCGATGTGGGACTAAAGGACTTGCCAAACTAACAGTTACAAATTGTCACCACATACGTTTCCTAACTTTCTGACAAAGAGCTGAGAAGTAACAATCCCTGCATTTCATCATCTATATTTATTTTCATAGCAACCAACTTGTTTATAAGACTCTAAAACAGGCTTATATGCTCAACAATACTACCATCATCTTTATACTTTAAATTAACAAGTCTTCTAAGCAGAGAAATTATATATTCCACTATCTTCTTCGCAAAGAGATTTTCTAATCTTTGCCAAACAACAACAGCTTTGGTTTCATCAGAAATATACTCATGCAAATTTATATTCATCCATCTTCTAATATAGGTAATAGTTTTTCTATGTTGGATCTCTCATTCCTTATCTTCCATAATATATGGTTTTTCTTTAACTTTGATAGGCTTATACAAATTTTTGTAATAGAACAAGTCTTCCATCATACATCTCCAAGTGGAATAATTTGATAAGTTCAATTTAATTATATTATCTGACTCTTCCATTTCAATCACACAAGAAAAACTAGTAGCAAATAATATAGTGCTCTGATAGCACTTGTTGGGAAAAACCTATTAAAGTAGAATAATTTTTTTCCCTCTTTGTATATCAAAATGGGTTCCTCATCAAAATACCAATTTGATATCAAAAGTAAATATTAACCAGAATAGCATAAACAGTAGAATAATGAATCAATCACAAGTGAGATCGAATTTTTAACATGAAAAACCCAATGCGGAAAAAACCAGAGTACCGTAGTCTACTTCAAACTTCCACTATCACCAATAACGATAATAGGTTTACAATAAGTCTTCTCTAAAATAATAAGAATATCATAATAACATCAAGACCATGTATCTTGGCTCAAGAATAACATATCATCATCACATAGATGGATCTCATCAAAAGAAAGATTTAGGTCTCACCAAATAGGTATAGTAGGAAAGCACTTCAGAGAGGATAAACTGCAGATCAATACCGTTAGGATTATAGAGCTTGCTATAAGGAATCTCTACATAAATTTGGATCAAAACTGACAAAGTATGACCACTGATCGTCAAGCAGAAAACTCAATATCCTAATTTTCTCTCTCTGTTCTGTGTCTCTCGGCACCGCCACAGTTCGCTGCATGTCAAAAGTTTTCTCATTGCCCTCAACTGTGCACATATTTTTTTTTCTTTTTTTTATTTATTGATTTGGCTTAGTGGCCAAATTATCAAAGTCCAAGCCTAGCTCGACCTGATATCTGAAATGGGAAAGAGCTTTGGATCCTTTGGTTGCAATGAGTTTGCTATGACTGAGTTTGATCCATCACAACCAATTAAAACCTTCAGAGGCAAAATCCAGATTTGTGAAAAAGGAGAAGTTCCTCAATCATAAACCTTTCTAGTAGCACTAACTATAAGCAATTGTTAACTTACCTACTTATTATAATTTCAGATTCACTTTCAGGTCAACTGGTTTTCTAGGATTCACTTTTATGTAAAATTAAGGGAAAATCTTGTCGATCAAATACTAAATTTTTTGCTCATTCATGTAAATATTAGTGATATTTGTCTCTGCCTTATGTTGCTTAAATTGGCATGTGCTAACTTAATTTTCTCATTCAAATGTAAATTTAAATGAAAAGGGAGTTGTAACACAAATAGGTAGTTTGACCAGCTCTTTTCCATATTTATGCTTATAGAAGTATAAAAATGAGAAAAACTGACAGTATTTCACAAGGAAAAAGCCTCAGAGGATTTGTTTTTAATTAAATGTGTAATAACTAGATGAACATTTAATATTTCCTAGTCTTAGTGGTTCGGAACAAACGACACAATTAATGCTTTTGGTTTGATTCTTAGATTTACTGGTTCAGAAATAAAGGTGACATCTGATACAATTATTTGAAGTCTTGATTTGGTATTGGCTCATCATCCTATGGAACATTATAGCATTTTAATGGTGAACATTAAAACAAAATATCAGTGCTTGTAAAGGGTAGACTTGGAAAAAATGCATAGGATGTTGTAAAGAGAAGACTCCAAAAAAAACAGTTCATGTGACAGATGGTTTCTTCACACTTGTTATCTAAAGATTGTGATAATATTCAAGGGATACGATCAAAGAAAAAGAACGTCAGGAGGTAATCTTCCATTGCTGGTATAAAGAACAGGGAAGGCAGTGACACTTGACAGGATCTACTACGACCGCCACAACTTGACGACCAAAACGAATTGAATCCACAGGTAAACCGTCAGCCATTGTTTCAATGAGGCCACTCCTTTTCAAGCAGCGAAGTTCTACTTCCCTAGAATGAATCTTAAGCGAACAGAATATAAGTTTCAAGAAAGAAAGGTTTAAGGTAACAGAAAATGTGAATCAATATATGCTGCTCAGATGTTATATTAAAAGTTAGTTTCTGACTTCCCAGCTCTTAATGATACAACTGTAATGCCACAAACATTGACAAATTTCATAGTGAAGGACTTCTTTAGCTCAACATTTATTCAAATAATAAAATGTAGTTGGCCCCATTGAACTTAGCACTACAAAGAACAGTAAGGGCTGATGAAATGGTCATACAAATTACCTGCATGAAGTTACTCACGTCCTGTTACTCTTAAACCAGATATCTCGAGTCCTGTAGATTTTTTGGGAGAACAAGCCTTACTGATCTCAGCATATCCATGATTAAGCTTGAGAAATAAGAAATGGATAACATATTTTGCGCTGCATTTATAAACTTTATGTTGATGATAACTCATGATAATACATGTTGTAGATGACAAATATCGTATACCTTATATGTCTGACAAAGCAACCTACCATTAGCAATACAAGAACGAAAAGATGAAGAAGATACTAGAACATACTAGAACAAAGAAACAGCCTTCTCTCAGCTCATACCCACACGTAGCTGGTCGACTGCATGCCAGCCATTGCTGAAAACACCAGTTGCTGCCACTGCAGATTGTGGCTTATCGGATTTCTCCACGACAAGACAGCATATTCCCTTCCTGCATCCATTTTTGCAACCAAAATCGAGGTTAGCTATTTGTTTATCACCATCCAGAGCAATTGTATAGACGGGGTTAACACATCAATGACAATTTTTCTTTGGATAGTGGATCAAGAGAATCAATTCATTCCAATTTGCAACTGAAAACCAGAAGAACGGACCAATTAGCATAACATTAGGGTTATATAGATTTAACTACTGGCATATTGAAAAAAGGAAAGTGTCTGCTGTAAGAAAATTTAATAATAAAATATATTTCTAAATCATCGTAATATAAACATAAGGAAATTAATGTGGAAATGAAAATTACATACCTCCGATCACTGTTGTCGAAAAATTTTTGCATCCGTTTCTCTTAGTATTTTAGTTTTTCTCGACTCGGAACTCTCACTTTAGATGGTGTAGAAAATTCTAAAGACTTGAGAGAGATATAAAATCAAGAGACTAAAACCTCACTTATATAGATGTTCTTCCATCAAAAATATTTATTACTATCAAATTCATAATATTCAAGAATTAATTCAAGTTTATAATGTTTGGATCATAATTAAGAATTTTAATGCTAATGAATAAAAATTTAATAATAATGATTAATTCATAATGAATAAAAAATTAAAATATTAAATCATAATAAATAGAGAAATTGATAATAATAAATGATAAACTTAATGAGAATGATTATATTCTCTAAAATCAATGATAATGAATGAGGAATGGTTATATTCTGTGACTTGGTCTATACGTTTAACTTAATAACTTGAATTAATCTTATCGAATAACTTTCTTAAGAAATAAATACATAAATTATAGCGATAAGTCTTCTAAGAGTAAGTATCATCATCCATGTTGTTGGGCTAACAGCCCAGTTCAGCCCATATGTGCTTTATCAGCCCATAGCCCAACTTTACTCTTAAACCCTTACTTAACCTAAACCCTAGTTTAAATAGGGGCTAATGGTGGCTACGAAATTAGGAGATTAAAGATCGCAGCAAAGGGTAGAAACTTTGCAACAACAAAAGGGATTCAAAGAGAGGAGAAAAGGGCAGAAAAATAAGAGAAAAAGAAAGGGAAGAAGACAAGGAAAACACAAAAATTGTTCTCATTCATCCAAACAGTTTCTTATCTTAGATTAGATCAGATCTACAGTAAATTTTTCTGTGATTGTTTAAGGAGGTTTTGGATATTGTGCACAGTGACGTGATCCTTGTATCCCAGTTATTCTCTTGTGATTGTTGCTTGGGTTTTGGATAAGAGATTCGAGAATTGTACATTTATTATTTCTATAGTGGATTTTCTCTAGTTTGCCCCATGGTTTTTACCCTTCACGTTGAAGGGGTTTTCCACATAAATCTTGGTGTTCTATTTGATTGTGATTTCTGTTTAATTCCGCTGTGTGTTATGGCCTGCTAGTATTTGTTCATATACAAAAGTTATTGTTTGTTGCCTATCCTTTTATTTCCCATCAACTAATATCATAGCAAGGTTTTGGTGATTTAATTTTTGTGTTTGAACATGGAGGCTGGTAGTGTTTCTTGCATGATTAGTTTGAACTGAAACAATTGGATGATATGGAAATCTAGAATGGAAGATCTCTTGTATTGCAAAGATTTGTATGGACCTTTGTAAGGGGATAGTGAAAAACCCATAACTATGACAGATGATGAGTGGAAGAGATTAGATCGAAAAACAGTTGGGTTTATTCGACAGTGGCTCGATGATAGTGTCTTTCACCATGTTTCTACTGAAAGTTCTGCATATTCTCTTTGGAAAAAGTTGGAAGGTCTCTATGAAAGAAAAACAACTGCAACAAAGCTTTTTTGATCAGAAAAGTTGTGAACCTGAAATATAAAAAGGGTGCTTCTATTGCGGAGCATTTGAATGAAATTTAGAGTATTACTAACCAGTTATCTTTTATGAAAATATCTCTTAATGATGAATTGCAAGCATTGTTACTTCTTAGTTCATTGCTAGAAAGTTGGGAGACACTGGTGGTTTCTCTCAGTAATTCTACGCCAGATGGTATTGTTACCATGAGTCAAGTAACAAGTAGTTTGTTGAATGAGGAGTTGAGAAGAAAGAACTCAGCAACATCTCAGATTAATTCACAGGCACTTATCTCAGAGAACAAAGAAAGGTCAAAATCTAAATATAGAAGCAGTTCACGCATAGGTAGAAGCAAGTCAAGATCAAGGAAAGATATTGTTTGCTATAACTGTGGTGAGAAAGGACATTATAAGAATCAGTGTAAGCATCCTAAGAAGAGCAAGAAAAAGGGAAAAGAAGTGGAGTCTACAAAGTCAAAAGAGAATACTACAACTATAGTGCAGGTTGGTGATTATTTGATTTTGTCCCCTTCTGATGATATTTTTTCTTGTGTGTGTCAGGATCTCGAGTGAATAATTAACATAGGAGCTTCTTATCATGCTACACCACGGAGGGAGTTCTTTGCTACCTATAGGTCTGGAAATTTTGGTGTTGTCAAGATGGGCAACCATGGCATAGCAGACATCATTGGCATGGGTGATATCCACATAAAGACCAACCTTGGATGCAAGTTGGTGCTTAAGAATGTGAGGCATGTGGTTGACTTGAGGCTGAATCTAATCTCAGTTGGAAGACTAGATGATGAAGACTATGATAGCATGTTTCACAGAGGGCAATGGAAACTCAGTAAGGGTTCTCTTGTTATAGCTAATGGAAAGAAATGTCACACTTTATACAGGTTGCAGGCCAAATCTTGTGGTGAACAACTAAATGCTACAGAGAAAGACTTCAGTATGAAGTTGTGGCATAGGCGATTGGGACACATGAGCGAGAAGGGACTGTAAGCTCTTTCCAAGAGAGAGGTATTGCCTGACCTCAGAGGTATACGTTTGAACTCTTGTATTGATTGTTTAGCTGGTAAACAACATAGAGTTTCTTTTACTAGTCCTGCTTTGTCTAAAAAAATGCATGCCTTGGACCGTGTTTATACAGATGTATGTGGTCCTTTGAGGACAAAAACTCCTAATGGTTCTATTAATGTTCTTGGCATCAATGGTGCACTTTACTTTGTTACTTTTATATATGACTTTTCCAGAAAAGTTTGGGCTTATACTTTGAAGACCAAGGATCAGGTTATTGGTGTCTTCAAAGAGTTTCATGTAGAGTTGAAAGGAAGACAGAAAAACAATTGAAATGCATAAGATCAGATAATGGTGGTGAGTATACAAGATTATTTGATGATTATTGCAGGTCACATGATATTCAACATGAGATGACAGTTCCTGGTACATCTCAACATAATGCAATTGCAGAGAGGATGAACCGCACCATCATGGAAAAGATCAAATGTATGCTTTTACAAGCAAAGCTACCCAAAAGGTTTTGGGATGAGGCTTTGAGGACTGCAGTTGATGTGATCAACTTATCTCCCTGTACAGCCCTAGATGCTAATGTTGCAGAGCATGTATGGTTAGGAAAAGATGTTTCCTATAGATATTTGAGAGTGTTTGGTTGTTGTGCATTTGCACATGTTCCAAACAATGAAAAGTCCAAGCTGGATGGTAAGATAAAAGAATGTATTTTTCTTAGCTACTCACATGATCAATTTGGTTACAGGCTTTGGGATCCAGAAAAGCAGAAGGTGTTTAGAAGCAGAGATGTGGTCTTCTTTAATGATCAAACCCTTGAGAATTTGAAGAAGAAGGCACCAGCCAAGACTTCTGCAGAAGGATTAGCAGATTGTGACCTAATTATTTCTCCAATATATCAAGGTGATGGGGGAGATGTACAGGAAGATGGTGTAGAGCCAGATATTAATCTACATGCAGGACATATTGAGCAAGAAGAAGTTGAGGAGCAGCTTTCCGTAGAACCTCAGTTGAGAAGATCTTCTAGACAATGTTAGCCTTCCAGAAGATACTGTACAAATGAGTATGTGATGCTTATTGATGCATGTGAACCAGAGAGTTACCAGGAAGCAATTGAAAGTGAGCAGAAAAAAATATGACTAGTTGCTATATAGGAAGAGATGGATGCTCTATAGAAGAATCATACATATGATTTGGTGTAACTTTCACAAGGAATGAAGGTCTTGAAGAACAAGTGGGTTTTCAGGTTGAAGACTCAAGAATATTGTTCTCAACCAAAGTACAAAGCCAAATTGGTTGTGAAAGGCTTTGGTCAAAAGAAAGGTACTGACTTTGAAGAGATTTTTTCTCTTGTTGTTAAAATGTCTTCTATTCGTGTTGCTCTATGTATTGTTACTAGCTAGGACTTGGAGGTGGAGCAGTTAGATGTGAAGACAGCTTTCCTTCATGGTGATTTGGACGAGAAAATTTATATGGAGTAACCAGAAGGTTTCAAAGTTAAAGATAAAGAAAATTTTGTTTGCAAGTTAAGAAAGAGTTTGTATGGATTAAAGTAAGCTCCAAGATAGTGGTACAGAAAGTTTGATTCATTTATGATTGAAAATGGATACAAAAGAATGGCTTCAGATCATTGTGTGTACATCAAACGGTTTGGTGAGGATTTTATTATTCTCTTACTTTATGTTGATGATATGCTTATCCTTGGGAAAGATATGCATACAATTGACAGGTTGAAGAAGGAACTGAGTGAGTCCTTTGCAATAAAGGATATGGGGCCAGCAAAGCAAATACTAGGTATGCAGATTTCTCGTGATTGGAAAAATAAGAAGATTTGGTTATCACAGGAGAAGTATATCGAGAAGGTATTAGAAAGGTTCAGTATGAGCAATGCAAAGCTAGTTGGTTCTCCTCTTTCAGGTCACTTCAAGTTGTGCTCAGAACAGAGTCCGTCAAGTGATGAGGAGAAGGAGAAAATGCAAAAGGTTCCTTATGCTTCAGCAGTTAGAAGTTTAATGTATGCAATGGTATGTACGAGGCCGGACATCGCATATGCAGTGGGTGTTACTAGCAGATTTCTTGCAAATCCAGGCAAAAAGCACTAGGCAGCAGTGAAGTGGATCTTGAGATATCTCAGAGAAAGTTCTAAGGTTTGTTTAAGCTTTGGAGGTGGACCACCTGTGCTAACGGGTTACATAAATGCAAATATGGCCAGAGATATTGATACAAGAAAATCCACATCAGGTTTTGTACTTACTTTTGCAGGGGGAGCTGTGTCATGGCAATCCAAATTGCAAAGGTGTATTGCTCTCTCCACCACAGAAGCAAAATATATTACTGCTACAGAGGTTTGCAAAAAAATGTTATGGATGAAAGAATTCTTATAAGAATTAGGGCTGAAA
This sequence comes from Musa beccarii, assembly GCA_024322285.1. Lineage (NCBI taxonomy): Eukaryota > Viridiplantae > Streptophyta > Magnoliopsida > Zingiberales > Musaceae > Musa > Musa beccarii. Next base: position 11,811,142 of record CM044396.1, on the reverse strand, counting down.
CAGGAAAACTATGTGGTGCATTATGACAGCCAGAGTGTCATCCATTTATGTAAGAACCCAACTTTTCATTCTAAGCCAAAGCATATAGATGTTAGATATCACTGGATTCGAAATGTACTTGAAGAGAAGCAGTTGCAACTTCAGAAAATTAATACATATGATAATGGAGTAGACATGTTGACAAAGACCTTACCAAAAGAGAGACAGGAGATGTGTCGATAGTTGGTCGACATAGATTTACACTGAGGAGTCATATAACAGCCTCCCTTATGGGCTGAATGGGGAGGTTGTTGGGCTAACATCCCAGTTCAGCCCATATGGGCTTTATCAGCCCATAGCCCATCTTTACTCTTAAACCCTTACTTAACCTAAACCCTAGTTTAAATAGGGGCTAATGGTGGCTACGAAATTAGGAGATTAAAGATCGCAGCAAAGGGCAGAAACTTTGTAGCAGTAAAAGGGATTCAAAGAGAGGAGAAAAGGATAGAAAAAGAAGAGAAAAAGAAAGGGAAGAAGACAAGAAAAATGCAGAAATTATTCTCATTCATCCAAACAGTTTCTCATCCCAGGTTAGATCAGATCTATAGTGAATTTTTCTGTGATTGCTTGAGGAGGTTTTGGATATTGTGCATAGTGACGTAATCCTTGTATCCCAGTTATTCTCTTGTGATTGTTGCTTGGGTTTTGGACAAGAGATTCGAGAATTGTACATTCATTATTTCTATAGTTTGCCCCGTGGTTTTTACCCTTCACGTTGAAGGGGTTTTCTACGTAAATCTTGGTGTTCTATTTGATTGTGATTTCTGTTTAATTCCGTTGTGTGTTATGGCCTGTTAGTATTTGTTCATATACAAAAGTTATTGTTTGTTGCCTATCCTTTTATTTCCCATCACATGCATCACGTTGTATTTAGTTTCTTAAGAATTAATCTTAATGTGATAATATTACTTAATGAATAAACCTTAGGTTTATTCTTGGTCCAGCATAAATAAGAGTTTCAATACAATTACAAAGTGGAACCAAGTTTTATTTTCTCTACATGATCTTTGAATTTCAGAAGTGGCATGTCTTTAGTCAAATGATCAACAATCATCAATTCAGTGCTAATATACTCAATGATCACTTTATTTTCTTTTACACGTTCTCTTATGGCTAATGTCGATGTGTTTACTTCAACTTCCACATTTATTGTTCTTAACTATAAAGATAGCAATTGAATTATGATAGAAAATTCTTAATGGCTTAGAAATAGAATCTATGATTCTAAGCTCAAAAATGAAACTCTTAAGTCATATAAAATATAAAGTAATCTCAAAACAGGTGACAAATTCAGCTTTTATAGTAGTAGTCAAGGTTTTCTTAACACTTCTCTGAGAAATAGCTCTACCAACCATCATAAAAATGTATCATGATGTTGATTTACGATAATCAATACAGTTGACGAAGTTTGAATCTAAGTAGCCAATCACATCGAGATTGTCTGTATGTCTATACATAAGCAAATAATCTTTGGATCCTTAAAAATACCTCATCACTTTCTTTTTAGCTCTCTAGTGGTCTATTCCTGGATTACTTTGATATCGACCTAGTATCCCCATAGCAAATGCAATATCAGGTCTAGTACAAACCTAGGCATATATAAGGCTTTCTACAATAAAAGCATATAGGATGTTTTTCATTAATTCTCTCTCAAGATTGTTCTTCAGGCATTGGTTTAAATTAAACCTATCACCTTTCACAATAGGAGCAATACTTGGTGAACAATTCTTCGTCTGAAATTTTTCTAAAAGTTTATTGATATAGGTTTCTTGTGATAGATCTAAAATATCTCGAGGTCTATCTCTATGGATCTTAATGCCAATGACATAAGATGCTTTACCCATATCCTCCATATTAAAGTTTTTAGAAAGGAATTGTTTCACCTCTTGTAGCAAACCCTTATCATTAATTGCAAGTAAAATATTTTTAATATATAAAATAAGAAAACATATTTTACTTCCACTGACCTTCTTATATATACATTGATCCATAGGATTTTTAATAAATCCAAATGAAGAAATCACTTCATGAATTTAAAATACAATTGGCAGGAGGCTTGTTTTAAATCATATATAGATTTCTTAAGTATACAAACTAATTGCTCACCAACGATAGAGGAGAACCCTTCAGGTTATTTTATATAAACCTTCTCCTCTAAATCTTTATTAAGAAATATCATTTTTACATTTATTTGTTATAACTTAAGATCAAAATGAGCAACCAATGCCAAATGATATAAAGAGAATCTTTCTTAGATATAGGAGCAAATGTCTCCATATAATCGATTCCTTCTTTTTTAGTAAATCTCTTTGCAACTAGTCTTGCCTTGTATATCTCAATGTTATCTAATAAATCTTTCTTAGTCTTAAAGACTCATTTACAGCCAATAACCTTTACTCTATTAAGCAACTCTACAAGATCCTAAACTCTATCGCTCGTCATAGAATTTATCTCCTCTTTCATGGTATTATATCATAAATCTGACTCTTTGCAACTCATGGCTTGTGAAAATATTTTAATATCATTTTCAGCTCTAATATTATAGTTAGATTCTTGTAGATATATAACATAATCACTAGGTATTATTGATCTTTTATTTCTAATAGATCTTCTTAATGTTGTACCAATGTTTTCCTAAGGAACTTGTGATTTAACTAATTGTTCAAGTGCTTGTTGTAATTCTTGAACTACTTGATATATTAGAAAACTATTAGCAACTTGCGGAATCTCAATGATTGGTTGTTCAACACCAGTTTGTACTTGATGAGTGCTATGAATTATAATCATCGTTTGATGTAGAAAGTTAAGATTCTATATGATCATGTGCAGAAACTATGTTCCTTAACTGATTGCTCCCACTAATCACATTATCCTCAAGAAACTTAGCGTTTCTTGATTCCACAATCCTAGTTGTATGAGATGTACAATAAAACCTGTAACTTTTGAACTTTTCAGCATATGCAATGAAATACTTACTAATAGTCCTCGGGTCCAATTTCTTCTCTTATGGATTACCTCAAACGGACATCCTCAAATACGTGTATGTTGCAAACTTGGTTTCCAACCTTTCCATAATTCAAATGATGTCTTTGGGATAGCCTTGGTTGGAACTCGATTTAATATATACACAATAGTCTTTAGTACTTTAGTCCATAAGAATTTAGAAAAATTGGAGTTGCTAAGCATACTTTGCACTATGTCTAATAATGTTTGGTTTCTTATTTTTGCAACACCATTTTGGTCTAGAGAACTAGCAATAGTGTATTAGGCAATAATCTCATGTTCTTGAAGAAACTTAGTAAAAGGATCAAGTGTTTGTCCATTCTTAGTATATCTACCATAATATTCTCTACCTTTATCTGATCTCACAATTTTAATTTGCGAAGCAAATATATATATATATATATATATATATATATATATCATAAGTAATCATCTATAAAATAGATAAAGAATTTTTGACCATATATGTCCATGTTTGGACAACATATATCAGTATAAATGATATCTAATATGTCTTAACTCCTATTAGCACATTTTTTGGACTTGTTGATCTATTTTCCCTTAATACAATCTACACAAGTCCTAAAATTAGTAAAATCAAGAGTACTGAGTACTCCATCATTAACTAATATCTTAATTCTATCGATGGAAATATGTCCTAATCTTCGGTGTCATAGCATAAAGAAGTCTTCATTAATATTATACCTTTTAGTGTCAGCGTGAACATGCATTGAACTATGAGTGTCATTATTTTGTAAGAAAATATGATAAAGACTATCAAACAAAATATCATTCCCAACACAATCAGATTTATATAATAAATTAAATGACATGTCTTGAAAATTAAAGGAATATCCAAATGGTATGAGTCTAGAAATAGAAATCAAGTTTCGTGAGAAACTTGGTACATAAAAGGTTCTTTTCAATTTTAAAATAAAACCACTACTTAAAGTTAAAATACATGTTGCAATTGCCTCCACATGTGAGCTCATCTTATTACTTGATAAGATGTTTTACTCACTTTCGATTGACTTCCTTAGGTTTTGCAAACCCTGCAAAGAGTTTATAATATAGATTATTGATCCAAAGTCAATCCACTAGGTGTTAATATTAATATTAACCATATTTGATTCATAACACACAAACAAGATTGGTTTACCTTTCTTTTTAAGCTATTGTTAGAATTTTAAGCATTCTTTCTTCATGTGTCCCTTCTTTTTATAGAAGAAACACTTTGCTTCTCTCTTGATATCAGCTTGGGATGGTATTTTATCTTTTCCCTGCTAATTAGTTTTTTGATTGGCTTGATTTTTGTTAGTTTTATTCTTCCTATGGGTGGTTACCACTAATGCACTCTCACCCAACTCCATCACTAGCCTCTCTTCTTCTTGAACACATATGGTTATTAATTCATTGATTGATCATTTATCCTTATGTGTATTATATGAAATCTTAAAAGGCTCGTATTAGTGTGGAAGAGTATTCAAAATGTAGTGCACTAGGAAGGATTATGACATATCAACCTCAAGTTTCTTATATTGAGTCACAATATCTCGCATTTGCATTATATGCTCATACACACATTTTACGTTGGTGAGTCTAAGGGATGAGAATTTAATTATTAGGGTACTTGCTAATATCTTTTCTGAAGTGATGAATTGCTCGTCGATAGCTTGTAATAAGTCTCAGACCTTCTCATGCTGGTCAATAGAACCATATATACCAACAGTTATTTTAGTCTTGATAAACATCACCCTGAGCCGATTTGATCGCTCCCATCACTCATATAGCGCGACATCAAATAGATTGCTAGTATTAATGACAATTGGTGGTTCGTCTTTCCTAATAACATAATCAATATCCATTCATCTTAGATGGAGAAGAATCCTCTCATTCCAAATCTTATAGTTATCACCCCTAAGTTCGGGAATATCATATAAGATATCAAATAAATTAATAATTTGATAAACTGCATAAAATCCAAAATGCTTATATCAAAAATTAAGGTTTAATAGTCTAAATTACATACTTTACTAATGTGAAACATACCAAAATTGAATCTCATGACATAAAAATTATTTGTGAGCTAAATTTTTAATTTAAATATATTCAAATAGTCTTTGTGATAAAACTATCAAATTATATATTAATCCATAATCCTTATGGGTAAATTATGAAAATAATCTAATATTTGAACCTAATTAATTATATAAATATAATAAAAAATCTTATGAGATAATAATTATTATATTAAATATAATAAATCATAATATTATGTATAATTCCTTATGTGATCCTTATTTTAATTTTTTATATAATTTTAATCAATTAAGGATGGTGTGGCTAGTTCTTAATTAATTAAGATTATATAGATCACTAGACATTTTGAATAAAATTGACTCTCAAGCATGAATTAATATAGCTAAATATTCATACAAAATATGAGCATTTTATTGATAATGAATTTTTTATTTCATCAAAAATACTAAAAATCTTATATCCTCATAATTTTCAATATCAAATGTATCAAAAGTTTTAAAAGAGAAACCAAAATCAAGTTATATTTATGGTATAAAAATAAAAATCTTTTTCATATCAAGATAGAGGTTAATCATTACTCTGATACCAAATGTAAGAAAATTTAAGAACAAAATATGTTTCTAAATCATCATAATAGAAACATAAGTAAGCTAATGCGGAAACGAAAATTGCATACATCCAACCATTGTTATTAAGGAATTTATGCAATAGTTTCTTTAGTATTTTGGCTCTTCTCGACTTAGAACTTTCACTTTAGATAGTGTAAGAAATCCTGAAGATTTGAGAGAGATAGAACCAAGGGATCGAAAACCTCACTTATATAATGTTCTCCCATCAAATATTTCTTACCATCAAATTCATAACATTCAAGAATTAATTCGAATTTGTAACGTTTGAACTATAATTAAAAATTATAATGCTAATGAATAAAAATTTAATAATAATTAATTCATAATGAATGAAAATTTAAAATATTTAAATCATAATAAATAGAGAAATTGATGATAATAAATGATAAACTTAATAACAGTTACACCTGCTGCTTTATTAGTAATTATTTCTGATGTCTACTAAAAAAACATAAAAAGTTATCTAGAATTTATATAAAACAAAGGACGAATTCCAAAGAGAAACTTATGTTGTAGGAGAACTAACACATAAGCAGGATGGTTGCAAACTAAGATTGCTTCTCTGTGAAGCTCGCGAAATCGCGAAGTAGTTGAAGGGGAAAGAGGAGTACATCAGTGAAAAGAAGAGCACCTGTGAAGAGCTGAAGGAGTGGCAAGGTCGCAAATGTCTCCACGCACAATCACAATGTCATGATGCTCCTCTCTTGCGCTCTTCCTTCCATGATTCAAACTGAGGCTGGTATGACTTCTCCCTAAACTTATCTGCAACACCCTCTATCTCATCCCTCTTTAGTCAGGTACCAATTACATAGGGCAAACTCGAAATAATAAAATCAACGTAGCATATGCGCAGGTAAGCAATCTCAAAATTACGTACCAGATGGCTTGCGTTTTGTAGTATTATCAAGCTGCGACTAGATCGTTAGATGCATTATCGGACAACGTCCGTCCTCGCGGGGGGTTCAATGATGACCGACATGCCTTTCTTAACAGCTTGCCTTACTCAAGAGAGAAGCATAGTCTAGCATATGGATGCGGGAAATCTGAATAGGGAACGGAGGTTAACCACAAGAGAAGAAGGCCAACAGAGTTGGATCACAAGCTGCTTAGTCCAGCCCAGACCACCCAAGCCTGGGAAACGACTAGGCATCATTATGCAGTAGTTTTTTGTTTGTTTTCTTTCTTATGAACAAATAAACTTCCATTAAAACTTCAACATGCCTGGCAAAAGACACAACAGAGGAGCTTGCTGCAAAACTACAAAAAGGGGAAGCTAGAGATCTTCCACTGTTAACAGCTCTATTTGCTAACCAATTACTATCTAAAAAAATACTAAACACCACACTGTTAACAGCTCGATCTGCTAACCAATTACTGTTTGGGAAAATACTGAACACCACCGACAGTAAGTTTCCCACAGGCGAGAAATATCTCTTGCAAAAGAAACCAAGAACCTAGGAGCAGGAGATTTTCCTTGGATCAAATTTGCCAAACTCATTGAATCTGTACACACAAGCATATTGGAAAGCTTTAGCTCCTCCGCCTTCCTGAGTCCCACAAGTACAGCGTCGCATTCTGCCAAAATAGGAGATGAAGCTTTGTTTGGGCCCCCTCACAGCAAAACCGAATCCACCCTGAGATACATCAAAAACGAAAAATCCGCCAGTCTCAAGAAAATAAGAAGGCTGTAGGTTGGAAACAAGGTCTTGATCCTATAGTCGAGGAGTTCCCTCAGCATGCTACCCATGAATCCATTAGTCATTGTTATTAAACCGAAACCTTATGCCCCAGGGAGCTAGTCCAGCGATCGTGGTACTCAGTGTTGGTGTCACGGTTGTTTCAATGAAACCAGAAGCAGTTGATAATAATCGTAGAAATCCAAACTTTACAGCCCTTACCAAGCATATAGCTCAAAAACTGACCCCTCGTTGACCCGATCCCCCCAAAACTAACTGAATACCAAGATGCTATTGTAGGCGATACCAAAACTCAATACAAAATTTGCATTCAGTAAAGATGTGTTGCATGGAATTCGTATGGAGGTGACAGCAGTGACAAACATCAACCTGACAGTTAATAAAATTTGAAATTCATCTAGAGGTAGCCACTTCCAAATGAAGACTTTGGTTCTACAAACAATCTTCAATCATTATATCACCACCTTTTTAATTAGATCAAGCCTTTTCCTTGACCTTTAACAATGATCTAAGATAGTGATAGGCAAATTTAACCATCATTAAGCCAGAAAATTTTCTCTGTTCTATTTGTTATGATCGGGTTTACTTGATAAATAAATCTTTAGGATTCTTTGAATTGAAAGAGGTCTAAATATTTCAAGAACCTACCTTATCTATTTAGGATATTTCATCCATATTCACAAATGTTGACTAATCAAGATCAGAGTGATATCTAGCCAAAGATCATCATGAGTAGAGATGTGATTTTCATCTCTTACAACCATTCTTAGAATTGATCAGTAAGTTAAGAATACTTTTAAAGGCTCAAGATTGGTGTCTAATAACTTTATTGATCTACGGATGAATAGTCTTATACATAGCCCTTATTTAAAAAGGACTAAAACTTTGTTGGTTCACAGATAAACCTTGATCTAAAATAAGTCATCATTGTTTAAAAAGAGTAAGATTTTTATACATAGCCCTTATTCATAGCCCTTATTTAAAAAGAACTGCGATGGCTTTTTCATTATGATAAAGTCCTGAATGCCCAATCCCCCTTTCTCCTTAGTTGAATACATAGTATCCCAATTGATGAAGTGCATATATTTATTACCATGGGACTTATTCAACAAGAAGTCCTAGAAAACCTAGAGAGCCTATAAAGAACTTTATTAGAGACCCAACTATTCATAAGGATATAAAGATAAATTGAATTAATCATGGAATTAAACAACATAAGTTTGCTAGCCTTCAATCTATCCATAAATTTTGTTAATCGCGTTTTCAATCTACCCTATTAGGGCTCATGTAAATGCCCAAATAGATGAAAGGCCATGACCCCTCTTTAATAGAAAATGCATTACAAATCTTACACTTAGCCTTAGGAGGACACTTCTTAAGAAAATAGATAATCAATTTGAAAGAATTGATTTTAAGATTAGTTAGCTCTTCAAAGAGCTTCAAGATGATTTTGATGAAATTGATGGACCTTTGATTAGCCCTAAAGGCCAAACTTAGGTCATACACAAAGAGAAAATGTGAGATGTGAATACCATTCAAGTTAAATGGAGAAACATGCTTATAATCGACTACATGAGTGATTAGACTAGATAAGACTTGCTACACAAGAATAAAGAGATAATAGGAGATAGGGTTCCCTTGCCTAATTCCTCTCTTATTAGTAAGCCAAGCAAATTGAATGTCATTTATCATGCAAGAGTAATTGAAAGAATAGATATTTGGTGAGAAAGTTCATTTTGGATATAGCCTTGGTCTCTTCATTGTATGACCTAACTTATTGATAATAACAATATTATCATGAATATTCCTCCCTCGAATAAAGACAAATTACTTCAAACTAATTAGATAATTAAGAAGCACTTTAATTCTATTCGTAAAGATTTTGATGAGGAGTTTATAACTCATGTTACAAAGAGTGATTGGTTTATACTCATTAGTCCAGGAGGTATTAGATTTTTTGAAAATGAAGATTATGAAGGTTTTATTCTATTCTAAGGGAAGATTGAAACTAGAATGAAAATCTTTAAAAACTCTTAGCACCGACCCTTTTATCTCCTCTTAGAAAGATTGATAAAACTCTACGTTGAACCTATCCAAACCTAGATTTTTGCCTTTTTCCATTTAACTAAGATCAAGGGCAATTTCATGAGATGAGAATTTATAGCAATAAATGACAAGACTATTAGGCAAGGGACACTAGAAGATTGGGTACTCAGATTCCAAAGATTAATATACCAATTTACAAATAGTTGGAAAGGAGACTTCTCATTGTTGACATCTGATCCAAATAAGTTTAATAGAGCTTTTTCAGTATTTAAAGTTGGCTACTCTATAAGAACCAATAGTTCTTATCACCCTCCTCAATCCAATTAATCTTAGTTCTAACCCACCATTTTAAATTCAATTGTTGATTGAGTGCAATCAATTTATTGGTTAGACAATGAAGATTGAAAGTTTCCTCAATAAAATTATTACCCCTATCTTCCTTCTCCTCAATTTAAAAAATTTTCATAAAAATATATTTGATTTAGGATTCAAGAGAAGAGCCACGAAAGGCTTTTCATTTTTTAAAGTTATGGAAGATGATCAAAAGGGTCTAATTAAAAAATTATTATGGTTAACTCCTTGAACACCCATGGTCAATTCATGAGAAAATAACCTTCGACCAAAAAGGTCACCAACCAATATTGCTCAAACTTAAAAATCTCCTCCTCTAGATATCCTTTTGAGAATAACTTAAACAAAAGAGAATTGGAGAATTCTAGAAGGTATTTAACTATAGTATTTTTCATAAATATGAAACCAATAGTCACTTATATAGATCCTATCCAGTCTATCAAGAATCAAATCTTTACTATAACACATATTACACTAAGTAAAGAGATTGCAAAAAAAAAAAAAAGCAAGATCAATAAAGCCATAATTTAAAATAAAATCCTAAAAATCTAGAATAAAAGGGGGGAGAAGGGACAACCACCCTTTTTATCGTTAGCAAAAGACACAATGTCTATATTTTCATAAAGAATATAAGGAACCGATGAGAAATCTAATGATAAAAGAAGATGTTAGAGCTTACGTTTAAAGCTTGAAATATTGAATCTATGAAGACTTATAGATCAAAGTCACACGGATTGAGTACCGCTTCCATACCACTAGGGTTCCCTCAATTTACCTAATGGTACTTCAAAGGTTCTTCATAGTTCCTTCTCATCTTTCTTAAGAATTTGTTGATCACTACGCATCTGAGTTTTAATCAATATAAATAGATTGACATTGTGAATCGAAATCACCTTGCATGTAATAGATTGACATTATGAATCGAAATCACCTTGCATGTAAATTTCTTTACAATCCCTTTTAATGGATCCTTTATAGTTTCACATAAGATAATTCATAGGGATGAGAGAGAATGTGTTGCAGATAAGTAATCATTATCCAATAATTAACTAACCATAAGTAAAAGATACAATGACAACGAAATAGGTCTTAACAACTCGAAGCCCTCAACACATCGATTTGATACAATACTATCACATTAATAAGGTTTTGAGTTCTCATAGTAAAAAAATATATAAATAAAAATAAGCTTTGAACTTTTGATAAATGATTACATAACACCATTATCTTAATGATATTTTGTGTATATGATTTTTTGGATAAGGTTTTGAATCTTTAACTTTTAGTAATGAGATCTAATATGTCATCATCAAATTAATATTTTAATTATAAATTTTATTGAATAAGATTCTAAACTCTAATATTTAGTACGTAAATTTGGTATATAATCATTATATAATATTTTAAATATTAAAATTCACCTAATGAGATTTTAAACTTTTAATCTTAATAAAATGACTAATATATTATCAACTAATTAATGTTTTAAATTTTAAACATTATTGGAAAAAATGTTGTAATTAGATTGGGTTTGATAGCCACTCACAAACCAACTGCTTGCTTCATATGATTTGTTAGGAATTTGATGAGAAATAGCCTCATGAAATTACTTATGTAATAACCTTTAAATGCTTGATCTGATTTATTAAAAATTTGATGAGAAACAACCCCATGCGACAAATTCAGTGATACAACTTTTGCTCGTGGTTTTGGAGATTGAGTTGCAAGAGTTACTCCCTAAACAATAGATTCAAAATTATTTTTCACCTACAATTGATACTTTATCTTATCTAAGGATCTTCGAAACTATTCTTAGAAGCTTAATTGGTATTTCATCATAGTATACATAATACAAAATTTGGAGTTAAATAAGTCATTTTTCAATGATTTGTGTCCTACTCATAAGAATTTGTTTCGAAACCATCATTGGTCATTCGGTCATAGTTGGGTCAATAGGTCAGATTACAAATTTAATAAAAATAATATAATATAATTATATATTCTAATTAGTTTCGATTGTGTGTCGCAAGAGCACACTTTTACCACAAGGTCCATTGAAATCTTCTAAGGGGGTTTGGTATTTTATAGATTGAAACTATACTAGTGAATTAAAGAATAATATAGTTGTAATAGAAAAAAAACAGCATCTCTAAATTATAGATGTGAAATCACGATTTACCATAAATGAAAGAGCCTTCAGATAAATCATGAATCTAGCACATAATAACTGCTAGATACCATATGTGATGATGACCTTCATGCTCCTAAACTATCACATAATTTGTCATATATATATACATATACATATACATATATCATATCTAAGAAGATGAGGTTTCACATTTATGCATCATCATCCAACTTCTTCCATCTCACCAGAGACTTCAAGAATTTCATTACCTGTAAAAAAAAAAATACAGAGCATGTCATTGAAATTTATGAATATAGTTCTTGATATCAAGTAATAAATTTGACCTCAGATGTGTCTCTTAGAGAATAGACTGCATTGGTTTCTTTTGGTACGGATGACACAAGGATACCGTAACCACGATTACTCTTCCTAAGAACCTGGTATTGAAAATTAAGAAACAAAAAATGATTGGAAATCATATTTCGACTCCATCAATTTATCTATTTTTGTTTGTAAAATTATTTCATATATATACCTTAAATGCATCCTCATCGGTTCGATCATCTCCCACATAGATCGAGAGCACATCCTCGCAATTGCTTAGACCAAGGGATTCAAGAAGGAACTCCACAGCTTTCCCCTTGTTCCAATCAATCACAGGACGGATCTCTAAGACCTACACCATAAACGATTGTCATTCTTCAACAGATTGCTAGTACCTACATCTATCTACAAGCTCATGGTTTCATGAATCATAATCACCTTTCGCCCATGGGTCACTCGCAAACGAGGGTAGTCCTTGAGAAGGTTGACCACACGCTGAGCAACCTCAGGCCAATCCTGGAATTATAAAGACCAATAATTTGTTAGGCTGCTGATAAGAGGTCTCCTGACACAGCATAACTATGATGATTTAGTTATTTACTTCCTGATTTACGAGACGATAATGTACAGAAACACAAAATTTGTTAGACTCTACTCTGGCACCAACAATGTCCTTGGTTATGTCAACGAGGGAGCTAAAAATCTGTCATCACCAGCTTCAATTGTCATTTAATAGGAATGACTCGAAGTAACAGACGATATCGATGACATATACCTCATTGATCATAGGTAGAAACTCGCCAGCAGGCTGGAAGACATGGACCTCCTTTCCCTGATATGTGTAGGTTGAATCAGTAAACAAGCAAATGATATAATTTTAGCTATAATAATTCAGAAATAGTTTAATTGATCAGGGAAAAAAAGTGCCTTATCCACTGGGAAGGCCTTTTTCAGGTAGCCAGTTTACATTACGGTGTGGTAAAATGAAGCGTGATTGCTAGATGATAAGCAATGACATTCACAATTAGATTACAAGAAATGACTGGACAAAGCGATGCCTTAGACGATAGTGTCCTCTCACCTGCTCATCGGTTGTCATAATGCAATTTGGATGGCCGCCGGTTGAATCAAACTTTCTGACAGGGCACATAATATCCATTCCATGACTACCAGAATAACACAGTCCTGTTAGCTTCACAAATTTGTACACCTGAACAATATGAGAATATATGGCACAGGGTGATAATTAGCAGGTCATAAACAAGAGTTGAAAGTGTAAACTTCTATTATGTGCATATTATTAATCTCATAATTAAAAAATCTATGCTCAGTATGATCATAAGAAAGATATATTACCTTCTCACGGGACCTGCCACTTATGATTGCAGTTGGGAAGCACTCAGAAGCACGTTTGACAGCAGAACGCATCTGAAACAAAGTAAATCAATCAAAATGCTGCTCATGCCAAAAAATAAAACATAGCAGATAAGACAATAATGTTCACTATAACTAGATGTTACTAGAACAAGATATTTCATCAAAATATCTAATAAAATAACTAATTTACCGCATTGGTCATAATAGCAAGGTCAGGGTTGTCCACAATAGGTGAAAGTGTTCCGTCGTAATCCAAAAATAAAGCTATCTTCTTGCATTTAGCAGAGCTTATAATTTGTTCGAATGATGTTAATGCCGATGGATAGCTCATCTGAAATAGAGTGAACATCATAATAGTATGCCAATTTTATCATCTTATTAACATGAAACTTACCAGCCATGTATGATATGCCATTTCTTTTTCATCAATTGCAGACTCAGAGATGAAGTCCTTGTTCAGCTGCTTGCGAGGAGGCGATGAAGATTTCATGGCATCAAGCCAACCGTTGGCACGGACATCATCAAGCTTACCCAGTATCGCTTTTCTTCTGGGTTTTGTAGAGTACAAGCCAGACGAATATGCCTGTGCTGCTGATGAATATGGTTTTATATTTGAAGGCAAGCCCAATCTCGAATTATTAAGGGGTGCAGGATCAGTAAGAACAGGGGATGAACCATTCTTCTTCAAATCCATTGGATCTAGATCAATAACTCTATAATCTAACAACGCTGGTATGCGATTAACTCAGCCTTCAGTTTTCCTTCTCCTTTGTGTTTTTATGCATTCAACCGACCATTTTATCAATGAAAAACCACCTTTTCAGTGCCTTTTTGTCACTGCAACTGTGCTTGCAGTCCATCAAGCAGATTCCTCTGAAAAACTGATAGTCAAGAAATTGCCAATTAGAATGAAAAAAGTATATTTTTCAAAGGAAAAAAATCAAATTAGTGTACCTTGTCATTGCCAGAATTGAGAATCATTTATGTAAGGCGACCACTCATGAGATCGTGTGAGGATAAAAAGGACCAGGCAACTGCACAAATTGGAAAATTTTAGCTGAATTAAGAATGAAATTGTTGCTGAGGTAAGCAGCTTCAGATATTTCTGGCTAAAATCCTTGTAACGGATCCATCACTAGGACTAGTATCACCACTAAGACACTCAATATGACATAAAATTAGCACAAGTGGTTTCACTCAATAAAATAAGAGGAAAAAAGAATGAATTGTATATAAAAGAATGTTGAAAATAAAATTGATAGGTTTAGGTAACTTTTCATAATCAAGCAGCCAACACCGTTGTAAACGAGATTACCAGTTCTGAGAAGGAACTAGAACCTACCAATGATATCAACATACAATATCCAAATGTGTCATCAGTAACATAGATATTCTTTTGGTCCCCGATTCATCGAAAAATAAAAGCTACCAACATGTCCTCAGTTCATCTATAAATTTGGATTAGATACTAGCAATGTAATTGAAAAAGAATGATACTACAAACTCAGCACCTATAATTGTCTTAATATGTAGCATAATATCCATGTTTCACGAAACCACGTTGAAGTAATGGACATTTGCATTAAACAAATTCTGAAACATAATCCCAATACATGAATTGCATAAAGATACCTCCTTATTAGATCACAAATTTAGGCCAGCCAAATTTACAGTAACCTATCGACATAAATGCGTTGCCACAAATGTTAGATTTCATACCGACGACAAGAAGGCACTATATTGAATCAGTCCATTTGAACTAGTTAGGTTTCTAGAAGACAGAGGATAGCAACCGCCATTCTATGCAGATTTTACAAGTGATGCAGAATTTACACGAAGAAAGAAAGCTCAGTCTTGAAGAAAGATCCAAACATATTTAATAGAATGAGACTGAAGACCAGAGTCCAGCAAACAAGACAAGAATGTACCGCTGAGGGAATTCATTAGTTCCGGCCAAACAGTCCCCAGCACTATATGACAACCTGCAGGCCTACCTAGATTGTGCCATTAATCAACCATAGTTGACAAACCAAAGTGCCACTATGCGACGACGTGATGCCAAATGACAACTAACAGCAACTGACAGCATCTTACTTGCTAAGCTATGCACCACCTCAGTCTTTGTTTTCATTTCCGATCTACTGAGACCTCTAGAGAAACATGGTCCGATAGCCACGAGATTGTGACGGGACAAGTCACATTCCTTCTTTTACAACACTGTCAGAAAAGTATCTATAACTTCATGTGATTAAACATCATTCTTCACACAGGATGCAACATTTCTTACACTTATACCGTGTCAGAAGAAAAAGGCATAGTTTTATCGTACAAAAAGTAAAAGAAGATGAAATTTGTTTGAAGCTAGCTAAGTTCCTATACAGCGTCCAACACAGGAGACCATCGACCTTTGGTGTAACGCAACAGGATCTATACAAACCATTGATTTATTTTCCCTTCAAGAAGATGCCATAAAGGAAATCATCCAATCACGGAACCTATAAAGTTACAGCAAAAAAGGCTACATCTTTTCATTTATTTGACGGTCAGTTTACATCAAGGAGGCGGCAGGGCCAAAGTGGAGACTGTGGGATCCTATCTCGACCTTTTGTTACTTTCTAAATGTTCAACCCCAAGGATACCTTGAAACAACGGGCAGCAAAGAAAATAAAATAAACCGAACGTATGACATGCTAACTGCCACGAATGGGTCCGACGCCATGAACCTCATGCACAAAGAGAACACTCGATCCCCAAAATGTCCAACTTGAGAAAACAAACGAAATAATCTCTATCCGCCTCCTCCCGCGATCCGCAAAACGCATGTAGATGACATACGACGACTTACGAACCACAAAACACGCGATCGATTCCACACGAACAAGGGAAGGAAGAACTCAAAGATGGGAAATTTTTACCCTATAGAATAAGCTACTACATATTACAATAGTTGAATGAAAGATAGAAGAAGGAAATATCACAGCAAAAGAATCAAAGCATGTCTCAGATCCAAAACTATCACGTTCGACACATCCCAACAGATCCATCAATAAACAAAACGTTGAAGGATCGACGAAGAGCAACAATACGAATCACCTGATGAAGGACAGATAACTGGGAAGATGAGCCTTTCCATTCAATAGCAGATCATTCGAAGCTCTCTTCGTAATGACGGAACAAAAGCTAAACGAATCGCAGCCGAGGGAGGAGAGAGAGAGAGAGAGAGAGAGAGAAGAAATGCGCCTGCGGAAGCGGCGCTATATTTATAGCGGGGGAGAGGACGGCGTGCTTAACAAAGGTTACAGATCGGTTCCCGAGATGAGAACGACGTCTGTTTGCGCACGACTAAAGACACGCACGACACGTGGAGCGCATCGAGGAAGCCAGGGTGAGCGTTGGGACGCCGGGCTTCTCACCGCCTTACAGAACGCAACTCGTGACATAAGTCGGACCGGGAGCGTTTCTTATTTAGGCCACACCCCAACCTCAGCTAGAATTTTATAATTCATTAAATGCATTAATTTATCACAAAATAGCAGAGAGGTGTTGGTAATTAATTAACCCGACTTTATTTAAAAAAAAGTAAATATATCACTCACCTAAATTAGAGGTCTTGTGATTTGACCATCCGACGTGGTTGGTCTCGTCCTTTTGATTGCTGTGGGCCGTCTGGAGACGCCAGTTCTTTTCAGCTTTTCAGTTGTGATAAATTACTTCTTGCACACCAAAACGTACCCGTCGTTATACCCGCGACATGACTAGAAGAAAAAAAGCTGGACCTCATGGCAAAACCGACGTGGCCCACGATGAATGCGTGCAGCAGAGCAGGTTAAAGCTGACTGGTCGTTGCGGCGAGTGGGGCCAGCCGCGAGCTACGGTCCATAACCGTCGACCACCGCCCGCGGAGGTCCCGCGGCACGTGGCGACCCGGCAGGAGGGGGGCCAGGCGACCCCTGTAGCCACGTGGGATGGAAGTTGAGGCGGGGCCCGCCACGCAAAGGTGGGGACTGCGGTCTCGCGTCGCTCTCCGCCGCAGCTGTTCCTCTGTCCGCTGTTAACACGTCATACGTGTCGTCCCGGGAAAGGCGCCTCCTGCAGTGGCGGCACGGTTGCCCCAATCTGGCGGGTCCCGCGTCCAGCTGGCACCGTTCCGCATCTCCGCGGTCGAAATCATGGAACAATATGAGGTGTTAAACAATACGGTCAGGTGATTTGGTTTGACCGCAATGAAATATTGTTTATAAATTTGACCTTCTCGTAAAGTGTGGGGCACGACATGGCCCAACATTGGATGCCGGAAAGTTGTAGTTTTCTTCGGCTTCAAGAATTGATGCGACTGCATTTGCACATCTATTGGTCAAACATCGGTATCAATTGGGATTTGAAGCTTTAGGTCAAACTGTTTATTTACAAGGCTGCACACTGTTCATGGGCCACCCATTGTTCATCAATGCACCATACGAACTCAGGGCCGGTAAATAAATCTCTCTCTCTCTCACTGTGTGCTACCAGCGACTTGTCCGATGGTGGTTTACGCCACAAGAAACGCATATGAGACGTGATATGTGATGCGATAGGAGTTGATAGTTTAGGGAGAAAGAGAGGGATATAAGACATCATACCATACATACATGTGTCTCAACAGCTCATTGTTGGCAGAATCAATTATTATTTTTCTGTCGATTTCTAGCGTTTGGTACATGCTCGATAATATATCGTTTGAAATTATATTATTTAAACCAAAATAATTTTATCCTGAATCAGCTAGTAACCCTCCTCGATGTTGTTTAATCCTGAATCAAGTAATGTAGGAATACTCAACATCGTTGCATTCATTGCAGAGAGAGAAGTGCAAGACGCATACGTCTGCTTATAATAAGGTCAACGTCAAGGTAATGGACGAGCGGTTCTGACCCAACTTTTATTGGGTACTCAAATATTGGTGATTCCACACGTGTGAAATTATATCAATTAGATCAAATATGATAGCACCACTTAGAGACGAAATAATTATGACTAAATGTTATTAATAGAAGTGGTAGAAAGTTAGGTATTCCTATGTCCAAGTCCCCAAAGAAATATAGGCATAGCATGGAGCTCCAATGTTATTTTAATGTAGCTTCATCAATTTGTGGGCCAGCATCACACATGTTGTGCCGCAAAGTGAGTAAAAAAATGGTTAGGGTTAATGTACATAGAAATTAGACAACACCCGACTATTGCTATTCTTAATTATACTTTCAAATTTTATATAATATTTTTATTATAAAAAGTGTACTTAATACCATATTCTTTTATAGAATTACAGTACTTCAATTCAGTAACTAAATAATTTTTTCTTTTTAAACAGAGTCATAGTATTTTTCTCTTTTCCTTAATTTGAACTTTGTCTATATCTTTTTAAAGAGTTATAATTTTTATATTTGTTCGTTAATAAGAAAGGGTGATTTATAGTGTTTCTTGTTACTGAACCAAGACAGGATAACTTTGTCCAAAAATATGATAGCCGGTTCGACGAATTAAAAACCTATGATTTCATCCAAAACTATTATCATCTGTCTTCACTGAGCTCCCATTTCGTTTAAGTGTAGCCCACATTATTTGGATGTCAAGGTCCAAAGCAGTATAACTTGTACATGGATGGGCAAAAAGTCAACATCCATCCCTCTCAATTCTCCAATTAATATATACACACACATTAACGACTCATGCTAAGAACCAAAACACGAGGACTAAACAAATGGCTTGTCCTTGTCACCCTCTTCCTTCAATCATACGTTCTGCGGCTGTCTCTATGCTCTCGCTGCCGTCGTTGTGATCTGTATGTCTCTTTCTGGGGATTCATAGAGAAAACTAGGGAGAAAAAGTTGAGGGGTCTCTTTCTGGGGAACTGAGCGGTTGCGGGTTGGCGGATCCACGAGGACTTGTCCGGTGGGGCCTGCCTCAATGGCACTCAGCGCTCTCGGCGGGTCCCGCCGATCCTTGCGCCGGTATTTAAAAAGCAACAACGACACCAGCTTTTGTACCCGTCCATGCCTTAAGTACGCCGTCGACGCACATGCAACAATGCCACGGCTTAAGTTACGATATCTATGCTTCGCTGTCGTCCCTTTATTCTGGCCTCGGGGCGTCTTCTCCATGCAACCCACGATGATCGAGGCGAGGTGAGACTGCAAACAAGTAGAGAAGTACTTCTAAATATTTAGAGTAATTGGTTGAGAAATGAATCATATATGTAAAGAAATCATGCATATTGGAATAAATAGACTCATCGTAGCTCTTCACCTGAGACAATTTTGATTAAATGAGTCAAAGGAGAGGAGCAAAAAGGGTCTCTAAATGAAGAACTTTCGTCGAACGGTTTGCCTAACACGCAAGAGTAAATAGTTTGCCAACCTTTCACGGTCACTGCCAACTCGGGGAGGAGTCAGCCAGCACATGGAAACAAGAAGCGCCACCAATACAAGAGTTTACCTGTCTCACCGTGTGATATGTAGCACATCGATTAGATTATTGTCTCTGTCTGCCATGTTTATGACGCATAATTTGCATGCCAAGATGATACAGCTCGGTTCAAGGAAGAATCTATTATATTTTTTTGTCTCAAGTGTGGTGATTTCTTTTCCTAACAAGGGATTAGGAGTTTAGTTATCTCAACTTGTAGCACTAGAAAACAAGATGAGATATAACAATTCTCACAATGACAATGAGGAGATGTCAGATCTTGGAAGACGAAAAGCTTTTGTCCTAAGAGAAAAGAAGCTGCAGTAAATCGTTGGCTTCCCTTAGGATCACAACAAACGCTAAGTTCCCATAGCTAAGTTAGTAGGCGAGCATTGTCTCATTATGGAAGAGGAGTAGCATGTCCTCTTTTGCCGTTTCTTATCTCTGTGGAAAGCATGTCCTTCTATGTCAGCAATGGACAAAAAAACTAAGTACTAATAGCTAAGCTAAGATGAGGAGTCCATTAGGCTTGTGATTGTACGTACCATTCATTGAATGTACAAACCATTAACTTTGAATAAAAAGACAAAGCAGTGGATAACATGACCTGAGAGTTACCTGTGGAATCCCATCTAATATGACATACATAACTCAAAGCTTTGTCTCCAAGCAGTGCAACTGGACGAACAAATGGAAATATATAGATATGAGATGATCAATCTACTCTAATTGTTAGAATCGTTTGTTGTTGCACGATATTCACATAGCAACCTTCAAACTTTTAACGCGCTCTACCTGTTCGACCAAATGGAGATTGGTGAAAGCTGGATCATGTGTCAGCAGTGACACTGATAGCTTGATAATTGACGGCAGAGTACAGATAGGTAAACATCGTGATGCTGTTAACACGTGTTTTTTGAACTGTCTGCTTAGAACTTGTGAGAAGCATCGGTAGTACATCTCTCATTACTCAAGCTTCATCAATCAGGTGTAACGAAGATGACTTATTACAGTATGAGAAAGCAGTTGCGCTGTATCTCAACAGTGCTATTTATTTGACTGAGAAAAAACGATGTGACTCTGTTTTTTTGTTTTTTTTTGACATCATGATGAAAGTGTAAGCATAAAATTATAATCATATTAATATATAAAATAAATTTAATATTAAAATTTAAAATTAAATAATGATATATCTATATTAGAATGTATATCTTTCGATATCATTAGAAATATATTTATTTAACTCTTCAAATATACTTCGTAGTTTGATCCATAAAATGCAGCAACAGTGATATGTAAAGAGTATTAGACTATCTTTTTTTTTCTTCCTATCCTTTAAGACCATTGTAAACTATAGAATAGGGACAAAAAAATAAGAATACATTAATAATCTTGATCGTATCATAGTCCATAGGAGGTCTTATCTATTTATAGGTAAGAGCAAAGGATCTAAGATAAGTGATTAGAAAAGTTTCTCTTATTAAGATTATTTTTTGAAGAATCCGATCATAAGTGAACTTTTTTTTATTAGTTGATAATCATAATTAGAATTCAATCAAAACTATAATATATATTATCTAATTAAATAGGACTACAAAATCTAACATTCTTCTACCTAGTCTATTAATTGATAAAATATAAAAAAATTAAAATTAAAATAAATAAAATAAAAATTTATTTAAAAATAATTTTACTTATTGGATTTTAAAAGTTTTAAAAAGCATTTTACATATGACCATAAATCTTAAAACAAGTCATAAGTCCAACAAGTATAATAATCTTTATTAAGTTTGATTACCAATGTGAGTTATAGTAATTGTATGTCATCAATATCACACTCTCTTTTATATACTATAACACTATTAGCCGTAGCCCATAATGACCTCTATAATTTATCTTATTAAAATAATCCTATTATTATATTTAATTATAATATGCATATACATAAATGTAATTAGAATATGAGAAATAAATAACTTTAACTAAGTAAGCAAAAAATATATATCAATAATAATATCCACTTAAATATACATTATCATATCTTTTATAAGTTTCTTACCAGCTCTATTCTAAGAACATATTTTTTAAACACTTTAGGCTATAAAGTTTTAGTAAATTTATCAACAATCATCAAAGTGATACTTAGATTCTCAAATAATACTTATTGTTTAGAGACTATTTTATAACTAATAAATACTTTATCTCAATATATTTGGAATCACTAGAGAACTTATCATTTTCACATGAAGAAAATTATTATGGTGTTATTATAAAAATATTTTTAAAAGGGTGATAATTAAGTCGATCACACTAAGTCCTAAGATGAAATTTCACAACTATAAAACCTAATTTATGATTTTAAAGTATTTCATAAATTCAACTTTTATTGTTGATGATTTAATAAATGATTGGTTTATACTCTTTCAAGAAATTGCTTCTCCAACTAACATAAATATAAATATTAAAGTGGATTTTCTATCATTAAGGTAATATACAAAATCAGCATCTAGATATCCTATCACTTCTATAATATCCTTCACTTTTGTAATATCCTTTATTTTTTAAAAATAAAATTTTATTTAATGATTTTTCTATTAAATAATTTTATATTAGAAGTTTAGTGCTAAGGACCTACTTATAAATTCTAAAATTTAAATATAATTTATAAAAGATTCATATTAAGTTAGTTAAAAAAAATGAAAAAGGAAAGGACATGTGTCATTAGCTAACCTAAGAAGTGTGTAAGCCATACATGTTATGTTTTTGACACTTGACCTTTCTTAATTACATGCTTATCACATTATTATATTTTGTGTTAGTTAAATCTAAGTAATTAAAGAAGAAACATGAGAAAATTTATCAAATTAGAATCTTGCTGTAACCTATCTTAGAAAAGTTATTGATGGAAATCATCTTTTGATGTCTTTTAGCAATCTAAGATGACGAGATCATATAGTCTTATTGTTGCTTCTATTGAATCTCGGATTTTAATGATAAAATCAATTGATAAATTATTGATCTAATCTATATATTAAAAAAAGTGTTATAAGACTAACTATGATCATGAAAAAGACATAAAGCAGATGATGGGTCGGAGTCAAAGATCGAATGATTCGTTGGGAGTTCGTCGAGAAGTTTATTGGGAGTTTGCCGGAGCTCGCCAAGAAGTTTGTCGGGAGCTCACCAAGAAGTTCGTCGAGAGTTTACCGAGAAGATCATCGAGAGTTCGCTAAGTGCTTGCCCGGAGTCCATCGGAAGATTGTCAAGAGTCCGTCGAAAGATCATTGGAAGCTTGTCGGGATTTCATCGAAAGAACAATTAATATACTAGACATAAAATACTTAGTTAATACCTTAATTATCATAGTTAGGACTTACTTTGAGTTAGGGTTGGGAGGTAACCCCACTAACTCAGTTAGGGGCCAATTGGGTCCAAATCAAGACTGGATTAGACCACACTGATAGCCCAAATAATGACCTAGAACTAGGCTAGTAGTGGCATCGATAAGGCTGGGCGATAGAACTGCCCAAGGCTCAGTCTCCCATGAGGTTTGGGCGGTGGTATCACCCAAGA
Source organism: Musa beccarii (assembly GCA_024322285.1). NCBI lineage: Eukaryota > Viridiplantae > Streptophyta > Magnoliopsida > Zingiberales > Musaceae > Musa > Musa beccarii. Next base: position 11,787,491 of record CM044396.1, on the reverse strand, counting down.
AGGCGATGGTACCGCTAGGGTCTAGTAGCCAAAACTTTGTCTAGCGATAGTACTGTTAGACTGGATAGTGGTACCACCTAGTATTAGAGAGTACTAGCGGTGGTACCACGCAACACAGGCAATGGTACTGCAAGTACCCTAGAAATCTAAGATGAGACATTTTTTGCTCTATTTTTGAAATCAATTGAGGCCGATAAATACTCACACTTTTCTGCTTATGAAGCATAGAAAAGTGAACAAAAGAAACTAAGATCTAAGTGGAAACGTTGTTGTAATCTTTTAAGAGTTCACCTCCACTTGTTTTAGCTTAGAATTCTATTTAAGGAGGAGTGAGCAAATTATAAAAGGTTAACTCCTGAACATGTCAAAAGGAGAAAAGATCTGTAAAAGGGGTGATTAATTTTCGTCCATTGAAGGAAGATCAATAGTGAAAGCCGATGACCTCGATGGAGGAGGAATCAAAAATAGACGTAGGTCACAATGACCGAATCATAATAAATTTGGTGTGTACTCTCTTTCTTCTCCTCTTTGTTATTTAGTTATACTGCATATTGCCTTACTTGCTTTACAAATGTTTCAAAGTTAAACAATTTTTTGATATGATTTTATCAACTTGAAAGGATTTTGAATTGTCAATCGTTTTTAATGTACACACTCATTCACCACCCCCTCCTCCCTTCTTAGTGCCAACTTGATCCTAACAATTGGTATCAGAGCAAGGTTACTCTCAATTTGATTTAAAATCCAAGAGAGATGACTTTTATCGGTAATCATGAGGGTCATTCTGTCACATGTCCTCCTATGTTCAATGGGACGGACTACATATATTGAAAAACTAGAATAAGAATTTTTTTTCTTTCTATGGATTTTGAGTTATGGAATATTGTTGAAAAATAATTTTAAAAGTCTTCTAATCCAATGAATAAATGGAATGATTTGGAGAAGAAGACTTTTCCTTTAAACGCCAAAGCGATGAATGCTTTATTTTGTACTTTAGATAAAAATGTATTTAATCGAGTTTCTATTTGTGAAACAACATATAAGATTTAGCACATGCTTGAAATCACACACGAAGGCACAAGTAGGGTTAAGAAGTTAAAAATTAATCTTTTGATTTATAGTTATGAATTGTTTTGTATGAAACCAAGCGAGACTATTAGAGACATATATACCCGATTTACGGATGTCGTCAATGGTCTAAAAGCACTTGGTAAAAGTTTTTCTAATTTTAAACTTGTTAATAAGATATTAAGATTCCTTCCAAAAAGTTGGGATCTTGAAGTAATAGCAATACAAGAAGCTAATGACTTGAACAACTTTCCGCTCAAAGAACTTATCAAGTGACCTACGAAGAACTTGAGAACGACCTTCCAAAAAATAGAAAGAATTTGATACTTAGAACTCAAGAAGACTACTTGAAAGAAAATTCAAGTGACAATGATGATGATGATGATGACTTGACACTTCTTACAAGGAAATTTAAAAAATTCATAAAAAGAAACTAAACTAAACATGATACTAAAAATAAAAGTAAACTAAAAAAGGACCAAATAATTTGCTACAAATAAAAGAAGCCGGGACACTTCAAAAATGAATATTTTTAAGTAAAGAAGAAACAACCGAAGAAAAAGAAAATGCTTAAAGCTACTTGGGACGATTCAAACGTATATGAAGACGAGGAGCCAACTAATAAAGAAGTTGCAAACAATGCTTTAATGGTGTTTGGCGATGAGGTAAGTGACTCAATCGAAGCTCATTTATCTTTTGATGAGTTATTATATGCTTTTTGTGATTTGTTTGATGAATGTAAATTAGTTAGTAAAAAATATAAATTATTGAAAAATGATTATGCTTCTCTCTCTAGTGAACTTGAAAAATTAAAAAATGAGCATAATAAGTGTATATTAACTCCTTGTATTTGATGTGAATAATTAGTCACTTAAAAAGAAAAATTTGTTACTACATGAAACTTTAGAAAAATTTAAAATTGGAAGCAAATCCTTAAATATGATCCTTGCTAATAAGGGTCATGTTCATAGAAACGATGAAATTAGATTTGTGAGTAACACTTATCAAAAGCCGACCATCTTTATTAAAGGCCCAACTTTACATGTTTCACCCCGAAACAAATATAATTTTTGTTATAAATTTAGACGTTATGCTTATAAATGTCCATTTAAGAGGTATAGTCCACATAAGTTAATATGAGTTCCTAAAGGAACCATAAATAACTCAATGCAAATTGATAAATTAGGTAGATCATTTAATGAGGCACCCAAAGTTAAATGGGTACCTAAAAGAAAATCTTCTTTCTTGTAAATATGTTTATAATCACAAGCTTAGAGCAAGAGATGGTACCTCAATAGTGGATGCTCAAGGCATATGACCAGAGATTCAACTCAATTCTCTAAGCTCATTAGCTAAAACAATAATGAAAGATCATTTGAATGATTGCTTAATGATTGAAACATGTTGGTGAACTTTTTGATCATTTATACATTAACTTTTGGTCTTGAATGATGATGCTAGAGTATACTAGTATTAAGGCTAAAGGACACTAGCTATTCTTAAGAAACTATCTAAATTATCTTTGTTAGATTTCTTGAGAAGTGATTTTGATGATGACCATGATTTCACTCATATAAGATAATATGTTAGTATTCAAGTTTTCATGATTCTCAAAAATGTATGTCAAAACTATTATTAATTCTTTCACTTGATATTTAATAATTAAGATAATTAGATTAACTACTCTCCTATGATTCCTCTTGGTATTGAAAAGATTTAACCAAATAAACTAAATTATGTTACTAAACTTTTTGATGTTCATGACATTAAATTTCACTATATATAATTATCCTATTTTATGATTTATATTTCTCATGATGTGAATGAATCACTGTTGTAAAAGAAATTTGATGTGTTGCACTTCTCAAATGAAATGAAAAGCTTGCTTTGATTGATAAACAAAGAGTGATTTGAATCCTAATATATAATGTTAATCCGTTTGAATGATCATTTGATGATTGAATGTTAACATCATCATAAGGAAGATATTAAATGAGGAAGCTTGAATGATTGAATGGTCAAAACTTCAGCTTGAATTAAGTTGAAGGTAGTGCACTAATGGTGGCACCGTTGGAACTGGCGATAGCACTGCTAGGGCATAGTGCCCTTAGGTGGTAGCATCACCCGAGACCCTACCATATAAAAGGGCCTTTTAGAGCTAGTGGTAGAACTACCCCCAATCACTCCTCTACCTCTTTAAGTGTCTCTCCATCTCTTATTCCCCCTTCTCTCCCTCTAGAAACTCAAAAGAGCTACTTTCTTCTACAAATCTTAGAATCAATCTCAATCCTCTTGGAGTTCACTACAAGGGTAATTCTTAAAATTTCTCCATTGATTTATTACTTGATTTTGCTTTTTTAATATTGTTCTTTCATTATTAATACATGTAGTTCTATGGCACCTAGAAGATCCTTAAGGGATAAAAGGAAAAGAAGATTTGAACCTATGACCGTATACTCTTTGATTCTAATGAGCATGCCCTTAAATTTTTAACTTTTGAATTTAGAAATGTACATAAGGAAAAATATGTAGATCTAGAAGAGTTACAGAATTTGAAACCAATTCAGTGGTTTGCTATCCTATATGTCCTTCCAATCTTATAAATTAGTAAACCCATTTACCCTAGACTTGTTCGATTATTTTACAATAATTTACATGTAGATGAAGACGATAGAGTATCGACTTATCTCTTAGGGCATCACATACCCATTATAGATAGCATAATTTGTAACCTTATAAGAATTCCTGGGAAAAGAAGAGGTTGCTACTTTATAGGACAATGGAACATAGAATCAATTGAAATCACATGCTCCGAAGCCTTAGGTATTATTTTTGAAAACTCAAATTTGTCTATCGTCCTAAAGAGTTATGAACATTTGCCACCCTTTAATACAAAAGTGCTTCATCATATCATGATAAGTATTTTACTTCCAAAACAACACCATCATGATGAAGTTAGTTAAATGGAATTAGGAACGATGTATCGGATTATGGCAGGACATGATAACTGTTTTGGATACCTAATACGATAGAACATGATTGAATTATCAACGAAAGATATGATACTTCTATATGGTGGTTTAATCACTAGACTAATACATGCACATGACATTGTGATTCCACCAGATGAGGAAATTATAAAGCTAGATAGATTTAATGTTATCAATAGAAACATTCTAAGAAGATTAAGATGTATATTAAGAAATGACATTTGGACTAGACTACCTTGGAGAACTGATCCTCCCCCACCTGAACCTGAACTTGAACCTGAAACACCTATATATAAGGAAAATCAATCTCCTCATACTAGTTCTTTTGAGACAGCACCTTCGACGGATCCAGCACCTTCCTCATCTGCCGACCCCATAGTGACTCAATTAGATCAAATTGAACTACAACAAGATCAAATTTTAACTGAAATATAACAAATTCATCGTTAACTTAATACTTTGTTTAGACATTTTGGTTTACCACCAGATGAATAGCTTGTATATTTCTACTTTCCTCCTATTGAGGAGGAAGAACTCTGTATGTACTCCTTGTTATATGTACTTTTTATCTTAGTGAACTTTATGACGTTGTGTTTCATCAATATTATGATGCATATCTTGATATTATGATGAATGAGACACTATATGATTGTATTAGGTATGTTAAATCTTCCGAATGCATGAGTTTTCTCATATATTTTTTGGATTTTTTGACCTTTGAAAATTGAGTTTTTATTGAGATCATTTCCTATCACTTTCTTGTATGGATTTTTAATACACTTGTTTCATCATTTGATGAGCTTTTTCTATAACCCCCCTATACCGACAAAAGAAGAGTTTTCATTTATAGATTTTTGGTATACTTGATTCTTGTTCGATGACCATGAATCCTTCTTCTTTCCATTTACAAAAATAGTGATTTGATTCATGAACTTTTAATATACACATCTTGATCATTTACATGATGAATCTTTTCACTTTCTATTTACGAAAGTAGAAGTTTGATTCATGGATTTTCGATTCTTATAGCTTGATTTTTCTTGTGATGAACGAATTCCTCTTTTCTCCTTCTTCTTCTTCTTTTTCGTATGACAAAGGGGAGATACTAAAAAGTGCTTGTACATCTCAAGAAGAACCAAAGAGAAGGACTAGCTTACCTATTTCAAGGAGCAAAAGTTGCTATCTTGTAGAAATTTTTGCTTAATTTTATCTTTGCTAGCTTGCCTACTTCAAAGCTAAAGAGAAGTGCTAGTAAGAGTAGTGCTAGCTTGCACATCTAAAGCAAAAGTTGGTATCTTGTAGAAACTTTGCTAGCTTGCTAATTTAAAGAAACAGATATTGCTATCTTTTGCTTAACTCCATTTTTGTTAAGCTTGCATAAAATTGTGTAACACTATCTTGCATGTTTGGTGTAATAGTGTCAAAGTACTTGCACATTTCCTTTTTGTTGATGATAAAGGGGGAGAAATGATAAATGCTTGGTATCATGATGAAAATTTAGTATCATGCTTAAATGATGAATATTTGGTATCATGCTTAAATGGTTGAAATGGTATCATGCTTAAATAATGAATGTTTGAAATGATAAATTTTGGTATCATGCATGAAGTGATGATTGCTTTAGTATCACATAAATTTTGGTATCATGCATGATTTTGATAAAAAATTTCATACATTATGCATCATGCCAAGTTGATTGGTTTCTAGTATCATACATGAAATTGTGCATGTTACGCCTTGATAACTTGAAACTATAATGATGCACAATGTATGAAATTTTTGATCAAAATCGATTAAAGCTTGAATTTAAAGTTTGAATTCAAGTTTGTCTTTTCTGAAGTATGGCATATAGATAGGGGGAGTTAAGGTTAACTTCATTATCAATTATTTATTATCATAAAAAAATAAGAAAATGATTGAATCTTGAATTTTGATGATGAAATCAATTGATAAATTATTGTTGAATCAAGTGTTGCATGATTAACTACGATAATGAATAAGGCATAAAGCATATGATGGGCCGGAGTCAAAGATCGGATGATTTATCGGGAGTTCACCGAGAAGTTTATTGGGAGTTCACCAGAGCTCACCGAGAAGTTCATTAGGAGTTTGCCGAGAAGATCATCGAGAGTTCACTAAGAGCTTGCCAAGAGTCCATTGGAAGATTGCTAAGAGTCTACCAGGAGTCCGTCGGAAGATTGTCGGAAGCTTACTGGGATTTTACTAGAAGAACAATTGATATACCAGATATAAAATGCTTAGTTAATACCTTAATTGTTAGGAGGTGATTCTACTAACTCAGTTAGGAGCTAATTGGGTCTGAATCAGGACTGGTTTGAACCAGACTGATGGCCCAAACAATGACCTAGAACCAGGTTGGTGGTGGCACTGCTAGGATTATGCGATAGAACCATCCAGGGCTTAGTCTCCCAAGAAGTCTAGGTGATAGTACCACCGAGACTGGGTGGTGGTACCATCGATAATTAATGCTACTAAGCGATGGTACCACCAAGGTCCAGTAGCTGAGACTTTGTTTGGCGGTAGTATCACCAGACTGAGCGGTGGTACCACCCAGTATTAGAGAGTACTGGTGGTGGAACCGCTAGTACCCCAAAAATTCGAGATGAGACCTTTTTTGGTTCCTTTTTTAAAACCAATTGAGGCATATAAATACCTCACACTTTTCTGCTTCTGAAGCATAGAAAAGTGAATAAAAGAAACTGAGATCTAAGTGGAAACGCTGTTATAATCTTTTGAGAGTTCACCTCCGCTTGTTCTAGCTTAGAATTATATTTAAGGAGGAGTGAGCAAATTATAAAAGGTTAACTTCTGAACTTGTTAAAAGGAGAAAAGATCTATAAAAGGGATGATTGATCTTCGCCCATTGAAGGAAGATGAATAGTGGAAGCCGATGACCTCGACGGAGGAGAAATTGGAAGTGGACGTAGGTCACAACGACCGAACCACTATAATTTTGGTGTGCACTCTCTTCCTTCTCTTTGTAATTTAGTTATACTGCATACTGCCTTACTTGCTTTACGAACATTTTCAAAGTCAAACAATTTTTCAATATGATTTTATCAACTCGAAAGGATTTTGAATAGTCAATCGTTTTTAATATATGCACTAATTCACCCCCCCTCTTAGTGTTGACTTGATCCTAACAGCTTCTACTTCTAATCAGTTGAGTGAGATTATGAGATTTCTAGAGACTATGTCAAATATGATGTAATAATAGTTTCAACAAACAAAAAATGATAAAGCAAGAACATTAAATTAGAATAGACTGAGAATAAAATAATTTAAGAAGCTAAGTTCTTCCTATTTCAATAGTAAAGCTAATCCAATAGTGATAGAATAATGGATAATATGAATAAAAAAAATTGATGTATTCAATTATCCTAATGATTAGAAGGTTTCTTTTACCTTCTATATTTGAAGGAGAGGCTGAATATTAGTAGAGGATAATTAAGAGAAGTTTTAAGGTCAACTAGAAGTCTATCACTTAAAGGGTATTTTTTTAAAAAAATTAATAATAAGTATTTTTCAGATTGCATCAAAGATAAGAAAATAATAAAGTTCTTAAATCTTATCTAAGGAAATTTAATAGCAGTACAATATAAAGCTAAAGCTTTATATTCATTGAACTTTTAAGATTTACTACTCATATGACTAATAATGAATCTAAAAAGATAAAAAGATTTGCAAAGAGACTAAGGCCAATAATAAGTTAGATATTAACTTTAAAACTCCAAGCATATGTTCATATGATTGATAGAGCTATGATAATAAAAAAAATTATTGAGGATATTTAGGAGAATAGGGGCAATAATAGCAAGATCAAGTTCACCAACAACAAGAATACGAGAGAATGATTCAGAATTTGATAAGGTTAAGACATCTAGATTTAAAAATGAAAATCCAAAACAAAATATTCATTGCTTGAGTTTCAGACACATTAAATGACCACCAATATACTAATAGAAGCACAAAAATTATATATATATATATATATATATATATATATATATATATATATATATATCTCACTCAGTGATATAATTAATGATATGCTCATATTTTTACTTTTAAGATTGTAGTCCATGCTTCCCAAAATATGTTATTCATATAATATTTTACAAAATTTTAGTTGAGCATGTATAAGCTCAATGCCTACTTTAAACATATTTTATAGCCAAAAAAGGCATAGTCCCTTGATGTAATAAGATATAATGCACTATCATATTTTAATATGAGGTTAAGTTATAGTAATAAGCATATATATATAGTAATTAAAAGTGACGGTTAAATTTTAATTGACCTTAAGTGAATCTCAAGGCTTGAATGAGTTTGACCATGATTAAAGCAGGAAAGAGTTGAGTTTTAAATATCATATATGGTAATAAGCTATTTAGGTATGGATAGAGTAATAAAAAATTAAATAAAAATATAAATCAAAGAGGAGTGTTATATTTAAAAAATATTAAGATGCATAAGTGAGATTAAAGGATGAGTTTAAATAAAAAATATCATATTTGTCAAACCACATTAGACTCAATTGAAGTTGCTATAATCTTATAATTATATTAGCAAAAGAAAAGAAAAACTTGAAATAAGGTCCAATAAGATTGAACTCTAGACCTTAAGGTAACCTGTTAAATATCTCTATCTTATTTTGGTTTCATCCTCTTTACCAACCTAATAACTTATAATCTTTTTTCTTATTCTTCAACCATTCTATCAACTTTTCTCATGAAAACTATAAAACCTAAGCTTTAAAGAAGGTTGAGGTGAGAAAAACCCAATTCTTCTCTTGCTATATCTAGGATTTTAATTTTATAGATTATAAACTAATCTTTTCAATTGCTTTTGAGTAACCTATACTTCAAATTAATATTTAACTCTTATGATTCTAAAGCCTTTGGTATAACTTTAATATAAAATCGATGCATAGAAATATGAGTGCCCTGATTTGAGGTACTTAGAATCTCTTATTTTTCAATAAAGGGTTTTATTTGAGCTAAATTGATCCTATTAGAGATATGATTTGACACTATCCTTTTGACATATTATAAAAAATTCTCTTAAGATTCTATTTAGTTTGAAATTTAGTGAATACTACCTCTATATATAAGATATACGGTTTTTAAGTTTAAATAGTCCTAACTAAATTTTAGTAGAATAGAATAGTTGAATTAGGAGGGTAGTTTAGCCTCCACATGATTCTATTTTAGTTAAAAATTAGTGTATATTTAGTTCTGTATGTCTCCTAGTTTTCTAAAAAATTAGTGTAAAAAATTTCATAATAATTCATGAACATTTTTTCAACTAAAATAGTGAATAAAATTTTTTTCAGAGAATTATAGAATGGTTTGAGTGATACTAATTAGTTCATTTGATTATAGAGTGAATTATTAAAAAATTAGTGGTGAAATTTAGATAAACTTTTAGGTTAAGTATAGTTAATTTTATTAGGGGTTTTATCAAAATTTTTCTATGAATTTTGCTATAAATTATTATAATCAATAATTAAAGAGGTAGGGTTCTTACTTAAGGCATTTCAAAACCCTATGCTCTCAATTTGATAGATGTACCACTCCCTAGCATACTTGATCATTAATAAATATAGTTTTTCACTAACATCCTCAATTTTGAGTTAAATCAGGTAAGTATAAATTTAATTCACTACAATATAATGGTCATATAAATTATTATATTTATAATATATTTTAAAATGTATGTTTCAAATGATATGATTGTCATGAGCCAAGCATGAGCTAAGTGTGAATATATATATTCTGTAAGTATAAAAATATATGAATTATAATAAAAATATACTGTATGCATATATATATATATATATATTATAATATGTAATGTGAGAGTACATGTGTTTTCTATAACGTGTTATATAAGAGTACATGGATATGTTTCGACGTGCAATAAACATATATACTATAATGTACAGTATGAGAGTGCACATATATGTTATAATATAGAGTATAGAAGTACATGAATTTATTATGTTTCCTATATAAGTATATAAGTATTTTGAATTATTTTGACATAGAATTTTATATTTTTATTTTACATATATTATATTGTAGGGTTATACTTACTAAAGAAGTCATAGAATAAGGTGTTTACTATTAAATATCTTATGCCAATAATTTTGAAGTATTGTATATATGACATGATATATGCTCACTTAAATAAAGCTATAAAATCTTATACTTACTGAGTGATTACTCAATATAGATCCTCTTTTATATGTAAAGATACTGGAACCCCACTCAAGTGATTGGATCGATGGGTATTTATGTGTATAACTTTTGGACATGTTATATAGGTGTGTTTTTCTTTTGGTTAGAAGTTATAATTATGTAAATATATCTAAATTGTATAGAGGGAACTCTATCATTTTGTTTAGTAAATTAGAATATTTTACTTTTAAATTGCCTATACTCCTATTGATAGCAACAAAAGAATTAGAGTGACATCCTACTTTAGTCTTGCATGTAAGGTGGGTGAGACTAGGAGTAAAGTATTATAATCATATATAAAATGTGAGAGAAATTATAGAATAAGTCAGTGTTTTCAAGTGACTGAAGCCTGTTTTATCTGTGAAAAGTTAGATCATAAAGTAAAAGATTACCCTAAAGTGTCACTATCGCTTATATCATCAACTCAAGCTAGAGTGTATACTATAACTAAACATGATTCTAGAGCTTTTAAGTCAATGGTTGAAAGTATTATTTATATTTCTAATGCAAATACAAAAGTTTATTTGACTCCAGTTTCAATTTATCTTTTTTTCATAATATTTTACTTACTACTTGGATATTTTGTTAGGACCGAGTCGGCACTAAGAGGGGGAGTGTGAATTAGTGCTTTCGATAAAATCATCAAGAATATGAAAACTTTCATTTCGATAAAAGCTATATCGGAAAGATGCTTAACTTGAAAGCATTCATAAGAGAGTAATAATTGAGTAAATTAATTTACAGTAAAAGTAAACAGTAAAGAAAGATGTGCAAATTGATTTTATAGTGGTTTGGTTGTCGCGACCTATGTCCACTTCCCGATTCCTCTTTCGTCGAAGCCACTAGCTTTTACTAACGGTCTTTCTTTAATGGGTGAAGATCAACTATCCTCTTTTAACCCTTTCTCCTTTTCATAGGTTTAGGAGACAACTTTTACCATCCTTTTACAAGTATTCCCTTGCACTCTCCCTTAAAATAATTTCTAAGTATATGGAGGAGGGAACTTAACTTTTTTTATAAGATTTATAGCCTTAGAATCATAGAGTTTTGTTCTACTTTCTTGCAATGCCAAGTAGGAAATTGTTAGGATTAAGAGCAGCACTAAGAGGGGGGGGTGTGAATTAGTGCAGCGGATAAAAAAATGATGATTTGAACGATTTTGGAAAACTTCATAAGATGAAAATTTTACGTTCGATAAAAACTATTTCAAAAAGCAAAAAGTAGACTCGAGTGAGTTCATAAGAGAGTAGAGAAGAGAAGATTGTACAATTATAGTGAAGTAAACAGATTGAATGTAACAAATGAAATTTACGCACTAAGAGAAGAACCAAGCAATTTTATAGTGGTTCGGTCGATTGACCTATGTCAACTCCCGATACCTCCTCCGATGAGGTCACCGGCTTCCACTATCGATCTTTCTTAAAGGGAAAAGATCAAACACCCCTTTTACAGAACTTTATAGTAGCTCACTCTCCTTTTATGGACTTTTTATACTTAGAGAATCGGGGAGGTGAACACTCAATTTTTTCAAAGCTATTTCACTATAGTTTCAGCTCAGTTCTTATCACTTCTCAATGTGCTTAACCAGTTGAGAAGTAAGGGGTATTTATAGCCTCAATTGACTTTAAAAATGGAGTAAAAAAAGGTCTCATCTCAGATTTTTGGATACTGGTGGTACCACCAGTCACTGGTGGTACCACCATAAGTTGACTTTGACATTGGGTGGTACCACCGCCCAGTTTAGCGGTACTACTGCTAGATCAGAGCTTCAGGTTCTATAGTGGGGTGGTAACACCACCTGGTAGGCGGTACCATCGCTTGGCAGGCAGTACCATTGCTTGACCTGGGCGGTACCACCTCCTAGGCTCTTAGGAAACTATTCCCTAGGTAGTTACATCGCCCTAGTCTGGCGATGCTACCACCAGACAAAGTCTAGCAACTTGGATGGGCCTTGAATCTAGCCCAATCCAGTCCACTTATAGGACCAATTGGCCCCTACCAGGGTTAATAGGATTACCTCTCAATCTTAACCCTAATTACGTGTTAACTACGAAAATTAAAGATATTTTCTAAAGTAAAATGAAATCTGATATGTCAAGGCTTCTTTTGGCAAGCTTCTGGTGAATTTCTGATGGACTTCTGACGTATTCTCAGACATCTTCCAATGGACTCCTAGTAGGCTCCTGGACTCCATGACAATCTTGGCGAATTCCAATGAGCTTCTTTGGCAAGCTACGATATTTCTCAGTGAGCTCCACAAACTTCCAACGAGTCTTTCTAGCAAACTTTCGATGAACCTTTCATCAAGCTCCCGACTCATTCTCGACCATTTCCGGTAGCATTCCCAACGAATCTTCGGACTCTTGGTGAAGTCTCAAACTCCCAACGATTTGATCGTACTTGACTCCAGCACTTCATTTTGCTTTATGTCTTCATTGCTACCATAATTAATTCTACATACTTTTCTCAACATATAGATTAGATCAAATAACTTATTAATTGAAGTCATCATCATAATCCGAGATTCAACAATCTCCCTCTTTTTTATGATGACAATCAATTGATAATAGAGTTAACTTTAGCTCCCCCTATTTATATGCCATACTTAAGAAAAGAAACACTTGAATTCAAACCCTTGGAATTCAAGCCCAAACTAATAAGTTTCATACATTCAAACTTATCGATATGCTTAACAAGCATGATGTTTCATCCCAAAATATGATACTATGTATTTTTCACAATACGAAAATGATGTCAAGGCATGACATCCAGATTCAAGTTCAATGTCGAATGATGATAGACAATCACCATTTAAACAAATGATACCAACCTAAAATTTGAAATATACCAAGATTTAAATGATATCAAATTATAGTTTACCAATCTAAGGCATGATATCAATTGATAACTTATCATTCAATGATACGAGGTTCAAAAAATGAAACCAAATGATAATGAATTGTATCGAGGCATGATATCAATTTCAAGTAGGATAATTAAGTATGATATGATAACAAGCATAGGAAAAATTATCATTTTAAGCATACAATCATTTGCAATACATATGATACATTTCATACATTTGCGATACATTGCAACATGCTTCAAGTGTTTGCGATGCTTTTGATGATACCAAGCATTTTATGATACAAAGTATATCATCAATTTTCTTTTATGATACAAAGTATTTTACGATACAAAGCATGTCAATTATTTGCGATGGAAAGCATGTCATCAATTTGCCACATTTTTTCTCCCCCTTTGTCATCAACAAAAAGGAAATGGGCCAAAATTTTTAAGCAAGCAAAATTTGATGTTGTTACCAATTGTTGCGATACCAATCATTACGATAGGATTCTTCTTGAAAGGGAAAAGGGAGAAGGAAAAGTTCATGAAGTCAACTAGAAGAATCGAGATATTTAAAGTCATAAAAGGTACAAGAAACAATTTGTTCGAATGATTGAAAATTCATGTTATAGAAAGAGACTTGGAGCTAACTCGGCATTTCCATAAAATTCTTAAAGTGAAGAAAGAATCATTCAAGTAACAAAAAATTCAAAAAAGCTCATGACACAAAATTTATATAAGAGTCATGAATGTCCATAAATGATGTTTCTATACTTAAAAGTTCATACATCATTTTTATCAAGGAAATCATTAAATTTGCATTTAGAGAAGTGAATGAAATCCATATTGAATTCAAGAAAAAAAGGAGAGCATTTAAACTATTAAAAAAAATTCATAGAAACTTCTTTTTTTCATAAAGAACTCATGATATAAAATATGTATAAAGAGAAGAAATCCATGAATCATGAAAGTAATTCGTTCAAGCTATCAAGAATTTATCAAACTTCTATTTTTCATCAAAACCTCATAAAAATGTGAAAAGTGAATCATGAAAGCAATTGAGTTCATCAAGAGCTAATATATATCATTTCGTAGAATCTGTGAATGTCACATATATCATTTTGCAAGAATTTGCACAAGAGTCAAATATGATCCAAAAGTGACATTTTTTTGAAGTAAAGTTTGTGAATTCATAGTCTTTGCAAAAATTTTCAAGTCATTAAAATCCATTTCTTATTAAAACTTCATAAGTATGAAATACAAGGATTCATGAGTTAAAATTTATGAATAAAGGGAGGATTCAAGAATTCAAAAAGTGTCAAACATCATTAGACGTATATAATACCAATTCAAATATTCATCAAATGATAGAATTGAGTTCAATATCAAATCAAAAATTCACAAAGCATGAGTATCAAACCGAGGTAAGAGAAAGATAAGTTCATGAAAGCTTCATTTATGAAATCAAAAAGATGATACTATGAAATCGAAAAATTCCAAAAAAGAGACATAGTCATGCATTAGGACAATTTAGCATACCTAATTCTTTTCTAATGAAATCAAATTATTTTTCATTTAAGGGTTTTATAAAGATATCTGCTAATTAGTGCTTTTTATTAATAAATTCTAGAGTTACATCATTGTTATTGATATGATCTCATATAAAGTGATGCCTAATGTCAATATGTTTAGTTCTAGAGTGTTGAATATGATTTTTAGTTAAACATATAGTACTTATGTTATCATATTTTATGAGAATATTCTTTAGATGAATTCTGTAATCTTCTAATGTATTTTTCATCCATATAACTTGTGCACAACATGCACTTGTGGCTGTGTATTCGGCCTCGATTGTGGATAGTGCAATTGAGTTTTGTTTCTTGGAAGAACAAGAAATAAGTGCATGTCCTAGGAATTGACATGTTCCGGATGTGCTTTTTCTATCTATTCTACATCTGACAAAATTGGCATCCGCATAAGTAATTAAATTAAGGTTTTCAGATTTTGGATACTATAATCCTAGGTTATGGGCTCCTTAAAGATATCTAAAGATTCTTTTAATGACTTTAAGAGAGATAATTTAGGATTAGCTTGAAATCGAGTACAAAGTCCTACACTAAATATGATGTCCGATCTAGTTGCAGTGAGGTACAGTAAACTACCTATCATACCCCTATAAGTTTTTTGATCAAAGCTTTCTCTACTTTCGTATGTCTAACTTAGTGGAGGTACTCATAGAAGTATTGATTGTTTTTGATCCATCCATATTAAACCATTTTAGCAATTCTAATGCGTATTTGGTTTGACTAGGAAAAATATCATCACTAAATTATTTGATTTGTAAGCCTAAAAAAGAATATTAGTTCACCCATTAGACTCATTTCAAACTCCTGGCTCATACTCTTGGCAAATGATTCATATAACAATTTGTTTATAGAACTAAAAATAATATCATCAATATAAATTTGAACGATAAAAAAATTATTTTTAAAATTTTTAATAAATAATGTAGTATCGACCTTGCCTTTAGAGAAATTATTTTGAATAAGAAAAGAGCTAAGTCTCTCATACCAAGCCCTTGGGGCTCGTTTTAATCCACAAAGAGTCTTAGTCAATTTAAACATATAATTAGGAAAAAAGAGAGTTCTTGAATCCGGGTAGTTTTTAACATACACTTCTTCGGAAATAAAGCCATTTAAGTAAGCGTTTTTAACATTCATTTGAAATAGCTTAAAATTATTACTACTAACATAGGTAAGGAACATCATTATGGCTTCTAATCTTGCCACTAGAGTGAAGGTTTCTTCATAATTGATACCTTCTTCTTGGTTGAAACCTTTGGTCACTAATCTAGTCTTGTTTCTAACCATGATACCAAATTTATCTTACTTGTTTCTAAAAACCCATTTAGTACTAATAACTAAATGGTCACTAGGTCTAGGAACAAACTTTCGTACCTCATTTCTCTCAAATTGGTTCAATTCCTCTTGCATTGTGATGACCTAAGAATCATCTTTCAATGCCTCATCAACGCATTTAGGTTCAATTTAAGAAAGAAAAGCGATGTTGGCACAAAATTTTTTAAAAGAAGAACAAGTTTGAACTCCTTTTGATGTGTCTACTATAATTAGCTCCTTAGGATGGACATCTACATACTTCCATTCCTTAGATAAAGAAGTTTCGGAAGAAAATGCATCCAAGTTGCTATTTGGAGGAGATGTTTCATTCAAATTCAAAGCATCAAAATTAAGATTGTCATCAAAATCATTTTTCTTAAATTTGAAAACTTCATTAAAGATAACATGAATGGATTCTTATATAACTAAAGTTCTTTTATTAAAGATATGAAAGGCTTTAGAAATAGAAGAATAACTAAGAAAAATATCTTCATCAGATTTTACATCAAACTTTCCTAAGGCATCTTTTTTATCCAAGATAAAACATTTACAACTGAAAACTTTAAAATATGAAATATTTAGTTTTTATTATTCCATAATTTATACGAAGTTTTGGAGAGTAATAGTCTTACTAGAACCCTATTCATGATATAGCATGCCGTATTAATGGCTTCGGCCCAAAAATATTTGGATAGACTATGTTCGTTTAATATGGTTCTTGCCATTTCTTGTAAATTCATATTCTTTCTTTCTACTACTCCATTTTGTTGAGGATTCCTCAGAGTAGAGAAATTATAATTGTATCCATTAGATTCATACAAGTTTTAGAAATCACGGTTTTGAAATTCACCACCATGATCACTCTGAATTGATGAAATCATAAAACCTTTTCATTTTGAATAAGTTTACAAAACTTCAAAAACACTTAAAACAATCACTTTTGTATGCCAAGAAGTATATCCAAGTATATCTACTATAATCGTCTACAATTACAAAGGCGTATTTACTACCTCCTAGGCTTGTTGTATCAATTGGTCCAAATAAGTCCATATGGATTAATTGCAATGGTCTAGAGGTGTTTATTTGATTCTTTGATTTGAAATAATATTTTATTTATTTTCCTAGTTGACAAGTATCACACACTTTATTTTTGACAAACTTAATATTCGAAATACCTCTTACTAGTTCTCTAGATGAGATTTGAGCCAAGTATTGTCATTCAAAACTGAAAAACATATTTCATTACTAAGTTTATTAATATTAATAGTATAGATATTGTTTTATTTTAGGGTAATCATAGATGTGTTATTGTGTGATTTTTCAATAATGCAAGCATTTGATTCAAATCTTATGATATATTCTTTATCACACAATTGACTAATACTCAGAAGATTATGCTTTAAGCCATCTACTAACAACACATCATCAATTAAAAAGTTTGATTTGTTATCTATGGTTCCCTTGCCAATGATTTTACCATTATTGTTATCCTCGAAGGTGACATACTCTTCATCTTGGCTAGTGATCTTAGAGAATTGAGATGAATCTTCGGTCATGTGTTTTGAGCATCCACTATGAAGGTACAATCTCTTGCTCCTAGCTTGTGAATGTGAGTTTGTCTATAAAAGAAGATGGGTTTTAGGTACCCACTTGTACTTGGGTGCCTCAAAAATTGATCTACTTAATTTATCATTTTGTATTGAATTCCTTATGGTTCCTTTAGGAACCCATATCAATTTATATGGACTAAGTTTCTTAAACGGCCATTTGTAAGCAACATATCTGGGTTTACAACCAAAAGTTACACTTTGTGTGAGGTGATACATACAATGTAGGTCCTTTAACAAAAGTGGTTGGATTTTGGTGAGAACCACTCACAAATTCGATTTCACTTCTTTTATGAACATGACCCTTATTGGCAAGGATCATATTCAAAGACTTGCTACTAACCTTAAACTTTTATAATATTTCTTTAAGTAGCAAGTTTTCATTCTCAAGTGCCTCTAAGTGTTTACACTTAGTACATGGAGGCAAAGAAGGAGTATCATGTTTAAATCTTTCAAATTCATCGATTAAAAGAGCATGTTCCTTTTTCAATAAATTAAACTTTTTACTAATTACTCTACACTCATCAATCAAATCATAAAAAGCATTTGAAAGCTCATTGAAAGTTAAATTTTTATCTAATAAATTACTTACTTCTTCTCCGATAGCCATCAGAGCATAGTTGGCAACCTTCTTATTACTTGGTTCTTCGTTTTCGGAGCCGCTCAAATCATCTCATGTTGCTTTGAGCGCCTTCTTTTCTTTGGTTGTTTCTTATTTTCCTGGAGACATTCACTTTTGAAATGCCTCGACTTCTTACATTCATAGTATATTACTTGTTCTTTCTTGGGTTCAAGTTTATTTTTAGTCATTTTTAGCTTTATTTCTTCTTATGAATTTTTTGAACTTTTGTGTCAAGAGTGTTAGTTCGTCATCATAGTCCTTATCACGTGAACTTTCTTTCAAGTGGTCTTCTTGAGTTCTTAGTTTCATGTCCTTTTTATTCTTTGAAAGGAAGTTCTCAAGCTCATCATGAGTGTTGCAAGTCATCTTATAGGTCATTAATGACCTAATTATTTCTTCGAGAGGGAAGTTCTTTAAGTCCTTGACCTCTTGAATGACCATTACTTTAGGATCCCAACTCTTTGAAAGGGATCTTAAAATTTTAGTTACAATTTCAAAATTAGAAAAACTTTCCCCAAGCGCTTTTAGTCCATTGACGACATTTGTAAATCGGGTGTACATGTCTCTAATGGATTCATTTGGTTTCATCCGAAACAACTCATAAGAATGAACTAAAAGATTGATTTTAGACTCTTTCACTCGACTAGTACCTTTGTGAGTGATTTCAAGAGTATGTCAAATATCAAAGTCATTTCACAAATTGAAACACGATTAAATTTATTTTTATCTAAAGCTCAAAACAAGGCATTTATAGCCTTGGCATTTAGAGCGAAAGTTTTCTTCTCTGACTCATTCCAATCGTTCATCAGAAGAGAAGACTTTTGAAAGCCATTTTCAATAATGTTTCATAATTCAAAATCCATAGAAATAAGAAAAATTCTCATGCGAGTTTTCCAATAGGTGTAATTCGACCCATTGAACATAGGTGGACATGTGATTGAGTGACTCTCTTGAATGCCAGCAAATGCTATCTCTCTTGGGTTTTAAACCAAATTGAGAGTGACTTTGCTTTGATACCAACTATTAGGATCAAAAGCGACATTAGAGGAGGGTGTGAATTAGTGCAACGAATACAAAAAATGACGATTTGAACGATTTTGGAAAACTTCATAAGATGAAAATTTCATATTCGACGAAAACCATTTCAGAAAGAAGTATACGAGTGAGTTTGTAATAGAGTAGAGAAGGGAAGATTGAATAATTGCAGTGAAGTAAAAAGATTGAATGCAGCAAATGAAATTTATACACCAAGAGAAGAACTCAGCAATTTTATAGTGGTTCAATCGATTGACCTATGTCTACTCCTGATACCTCCTCCGATGAGGTCACCAGCTTCTATTATCAATCTTTCTTGAAGGGGAAAGATCAAATACCCCTTTTACAGAACTTTATAGTGGCTTGCTCTCCTTTTACAGGCTTTTTACACTTAGAGAATCGGGGAGGTGAACATTCAAATTTTTCAAAGCTATTTCACTATAGTTTTAGCTTAGTTCTTATCACTTCTTAATGTGTTTATCTAGCTAAGAAGTAAGGGGTATTTATAGCCTCAATTGGCTTTAAAAATGAAGCAAAAAAAGGTCCCTCCCAGATTTTCAAGTACTAGCGATACCACCTCCTGTCATAGTTGATTTTGACATTGGGCGATACCACCACCCAGTCTGGTGATACTATCGCCAAAGTAGAGCTTCGGGTTCTATGGTTGGGCGGTACCATCGCCTGATAAGTGGTACCACCGCTTGACAATTATTAACTGCTAGTGGTACCACCGCTTGACCTGAGCAGTACCACTGCCCGCTCCTGGGAAACTAGTCCTTAGGCGATTCTACCGCCCTAGTCTAGCGGTACCATCGTTAGACAGGGTCTAGCAACTTGGATGGGTCTTGAATCTGGCCTAATCCAGTCCACTTAGGGCCCAGTTGGCCCCTACTAGATTTAATGAGATTACCTCCCAATCTTAACCCTAATTACGTGCTAATTATGAAAATTAAAATATTTTCTAAAGTAAAACAAAATCCAGCATGTCAAGGCTTCTTCCGACGAGCTTCTGACGAACTTCTAACGGACTTCTAGCAGACTTTCGATGTACTCTCGGACATCTTCCAATGGACTCTTGGTAGGCTCCTGGACTCCACAACAATCTTAGCGAGTTCTGACGAGCTTCTGTGGCAAGCTCCGATCTTTCTCGGTGAGCTCTATAAACTTTCGACGAGTTTTTTTAGCAAACTTTTGATGAATCCTTCGTTAGGCTCTCGACTCATTCTCGGCCAATTCTGGCAGCATTCCCGATGAATCTTTTGACTCCCGATGAAGTCTTGAACTCTCAACGATTTGATCGTACTTGACTCTAGTACTTCATTTTGCTTTATGTCTTTATCGCTATCATAGTTAATCCTACATATTTTTCTCAATATATAGATTAGATCAAATAACTTATCAATTGACTTCATCATCATAATATGAGATTCAACAGAAAGTGTGGGGTATTTATAGACCCCAAATGACTTCAAAAATTGGAACCAAAATTCAAATATGTGAAATTTCAGGGTACTGACGGTACCACCGCCTGCAACACTAACATTGGGTGGTACCACTTGCTAGTCTGGTAGTACCATCGCTTGACACAATCTGTAAGATTATGTTTGGACTGTACCACCACCTAGACTTAGCTTAGAAGGCCGAGCCTCAAGTGGTTCCATCGCCAACCCTAGTGGTGCCACCGCTTGACGTGGCTCCAGGTCACTGATTGGGCCATCCATTCAACCCTGATTCGGGCCCAGTTGACCCCTAATTGAGTTGGCTTAATTCCAACCTAATTGCAACTTAAAACTATTTTGATCTAGATAATTATTATAAAGTATTAATCAAATTTTTTCCAACATGTCATTGGTTCATCTGGTGCTTCGTCTGTCCCTTCGGCGCATCATCCTCTCTTGCGATGTATTGCCCAATCGATATGTTGACCTATACAACTCCAATTTCCTTGGCGCAATGTTAGCTCTTCTTGACCCGATGCTCGAATTTATGACATGAAGCTTTCTACCGATACATCAACCATTTCTCAGACTCGACGTCCAATCTTCTGACATGTTCCACTCTAGCTCAACATTGATTCTTCTTGCTTTAATTGTCTCTTCATGATCGAAGCTAGTCCTACATCACTCAAAATGTAGATTAGATCATAAACTTTATTAATTAGTTTCATCATCAAAATTTGAGATTCAACAATCTCTTTCTTTTTGATGATGATAACCAATTGATGACGGAGTTAATCTTAACTCCCCTTATCAATATGTCATATTGATAGAAATATAAATTTATAAATAAATTATGAATCATGCATAATCAAAATATTCAAGTACATCATCTTGTGCATGATTATCATAACTTATACATCATCATATCTTCTCCTCTTTCATCATCAACAAAAAGGCAAAGTGCAACTAGCAATTTTTAGAGATATGCAAGTTTAGTAATTTTAGCAAATTGTTCATCACTTTAGAACATGTAGGCTAGTAAGTTCTTTCTTCTCTTTTGAGAATTGCAAGCTATCAATTTTGTTTCTTTTTTAAATGTGCAAGCTAGCAAATTCTTTCCTTCCTTTTACGAAATGCAAGCTATGAAGTTTAGCAAAATTTTGAGATAGCAACTTTTTGTTTCCTTTACAATGTTCAAGCTAGCACCTTTTTTGCTAATTATTGTGATGCGTAAGCTAGTAAGACTTTCTCCTTTGAGATGTGCAAACTTGCAAGTTTTGCCTTTCATTAAAATGTGCAAGCTAGCAAACTTTCTCCCCACTTTCTCCTCCTTTGTCATTGTAAAAAAGAATATAGTGGTATAAATTTTCTTTTACATCAATGCTTTAATCACAATCATAAATACAAAGGGATTGAACATAACAAAAATCATGTCATGGAAGATATAATGTCAAAGATCATGGACGATCAAGTCGTGAATACCAAAGGACCATAAATCATGTTAATAAATTTCTTCTTTTGTAAATGGCAAGAAGAAGGAAATAATCTTGATTCAAAAGAAAACTCATGTCTTATAAACTGAGGAATCAAGATAATGATATGAAAAATGTATAAGAAAGATTTATACATTTGGGAGATTTAACATGCCTAAGTTTAACATTCAAGCTAGCACTTAAGGTTCTCTTTGAGATGTTAGTAATTTTCTTTCTCCCTTTTGTAATTAAAAAAAAAGGAGAAGGGAAGAATTCAAAGGTACAAATATTTCAGCTATCATATGAACGAATGAAGAATCAAGTCATGAATCCAAAAGTTCATGAATCATTTTTACAAATCTCCTTTTTAGCAAATAACGAAAAGAAATCTTAGAAAATTAAAGATCTTGATTCATAAAGAAAATTCAAGTATTAAGTTCATGATTCGGATAAAACTTATTTAAATTTAAATAGTCAAATCATTAAAATCACTTTCAAGAGATTCATAAATAAAAATATAGATTCATCACTAAGAATAACTTGTTGAAAAATTGAAAAGATAGAGAAATTTTCAAGGAAAAAAAATGCATTCCTCTTTTATTGATTTAATTTATACGATTGATTTCATATAAGTATGCTCAAGTTTTTCATGTAAAACCCATGCATCATGTTTAAAACCAAAAAGCAATACAAAATCTTCAAGATATATATATATATATATATATATATATATATAATTGCTTCTTAAAACATACAAAGGATTAATCTTATTTAGTATACAACCAATACATTTAATTTTAACATTTTATTCTTTTAACATGCAATTGTCATGATAAATTTTTTTAAAAACTAATTTAAATTCATCAAATCATAGAAAAACTAAGTAATTTCATAGAAAGGTAAAATAGAATTGATTGAGTTACTTACCTCATCTTCGGATGTACTTGATTCATCCTTGAGTGCTTTAAACGCCTTATTTTTCTTTAATGCAAGCATCTTCTTCTTCAATTGCAGACAATCGCTTTTGTAGTGCCCCGGTCGATTGCATCCATAGCAAGTTATGGTATTTTTTTTGTTGAAAAATCTACAACAACATCATATACACAACGGAAGAATAGAAACAAAAATCATAGATTTTTCACTGAAAAAGAGGTTCTTATCGTCGTGCAAAAGTTGATGCGCAAAAACCCACGAAACCAAAAAATTACACATGATAAAATTACCTAGGGAGATCGTATATCCCTGAATTCCTATAGATCTATAGGACTGGATAAAAGAGTTCAAATGTCCTCCTCTCTAGTGATAATCCACACGACAGGGGCTACGATGACGCTCCTCAAATCGCTATCCAAATCTTCTCGCAGCGTGCACTACATAATCAAGAAGGGGCCGGCCCTTCTTGTTGTCCACACATCCCAAACTGGGGCTGCTGACTGAGGAGGAGAGGGGGATGAGAATAAGATGTGGCTACCAAAATATCCTAGCCTATGGGCCTTTGATTCCCTCCTATTTATAGAGATCCCCTATCAATTTAACCATAATGGATCTTGCCCTATTAGGTATTGGATCTCCATCCAATTACCCAAGACTCTTTGATTAGTGGGTCTTTACCAAATAATCTCTTATTAGCTCTTATTGGATCTCATCCTAGGATCCAATAATTCAGGGGCTTAATGGATATCCAATAAGTAGGGGCTCCGACGGATATCTCATATCTGAACCTCTACTCGTCGCGACACCTACCATATGTATGTCATCCTCTAGGCCCAATATCGAGCTGGTTATGAGTCATACTTGTCAGAACTCCTTCTGACTCAGTGAATTATTATTTCCATAATAATTCACTCGACTCATCGGCTACAGATGCACTAGGCCACTATGCCGTAGTCCCCAAACGATACAGGGGAATCCAATTCCTTGGACCTATCTGTCCTTAGTTACCATGTACCTATAGTCCCTCATCCATCTAATATCCTAGAGACCCTATACCGGGCATGGTGCTGTTAGGCCCATACTATTGAATATCGGATTTTGATGATGTAGTCAACTGATGGGTTATTTGATTTAATTCATATTATTGAGATAAGTGTGCAAGATTAACTATGATAGCTTGAAGACATAAAGCAAATTATTGGAGTCAAGTAGTTGGGAGTTCGAGAGTCCATCGGAAGTCCAAAAGATCATCGGTAGTGCTGCCGGAACCAACCGAGAAAGAATCGAGGACTTGTCAAAGGTTTTAGAAGTTCACCAGAAAGATCGTAGGAGGTTAACAGAGATCACTGAGAAGATTCAGAAGCTTGCCAAAGATTTGTCAACTCACCATAAGTCTGGGAGCCTACTGAGAGTCCGTTGAAAGAAATCCGAGGGTGCATCGGAAGTCCATCGGAAGTTCGCCGGAAAGCTCGCCGGAAGAAGACTCGACATTACCGGTTGTTAATTTGCTTAGAATTATATTTCAATTTAGTAGTTAATACATAATTAGGGTAAGGATTAGGTAATAATCCTGTTTAACCCTTGTAGGGGCCAACTAGGTCTTATATGGGCTGATTTGGGCCAAAGTTAAGGGCCCATTTAACCTTGCTGGAATAGACTAGCGGTGGCACCGCTAGACCCAAGCGGTGGTACTGCCCTAGGTCAGTGATGGTACCACCAACTTTAATACCTGGTAGGCGGTGGTACCACCCCAGGTGTACCGCTGGCAATTATTACCTGCCAGCGGTGGTACCGCCAGACCACAGAGCACGAGGACTCTGTCAGGCAGTGGTACCGCCAGTGCCAGGCAGTGGTTCCGCTAGTACCTGGTTAACCCGGGATATGACACTTTTTTGCTCCATTTTTGAAAGCCAATTGAGTCTATAAATACCCCTCTTTTCTTAGCTGAGAAAGCACTTTTTGAGAAGTTGAAAACTAAGTCAAAGCTATAGCAAAGTCTTATTTCAATAGCTTAAGTGATCACCTCCCTCTTTCTTTGTGAAAAATCTATAAGAGAGTGAACCACTTATAAAAGTTTGTAAGAGGGGTATTTGGTCTTCCCCCTTCAAGAGATTTGATAGTAGAAATTGAGAGCCTCATTGGAGGAGGCTTCGAAAGTGGACGTAGGTCATTTGATCAAACCACTATACATCGCTGCATTCCTTGATTATGTGAGTGTTTAAATTTTCTATATCTTATCTTTACTTAGCTGCAAATTGCTCAGTTTTCTTCTCCCTACTCTCAATTGCATTCACACAAACTATTTTAGCTAAATCCTTTTTCGTCAGATCGAAATTTCCATACGAATCAACTATCTCCGAAATATCTTTCAAGTTTACAAGTTTTAATCCACTGCACAAATTCACCCCCACCCCACCCCCCCTCCCCCCCCATCGCCCTCTTAGTGCTGCTCAGATCTTAACAATTGGTATCAGAGCCTGGTCACTCTCATCTGGTTTAAAACCCAAGAGAGATGGCTTATTTTGACATGCAAGAGGGTCAATCAATTACACGTCCACCCGTGTTCAATGGATCGGATTACACGTATTGAAAGACTGTATGAGGATCTTTTTTATTTCCATGGACTTCAAACTTTGAAATATCATTGAAAATGGATTTCAAAAATCGTCTCTTTCGATGAGCGAATGGAATGAATCTAAGAAGGTTTTTGCTTTAAATGCAAAGGCTATGAATGCCTTATTATGTGCACTTGATAAAAATGAGTTTAATCATGTTTTGATTTATGAATCAGCTTTTGATATTTGGCATACTCTTGAAATCACTCATGAAAGCACTAGCCAAGTGAAAGAGTCAAAAATCAACATTCTCATGCATTCTTATAAACTTTTTCGGATGAGACCAAGTGAGTCCATTGGAGACATGTACACCTATTTCACGGATGTCATTAATGGACTCAAAGCACTTGGTAAAAGATTTTCTAATTTTGAACTTGTAACTAAAATTTTAAGATCCCTTCCAAAGAGTTGGGATCCAAAAGTTACGACCATTCAAGAGGCCAAGGACCTTAAAACTTTTCCTCTCGAAGAACTCATTGGGTCTCTAATGACCTATAAAATGACATGCTATGCTCATGAAGAACTCGAGAACTCTCTTTCAAAGAACAGGAAGGATATGTCATTAAGAACACAAGAAGACCACTTGAAAGGGACACCAAGTGATGAGGACAGTGACGATGACATTGCACTCTTGACTTAAAAATTTTAGAAATTCATAAGAAGGAATAAATTTAAAAATGATACTAAAAATAAACTTGAACAAAAAAAGGACCAAGTCATATGTTACAAATGCAAGAAGCTAGGGCACTTCAAAAATGAATGCCCCTAAGCCAAGAAGAAGTAACCGAATAGAAAGAAAGCTCTAAAGGCAATGTGGGATGACTCAAGTGTCTTCGAAGATGAAGAAGCAAGCAATAAAGAGGAGGCCAACTTCGCGCTAATGGCTTTAGGAGATAAGGTATATGAGTTTATTAATGAAGATTTATCTTTCAACGAACTTTCAATAGCTTTTCATGAATTATTTGATGAGTATAGAACTATTAATAAGTTCAATTTATTAAAGAAGGAGCATGCTTTATTACTAGATAAACTTGATAGTCTTCGAACTCCCTCTTCACCTCCATGCTCTAAGTGTGAATACTTAGAAGCAATAAAAAATGAAAACTTGCTACTTAAAGAGACCCTAAATAAGTTTAAGGTCGGTAGCAAGGGCTTGGACATGATCCTTGCAAACAAGGGTCACGTCGCAAATAGAAGTAGAATTGGATTTGTGAGTGGATCTCACCAAAATCCTACAACCTTCATTAAAGGACCCACATTACATGTATTACATCATTTGAAATGTAATTTTTATTGTAAATCCAAACATGTTATTTACAAATGTCCGTTTAAGAAAATTAGTCCACATAAATTGATATGGGTTCCTAAAGGAACCATAAACAATTCAATACTAAATGATAAAGTTAGTAGATTAATTTTTAAGATACCCAAAATCAAATAGGTACCTAAAAACCATCCTTTTTTTTGTAGATACACTCACCATCATAAGCTAGGAGCAAGAGATGGTATTTTGATAGTGGATGCTCAAGGCACATGATCGGAGATCCATCTCAATTCTCTATGTTCACTAGCAAAGAAGAAGGGTATGTCACCTTCGAAGACAACAACAAGGGTAAAATCATTGGCAAGGGAACCATAGGTAACAAATCAAGTTTTTCAATTAATGATGTGTTACTAGTTGATGGATTAAAACATAATCTTTTGAGCATTAGTCAATTATGCGATAAAAGTTACATCGTTAGATTTGAATCTAATACTTGTGTAATTGAAAAACCAAACAATAACATATCTATGATTGTGTTAAAATAAAATAATATCTACACCATTAATATTGATGAACTTAGTAATGAAATGTGCTTTTTCGTTTTAAATGATAATGCTTGGCTTTGGCATAGGAGATTAAGCCATGCAAGCATGAAACTAATATCTTAAATTTCATCTAAAGAACTAGTACAAGGAATTCCTAATATCAAGTTTATCAAGGACAAAGTGTGTGATGCTTGTCAACTAGAAAAACAAATAAAAAGTAATTTCAAACAAAAAATCAAATTAGCACCTCTAGACCATTGCAATTAATCCATATGGACTTATTTGGACCAATTGACACAACAAGCCTAGGAGGTAGCAAATATAACTTTGTAATTGTAGATGACTATAGTAGATATACTTGGACATATTTCTTGGCTCACAAAAGTGATTGTTTTAAATGTTTATCTAAGTTTTATAAACTTACTCAAAATGAAAAGGGTTTCATGATTTCATTAATTCGGAGTGATCATGGTGGTGAATTCTAAAACCATGACTTCTAAAATTTTTGTGAATCTAATGGATATAATTGTAACTTCTCTACTCCGAGAAATCCTCAACAAAATGGAGTAGTGGAAAGAAAAAATAGAAATTTATAAGAAATGGCAAGAACCATGTTAAATGAACATAGTTTACCTAAATATTTTTGGGCCGAAGCCGTTAATATAACTTGTTATGTCATGAATAGGGTTCTAGTAAGACCATCTCTATCCAAGATTCTATATGAATTATGGAATAACAAGAAATCTAATGTTTCTTACTTTAAAGTTTTAGGTTGCAAATGCTTTATCTTGAATGAAAAGGATGCCTCCAGAAAATTCGATGCCAAATCCGATGAAGGAATTTGATTTTGATGATGATCTTGGTTTTGATGGTTTAAATTTGAATGAACCCTCTCCTCAAAATGGCAACTTGGATGCATCTTCTTTCCAAATTTCCTTACCTAAGGAATGGAAGTATATAGATGTCCATCCTAAGGAGCTAATTATACGAGACATATCAAAAGGGGTTCAGACTCGTTCCTCTTTTAAAAATTTTTGTGCCCATGCCGCTTTTCTTTCTCAAATTGAACCTAAGTGCATTAACGATGCCTTGAAAGATGATTCTTGGGTTATCGTAATGTAAGAAGAATTGAATCAATTTGAGAGGAATGAGGTATGGAAGCTTGTTTCTAGACCTAGTGACCATTTAGTTATTGGTACTAAATGGGTCTTTAGAAATAAGCAAGATGAATGTGGTATCATGGTTAGAAATAAGGCTAGATTAGTGGCCAAAGGTTTCAACCAAGAAGAAGATATCGATTATGAAGAAACCTTCACTCCTGTAGTAAGATTAGAAGTCATTAGGATACTCCTTGTCTATGCTAGTAGTAATAACTTTTAGCTTTTTCAAATGGATGTCAAAAGTGCTTTCTTAAATGGCTTTATTTCCGAAGAAGTGTATGTCAAACAACCACCCGGATTTGAAAACTCTCTTCTTCCTAATCATGTGTTTAAATTAACTAAGGCTCTTTATGGATTAAAATAAGCCTCTAGAGGTTGGTATGAGAGGCTTAGTTCCTTTCTTATTTTAAATAATTTTACTAAATGCAAGGTCGATACTATATTATTTATTAAACATTTTAAAAATAATTTTTTATTATTCAAATTTATGTTAATGATATTATATTTGGTTCTACAAATGAATCGTTATGTGAATTATTTTCCCAAGTGTATGAGCCAAGAGTTTGAAATGAGTCTAATGGGTGAACTAACCTTCTTTTTAGGATTACAAATTAAACAACTTAGTGATGGTATATTTTTTAGTCAAACCAAATATGCTTTAGAATTGTTAAAACAGTTTAATATGGATGGTTCAAAAGCCATCAATACTCCTATGAGTACCTCCACTAAGTTAGACATGGATGAAAGTGGAGAAAGTTTTGATCAAAAAACATATAGGGGAATGATAGGTAGTTTACTTTACCTTACCGTAACTAGACCCAATATTATGTCTAGCATAGGACTTTACACTAGATTTCAAGCTAATCCTAAGTTGTCTCATCTTAAAGCCGCTAAAAGAATCCTTAGATATTTTAAAGAAATTCCTAATCTAGGATTATGGTATCCAAAATCTGATAACTTTGATTTAATAGCTTATGCGAATGCTGAGTTTGACGGATGTAGAATAGATAGAAAAAGCACATCCGGAACATGTCAATTTTTAGGACATGCACTTGTTTCTTGGTCTTCCAAGAAACAAAACTCGGTTGCACTATCTACGGCCGAAGCTGAATACATAGCTGCAAGTGCATATTGTGCACAAGTTGTTTAGATGAAAAACACTTTAAAAGACTATGGAATTCATTTAAAGAATATTCTTATAAAATGTGATAACATAAGTACTATTTGTTTAACTAAGAATCCCATTCAACACTCTAGAATTAAACATATTGATATTAGGCATCATTTTATACGAGATCATATCAATAATAATGATGTCACTCTAGAATTTATTGATACAAAACACCAATTAGCGGACATCTTCACAAAACCCCTAAATAAAAAATAATTTGACTTCATTAGAAGAGAGTTAGGCATGCTAAATTGTTCTAATACATGATGTTATATGTTTTTTTTTCCAAAATTTCTCAACTTCGGCTTTCATTGTCACATGTTGATATTATCTTCTTGTTTTCATATGACATCTCTACAATATCATCTTTTGAGGGAAGTTCTCATTTTTATCCTTCGATCATAATATTTTGATTCTCCTCTTCGATTGATGAATTTTTGAGTTATGTCATACCTTTTGATGAAATGGTAAAATCGGTTTTGATAAATCTCAACCTTGATATTATTTTGGATGATATATTTACACTCTCATTTTTATCCTTTGATTGTAATGTTTTAATGAAGCTATCATTTTCATTCGTAATATTTTTAAAGCCTTCATGATGTTGTAAAGTTTAGGATGATTTGGTATCATGATGTTGCTGTCCTCCTTTGAATGATGGATCTTAATGATGTAGTAAAATTGATTTTATACTCTCTCCACCACCTTTAAGCATGACTAAAGATATTTAATGTCATGGATTTTGCTTTAACAAAAAATCAAGCTTTTAAATGTTCATTTCAAATTTTTACAATTCGAAGATTTAAAACTTAATGTCTTTTCCCTCATGAATCATTATAAGAATGCCATGCTGAATCTTTCTATGAAATTTTTGATGTTGATTCGTAAATGCCATGTTGAAGCTTTATGAATTTTGGCATCTCCTTCTCATGGATTTTACCTTAAAATTTATATGAAATGTTTGATGAATGTCTTTAATAATCTATCCTTCCTCTTTATAATGTTATTCTTAGATTTTCAAAATTGCATCTTAAGCCTTTCATCCTCTTTCATGTATGAATCCTTCATAGATTGATAAATGATGATTGATCATTTTTCAGATTTCATAAATGAATTAAAATGATGGTCAAAACATTTTTCGTGACATTTTATTTTCTAAGCCTCATGCATCAAATGTGTTTGATATTCTTGATAAATGACTACTCTTATATTTTTTGTGATATGATACCTTATAATGACTACTTCATCTCCTTTTTATTGATGACAAAGGGGAAGAAGAATATGTAAATAAATTGATGACATGTGCAAATGACTTGATAAAATGTCTTGCATGCATCGTATTGAGAAGAATATGACAAATAAATTAACAAATGACTTATATGTTGAGTATTGTAATATGATGGAATAAAAATATCTTATATGTTTTATATTATAATTTAATTGCTTTTGCCATGCTTTTATAAATGAAAATTGGTTGATATCTTTAAAAGCATCGCAATAAAATTTATATCGTATCGTAATGTATCACATGTATCACAAATGCTTCTTTTAAAAAAAAAACTATCATATCATGTTTAATAATTGGTATCTTTCATTGATATGATAAATTGTCATTTGATGATGTATCGCTTAATGATATCTTGCCTTGCATTTATGGTTTTTATATTGATATCATTTGATACATATTGTATTTCAAACTATAAATGGTATCTCTTGTCGAAATGATGAATGTCTATCATTCGACTTGAAAATAGGTGTTATGACATTGTGAAAAATATGAAGTTTCGTATTTATGGATGAAAGAACATGATTGTTATGCATGATGATAAGTTCAACGGATGAAACTTATCGATTTCAGTTTGAATTCAAAGAGATTGAATTCAAGCATTTTCTTTCTCATAATATGGCATATAGATAGAGGAGTTAATATTAACTCCATCATCAATTGATTGTCATCATTAAAAAGGGAGAGATTGTTGAATCTCAGATTTTGATGTAATCAATTGATGTGTTATTTGATCTAATCCATATTATTGAGATAAGTGTGCAGGATTAACTACGATAGCTTGAAGACATAAAGTAAATTACCAGAGTCAAGTAGTTGGGAGTTCGAGAGTCCATCGGAAGTCCGAAAGATCATCGGTAGTGCTGCCGGAACCAACCGAGAAAGAATCGGGGACTTACCGAAGGTTTCAGAAGTTCGTCGGAAAGATCGTCGGAGGTTCGTGGAGATCACCGAGAAGATTTGGAAGCTTGCCAAAGATTCATCAACTCGCCATAAGTCCGAGAGCCTACTGGGAGTCCGTCGGAAGAAATCCAAGGGTGCATCGGAAGTCCGCCGGAAGTTCGCCGAAAGCTTACCGGAAGAAGACTCGACATTGTTAGTTATTAATTTGCTTAGAATCATGTTTCAATTTAGTAGTTAGTATGTAATTAGGATAATAATTAGGTAATAATCCTATTTAACCCTTGTAATGGCCAATTAGGCCTTATTTGGGCTGATTTGGGCCGAAGTTAAGGGCCCATTCAGCCTTGCTGGAATAGTCTAGCGGTGGCACCGCTAGACCCATACGGTGGTACTGCCCCAGGTTAGTGGTGGTACCGCCCCATGTTAGTGGTGGTACCACCGACTTTAATACTTGACAGGTGGTGGTACCGCCCCAAGTTAGCGGTAGTACCACTGGCAGTTATTACCTACTAGCGGTGGTATTGCCAGACTACAAAGCCCAAGGACTCTGTCAGGCAGTGGTACCGCTAGTGCTAGGCGGTGGTACTATCAGTATCTGGTAAACCTGGGATGGGACACTTTTTAGCTCCATTTTTAAAAGCTATTTAAGTCTATAAATACCCCTCTTTTCTTAGCTGAGAAAGCACCTTTTGAGAAGTTGAAAACTAAGTCAAAGCTATAGCAAAGTCTTGTTTCAATAGCTTAAGTAGTCACCTCCTCTTTCTTTATGAAAAATCTATAAGAGAGTGAACCACTTGTAAAAGTTTGTAAGAGGGATATTTGGTCCTTCTCCTTCAAGAGATTTGATAGTGGAAGTTGGGAGCCTCATTAGAGGAGGCTTTGGAAGTGGACATAGGTCATTTGACCGAGCCATTATACATCGTTGCATATCTTGATTGTGTGAGTGTTTAAATGTTCTGCATCTTATCTTTACTTGGCTGCAAATCGCTCGATTTTCTTCTCCCTACTCTCAATTTCATTTACATGAACTATTTTAGCTAAATCCTTTTTCGTCAGATTGAAATTTTCATACGAATCAACTATCTCCGAAATATCTTTCAAGCTTATGAGTTTTAATCCGCTACACAAATTTACCCCCCCTCCTCTTAGTGCCACTCAGATCCTAACACATACGGTCTCTCATCGAGTCTCGCTCTAATCAGATTCTCTCGAAGAACTCTTTTTCTCTCAATCCAAATAATCTTGGCCAAGGATTTATTTAAGCAAGAATATATGGTATATTCCTCTCATAATACTGAGAGCGAATGATCCTCTATTGACACTCAATAGCCCTTGTAAGGTTGGCTACCACTCCGAATGATCGACTGTACTAGATCTGGAGCTTCCAAACCTATAAGTTCGGTATCAAAGAGTGGAGTACTTATACAGAACATCCTTGATGTCTCAAGTCTAAGGACCATATACACTACTAGGACTACAGAATCGTTGTTTGACAAAAAGGTATCATCTACCATCCAGTATTCTGTTGGCGGATCAATCAGTGAACTCATTTTCCAATGAGCACTTGTATTGTATCCTTAGCGTCCCCACATGAGCAACTATGAGACTAACTGCAACCATCATATGAATGGGTATACAACACACTAGTTTGTCTGATTATCTCGATGTCCTCGAGTAATCTATGATTGGGATTATTTATGATCTATGTTTAAAGGTGAATTGGTCTCATTATCGTAATCTCATCATGATCTAACTCCCATTACACAGATCCATGGACATCACAATATATACAACATGTAAGATAAAGTGATAAAATACCAAATAATAATAAGCATAAAAGAATGCATATCAAGTCACACGTGTCATCACTCACGTGATTGGCTTGCAGGACACTTATGATTAGAAATCTCCCACTGGATATAAAGCTAATCACCTATGTATCTGATTTCCATCAAACCCCTGTAATGCTAAAAGACAATATGAGACAGTAGCTTTGTCAGTGGATCTGTAATATTATCTTCGGATGAAACTCTTTCCACTACTATATCTCTTCGGGCAACAATCTCTCTTATCAGGTGGAACCTCCTCAGAATGTGTTTTGACTTCTGATGAGACCTAGGTTCCTTTGCTTGAATAGTCGCCCTGTTGTTGTCGTAATATAAGGGAATCGACTCCTTGCTACTTGACACGACTCCTATATTTGTGATGAACTTCTTCATCTAGACTCCCGCCTTTGTTGCCTCTATCGTAGCAATGTACTCTACCTCTGTGGTTGAGTCAGTAGTAGTGTCTTGCTTGGAACTCTGCTAACACACTACTCCTCCATTCAGGGTGAACACATACCCTGAATTAGACTTTCTATCATCGACATTGGGCTGGAAGCTCGAGTCCGTGTAGCCATCAACCCTGAGGTTATTGCCATCATATATCAATAAAAGATCCTTAATCCTTCTCAAGTATTTAAGGATATACTTTACTGCTTTCTAGTGCTCCAAGCTTGGATCTGCCTGATACATGCTCATGACACTCCGAGCATGCGTTATATCAGGCCTGCTACATAACATAGCATACATGATAGATATTATCGCTGAGGCATAGGGTATCTTATTCATGTCTGCCCTTTCTTAAGGAGTCTTTGGGAACATACTCCTAAAAAGTGAAATTTCATGTCTCATTGGTATGAGACCTCTCTTAAAATTTTTTATTCTAAATCTTTTGACAATGGTGTCTATATACCTAGACTAGGAAAAGCCAAGCATCCTCTTGGATCTATCTCTATAGATTTGAATCCCCAATATGCAGGATGCTTCCCCTAAGTCCTTCATAGAAAAGTGTCTAAATAGCCAAGCCTTTAGTGTGGAGAGCATTCCTACATCATTTCCAATGATCAAGATGTCATCCACATACAGCACTAGAAAGGTGATAGCACTCCCACTTACCTTTTTGTACACACAAGGCTTATCTTCATTCTTATCGAAGTCATAAGATCTGATCGCCTCATCAAATCTTATGTTTCAACTTCGAGAAGCTTGCTTCAGTCCATAAATAGACTTAAGCAACCTGCACACCTTATCTGGACTATCCCTAGATATGAATCCCTTAGGCTGTATCATATACACCTCCTTCTCGAGGTTGCCATTGAGGAATATGGTTTTCACATCCATCTGTCAGATCTCATACTCATAGTGTACTACAATAGCCAATAGAATTTGAATGGATTTTAGCATGTCTAAGGGTGAGAAAGTTTCGTCATAGTCAACACCTTGCCTTTGACGATATCCTTTAGCTGCTAGCCTTACCTTATAGGTCTCTAACTTTCCATCTACTCCAATCTTCTCCTTGAAGATCCACTTGCAGCCAATGGGTACAATATCCTTGGGTGTATCAACCAGGTTCCAAACCTTGTTGGAGTACATGAAATCCATCTTTGAATTTATGACTTCTTGCCACTTCCCGAAGTCTATACTCATAATAGTCTCTTTGTAGGTCTAAGGATCAATATCCTCAATATCCTCTTTTCTGATATGTCCCACATATCTCTCAAAAGAATGAGATACTCTACTGAACTTATGTAAAGGCAGAACTAGGTACTTGAACAGGTTCTGACTGTGGAATGATGCTTGAGCTAGGTTCTCCAACCTCACTCAACTCTATCATGTTCCCATTGTCTCCACCAAGAATATGTTCCTTCTCAAGGAATACTGCTCTCTTAGCTATAAAGACCTTTTAGTCCTCAAGATGATAGAAATAATACCCATAAGTTTTCTTGGGGTATCCCACGAACTTGCACCGTTTCGTCTTGGATTTTAATTTGTTGGGGTTATGTCTCTTGACGTGGGCAAGGTAATCCCAAATCTTAACAACCTTAAGATCGGGCTTCTTTCCTTTCCATATCTCATATGGAGTAGACACTACTGACCTAATTGGAATTCTGTTCAAAAGGTAAGCTGTGGTCTCTAGGGCGTATCCCCAGAATGAGATGGGTAGGTCGATGAAACTCATCATAGATCGCATTATGTCTAATAATGTGCGATTCCTCCTTTCTGATACACCATTGAGCTATGGTATATAAGGAGGTATCCACTAGGATAGAATTCCATGGTCTTTAGGGAACTTGGTGAACTCTATACTCAAGTACTCACCTTATCGATCTGATCGAAGGGTTTTGATACTCTTTCCAGTATGGTTCTCTACTTCATTCTTATATTTCTTGAATTTCTTGAAGGCCTCAGACTTATACTTCATCAAGTACACATATCCGTATCTTAAGAAATCGTCAGTGAATGTAATGAAGTAGGAGTAACCACCTATGACATGAGTTGACATTAGACCACATACATCACTATGTATGATTCCAACAACTCAATGGCTCTCTTTTCAATTCTACTAAATGGAGAGTTGGTTATCTTTCCACGAAGGCAAGGTTAACAGGTCACATATGTCTCATAGTCGAATGAATCTAGATATCCATCCTTTAGCAACTTTTGAATCCTTCCCTCATGGACGTGACCTAGCCTACAATGCCATAAATATGCACTATTCACCTCTTATCATTTTCTCTTGGACTCACACTCATGATGTGTGGAGCTGTGTGTAGCATGAATAAACTATTACGCAACGTTCCTCTTATGATGATCTCATCATCTAATGATAATGAACAATCATTATTCTCAAAAGCTAATTTATATCCACTAACTATCAAATATGAAATGGAAATAATATTTTTGATAATAGAAGGAACATAATAGCATGCATCTAATGCAATAATAGCCCCACCAGGCAGATGTAGGTAACCTCGCTAACAGCCACTTCAGCAACTTTTGTTCCATTGCCTATCTTAAGGTTCATCTCACCTCTCTTCAATCTCTTAGGTCCTGCTAGAATCTGCAACGAATTTTAGATGTGATAAATACTCCCAGTATCTAATACACATGTGTTATTATAAGATTCGGATAAATGGAGACTGATCATAAATGTACCTGAAGCTTCTCCAAGCTTCTGTTTTGCCCTCTCTACAAGGTACTTTTTGTAGTTCCTCTTCCAGTGCCCATCTTTATCGTAATGGAAGTACTAGTTTTTATCTTTTGTTGGATCTTTCTTGGCAACCTTTTTCTTACCCGGTTTGGACTTGCCCTTGCCCTTCTTATGGGACTTCTCAGTCTTCCTTTTCTTTCTAGTCTCACCATCATAAAGAACTAGCTTCTCTTTCTTGATGGTGCTCTATGCTTTTCTCAATATATTGAGGAGCTCTGGGAGGGTCACCTCAAGTTTGTTCATATTGAAATTCATTATAAACTGAGAAAAGAAATATGGTAGGGATTAAAGCATAAGATCCACACACAGGTTATCCTCTAGGATCATTCATAGACCTATGAGTTTCTCTATCCATTCAATCATCTTAAGGACATGGTTCTAAACCGATGTCCCCTTAGTCATCCTAGCGCGAAAGAGACTCTTCAATATCTCATATCGTTGAGTTCTTCCCTATTCCTCACATAGTTTACAGAGATGCAAGAGTATGGAATTGGCATCCATATTTTCATGCTATCTTTGTAAGTCAGGAGACATAGAGGCCAACATATAATACTAAGCAAGAGTAGAATCATCTATGTACTTCACATAACGAGCGATCTTTATCTTAATATACTCTCACTAATTTTTTAAAATTTAAACAATTAAGATAAGGACTTATATCTTAATTTACTCTCATTAATTTTTTGTGAAACACATAACTCCCTTTGGTATGTGAATCAGAGACCCCTCGCGGATCTCTAGTAGAGATCGAGATCGAATTGATATCTTAACGTAACCACAAGGGACTCGACTAATCACATTAAGCTTGTAAAGGTAGGCAACTCTTACTAATCACAACTCCTTGTGATTCCTGTCCTGTTCAGCCTCTGAACCACCATGGCCTTGAGGGACTCGATCAACTATGATATTCAGTTAAATCATCACCATCGTTACAAGATGAGTCTGATTTGATAATATACCCTCGAGGGACTCTACTAAGCATATAATGTCCTCAAGTCACTGGTGATATCTCAATGTCATAGATAAGATAGCGAATCACGATATAGGTGAGTCTCAAGGGACTCGACCAACTCAACCTACACCGGGATTCGATTTCTACCGATAACGATGGAAGGCCATGTAGGTCAATCTAATTGCCTCATGTTTATTGACTTAATATTATTAATAGAGGAAATTTTTGATTTAGTCTCCTAATATGATGTGTCGCACACATACATATTTAATATATATCTACATAGCATGCAAAAATATATGTATCTAGTAGGTGTATGTATAATCACACATCACATGAGCAATCACAATAGATGATCATAGACCACATCCTAATGTGATCAAGCTTAATCCAATAGGCTTAATCACTCACATCAAGATCTATATGTGCAACGGTGCATCTCCATGCCCTGTGATCATCCATCTCGTCCTTATCGGTTCCGTCAGCATTTCGATGCATCTCTATGCGTCGCGATCATCCGTTTTATCCTCGTGGGTCTCGCTATCGCTTCCACACTCCTACTATGCGTCCTCATGTAATTACAACTTAATTACAAGCATACATAGTCTGACAATAAATGAGAAAAAAAATGAAGGCTCGTAGGCTCTAATAATAATAATAATCATATGTACACACACATCACATGATCCATGATCACCTGTCCAAATCATACATCACATGTATATATCATCATCATGTAGGACTACTAGATCATAATAATTATAATTAATTAAAATATTTAATTAAACTACTAGATCATTATCATCATGCAAGAAAAGCTCTTGGCCAAGGTTGCAAGCAACCTTCGGCCAATCTAAAGGGGCAGTAATAGTTGCTGCCCTTTCTTCCTCTTTTGTGCTAATATATTTAGCATCAAAAGCTCTCTATAAAACACCTTATAGCAGAGAAATAAATTACAGCATAAATTTGATATCTACGATAAAAAAATCACTACGATCACATAAAATGATTCTTACGTGATTTAACACAATACATGCATTTTAAAAACTAATCTTTTGCACTAGCAATCTGACTTTGATACTACTGTTGGAAAATCTATAGTGATATCGTATGTACAGTGGAAGAACAGAAACAAAAATCATAGATTTCCCACAGAAAAAGAGGTTCTTATCATCGTGCAAAAGTTGGTGCGCAAAATCTCGCGAAACAAAAAAACTACGCATGAGAAAATTACCTAGGGAGATTGTATATCCCTGAATTCCTATAGATCTGTAGACTGGATGAAGGAGTTCAAATATCCTCCTTTCTAGCGATAACCCACATGGTAGGGGTTGTGACGATGCTCCTTAAATCGTTGTCCAAATCTCCTTGTAACGTGTATTACATGATCAGGAAGGGGCTGGCCCTTCTTACTATCCACACACCCTAAATTGGGATTGCTGGCTGAGAAGGAGAGGGGGAGGAGAATAGGGGATGGCTGCTAAAAAATCCTAGCCTATGGGCCTTTGGTTTCCTTCTATTTATAGAGGTCCCTTGACAACTTAACTCTAATGGATCTTACCCTGTTGGGTATTGGATCTCCATCCAATTACCCAAACCTCTTAGATTAGTGGGTCTCTACCCAATAATCTCTTATTAGCTTTTATTGGATCTCATCCTAGGATCCAATAATTTAGGAGTTTAATGGATATCCAATAAAATAGAGGCTTCGGCGGATATCTTATATCCGAACCTCTACTCGTCGTACTACCTTCCATATGTGTGTGATTCTCTAGGCCCAATATCGAGCTATCCATGAGTCATACTTGTCAGAACTCCTTCTAACATAGTGAATTATTATCTCCATAATAATTCACTCGACTCATTGACTACGGACGTACTAGGCCACTATGCCATAATCCCCAAACGATACAGGGGAATCCAATTCTTTGAACATATCTATTCTTAGTTACCATATACCTATAGTCCCTCATCCATCTAATATCCCAGAGACCCTATACCGGGCATGGTGCTGTCAGGCCCATACGATCTGTCCTCGAGTCTCGCTCTAATCGGATTCTCCCAGAGAACTTTTGTTAGGGATCGAGTGGCACTAAGAGGGGGGGGGGGTGAATTAGTGTAGCAGTAAAGAACGATAAAATTTTGGCAATTTTAAACAAGTTTCGAAACTTCGTACAATAGAAATCATATTTTTGACTAAAATTGATTTCGATTAAAGCATAATGGAAAGTGCTTAAAGTAGGGAGTGTTTAGAGAGGAAGAAGGCAGTGATCAGTAAGTTGAGAAGCGAAGAAAAGACGGTTTGTAGAAAGGTAAATGCAAGAACATAAACGTAAATTATTTTTTTATAATGGTTC
The DNA here is from genome assembly GCA_024322285.1 of Musa beccarii. NCBI lineage: Eukaryota > Viridiplantae > Streptophyta > Magnoliopsida > Zingiberales > Musaceae > Musa > Musa beccarii. The sequence goes on along the minus strand of CM044396.1, from coordinate 11,747,032 downwards.
GGTTATCCGACCTACATCTACTCTTGATTCCTCTTCGCTTAAGGCCACCAGCTTTCCACTAGCTGCCTTCCTTCCAACGGGCAAAGATAAACTCCCTTTTACAAACTCTATTTACGAAGCTTCCCTCAACACCTCTCTTAAGAATACTTTTAAACTTTTGGAGGAGGAATTTCTACTTCAAATGACAGAGTTTTCCCTTAGTTTTCTTGCACTCTTCTTGCTCCCTTAGCAAGAACATCTAGGGTATTTATAGACCCCAAGAGGATTCAAATTTGGAGCCCAAATTTGAATTGCCTCGAACTACGTCATTCTGGCGGTACCACCGCCAATATGACACTGACACTGTCAGTGTACCAGGTAGTGCCATCGTCCCAGCCAGGCGATGCCATCGCTTGGGCCCTCAACTCTTGGGCGGTGCCACCACCCAACCTTTTTAGCACATTGGTTTGGGCCTTAAACTCGGCCCAAACCAGTTCGAAACAAGGCCCAATTGGCCCCTACTTGGTTTATAGGATTAATATTTAATCCTAAACCAAATTACATGCTAATTATGAATTTTAAAGATATTTTCTAAGCTATTACAAAGTCCACAATATAAGACTTTTTCCGGTGAGCTTTCGACGAACTTCCGGCGGTCTTCCGACGAACCCTCGGAAACCATTCTACGGAGTCCCAGCAAGCTCCTGGACTTCACGATGATCTTGGCGAGTTCCAACGAGCTTCTTTGGTAAGCTCTGATCTTTCTTGGCAAGCTCCATGAACTTCCGATGAACCTTCCGGTGAACTTCCGAAAACCCTTCAGCAAGCTCCCTACTCATTCTCGGCCAGTTCCGGCAGCACTCCCAATGAATCTTCGGACTTTCGTCGAACTCTCGAACTCCCAATGATCCATCTCACTTGTCTTCCGGCACTTTATTTCACTTTATGTCTTCATCGTTATCATAGTTAATCCTACACACACATAAACAAAAACTATACTTCGATCTAGACAATTATTACAATACGAATTGACATTCAGTTGCCCGACACGTTATTGGTCAGCACTCTGTCTGATTCTTCGATGCATCGTCCTCTCTTGCATTTTGTTGCCCAATCAGTGGTTGGCCTCCATAACCCCGATATCCTTGGCGCAACATGCTCTTCTTGGCCCGATGCCCGACGTACGAAGCCTTCTGCCGATTATCGACTGAACCTCTAGCTCGACATCCAATATCCTGACGTGTTCACCTGGCGCAACATCAATTCCTCCAGGGTCAACTGTCTAATCCTGATCGATAGTAGATCTGCGTAACTCAAAACATAGTTAGATCACAAAACACAATCAATTAGTTTCATCATCAAAATCCGAGATTCAATAATCTCCCCCTTTTTGATAATGATAACTAATTGATGACTAACGGAGTTAACCATAACTCCCCGGAGTTTAACTAAACTTCCCCTATCAATATGCCATTGATAGAACACTTGGATTATCCCAAATCCAAGTAACATTCATCATAAAATATGAGAATCATCAATTCATTATGTAAATATATAAAATATTCAATTCAATGCATGAAGTCATCAATCTACTTCTCCCCCTATGTCATCAACAAAAAGGAGAAGTTACATCATAGCTAGTTTAAATGATATACAAGTTTTACAATCATACTAGCTAAATTTTCATCAACATTCAGCATTCAATCATGGCAAGTTTCTCATGATAGGCAAGATAGCACTTGTGATTGTGTTCATGATAGCAAGTTTTTCTATGTTCCTTTGAGAAGTGCATGCAAATTATATTCAAGGATGTGCAATTTGTACCTTCTTTGCTTCATTTGCGATGTGCAATCAATTTGTGTAAGCATTTCATCACTTTAAATATGCAAGCAAAAAATTACAATATACAAGCATAGAAGTATGGAAAGTGTAGGAATGTATATTTTCTAAGTTTTGTATTTTCTCTTCTTGAGATAGACAAGATAGCAATATTTGCATCATTTGAGATAGCAATCCTTTGCTTCTTGTGAAGTAGCACCTTTGTCTTTGTCAAAAAGAAGGGAGGATTAAATGACTAAAAATTTTAATCATTATATAAGCCATATAAGGAAATCATGCCATGAATGATATAATATCAAGAAAAGTCAAAAAGGATATGATATATTTATCAAATCCTTTTAATAGAGTAAAAGAATTATACAATCAAGGATCATGATAAAAATATATCAATATCATAGATCAAGTCATGATTCATGATTCATCATAAAGCAAATTAATTTTCATCATCACAAAGGCATGTAAGCCAAAATAATCATGTCATTTCTAAGTCATGAAAGATATGACATCAAAGCTTAAGAGAATCAACAAGAACATAATTCATGTGACATGCCCTTTTAATAATGATTCATCATTAAAGATATCAAGATCATAAATTCATAAAAATTTAAGTATTTAAGTTCCGAGAAATCAAAAGACAAGTTGCATTTTATGTGAAAATTTTTCTTTTGATAAAACGGAAGGAGCATTGTAAATGATCTTGATTTATAAAGAACTTCAAGTTATAATTTGCAAGATCATAATTTCACTAAAATATCTTTATACAGAAAATAAAATCTTTTAGAACTTGATTTAAGCATTAAATACATCTTAACAAGTCATAATTCCAAAAGATTCAAGAATCACTAAAAGAAAAATCATTCAAGTTCAATTTGACTACTTCATACTTGTCATTAAAATCATTTTCATAGATTCATATAGATGGATTATTTAACACATCATCAAAATTTCATTCATAATTCAAGTGATTCACAAAATATCATAAATGAATTCATCACTTATCTTTCATGAAAAAATCAAAAATTTCAAGAATCATACATTTTGTTTTTTTTTTATGATTTGCATTGATTTCGTATAAACATACCTTTGTCTTCTTTTATGTTGAATAGGAACAAGCATGAATGTTCAAGATATAAAGGCTAAATCTCATAAAATAAATTGTCAAGCATGATTTTAAATATTCAATTTCAAGCCATGATAAAAAGAGTAAGTCAAAGATTCAAACATCTCATGTCATGAATTCCAAAGGACATCTCAAGTTATCAACATCACATTAAAAAGATATTTCAAAAAGATATATCGATAAGTGATTCATTTGTATCATTTCATTTGAATTCATGATTCATTTGGTAGGTTCTCCTCTTTAGTAAATAAAAAAGGAATTATAGGAGAACAAAATAAATTAAGGGAGATAGAACCTAGTTGAAGCATTGAACATGATTCATGTTTAAAATGTATCTCACGTCATAAATATGAATCAAGCATTTGTCAAATCCGAAATCATCCTCAAAATTACATTCAATAAATTCATACATGACAAGCATAGATTTATTGAAAAATCGATAAGATAGAGGATTGTATTTTATTTTTATAAATTTCTATTCATATAATTTGCTTCTTATAAGCATGCCTTTACCTTTAAAAAAAATATTAACATTCAAGATGGAAAAGCAAATTTCATCATAAAGATCATGAAACTGTAACTCATTAAGTATGTGGCATTTTCCAAAATTGATTCAAGAGATTCATATGATTCATGAAATGAGTTCATTAATTTCAATAGGATATAAAATGCATTTTCATTTCATGCAATTGATTTCATACAATCATGTTCAAACCATCATTATATAAATCCCAAAATATACATTTTGTCATCAAAACCATCAAGACAAAACATATCAAACATAAAGCATCATGATAGTATATTTTTCATTTTTATATGTGAATTGTTTTTAGTATAGAAGATGTGCATCATGTTTAAAACCAAAAACTAATACAAAACCATCAAGATACACATACATTTTCATTTTATATCGTTATCAACCATGAATTTTTTAAAACATCATCAAAATCATTTTAGTTCTAAAACTCTTTCTTTCATTGTGGTTAGCTATAACAAGATGTTTACTATCTTACATGATTCTAGTTTAGTGTGAGAACTCTAAAGTCATGTATCACTTTTAGCACTAAGAGCATTATTATGTAATTCCAAAAAATCATCAAAATCTTTCATTCGGCAATTTTATAAAGAGCAACGTAGATATATTACATGTAAGCAAGCTTATTTCTTTTGTATAAAAGATGTGTATCAAGTTTAAAATTGAAACTCAAGTTTAAACAAAAAAAAAAGTAACATCATCTAAAAAATTTCATCATAAAAACAATTGAGACTAATTAATCTAAAATAGAAGATTTCATATCATAAGCATGATACAAGCATTTATCATCAAAACACTTTCAAGAATAACATATATACATAGATGTGCATGATGTTTAAAGTCAAAAACCGATACGAAAAGTATACATGGAATAATTCTTGTACAAGAATTATTATTCACAAAAGATTTGACGTTTTAAGCATTATCATGCAATCATCATATAAATTTTTAATTTTTGAAAATTTCTAGAAGGAAAAATATAGTATAATTTTTTTAAAATAATTTTTATTTCCTACTAACTAAATTAAGCACTCATGAAAAATATCATGTAATTTTAAAATAACTCAAGGGAGTTAAGTTGCTTACCTTGTAGTCGAAGCCCGTCAAAGCCCAATTCACCGTTTCGTCATTTGATTCTTCTTTGCGCTTATTCTTCATCTTTGGCCTCTTCCTCCATTCAAATTTATTTTTAGTTATAGATCTTTGTTTAATGAACTTATTAAGATTCATTAAAAGTTCATTGTCCTCATCACTTGAGTCGTCACTCAAGTGGTATTTCATAGTTCGGAGTTTCAAATCCTTCTTGATCTTTAGAAGATGGTTCATATGTTCATCAGGTTCAATATGTTCCAAGAAACTCATTTCATATGTCATTAAGGATCCAATGAGTTCTTCAATAGAATAATCATTTAAATCTTTAGTTTCTTGTATCGTCGTTATTTTAGTATCCCACCTTTTTGAAAGGGATCTTAAGATCTTGTTAGTGAGTTCAAAATTTGAAAAATATTTACCAAGAGCTTTTAGACTATTGACGACATCCGTGAAACGGGTATACATGTCACCTATAGTCTCACTTGGTTTCATTCGAAAAATCTCAAAATCATGCAATAAGAGGTTTACTTTCGAGTCTTTGACTCTACTAGTTCCCTCGTGTGTGATTTTAAGTGTTTGCTAAATTTCAAAAGCCGTTTCGCACATAAAAATTCGATTGAACTCGTTCTTGTCTAAAGCGCAAAATAAGGCATTCATAGCCTTTGCATTTAAAGAAAAATATTTCTTCTCCAAGTCCGACCATTCGTTCGTTGGTTTAGAGGGAAGTTGAAAATGGTTTTCAACAACATTCCACAAATCCAAATCCATTGAAAGCAAGAAAACTCTCATTCGAGTTTTTTAATAAGTGTAGTCCGATCCATTAAAGAACGGTGGACGAACAACCGAAAAGCCCTCTTGAAAGCCATGAAGAATCATTTCGCACAAGTGTAAAATCGAATGAGAAATAATGTGGCTCTAATACCAATTATTAGGGATCGAGCGACACTAAGAGGGGGTGAATTAGTGCAGCAGAAGAAAGAATGATAAACTTTTAGCGATTTTAAACAAATTTTGAAACTTCGTACGATAGAAATTACGTTTTTGACTAAAACTGATTTTGATTAAAGTGTAATGGAAAGTGCTTAAAGTAGGGAGTGTTTAGAGAGGAAGAAGGCAGTGCTGAGTAAGTTGAGCAGCGAAGAAAAGATGATTTGCAGAAAAGTAAATGCAAGAACATAAATACAAACCGTTTTTATAGTGGTTCGATCATCCGACTTGCATCCATTCCCGATTCCTCTTCGCTTGAGACCACTGACTTTCCACTAGCTGCCTTCCTTCCAACGGGCGAAGACAAACTCCCTTTTATAAACTTTGTTTACAAAGCTTCTCTCAATACCTCTCTTAAGAATACTTCTAAACTTTTGGAGGAGGGATTTCTACTTCAAATGACAGAGTTTTCTTGCACTCTTTTTGCTCCCTTAGTAAGAACATTTGGGATATTTATAGATCCCAAGAGGATTTAAATTTAGAGTCCAAATTTGAATTACCTCGAACTACTTCATTCTGGTGGTACCACCGCCTGACACTGGCGGTACCACCGCTTTGACATCAAGGCGGTACCACCGCTAATCGACATCGACATTTGTCGATGTACCAAGCGTGCCATCGCCCGACCAGGCGGTGCCACCGCCTATGTTCTCGAGCACTAGGCAGTGCCACCGCCCTAGTTAGGCGGTGCCACCGCCTGGGCCCTCGGCTCCTAGGCGGTGCCACTGCCCAGCCTTTTCAGCACATTGGTTTGGGCCTTAAACTCGGCCCAAACCAATCCGAAACAAGGCCCAATTGGCTCCTACTTAATTTATAAGATTAACACCTAATCCTAAACCAAATTACATGCTAACTATAAATTTTAAAGACATATCCTAAGCTATTACAAAGTCCACAAGACAAGACTTCTTCCGGCGTGCTTCCGGTGAACTTCCGATGATCTTCCGACGAACCCTCAGAAACCATTCTATGGAGTCCCGACAAGCTCCTAGACTTCACGATGATCTTGGCGAGTTCCAACGAGCTTCTTTGGCAAGCTCCGATCTTTCTTGGCAAGCTCCATGAACATCCGACGAACGTTCAGGCAAACTTCCGAAAACCCTTTGGCAAGCTCCCTACTCATTCTTGGCCAGTTCCGGTATCACTCTAAAAAATCTTTGGACTTCCGTTGAACTCTCAAACTCCCAACGATCCATCGCACTTATCTTCTAGTACTTTTTTTTACTTTACGTCTTTATCGTTATCGTAGTTAATCCTACACGTGTCAAACAAAAACTCTACTTCAATCTAGACAATTATTACAACGCGAATTGACATTCAGTTGCCCGGCACGTCATTGGTCGGCTCTTCGTCCGATTCTTCGGCGCATCATCCTCTCTTACGTTTTGTTACCCAATCGATGGTTGACCTCCGCAACCCTGATATCCTTGGTACAACATGCTTTTCTTGGCCTGATGCCCGATGTATGAAGCCTTTTGCCGATTATCGATTGAACCTCCAGCTCGACATCTAATATCCTGACGTGATCACCCAATGCAACATCAATTCCTTCAGCATCAATTGTCTAATCCGAATCGATAGTAGACTTACGTAACTCAAAATGCAGTTAGATCACAAAACACAATCAATTACTTTCATTATCAAAATCCGAGATTCAATAACTTTTTCTCTCTCAATCCGAATAACCTTGTCCAAGGATTTGTTTAAACAAAAATAATATGGGATATTCCTCTCACGATAGCGAGAGTAGATAATCCTCTATTAACACTCAATAGCCCTCGTAAGGTTATCTACCACTCATAATGACTGGCTATACTAGATCTGGAGCTTTCAAACCTATAATTCTGGTATCAAAGAGTGGAGTACTCATACATGTCATCCTTGGTGTCTAAAATCTAAGGACTAGATACACTACTAGGACATAAGGTATCATCTACCATCCAGTATTCCATGGGCGAATTAATTAGTGAACTCATTCTCCAATGAGCACCTGTACTGTATCCTTAGTATCCCCACATGAGCAACTATGAGACCAGCCACCTCCATCATATGAACGGGTATACAGCACACTAGTCTATCCAGTTATCTCGATATCTTTCTCGAGTAACCTATGACCGAGATTATTTAGGATCTATGTTTAAAGGTGAATTAGTCTCATTATCGTGATCTCATCATGATCCGACTCCCATTGTATAGATCCATGAATATCACAATATATGCAACATGTAAGATAAAGTGATAAAATATCAAATAATAATAAGAAAAAAAGAATGCATATCAAGTCACACGTGCCATCACTCACATGATTGGCTTGTAGGGCACTTATGACTAGCACTTTTTAAGTTTATTTATATTCTTAGTTTCTTATTTTATGAAATTTTTAAATGTTCTTATCAAAAGTTCTATGCCATTATCACTTGAGCTTTTACTCGAGTGGTCTTCTTCCGTTCTAAGTGCAATTACTTTTCTGTACTTTGGAAGGTTGTTCATATATTCGTCATGTTCTAAACATATCATTTTATAGGTCATTAAAGACCTGATAAGTTTTTCGAGAAGATAACAATTCAAGTCTTTTGTTTCTTAAATAGCAGTTACTTTTGGATCCCAACTTTTTAGAAGGAATCTTAGAATCTTTGTTTACAAGTTCAAGATTAGAAAAATATTTCTCAAGACTTTTTAAACTATTAATGACATCCGTAAAATAAGTGTAAATGTTACTAATAGTTTCAATTTGCAGTTTGCAAGTTGCAGTGAAAGTAAACAACAAAGAAAGATGTGCAAACCAATTTTATAGTGATTCGATCGTCGGGACCTACGTTTACTTCTTGATTCCTCTTCCATAGAGGCCTTCGGCTTCCACTAATAGTCTTCCTTTAATGGGCGAAGACCAACTACCCTCTTATAGCCTTTTCTCCTTTTCATAGGTTTAGGAGACAACTTTACAATCCTTTTATAGGTATTCCTTCACACTCTTCCTTAAAATAATTTCTAAGTATATGGAGAAGGGAACTCAATTTTTCTTAGAGGGTTTATAGCTTTAGAATCACAAAGTTTTGTTCTACTTTTCTGTAATGCCAAGCAAAAAAGTGTAGGGTATTTATAGACCCCAAATGACTTCAAGAATTGAAGCTAAAATTCAAATCCCCAAAATTTTGGAGTATTGATGGTACCTACCGCCTATGTGAGGTGGTACCACTGCCTATAACACTGACATTGGGTGGTACCATCACCTAGTCTAGTGGTACCAACGCCTAACACAATTTGGGAGACTATGTCTAGGTAGTACCACCCAAACTTAGCTTGGGAGGCCGAGCCTCAAGTGGTTCTATTGCCAACCCTAGCTGTGCTACCGCCTGACATAGCTCTAGGTCACTAATTGATCCATCCATTTGGTCGATTCGGGCCCAATTGGCTCCTAATTGAGTTGGCTTAATTCTAACTCAATTACAACTTAAAACTACTTCGATCTAGATAATTATTACAAAGCATTAATTAAATATTGTTCGGCATGTCATTGGTTCATCCGGTGCTTCATTCGTCTCTTCGGCGCATCGCCCTCTCTTGCGGCGTATTATCCAATTGCCATGTTGACCTCCTTAACTTCGATCTCCTTAGCGCAATATCTTCTCTTCTTAGCCTGATGCTTGAATTCATGACATGAAGCCTTCTACTGATACGTCGACCATTTCTCTTGCTCGACGTCCAATCTTCTTACATGTTTCACTTCAGCCCAACATTGATTCTTCCTTCTTTAATTGTCTCTCCATGATCGAAGCTAGTCTTGCATCTCTCAAATTGCATATTAGATCACAAACTTTATTAATTAGGTTCATTATCAAAATCCGAGATTCAACATATTCAACGTAGACCAATGGATTATATGATTTATGTAATTACTGCTATTGTGGATTCTTTGATAGGAAACTTGATCTTTTCATATTGGAGAACATAAACTTCCTACTAATCTAATACCTCTGGAGATAAGGGCATTGATATTATACTTAGTATAGATCAATTATTTTTCTATCATGCTAGTATAGATTAATAATTATATAAAAGTGATCATTTTTTTGCATGTCAAATCAACCAATATTTTATTTTAAGAGTATTAGGAATGATTCACCTCCCTCTCTATTATCTACCATTTAAGCTCTTCCTCGAAGAGTTATTTTTGTTATCTTACACATGTAAAGGAGCATTTAGATCAAGAACCTAATCTAAATGAAATCCTTGTTATCAAGGAGTTCCCTGATATATTTTCAGATGACTTACTTAAATTATTTCTAAACATGAAAAGTGAATTTTCTATTAATTTGATCCACAGGATAACACCAATATCTAAGTTTCCCTATATGATAGCACCACTTAAGTTTGTGAAGTTGAAGAAGTAACTACAAAAATTGTTAGATAGGAGTTTCATTTGACCTAATATCTTATCATAGGATATTTTGGTGCTATAGGTTAAGAAGGATGTAACATTGAGACTTTATATTAAATATAAATAGTTAAATCAAGTGATCATTAGGAATAAGTTTTCTCAATTCAGAATTGATGATTTGTTTAATCAATCACAGAGTGCACAAGTATTTTTCAAGATTAATTTGAGGTTTGGTTACTATTGATTGAAGATTAAGGAGAATATCCCAAAAATAGTATTTAGAACTCAATATGGTCCCTATGAATTCTTAGTAATATATTTTGGCTTAAATAATGCCCCTTCAGCTTTTATGGATATAATGAATAGGGTATTTAAGCCACTCTTGGATGATTGTATAATTATATTCATTCATAATACATTAGTGTTTGAGGAGTAACTAGAAGCATAACAAATACTTGAGAAATATATTATAAATTTTAAGAGAAAGGAAGTTATATGTAAAGTTTAACATATGTGAGTTTTAATTGAATAAAGTTACTAGGTTGTGCCATCTCAAGAGAAAACATCCCTTTTGATCCAAAGAAAATGAAAGCAGTAATTAAATGAGAAAGACCAATGAATGTGATAGAAGTTATAGGTTTCTTAGGTAAGATAAATTATTGCAAGAGATTTACTGATAGATTCTCTCAAATTATTAGTTCTCTTACTTTAAGAGTTAAAAAGAAGATTGACTAATATACCTATCATCACTATTCTGAGAGATAATGACGAATTTATAATTTATACAGATGCTTCAAGGGTCTTGTCTGTGTTTTGATGCAATATGAGAAAATGATTGTTTATGCTTTCAAATAATTAAAAAATTATAAACAAAACTATCTAACTCATAATTTAGAGTTGGCAATAATTATCTTTAGTCTAAAGATTTAGAAACATTACTTATATAGTCAAACATTTAAAATCTATGTTGATCACAATAGTTTAAAATATATTTTACTTAAAAAGAGCTGAATATAAGATAATGAAGATGGATAAAACTTTCAAAAGATTACAATTGTATCATTCATTATTAACTAAGCAAAGCTAATGTTGCAGCTGATACACTTAGCTAAAAATCTATAAGTTTTATGGTAAACCTGATTGTAAAGTAATGGAAGTTGTTGAAAGAAAATTGTGAGTTGAATGTTATGAGAAAAATGTAAGACTCAATGATATTGATAACTTCTATTCAAATTTAATTCAATCTCATCCAACAAATTAAAGATAGATAATTACGAGATTCACATTTAGTATTCTTGACGAATGAAGTAGAAAGGAGATTGAAACCTAGTTTTTAGATTTTGGAGGATGATATGTTGAGATTTAGGGATATACTATGTCTCTAATAATCTAGATATTAAGAACCAAATTTTTGGATGGATATAAATCCAAGTATACCATGCATATTGGTAGTACTAAGATGTACAAAAATATCAAAGGTCATTATTGGTGGGATGACATGAAAAGAAAATTCTAAAATATATTTCAAAGTATTTGATTTGTCAGCTAATCAATATTGAACATTAGAGACCTAAAAGTTTGTTGCCACCTTTAGATGTTCCTGAATGAAAATAGGAAGGTGTTAGTAATGAACTTTGTTTCAGGTTTATCAATTGTCTCTAGAAAGCATGAAAATATTTAGGTCATCATTAATAGGCTAATCAAATTTATATAATTTTTAATATCTATCAATATGACTTATTTCTCTTAATAGACTTACAGACATATATTGATGAAATAGTAAGAATTCATAGTGTTCTAAAGGAAATTATCTTAGACAAATATTCTAAATTTATTTCTAGATTGTGTAGAATATTATAATAATCTATGAGCACTAAACTTAAGTTTAGCATTGCTTACAACTCTCAAATTGATGATTAATTAGGAAAAATAATTCAAACTTGAGGATTTACTTAAAGCTTATGTTATGGATTTGAAAGGTGAACGAGAGAAAGATCTTTCTTTTATTGAATTTATTTATAATAATAGTTATAACTCAAGTATTCAAATAGTTCCTTATGAAACTTTATATGGGAGGAAGTGCAAAACACCTATATATTATGAAGAGATTGGTAACAAAAAGCTATTAGCACCAAACAAAGTATAAAAGACTATCGAAAAAATTTAAGTCATAAGAAATAGAAAGACTACTCAGGGTTGTCAAAAGAGCTATGTTGATAATAGAAAAAGAGATATTGAGTTCAAAGTATGAGATTTTATGTTCTTGAAGGTCTTCCTTATGAAGGTGTGGTAAGATTTGGGAAGAAAAGAAAGTTAAGTCCTAGGTTTGTTGAACCTGTTGAGATTATTGAGATGGTTAATTTTGTTGCTTATAAGATTACTTCACCACTATCCTTATGTCATATCTATGATGCATTCCATTTATCGATGCTCAAAAAGTATATACCTATCCTTCTCATATCATTAAGTATGAGCCATTTATGATCGATAAAGACTTATCTTATGTGGAAGAGCTAACTCAAATAATTGATAATAAGAAAAAAATTTAAGAAATAGAATCATTCCTCTAGTTAAGGTAATTTAGAAGCATCATTCTTGAAAGAAATTATTTGGAAACTAAAGAAGGAAATGAAGAAAGCTTATATTTATCTTTTCATTGATTGAGGTATGACAATTTCGATGACCAAATTTTCTTTTAAGAGAGGGAGAGTATAATATCCTTTATTTTTGAATTATTTATAATATTTATTTTTTTTATAACTTTAATATGGGATTTTATTTAATAATTTATTATATTAAAAAAATTTATATTAAATGCTTAGAGCTAGAGACTTAATTGTAAATCTTAAAATTTAAACTTGTGAAAAATTCATATTAAGTTAGTCGAAAAAAATAAATAAAATCGAGCACATGTGTCACTAGTCAACATAAGAAGTGTGCCATCCATATTTGCTATATTTTTGACACTTATGACCTTTTTTTTTTGTTTTTTTGTTTTTTGCATGCTTGCTACATTGTCATATTTTATATTTTGTGTTAGTTAAAACATAAGTAATTAGAGAAGAAGAGTGAAAAAATTTACTAAATTAGAAGCTTGCTACAATCTATCTCAAATTAAAGAAGAGAAGAGGAATTGAATGAGAAAAGGGAGAAGTGTTTCTTTGGCTTAAATATTTTAGATGAATTCATCACCTTTGGGATTAACTTTTTCTAAGACAAATATTCTGGCCCATCCTACAATGATTTCTATCTCTAATTTATTCTTATTTATAAGTAATTTATAAAGTTTTATTCTTTCTAAGGGCATCAACCTCAATTGAGCTACAAAACTTGCTAATATGAAATTTAAGAATTTTGATGTATCTATATTTTTTTAATTATAACATTTTATGAAAATTTATGATTGGAGCAAAACTTATATTTTTTTTAAAAATTAGACTTTTAGATCTTTCTTTTAATACTTAAGTGATTTGGACTATAAATGCCTACCCGAATATTTATTATAATTAATCATTTTAATTCTATCAAATAAAGGCAAAATGACCTAGCCTATCTGCATTGTTTTAATTATAGTGTTCTGTACAAAAAAAAAATTAGATTTAAGCCAAATTACTTTTATTAGAAACTATACTCGTAAATCTTTCCTCCAAAACCTTATTTGATTGATTTAAAGTATAAATGACTATCCAAATATTTATTTCGTTTGATCTCTTAAATTTGCTAAACAAAGGTAATATGTTCTAACCTCTTTGTACTAAATTGTATGCAACTTTCTGTATATAACTTCAATTTATATAAAATTTATTTCATTTAAAAGCATTCTCATGTATCTTTCTAACAACTTCTTTGAATAAATTGGAGTATAATTTTTTATCTAAATATCTATTGTAATATACCTTATAAATTCTTCAAGAACACATTTATTCCCAAAATTTACAAATTCTTGCTTCTATCTTTTTAAACTTGATTTTAGCTAAAATTCCTCCCTCAAATGAGTCATATATTACTACTTTAAACTCTTATATTTCTTATCACTAAATCTTGTTACTTTGAATGAATTGTGCATATGTTTATGTCGCTTGATATTACTTCATGTGTGCATAGGTATGCTTTTGTTATTTCATATGTGTTTCTTATACATTCTAATATTTTTAATCATAATATTTTTTTTATACTCTAATGTTTAAGGGATAATGTAAATGTTTACTAGAATTGAAAAGAGAGTTATATTGAGTGTCTGTAATGCTCTTGTCAGCTTTAATAACTTCATCCAAACATGGAGAGATAGAGCTCCTAAACGCAAGAGACAAATATTAATGGTCATCTAGAATTGAATGTTTATACTCTAATCCTACTATACCCTCTATGCTCCTTTGACATATTTTCCAAATTACATGTTTATGTATTCTCATATGCTATTTGAATATGAACAAAATGTTAAACATGACACTTGAGATCATATTTTGCATTTGTTTCTTGATAAGCTCTTTACTCCATTGTTATAAATAAATTAGAGGAAATATCAAATATTACTTTACTCTTGAGTGAATGACTTGCATCTTGATATTGAATAGATTATATGTTATTCCTTGCTTTCTTATTAAGTATGTTTTAATATTATATATATATAGTATTAATGTCATGTACCTTGATTCTTAAGTCATATAATTTATTATCACTCTGTCATGGATATATTAGCTACTTCTTGAGCTTTGTAACTCACCCTATTGCTATATAAAATTTTCAAGTTTGCTTATTACTCACCCAAATGTTAGGTTTAGGCTGAGGCAATAGAATGCTAGAAGATTTTGATTAGTTTTTGATGATTTGATATAATGTTGTTGTAAAAATATAATTCACTTGTAACATTATTAAAAAAATCTGATTTAATATATCTTGTAAAGGTTAAAGGACCTATCATATTTTAAAATTTTAAAATGCTAAATATAAAGTTTTATATTGATATGAATTTCTAGTAAATGATTGGTTTTATGATTGTGGTAATTCTTGCACTTATAGGTTTACAAGTCATTGTTAATGATTTGTGAGTGTCTTTGGTTTTATGAAGTTATCGAGTGATATGTTGAATAATTATAACTGCATATGTTTTATAGATATGAATGAGAATTTAATACTTTTGGGCATCCTCAAATTTTATGTCTTGAATCCTAGGTTTAGATTATGGATGATTGAAATTTTTTTTATTTAAGATAGGTTCACCACTTGGATGTTAGTTTAGGGGTGTAACAATTTCAAGCTGATTTAATCTCCTATGATAATGTAATATTTTGTCCTCTATAAATATCTCATCACTTTCTTTGTAGCTTTCTAATATTCTATTTCTGGGTTACTCTAGTATCCACCTAGCATTCTAATTTTAAAACTGATATTTGGTCTTGTACAAATTTAAGCATATAAAAGACTTTCAATTGTACATGCATAAGAAATATTATTCATTTAATTGCTTTCAAAGTTATTCTTAGGACATTGACTTTGGTAATAGATATATTATTAGCTAAATAAAGATGCATATTAAATCTCTCTAAAACTTGATTAATATACTCTTTCTGAGATAGTTTTAACAATCCTTGAGATCTATCCTTGAGTATCTCAATGCTAATAATATAAGCTACTTCGTTTATGTAATCATCTTAAAATTCTTAGTAAAAAATATATTTGTTTCATGTAATAAACCAAGATTACTAGTAGTAAGTAAAACAATATATACATATAAGATTAATATAATTAACTTATTCCCATTGACTTTTAGATATACACATTAATCAATGATATTTTTTTTAAATATGAAGAAAGTAATATATTATAAACTTTATATATTATTATTTGAAATTGTTAGGATCGAGTCCTGCACTAAGGGGGGGATAAATTAGTATAGTGGTAAAGATTACATCAATTTCGAAAAACCTTGGTTCGATTCAAAACACATTTCGACGTTAAGCTCATTTCGATTAAATCATATTGAAAATACTCTAACTTGAAAACATTCGTATTGAGTAGAGAGTAGTAAGGAAGGCAATTTGTAATATAAATAAGAGTAAAATATAAATTGCACAGCAAGGAAAGCACATATCGATTTATGGTGGTTCGGTCATCCGACCTACATCCACTCCTGATTCCTTTTTCGTCGAGGCCACCGGCTTTCACTAGCAGTCTTCTTTCAAATGGGCAAAGACTAATTACCCTTACAAACTCTTTCGTTTACAAGTCTTCCCTCACACACTTCTCTTAGAAAGTAACTTTAAGATCTAGGAGAAGGGATTTCTACACTTAGAATCACAAAGTTTTTCCTTTATTTTCTTGCTTAATTCTTACTATCCTAAGCAAGAATAGCTGGAGTATTTATAGACCCCAAATGACTTCAAATCTTAGAGCTAAAATTCAAACACCCTGAAATTTTAAGGTACTAGCGGTACCATCGCCTATGCTAAGCGGTACCACTGCCCAAGCTTTCTAACACTATGCGATATCACTGCCTAGTTTGGCGGTACCAGGTGCCACCACTTGACATAGTCTCAGAGACTTTGTCTTAAAGACCGAGCCACCGACGGTTCTATCGCTTGTTCTAGTGGTGCCACCGCTTGACTCACATCTTGGGTTACTTTTTCGGCCTTTCACTTGGCCCAATACAGTCCAAACTTAGGTCTAATTAGTCCCTAATTGAGTTGGCCTAATTTCAACCCAATTAGCCGTAAAACCTACTTCGATCTAGATAATTATTATAAAGCATGAATCAATTTGTCCAGCATGTCATTGGTCCATTGACACTTCATATGATTCTTCGGTGCATCGTCCCCTCTTGCAGCCTATTGCTCAATCGATAGTTGTCCTCCGTAATTCCAATCTTCTTGGCGCAATTCCGCTCTTCTTGGCCTGATGCCTGAGTCCATCATCTGAAGCCTTCTATCGATACGTGGACTGATCATTCGGCTCGACATCCAATCTTCTGACATATTCTCCTCTGACCCAACGTCTGATTCTTCCTGCTTCAATTATCTATTCCTAATCGAAGGTAGTCCTGCGTCACTCAAAATACAATTAGATCACAAACATAATCAATTGGTTTCATAATCAAAATTTGAGATTTAACAATCTCCCCCTTTTTGATGATGACAACTAATTGATGACAGAGTTAATCTTAACTCCCCCTATTAATATTGCTATATTGATAGACAATTCAAAATTCTAAAAATTTAAATAAATCATGTAATAATCAAAATGTTCAATTTATTATTCAATACATGATTATCAATATACTTCTCTTCCTTTGTCATTAACAAAAAGGATAAGTGCATCTAGTTGGCTTTAAGAATATGCAAGTTTTACAACATACTAGCAAGATTTACATCACTTTACAACATTCAATCATAGGAAGTTTTAAAGACGTGCAAGCATAGTAATTTATCACTTGCTTCCTAAGATGTGCAAGTGTGTACTTTTGCTTCTTAAGATAGGCAAGATAGCACTTTGTTTCTCTTGATATTGCAAGCTTACAATGTTTTTGTAGTGTTCATGATAGCAAGTTCTTTCTTCTCTTTTTGAGAAGTGCAAGCTAGCAAGTTTTGCTTCCTTTGCATTGATTGAGTTAACAATTCTTTCTTTGTGATCACAAGCTAGCAAACTAACTCCCCTTTTGTCTTTGTCAAAAAGAATAGAAGAATACAAATTTTGTTTTACATTAATGTTCTAATCATCACAAAAGGTATGCAACCAATACAAAAGAATCATGATATAAAAGATATCAATATCAAAGATCAAGTCATGATTCATTTTGATATGTCTCTTCTTTTGTAAATAGCAAAAAGAAATCTTAGGAGAATAAAGAAGAGATCACGATTCATGCATAATGTCTCTCAATTCATCATGAATCATAAGAAATTTAAGTTATAATTTTGAAAAATTCATGATTCATTTAGGAAGTTCTATTTTTTAGTAAATGACAAGAAGAAACATAGGAGAAAAGCTCTCAATTCAAGCATAAGACAGCTCAAGTCAAGATCACATTTCATAAAAAAAAATTAAGTATCAAATATTAAGATATCAAGATCATGATTAAATATTCTCTTAAAAGAGTAAATCATACAAGAATCAAGAAGGATATTTCATGTAAAATATATCACAATTGTAAATACCAATAAATGATTCATTTAAATATATCATCTCTTAGTAAAAGAATATATGAGAATTTAATTCATGCATAAGAAATCTCAATTCATCATGATTCATAAAAATCAAGTTATGATTCTGAGAAATCAAGAGAAAGAGTCATGAATCATTTGGAAAAATCTCAATCAAATTCAATTCGTCAACTCCAAACTCATTATCAAAATCACTTTCGAGATTCATAAAATAGCATAAATAGATTTATTAATACATTATCAAAATCTCTTTCATAATTTAAGAGATTCACAAAAGATAATCTACATGGATCTTTTATTCAAAAATCGAAAAGTTTTAAGGATAGAGAACTTTTTATGGAAAAAGAATGCATTCCTCTTTTAGTGATTTGTTTCATACAATCATGCCTTTATCTTTTTATGCCAGATAAAACCATGCATTAATGTTAAGGACGAATAAATAAATTTCATCATAAAAATCATCAAGTCCAAAAATATAACACATTATACATAAGGCATCTTCAAAAGATTTGATTTATCATGATAATGTGTTTCATTTTAAGTTGTTTGTTTCATATAAGTATGCTCAAGTTTTTAAAAGATGTGCATCATGTTTAAAACCAAAACATAAGTTTTGTAATAAAAAATATAACACCTTATTTCTAAACATAAGATTATTACTTCGAATCCTCATGCCTAATACAAAATCAAGCAGCATGATACCATAAAGCATCTTCACAATCATTTTAATTCCAAAGATCTTTCTTTTTATTGTTGTTGATTGTAACAAGATATTTTTTTTAAAATGAATTTAATTTTTTTATGCTTAGTGCAAGAAATCAATATGCAATAGTCATGCTCAAATTTTCAAAATCACTAAAAAGAAAAGCATGATATATATAGTTTTTCTTATTTCTTACAACCTAAATCAAGCAACTCATGAAAGGATCAAATAATTTCATAATAAGGTAAAAATATTTTGGGTGAATCACATACCTTATTGTCGAAAGCTATCAAGGCGTAGTTCGCCATCCCAGCTTTGGATGTTCTTGATTTGTCCTTGAATTCTTTCTTCTTTTTTGGCACCTTCTTCTTTTCAAGTTCATTTTTGTTCTTTAGTTCTTATTTTATGATTTTTTAAATTTTATAATCAAAAGTTTAAGGTAATCATCCTCATCATCATCATCATCATTTGTGTCATCACTCAACTGGTATTCTATTATTTGAAGTCTCAAATCCTTCTTGTTCTTTGGAAGGTAGTTCTTATATTTGTCATGTTCCAATAAGTTCATTTCGTATGTCATCAATGAGCCAATGAGTTCTTCCAATGGAAAAATATTCAAGTCTTTTGTTTCTTATATCGTCATTACTTTCGGATCCTACCTTTTTGAAAGGGATCTTAAAATTTTATTTGTAAGTTCAAAATTAGAAAAACATTTATCAAGACTTTTCAAACTATTGATGACATCCGCGAAATGAGTATACATATCACCAATAGTTTCACTTGGTGCTATTCGAAAAAGTTTAAAATCATGCATCAAAAGATTTATTTTAGAATCCTTAACTCTACTAGTGCCTTCGTGTGTGACTTCAAAAGTATACCAAATCTCTTGTGTAGTTTCATAAATAGAAATATGATTAAATTTATTTTTATCCAAAGCACAAAAAAGATATTCATAGCCTTTGCATTTAAAGATAGTCTTCTTCTCCCAATCATTCCAATCGTTCATTGGAAGAGAAGACTTTTGAAATTTGTTTTCAATAATATTCCATAAATTTAAATCCAAGGAAAGCAAGAAAACTCTTATTCGAGTTTTCTAATATGTGTAGTCTGTCCCATTAAACATGGGAGGACGAATGATGGAAAAACCCTCTTTAAAGTCGAAAAAAATTATTTCTCTTCGGTGTTAATCCAAATAAGAAATACTGAGGCTCTGATACCAATTGTTAGGATCGAGTCCGACACTAAGAGGAGGGGGTGGAGGGGGTGAATTAGTGCAGTGGTAAAGATTACGTCAATTTTGGAAAACCTTGGTTTGATTCAAAACATGTTTCGACGATTAAGTCTCTTTCGATAAAATTATATCAAAAATACTCTAACTTGAAAATGTTCATAATGAGTAGAGAGCAGTGAGCAAGGAAGGCAATTTGGAATCTAAATAAGAGCAAAACAGAAATTGCACAACAAGAAAAGCACACACTAATTTATAGTGGTTCGATCTATTGAATCTCAGATTTTGATGATGAAATCAATTGATTGCATTTTATGATCTAATTATATTTTGAGTGATGCAGGACTCCTTATGATCAAGATTAGACAATTGAAGCAAGAAGAATCGATGTTGCGCTAGAGGAAAACATGTTAGAAGATTGGACATCGACTAGAGGATGGATCGATGTATCGACAGAAGGCTTCGGACAAGGGATTCGAGTATCAGGCCGAGAAGAGTAGAGTTGTGCCAAGGAGATCGGAGTTATGAAGGACAACTACCGATTGGGCAATAGGTCACAAGAGATGATGATGCACCGAAGAATCGGATAAAGCGCGATAAACCAATGACATACCGAGCAACAAATTTAATTTATTTTGTAATAATTATCTAAATTGAAGTAGGATTAGGTTTAATTGGGTTAGAATTGGGCCAAATCAGTTAGGGGCCAACTCAGTTAGGGGCCAACTAGGCCCAAATCAGGACTATGTTGGGCTGGATGAAAGGCCCATTTAGTGCTTAGATGCCACGTCAGGTGGTGGCACCGCTAGGGTGGGCGGTGGAACCACTTGAAGGCTTAGCCTTCTAGACTAAGTCTGGGCGGTGGTATTTGCTAGGAAATCGGGAGATTCGGTGTCTCATGCGTAGCGAAAAATAAAAACAAGGCCAGATTTTTTATAGTTATGTACTTGGCCGTCGTGTGATGATTGGTGTGCAAAAATCGCAAATCCAAAAAATTCGCATGTATCATGTCAGAAGCATTACCTGAGGAGATTGTATATCCTTGAAAATTCCAGATCTGATGAAGAGGATGAAGGAGTACTAGCGTATTCCTCTCTAATGGTAATCCACACAATGGACACAACAACAACGCTCCTCAGATCACCGCGGGATCTCTCTCCACATGCACCACAAGGCTGCTAGAGCCAAGGAGGAGGAGAGGAGACTGAGTAGAATAGGAGGATGACTACCAAGAGCTCTCAGCCTATGAATCAGGAGGTTCCTCCTATTTATAGAGGTGAAGGAAGCTTATCCTTAACAGATCTTGTTTATATTGGATCTCTATCCAGTTGGATCTCATTGGATCTTATCCACAGGATCCAATTTGATCTCATCCAATTGGATCTTATCCAATCATTTAATTGGATCTCATTCAATTACCCAATTGGATCTCATCCACAGGATCCAAACTAGGGGCTTCGCAGATATCTTATATCCGCATCTCTACTCATCGTAACATCTACTTTATGTGTGTGATCCTCTAGGCCCAATACTGAGCTGGCCATGAGTCACTCTCATCAGAACTCTTTCTGACTTAGAATACCTTCTAATATAGTGAATTATTATCCCTATAATAATTCACTTGACTCATCGACTATGGACGTACTAGGCCACTACGCCATAATTCCCAAACGGTATAGGGGGGTCTAATTCATCGAACCTGTCTATCCTCAGTTACCATGTATCTATAATCCCTCATCCATCTAATATCCCAGAGACTGTATATTGGGCATGGTAAAGTCAGCCCATACAGAATCTTATTCGAGTCTCGCTCTAATCAGATTCTCCCCGAGAACTCTTCTCTCAATCCAAATGACCCTGACCAGGGATTTTGCCTGAGTGAGCACACGTGGGATATATCTCTCACGATACCAAGAGTGGATGATCCTTGATTGACACATAATTGCCTTCGTAAGGTTGGCTACCATTCCTGAGAACCGACTATACTAGATCTAGAGCTCTCCAAACCTGTAAGTCTGACGTCAAAGAATGGAGTACTCAAACAATGCATCTTTGGTACCTCAAGTCTTAGGACTAGACACACTATTAGGACTATAGAATCGTTGTCTGATATTAGGTATCATTAACCATACAGCATTCTGTAAGCAGATCAATCAGTGAACTTATTCTCCAATGAGTACCTACACTGTATCTCTAGTGTCCCCACACAAGCAACTATGAGACCAGTCGCCTCCATCATATAGATGAGTATACAGCACACTAGTCTATCCAGTTATCTCAATGTCCTCATCGAGTAACCTATGACCAGGATGATTTAGAATCTGTGTTTAAAAGGTATATCGGTCTCATTATCATGATCTTATCATGATCCGATTCCCATTGCATAGATCCAAGGACACCACAATATTCATTCAGATAATGTGAAAAAATGGTAGTAATAATATGTGAAGAGATCGACACAGCATGTTATAGGTGCCATCACTCACGTGATTGGCTTGTAGGGCACATACAATCAATAATCTCCCACTTGACCTAAAGCCAATCACCTACGTGTCTGATCCCCATCAGACTCCTATGACGCTCAAATGTAATCTGAGTCAATGGCTTTATTAGTGGATCTATAATGTTATCTTCGGATGGAACTCTTTCCACTGCTACATCTCCTCGGGCCACGATCTCTCTGATCAAGTGGAACCTCCTCAGAACGTGCTTAGACTTTTGATGAGACCTAGGTTCCTTTTCTTGAGCAATTGCCCCATTGTTCTCACAATATAAGGTACTCAGCTCCTTACTGTTCGGCACGACTCCTAGATCTGCGATGAACTTCTTCATCCAAACTCCCTCCTTTATTGCCTCTACCGTAGTAATGTATTCTGCCTCTGTGGTCGAGTCAGTAGTAGTATCTTATTTAGAACTCTTCCAACTTACTGTTGCTCCATTCAGGGAACACATGCCCTGAATCTGAGTTGCTATCATCAACATTAGACTGGAAACTCGAGTCCATGTTGCCCTCAATCTGGAGACTACCTCCTCCATATATCAATAAAAGATCCTTAGTCCTTCTCAAGTACTTAAGGATACACTTTACTATTTTCCAATGATCCAAGCCTAGATCTACTTGATACCTGCTCGTGACACTCAGAGCATGCGCTATGTCAGGCCTGGTATATAGCATAGCATACATGATAGACCCTATCGCTGAGACATATAGTATTCTATCCATGTGTGTCATTTCTTTAAGAGTCTTTGGGGATATATTCCTAGAAAGTGATATTCCATGTCTCATAGGTATGAGACCTCTCTTTGAATTTTCTATGCCAAACCTTTTAACAATGGAGTCTATGCACCTGGACTAGGACAAGCCAAGCATCCTCTTGGATCTATCTCTATAGATCTGAATCCTTAGAATATAGGATGCTTCCCCTAAGTCCATCATAGAGATAGCCAAGCTTTTACTATGGAGAGCATTCCTATATCATTCCTAATGATTAAGATGTCATCCACATATAACACCAAGAAGGTGATAGTGCTCCCACTTACCTTCTTATATACACAAGGCTTATCTTCGTTCTTAACGAAGTTATAAAATTTGATCGCCTCATCAAATCTTATGTTCCAACTTTGGAAAGCTTGCTTTAGTCCATAAATGGACTTAAGCAATCTGCTCACCTTATCTAGACTGTGCTTGGACTTGAACCCCTCAAGTTGTATCATATATACTTCCTCTTCGAGGTTACCATTGAGGAATGTAGATTTCACATCCATCTGCTAGATCTCATAGTCATAATGTGCTGCAATAGCTAATAGAATTCAGATGGATTTCAGCATAGCTACAGGTGCAAAGGTTTTGTCATAGTCAACACCTTACCTCTGACGATACTGTTGAATCTCGAATTTTGATGATGAAATCAATTGGTGAAATATTTGTTTTGATCTATATTGTCAAGATAAGTGTGTAGGATTAATTACGATAGGATGGAAACATAAAGCGATTTACCGAATTCAAGTCCGTCGGGAGTTCAAGAGTTCATCGGAAGTTCGAAGGATCGTCGATAGTATTGCCGGAACCAACCGAGATCGAATCAGGGACTTATCGAAGTTTTTAGAAGTTCACCGCAAAGATCGTCGAAAGTTCGCGGAGTTTACTGAGAAGGTTTGGAAGCTTGCCGAAGACTCGTTGAGCTCGCCATACAACCTGGGAGCATGATGGGAGTTCGTCGAAAAAAATATGAAGGAAGAATCGAAAGTCCACCGAAATCTCGTCGTAAGGCTCGCCGGAAGAAGACTTGAAGAATGTCGGTTTAAATCACTTAGAATTATATTTTAATTTTATATTTGGCATGTAATTAGGGCAAGGATTTGGAAATAATCTTATTCAGACCTAGTAGGGACCAATTGGGCTTTTATTGGGTCAATTTGAGCCTATAACAAGGCCCATTCAGCTTTGCTAAATGGGCTAGGCGGTGGAACCGCCCACCAGCCAAGCGCCAGGCGGTGGTATTACCTAGCCTAGGGTGGTAGTATCGCCTAGCGCTTGTGTGCAACGGTGGTAGTACCGCCTGCCTTGGGCGGTGGAATCGCCTGTGCATTGTTACTCTGACGATTGACAAGCGGTAGCACCGCCCCTGACAGGCGGTAGCACCGTCAGCACCGGGAAACCCAAACTAAATTCAAATTTGGAGCTCAAATTTGAATCCTCTTTGGATCTATAAATACCCCCCTCCCCCTCCCCCTCCCCCTTTCTCAGCTGAAAGGGTAACCCCTTTGAGAGTTAGAATTTGAGTAAGAGTCTTGGCAAAAGTCTTGTTTGTGATAGCTTGTGTTCACCTCCTTCTTCCTCTTTAAAAAATCTGTAAGAGTGTAAACTTCTTGTAAAAGGGTTGTAAGAGGGGTGTTTGGTCCTTCTCCTTCAAAAGGATTGCTAGTGGAAGTTGAGAGCCTCATCGGAGAAGGCTTCGGAAGTGGATGTAGGTCACTTAACCGAACCACTATACATCGTGGCATTCTTGAATGTGTGAGTGTTTAAATTCTGAATCATTCCTTTTACTTAGCTGCAAATCATTTAGTTTTCCATCACCTTTACTCAAGCAACTTCAACCAAGTCATCTTTCGTCGAATCAAAATTTTCGTACGAACTAGCTACTTACGAAATCGATTTCAAACTTACAGTTTTAATCCACTGCACTAATTCACCCGTCCCTCTTAGTGCCTCTCCGATCCTAACAATTGGTATCAGAGCAAGGTTCACTCTCACATTTGGTTTAAAACCCAAGAGAGATGGCCTATTCCGGCATGAAAGAGGGTCACTCCATTACTCATCTGCCTATGTTCAATGGGTCGGATTATACATATTGGAAGACTCATATGAGAATCTTTCTTATTTCTATGGATTTTGAGCTTTGGAATATTATTGAAAATGGGTTTCAAAAATCTTCTTTTCTGATGAGTGAATGGAATGAGTCGGAGAAGAAGGTTTTTGCTTTAAACGCAAAGGCTATGAACGCCTTGTTTTGTGCACTAGACAAAAATGAATTTAATCGCATATCGATTTGTGAATGGACTTTTGATATTTGGCGTACTCTTGAGATCACTCATGAAGGTACTAGACGAGTGAAAGAGTCCAAAATCAATATTCTTGTACATTCTTACGAACTTTTCCGAATGAAACCAAGTGAGTCCATCGGAGACATACACCCGCTTTACGGATGTCATCAATGGACTCAAAGCACTTGGTAAAGGTTTTTCTAACTTTGAACTTGTAACTAAGATTTTAAGATCCCTTCCAAAGAGTTGGGATCCAAAAGTTACGGCCATTCAAGAGGCCAAGGATCTTAAGACTTTTCCTCTCGAAGAATTTATTGGGTCTCTAATGACCTACGAAATGACGTGCTATGCTCATGAAGAGCTCAAGAACCCCCTTCCAAAGAACAGGAAGGATATGACACTAAGAACACAAGAAGACCACTTGAAAGGAACATCAAGTGATAAGGACAGTGATAATGACATTGCACTTTTAACTAGAAAATTAAAAAATTTATAAGAAAGAACAAATTTAAAAATGACATAAAAAATAAACTTGAACACAAAAAGGACTAAGTCATTTACTATGAGTGTAAGAAGTCGGGGCACTTCAAATATGAATGCCCCCAAGCCAAGAAGAAGTAACCAAAGAAGAAGAAAGTATTGAAGGCTACATAGGATGATTCAAGTGACTCCGAGGTTGCAGAAGCAAGCAACAAAGAGAAGGCTAACTTCGCGCTAATGGCCTTAGGAGAAGAGGTTAGTGAGTTATTTAATAAAGAATTATCTTTCGATGAACTTTCTATCGCTTTTCATGAATTATTTGATGAATGTAAAACTA
Source organism: Musa beccarii (assembly GCA_024322285.1). Taxonomy (NCBI): domain Eukaryota; kingdom Viridiplantae; phylum Streptophyta; class Magnoliopsida; order Zingiberales; family Musaceae; genus Musa; species Musa beccarii. The sequence goes on along the minus strand of CM044396.1, from coordinate 11,720,654 downwards.
TTAGTAAGAAGTTCAATTTACTAAAAAAGGAACATGCTTTATTGCTAGATAAATTTAAAAGTCTTGAGCATGATTCTCTCCCTCTACTCCCATGCCCTAATTGTAATCACTTAGAAGCAATTGAAAAGGAGAACTTGCTACTCAAAGAGACCCTAAACAAGTTTAAGGTTGGTAGCAAGAGCTTAGACATGATCCTTGCAAACAAGGGTCACATCGGAAATAGATGTGGAATTCGTGAGTCAATCTCACCGAACTCAAACCACCTTCATTAAAGGGCCAACATTACATGTATCCTCTCATTTGAAATGTAATTTTTGTTGCAAATCCGGACATGTTGTTTACAAATGTCCATTTAAGAAAATTAGTCCACACAAATTGATATGGTTTCCTAAAAGAATCATAAATAATTTAATGCTAAATGACAAAGTTAGTAGATCAATATTTGAGGCACCTAAAATCAAATAGGTACCTAAAAACTATTTTCTTTTGTAGACACATTCATCATCACAAGCTAGGAGCAAGAGATGGTATCTTGATAGTGGATGCTCAAGGCACATGACCGGAGATCCATCTCAATTCTCTATGCTCAGTAGCAAAGAAGAAGGGTATGTCGCCTTCGGAGACAACAACTAGGGTAAAATCATTGGCAAAGGAACCATAGGTAACAAATCAAGTTTTTTAATAGATGATGTATTGTTAGTTGATGGACTAAAATATAATCTCTTGAGCATTAGTCAATTATGCGATAAAGGTTATGTTGTTAGATTTGAATCTAATGTTTGCATCATTGAAAAACCAAACAATGACATATCCATGATTGCTTTAAAATAAAATAATGTCTACACCATTAATATTAATGAACTAAGTAATGAAATGTATTTTTCAGTTTTGAATGATGATGCTTGGCTTTGGCATAGAAGATTAGGCCATACAAGTATGAAACTAATATCTAAGATTTCATCTAGAGAGTTAGTATGAGGGATTCTCAATATAAAGTTTGTAAAGGACAAAGTATGTGATGCGTGTCAACTAGGAAAACAAATAAAAACTAGTTTCAAATCAAAAAATCAAATTAGCACCACTAGACCATTGCAATTGATCTATTTGGACCAATTGACATAACAAGCCTAGGAGGTAGCAAATATGCCTTCGTAATTGTATATGACTATAATAGATACACTTGGACCTATTTCTTGGCTCACAAAAGTGATTGTTTCAAATGTTTCTCAAAATTTTATAAACTCACTCAAAATGAAAAAGGTTTCATGATTTCATCAATTCGGAGTGATCACGATGGTGAATTTCAAAACCATGACTTCCAAAATTTTTGTGAAATAAACGGATATAACCATAACTTCTCTACTCTGAGGAATCCTCAACAAAATAGAGTAGTGGAAAGGAAAAATAGAAATTTATAAGAAATGGCTAGAACCATGTTAAATGAATATAATTTACCCAAATATTTTTGGTCCGAAGTCATGAACACAACTTGCTATGTCATGAATAGAGTTCTAGTAAGACCATCTCTATCAAAGACTCCATATGAATTATGGAATAATAAAAAACTCAATATCTCTTACTTTAAAGTTTCCGGTTGCAAATGCTTTATCTTGAATGAAAAGGATGCCTTAGGAAAATTTGATGCTAAATTCGATGAAGACATCTTTCTTGGTTACTCTTCTATTTCTAAAGCTTTTTGGGTTTTCAACAAAAGAACTTTAGTTGTAGAAGAATCTATTCATGTTGTTTTTAATGAATTTCTCGAATTTAAGAAAAAATATTTTGATAATAATCTTGGTTTAGATGATTTGAATTTGAATGAACCCTCTCCTTAAAATGATAACTTAGATGCATCTTCTTTCTAAATTTCATACCCAAGGAATGGAAGTATGTAGATGTCCATCCCAAGGAGTTAATTATAGAAGATACATCTAAACGGGTTCAAACTCGTTCTTCATTTAAAAATTTTTGTGCCCATGCCACTTTCCTTTCTCAAATTGAACCAAAATATATTGATGATGCCTTGAAAGATGATTCTTGGGTCATCGCAATGTAAGAATAGTTAAATCAATTTGAGAGGAATGAGGTATGGAAGCTTGTTCCTAGACCTAATGACCATTTAGTTATTGGTACTAAATGGGTCTTTAGAAACAAACAAGATGAATACGGTATCGTGGTTAGAAACAAGGCTAGATTAGTGGCCAAAGGTTTCAACCAAGAAGAAGGTATTGATTATAAAGAGACCTTCGCTCCTGTGACAAGATTAGAAGCCATCAGGATGCTCCTTGCCTATGCTAGTAGTAATGATTTTAAACTATTTCAAATGGATGTCAAAAGTGCTTTCTTAAATAGCTTTATTTCTGAAGAAGTATATGTTGAACAACCTCCCGGATTTAAAAATTTTCTTCTTCCTAATCATGTGTTTAAATTAACTAAGGCTCTCTATGGACTAAAACAAGCTCCTAGAGCTTAGTATGAAAGGTTTAGTTCCTTTCTTATTTCAAATAATTTTACAAAAGGCAAGGTTGATACTACATTGTTTATCAAACATTTTGAAAATAATTTTCTTATTGTTCAAATTTATGTTGATGATATTATTTTTGGTTCTTCGGATGAATCATTATGTGAATCTTTTGCTAAGTGTATGAGTCATGAATTTGAAATGAGTCTAATGGGAGAATTAACCTTCTTTCTTGGATTACAAATTAAACAATTTGGTAATGGCATATTCCTTAATCAATCTAAATATACATTAGAATTGTTAAAAAGATTTAACATGGATGGTTCAAAAGCCATAAATACTCCTATGAGCACTTCCACTAAGTTAGATTTGGATGAAAGTGGAAAAAATTTTAATCAAAAGACATATAGGAGAATGATAGGTAGCTTGCTCTATCTTACCGCAACTAGACCAGATATCATGTTTAGCATAGGACTTTGTGCGAGATTTCAAGCTGATCCTAAGCTGTCTCATCTTAAAGCCATTAAAAGAATTCTTAGATATCTTAAAGGTACTCCTAATCTAGGATTATGGTATCCAAAATCTGATAACATTGATTTAATAGCTTATGCGGATGCCGATTTTGGTAGATGTAGAATAGATAGAAAAAGTACATCCGGAACATATCAATTTTTAGGACATGCACTTGTTTCTTGGATTTCTAAGAAACAAAACTCGGTTGTTTTATCTATAGCCAAAGCTGAATACATAGCTACAAGTGCATGTTGTGCTCAAATCATTTGGATGAAAAATACATTAGAAGATTATGAAATTCATTTAAATAACATTCCCATAAAATGTGATAATACAAGTGTCATTTGTCTAACCAAAAATCCTATTCAACACTCTAGAACTAAGCATATCGACATAAGACATCACTTTATACGTGATCATGTCAATAATAATAATATCATTCTAGAATTTGTTGATACAAAATACCAATTAGCGGATATCTTCACAAAACCCCTAAATGAAGAACAATTTGACTTCATTAGAAGAGAATTAGGCATGCTAAATTGTTCTAATACATGATTTTTTTGTTTCTTTTCTGAAATTTTTCAACTTTGATTTTGATTATATCATCTTAATATCACCTCTTCATTGTTGAATGACATCTTTACAATATCATCTTGGCACTTTAACCTTCCTATTGGTGAATTTTTTAAGTTATGACTTTTGATGAAATGATTAAATTTTTAGCCTTATAGTTTCACATTAATATTATATTTTTGCATTTTGATGACATCTTTATATCATTTGATCTTAATCTTGATAAAAGCTATCATGATGTTGTTTTTTCCTCCCTCTTTAAATAGTGGTATTCTTAAATATTCATTTTTATTTTTATTCTTGTGCTAATCGGTATGATTCAAGGTTTTATGACTTCCTCCTTATGAATCACTACAAGAATATTTCATTCGTTGAAGCTTTTCCTTCAAATTTTTGATATTGACATATTTCATTCGTTAAAGTTTTATGAGTTTTGACATCTCATTATTATGAAGTTTACCTTGAAATATGAAATTCTTGATGAATGACTTTAATGATCTATCCTTTCACAATTCTATGAATTCTCAATCAAAAAATGAGTCTTATATTCTTCATGTATGAATTTTTCAGGAGCATTTTGATACTCTAATATTTTCTTTCGGATCTCATGAACATGAATAAAAATGATCTAAATATTTTTCGGATTTCTCCGTCAAGGATGACATATTTTGCATTATGTTCAACTCATTTATCATATGCTTGATAATTGACCACTCATTTTTGTAGTATAATACTTTGTGGTGGCTACTTCATCTCCTTTTTGTTGATGATAAAGGGGGAGAAAAATGTAAAATTGCTATAATGATGATGGAGAAAATGTTGCTATGATAAAGTAAATGCTTAAAATGAATTAATTGTATCGCATCGCAAATGCTTTAAATGTAAATTTCCATGAGATAAGCAATTTCTTTATTTGATATCATGCCTTAATATTGAACACTCTTTTGGATATCACTTGATCCTTGAATTAATAATTCTTATCATTATAGGTGTAATACCTTGATATTGTTAAAAATATGAAGTTTTTGTATTTATGCTTAAGCTTGCTTATTAAGCTTGATGATTAAATGAAATTTATCGGTTTTGACTTGAATTCAAAAGATTGAATTCAAGTGCTTTTACTTTCTCATGATAGGGCATATAGATAGGGGGAGTTAAGAGTAACTCCATCATCAATTGATTGTCATCATCAAAAAGGGGGAGATTGTTGAATCTCATATTTTGATGATGAAATCAATTAGTGAAATATTTGTTCTGATCTATATTGTCGAGATAAGTGTGCAGGATTAACTACGATGGGATGGAAACATAAAGCGATTTACCGAAGTCAAGTCCGTCGGGAGTTCATGAGTTTATCAGAAGTCCGAAGGATCGTTAGTAGTGTTGCCGAAACCAAGCGAAATCGAATCAAGGACTTACCGAAGTTTTCGAAAGTTCATCGTAAAGATCGTTGAAGGTTTGCGGAGTTTACCGAGAAGGTTTGGAAGCTTGCCGAAGACTCGTTGAGCTTTCCATACAATCCAGGAGCATGCTAGGAGTCTGTCGGAAAAAATCCGAAGGAAGAATCGGAAGTCCACCGGAATCTTATCGTAAGGCTCGCCGAAAAAAGACTTGAAGAATGTCAGTTTAAATCACTTAGAATTATGTTTTAATTTCATAGTTGGCATGTAATTAGGGCAAGGATTTGGAAATAATCCTGTTCAAACCTAGTAGGGGCCAACCGAACTCTTATTGGGTCAATTTGGGCCTAAAATAGGGCCCATTCAGCAAAGCTGAATGGTCCAAGCGGTAGAACCGCTTATGCCAGGCGGTGGAACCGCCCACCAGTCAGGCGCCAAGCGGTGGTACCACCCAGCCTAGGGCGGTAGTACCGCCTAGCGCCTGTGTGCAGCGACGGTAGTACCGCCTGCCTTGGGCGGTGGAATCGCTTGTGCATTGTCAGTCTGACGATTGACATGCGATAGCACCGGGAAACCCAAACTGAATTCAAATTTGGAGCTCAAATTTGAATCCTATTTGGATCTATAAATACCCCCTTTCTCAGTTGAAAGGATAACCCCTTTGAGAGTTAGAATTTGAGCAAGTCTTGGCAAAAGTCTTGTTTGTGATAACTTATGTTCACCTCCTTCTTCCTCTTTGAAAAATCTGTAAGAGTGTGAACTTCTTATAAAAGGGTTGTAAGATGGGTGTTTGGTCCTTCCCCTTCAAAAGGATTGCTAGTGAAAGTTGAGAGCCTCATCGGAGAAGGCTTCAGAAGTGGATGTAGGTCACTTGACCGAACTAGTATACATCGTGGCATTCTTAAATGTGTGAGTATTTAAATTTCTGAATCATTCCTTTTACTTAGCTGTAAATCATTTAGTTTTTCATCACCTTTACTCAAGCAACTTCAACCAAGTCATCTTTCATCGAATCAAAATTTTCGTACAAACTAGCTACTTACGAAATCAATTTCAAACTTACAATTTTAATTCGCTGCACTAATTCACCCCCCCCCCCTCTTAGTGCCTCTCCGATCCTAACAGATACCCCTCAGCCACTAGCCCTGCCTTATAGGTCTCTACCTTTCCATCTACCCCGATCTTCTTCTTGAAGGTCCATTTGCAGCCAATGGGTACAATACCCTCAGGTGCATTAAGAAGGTTTCAAACCTTGTTGGAGTACATGGATTCCATCTCAGAATTCATGGTTTCTTGCTACTTCCCGGAGTCTATGCTCATAATAGCCTCCTTGTAAGTCTGAGGATCGATGTCCTGAATGTCCTCTCTACTAATATATCCCACATATCTTTTAGGAGAGTGTGACACTCTACCACTCCTACGCAAAATTGGAACTTGTGTGTTAGGTACCTGGACAAACTCGATCTTTAGAATGGTGCCTGATCTAGGTTCTCCAACCTCGCTCAATTCTTTCATGCTCCCACTATCTCCGTCAAGAATATATTCCTTCTCAAGAAACACTGCTCTCTTGGCAACAAAGACCTTTTGATCCTCAAAGTGATAGAAATAATAACCATAAGTTTTCTTGGGGTATCCCACGAACTTACACCGTTCCATCCTAGATTCCAAATTATCGAGGTCATGTCTTTTAACGTGGGTATGGTAGCCCCAAATCTTAATAGTCTTAAGAATGAGCTTCTTCTCTCTCTCCATATCTCATATCGTATAGGCACTATCGATCTAGATGAAACTTTGTTCAGAAGGTAAATTACGGTCTGTAGGGCATATCCCCAAAATAAGATGGGCAGGTCAGCGAAACTCATCATGGACCGCACTATATCTAATAGTGTGTGATTCCTCCTTTCTGATACACCATTGAGCTGTGGTGTATAAGGAGGTGTCCATTGGGACATAATCCCATGGTCCTTGAGGAACTAGGTAAATTCTATACTCAAGTATTCTCCTCCTCGATCTGATCGAAGAGTTTTAATACTCTTTCCAATCTGATTCTCTACTTTATTCTTATACTCCCTGAATTTCTTGAAGGCTTCAGACTTATACTTCATTAAGTACACATGTCCATACTTAGAGAAATCATTAGTAAAAGTAATAAAGTAGGAATAACCACATATAATATGAGTTGACATTAGACCACATACATCACTATGTATAAGTTTTAGTAACTCAATGACTCTCTCTCGCAAGTTATATATGACTCATAGTCAAATGGATCTAAGTATCCATTTTTCAACAACTTTTGAATACTTTCCTTATGGATATGACCTAGCCTACAATGCCATAAATATGCATTGTTCACCTCTACTCGTTTCCTCTTGGCCATGCTTACATTCATGATGTGTGAAGCAGTATTTAGCATAAACAAACCATTATACAATGTCCCTCTAGTAATGATCTTATCATTCTTACTAATTGAACAATAATTATTCTAAAAAAATACTTTATAACCATTTAATGTCAAACATGAAATGGAAATAACGTTTTTGATAATAGAGGAAACAAAATAACATGCATCTAATATAATAATAGCTCCATCAGGCAGATGTAGAGTGACCTCGCTGACAGCAATAGCAGCAACTCTTGCTTCATTGCCCATCTTGAGGTTCATCTCGCCTTTTGCCAATCTCCTATGCCTTGGCAGAACCTACAACGAATTGTAAATATGATAAGCACTACCAGTATCCAATACCCATGTATTATCACAAGAATATGACATATGGAGACTGCTCATGAAAGTTCCTGAATCTTTTCCAAGCTTGTGTTTCACTTTTTTTGCAAGATACGCCTTGCAGTTCCTCTTCCAATGCCCATCTTGACCACAGTGGAAGCACTGGCCTTTGTCCTTTGCTAGGTCAATTTTTACAACCTTTGCCTTACCCCGTTTGCCCTTGCCCTTACTCTTCTCAAGGGTCTTCCCAACCTTCCTTTTCCTTTTGGTCTCACCAACATAGAGAACTAATTTTTCTTTCTTGATTATGCTCTCTACCTACCTCAACTTATTGAGGAGCTCAGGAAGAGATATCTCAAGTTTGTTCAAATTGAAATTTATGATGAACTGAGAAAAGGAATCTGGTAGTGACTGAAGTATAAGATCAACACACAGGTTATCATCTAGGACCATTCCTAGACCTGTGAGTTTTTCAATCCACTCTATCATCTTCAAGACATGGTTCTGAACCAGTATCCCCTCAGACATCTTGGCATAAAAGAGACTTTTGAATATCTCATATCACTGAGTTCTTCCCTGTTCCTCAAATAGTTTATAGAGGTGCAGGAGTATGGAATGAGCATCTATGTTTTCATGTTGTCTCTGTAACTCAGGAGTCATAGAGGCTAACATGTAACACTGAGCATCAGTGGAATCATCTATATACTTCGCATATTGGGCAAACTCTTCTTGAGGAGCTTTTGTCTCGGTTGGGGCATGACCGTATCTAGGACATATGCTATTTTCTTCGCTATAAGAACTATTCTTAGGTTACGGAGCCAATCCATATAATTTAAACCAGTGAGATGGTTGGCATCAAGTATGCCACGTATAGGGTTTGACGAAGATATGTTTCTGATAAACGGGAGATATAGCATAAGTGAATAACATGTAGATTTCGCAAAAATAAATAATCAAGATATGGACTTCTATCTTGACACGCTCCCACTAATTTTTCTAGAGAGTCACGTGACACCCTCATGCACGTGAAATGGAAGTCTCTGGCAGACTTCTAGTGGAGATCGGGATCCAATCGGCATCTTAGTGCAACCTCGAGGGACTCGACCAATCACACTGAGCCCAAAAGGTAAACAACTCTTGCTAATCACAACTCCTTATGATTCCCATCATATTTGGCCTTCGAACCACCATGGCCTCGAGGGATTCGACCAACCATGATGTCTAGTTAAGTCATCACCATCGTTACAAGATGAGTCTGATTCGATGATATACCCTCGAGGGACTCGACTAAGCATACCATGTCCTCAGGTCACCGATGACATCTCTATGTCGAAGACAAGATAGCGAGACGTGAAATAGGTGAGACTCGAGTGACTCGACCAACTCAGCCTACATCGGGAATCGGTTCCTGCCCTTAACGATAGAAGGCCACGTGGGTCAATCTTATTGCCTCACGCTTACTGACTTAATATTATCATAGGAGGGGTTTTAGGTTCGGTCTCATGATATAACATGTCACACACATACATATTTAATATATTTACATCACATGCAAATATATATATACTTATCTAGTAGGTGTATAGCATTCACATGCACAAGCACACCAGATGATCATGGACTTCAACCTAATATAATTAGGCCTGAGCCAGTAGGCCTAATCACTTACATCAGGATCTATGTGCATATTAATGCATCTCTATGCACGGTGATCATCCATCTCATCATCGTCGAATCTGTCAGTATCTTGACGTATCTCCATGTGTCGCGATTGTCTGAATCGGCCTCAGGAGTCCTGCTACCACCTCTAGGCTTCCATTGTGCCTCTAGGATAATTACAACATAATTACAAGTACGCAGGCCCGACAATCAACGAAAAATTAAGGCTTGCAGGCCCCAATAATCATATACACACATCACAAAGTCCATGATCATCTTCCCACATCACATCACATCACATGTATATATCATGTAGGATTACTAGATAAATAATAATAGTTACTTAAACCTTTTAAATAACTAAATTTTGAAATCAGGGATATGCAGGAAATTTTCTAAATTCTGAAGGGTATTTTGATCATTCTATCATAAGGGATAAAATTAGAATTTCTAAAATTCTGAGAGGCAAAACTATCTTTTAGCCAAAAATCCTAATTCCCATTCCCTCTGCTTTCTGCAATGCTATGGCTGTGGCCGCCGTTGCTTGTGGGCACCACCTGTAGGCGCTGTCCCATGAGCCTCCCCGCGGATGCCCCTGCGGCGCTGCCCTTGCGGGGTAGAGCCTGCAGGCAACGCTGCCCCCTTTTTTCGGGTGAGCCGTCGTTGGCGGCCAATGCTGCCATTATGGGCAGACGGCCACTAGCGGCCCTGCGCGCATAGCCATGGCTACAAGCAACCTTGGCCAAACTACGAGGGTAGCAACAGCTGCTTCCCCCTCTCGTCTTTTGCATCAATGATTTTTGCATCAAAAGCACATCCAAAACACAACACATGCAATTTATAAGCCAATCATCGCATGACGAACCTGGCTTTGATACCATTACTGAGAAATCGGGGGATTCGGCATCTCATGCATAGTGAAAAATAAAAACAAGATCGGATTTCCCATAGTTAGATACTTGGCCATCGTGCGATGATTGGTGCGTAAAAATTACAAATCCGAAAAATCTATATGTATCATGTCAGAAGCATTACTTGGGGAGATCGTATATCCATGAAAATTTTAGATCCAATGAAGAGGATGAAGGAGCACTAGCGTACTCCTCTCTAGCGGTAATCCACATAGCGGATGCAGCAACGATGCTCCTCAGATCACCGCGAGATCTCTCTCCACGTGCACCATAAGGCTGCCGGAGCCAAGGAGGAGGAGAAGAGACTGAGGAGAATAGGAGGATGATTACCAAGAACTCTCAGCCTATGAATCAGGAGGTTCCTCCTATTTATAGAGGTGGAGGAAGCTTATCCTTAACAAATCCTATTTACATTGGATCTCTATCCAATTGGATCTTATCCATAGGATCCAATTTTATCTCATCCAATTAGATCTTATTCAATCATTTAATTGGATCTCATCCAATTACCCAATTGGATCTTATCCATAGGATCCAAACTAGGGGCTTCGTAAATATCTTATATCTGCACCTCTACTCGTCGCAATATCCACTTTATGTGTGTGACCCTCTAGGCCCGATACCGAGCTGGCCGTGAGTCGCTCCCATCAAAACTCCTTTTAACTCAGAACACCTTCTGATATAGTGAATTATTATCTTCATAATAATTCACTCTACTCATCGACTATGGACGTACTAGGCCACTACGCCATAGTCCCCAAACGGTACAGCGGGATCTAATCCATCGAACCTGTTTATCCTTAGTTACCATATATTTATAGTCCCTCATCCATCTAATATCCCAATGACCATATATTGGGTATGGTAAAGTCAGGCCCATATGAAATTCTGTTCGAGTCTCGCTCTAATCGGATTCTCCCGAAAAACTCCTCTTTCAATCCGAATGACCCTGACCAGGGATTTTACCTGAGCAAGCACACGTAGGATATATCTCTCACAATACTGAGAGTGGATGATCCTCTATTGACATGCAATTGCCTTCATAAGGTTGGCTACCATTCTTGAGAATCGGCTATACTAGATCTAGAGCTCTCCAAACTTGTAAGTCTGATGTCAAAGAATGGAGTACTCAAATAAGGCATATTTGGTGGCTCAAGTCTAAGGACCAGACACACTTTTGGGACTATGAAATCACTATCTGACATAGGTATCAATAACCATATAACATTCTGTAAGTGGAGCAATCAATAAACTCATTCTCCAATGAGCACCTGTATTGTACCTCTAGTGTATCCACACAAGCGACTATGAGACCAATTACCTCCATCATATAGATGAGTATACAGTACACCAGTCTATCCAGTTATCTTAATGTCCTCATCAAGTAACCTATGACCAGGATGATTTAAGATCTATGTTTAAAAGATATATCAGTCTCATTATCATGATCTTATCATGATCTGATTCTCATTGCACAGATCCATGGACATCACAATATTCATCCAGATAATATGAGAAAATTTCAATAATAATATGTGAAGAGATCGACACAGCATGTTATAGGTGCCATCACTCACGTGATTGGCTTGTAGGGCAACTACAACCAACAGTATCACCCAGTGACAATGAGTTTGGGCGATGGTACCACTAGACTCGGGTGGTGGTACCGCCCAGTACATTGGCAGCCCAGTGTGCCAGGCGATGGTACCGCCCAATGGTAAAAAGCCTAGGTAGTGGTACTGCCTAGCATTGGCGGTGGTACCGCTAGTACTCGAAAGACCCAAGATGGAATTTGTTTTGGCTCCAAGTTTAAATCTATTTAGAGTCTATAAATACTCCTCTCATCCCAGGATAGAATATACAAGCACAGAAAATTTGAAAGTAGAAAAATACTATAAAAATCACTTGAGAAATCCCTCCTCTAGCCTTAGATTGATTTTAGCTTAAAGAGAGGAGTGAGTACTTGTAAGGGCTCTCTCTTGAGTCTGTCAAAAGGAGAAAGTGCTATATGGGTATTTGATTTTTGCTCATTGGAAAGAAGATCGATAGTGAAAGCCAGTGGCCTTGGCGAAGGAGGAATCAGGAGTGGACGTAAGTCGGATGACCGAAACACTATAAAAATCTGGTTTGCATTTACTTCTTGCTATTTATCTTTGCTACAAACCTTTTACTTTACTTGCTCCACTTCCTTATCACTTTCTTACAATCACTTTCAAGTTAAATATGTTTTTGATATGGCTTTCATCGAAATGATTCTTTTGTAAGAAACGGTTTTCCAAAATAATAAATTTGACATAATCTTTACCGCTGCACTAATTCAAAACCACCCCACTCTTTGTGCTGAACTGATTCTAATACGGTTATTCAACCTACGTCCACTCTCGATTCCTCCTTCGTCGAGGCCACCGACTTTCATTAGCAGTCTTCTTTCAAATGGGTGAAGACTAACTACCCTTATAAACTCTTTCTTTTATAAGTCTTCCCTCACACACCTCTCTTAGAAACTAACTTTAATCTAGGAAGAGGGATTTCTACACTTAGAATCATATAGTTTTCCCTTTGTTTTCTTGCTCAATTCTTGCTATCTCAAGCAAAAATAGTTGAGGTATTTATAAACCTCAAATGGCTTCAAATCTTGAAGCTAAAATTTAAACACCCTGAGATTTTAGGGTACTGGCGGTACCACCGCTTGTGCTGGGCGATACCATCGCCCAGGCTTTCTGACATTAAGTGGTACCACCACCCGGTCTAATAGTACTACTACCTAGGATTATGTAGTACCACCACCCAATTTGGCAGTACCACTACTTGACACAGTCTCAGAGATTATGTCTTGGAGATCGAGTCACTAGCGGTTCCACTGCCTGTTCTAGTGATGCTATCGCTTGACCCACCTCTTAGGTCACTTTTTGGGCCTTTCACTTGGCCCAATATAGCCCAAACTTGGGCTCAATTAGTCTCTAATTGAGTTAACTCAATTCTAATCTAATTAGTCTTTAAACCTGTTTCGATCTACACAATTATTACAAAGCATGAATCAATTTGTCCGACATGTCATTGGTCTATTGGCGCTTCATCCGATTCTTTGGCACATCGTCTTCTCTTGCGGCCTATTGCCCAATCGGCAATTGTCCTCTACAACTCCAATCTTCTTGGCGCAATTTCACTCTTCTTGGCCTGATGCCTGAGTCCATCATCTGAAGCCTTCTGCCGATACGTCGATTGATCCTTCAGCTTGACGTCCAATCTTCTGACATATTCTCCTCTAGCCCAACTTCTGATTCTTCCTACTTCAATTGTCTATTTCCAATCGAAGGTAGTCCTACATTACTCATAATACAGTTAGATTACAAACATAATTAATTGGTTACATCATTAAAATTTGAGATTTAATAAAAACCTTGTTTAAGGTCATAAATTGATTCTCTTAGTTCGTAAACCTAACTTTTTTTTTTCCTTCTTTGTAAATCCTTTAGGTTATTTTATGTAGATTTTTACCTTTAAATTTCTATTTAGAAATATTATTTTTACATCAATCTGATATAACTTAATATCATAATGAGTTACTAATATCAAAATGATCCTCAATATGTGGGGCAGCGACAGCAGTCCCTCTTGTGCAGCAGCAGCCAGGAAGATGACCGCTGGTCAGAGGTTGCAATGGTGATGGTCATGGGCCGAAAACAATAGTGGCAGAGGTGCGTTGGCCGCCGATGGAACTCCCTTTGCGTGGTTGCCGGGGAGGTGAACGCAGAGGACGTGGCCGTGCGTGGCTGCGTTCTTCTACGTTTGCCCTTTTCTCTCTTCTTTCTTCTTTCTTCTTCTCTTTTTTTTTCTTCTGACGAAGATGATGGCTGCGACGAAGATGATGCGAAATTACAGCAAGAACGCTAAGGATCGCTGCTCTAATACCAAATGATAAGACCCCTTAGAGTTTTATTATGGAAGAAATAAAAGAAGCAGAGGAGAAGCGGAAGAAGTGGAAGAAAAGGAGATAAATGATCGCTTCAAGGGGATCGACCTCCGTGATCACTTCGAGAGGATCGGCCCCCTCTTTCGAAGAAATTACAGAAGGAAAATAAAACAAGAAATCCACCATATTTAGTGATCCCAGAACAAAAGTATAGCCTTCAAAAATTTTCTCCCGAAACATGGGTTCAACAACCTTTACCAATGTCCCATCTAGAACCAAATCTGAGACATATCTGGAGAACAAAATACAAATACACGCATGATCAGTAACTGATTCAAGATTCAGCATTTCCTTTCTACATTGAACATTCAATAAGCAGTTGCAAGAATCCAAAGAGCACTAAGATATTTACAACAGGAGTGTGCGAACTTACGATGTACAGCTTGGAATTTCTGTGCATATGCTCTTCTCAGCAAGCATCTAAAAATCAAGATACCAATATAACAATGAAATTAAATCACAAATGGGCGAAACAAACAAAGCTAATCACCAAGAATCTAAAAAAAGAAAAAAAAAACACAGAAGCATGATAGATTAATTAAATAGGAAAAAGATCATGGCATCAATTAACTTAGCTAATAGCTGATGTGCTGGCGTAATAATTTGTGATCAACAGACATTCACATGAGACAACTAGCCAGCACAGACTGAGTCAGACCAGCACTGGCTGCGTCAAGCCACCAAATGCCTTCATGCCCCCAACATGGCACAGAATTAAGGTCGTAATAGGCTGGCATCTCATGAACAGGATTTGCACCATAGGTCATCCAAGACAATATGCTATCAAAAACTAATTGTGTGTTTATCAAGGTATGTAATTTCGAATGGTACCATCCGTATCAGACGGTACATATCAATTCGACAGAATACTGATATGCGGACTGCTAGCTATCGGGCGATATCGATTTTTTTATTTTTTTGAATAGAATCTTTTTATAAACTAGAGAAAAAATTTCGTTATAGTCAATATCTTCTTTATGAGAAATACCTTTAACTACAAGTTTAGCTTTATATTATTTAATATTACCCTTTAAGTCATATTTTGTTTTAAAAACTTATTTGTAGCAAACTCTTTTATAGTTATCCAGTAATTCAATGATGTTAGGATTAAGAACGACAATAAGAGAGGGGGGCAGGGTGGGGGTGAATTAGTACAATGGATAAAAGTGAACGGTTTGAGCGATTTTGAAAAACTTCGTACATTGAAAATATTCATTCAAATATAAGTTTCAGAAATACGTTCAATTTGAACAAGATCGTAAGTGAGTAGAGAAGAGGAGATTAGACAATTGCAATAAAGTAATAGAATGCAGTGAAAATAAAATACGTACCAAGAAGAGAACACGGTAATTTTATAGTGATTCTATTGTCCGACCTATGTCCACTCCCGATATCTCCACTGATGAGGTCACCGGCTTCTACTATTGATCTTTCTTGAAGGGCAAAGATCAATTACCCATTTACAGAACTTTTACAAGTAGCTCACTCTCCTTTTACAAACTTTTACACTTTGAAACAATGGACGTGAACTCTCAACTTTTTATAAGCTATTTCACTATAGTTTCAGTTCAATCTTGTTCACTTCTCTATGCTTGACCAATTGAGAAGAAGGAGATATTTATAGACCTCAACTGGCTTTAAAAATGGAGCCAAAAAGGTCCCATCCTAGATTTTTGGGGTCCTAACGGTATCATCGCTAGTTGACCCTAACACTGGGCGATACCATTGCCCAGTCTGGCGGTGCCACCACGTAGGCTTCTAGGAGATTGAGCCCTGGGTGGTTCCATCACCTTAGTCTGACGGTGCCACTGCCAGACAGGGTTCAACAATTTGGTTGGACCTTAAATCCGGCCCAAACCTATCCAATTTCGAGCCCAAGTGACTCCTAATAGGGTTGGTGGGATTACCTCCCTAACCAAACCCTAATTACGTACTAACTAAAGACATATTCTAAACAAAACAAGTCCGGTAAGTCTAAGTTTCTTTCGATGAGCTTCCGGTGAACTTCCGACGGACTTCCGACGGACTTCCGACAAACTCTCGGTAATCTTCCAACAGACTCTTGGCAAGCTCTTAGACTTCACGACAATCTTCTTGGCGAGTTCCGACAAGCTCTTTTAGCAAGCTCCGATCTTCTCGGTGAGCTCCAGTGAACTTCTGACGAACTACCCGGTGAACTTCCAACGAACACTTCGGCAAGCTCCCGATGCATTCTCAACAAATTCTAGCAACACTCTTGATGAACCTTCGGACTTCTAGTGAACTCTCGGACTCTCAACGAATCGATCAAATTTGACTCCAGTACTTCGTTTTGCTTTATGCCTTGATCACTATCGTAGTTAATCCTGCACACTTTTCTTGACATATAGATTAGATTAAACAATTTACCAATTGATTTCATCATCATAATTCGAGATTCAATAATCTCTCCCTTTTTGATGATGGTAACCAATTGATGATGGAGTTAATATTAATTCCCCCTATCTATATGTCATACTTGAAAAAAGACACACTTGAATTCAAAGCCTTTGAATTCAAGTACCAAACTGATAAGTTACATGCATTTAAACTTATCAACATGTACAACATGATACTAATCATGATTTTTTTTATCTTAAAATATAATACCATGTATTTATCATAATGCAAAAATGATGTCAAGAGAAGACATCCATTTTCAAGTCCAATGATGATAAACAACCATCATTTCCAAGTACGATACAAACTTCAAATATGATACCAAATGATAATTTATCGTATCGAGGCACAATACCAATTTCAAGTAGCATAAATAAGCATGATAAGTTTGATATCAAATCAAAATGATAGACATTCATTATGTTGATACGATAATGAGCATGATTTTAAGTATGAAACTTTTTCAAGTATCCATACTACATTTCAATCATTTGCAATGCATACAATGCATTTACGATGCAGCGATACATTTTGATACATTTTAAGTATTTGCGATACATTTGACGATACCAATCACATTTCAAGCATTCGCAATACATTCAAGTATTTACAATACATATAATGCATTTTACACATTTGCAATACAAAGCATATTTCAAGCATACATATCAAATTTTTATTAATTTACCACTTTCTCCCCTTTTGTCATCAACAAAAAGGAGATAGGCAATGCAAATGCGATCCGATTCTTCTTGAAAGGGAGAAGAAAAAAATCCATGAATAGTACATTTATCAAGAAGAATCGAGATATTGCAAAAATCCCAAAAATCCGTTCGAGTGATTAAGAAGTCCATGAATAATATAAGAAAAACAATTCATTTTAGTGACTGAAAATTTATTTCATCAAGAGATATTCACAATAAGAGCTAAAGATGTGAATGAAAACCGTATTCCTATCAAATAAAATTCATGAAGTAGAAGGAAAATAAATCATTCAAGCTATTGAAGATTCATAAAACTTCTTCTTTTCATGAAGAACTCATGACATAAAGATGTGAATAAAGAGAGAAAAGTCCGTGACATAAAAATTCATACAAGAGTCATGAATGTCCATTCATGAGTGATGTAAATGATATTTCTATAAAAATTCATATATCACTTTTATTAATGAAATCATGATATTGAAGAAATCCATATTAAATTCAAGAAGTAGAAGGAAAATAAATGATTCAAGCTAAGAAATTCATCAACCTTCTACTTTTCATCAAGAGTTCATGGCATAAAAGCAATTTGTTCAAGCTAAAGTGTATCATTTCATGATGTAAATGTCACTTTTATCAACAAAAATTCATTGGCATTGTAAAAATCCGCACAAGAATTAAGTATCATTGAATTTCATAAAAAATAAAAATTCATTAATGTTATTTTTATAAAGTAAATTCCATAAATAAAAATTCATGAATGTCATTTCTATTGAATAAAGTTTGTAAACACTATTTTGATTAAATAAAATTCATTCAAAATCATTGCTAAAATTTGTAAGTCAATAAAATTCATTTCTTATTGCAAAAATTCACAAGAGTAAAATTCGTGAAAGATACATTAAGTGAGGGAAGGTTTCTAAGAGTATCAAACGTCATCACGATGCTAAGATAGAAATGAAATAAATTTGATAAGAGCTCCATTATGAAATCGAAATGATAATACCAAGATAGGAGGAAGATATAAACGAAATAAAATTTTTTTTGAAAAAGACATACAACAAACTCATGTATTCGAATAATTTAGCATGCCTAATTCTCTTCTAATGAAATCAAATTATTCTTCATTTAAGGATTTTGTAAAAATATCGGCTAATTGATGTTTCTTATCGATAAACTCTAAGGTTACATCATAATTATTAACGTGATCTCGTATAAAGTGATATCTTATGTCAATATATTTAGTTCTAGAGTGTTGAATAGGATTTTTTGTTAAACATATTGCACTTGTGTTATCATACTTTATGAGAATATTCTTTAAGTGAATTTCATAATCTTCTAATGTATTTTTCATCCATACAACTTATGCACAATATGCACTTACTGCTATGTATTCGACTTCGGCAATGGATAGTGCAATCGAATTTTATTTCTTAGAAGACCAATAGACAAGTGCATGGCCCAAAAATTAACATGTTCCATTATACTTTTTCTATCTATTCTACATCCGGCGAAATCGACATCAGTATAAGCAACTAGTTTAAAGTTTTCGGATTTTGGATACCTTAAATCTAAATTAGGGGTTCTTTTAAGATATCAAAGAATTCTTTTAATAGCTTTAAAGTGTGATAGCTTAGGATTAAATTAAAATGTAGCACAAAGTCCTACACTAAACATGATGTCCGATCTAGTTGTGGTGAGGTATGGTAAACTATCTATCATACCCCTATAAATTTTTTCATCAAAGCCTTCTCCACTCTCATCTATGTCAAACTTAGTAGAGGTATTCATTGGTGTATTGATAGCCTTTGAACTATCCATATTAAATCGTTTTAGCAATTCTAATACATATTTGGGTTAGTTAAGAAAAATACCATCATTAAGTTATTTGATTTGTAAGCCTAAAAAGAAAGTTAGTTCACCCATCAAGCTTATTTTGAACTCTTGGCTCACACTCTTGGCAAATGATGCACATAAGGACTCATTTATAGAACCAAAAATAATATCGTCAACATAAATTTAAACAACAAGAAAATTATTTTTAAAATTCTTAATAAATAATGTAGTATCGACCTTGCTTTTAGAAAAATTATTTTGGATAAGAAAGGAACTAAGTCTCTCATACCAAGACCTTAGGGCTTGTTTTAAATCATAGAGAGCCTTAGTTAATTTAAACATATGATTAGAAAAGAAAAGAGTTCTCAAATTTGGCAGTTGTTCAACATACACTTCTTTATAAATAAAGCCATTTTAAAAAACACTTTTGACATCCATTTCAAATAACTTAAAATTATTACTATAAGCATAGGCAAGAAACATCCTTATGGCTTCTAATCTTGCCACAAGAGTAAAGGTTTCTTCATAGTTGATACCTTCTTGTTGGTTGAAACCTTTGGTCACTATTCTAGTCTTGTTTCTAACCACGATACCATATTCATCTTGCTTGTTTCTAAAGATTCATTTAGTACCAATAACTAAATAGTCATTGGGTTTAGGAACAAGCTTCCACGTCTTATTTCTCTCATATTGGTTCAACTCATCTTGTATTGTGATAACCCAGGAATCATCTTTCAAGACCTCGTCAATGCATTTAGGTTCAATTTGAGAAAGAAAAATGGTGTTGGCATAAATATTCTTAAAAGAAGAACGTGTTTGAATACCCTTTGATGTGTCTCCTATGATTAGCTCCTTAGGATGAGCATCTACATACTTCCATTTCTTAGTAAGAAAGTTTCGAAAGAAGATCCAAGTTGCTAGTGAGAGGAGAGGTTTCATTCAAATTCAAAGTATCAAAATCAAGATCATCATCAAAATCATTTTTCTTAAATTATGAAACTTCATTAAAAACAACATGAATGGATTCTTCTATAATCAAGGTTCTTTTATTAAAGACATGAAAAGCTTTATTAATAGAAGAATACCTAAGAAAAATGCCTTCATTGGATTTTGCATCAAACTTTCCTAAGGCATCTTTTTCATTCAAGATAAAGCATTTACAACCGAAAACTTTAAAGTAAGAAACATAGAGTTTTTTGTTATTCCATAATTCATAAAGAGTTTTGAAAAGTAATGGTCTTACTATAACCCTATTTATGATATAGCATACCGTATTAATGGCTTCAACCCAAAAATATTTGGGTAGGCTATGTTCGTTAAACATGGTTCTTATCATTTCTTGTAAACTCATATTTTTTCTTTCTACTACTCTATTTTGTTGAGGATTTCTCGGAGTAGAGAAATAGTGGTTGTATCTATTAGATTCATAAAAGTTTTAGAAATCATGGTTTTGAAATTCACCACCGTGATCACTTTGAATCAATGAAATCATAAAGCCTTTTTCATTTTGAACAAGTTTACAAAACTTCAAAAACCACTTAAAGCAATCACTTTTATGTGCCAAAATGTATGTCCAAGTGTATCTACTATAATCATCCATAATTACAAAGGCATACTTGCTACCTTCTAGGCTTGTTATCAATTGATCCAAACAAATCTAAGTTGATCAATTGTAATAATCTAGAGGTGCTTATTTGATTCTTTGATTTGAAACTACCTTTTATTTATTTTCCTAATTGATATACATCACATACTATCTTTGACAAACTTAATGTTATGAATACCTCTTATAAGTTCTCTAGATGAGATTTGAGAGATTAGTTTCATGCTAATATGACCTAATCTCTTATGCCACTGCTAAGCATCATCGTTTAAAATTGAAAAACATATTTCATTATAAAGATTATCAATGTCAATAGTGTATATATTATTTTATTTTAGGGCAATCATATATGTGTTTTTGTGTGATTTTTCAATAATGCAAGCATTGGATTCAAATCTTATGATGCATCTTTTATCACATAATTGACTAATATTCAAAAGATTATGCTTTAAGTCATTTACCAACAACACATCTTCAATAAAAAAGTTTGATTTATTACCTATGGTTCCTTTGCCAATGATTTGACCATTGTTGTTGTCTCCAAATATGACATACCCTTCGTCTTGGCTAGAGAGCTTAGAGAATTGAGTTGGATCTTCAGTCATGTGCTTTGAGCATCCACTATGAAGGTACCATCTCTTACTATTAACTTGTGATGGTGAACGTGTCTAAAAAAAAAGATGATTTTTAGGTACCCATTTGACCTTGGGTACCTAAAAAATAAATCTACTTAACTTATTGTCTTAGATGGAGTTCTTTACGGTTCCTTTACGAACCCAAATCAATTTATGTGAACTATATTTCCTAAATTGATATTTATAAGCAAAATGTCTGGGTTTGTAACAAAAGTTGCATTTGGTGTGATGTGATATATGCAAGGTAGGGCCTTTAACAAAGGTGGTTGGATTTTGGTGAGAGCCACTCACAAATCCAATTCCACATCTTCTATGAACGTGACCCTTATTGCAAGGATCATATTCAAGGACTTACTGCTAACTTTAAACTTATCTAGAGTTTCTTTGAGTTGTAAGTTTTTCTTCTCAAGTGCCTCTAAGTATTCACAGTTAGTGCATAGGGGCAATGAAAGAGTGTCATGCTTAAGTTTTTCAAATTCATTATTTAAAAGGGCATGCTCCTTTTTAATGGATTATACTTCTTACTAATCAATCTACATTCATCGAATAAATCATGAAAAGCATTTAAAAGTTTATTGAAAGTTAATTTTTCATCTAATAAACTACTTACCTCCTCCAATTGTTATTAGTGCATAGTTGGCGATCTCCTTATTGCTTTGTTCCTCGTCTTCAGAGCTGCTCGAATCATCCTATATTACCTTGAACACCTCCTTTTTTGATATTTTCTTCTTCACATAGGGACATTCACTTTTAAAATGTCCTGGCTTCTTGCATTCGTAGCATATGACTTGTTCTTTCTTGAGTTCAACTTTATTTTTAGTGTTATTTTTAGATTTATTTTTTTAATAAATTTTTTAAACTTTCTTGTCAAGAGTGCCAAGTCATCATCATAGTCCTCAGCACTTGTACTTTCTTTCAAATGGTCTTCATGAGTTCTTAGTACCATATCCTTCCTTTTCTTTAGAAGGTTATTCTCAAGCTCTTCATGAGTATTATAAATCATCTCATAGGCCATTAATGACCTGATAAGTTCTTCGAGTAGAAAATTATTCAAGTCATTGGCCTCTTGAATAGTCGTTACTTTAGGGTCCTAACTCTTTAGAATGAATCTTAATATTTTATTTATAAGTTTAAAGTTAGAAAAACTTTTACTAAGCATTTTGTCCATTGACGACATTCATAAACTTGATGTACATGTCTCCAAGGGACTCACTTGGTTTCATCCAAAATAATTCATAAGCATAAACTAAAAGATTTATTTTGGACTCCTTTACTCTACTAGTGTCATTATGTGTGACTTCGAGTATGTGTCAAATATCAAAAGTCGTTTCATAAATAGAAACTCGATTGAACTCATTTTTATATAAAGTGCAAAACAAGACATTCATAGCCTTGGCATTTAGGGAGAGTCTTCTTCTCTAATTCATTCCAATCGTTCATTGGAAAAGAAGACTTTTGAAAATTATTTTCAATAATGTTCCATAACTCAAAATCCATAGAATTTAAAAAGATTCTCATCCGAGTTTTCTAATAGGTGTAATCCATCCTATTGAACATGGGTAGACATGTGATTGAGTGACCCTATTGGTTGCCAGCAAATGCCATCTCTCTTGGGTTTAAAATCAAAATGAGAATGACCTCGCTCTAATACTAATTATTAGAATCAAGAATGACACTAAGAGAGGGGGGAGGGTGGCGAATTAGTGCAATGGATAAAAATGAATGGTTTGAGCGATTTCAAAAAACTTCGTACGTTAAAAATATTTCGTTTAAATATAAGTTTTGAAAAGACGTTTAATTTAAACAAAATCGTAAGTGAGTAAAGAAGAGGAGATTGGATAATTGCAATGAAGTAATAGAATGTAGTGAAAATAAAATATGCACCAAGAAGAGAACACGATAATTTTATAATGGTTCGATCATTCGACCTATGTCTACTCTTGATACCTCCTCTGATGAGGTCATCGGCTTCCACTATTAATCTTTCTTAAATGAAAAAGATCAATCACCCCTTTACAGAACTTTCACAAGTGGCTTACTCTCATTTTATAAACTTTTACACTTTGAAATAGTGGAGGTGAACTCTCCACTTTTTGCAAGCTATTTCACTATAGTTTCGGTTTAATCTTGTTCACTTCTCTATGCTTAGCCAGCTGAAAAGGAGGTATTTATAGGCCTCAATTGGCTTCAAAAATGGAGCCAAAAAAGGTCTCATCCTGGATTTCCAGGGTCTTGGCGGTACCATCACCAGTTGACCCTAACACTAGGCGGTACCACCACCCAGTTTGGTGGTACCATCGCCTAGCAGTTAATAACTACCTAGCGGTACCATCGCCTAGTCTGGGGCTATACCAATGCCCAAGCTTCTAGGAGACTGAGCCCTGGGCAGTACCACCGTCAGATAGGGTTCAACAACTTGGTTGGGCCTTGAATCCGGCTCAAATATGTCCAATTTCGAGCCTAGTTGGCTCCTAACAAGGTTGGTGGGATTACCTCCCTAACCAAACCCTAATTACATGATAACTATGATATTTAAGATATATTCTAAACAAAATAAGTCTGGTAAGTCTAGGTTTCTTCCGGCGAGCTTCTGATGAACTTCCGACGAACTCTCGGCAATCTTCCAATGGACTCTTGGCAAGCTCCTAGACTTCACGACAATCTTCTTGGTAAGTTATGACAAGCTCTTTTAGCAATCTCTGATCTTCTCAGCGAGCTCTGATGAACTTCTAATGAACACTTTGGCAAGCTCCCGATGCATTCTCAGCAAATTCCGATAACACTCCCGATGAACCTTCAAACTTTCGGTAAAATCTTAGACTCCCAACGAATCGATCGAACTTGACTCCGGCACTTTATTTTGCTTTATGCCTTGATCACTATCATAGTTAATCCTATACACTTTTCTCAACATATAGATTAGATCAAACAATTTACCAATTGATTTCATCATCAAAATCCTAGATTCAACAAATGAGTTCTCAGATATCCTAAACCCTAAACCCGAAATCCTAAACTA
Source organism: Musa beccarii (assembly GCA_024322285.1). Lineage (NCBI taxonomy): Eukaryota > Viridiplantae > Streptophyta > Magnoliopsida > Zingiberales > Musaceae > Musa > Musa beccarii. The sequence continues at coordinate 11,696,224 of CM044396.1, read as the reverse complement.
TATATAAACTTTAAACCCTAAACCCTAAACTATACTAGTCCAACGATTTTAACTCTTATTTTATTATATCATACCATCTTTCAAAATTATAGCTTTTTATGGCTTGTGAAATTGATAAGGTATACCTTTAGATTCCTATATATAATTCTTATAGATATACCATATAATCATTAGAAATGATAGGCATCTTTTTCCTTTAATATTTTCTCAAAACTACTAGTTGTAATTGTTTTACAAGATCATTAGCGATGACATCATATGAAAGTTCAATAACCTCTCGAATATAAAATAATAGAGTATCAATATACATCTTCTCTATATCAAGATTAATCTTTTGAGATTTTTACCCCCGCTTATTTTGTTAATTTTTAAGAATCTTATATTACTAGATTCTACTATCATCATAGTATAATTAAGAAAATAAAATCTATAACCTTTAGATTTTTTTGATAACCAATAAAATACTCAAAAATAGTTTTTGAATTCAATTTTTTTCATATGAATTAAAGAATATTATCTTTATAGGATAATCCCAAATATATAGATGTTTTAAAATTATATTTTTTTACTAATTTATAACTCAAATAGGGTTGATGAGACTAAATTATTAAACATCTTATTCAAGATATATGCATAGTTGTTCTAAGAGCTTTATCTCACATTGACTTAGGTACAGATGAATAACTCATCAAGCTCCTAATCATATTTTTAGGAATAAGATTTTATATTTCATCAAAGTTATTCTATTAGGGAACATCTAGTAAGGTATACTGAGCATAGATATAAGTATATAAAAGCAAAGTCAAGAGTGTTAACTTTTCATATATTAGATATACATAGTCATATCTTGATAGATTATTTATAAATATGATGAAATATCTCTCCAATAGTATAAATAATCTTGAGTTCTTTACTTCTTATAGTATTTTTTTTATATGCTTAGTTTGCCTTCCTTTAATACAACATATGCAAACATCAAATTCAATAAAGTCTAAATCTTTTAGAGTATTATTCTTCACTAATCTTTTAATTCTTTCTTTGAAGATATACCCCAAACATTTGTACCATAAGACAAAAGATTTTTTATTATTGAAGCTATATTTCAATTCTATATTTGATTGCAAGGTCACCAATATCTTTGCAAACTCAAATTTTAAATTAATTTTATATAAACTATCAAAAAGAATTTTAGAACTTTTATTGAATCATAAAATATATTGAGTTTATCATTACTAAAAGAAAGATAATATCTTAACTTATTAATTTTAGATATAGTAAAAACATAGCATGTGCCCGCAAGATCTATCAGATGACTTGTCTCTAGACATAGATGATAAGTTCCCACTGTTATTACTTTCGCTTTGAGATGATTCCTTATAATGATGAATCTTTTTTTTTATTTTTGAGTCAAAAGAAATCCTTGTATATTACTGATATATAAGTTGAAGCATCAGAATCAATTTATCAAGTATTAAAAGGAATATTTGTAATGTTTGATTTAAACATATAAATGTCAATTTTATACCCTTTTTTTCGAATCATGTCTTATATTTAACATAGTCTTTTTTCATATGTCCTTTCTCACCATAAAAGAAGTATTTTACTATAATTTTTTTTATTAGTCGACTTAGTATTTCTAGACCTAATAAATTTATTTGGTTGATGACTCTTCAACATTCTTGTTTTTACTAGTTTCTTGAGTAGTAGATAAAATATTATAAAATCTTTCTTATCCTAATCTTAATTCTTCCTAAACACAAAGCAAAACTAAGGAGAAAGAGAATTAAGAATGGATTTCATGAGGAAAGGCTAATTCACATTCATGCCTAATGTTTTAAGTTTTTTAGTCTTATTAGCTATATTAAGAATGTTATTTTGAATCCCTTAAGTGTCATCATACTGAGCTATAATTAATTCTTTTATTACTATGCTAGCCAATATTTTGTTAACATATTTAAATCTATCTTCAATAACCCTCAAATATTCCTGTTCACTAGTTTTAAGTGATAATGAAATATTGATATTATTTATAATTATTATTCTTATAAATATAAGACCGAATCTATTAGATATTTCTTGAGCATTTATTTTATTAATTTATTTTCAAACTAGGTTAATATCTAATATACCTAGTATGAACTATATATGTCTTAATTATTTTAAATAATTTGAACTAGAGAGTACATGGACATTGGAAGTATAAGAATGCATAGAAGAAAGTATCACCATAAAATAAAAATATAAAATAATATTAATACTTTAAGTTTTCAATAATATGAGAAACTATTGATATCATTCATATTTCACCTTTGGATAAAATATTGATAGATCCAATGTTTACTCAAAATTATTTATAAAGGACTAATAGTATAATAGTATTGTTACATGTTAGTATATATACCTAACCTACATGTTATCCAAAATAATATATATCATACCTAACCTATAATGGTATACATTATCCTATTATATAATTATTTAAAATAGATTCTTCTTTGAGATTATCTAAATCTCTTAATTATGTATATTATTATGAATATTATTTTTATAATATCATTTAAGACTAATTTTTTATATAATTATATAACTCATTAATCCAAGAAAATTGGACAAGATCAATATAATAATATAAAATATAGTTTAAAATATTTTATAAATAATAAAATATTTATTATAATTCACACCCCATAAGCTTATTATCTTATGCCACTTTGACTACTACTAATTAGATAAAACTTAGAGATATAATTTATAAATAATATTTATTAATTTTTTATTAATCTAATTTATATTGAAATAGTTAATTATTGAACATTAATTCATATTAAAAAAAACTCATATGATGATTGTAATCATGATAAAATATAAATCATGACTTTATTTGAAGAATAAATATTATTTTATAATTTATATATGTGAATAACTAAATAAATATTTTAAAATAATAATTAAAATTTAAATATCACAAATTATTAAAATTACTAATATTTTATATTATAAAACTATAAAAATAATAATTTATTTTTTTAATTTTATATAAAATCTTAATTAGATCAATCAACCCTATTTAATTGGGTAAACACAAAATTGAACTATCCAAAATGAGCTCATAAATTTGGGCCAAACATCAACCTAATAAGGTTAGTTAAAATTAAAATTAACTAAAGCAAAATAATAGTTAAAATTTGACTTTCTCCAAATTTGATCAAATTGATAATCTTTAAATCCTATTAAGTAGTTAAAATATAGGTCAACCCAAAATAGATATTTGACTAGGTCAACATTGGTGAAAGAGTCAAAATTGGTCGAGGGATCAAAAATTAAGTTGACATACTCCAAAAAGATCAAAAATCAATCGCTGCCTTAATTTTGGTCAACATAGGATTTTGACCAATCTTAGGTCAAAATTATAGGAATAGCTCGTCAAAACTTAAAGGTGAGTGGAAAAAAAAAAAAAGGGTAATTGACCAATTAGGTCAAGGTGTGCATATATACAACACCCCCTTTGCCTCTTCTTTTCTAGGTTTTTCTGCCATCACACATTGTGGATTTATTAACTACCACCATTGGATGACACACTCAATCATAAGAGCACCTGTGGATGTTCTTACTAGATTGACGATATCCTTACAATCGACTTTATTATCCAACGCCCAATCGTGCATGACCATTGAGTATGACAATTACAGTGACACCAAATAGAGCTATTGCCCTATTACACAATTGTTGCACCATTGATCATTACTTTTGCTGAGAGATTGCTTTCTCATGACATCAAAGTGGCTTCTCCACTCATCGTAGCCATCACCTACATGGATGGCTCTTCCGACACAACAATCACTTGTTACAAAGCACTTCTAATATTTTCGTCAACCACCTACACCACCCTTCACAGATTCACTATACGTACCAGCCTCCTTTGACTGTCATAGTGTTGTGCACCTAAGTGCAGCCACCTTCAGCCACAACAATGCATATGACATCTAGCAACACCATGCTTCCTTGTTGCTACCCATGGTAACCACAACTTTTCATCACAGCACCCAAGTTTGCAAGACCATCACCCTCGATAATTGCCAAAAAACCATCATGAATCAACGCTAGAGATCAAGATTCTACGATTGCAACTCCTTATAATACTATCAATAGCAATCTACGATACCACCGACATGGGTAAGGAAATCTTCATCGCCCACAAGCGAATGATTATGACTAACTAGATAAACAAAATAGATTAGATCATATTTTATAATTGAAAGGCGATAATACAAATAGATCTAAACTTTTATGATCTAAGATATTTATTTTTGAAACAACAAGCTATGTTGCTAATTATAAGCATAAAATCATACTCATGCTATTATGCAAAATGAATTTAATATTATAATCCAAAATTAAATAGTAATGGACCAAGATTAGGATACATACATTTCAATGTCGTATAGAATATCTTTCAATGTCGTATAGAATATCTTTATTTTATAGTCTGATTCATTGAATACAATAACACTAATATGCAAAGAGAATTAAATTTATCTTTTCCTTTTTTTTCTATCATTCATAAAACCACTATGAATGATAGAATAATCTCGATCATGTCATATTATATCGTAATCCAGAAAGTCTTATTTATTTATAAACGAGAATAAAAGATCTATAATAAATAATTATGAGAATCCTTCCCATTAAGATCATCTACTAAAGAATCCTATCATATATGAATTTTTTTATTATTTGATAATCATAATCAAAATTTAATTAAAATTAAATATATTTTATTTAATTAAATAATCCATATAATCTAACAGACGACCTATAATGATGATAACCCGTACAGGAGCAAACGTAGAAATGGCAAGAGACCACCAGGGCATCACAGTTTATGCTAATAGTTCTGTCCATAAGAAGCTTAATTGCGATCTAACCTACAGCTTTGAAGAAGTCCCATGCAAACAACATGTCCACTTCAAGTTGTCGACACATATGTTCCAGTGAACGAGAATAGACAGCAGTGAAATGACGTGTGGGGAACTTCCTACTTGTCATAAAGCTTTCGTTACAGTATTCTTGTTGGATTATACAGTCTCCGGTTAGAAATAATTCGCACTTAGTAAATGATGCAGTACTATGACTGGTTGATGATCGTTGTTGGAGGTTGATTGGTACAATTCATCTGCATGCAGTACTGCGCAGATTGCATGTGAGTCATTTTAAGATCGGAGGAGTCTCCATTATTGCCTTACTGTTCCACCACACCAGCCACAATTGCCCAACTCTTCAAAGCTGCTCACCAGCAACAGGTGGGTTCTGCGCTATCCTCTGAATCATGGAATCAGCACCGTCACATGAGTTTGGGCAGTTATAAATATAAATATATATATATATATATATATTATATAAAATTAAAAAATAAAATTAAATAATAATAAATTAAATTTATGATATATAACTTTTAATATCATTTAATTTTTTATTTTTTTATTTATAGTCAAATCTAAAAACTAGAATGATCCTGATATGCAACGAGAATTAAGTTCGTTTTTTTATCTTTATATAATCAGAAAGATTAAGAATAGATCTATAATATTAAGAACTAATGTAAAATGATAATTAAAAGAATTACTTCATCATCTTTTAAAACTTTTTATTATAATTAAATTTTTTTACTGATCAATAATTATAATTAAAATCTAATTAAATTTATAATATATTTTATTTAATTAAATAGAACCACCTAATCTATATTTCTTTCACATGGCAAACGATAGACTCCCTTCACTCCCTCTTTCTTAAGCTAATCATTCTGCTAAACACGGAGACAAGAGATAGGCATGCAGTCCTATCAGCTGCTCTATTCAATACCCATTCTGTAGCTCAACAGATGACAGGGAGTCATGGGCCATGAGGTCCCCCGTCACTGAACACAGAGCTAGAGATGCCACGCAAGATGTGTGTTCTCTACACGCACCATTAGGAGCAATAAATTGAGTGCCCAATGCATGCATGTGCGCGTTGGTTCTTGAAGAAAGATTACATGTTCCAAGTACTTTATATCTATCACCTTCATATTTGTTGTCTCATCTTATTTTATTCAGTGTTCTGTTGTGCAATGGGCATTGCCTGTTGTATAGTAATCTATGTCGCACTGTACTCCCAGACTTAGTTGGCCTGATTGGATCATGCATGACCTATATTCTTCTCATGATTAATCATATTGCCAAATCTTCAGACATATAGATATACTGAATGCTTTTCTACTAGCTTAAATATAAATATGAGGAGGAGGAGGATCAGAAAGGAGAACGAGCGAGAAGAATCTAACCGGCCTCAAAACGGTCCAGTCAGGGTTTTATGCGAATACCGTCTTATGGATTATATGGGCCTCCATAAATTTGAGAACGTTCAGTTACACGAGTCTTTGAGCATTTCGCCTCTGCGGTCAAATTGATCGACTCTTTGCCTCTGAGGAGGTGCAAACCAACCCTATTCCGCCGAACCAGAAAGGCCGTGGAAATTCCTTCTTGTTCCCATCTTGCCGCCGCATACTTCTCGCCGTCCCCCTTACTTTCTTCGTCACTCCTCTTCATGGGCCAGACTCAGAGCGATGCCGCTGCCGAAGCTGGGAGCAATACGGAGCAATCACCGCCGTCGATCGAACCCCCTCCGTCTCCGGTCGCTTCTTCCATGGAAGCTCTGGTCGCAGGTCCTTCCTCTTCCTAATAATGTCGATCACTTTTAGCATCATTGTTCTTCTGCAAGAGTTACTCCTTTGATCTTTTCCAATTGGTAGTCTCAACAATCGCAAACGCTTATCAGTACCCAGATCAAAACAAATTAATAGTGGAAGGGGTCACTCCACTTTGCTTGACACTGACGACATCTATTCGTTAATGAAATTTCTTATAGAGTCATGCAAAAAAGCAAAAAATTCTTCTTTGTTCAGTTTGTTAGGTTCAGTTGATGGTTCTATTGAACCAGCAAACTTCTATTGTCAACTTCTTAACTGTATTTTGCATGATTGTCTACTGGTTGAGTTATATGTTTGTTAATTATAACAAATATCATGTTAATCAGGCAATGAAGAAGAATCAGAGTGCTACAACAACAACAAAAACGATAGTCTCAACTATTTGGAATTGGCTACATGAAATTTTTGCCTCTATTAAGATCTGTAAAAAAAAATTTATTTAAATTAAGAGTATTTAAATTTTTATTTATAGTTTATGTTAAAGTCTTTTTAAGTTTTCCTCTATTGCATCATATCACTAATGTTCAATATTTCGCCTTTTTAACTATCATATCTATAGGTCTACTAAGCACATGCTCATACCATCTCAAACAATTCTCTCTCAATTTATCCTATATCGAAGTGGTACATAGTTGTTTATGAATAAAAATATATATTTTTCAATCTTTCCTTATAATTTTGCACATGCACCTCATCATTCTCATCTCAGCAACATAAATTTTTTGTATATGTTTATTAGAATCAAAATAGTTAGAAATAAAGAGACCTATTATATATTAATTATCATGACAAATCCTGACTCTTTAGGAAGTGAAGATGTAGGATATGAGACTTGCATAATTTATGAAATGGCAAATCAAATTTACATCATAGAATGGAACTATGGGAATCCACATGAACCATTTAATTTATTAAAATTTTGAAGGTAACCTTCTTTTAGGAAATAAAGAATCAATAAAACAATGGTTACAACTATATGGAATTGAACTTATGTGCTATGATTAGAAGGATGATATTTGAAATGATATCCAATTTGACAAAGATGGAATTTTAAGATCCAAAGCAAATGTATTACTAACATTTGCAATTAACTCTATTAGGTAATAAATGTTTGTCAAAATCATGGTTAGTGCTGAAAGGAATATATAGCTATAATTTCAAAAAAGGTATATGGTGTGTATCTTTTCCTTTATCGATTTTTTGTGAGCTCTGAGAATTTCTTGGGGTATATTAATTGCAACATAAAACTGTAAGTTGATGAAAAGGACCTGCTCAGGTTTTGAATTAGAGGTGCCAATTTTTCAGAGGTCAGGTCAGGCTGAAATGGGTATCATGGATGCATAGTGCTAACTCAAACTCGGGACGGGTTTAATATTTCTCAAGTTGGACTCAACCAATATATTTAATGAGTCAGGTTGGATCAGGCTGAGCTAGCAGACTTTTACCTTGTTCTTTAAAGAGAAATCAGGTCAATTTGGCTGGAATCTTACCATCAGGTGAATTTTTTGCTTGACGCAGACCCAAAGCCACCTGTTAATTACTTGATCCTGACCTGATCCGACATTTCAATTACTTTAGTAATCTGAAAATGGAGAGAAATGAAGTTTTTCAAGGATATTATCTTCTATGCCATGTCTCCTTGTATGATTTTCATCTTACTTTTAATGAATTTGGAGAATTACTTAAGAATGGAGAAAAATATTAAAATATTAAATAATTTTCGATATGCAGAAGCAATGGCAACTGGAGACAATGACAGTGAAGAGGTATGCTATTTCCTTTTACTTCTAATATTTATTATGAGTTTCTATTCGGAGGTTTTATTGTTTATATTTTACGGACTAGCAAGTGAATGATCCATATACGTGAAATATTTTCTTGAATGCTTCCATAGTCACTGGAAGAGAAGGCACAGAGAGCATTGAATTGTCCATGTGTTGCTGACTTGAGAAAGGGTCCCTGTGGGGTTCAGTTTTCAGAGGCATTCGTCTGTTTCATTAAGAGCACTGCAGAAGAGAAGGTGATTATTTTCTTGAACTCTGCATTCTGATTCATTTTAGTAGCTTTGGTCGCTTTTTGCCTTGGCCTTTTACTGGTTTGTGTCCTTTTAGCATTCACAGAAGGATATTGCTTCTTATTCTTGCTGGAATAACTGAGGCAGGTTATGATTGTATAATGGACTTGATTTGGTTACGCAGGGATCAGACTGTGTGAATCCTTTTGTCGCCTTGCAGAACTGCATTAAGGCAAACCCTGATGCGTTTACCAAGGATATTTTGGATGAAGAGAAGGAACCTGAAGAGGAGAAAGTTCAAGACTACAAGATTATACCTCCATCATGGTCCAGAGAACCGAGACCAAAGAACTGAGATGCTAAACCTCCTCACCATTTTCAAAATAACACAACCTAAATGACTGATTCATCTTTTCAGTTTTAGATAGTCGTTGCAGTTGATGACACACTTCACTTATATATTTCTGTGCATTCCATTTTACTATCTTTATTGTATTAGCTTTGTTCAGCCTAAATTATGGATCCCAAGATCATGCAAATTCTATTTCTTGTTCAGAACTTGTTGCAATTCATAATGGATTTTAGGAAGCTATGATGATTAGCAGCATTTGAAGAGCAGCAACTTCTTTGAAGGTTAATAATGGTGTATAAGCTTGGCTTAAAGCGCCTTTTGAAAGAGTATTGAATTGTTCAGAATTAGCTTGTATCTTCTCTTCAAATTACGGTTCTTTGAGAATATGTAGTGCTAAGGTATGCTTATTGAGTTATCTTGTTTTTAGTGTCACAAGTAATTAATTTCATGGTGATTGAACAACAGATGCTGTCTTTAAATCCAATAGTTTGTAACTTAAATGTGAAGGATTAGTGCATATATGTTCTTTTAATAGAGGAGTGACCAGGGAAGCTAAAAAGTCATAAACATGATTCGTCTTTTTTTTGGAACTATATTGACTGACAAAAGTCATGTGCACTGGATTCATCCTTTTAATTAAAATCCAATCACTTGCAGATAAATTATGACAAGTGAATGAAAGCTAAGTGTAAATTATCATTCAAATTTCTCCTAAATTTCAAGCTTAATAATTGACAATATACCACCATAATCAAATACATTTTTGAACCATGTTTTCTAAAGCACCATGCGGGAGTCCTCATCGAGCCAACAATATATTAGGCGGATGACGTATAATTCAAGCCGTCATCCTAAAAATGCCGATGTCGAGTCTCCATGCAACCGAGTAATCATCAAGAAGTATCACTCCTACCTGTCCATAGTGTTGCTTGAAGGCAACGAAAGAGCACCAGCAGTGCAAAGGTAGCAGATGTTACCAACAAAGCAGTCGTGTCACATTCTTCATTCCCACCACGACTGCTCTAATAGGAGACAGTCAAAACAAGGAGAGTCCAACTTCTTAGCTATCAGTGACCCTCTTTCCCACTCTGACATTGATTGGGTCTGAGTTTGGTGCAACCATTCCCACCACAAAAAGAAGCCCAATGCGTTGTTGGCCAATACAAGGAAAAGAACAATTCCTTACCCATCCTAATTCCTTGATCCCTCCGCTTCCATCACGACTCCATGTCCCACCACATCGAACCACCCTTGCCTTGCACACCTCGGCAAGGCATATGTTAAGTCCGCCGAGTCTCATCCCTGCACCAAGAACGCCGCTTGCACGTGGCATGATCCCCTCGAAGACTAGGCCACATGAATTTGATGTTGTTGCTGGTAGCTCTGCTGCTGAATTCGGCCATGCCGGCATCCGGTGGCAGCTTCGAGGAGGAGGAGCTGTACCACAACGAGCGTAATGATCTGATCCAGCTTCGCGACTCGCTGAGCTCCGCCATGAGCCTCCACTCCAACTGGACCGGCCCTCCTTGCCACAACCACCGCAGCCGGTGGCTGGGCATCACATGCTTCAACTCCAACGTCGTCGGCCTCGCTCTCTACGGGATTCAGCTGACGGGCTCCCTCCCATCCACGGCTCTTCAGAACGTGCTGCAGCTCGCCAGCCTTAATTTCAGCGACAACGCCCTTCATGGCAATCTTCCGAGTCTGCAAGGCCTCGTTCATCTTCGCTCTGTGTCCTTCGCTAGAAACCGGTTCTCGGGATCGATTCCCGCGGAGTTCGTCGCCTTGCCGAACCTGTCTCGGCTGGAGCTCCAGGATAATGTTCTCAGTGGAGCAGTTCCGCCATTCGATCAACGAACAATGGCGGTGTTCAACGTGTCCTACAACTTCCTCGTAGGCAGCATTCCCAACACCTCAGTCGTGCAGGGATTCCCCAGCACGGCGTTCGATCATAACACGCAGTTGTGTGGACGGCCATTGGCAAAGCCATGCCCCACCGCTCCTCCTCCTCCTCCTACTGTCTCCCCTGTTCCTCCCCTCGGACGTGCAGGCGGCGCACTTTCTCCTCCTGCCACGTCATCGAGCAGCAAGACATTGAGACCTCGGATTCTCGTTCTGGTCGCCATTGTCACAGCCACGATTGCCTTCATGGTGATGTTTTGCTTCCTGTACTACTCGAAGAGGTATTCTAAGAAGGCCAAACAGACAGCACATGTTCCAGGTATAACACTACAACCTTCACAGTCCAAACTCTGGTCTGTGTTCTACTTGACGGAAGAATCGATCACGGCATTGACAGAAAAGGAAGCAAAAAGCTCAGAGAGCGTAGCAGAGCCAAAGAAGATCGTAGACTTGACGTTCCTCGACAAACAGAAGGCGACCTTCGACCTCGACGATCTGCTGAGTTCTCCCGCGGCGGTGATAGGGAAGGGGCTGCTGGGGAGCACCTACAAGGCGACGCTCGGGTCGGGTGCAGTCGTCACCGTGAAGAGGCTCAAAACCATGCATGAGATGAGCAAGAAGGAATTTGCTCATCAGATGCAGCTGCTTGGGAAGCTGAAGCATGAGAACCTCGTGGATATCATCTCCTTCCATTACTCCAAGGAGGAGAAGCTTGTTATCTATGAGTACGTCCCTGGTGGAAGCTTGTTTCAGCTTCTTCATGGTAACTACTCTTCTCCTACCTCTCGCTTAAAGAGCAGAAGATAATCCATGGTTTTGTGGTCGTAGATAACAGAGGTGAAGCAAGGGTGCCTTTGAAATGGGCTGCGCGCCTAAACATAGTGCAGGGAATAGCAAGAGGCTTAGCTTACCTCCACCAGTGCATGCCCTCTCACAGAGTTCCTCATGCAAACCTGAAGTCCTCCAATGTCCTCATCCTTCGTAGAAGCATGAACTACTACTCCAAGCTCACAGATTACGGCTTCCACCATCTCCTACCTTCAAGTCACAGCCACAGGTTGGCCATTGTGAAGGCACCAGAGTTCTCTCATGGTAAGAAGCTCGCCCTCAAGGCCGATGTCTACTGTTTCGGTCTGGTGCTTCTGGAGGTCATTACCGGGCATGCAGCGGGTGATGGGGAGGAAGATTTGCCGGGCTGGGTGAAGCTGGTTGTCAACAACGATTGGTCGACCGACATCCTCGACCTGGAGATAGTGGCCGAGAAGGAGAGCCATGGAGATATTCTGAAGCTGACGGAAATTGCTCTGCATTGCACGGAGTTGGAACCGGAAAGGCGGCCGACGATGAGCGATGTGGTCAGGAGAATTGAGGAGATCAGAGGAACCAGCAGTGGGAGAAGATGATGCTGCATGCCATTGAAGTGCTTGCATTGCATTGGGTGTTTGTGGCCCGGAAATCGAAGTCTACTGTACTATAACAGCTTAAGTCGTTCAGATAGAGCATTATAATTCAAGGGAATAAGAGATTTACTTGTGCGCGCAGTTCATTGCTGTGATCTGCTTCTTGCAGAAGATGCGGGGCCGACCAAAGATGTCGTGCCTTCTTATCTTCTCGCACTTTTTGCAAGAGATGATGATCAGTATGTTAAACTGAATTGTAAAGATAAAAGTATATTGAATATGGCTCAACAGAGTCTTATTTATACACATAAGAAGAGAGAAGAAGAGAAGATTTTCCTCAACAACTAAGAGGATTTTTCTCAACAAACTAGCGGGATTTCCTCATATAGTTAAGGAAATCTTATCCGCTATCATGCCCCCGCAAGATGGTACTCCTATCAAGGATACCAATCTTGGATCGATGGAATGAAAATAGTTTACGGGCAAGAGGCTTCGTGAGTGAGTCCGCTAGTTGATCAGCTGTATGTACGTGAGAGACACGTAGTTGATGTCGGACAACTTGATCTCGCACGAAGTGAAAGTCGATGGCGATGTGTTTCATGCGTGAGTGGAATACTGGATTGGCACACAAGTAGGTAGCTCCAATATTATCACAATATATTGTAGGAGGAATGGGAGAGGCGACGTTGAGTTCCTTAAGGAGATTTGTGACCCAATTGAGTTCAGTAGTAGCTGTAGCAATAGCACGGTATTCAGCTTCAGTCGTAGACCGTGCGACTGTCTTTTGCTTCTTAGAACTCCAACTGATAGGATTAGCTCCAAGGAAAACAATATACCCCGAGAAGTTCTATCATCAAAGTTCCCCGCCCAATCAGCATCGACAAAGGCATGGAGATTAAGTGGGGTGTGTTTGCGGAGAAATAGGCCATGATGAAGGGTTCCTTTAAGATATCGTAGAATTCGTTTGACGGCAGACCAATGTGTAGTAGATGGCTGGTGCATGAATTGAGACAACTTATTAACTGCAAATGAGATATCTCGGATCGGGTGAGAGCCAAGTACTGTAAAGAGCCAAGTACTTGTCGATATTGAGTAGCATCCGAAGCAGGACTTCCATCACATAATTTGAATGATGCACTAGTAGAGAGAGGAGTTGTAACTTCTTTTGCATCCTGCATGTTTGTTTTGGATAATAGGTCTTGAATATACTTTCTTTGTGATAGGAGAAGACCTGAAGATGTAAATGTTGCTTCAACTCCAAGAAAGTAACTTAAGGGTCCAAGATCCTTGAGGAGAATCGATCGACCAATTGTGTTATGAATGTGTGAATCTCTAAGGATCATTGCCTGTAATAATAATATCATCCACATATACGAGAAGATATATTGTGTGTCTTTGTTGTCGAAAAATAACGAGGTATCGACTTGGAGTTGATGAAACCAATGATGTAAAAATGAACCAAGTTCAAGATACTGTGCTCTTGGAGCTTGACGAAGTCCATAAATAGCTTTGTGTATTTGAATGTCTTGAAGCCAGGGGTTGCTTTGCATATAGACATCTTCGCTTAGAGTCCCCTGTAGAAAGGCATTATTAACATCTAGTTGTCGTAGCTGCCAGCCTTTTGAGACGGCCAAACTTAGAATAAGTCGAATTGTTATGGGTTTAACAACAGGACTGAAAGTCTCTGTGAAGTCAACTCCAGGTCGTTGATGAAACCCTTTGGCTACTAGACGTGCTTTATATCTAGCAACAGATCCGTCTGGGTTCCGCTTAATTCGAAAGACCCATTTACACCCGATGATATTTTGTGTAGGATGAGGAGGTACAAGGGTCCACGTGGAGTTATGGAGGAGGGCATCATATTCTTCACACATGGCTTTACGCCAGTGTGGAAATTTTTGGGCTTGAGTAATTGTGGTAGGTTCATTGATCTCAGAAGAGGATTTTGTGGTAGCAAGTAGGTCGAGGACTTGACGTGGTTTGAATATACCACTCTTGGAGCGTGTTGTCATTGGATGTGTAGGAGCTATAGCTTGTGTTGTTGGTATAGGTAGTGGAGAGACATTAACACGGGTTGGAGCAGGCTGAGGTACTTCAGTAGCATTGTGTTCAGAAGAGGGTAAAGAATGTTGTATTTCCGAGGGCATTACGTCAGTAGTAGGAGGAGAAGAAATAGAGGGAGTGAGAAGTTGTTGAACCGGAGAACAAGAGAGTGCGGATCCCGAGGCAAGGGACTGGATGGTGTCATAGGACGTTCGTGGATGGGATCGGAGGGATACTCCAGTGACTTAAGTTTGTCGAATAGCTTGCACGGTAGGAGATTTGTGAAAAGGAAAAGTAGACTCCACAAAAGTAACATGACGTGATATAAAGACTCTTTGAGTTTGGGGTTCAGTAATAACGGAAAGCATTATGTTCTAGAGAATATCCTATAAAGGTGCAAGGCTTGGATCGGGTGTTAGTTTGTGTGAGGTATAAGGTCAGTAGCCATGGATAACATAAACAGCCAAAGACTTTGAGTTTCTGAAGATTTGGAGGCTTGTTGAAAAGTTTTTCAAATGGTAACTGGTATTGTAGGATTGGAGTAAGCATACGATTAATTAGATAGACGGCAGTTTGAAAGGCTGCTGACCAAAAAGTTGGGGGCATAGATGCTTGATGTAGAAGTGAGAGACCAGTTTCAACTATATGTCGATGTTTGCGTTCTGCAGAACCAACTAATTGGGGAGTATGTGGGGGTGACTTGAGGTGTTGTATACCACAAGCTGAGAGACAAGATGTGAGGGCTTGATATTCACCTCCGCCATCAGAGTAAACCGTTTTGATTGAAAACTGAAAGAAATTCTCGACCAACTTCCGAAAGTTGGTAAAGACTGTTGAAACATCAGATTTGTGGCGGAGAGGATATAACCATGTGTACTTGGTAAAATAGTCGACAAAAATGACATAAAATCTAAACTTGTCAAAAGAAGGGGTTGGGGCAGGGCCCCAAACATCTGTATAAATAATTTCAAATGGTTTAGAGCAAGATATGGAGGATACTCCAAAAGGTAGTCGATGACTTTTATTGCTAAGACAAGCATCACAATGCATATTAATGCTACTGGTTTTAAAAGTAGGAAGAGAATAACGAGAAAGTAATTTATGCTGGATAAAGGAGGAGGGGTGACCAAGACGACGATGCCACACATCAACTGGAGCTGCAATGGAAGAGTGAGCAGTAGGCTGGGTAAGTTGCGAAGCTGATGGCCACTCATAAATGTTGTCTTTATTCTGGCCTTGGACTAAGGATGCCCCCGTGCTCAAATCCTTAACAAGAAAAGAGTCAGGAAAGAATTCAATGGAGGTATTATTCTGTTTACAGAATTGAGAAACGGAAATAAGATTTCGTGAAATGTGAGGTGCACACAAGACATCATCGAGTGTAAATGTTGTTGTAAGTGAATTAAGTGTTGTGGAACCAGTATGAGTAATGGGAACTCTTTTACCGTCACCGATGATGATATCTTCATTGCCGCCATAGGTGTTGTGGATGGACAGGTTCTGAAGATCAGACGTGATGTGATGAGAGGCTCCAGAGTCCATAAGCCAATTAGATTGGCTAGTGGTTGGAGTAGTCATGAGATTCGCTTGAGGCCACCGTGATGGAGCAGGGGTTCTGGGTCGAGACCGGCATACTTTCGCAGAATGTCCGACTTTATCACATAGCTGCGACAACTTCGTTGTTGGTCGATGCGATCAGGACGCCAGGGCTGTTGAGTGTTGAAGTTGACATCTTGAAAGCGATGATGGGGATGAGAAGAGGTTTGCTTGGGACTCATAGGTTCGGGAGGCAGTTGAGCCCGGCTTTTGTTGACTTGCGCATTGTCCTGGTTGCTCTTCCTTGTCGATTTTTGACTGACCTGAGCTGTGATAGTTGGTTCGGGTGACTTGTCATGGCACTTCAAATACATCTCATAGTCAGTCAACTTGTCATATAGTTCTTCAAATGATATTGGTGAGTCGCGTGCCCGAATTGTCTGCTTGCTAGTTCTTTGTATTCGTCCCTAGGCCATTAAGTGTATGGATGAGGACTTCTTCTTCACCAAGGGAGTGACCTATCAAAGTTAAGTCATCGATGATAACTTTGATATTTTGTAAGTAATCAGTAATAGTACTTCCCCCTTGTTTCACTCTCATCAGATTGGATAAGAGTCCGAGCATGCGAGTACGCGAGCGATTTGCCAATGTGGTTTGCAACTTCGACCATGCTTCTGCAATGGTTGTACATGAAGATATTAGTGGGGCAATGGACCCAGCAACTGAGGCTTGAATGGCTTGGAGGATGAGGCGGTCTTGACGTAACCATAGTTTGTAGGCTGGATTTGGTGTTGGATTGGATCCTCCTGGGATGTTGAGGACTTCAGATGGACAATTGAGAGAGCCATCGATGTAACCTAGGAGGTCATATCCAAATAGAAGATTAGAAAATTGTGCACGCCAAGATGCGTAATTTCCATTTTTGGATAACTTGAAAGGAATGAGTGCCGCTGCATTGATGGTGATGAGGTTTGAAGGTTGAGAAATACTATGGTTCCCTGCAAGTACAACGACTGGGATGTTAGAGGTAGACGATGAAGCTGATGAAGCCATTTGATGAGACGATGGCGTCAATCAGTTGGGAAATTTGTCGGATGTAGCTATTGCCGCTGTCAACCCGCCAGATTGGTTCTGCGGCGAGCGGTGCAGGGAAGCAAGTGACACCAAGGAACGAGTGCGTTCGGTGGAGGTTGGCAGTAGAGGCGAGAGTGATCTCGGTAGAGAATAGCGCCGAGAGTGGTCTCGGTAGAGAATAGCGCCGAGACTGAGAGCAGCGGTGCTGTCCTATTTCTGTCACACCGCACTCTGGCCGTGGGGGTTTAAGGAAGCAGCGACGTCGACGTCGATGGTCACTAGTAACGGCGGCAGTAGAGAGGCGACTGACCGGAGGGCGTAGCAGGCGACGGGACCTCGCAGGCCTTGATAGCTGGGTGGATGCCACGCGAAGGTGCAGTGGCTTCGGTTGGAAGGAAGGAGAGCTCGCCGGTCCTTGCCGATTGGTCCGGCCACTGCTAGGCCTGGACGCAACTCCTGCGCTATCGGCGAGCGGTAGAGGGTAGCTTTCACCCGTGGAAGCAGAGGAAGCAGGGGAGGAGACCTGATCTGGCGCGATCAAGGTGGTGGTCCGAGGATGGCAGCGGAGGATAGCTTTCGCCGAACTTGCAAGACACCGATTGCTGTCGTCGGACAGCGAGAAGAAGGAAAAAAAAAAGAGAGAGCTTGTTCTTAGACAAGCGGCTCTGATACCATGTTAAACTGAATTGTAAAGATAAAAGTATATTGAATATGGCTCAACAGAGTCTTATTTATACACATAAGAAGAGAGAAGAAGAGAAGATTTTCCTCAACAACTAGGAGGATTTTCCTCAACAAACTAGCGGGATTTCCTCATATAGTTAAGGAAATCTTATCCGCTATCACAGTAAGGAGGCTTCGTACTGCCTCAGTTGTGGTGCTCCAAGGTTAATTCTCTAATCCTCTGCTCAACGATTCTGGATTCCAGGTGCCCAATCACAACTCATGCGAAGCATCTGAAAGTGACGTGGTTGCGGATTCGGGTTTTTGACTAGCATGCCACGTGACTCCCTGTCGATTTTTTTTAAAAAATTATTAAATCATAGTAGTGGCTACAAAATCAATGGGTAGAAAAGCTCAATAAGATATATCATTCTTGAGTTGGTTGTTGAGTTCTTCACAAAATAACAAATCTACATGTATCCTATTTCATGTTCAAAATAATAATATTAACTTTTAAATTATAGTTCATAATATTTTTATATAAAATATTTGGTTAGTACGGTACTTGAGTCCGCATGTTATAAAATTTACTTATTTCTTGAGTCTTGAAATGATTTTTTTTTATTACTATCCCTCACATTTGGGTCTTCTAAGTATGATAAGAATCGTCATTGTTTTCATTTATACTAGATTTTTTACTTAACTCTCATCATATTCTATTGTAATCGATCGATCTCGATCATTCTTGACCATACATCTAAAATCTATAGAAAATAAATTAATATTAAGATATCTATCATAATATATACCATAATTGTAGACCCATGCTGATTGATTGGTTCTTTAAGTTCACAAAATAGCTAATCTATATGTATCCCATTTCATGTTCAAAATAATAATATGGATCTCCAAATTGTAGTCTATAATATTTCTTATAGAGCATTTACTTACCGCAATACTTGAGTTCGTTTGTTATAAAAATCCACTCATTCTAAGTATCAGCCCTTATATTTAACTCTTACGACAAGAATTATTATTATTTCTATTTATGTTAAAATTTTCACTTAATCCTCATCACATCTCACTATAATATATACTCATCATAATATATACTATAGTTGTAGGCCCAATTGATTATTTTCTCGAGTAAACATTATTATGTTCCCCTAAGCTTTTGAGATACCCTTAGACAATCATTGATGATGGCAACCATCTTCCTCAACAAGGCTTCCACACTAGTTTGATGGTTACGATAATGGTTATTATTTTGGTTTACCTAGAGTTCTTAAAGAGCATCGGCAACAATAGCTAAGAATACCTCCATTCCAGTACTATCATTCCTCGGCCTCTCCTAAAACCAAGTCCCAGTGAACCAATCATCAAAGTCTCTCATGACCAACCATAGGAAGGTTGCCAACTTATCCTATAGCTACCTTGCAATTTGACACTCAAAGGGGATATGTTTCGCAAATTTCAAACATACTTTATAGATGGGTATAACATAATTTGTGAATAAACTATACCAATAATGTAATCTAAAGTAGATAATCTATTTCACATAAGTTTTCAAAGGAAAATCTTGATCTTAGAATAAATTTTCATATTCCATAACGTTATCCATCCAGACTAGTGATCATTTTCGGGCTGAGATCTCTCTCTCAACAATTGGTAGGCACTTTTAACAGTTGCTTGTCCATCTGGAGTTGAAATCCATACCCATCTATCATCAAAGGCAGCTATAGGAATATAGATACTCAACATTCCCTCAATCAAGCAGGGGTGAAAGTAATACTTAAGTAGCTCAAGGTTCCATCCATTTCGAATAATTAAATCAAAGACAATAGAGATAGAATTAAAGTAATCAATATTAACAAGCATCGACATATAGTAGATTAGCAAAGTTTGAATCCAAGGGTTATTCTAACAATGAATCTTAAGACCATCTCTTATATATTTTTTTGAATCTTAAGACAAGGGTTATTCCATAAAAAATTTACAAATGCTGGCCCAAGTTTAAAAACAATCTTTACTTCTACCCAAATCCCAAGGATTTCTCCCTATACTTGATTCGTAGGATCCTCTTCCAAAGCTGATCAATATTATTCAAAATTGGAGACAATCGCTTACCACATATGGCCTTCCTAGCAATCTTAAGGTTCCTTTGTGATGCACATATTCAAAATAAAAACATTGACCTCAATGCTATAGTTTATAATGTCTCTATACAAAGCATTTAGATACCATGATAGTTGAGTCCACTTGTTACAAAAATCCACTCATACCTCTGAATATGAAAGAATTTTTATCTGTTGCCATCGCTCACATTTGGCCATTATGAGTGCGGCAAGAATTGTCATCTCTTTTGTTTGTATTGGGTTTCCTACTTGATCCTCGATACATCTCGTTACAACCAGTCGACCACGATGATCCCTGAGCACATACTCGAAATTTGTAGCAAATGAATCAATATTAAAATACTCATCACAATATATACTGTAGCTGCAGATTCATCATAATTGATTATTTTGTTAAGTACACATCCGTAGATTCGTCTCAGGCTTTTGAGAAACCCTTAAGACAATCATCGATAGTGGCAACTACCTTCCTGAACAAAGCTTCCACACTAGTTTGAGGATTACGATAATGGTTATTATTTCAATTTACCTAGAGTTCCCAAAGACCATTGACAATAATAGCCAAGAACACCTATCTCTTAATACTATCATTGCTCGACCTCTTCGCCAACCAAGTCCTAATGTATCAATCATCAAAGTCACCCATGACCAGGAAGTTTGTCAACTTTGTTGAGTCTCGAATTTTAATGATGAAACTAATTGATTGTGGTTTATTGTCTAACTACGTTTTGAGTCATGCAGATTTACTATCATTCAGGATTAGACAATTGACGTAGGAGGAATCAACGTTATGCCAAAGAAAATTAAATCAGGATATTAGACGTTGAGTTAGAGGACCGATCGATAATCGACAGAAGATTTCGGATAAAGATATCGGGCATCGGGCCGAGAAGAGTGGTGTTGCACCAAGGAGATCAGGGTTATGGAGGTTAACCGCCGATTAGGCAATAGGCCGCAAGAGAGGACGGTATGCTGAAGAACTGGATGAAGCACCGACCAATGATGTGTTGGGCAATAGGATATTGATTCATGTAATAATTATCTAGATCGAAGTAGGATTAAGATTTTAGTGTGTAGGATTAACTACGATAACAATGAAGGCATAACGCGAAATAAAGTACCGAAGTTAAGTACAATAGAATCGTTGAGAGTTCGAGAGTTCGATATAAGTCCGAAGATTCGTCGAGAGTACTACCGGAATTGGCTGAGAATGAGTAGGGTTCTTATTGAAGGATTTTCGAAAGTTCACCGAAAGGTTCGTCAAAAGTTCATGGAGCTCATCAAGAAAGATCGGAGCTTGTTGAAAAGCTCATCGGAACTCGCCAAGATCATCATGAAGTCTAGGAGCTTACTGGGAGTCCATAGAATGGTGTCCAAAGTTTTGTCGGAAGACCGTCAGAAGTTCATCGAAAGCTTGTCGGAAGAAGTCTTGACTTGCCGGATATTGTTTAGCTTAGAAAATATCTTTAATTTTATAGTTAGTATATAATTAGAATTAGGATTAGGTGTTAATCCTATAACTCTAGTAGGGGTCAACTGAGCCCAGTAATGGACTAGTTTGGGTCGAGTTCAAGACCCAATCAGAAGTGCTGGACCTTGTTTAGCGGTTGCACTGCTAAACTGGGGCAGTGCCACCGCCCTAGGTCCAGCTCCCTAAGATGTACTAAGTGGTGGTACTGCCCAGTACATTAATTGTGGTAGTATGTCAGACAGTAGTATCGCTAGACTGGGCAGTGGTACTGCCCAGTGTTAGGGTCAAACTGGCGATGGTACTGCCAGTGATAGGTGATGATACGCCAATACCCGGTAAACCCGGGATGAAAAAAAATTTTGGCTTTAAGTTTAAATTAAATTGGAGCTTATAAAAATTCCTCCCATCCCTGGGTTGCATACACAAGCACACTGAATCTAAAAGTAGGAAAAAGCTATTGAAATCATTTCTCTCCTCTAGTCTTTAGTTTGAATTTAGCTTAAAGAGAGGAGTGTGTGTGAGTACTTGTAAAAAGGTTACCTCCTAAGCCCCTCAAAAGGATAGAGCATTGTAAGAGACTTATCTTCGCCTATTGGAAGGACAACAACTAGTGAAAAGTCGATGGCTTCAAGTGAAAAGGAATCAGGAGTGGCCATAAGTCGTATGACCGAACCACTATAAATTTGGTTTGCGTTTACTTTCTCGCAATTTACATTTCAACAAACCATCTTCACTTGTTGCTCTATTTCTTAATCACTAAATGCTCGTAAGTTAATACGTTTTCAATATGTTTTAATCAAAAATCATTTTAATTGAAACATGACTCTTTTTATACGAAGGTTTTGAAATCGTCAAAATTTATCATTCTTAACTGCTACACTAATTCATCCCTCCCCTCTCCTCGTTAGTGTCAAATCGACACTCAAAGAGGATGTCTTACAAATCTCAAATATACCTTATAGATGGGAACAAATAACGGTGCTAGAAACAAGTAACCAAGCTTAGGCGAAAGCCACAAGGGTAGAGTTTCTTATTTGAAGCTATGCAGTGAGGAAGCAGTTAGGTTACCCACTTTTCTAGTCTATGTGCAAAGAGAATCATGGTGGCATACGAATCACTTCATCTTGAGACCATAGCAAGTTACAGACAATACCAATCAATCCCGGGCCATAAACTAGATTAGATTAGATAGCACCATAATACACTTCTAGATAGCACCATAATACTTCCTTAGCGAAGACTAGCGCCATCCCCCTTAAGCAATTCAAAGGCACTGAAGTAAGTCGGAGATATAGAATCGATACTGTGAAGTTGGTAACCTATTCCACATAAGTTTCAATCATAAAATCTTGGTCTTAGGGTAAACTTTCACATTTCATAATGCTATCCACCCAAACAAGTGATCAGATCTCCTTCTCAGTAGTTGTTAGGCACTATTAGCAATGGCTTGCCCATCTGGAGTTCAGATCCAAACCCATTTATCATCAAAGGGGGCTGCAGGAATATAGATTCTCAAAATTTCCTCAATTAAGAAGGGGCAAAAGCATGACTTAAGCAATTCAACGTTCCATCCATTTTGACTAATTAAATAAAAGATAATAGAGATAGAATTAAAGTAATCAATATTAACAAGCATTAATCAATGGTTGATAAGCAAAGTTTGAATCAAAGAGTTATTCAAACAATGAGTCTTAAAACCATCCCCTATATATTTTTTGAAACTAACCTCACTGTCGACAAGAAGTTTACAAATCCTGGCCCAAGTCTAAGAACAACCTTTACTTCTACCCAAATCCTAAGGATTTATCTCCTCATACTTGGTTTGTAGGATCCTCATCCAAAGCTGATCAATATTGTTCAAAATTGGAGACAACTACTTAATACATATGGCCTTCCTAATAATCTTAAGATCCTCTATGCCTAGCACAACTTCCCTGCCCCCAAACTCTATACACACACAACTGCTTAGCACGTATGGCCTTCATAATAACCTTAAAGTCCCTTATCTCGTTGTACCTTTTTAGGTTTGATAATAGTGTCCCAAATGATGAGGTTCATCTTGTTACTGTTGTTGTTCCTATTCCAAATATTTTTTTAGATTTTTTTATTTTTAAAAATCTTATCAAAAATATTAAACTTCATGGAGGTGTGAATAAAGATAACATTAAGCATAACATTTATTAGTGTAGCCTTTCCAGCCTCAGATAGGACGCCTTTAAACTAGCCTTGCACCATATTAAGTGCCTTAACACCAATCCTCCTATAAGATATATAAACTCCTCGATAAAGCATATGCCATCTCCCCTCTTTAATATCCAACAATTGAAAGATTCTATTTCTCTCTGAAAGATTGGAATTCTGGCAGAAATAGAATTCAAGCTTGTTCCTATTTATAGAGAGAACCGTGAGAGATTCACAAGTATAAAGGATTTTTCTGACGGTGTCATAAGACATAGAGTTATATTTAAAAGCAATCAAAAAGTCATTAGCAAATATCAAGTAGGGCATTTTTTTGTCATAGATATTAGAAGGGAAAAACTTCTAAGAACTCATACATTTCTTGAAAAGGTTGATTAGATTCTATTGTACGAATAAGTATGGTGATATGGGATCCTCTTAACTATGATGGGAAAACAAAGAAGAACTTTTGTATATGAACAAATACTAGTAGGCTGTAACACATAACAGAATTAAATGGAAATCATAATAAAATAGAATACCAAGATTTACGTGAAAAACCCCTTCAACGTGAAGGGTAAAAGTCACGGGGCAAATCAGAAAAAATCCACTATATAAATAATAAATGTATAATTCTCGAATCTTTTGCCTAAAACCCAAGTAACAATCATAAGAGAATAATTGGGATACAAGGATCATGTCACTGTACATAATATCCAAAACCTCCACAAACAATCATAGTAAAAATTCACTATAGATCTGATCTAACCTGAGATGAGAAACTATTTGGATGAATGAGAATAATTTCTGCATTTTTCTTGACTTCTTCCCTTTTTTTCTCTTATTTTTCTACCCTTTTCTCCTCTCTTTGAATCTCCTTTGCTGTTGTAAAGTTTCTACCTTTTGCTGTGAATTTGATCTCTCTTTTCATAGCCATCATTAGTCTCTCATCTAATTAGGGTTTAGGTTAAATAAAGAGAGTGGGCTATGGGCTGATAAAGCCCATATGGGCTGAATTGGGCTGTCAGCCCAATAACCTCCCCCTTCAGCCTATAAGGGAGGTTGTCCCTTTTGCTCCTCAATGTATATCCATGCCGATCAACTGTCGGCACATCTCCTGCCTCTCTTTCGGTAAGGTTTTTGTCAACATGTCTGCTCCATTATCATATGTATGAATTTTCTGAAGTTACAACTGCTTCTCTTCAAGTATATTTCGAATCCAGTGATATCTGACATCTATATGCTTTGACTTGGAATGAAAAGTTAGGTTTTTACATAAATGGATGGCACTCTGGTTGTCATAATGCACTACATAGTTTTCCTATTTCAGCCCCAATTCTTATAAGAATTCTTTCATCCATATCATTTCTTTGCAAACCTCTGTAATAGTAATATATTCTGCCTCTATGGTGGAGAGGACAATACACATTTGAAATCTGGATTGCCATGACACAACTCCCCCTGCAAAAGTAAGTATAAAACCTGATGTAGATTTCCTTGTATCAATATCTCTGGTCATATTTGCATCTGTATAACCCGTTAGCACAAGTGGTCCACCTCCAAAGCTTAAACAAACCTTAGAGCTTCCTATGAGATATCTCAAGATCCACTTCACTACTGCCCAATGCTCTTTGCCTACATTTGTAAGAAATATGCTAGTAACACCCACTGCATATGCGATGTCCGGCCTCGTACATACCATTGCATACATTAAACTTCTAACTACTGAAGTATAAGGAACCTTTTGCATTTTCTCCTTCTCCTCATCACTTGACGGACTCTGTTCTGAGCACAACTTGAAGTAACCTGAAAGAGGAGAACCAACTGGCTTTGTATTGCTTATACTGAACCTTTCTAATACCTTCTCGATATACTTCTCTTGTGACAACCAAATCTTCTTATTTTTTCTATCACGAGAAATCTGTATGCCTAGTATTTACTTTGTTGGCCCCATATCCTTCATTGCAATGGACTCACTCAGTTTCTTCTTTAACCTATCAATTGTATACATATCTTTCCCAAGGATAAGCATATCATCAACATAAAGTAAGAGAATAATAAAATCCTCACCAAACCGTTTGATGTATATATAATGATCTGAAGCTATTTTTTGTATCTATTTTTAATCATAAATGAATCAAACTTTCTATACCACTGTCTTAGAGCTTGCTTCAATTCATACAAACTCTTTCTTAACTTATAGACAAAATTTTCTTTACCTTTGACTTTGAAACTTTCTGGTTGCTCCATATAAATTTTCTCCTCCAAATTACCATGAAGGAAAGTTGTCTTCACATCTAACTGCTCCACCTCCAAGTCCTAGGTAGCAGCAATACCTAGAGCAACATGAATAGAAGACATTTTAATAACAGGATAAAAAATCTCTTCAAAGTCAATACCTTTCTTTTGACCAAAACCTTTCACAACCAATCTAGCTTTGTACATTGGTTGAGAACAATATTCTTGAGTCTTCAACCTAAAAACTCACTTGTTCTTCAAGGCCTTCATACCTTGTGGTAGTTGTATCAAATCATATGTGTGATTCTTCTCTAGAGCATTCATCTCTTTCTGCATAGCAACTAACCACTTCTTTTTATGCTCACTTTCAACTGCTTCTTGGTAACTCTTTAGTTCACTTACATTAGTAAGCATCACATACTCATCTGCAGAGTATCTTCTAGAAGGTTGACGTTGTCTAGAAGATCTTCTCAACTAAGGTTCTACGGGAAGCTACTTATCAACTTCTTCTTACTTAACATGTCCTATAGATAGATTAACATTTGGTTCTAAACTATCTTCCAGCGTATCTCCCCCATCACCCTGATATACTAGAGGAATAATTGGGTCACAATATGCTAATCCTTCTGCAGAAGTCTTGGCTAGTGCCTCCTTCTTCAAATCCTCAAGGGTTTGATCCTCAAAGAAGACCATATTTCTGCTTCTAAACACCTTCTGCTTTTTTGGATCCCAAAGCCTATAACCAAATTGATTATGTGAGTAGCCAAGAAAAATATATTCTTTTGTCATACCATCCAACTTGGACCTTTCATTGTCTGGAATATGTGCAAATGCATGACAACCAAATACTCTCAAATACCTATAGGGAACATCTTTCCCTAACCATACATGCTCTGTAACATTAGTATCTAGGGCTGTACAGGGAGATAAGTTGATCACATCAACTATAGCCCTCAAAGCCTCATCCCAAAACCTTTTGGGTAGCTTTGCCTGTGAAAGCATACATCAGATCTTTTCTATTATGATACGGTTCATCCTCTCTGCAATTGCATTATGCTGAAGTATACCAGGAACTGTCATCTCATGTTGAATGTCATGTGACCTGCAATAATCATTAAACAATCTTGTATACTCACCACCATTATTTGATCATATGCATTTTAATTATCTTTATGTCTCTCTTTCAACTCTAGTATGAAACTCTTTGAAGACACTAATAACCTGATCCTTGGTCTTCAAAGCATAGGCCTAAACTTTCCTGGAAAAGTCATCTATAAAAGTAACAAAATAAAGTGCACTACTTAAACTAGGAACATTAATAGAACCATTAGGAGTTTTTGTCTTTAAAGGACCACATACATCTGTATAAACATGGTCCAAGGCATGCATTTTTCTAGACAAAGCAGGACTAGCAAATGAAACTCTATGTTGTTTACCAGCTAAACAATCAATACAAGGGTTCAAACGTATACCTCTGAGGTCAGGCAATATCTCTCTCTTGGAAAGAGCTTGCAGTCCCTTCTCGCTCATGTGTCCCAATCGCTTATTCCATAACTCCATGCTGAAGTCTTTCTCTGTAGCATTCAGTTGTTCACCACAAGCTTTGGCCTGCAACCTGTACAAAGTATAACATTTCTTTCCACTAGCTATAACAAGAGAACCCTTACTGAGTTTCCATTGCCTTCTATGAAACATACTATCATAATCTTCATCATCTAGTCTTCCAACTGAAATTAGATTCAGCCTCAAGTCAACCACATACCTCGCATCCTTAAGCACTAACTTACATCCAAGGTTGGTCTTTATGTGGATGTCACCCATGTCAATGATGTCTGCTGTGCCATGGTTGCCCATCTTGACAACACCAAAATTTCCAGACGTATAGGTAGCAAAGAACTCCCTCTATGGTATAACATGATAAGAAGCTCCTGTGTCAATTATCCACTTGAGATCTTAACACACACAAGAAAAAATATCATTAGAAGGGGACAAAATCAAATAATCACCAATTTGCACTATAGCTGTGGTATTCTCTTTTGACTCTATAGACTCCATTTATTTTCCCTGTTTCTTGCTCTTCTTGGATTGCTTACATTGATTCTTATAATATCCTTTCTCACTATAGTTATAGCAAACAATATCTTTCCTTGATCTTGACTTGCTTCTACCTATGCGTGAACTGCTTTTATCTTTAGATCTTGACCTTCCTTTGTTCTCCGAGATAAGTGCCTATGAATCAATCTGAGATATTGCTGAGTTCTTTTTTCTCAACTCCTCATTCAACAAACTGCTTGTTACTTGACTCATGATGATAATATCATCTATCGTAGAATTACTGAGGGAAACCACTAGTGTCTCCCAACTTTCTAGCAATGAACTAAGAAGTAACAATGATAGTAACTCATCATCAAGAGATATTTTCATAGAAGATAACTGGTTAGTAATACTCTGCATTTCATTCAAATGCTCAGTAATAGAAGCACCCTCTTTATATTTCAGGTTCACAAGTTTTTTGATAAAAAACCTTTGTTGCCAGCTGTTTTTCTTTCATAGAGACCTTCTAACTTTTTCCAAAGAGAATATGCAGAACTTTTAGTAGAAACATGATGAAAGACACTATCATCGAGCCACTATTGAATAAACCTAATCATTTTTCGATCTAATCTCTTCCACTCATCATCTGTCATAGTTATGAGTTTTTCACTATCCCCTTGCAAAAGTCCATACAAATCTTTGCAATACAAGATATCTTCCATTCTTAGTTTTCATATCATCTAATTGTTTCCGTTCAAACTAATCATGCAAGAAATACTACCAGCCTCCATGTTCAAACACAAAAAATTAAATCACCAAAACCTTGCTCTGATACCAGTTGATGGGATAAAAAAGGGTCAATAAATAAGGAAGGACTTTTGTATATGAACAAATACTAGTAGGCTATAACAAATAGCGGAATTAAACTGAAATCACAATCAAATAGAACACCAAGATTTATATGAAAAAACCCTTCAACGTGAAGGGTAAAAACCATGGGGTAAATTAGAAAAAAATCTACTATAGAAATAATGAATGTACAATTCTCGAATCTCTTGCCTAAAACCTAAGCAACAATCACAAGAGAATAATTGGGATACAAGGACCATGTCATTGTGCACAATATCCAAAACCTCCCTAAGCAATCATAGTAAAAATTCACTATAGATCTGATCTAACCTGAGATGAGAAACTGTTTGGATGAATGAGAATAATTTCTGCATTTTTCTTTACTTCTTTTTTTTCCTCTTATTTTTCTACCTTTTTCTCCTCTCTTTGAATCCCCTTTGCTGCTGCAAAGTTTCTGTCTTTTACTGCGATTTTGATCTCTTTTTTCATAGTCACCATTAGCCTCTCATCTAATTAGGGTTTAGGTTAAATAAATAGAGTGGGCTATGGACTGATAAAGCCCATATGGGTTGAATTGGGCTGTCAGCCCAATAATCTACTCCCCCACACTTACTCTTAAACTATATCAATTTCATTTTATTAATAAGGCAAGCGAAAGATGAGGATGCAAAAAATATTCTAAGCATGATGTTAGCAATAAGTATCCAACAGTAAGAATTTACTGTAGGACTTAGATAAGCTGTGAGCCAACTCATTAACAGTAAGAATGTTATCATGAATGTTCTTGCCTTAGACAAAGACAGACTGGGTTTGGTCCATAAGTTTGTCAAGCAAGAGTTTTATTATGTTAATAAGTACCTTAGACAAGATCTCGTAAATCACGTTACAGAGGGCTATAGGTATGAAATTCTCTATCTTAGAACAATTGATTTTTTAGAGATGAAAACCACTCTTATCTCAAGTCTTAAGAAGAGAACCACAATCTTGGAATGTTAAGAATACTGCGAGGAGGGAATCATTAACTTTGTCCCGAAAAGCTAGTTAGAATCCAATAGTGAATCCATCTGGGCCCAAGCTTTTACCCTTGCCCATTTGTTCAAGGGCATTAAAGATCTCCTCCAACTTGAAAGGCTAGGTGAGAAGCTCAGCTTCATATGGGTTGAGATAACTATATTGAGGACACTAATTCTAAACCTCATCAACCCTACGCTCGTGGTTGTTCTACAAGCTAACATACCATTAGACAAAGTAATTAGAAAGTAATTAGAGATATCCTTTTTTGTTCAATAATCAATTGACCCTCACTGTAAATAATAGAGTGAAAAAAGTTTCTACATTTCTTATTGTTCATAGCTCTATGAAAGAACTTAGTGTCTTTCGTCCCCCACCTCCTTGTAATGCTACCAGTTCTATAAAGGTTACAACTAACAGATTTTATAAGGTCGATGTCTCTAAAGTTGCTATTCCAATAGTCACAAATAATATCATTTGCCTCCTTGTATTCTAACGAACGAGACTTAAAAAAAGAACCATTTTCTTTTCTATAAATGAGGAGGCTTACAAGCTTTGATGGCTAAAGGAGCATGGTCAGAGATAACTCTTAGTAAATAAATAACATGATTCATAGGAAAAGGATCACACCAAATAGAATTCACATTAGTGTTATCTTATCTAGCTAAAATCTGAAAACTATCTTTCCTACTGTTACTCCAAGTAAAACAAGGGCAATATAAATCTAAATACATGAGCTCCAATTTAAACATAAAATTTTAAAAAATTAAAATAGAGTTACTGAAAAAAAAGGTGTGTCTCCACCTTATCATGGGGGTTAGATATCATATTGAAGTTTCCACAATAATTCAAGAGATTTCAAGCATAGAAATTGATGATATTTTAACCCATAATTTATTTCCAAAGCTCGAAAAGTTACTCGCATATATACTAGAAAGGATCCAATGATGTATGTTCCCTTAATTACTAGACTAATTAGTTAGGAAAATTTATATATTACCGTCAGCTAATGAATAGTTGTATTCTAAGCCACAAAGATGCCTCCTGATTTGTCGCACCTCGTAGTAATCCCTGTCCCAAGCTTTCTCAAACTTTCTCTTCAATCTTTTACATCCAGCTTTCTAGTTGTGAGTCTCCAATAGAAGGATTATTGAAGGTTTCTAATATAAAAAAAGAGTGGAGGTGTTGCTTATTACATCTGTTCCTCAGGCCCTTGCAATTCCAAGATACACAATTCATGAGCAATTAGTGCCTATTCTTCCTTCTATAGGGGTCTCGGAGATCCTGACATTACAATTTATTTTCTTCTTCTTGTTATGATATGTGCGTTGAATCTTGAATTTTGATGATAAAACTAATTGATTATATTTTGTGATCTAACTGCATTTTGAGTCACGTATGTTTACTTTTGATCAGAATTAGATATTTAAGTAGGAAAAATCGATGTTGGGTCAGAGGAAAATAAGTTAGAAGATTGAACGTCGAGCGGAGGACCAGTCGACGCATCGGTAGGAGGCTTCGAATAAAGGATTCGGGCATAGAACCAAGAAGAGCAGAGTTACGCCAAGGATATCGGAGTTGTGGAGGACAACTATCGATTCGGCAACAAGCAGCAAGAGAGGACGATATGTCAAAAAACTGGACGAAGCGTTGATGGACCAATGACATGCCGAGCAACAAATTCAATTAAGCTTTATAATAAATTGTCTAGAACGAAGTAAGATTAGGATTGGGTTAGAATTGAGCCAACTTAGTTAGGAGCCAATTGGGCCCATACTCAGACTAGTTTAAGTCAGACTCAAGGCCCAAACAATGCTGCTAAACCCTGTTTGGCAATGGCACCGCCAGACTGGGGCGATGAAACCGCCTATGGTTTAATCTCCCAAGTGGTCTGGGCGATGGTACTATCTAGGTCCAATAGCCGGACCATCGCCAAACTAGACGATGGTACTACCTTGTGTTAGACAGTCTAGGTAGTGGTACCGGGTGATGGTACTGTCGAATGTCAGTGTGCCAAGCGATGGTACCACCCAACATAAGCGGTGGTACCGCCAGCACCCTAAAAATCGGAGTGATTCAAATTTGGGCTCTAAATTTGAATCCCCTTAAAGCCTATAAATACTCCTCTCATCTTTGGTTAAATACACACTAACTGAGAATAAAAAAAGAGAAAAAATGCTATTGAAATCTTGAGAGAAATTCTCCTCTATAGCTCTAAGCGTTGGCTAAGTTCAAGAGAGGGGTGAGAGGTCTTGTAAAGGTTAACTCCTGAACCTGTAAAAGGAAAACTGAGTTATAAGGGTAGTTAGTCTTCACTCGGTTGAAAGAAGACTGATAGTGAAAGTCGATAGCTTCAACGAAGTAGGAATCGAGAGTGGATGTAGGCCGGACGATCAAACTACTATAAAATCTGGTTTACATTTTCTTTACGCTTTTCATTCATTCTGCAAACCATTTCACTTTACTGTAATTACTTGGATTCTTCTATATTCACTTATGAATCTTTTTAAGTAAAAGTGCAATTGAAATCAGCTTTCATCGAAATGATTTTTTTCGACTTGGGAAACAGTTTTCCAAAATCGTTAATTTAATGTAATCTTTATCGTTGCACTAATTCACCCCCCCCACCTCTTAGTGCTGAACTGATCCTAATAGTTGGTATCAAAGCCCGATATTTCTCATTTAGATTTATACCTAAGAGAAATGGCTCTTTTCAAATTTCAAGAGGGCTTTTCTATCATTCATCCTTTCATGTTCAATGGAATGGACTTCACTTATTGAAAAACTCGAATGAGAGTTTTCTTACTTTTTTTGAATTTGGATTTATGGAATATAGTTGAATATAGTTTTCAACATCCCTCGAAACCTATCAACAAATGAACATATTTTGAAAAAAAAAATTCATTAAATGCAAAGGCTATGAATGCTTTATTTTGTGCATTAGATACAATTGAATTTAATTGGATTTCTACTTGCGAAACGACTTTTGAGATTTGGTATACTCTTAAAGTCACACGAAGGTATTAGTAGAGTCAAAAACTCGAAAATAAACCTTTTGATACACGATTTTGAACTTTTTTGAATGGCACCAAGCGAAACTATTGGTGACATGAACACCCGTTTTATGGATGTCATCAATAGTTTAAAAAGTCTTGGTAAAGATTTTTCAAGTTTTGAACTTATAAATAAAATTTTAAAATCCCTTCCAAAAAGGTAGGATCCGAAAGTAACAGCGATACAAGAAACAAAATATTTAAATAATTTTTCTATTGAAGAACTCATTGGCTCATTAATGATGTATGAAATAAACTTCTTGGAATATGATAAACATGTGAACCACCTTCCAAAAACAAGACGGATTTGACACTTAAAACAAAAGAATACCACTTGAGTGATGACTAAATGATGAGGACAATGATGATTATGACTTTGAACTTTTGACTAAGAAATTTAAAAAGTTCATTAAACAAGAACTAAAAAATAAAAATGAACTTGAAAAGAAAAAGAGACCAAAGAAGAAGAAAGAACTCTAAGAAGAATCAAGTGCATCCGAAGGCGAAATGGTGAATTGTGCTTTGACGGCTTTCGACAATAAGATAAGTAACTCACCCAAAATATTTTTACATTATTATGAAATTACTTGATCTTTTCATGAATTGCTTGATTTAGTTTGTAGGAAATAATTTTTTAAAAAATATATCATGCTTTTCTTTCTAGCATTTTTGAAAAATTAAAAGTTGATCATATGTTTTATGATAAAGAAATAAAATATTTTATGATAATGCTTGCACACCAAATCTATATGAAGTAATCATGTGAATCTTGATGATTTTGTATTGCTTTTGGTTTTAAATACGAAACTTCACCTTTGTATGAAAATTTTGAACATACCTTATGAAATCATGCTTGATAATGATGTAATGAAAATTAAAAAAAATATATCATGCTTAATGATTTTATATTATGGTATCATGCATAAGGATATGAAGTAATGATAATTTGAAATCCTATGTTTAGGAATAAAACATTTTTGGTATTGATGGTTTTGATGAAACTTGTGTTTCAGATTTATACGATGATGTATGGTTTTGGCAAAAATTTGAGTATGACTATTGATTTCTCACACTAAGCTAGAATCATGTAAGAAGGAAAACATCTTGTTACAACTAACAACGATGAAAGAAAGAATATTAGAATTAAAATGATTTTGATGATGCTTATGTGAAATCATGCTTAATAATGATATAATGAAGATGTTAAATGTATGTGTATCTTGATTATTTCAGTTTTTGACATGATGTTTGGCTTTCGTATGAAAAATTTGAACATGCCTATATGAGATCAAATTGCATGAATTAAAGCATATAAAAAGATGAATGTTTTTCTAAAAATTATCTATCTTTAAAGTTTTGGCAAAATTTTCAAATTGAATGAGTCATCGTAAAAGTGATTTGTAAAATTGAATGAGTTAAAAATAATGAATATTTTGACAATAAATGTTTGTATCATGCTTGATGATTTTACATTTTAAAACTACGTATGATGAGTGAATCTTATGTTTTGGACTAATGTGTTATATATGTTTTTAGTCTTAATCATTTTTATGATGAAATTTTTTTTAAAGATGATGTGTTTTTGGCCTTGATGATCTCTATGATGAAGTTTGCCTCTCATTCTTGAATATTGATACCTATTTTTATTTAGCATTAAAGGAAAAGACATGCTTATAAGAAGTAAATCACATAAATTGAAACACATGTATTTTCTATCTTATCAAGATTAATGATTTCATTTATGATATTTTGTGAATCTTTAGAAAGTGATTTTGATAATTTGAATGAGATTTTTTTCAAGTGAATCATGAACCTTCTTTTGATTGCTTGACTTGAGTTTTTTTATGAGAATCAAAAATTTTTTCCTCTATGATTCCTTCTTTTTACCATTTACTAAAAGAGGAAAACAATCGAAGTTATGATCTTGATATCTTCATATTTAATACTTGAATTTTTTTTTGAAATGTGATCTTGATGAGAATTCTTATGCATGAATCAAGTTGCTCTTTTTGCTATTTATTGCCAAATGAATCATGATCTTGATACCTAAGATTTTTGTTGATACCATATCTCTCATGACATAGAAATGACATGTTTCTTTGGCTTGAATGCACCATGTGATGGTTGAAATTTTTGTGCGTTTGAATTCTTCTCTTCCCTTTTCACTTTTTTTCCTTTATTAATAAAAGAGGAAGAAAGAAAATTACTAGCATCTTAAAGAGAACCTTAAGTGTTAGCTTGAATGTTCAATTGGTTTTCATAACTTGATTTTGATGATTGAATCAAGGATGTAAATTTTTGATACCTCATTGATCACTCTTAATAAATATTTATCTTTGTTGATTGTCATGATTTCAAAATTCATGTAAAGGGAAAAGAATTACAATATTGTACTCTTCCCTTCTTTTTGACAAAAATAAAGGGGGAGATAGTTTGCTAACTTGTGTATCACAAGAGAAAGAAATATTGCTAGCTAGTACTTGCAAAGAAAGGTAAAGGTTGCACTTCTCAAACGAGAAGAAAGAAATTGAAAGAAATTACAAAGTTACACATTTTCTAAACTTGTCAGCTTGGATGTTTAAAGAGATATAAATTTTACAAAATTGCTAACTCAAAGAATTTGCTAAGTTTACACTTCTCAAAAGAAAATAAACCAAAAGGAGCTAGCTTGGAATATCGCTAAAAAGAAGCAAAAGTGCTATCTTGCTTATCTTAAGAAGAAAAAGTGCAAACTTGCACATCTCAAGGAGTGATAAATTGCTATGGTTATACAAACTTAAAACTTACTATGATTGAATGTTATAAAGTGGAATTGCTAGTATGTTGTAAAAATTTGCATATCCTTGAAACTAACTAAATGCCACTTTTTTTTGTTGATGACAAAGAGGGAGAAGTATATTGATGATTTCATGCACTGTAATGATGTATTAAATATTGATGATTTCATACATTGTAATGATGTATTAAATATTTTGACACATTGTATGATTTTTTATGACATGTTGCTTGGATTTTTTGAAATCCAAAGGTTATATCAATATGGTATATTGATAGGGGTAGTTTGTTTAAACTCCAAGAGTTAAGGTTAACTCCGTCATCAATTAGTTGTCATTATAAAAAAGAAGATTGTTGAATATCAAATTTTGATGTTGAAACTAAATGTTTTGTGATCTAACTGCATTTTGAGTCACGCAAGTCTACTTTCAATCAGGATTAGACAATTGAAACAGGAAGAATCGATATTGGGCTGGAGGAAAATATGTCAGAAGATTGGACGTCGAGCTGAAGGACCTATCGACGTATCGGCAGAAGGCTTCAGATAAATGATTCAGGCATCGAGCGAAGAAGAGCGGAGTTGCGCC
Source organism: Musa beccarii (assembly GCA_024322285.1). Classification (NCBI taxonomy): domain Eukaryota; kingdom Viridiplantae; phylum Streptophyta; class Magnoliopsida; order Zingiberales; family Musaceae; genus Musa; species Musa beccarii. Next base: position 11,660,161 of record CM044396.1, on the reverse strand, counting down.
AAAGATATCAGAGTTGCGGAGGACAACTGTCGATTAGGCAATAAGCCGCAAGAGAGGACGATGTGCCAAAGAACTAGACGAAGTACCGATGGACCAATGACATGCTAGGTAACAAATTCGATTAAGCTTTGTAATAAATTATCTAGATCGAAGTAGGATTATATATAATTGGGTTGGAATTAGGCCAACTAAGTTAGGGACCAATTGGGCCCATACCTAGACTGGTTTGGTCAGACTCAAGTCCCAAATAGTATTGCTGAACCTTGTCTGGCGATAACACTGCTAGAATAGGGCGGTGGAATCACCAGACTAGGGCAGTGGAACTGCCAATGATTCAGTCTCTTAAGTGGTCTGGGTGATGGTACCGCCCAGGTCTAGTAGCCGGACCCTATCTGGTGGTGGTACCGCCTAGTGTCAGACAGTTTAAGCGGTGGTACCGTCAGACTGGGATGATGGTACCACCCAGCACAAGCGGTGGTACCGCCAAATTAGGGTGATGGTACCACCCAACATAAGCGGTGGTACCGCCAGTACCCTGAAAATCGAGGTAATTTAAATTTGGACTCCAAGTGTTGGCTAAGTTCAAGAGAGGGGTGAGAGGTCTTGTAAAGATTAACTCCTGAATCTGTAAAAGGAGAACTAAGTTGTTAAAGTAGTTAGTCTTCACCCTATTGAAAGAAGATTGATTGTGAAAGCCGATGGCCTCGATGAAGGAGGAATCGGGAGTGGATGTAGGTCGGACGATCGAATCACTATAAAATCTAGTTTATATTTATTTTACGCTTTTCATTCATTCTGCAAACTATTTTACTTTACTATAATCACTCGGATTCTTCTATATTCACTTATGAATCTTTTTAAGTAAAAACACAATCGAAATCGACTTTCATTGAAATAATTCTTTTTGACTTATAAAATGATTTTTTGAAATTATTAATTTGACATAATTTTTACCGCTGTACTAATTCATCACTCTTGAACCCAACTCCCCTCTCCCCTCCTCTTCCCCTTTCTTTTGTTAGTGCAGAACTGATCCTAATAGTCTAATATTATTTAAAAATTTTTGAAAGCTTTCCTGATAAGATTTCATCCTCATCTTAGCTCTCTAGCCACCGAAAAAAAGCACATGGTCTACTATCGTTGAAGTGTGAGCACCACCTTTCTCCCCCTTGGCTTGGATGCCTCAAAGACAAAGGGACCAACTCTATTACCTTCGCCTTCCTCTTGTATGCCATCCATCATCTCTGATTGTTGTATAGCCTCAAATGGATTAACCAATGCAAAATCTATAAAAGCCCTGTCGCCCCCTCCATGAGGGGGTTCAAGGGTGATTTGTGAGAAGGGGGAAACTATTCCTATAGCACCTTTTCCTCCCCTCAATCACGTCACCTAATCCTCATTAAATATGTTTGGGATTTCGGTTGTGAGAAGGGGGAGACTTCCTATGGTTGGGATTTCGGTTGTGAGAAGGGGGAGACTATTCGTATGGTTGGGATTTCGGTTGCTTCCATTTTTATCTTTCACTATGCCTAGTCTGAATTAAATATCCTATCTAGGTAGGGTAGCTATTTCATATTGGTGTCCGAATTCCTACCATCCGACATGGGGGAAGGGATATAGTGGATGTTACCTATACAGAAGATGTAATAGGTAGACTTGTGGACGATACATGGAGACTGCACTACAAATCTGCCTTAGGAAAGAAGCCTTGGTAGAAATGGCTTCTGGGCCTAAGCTGTAGGTTAGTTCTGGTGTGATTCTATCATAAGACTAGAGTTATACCGATTGAACCATATCCAATAAACTAATTTATTGAAAAATCTAGGACGACATCACATGTGCATAGTGGAAGAATAGAAATAAAAATCATAGATATTTCACATAAAAATATTTCTTATCATCGTGTAAAGATTGGTATGCAAAAACCTGTGAAACTAAAAATTACACGTAGAAGAAAATTCTGTTACCTAAGGAAATCATATATCCTTGTATTCCTACAGATCTGTGGGAGAGAATAAAGGAGGTCAAACGTCCTCCTCTCTAGTAGTGATCTACATGATAGGGGCTACGAAGATGCTCCTCAAATCGTTGCTCAATTCTCCTCGCTACGCATACTATGCAATCAAGATCGATCCTTTTTGCTATCCATATACCCCAAATAGGGGCTGTTGGCTGATGAGAATAGGAGGTGACAACCAAAATAGCCTTAGCCTATGGGCCTTTGGTTCTCTCTTATTTATAGAGGCCCCTTGTCAATTTAACCCTAATGTATCCTACCCCATTAGGTATTGGATTTCCATCCAATTACTCAAGCCTCTTAGATTAGTGGGTCTCTATCTAATAATCTCTTATTAGCTCTTATTGTATCTCATCCATGGGATCCAATAATTAAGGAGGCTTATTGGATATCTAATAAGATAAGGACTCTGACGAATATATCATATTTAAACCTCTACTTATCGCAGCACCTATCAAATATATTTGATCCTCTAGATCTAATATCAATCTGGCCGTTAGTCATACCTATTAAAACTCATTTTGGCTTAGTGAATTATTATCTCCATAATAATTCACTCAACTTATCGACTACGAACGTACTAGGCCACTACGTCGCAATCCATAGACGATATAAGGGAATCCAATCCTTTGGACCTATATGTCCTTAGTTACTATGTACCTATAGTTCCTCATTCATATAATATTCTAGAGACTGTATATTAGGCATGGTGTGTCAAACCCATACGGTTTCTACTCAAGTCTCACTCTAATCGGATTCTCCCGGAGAACTCATTCTCTCTCATTCTGAATAGCCCTGGTCAGGGATTTGCTTAAGTAAGAACACATGAGATATTTCTCTCATGACATTGAGAGTGGATGATCCTTTATCGACACTCAATTGCCCTCGTAAGATTGGTTGTTACTTTTGATGATCGATTGTACTAGATCTAAAACTTCCATACCTATAAGCCCGGTATCAAAGAATGGAGTACTCATACAAGACATCCTTAGAGTCTCAAGTCTAAGGACCAGGTACACCATTGGGATAGTGAAATAACTGTCTAACAATAAGGTATCATCAACCATCCAACATTCTGTGAGCAGATCAATTAGTGAACTCATTCTCCAATGAGTACTTGCATTGTATCCCTAGTATCCCCCATATGAGCAACTATGAGATTAGTCGCCTCCATCATGTGAACGGATATACAACACACTAGTCTGTCTAGTTATCTTGATATCCCTCGAGTAATTTATGATCAGAATTATTTAGGATCTGTGTCTAAAAGTAAATCAATTTCATCATCGTGATCTCATCACGTTCCGATTCTCATTACACAGATCCATGGATATCATAATATATGTAACAAATAATATAAAGTAAAAAAATATTAAATAAATAATAAGCAAAAAGAGTGTATATTATATCACACATGCCATCACTTATGTGATTGGCTTGTAGGGCACCTGTGACTAGCAATCTTCCACTTGACCTAAAGTCAATCACCTACGTGTCTGATCCCCATCAAACTCTTGTGATGCTCAAAGACTATCTGAAACAATGGTTTTGTTAGTGGATCTACGATGTTATTTTTCAATAGAACTCTTTCTATTACTATATCTCCTCGGACCATGATCTCTCTGATCCAGTGAAATCTTCTCAAAACATGCTTCGACTTCTAATGAGACCTAAGTTCTTTCACTTGAGCATTTGTCTCGTTGTTATCGTAATATAAGAGAATCAGCTTATTATTGCCCAGCACAACTCCTAGATCTGTGATGAACTTCTTCATCCAAACTCCCTTCTCTATTGTAGCAATATACTTTGCCTTTGTGGTCGAGTCAATAGTAGTATCTTACTTGGAACCCTTTCAGCATACTGCTCGTCCATTCAGAGTGAACACATACCCTGAATTAGACTTGTTATCATCAACATCAGACTGGAAGTTCGAGTCCGGGTAGCCCTTAAGTCTAAGGCTATTTCCTCCATATACTAGTAAAAGATCCTTACTCCTTCTCAAGTACTTAAGGATATACATTGCTACTTTTCAGTGCTCCAAGTCTGGATCTGCTTGATACCTACTCATGACACTTAAAGTATGTGCTATATCAAGCCTAGTATATAGCATAACATACATGATAGACCATATCACTACAAGGTATCCTATCCATTTCTGCCCTTTCTTTAGGAGTCTTTGGAGATATACTCCTAGAAAGTGATATCCCATGTCTTATCGGTATGAGACATCTCTTAGAATTTTTCATGTCAAACCTTTTGACAATGGTGTTTATGTTCTTGGATTGGGACAAGCCATGTATCCTCTTGGATCTATCTCTATAGACTTGAATCCCAAAATGTAGGATGCTTCCCCTAAGTCCTTTATGGAGAAGTATCTAGATAGCCAAGCCTTTACTATAGAGAGCATTCTTATATCATTCCCAATGATTAAGATGTCATCCGCATACAACATCAAAAAGGTGATAGTGCTCCCACTTACCTTCCTACATATACAAGACTTATTTTTGTTTTTAACGAAGTCATAAGATCTTATCGCCTCATCAAATCTTATGTTTTAACTTCAAGAAGCTTGCTTCAATCTATAAATGGATCTAGGCAACCTACACACCTTATTCGGACTATTCTTGGACATAAATCTCTTAGGTTGTATCATATACACCTCCTCCTCGAGGTTGCTATTGAGGAATACAGTTTTCACATCCATCTGCCAGATCTCATAATCATAGTGTGCTGCAATAGCTAATAGAATTTGGATAGATTTTAGTATGGCTATGGGTGAGAATGTTTCGTCATAGTCAATACCTTGCCTTCGATGATACCCCTTAGCCATTAGCCTTGCGTTATAGGTCTCTACCTTTCTATCTACTCTAATCTTCTTCTTGAAGACCCACTTGTAATCAATAGGTACGATACCCTCGAATGCATCAACTAGGTTCCAAACCTTGTTGGAGTGCATGGAATCTATCTCTGAATTCATAGCTTTTTGCCACTTCCCGAAGTCTATATTCATAATAGCCTCCTCGTAGGTCTAAGGATCAATATCCTCAATATACTCTCCTATGATATGTCCCACATATCTCTTAGGAGGATAAGATACTCTACCAGACCTATGTAAAGTTAGAACTTGTGTGCTAGGTACTTGAATAGACTCAGACTACATAATGGTGCTTGAACTAAGTTCTCCAACCTCACTAAACTCTATCACACTCTTACTATCTCTACCAAAAATATGTTCTTTCTCAAGGAACACTGCTCTCTTCTCTTGGCTACTATTAGTTATATGTGCCCTACAAGCTAATCACGTGAATGATGACACCTTTAACACGCTACGTCAATCTCTTTGCTTATGATTACTGGTATTTCTCATATTATATGGATGTATATTGTGATATCCTTAGATCTATGCAATGAGAATTGGATCGTGATGATATCACAATAATGAGACCGATTCACCTTTAAACACAGACCCTAAATAATTCCGGTCATAGGTTACTCGAGAGGAACATTGAGATAATCGGACAGACTAGTGTGTTGTATACCTGCCATATGATGAAGATGACTAGTCTCATAGCTACTCATGTGGGAACACTACGGATACAGTGCATATGCTTATTGAAGAATGAGTTCACTGATTGATTCGCTTATAGAATGTTGGATGGTTAATGATACTTATTATCAAATAGCGATTCCGTAGTCCCAATAGTGTATCTAGTCCTTAGACTTGAGACACTAAGGATATTCTGTATGAGTACTCCACTCTTTGATACCAGACTTATAGGTTTGGAAGTTTTAGATCCAGTATAGTCGATTATTGGAAGTGACAGCTAACCTTACGAGGGTTATTGAGTGTCAATAGAGGATCATCCACTCTCAGTATTATGAGAGGAATATTTCATGTGTTCTTGCTCAGACAAATATCTGACTAGAATCATTCAGATTGAGAGAGAGAGTTCTCCAGGAGAATCCGATTAAGGTAAGACTCGAGTGGAAACCATATGGGCTTGACAGCACTATGTCCGATATACAATCTCTGAGATATTAGATGGATATGAGACTATAGGTATATGGTAACTGAGAATAGATAGATACAAAGGATTGGATTCCTTGTATTATTTAAGGACTGTAGTGTAGTGGCCTAGTATGTTCGCAGTCGATGAGTCGAGTGAATTATTATAGAGATAATAATTTACTAAGTCAGAAGGATTTCTAATAGGTATGACTCATGATCAGCTCGATATTGGGCCTAGAGAGTCACACACATATGGTAGGTGTTACAATGAGTAGATATTCAGATATGAGATATCTATCGGAGCCCCTATCTTATTAGATATCCAATAAGCCCCTGAATTATTGGATCTCATGGATGAGATCCAATAAGAGCTAATAAGAGATTATTGGGTAGAAGCCCATTAATCTAAGAGGTTTGGATAATTGGATTGAGATCTAGTATCCAACAGGGTAGGATCCATTAGGGTTAATAGGAGGCCTATATAAATAGAAGAGAACCAAAGGCCCATAGATTGAGGGTTTTCTTGGTAGCCATCTCCTATTCTCCTCTCCCCGGAGAGGAGCATCTTCGCAGCTCCTACCATGTGGATCACCACTAGAGAGGAGGACGCTTGACTTCCTTCATCCTTTCCTATGGATCTATAGGAATCTCAAGGATATACGATCTCCCTAAGTACTATCTTTCTTATATACGTAGTTTTTGATTTCGTAGATTTTTACGCATAAATCTTCGCACGACGATGAAACCTTTTTATGGAAATCTAAGATTTTATTTTATTTTCTTCTCTTTCGCTACGCATGTGATGTCACTCCTAGATTTTTCAACAATTACAAAGACCTTTTGATCCTCATGGTGATAGAAATAATACCCACAAGTTTCCTTGGGGTATCCCATGAACTTGTACCATTCCGTCTTATATTCCAACTTATCAAGGTTGTGTCTCTTAACGTGAGCAAAGTAGTCTAAAATCTTAACAACTTTAAGATTTGACTTTTTCTCTTTCCATATCTCATATGGTGTAGATATTACCGAATTAGTTAGAACTTTGTTCAAAAGGTAAGTTGCAGACTCTAGAGCGTATCCCCAGAATAAGATAGGTAGGTCGGCAAAACTCATCATGGACTGCACCATGTCTAATAGTGTATGATTCCTCCTTTCGAATACACCATTGAGTTGGAGTGTATAAGGAAGTATCTACTGAGATAGAATCCCATGTTCCTTGAGGAACTAAGTGAACTCTATATTCAAGCACTCACCTCCTCGATCTAATCGAAGAGTCTTGATACTCTTTCCAATTTGATTCTCTACTTCATTCTTATATTCCTTAAATTTCTCGAAAGCTTTGAACTTATACTTCATCAAGTACACATGTTCATACTTGGAGAAATCATCAATAAAAGTAATGAAGTAGAAGTAACCACCTATAGCCTGAGTTGACATGAGATCATATACATCACTATGTATGAGTTCTAGCAACTCAGTGGCTCTCTTTCCAGTTTTACTAAATAGAGAGTTGGTTAGTTTTCCACGAAAGCAAGACTCGCAAGTTACATATGACTCATAGTTGAATGGATCTAGGTATTTATCCTTCAACAACTTTTGAATCCTTCCCTCATGGATATGACTTACCCTATAATACCACAAGTATGCACTATTCATCTCATCTCATTTCCTCTTGGACTCACTTACATTCATGATATGTGAAGTAGTATCTAGCATAAACAAACCATTATACAATGTTCCTCTCGTGATGATCTTATTATCTGATAATATTGAACAACTATTATTCTCAAAAACTAATTTATATCCACTAACTATCAAACATAAAATAGAAATAATATTTTTGATAATAAAGGGAATAAAATAGCATGCATCCAATGCAGTAATAGCTCTACTAGGTAGATGTAGGGTGATCTTGCCAACAACCATTGCAATAACTTTTGCTCCATTGCCCATCTTGAGGTCCATCTTGCTTCTTACCAATCTCCTAGGTTTTACCAAAATCTACAATGAATTACAGATATGATAAGCACTACATACCCAATACTCATGTTGACAAATGAAGACTTATCATAAATATACCTAAAGCTTCTCCAAGCTTCTATTTCGCTATATCTGCAAGGTACTTTTTGTAGTTTCTATTCCAGTGTCCATCTTTGCCACAATGCTAGCACTAGTCTTTATCCTTTGTCGAGTCCTTCTTAGCAACCTTTGTTTTACCTAGTCTATCCTTGCCGTTACCCTTCTTAAGGGACTTCTCTGTCTTCCTTTTCTTTTTGGTCTTTATAAGCATAGAGAACTAGCTTCTCTTTCTTAATGGTACTCTCTACTTTCCTCAACATATTGAGGAGCTCTGGGAGAGTCACCTCAAGCTTATTCATATTAAAATTTATAGTGAAGTATGAAAAGGAATCCGGTAGGGATTAAAGCATAAGATCCACATACATGTTATCCTCTAGGACCATTTTTAGACCTACGAATTTCTCTATCCACTCAACCATCCTAAGGACATAGTTCTGAACTAATATCTTATCAGTTAATCCTAGCACGAAAGAGATTCTATGATATCTCATATCACTGAGTTCTTTCCTATTCCTCAAACAATTTACAAAGATGTAGGAGTATGGATCTGACATCCATTTTTTCATGTTGTCTCTATAATTTGGGAGTCTTGGAGCCCAACATGTAACACTAAAGAAGAGTGGAGTTATCTATGTACTTCACGTAATAAGTGATCTCATCCTCACTTGCCTCTTCATTGGGTGTAGGCATCACTATATCAAGGACGTATGTGATTTTCTCTACTATGAGAATGATTCTTAGGTTGTAGAGTCAATCTATATAATTTAGACCAATGAAACGATTGACATCAAGTATACCATGTAAGAGATTTGAAAGCGATATTTTTTGAAAATAAAGATATAGTAGAAATAAGTAACATAAAGATTTTATAAAAAATAAACAATCAAGATAAGGACTTATATCTTAATCTACTCCCACTATTTTCTCGTGAAACACAACTCCCTCAGGTATGTGAATTGGAGTCCCTTGACAGATCTTTAGTGGGGATCGGGATCCAATCAACATTTTAACATAACCTCGAGGGACTTGACCAATCACGCTAAGCCTAAAAAGGTAAGCAACTCTTGCCGATCACTTCCTTGTGATTCCTGTCCTATTCAGCCTTCAAACCATCATGGTCTTGAGGGACTCGACCAATTATGATATTCGGTTAAGTCATCACCATTATTACAAGATGAGTTTGATTCGATGATATGCCCTCGAGGGACTCGATCAAGCATACCACATCCTTAGATCATTGGTGATATCTTTATGTCATAAGCAAGATATCAAATCATGATATAGGTAAGCCTCAAGGGACTCGACCAACTCAACCTATGTCGGGAATCGATTTCTACCTATAACGATGGAAGGCTACATGGGTCAATCTAATAGTCTCATGTTTACTTACTTAATATTATAGAAAGAAGAGATTTTTGATTTGGTCTCCTAATATGACGTGTCACACACGTACATATTTGATATATATCTACATCGCATGCAAATATATATATATATATATGTATTTGATAGGCGTATAAGCAATCACCAGATGATCATGGACCATAACCTAACATGATCAAGCCCGAGCTAGTGGGCCCAATCACTCATATCGTTATCTATGTGTGCATCGATGCATCTCCATGCCCTATGATCATTCATCTCATCTTCATCAGTTTCATCAGTATCTCGGCGCATTTCTATGCATCGCGATCATCCATCTCGGCCTCATGGGTTCCATTGTCATCTCATGCTCCCACCACACCTCATTGCGTAATCACAATATGATCATAAGCACGCAAGCCCGATAATAAACAAGAAAAAATTGGAGGCTCGTAGGCCCCAATAATAATAATCATATCACATATACACACACATCACATAGTCCATAATCATCCATCCACATCACACATCACATGTACACATCATTATGTAAGACTATGTTAGGAACCTTTTATTTCTTTTCATTTCTAAGCTTGAATAATGTTTATAGAGTTGTTTAGTTCAGTAGAGAGTCAGACAATGATTTATTTAATATTTAATTATTAAGTGTCCAAGTCCCGGTGGGCTCTATAAATAGGGATATAACTGTTTCTTTTATTTTAATAAAAAATTATTTAGTCTTTTGGTTAAACCTAGGAGGCTGATCCCCTTAAAGTGATCAAGGAGGCCGATCCTCTCGAAGAGATTAAACCCTTTTCTTTCACTTTTTCCTCTTTCTACGTTAAAACCCTAAAGGGTCTTAACATTTGGTATCAGAGCAGCGATCCTTGGTGTTCTCACTATAAACTTTGCACTAACTTTGCCGCAGCCATCATCATCATCCAAAAAAAAGTGAAAAAGGGAGAGAGAAAGGGCATACGCAGAAGAATGCAACCCACACCTCTGTGTTCACCTTCCCAGCAGCCACGCACGCATTCATCCTTCCGGCCAGTGCATCTTCGCCACCGTTGCTCTCGGGCTATGATCATCGCCGTCGTAGCCTCTAGCCAACGTGCATCTCCCCGGTGGTTGTAGCTCGAGACGGACCATCACTGCTCCCCCATGGCTTGTGGACCAACCCAGCCCCCATCGCTCCCTCGGCAATGCCGATCTAGCTGCGCCACAACTCCTATGACCTGACCTTGGTAGCAACCACTTCCGATTGCTATAGTGCACGAAGGACCGTTGCTGCTGCCTAACCCTCGCACCTATGCTACCCCTGCTTCTCGACCGCGACCATCGCTGTCGTTGCCCTCTCGGCTAGCAATTACCACCGCCACTACTTCTCAGCCACCACCCCCCTCAACCACTGCTTCAACCGGTGGCCATGTCCCCCTCCTCGGGGTGACTCTTCCCATGACCACTGCAAGCGCCGACTGCCTCCGCAAACTCTGCAACCGCCATGACTGCTGTAGCCACCCACGACGTTGCAGCCTACTCCCCATGACGCTGCCACTACGCTGTTGCCCTCTCCCACGAACGCTGCCTTCCATTTTTTTTTCAACCGCACCACAACAATCTCAACCTCGACTACTCGACGATCACCTCTTTGCATCGCAGCACCTGCAGCAACACCACACGTAGCATGCAGCGACCGTAGCAAGCCTCCATACTACACTTGCCGTAGTTCATGCCTACAGTGCTGATGCCCTTAACTAGATATCAAAAGTAAGAACTAGAAATTACAGATCTATAATCTTACGCAATGGCTACCGACAACTCAGTAAAGGCCCAGATTGAAGCATTAGAAACCAGAATTGAGAACTGACTATAGAAAACTCTTAATGAATTTAAAAGAAGCCTACTGGAGAATTTTAGTAAATTGCAACAAGATGAAAGTTTAAGCTCTACGATGAACAGATCTGGAGATATGGGAAAGAGGCCCTGAGAATATGACTCAGGCTACCCACGCATTAAGGTGAAATTTCCAAGATGGGAAGATGGAGATCCGACCAGTTGGATTTCGAGGGTAGAGAAATTCTTTCATTTTCACAAAACCCCAGAGGAATCTAAGGTAGAAATAGCTTCAATTCAGTTAGACGGTGATGCAATTCAATGGTATGATTGATATAAAACTTGCCATGGAGTTCCTTCATAGGAGCAATTTAGACCGTCCGAGTACGAGAATATAGATGGATAGCTTACAAAATTTGTCAGGCTTCTACAATATTAGAAGATCATGGTAGATTTGAGCGATTATCGAATCAAGCTAGAGATTGGTCTGAACGATAACTAGTGGATACCTTTATTGAAGGGCTTATTCTGGATATTCGATGTGAAGTTAAGGTTCGACAACCCTGCACTATGATAGCTGCAATTTCATTTGCATGCCTACATGAGGAAAAAATTAGTATGGAAAACCGTCGAAATAAGGGTGTCAACAAACAAGTGATCAGCAAGATGTCCACCCTATCTACTCCCAACTGAAACCCTAACACTCGAAGACTGACTTGAGAAGAACTCAAAGAAAGATTAGCAAACGGGTTATGTTGGCATTGTGATGAAAAATGGAGTAAGGAGCACCATTGCAAACAAGGAAAACTCCTGATGATTGAGTCGATTGAGGTGGAACTAGAAGCAGAAGAGTTAGATTCCGACCATGGAGATATGGAAACTGATGAAGATATTGAGCCTTTCACACACATAGTGCATGCATTGGCTGGCTCCTCTAACCCACAAACAATGAAATTTAAAGGAACTTTAAAACATCAGCTTGTCACTGTTTTGATTGACACGGGTAGCACTAACAATTTTATGGATAGAAAGGTTGCTGCTCGATTATCCTACCACATCGAAGGCTATGATAAATTTGAAGTGAATGTAGCTGATAGACGAATTCTAACCTGTGATAGCAAGTGCTTAAGGATAAAGCTCACTATGTAGGGTCAATAGTTGCTCATGGATTTCTTTTTACTACCCTTAGAAGACTATGAAGTGGTGCTTGGAATCGAATGGCTATTGACCTTGGGTGATGTTTCCTAGAACTTTTCTAAACTAACAATGAAGTTTTTTATTAATGGAAAGTAGGTGATTCTAAAGGGACGATGCGGAAGTAAGATCATAACTATCACTAGCCATTGGATGGAGAAGGTTCGCAAGAAGACACACACTGGTTTTGTGATACAATTGCAGCGTATAGAACAAGAAATAATAAGGTACATTCTAACTGAAAGTATTAAATCATTACTTAAAGAGTTTGTATATGTATTTACAAAACCACAAGGACTTCCACCTCTTCGTCATCATGATCATCGGATTCCAATAGTACCCGAAAAGCACCATCTAATGTTTGACCTTATAGATATCTACATTTCCAAAAGGCAGAAATAGAGAGGATTGTTAAAGAGTTACTAGAAACAGGAGTTATAAAAGCTAGCGTTAGCCCCTATTCCTCTCCAGTTTTATTGGTCAGAAAGAAGGATGACTCATGGCGGATGTGTGTTGACTACTGAGCACTCAACAACATTACGGTGAAGGATAAATATCCTATTCCAGTAGTAGACGAACTATTGGACGAGTTAAGAGGAGCCCAGGTATTCACTAAGTTGGACCTAAGATCAGGCTATCATCAAATTCGAGTATATGAAGATGATATTAAAAAAACTGCCTTCAGGACACATAACGGCCACTATGAATTTTTAGTCATGCCTTTTGGGTTGACCAATACACCCTCTACCTTTCAGAGTTTAATGAATGATATATTTCAAGCTTATCTTTGTAATTTTGTTCTAGTTTTCTTTGATGATATTTTGATATATAGTCCCTCCTTAGAGAGCCATTTATTACATATACGAACTGTCTTTACTATTCTTCGTGAGCATTGTCTTTTTGTCAAGAAATCCAAGTGCAATTTTGGGCAAACAAAGGTTGAGTATCTCAGCCACATCATCTCCCAAAGGGGTGTTGCAGTTGATCCTTCCAAAATCCAAGTGATAAAAGACTGGTCGACTCCGAAGTCAATTAAAGCTTTAAGGGGATTCTTGGGACTAACAAGCTATTACTGAAAGTTTGTAAAGAATTATGAGAAAATCAGTGCCCCCTTGACACCACTTCTGAAGAAAGATGCATACAAATGGTCTAAAGAGGCAAACCACGCATTTAATTCCTTGAAGATTGCAATGACTACTACCCTGATGCTTGCTCTACCTGATTTTAACAAGTTATTTATAATTGAATCTGATGCTTCTGGGGCAGGTATAGGAGCTGTACTAGTGCAAGAAGGCTGGTCCGTTACTTATGCTAGTAAGGTCCTCTCTCCCTCTCATCTAAGTTTATCTATTTATGACAAGGAGATGCTAGCTATTGTACATGCAATCACAAAGTAGAGACCTTACTTAATTGGTTAACGGTTCCAAATACGCACTGATCACAAAAACCTTAAATATTTTCTGGAGCAAAATATTTCTTCTTTAGAGCAGCAAAAATGGGTCACAAAACTACTAGGATTCGATTATAAGATTATCTATAAAAAGGGGAGCGACAATCTAGTTGTAGATGCACTCTCACGCCTTCTAGAACAAGCTGAACTAATAGCTATATCTATTCCTAATTGTGAGATTTTAGAAATTATTAGAAGGGAATGGTCAAATGATCCCGATATCCAGAATATTATTAAAAGAATAGAAGAAACTCCATATACTATTACAAATTATAGTTGGGATTCAATGGACTTGCACTATAAAGGCTGAATAGTTATAGCCCTACACTCTTATTGTCATGAGATAATTTTTAAAGAGTTCCATTCGTCACCAACTACTAGTCATTCTGGATTTCTTTGCACCTATAGACGAGTCTGACAACTTTTTTACTGGAGAGGTATGAAAGCTTTTATCAAAAAATTTGTTGCTGAATGTAATGTTTGCCAATGCCACAAGAGTGAGATAATAGCCACTCCTGGGCTGCTTCAGCCCCTCCCTATTCCTGTTGCTTGGACTGACATATCCATGGATTTCATTGACGGACTTTCATCATCACAAGGGAAGAGTATTATAGTTGTAGTTATGGATAGGCTTACAAAGTATGCTCATTTTTGTGCTTTACGACATCCTTATACTGCTGTAGGTGCTGCACCTGTCTTTATGGAGAATATAGCTAAATTGCATGGGAGTCCCCGTTCTATTATTAGTGATAAAGATAAGGTTTTTATTAGCTCCTTTTGGACAAAGCTTTTTTGTTTGCAGGGTACTCAGCTGAATATGAGCACTGCTTATCATCCATAAACAGATGGACAAACTGAAGTGGTAAACAAGTATCTCAAAAATTACCTCAGATGCTTTACTAGTGATAAGATGAAGGAATAGATTAAATGGCTTCCTTGGACAGAATGGTGGTATAATACCTCTTATCATTCTTCAATTAAAGTGACTCCTTTTGAAGTAGTTTATGGTCGACCTCCACCTTCAATTCTAATATATGTACCTAGTTGTTCCAAAGTTGATCCAATGGATAAGGAATTGCTTGATAGAGATAAGATTATTCAGCTTTTGAAGAATAACCTCACAGCTGCACAAGTAAGAATGAAACAACAAGCTAATAAACATCGAAGTGAACGAGAATTTACCATGGGTGATTGGGTTTTCCTTCGTCTTCAGCCCTACAAGCAAACTTCCATAAAGGACTGATCTTCTATGAAGTTGTCTCCTTGATTTTTTGGGCCTTGTAAAATATTGGAGCGGATTGGGCCTGTTGTATACCGCTTGGATCTACCTACTAGCTCTAGGATACATTCAATTTTTCATATTTCCTTAAGAAGAAATTGGTGAGGATAAGATAGTGCAACGTCATTTACCTGATATCTCTACTTCTAGGGAAGTCCAAACTCGACCACAAGCCATATTGGATCGATGAGTTGTAATATACCGTAGACATCCTATGACAGAAGTGCTAGTGCAATGGGCCAATTTACTAAAGGAAGACGCCACTTGGGAGTCCTATAGGGCACTACGAGAGAAGTTTTCAGAATTTATTACTACTCAGCTTTAAGGACAAAGCTGATTCGAAGGGGGCAGAACTATTAGGAACCTTTTATTTTTTTCTTTTCTAAGCTTGAATAATGTTTATGGAGTTATTTAGTTCAGTAGAGAGTCGGATAATGATTTATTTAATATTTAATTATTAAGTATCCGAGTCCTAGTGGGCTCTATAAATAGGGATGTAACTATTTCTTTTATTTTAATAAAAAATTATTCAGTCTTTTGGCTAAACCTAGAAGGCCGATCCCCTCGAAGTGATCAAGGAGGTTGATCCCTCAAAGAGATCAAACCCTTTTCTTCCGCCTCTTCCTCTTTCTACGTTAAAACCCTAAAGGGTCTTAACAGACTACTATATAATAATAATAATACTACTATTTAATTAATTATTTTATAGTATCTAGGAACCCTACCATAGGGTGCCCCATATGGCAGCTAGTCTCTTATGTGGCTAGGAAACCTTAGACTCCCCTACGGCTAGGAATCCTAGGCCACAAGACTGTCTTGTGTGGCTAGGACACCCTAGCCACCAAGGAGTCCTTTGCAACCAAGAAACCCTAGCTACAGGGCAGCCTTGGATGGTCAGGAAAATTGGCCACCTACTTGCCCCTTGCGGCCAAGAATCTTGGCCGCTAGGGTCTCTTTAGCGGCTAGGAAACCTTAGCCGCTAGAGGTGCCCCTTACAACTAGGAAACCATGGCTACAAGGGCTATCAGTACCCAGGCCATGAGCAGCCCCACTGCTCTTGACCTTGCTGCCTTTGGCCAGGCCGAAAGTAGCAAGGATTGCTCTTGGCCAAGGCTGCAAGCAGCCTTCAGCCAAACTGTAGGGCAGCAATAGTTGCTGCCCTTTTTCCTCTATTATGCGATAATAATTTTGGTGATAAAACATTGATCTAAAGCACCTTTTAATAGGGACAAGTCATGCAGTCCAGATCTCAAAAACTTTGATAAAAACCACAGCAATCATGTAAAAATAATTCTACGCAATTGAACATAACACAATTTATAAACTATTTTTTTGCATGAACAACCTAGCTCTGATACCATCATTAGAAAATCTGGGGTGACATCATATGTTCAATAGAAGAATAGAAATAAAAATCACAGATTTCTCATAAAAAAAGGTTTCTTATCGTTATGCAAAGATTGATGCATAAAACCCGTGAAACCGAAAACTACGCGTAGAAGAAAATTTTATTACCTAGGGAGATCGTATATCCCTGTATTCTTGCAGATCTATGGAAGATGATAAAGAAGGTCAAGCGTCCTCCTCCTAGTAGTGATCCATATAGCAAGGGTTGCGAATTGCTCCTCAAATTGCTGCTCAATTCTCCTTGTTGTGTGCACCACGTAATCAAGAAGGAGTCAGCCCTTCTTATTGTACACATGCCCCCAACAAGGGCTGCTAGTTGAGGAGGAGAAGGGGAGAGGAGAATAGGAGGTGATAGCTAAAAGAGCATAAGCTTATGGGTCTTTAGTTCCCTCCTATTTATAGAGGTCGCATGTCAATTTACCCCTAATAGATCTTGCCTTATTAGGTATTAGATCTTCATCCAATTACCCAAGCCTCTTAGATTAGTGGATCTCTATCCAATAATCTCTTATTAGCTCTTATTAGATCTCATCCATGGGATCCAATAATTTAGGGGCTTATTGGATATCCAATAAGATAGGGGCTCCAGCGAATCTCTCACATCCAAATCTCTACTCGTCGTAGCACCTACCAAATGTGTGTGACCCTCTAGGCCTAATATCGAGCTGGCTATGAGTCATACCTATTAGAACGCCTTCTAGCTCAATGATACGCTACATAATCTCTTTTGGTTAATATTAATAATAATATTTTTTATTTTATATTATATGATGAATATATTGTAATGTCCTTAGATCTATGCAATGAGAATTGGATCATGATAAGATCATAATAATAAGACTATTTCATCTTTAAACATATATTTTAAATATTCCCAATCATAGGTTACTCGAAAAGGACATCGAGGTAACTGGATAGACCGATGTACTATATATTTATCCATATGATAGAGGTAATTAGTTTTATAGCTGCTTATATGAGAACACTAGGGATATAGTGCAAGTACTCATTAGAGAATGAGTTCACTGAATGATCCACTTATGGAATGCAGAATGATTAATGATACCTCATCATCAAACAATGATTCCGTAATTCCAATTGTGTATCTGGTCCTTAGACTTGAGACACCAAGGATGCCTTGTTTGAGTACTCTATTCTTTGATACCAGACTTATAGGTTTGGAAGTTTCAAATATAGTACAAATGGTTATTGGGAATGACAACCAATCTTACAAAGGCAATTGGGTATCAATAGATTATCATCCATACTTGTTATCATGAGAGGAATATCTTATATATTCTCACTCAGGCAAATCCCTAGCTAGAGTCAATCAGATTGAGAGAATCCAATAAGAGTGAGACTTAGATTAAGAGAAAAAGAGTTTTTTAGGAGAATCCGATAAGAGTGAGACTCAAATGTTAAAGCCATAATGACACTAAGAGAGGGGTGAATTAGTACTTTTGATAAGAAAAATTAATTTAAAATTTTCATTCGATGAAACTATATCAGAAGGTATTTAAACTTAAAGTGCAAGTAAGAGTAGAGAATAATTAAATTATCAAGTAATAGCAATGAAAAGCATGAAAGAAAATGCACACCAAATTTATAGTGGTTTGGTCACCATGACTTACATCCATTCTCGATTCCTCTTTACTTGATGCCACCGGCTTCCACTACCAATTTTCTTTCTAACGAGCGAAGATCAACTACCCCTGTTACAACTTTTTTTTTCACAAGCTCAGGAGAGAACTTTTACACTCCTCTTTTATAAGAAAATTCTCACATCTCCCTTAGAACAACCTCTAAGCTTAAGGAGGAGGGAACTCAACTTTTTAATAGAGTTTATATACTTAAACCATAATTTTTTTCATTCTCTTTTCTTGCTCCCTCAAGCAAGAATGAGTCAGGTATTTATTGACCTCAAATAACTTCCAAAATATAGTCAAAAAATTAAATCTTTGGGTTTTTAGGTACTAGCGGTACTATCACCTGCACTGGGTGGTACCATCGCTTAACTGTCTAAGCACTAGTATACCACTATCTGCTTGGGAGGTACCATCGTCTGATATAGTCTCGGAGATTATGTTTTGACAGTACCACCCTAAGTCTAGGTGGTACTATTGCCTGACATTGGGCAGTACTATCGCCTACCCTAGCGGTTCTATCATCGGGTTTTAGAAAAATATATTTCGTATTTTCCAGCTCATGGGCGGTACCACCACCTGGTCTAGTAGTGCCACCGACTAACCTAATTTTAGATCATTGAATTAGCCTTTCAATAGGCCTAATTCAGCCCTAATTCAGGCCTAATGGGCCCCTAAGTGAGTTAGCCTAAGTATACCTAAAACCAACTCAATTAGTCTTCTAAACTACTTCAATCAATACTTAATAATTACAATCATGAAGCATATTATTCAGTCATGTCATTCGGCACTTTATCCTATCTTCCAACGCATCGTTGTTTCCTTCGGCATATTGTCTGATCTATTGGCATGTTGAACTCCTACAACATCCAATTTTTACGTAATGCCTAATCCATCCAACTCGATGCCTGAACTCATGGCACGAAGTCCATCCTCCGGCATGTCAACCAATCTTTGACTCAACTTCCAATCTCTGACATGGTGCTCTCCAGCCCAATGTTTGATTTTTCTACTTCACGATTTAAGTACAAGATCAAAAGTTTCTCTTATATTTTCTTAAATGCATATTAATCATAAATTCATCAATTATTTCATCATCAAAATTTGAGATTAAAAAATCTCCCCCTTTTTGATGATGATAACCAATTAATGTCAAAATTTTAACTAAACTCCCCCTATTTATATGCTATTTTGAAATATGATAATATGTAATTTTAACAAATCATGAATCATAACAATACATCATATCAAAATAATTATTACTTACTTTATTTGCATATCATTCCATACATCAAGGTAATCATTATATGCATCATAATTTCAAATCATAAATTAAAATATTTCATGCATAATTCCAAATCATCAAAGTACATCATAATTTCAAAGAATCAAAGAGTGAAAAACATCAAAAAGTATAAAACAGCAAAGAGTGTATTCAACTGCTCTCCATTTGGCATCAACAAAAAGGAGGAATATATATATATATATAATTTCTTTTTGAAGTGTGCAAGTTAATATGTTGTTACTTCTTTTTGCAATGTGCAAGCTAGCAATTTTTGCTTCCCTTTGTAATGTGTAATCTAATAATTTTTACTTCCCTTTGCAATATGCAAGCTAATAATTTTTACTTCCCTAAGTTTTTGCTTCTCTTTGCAATGTGCAAGCTAGCAAGACTTTCTCCCCCTTTGTCATCAATAAAAAGGAAAGAATACAATGGTATTTTTTTTCTTTTACATCAATGTTCCAATCATAACATTAGATATACAAGTCATAAATACAAATGAATTGTACATAATAAAACTTAAGTCATAAACATCAAAAGGTCAAGTGATATATTATGGTTTATATGGATAAATCTCCTCTTTAGTAAATAATAAAAAGAATTGTAGGAGAACAAATAATAAAAGATCTTGATTTATATAAAATAAATCTTAATTCATAAATATCAAGTGAAAGAATCACGATTTATTTGGATAAATCTCATCTTTAGTAAAAAAAGAATCATAGGAGAATATAATATCTTGATTCATATAAATCTCAAGTTATAAATATCAAGTAAAATAACATGATTTGTTTGGATAAATATTCTCTTAAAATAAGGAACCATACAAGAACAAAATAATTCATATAAAATATCTCAAGCCGTAAACACTGATAAATCAAATAAATGATCATGATTTGTTTAGATACATATTCTCATTAATATAAAGAATTATATGAAAATAAATTATCAAATCCAAAATCATCATCAAAATCACTTTTCTTACAATTGAGGAATTCATTGAAAGCAACGTAGATAGATTCTTATAAGATTAAAAATAATTAAAGTTCTTTAATTCTAATTTGTGCGATTAATTTCATTCTAGCATGTCCTAGTCTTCTATCTAAAAGCTATACATTATCGTTTAAAATCGAAAATCAATCTTTATTATGGAAATCATTAAGATACACATTATTACTTTTTAAAACATTCATAGAATTATTCTTATTTGGTATGCAAGCATTAGATTTAAATTTAATATTTTATCCCTTTATCATAAAGTTAACTAATGCTTAATAAGTTATGTTTTAAATCTTTTACTGAAAGAACATCTTTAATTAAAAGATTCAATTTAATACCAAATATCCAATGCCAATAATTTTCTTTATTATTGTTGTTTTGACTGGTGAGCTTTGAAAAATATATTGGATCTTTGACCATATGCCTTAAGCATCTACTATCAAAATATTATTTTTTACTTCTAGCTCTTATTTAATGATATACTCACAAGAAAAAAAGGGTTTGCTTTAGGTATCCATTTAACTTTGGGCCCCTAATGGTTAGATCTACCTATCTTAATTTTTGACATCAAGTCATTTATGGTTCCTTAAGAAACCCAAACCAATTTATGAGAACTATATTTTTTAAATGAATATTTATAAGCATAATGACTATATCTTTCATAAAAATTATATTTAACTCTATGGGAAACATGTAATATGGGTCCTTTAACAAATATAGTTGCTTTTATTGAGTATTACTACTCACAAAGTTAATTCTTTCCTTTCTATGTACATAACCTTTATTGGCAAGAATCATGTTTAATGATTTGTTACTAATTTTAAAATTTTTTAATATTTATTATAATATATTTTTCTTTTTAAATGAACCTAACTCTTTACACTTAGTGCAAGGTGTTAACAAGCATTTGTCATACTCATTTTTTAGTTTATTAAATTCATTAAAGAGAGATGCATTATCCTTTTTTTTAGTAATTTATATTTCTTGCCAACTATTTTAAGTTCATCATACAAATCATGAAATACATCAGGTAATTCATAATAAGGTAAAATAATTTTAGTTGAGTCACATACCTCGTCAACTAAAGCCATCAATATGTAGTTTGCCACTTCGTCTTCATTAGTTTGCTCTTCATCTTTTGATATGCTTGATTCATCCTATATTGCCTTGAATGTTTTCTTTTTCTTTGGCAGCTTCTTCTTCAATTATGGACACTCATTTTTAAGGTACTTTGACTTTTCACATTCATAACAAATTATTGTATCTTTTTTTAGTTTATTTTTAGATTCTCGGTTTGTAAAATTAGTCTTGTTATTTTTCAGGAACTTTTTAAATTTTCTTGTAAAGAGTTCTATGCCATCATTGTCACTTGAACTTTCACTTGAGTGATTTTCTTTAGTTCTAAGTACAATATCCTTCCTGTTCTTTATAAGGTTGTTCTCATGTTCATCATGTGTCTTGCAATTCATTTCATAGGTTATTAATGACCCTATAAGTTCTTCAACAGGAAAGTTATTCAAGTCCTTTGCTTCTTGAATTGTAGTTACTTTTAGATCTCAACTTTTTCGAAGAGATCTTAAAATTTTATTAACAAGTTCAAGATTAGTATAACATTTATCAAGAGCTTTCAAACCATTAACAACATCCGTAAAATGGGTGTATATGTCACAAATGGTTTCACTTGGTTTTATTATAAACAATTTATAACTATACACCAAAAGATTAATCTTAAATTTTTTAACACTATTTGTGCCTTCATGAGTAACTTCAAGTGTATGCCAAATATCATATGTCGTTTCATGATTAAATTCATTTTTATCTAAAGCATAAAATAAAGCGTTCATAGCTTTTGCATTTAAAGAAAATATTTTTTTTCTAAATCATTTCATTCGTTCATTAGTTTAGAAGACTTTTTAAACTACATTCAATGATATTCCATAAATCAAAATCTATAGAAATAAAAAAATTTCTATATTTGTGCTTTTCAATAAGTATAATTTGTCCTACTAAACATAGGAGGAGTGATAGAGTGACCCTCTTGATTATCAAGAAAAGTCATTTAATTTATCTTGTATGTTAAACTAATTGAGAGAACTTGGTTCCGATACCAACTATTAGGATCATAATGGCACTAAGAGGAGGGGGGTAAATTAGTGCTTTTGATAAAAAGAATTGATTCAAAAATTTCATTCGATGAAACCATATCAAAAAGGTTTTTAAACTTAGAGTGCAAGTAAGAGTAGTGAACAATTAAATCAATAAGTAATAGCAATGAAAAGTATGATAGGAAATGTATACTAGATTTATAATGGTTCGATCGTCATGACTTATGTCCACTCTAGATTTCTCTTCACTTAAGGCCACCGAATTCTACTACTAATCTTCTTTCTAATGGGTGAAGATTAACTACTCTTATTACAATTCTTTCTCATTTTCATAGGCTCAGGAGAGAACCTTTATACCCCTCTTTTATAAGGAAATCCTCATACACCTCCTTTAAGACAACCTCTAAGCTCAAAGAGGAGAGAACTCAATTTTTAACAGAGCTTACACACTCAAACCATAATTTTTTCGTTCTCTTTTCTTGCTCCCTTAAGCAAGAATGAGTGGGGACTAAATGTCATTAAATGGCTTCCAAAATAGAGCCAAAAATTTAAATCTCCAAGTTTTCGGGGTACAGACGGTACCACTGCCTAATAGTCTGAGCACTAATAGTACCACCACATACCTGGGCGATGCCACTACCTAACATAGTCTCAAAGACTATATTCTGACGGTACTATCGCCTAACACTAGGTGAAACTACCATCGAGTTTTTAAAAAAAGTATATTTTGTACTTTCTAGCTCACAGGTGGTACGACCATCTAGTCTAGTGGTGCCACTACCTAACCTAACTTCAAGTCACTAAATTAGCCTTTCAATAGCCCCAATTTAGCCCTGATTTAGGCCTAACGGGCCCCTAATTGAGTTGACTTGATTATAACTAAAATCAACTCAATTAGTCTTCTAAACTACTTCAATCAATACTTAATAATTATAATTATGAAGTACGTTGTTTGTTCATATTATTCGTCACTTCATTATATCTTTTGGTGTATTATTCTTTTCTTTAACGTATTGTCCGATTTATCGACATGTTGAACTCTCGTAACATCTGATCTTGGCATAATGCCTGATCCATCTGATCTGATGCCTGAACTCATAGCACGAAGTTCAACCTCTAGCACGTCAACCAATCTTCTGGCCTAATATCCAATCTCTAACATGGTACTCTTTAGCCCAACATATGATTTTCCTACTTCATGATTTAAGTACAAGATCTAAGTTTCTCTTGCATTTTCTCAAATGCTTGTTAGTCATAAATTCATCATTTGATTTCATCATTAAAATCTAAGATTCAACATCGAATGAATTCTATATGAGTCTGATAGTATCATAACCGATATATAATCTTTGAGATATTAGATGGATGAAGTGCTAGTCATAAGTGTCATGCAAGCTAATCACGTGAGTGATGACATGTGTGACTCGACATGTAATTTTTTTTATTATTATTTGATATTTTATCAGTTTATCTTGTATGTTACATATATTGTGATGTCCATGGATCTATGCAATGGGAGTTAAATCTCAGTCATATGTTACTCAAGAAGGATATCTAGATAACTGAACAGATTGGTGTACTATATACCCATCCATATGATGAAGGTAGTTGGTCTCATAACTGTTCATGTGGAGACACTAAGGATACAGTGCAGGTGCTCATTGGAGAATGAGTTCATTGATTGATCTATTCACAGAATGCTGGATGGTTGATGATACCTTATTGTCAAATAATGATTTCATAGTCCTAGTAGTGTATCTGGTCCTTAAACTTTAGACACCACGGATGTCTTATATGAGTACTTGGTAGAACCCTTATAGATTCTAAGTTTGGGGTTGATCTCTTTAGGGGATCGACCTCCTTGGAACTCTATAGGGGTTCCTTCCTCCAAGTTACTGCTCAAAGGCGACTAAAAGGATTGATCTATTCATTAAGAAAAGAGGGTGAATACATGGCTATTTATAGGGCTTCTAAACCCCAACTCCTAATAAGACTCATACTCAAGACTTCTACTTCTAATCAACTCCTAATGCTTCTCTAATAAGTAACCTCCAAACTAATCCTAACCTAGCCAGCCTCTTCACCTCTTTAATAGGGGTCGGCTAGATAGAATTTACATGAATATCCTTATGATTTACATGTTTGCCCCCTTAAATGAAACTAAATTAGGACTCTCGTAGCTATAGTCCTAACAGACCTACCCTCTTTAAGTCAGCCTTGTCCTCAAGGCTGACGCTCCATGAATTCTGAGAATTTGATCTTCAAGTCATCATAGTTCTCCCAAATGGCATCTTCTGTTGGTAGGTGTTAGGGATCGAGTGACACTAAGAAGGGGGGGGTGAATTAGTGTAGCAGTAAAGAACGATAAACTTTCTATGTTTTAAAACAAGTTTCAGAAACTTCGTATATTGAAAATGATGCTTCGATTAAATCCACAACGAAAGATGCTTTAGAAGTAAATTGATTCGTAAGAAGGAGATAAGAAGGTAGAGCATCAAAGTGAAGATGGTTTGCAGTAAGGTAAATTGCAAGAATATAAATATAAACCGATTTTTAGTGGTTCGGTCATACGACCTACGTCCACTCCCGATTCCTCTTCACTTGAGGCCACCGGCTTTTCCACTAGTGATCCTCCTTTCAACAGGTGAGGATCAACTCCCTTATAGTTCTCTCCTTTTGACGGGTTTAGGAGGTAACCCTTACAAGGCCTCTTACCCCTCTCTTGGACTACAACACACTCAAAGCTTAGAGGGAAGATTTTGACAAGAGTTTTCCATTTTTTTTCTCAGTTCTAGATTCTCTTTCAACCATGAATGAGAGGTGTATTTATAGGCCTCAAGAGGATTCAAATTTGGAGCCCAAATTTGAAATACTTTCATTTTTTCCGGTGGTGGCAGTGCCACACTTTGTCGATAGCGAAGTGCCACCTTTGTCGATAAGCGTGCCACCGCACTGTCGATGGCAAGTGCCATCGCTTGTCAAACACTGACACTATCAGTGTACTAGGTGGTGCCATCGCCCAGCCCAGTGGTGCCACCACCTGGGCTTGCTGCCTAGCGGCGATACCACCGCCCAACCCAACGATGCCACCACCTAGGCTTGTTGCCCAACGGCGGTACCATCGCCCAACCCGGCGGTGCCACTACCCGGGCTCTCGGGTACTCGACGGTGCCACCGCCCCAGGCACCATCGGCTCTCAAGTACTGGGTGGTGCCACCACCCTAGCCTAGGCGGTGCCACCGCCCAACCTTTTTAGCACACTGGTTTGGGCCTTAAACTCGACCCAAACCAGTCTGAAACAAGGCCCAATTGGCCCCTACTTGGTTTATAGGATTAACACCTAATCCCAAGCCAAATTACGTGCTAACTATGAATTTTAAAGACATTTCCTAAGCTATTACAAAGTCCACAAGAGGACTTTTTCAGGTGAGCTTCCGGTGAACTTCCGACAGTCTTCCGACGAACTCTTGGAAACCATTCTGTAGACTTCCGGTAAGCTCCTGGACTTCACGATGATTTTGGTGAGTTCCAACGAGCTTCTTTAGTAAGCTCCAATCTTTCTTGGCAAGCTCCGTGAACTACCGACAAACCTTCCGGCGAACTTTTGAAAACCCCATCGGCAAGTTCCCTACTCGTTCTCGACCAGTTCCGGCAGCACTCCTAATGAATCTTCGGACTTCCGTGGAACTGTCGAACTCTCAATGATCCATCACACTTGTCTTCTGACACTTTGTTTCGCTTTACGTCTTCATCATTATCATAGTTAATCTTGCATACACACAAATAAAACTCTACTTCGATCTAGACAATTATTACAATGCGAATTGACATTCAATTGCCTGGCACGTCATTGGTCGGTGCTTCATCCGATTCTTCGGCGCATCATCCTCTCTTGCATTTTGTTGCTCAATCGGCAATTGACCTCCGCAACCCCGATATCCTTGGCGCAACTCCGCTCTACTTGGCCCGATGCCCGACGTCCGAAGCCTTCTGCCGATTATCGACCGGACCTCCGGCTCGACATCCAATATCCTGACGTGATCACCTAGCGTAACGTCAATTCCTCCAGCATCAACTGTCTAATCTTGATCGATAATAGACCTGCGTAACTCAAAATACAGTTAGATCACAAAACACAATCAATTAGTTTTATCATCAAAATCTGAGATTCAATAATCTCCCCCTTTTTGATGATAACAACTAATTGATGACTAACGAAGTTAACCATAACTCCCCGGAGTTTAACCAAACTCCCCCTATCTATATGCCATTGATAGAACACTTGGATTATCCCAAATCCAAGCAACATTCATCACAAATTATGAGAATTATTAATTCATCATGTAAATATACAAAATATTTAATTCAATGCATGAAGTCATCAATATACTTCTCCCCTTATGTAAAACATATACAAGTTTTACAACACACTAGCTATTAATCACATCATACAACATTTAAGCATAGCTTTGCAATACAACATCCAATCATCTCATTCAAACATAGCAAGTTTCAAGATATGTAAGATAAAATTTGTTGTGATGGTATTCATGATCACAAGTTTTTCTATTTTCCTTTGAGAAGTGTAAGGAAATAGTATTTAAAGATGTTCATTTTCTTGACTTCCTTTGTGATATGCATGCAATATTGTAATTTCTTTCTTCTTTTTTGAGAAGAGCAAGCTTGCAAGTTTTGCTTTATTTGCATGCTAGGACTTTGGATTCATTTGTAATATGCAAGCTAGCAAAAGCCTTCTCCCCCTTTATCAATGTCAAAAAGAAAGAGAGGATTAATACTTCAAATAATCTTGCATGAGATTCAACAATAATTTGTAACAAAAATGTAAGTAATTTTGTTAAAAAAGTAAAGTTGAGCAAGATTTTTGCCTCTCTTGAGATAGCAACTTTTTGCTTCTCAATGTTTAAGCTAGCAAATTTTTCTCTTCTGATGCACAAGCTAGCAATTTAACTCCCCCTTTATTATTATCGAAAAGAAGGGAGGAACCAATGATCAATTATAAATTTACATCAATATATCAATCATCACATGATGCATACAAGAAAACAATGCAAAGAAATCATATCATGAAGGATATCAATATGTAAATTCAACAAGGATCAAATCCAAAAGATATCATTCATGATTCATAACTTTCTTTTTAGCAAGATCTAGATAAATGTATCAATTTTCAATTCAAGATAAATGTCATACAACCAAGAATCATGATATATAAAAGCATATCAATATCAAGGATCAAGTCATGATTACAAGTACTAACATATTTTCTTTTCATTCATTTTTAAACCATGATAAAAGAATAAATCAACGATTCAATCATTAAGCATATTTCTTTTTCATCAAATTTTCAATCATCACATAAGGCATTCAAGGAAGTATTGAAAAATTAAAAAAATTAATTTTAGCATATAATGTTTCAATCATCGACCTTAAATCATGAATCCAAAAGTCATAAATCAAAAGATTCATGAATTATTTTGACAAGTCTCCTTTTTAGGAAATAACAAGTGAAAGTCTTAGGAGATCAAACATAAGATCTTGATTCATACGTAAGAATTTTCATCAAGATCATGATATAGATAAAAAATTTTCTTAAAAGGATCAAAAGAATTTGAGTTGTAAATCGGAGACATCAAGATCATGAAGTATAAATATTCTTTTTAGCAAAGAATCATTTGAGCACTTGATTATTGCATAAGAATTCCAAGTATCAAATATCAAGATATCAAGACTTAGATTGTGATAAAGCTCATTCAAGTTCGAATCATCAAAATCATTAACATAATTTATGAGATTCACAAATAACATAAACTTGAATTGTTCTCCTCTTTGATAAATAATAAAAAGAAGCAATCATAGTGGAAAATATTTTGATTCGCAAAAATATCTTAAGTCAGGAATTTAAAGTCGTGATTTCAAGTGATCAAGAGAGGAGTCATAAAATCATTCAAACTCATTTTGTCAACTCGAAACTCATAATCAAATTATCAAAATCATTCTCGAGATTCAAGAGACTTATATGAACATAGTATACATAGATTGATCATTTGTCTTTTTATGCCAAATAAAAATAAGTATTCAAAAATGAAAGGTAAGTTTTATTATAAAAATCATCAAGACAAAAATATAATATATTATTTCAAGATATGAGATTCAATTTATCATGATGATGTGTTTCATTTTAAGTTGTTTGTCCCATAAGTGTACTCATATTTCAAAAGATGAGTATCAAATTTTAAAACCAAACATGAGTTTGTCATCAAGATATAACACCTTTGAATTCTCATGATATCATAAAATCATTAAGTATGACAACAAACTTTTAATATTTTCATTTCATCATTATCAATGATAATTTCATAAGGTATGTTCAAATATTTATATGAAAGCCATCATTGTATAAATTTGAAATACAAGTTTGACATTAAACCCATTAAGATCAAATGCATCAAACATCATGATAGTGCATTTTCTCATCTTTATGAGTTTCAATTTATGTGATTTGATTTTTCATAAGAATGTGCTCATGTTTTTCATATAAATCTGAAAAGCAAGTTTCAAGAGAAATCGTTAAGACCCAAAACATAAGACACATTCATCATGATTATTTTTAAGAAATTCACAAGATTCATAAAATGAATTCATTTATTTTAATAGAATGGAAAATATATTTTCATTTTATGTAATTTGATTACACATAGGAATGTTCAAAATTTTATATGAAAGCCAAGCATTAACACATATATTTGTGCAAGACACAAGATTCACTCAATCATGCAAATATGTAAAGTCATCAAGATAAATATTCATGAATTTAGGTGTACATGCATGAGATACCATACATCAAGATTAAAACCGAAGGCCAATATGAAATTCATAAACATGCATGGAATTGTTATTTCAAAAGCATACATGAAGTTGATCTTGTATTAGCACAAGTTAAGCAATCATCATTTATAATTTTTTACTTTTCAAAAATACTAGAAATAAAAGCATAATATAATTTTTGAAAATAATTTTTTATTTTCTACTAACTAAATTAAGCACTTGTGAAAGACATCATGTAATTTCATAATACGGTAAAAGCATAATGGGTGAGTTGCTTACCTCATTGTTGAAACCCATCAAAACCCAATTCGCCATTTCGTCATTTGATTCTTCTTTGTGCTTCTTTTTCATCTTTGGCCTGTTCCTCCATTCAAGTTCATTTTCAGTTTTAGATTTTTGTTTAATGAACTTGTTAAAATATATTATTATGTGTTCAATGTCCTCATCACTTGAGTCATCACTCAAGTGATATTCATTTGTCCGAAATTCCAAATCCTTCCTGTTCTTTGGAAGGTGGTTCAAGTGTTCAATGAGTTCAAAATATTCTAGGAGGCTGATTTCATATGTCATTAGTGAGCTAATAAGTTCTTCTATCGGAAGGCCATTTAGATTTTCAGCTTCTTGTATTGTGGTTACTTTAGGATCCCACCTTTTTGGAAGGGATCTTAAGATCTTGCTTATGAGTTCAAAATCCAAAAACCATTTACCAAGAGCTCTTAGACTATTGACGACATCCGTGAAACGGGTGTACATGTCACTGATAGTTTCGCTTGGTTTCATTCAAAAAGCTCAAAATCATACAATAAGAGGTTTACTTTCGAGTCTTTGACTCTACTAGTTCCCTCGTGCGTGATTTCAAGTGTTCGCCAAATTTCAAAAGCCGTTTCGCACGTAGAAATCCGATTGAACTCGTTCTTATCTAATGCATAAAATAAGGCATTCATAGCCTTTGCATTTAAAGAAAAAGATTTCTTCTCCAAATCCAACCATTCATTCATTGGTTTAGAAGGAAGTTGAAAATAGTTTTCAACAACATTCCATAAATCCAAATCCATTAAAAGTAAGAAAACTCTCATTCGAGTTTTCCAATAAGTGTAGTCAGACCTGTTAAAGAATGGTGGACAAACAATCGAAAAGCCCTCTTAAAAGCCATGAAGAGCCATTTCTTATGGGTGTAAATCCGAATGAGAAATAACGAGGCTCTGATACCAATTGTTAGGGATCGAGTGGCACTAAGAGGGGCGGGGGTGAATTAGTGCAGCGGTAAAGAATGATAAACTTTCTGCGTTTTAAAACAAGTTTCAAAAACTTTATATGTTGAAAATGATGCTTTGATTAAATCCACAATGAAAGATGCTTTAAAAATAAATTGATTGATAAGAAGGAGATGAGAAGGTAGAGCATCAAAGTGAAGATGGTTTGTAGTAAGGTAAATTGCAAGAATATAAATGTAAATCGATTTATAGTGGTTCGATCATACGACCTACGTCCACTCCCGATTCCTCTTCATTTGAGGCCATCGGCTTTTCCACTAGCTATCCTCATTCCAATGGGTGAGGATCAACTCCCTTACAGGTCTCTCTTTTTGACGGACTTAGGAGGTAACCCTTACAAGGCCTCTCACCCCTCTCTTAGACTAGAACATACTCAAAGCATAGAGGAAAGATTTTGACAAGAGTTTTCCCTTTTTCTTTCTCGGTTCTAGACTCTCTTTCAACTATGAATGAGAGGGGTATTTATAGGCCTCAAGAGGATTCAAATTTGGAGCCCAAATTTGAAACACTTTCATTTTTCCCAGTGCTAGCGGTGCCACAGCCTGTCAGACACTGACACTATTAGTGTATTGGGCGGTGCCACTGCCCAGCCTGGCGGTGCCACTGTCTAGGCTTACTGCCCAGCGGCGATACCACTGCCTAGCCTGACGGTGCCACCGCCTGGGCTCTCGGATACTGGGCGGTGCCATCGCCTAACCTTTTCAGCACACTGGTTTGGGCCTTAAACTCGGCCCAAACTAGTCCGAAACAATGCCCAATTGGCCCCTACTTGGTTTATAGGATTAACACCTAATCTTAAATCAAATTACATGCTAACTACAAATTTTAAAGACATTTCCTAAGCTATTACAAAGTCCACAAGACAAGACTTCTTCCGGCGAGCTTCTAGCGAACTTCCGACGGTCTTCTGACGAACCCTCAGAAACCATTCTGTGGACTCTCGACAAGCTCCTGGACTACACGATGATCTTGGCGAGTTCCAACGAGCTTCTTTGGCAAGCTCCGATCTTTCTTGGCAAGCTCCGTGAACTTCCGATGAATCTTCCGGTGAACTTCCGAAAACCCCTTCAGCAAGCTCCTTACTCGTTCTCGACTAGTTTCGGTAGCACTCCTAACGAATCTTCAGACTTCCGTTGAACTCTCGAACTCCCAACGATCCATCACACTTGTCTTTCAGTACTTTATTTTATTTTATGTCTTCATTGTTATCATAGTTAATCTTGCACACACACAAACAAAACTCTACTTCGATCTAGACAATTATTACAATGCGAATTGACATTCAATTGCCCGGCACATCATTAGTCGATGCTTCATCTGATTCTTCGGCGCATCATCCTCTCTTACGTTTTGTTGCCCAATCAACGGTTGACCTCCGTAACCCCGATATCCTTAGCGTAACTCCACTCTTCTTGGCCCGATGCTTGACGTCCGAAGCCTTCTGCCGATTGTCGATCGGACCTCCGGCTCGATATCCAATATCCTAACGTGATCACCCGATGCAACGTCAATTCCTCCAACATTAACTATCTAATCCTAATCGATAGTAGACTTACGTAACTCAAAACGCAATTAGATCATAAAACACAATCAATTAGTTTTATAATCCAAATTCGAGATTCAACAGTAGGTTCGCCCACTATATTAACACTTTTGTAGTGGGTCGTCATCGTCGAGTCACGATCCGTCGATCAATAATGGCACTCGGTTAGGTCTGGAGCTCTCCTTGGGTAGTCATATTTGGTAGGTGGCTTTGGGCTATCTCGTTTTATCCCAACTTGAGCTTCAAACATGACACATAGAAGACTGAATGGATTCGGGAGCTAGCGGGTATCCAATTTGTATGCTACTACTCTGATGCGCTCCAAAATTTAGTAGGGTCTATGGAACCAAGGTGAAAGCTTCATAGATGCTCTGGTCTGGATTAATATTTACTTGTATGGCTGGAGCCGTAGGAAGACCTAATCTCCTATTGAAAATTCTCTTTCGCCTTTGTGTTGATCATATTACTGTTTTAATCTTACTTGAGCTTTTCCTTGTGATGAGGGAAGTCCTTTGATGAAGTCTATTAATATATCAGTTCATATTGAGTCTGGGATGGGTAGAGGTTGCAGCTTTCCAGGACTTGCCATTGTCTCGCCTTTATATCATTGACATATAATACATTGTGCTACAAATTCAGCAATAATATTTTTCATCTCTACCCAATAAAAATTTTGCTTAATTCTCTTATAGGTTCTAAGGAACCTGGAGTATCCGACCATAAGTGTAGAATGCATCTCTTGAAGGATGGTCTTTATGTAAGTAGAATTTGGCACAAGCACAATGCGTCCCTTATAGAGCTAGTCTTTTGAGTACCAACTGTAATGAGCCACGAAGTCTAGTGCTTCCTCTAATTTTTTTTTATAATCTTCTGGTCTCCGAATCATCTTTCCATTCCCTCCTAATATCCTTAAGTCATTGGTCGAAAGTGAAACAGTCAAAAATTCAACAGGTAGCCGCAAAAGCGCATCTACAACAACATTCTCTTTCCCCCTTTTGTAAGTTATTTCATAATCATACCCAAGAAGCTTTGTTACCTATTTTTGCTACTCGGGGGGAAGATATCTTTTATTCCAAGAAATATTTTAAGCTTTTATGGTCGGTCTTGATTTGAAAGTGTCACCCAATCAAGTACGGTCTCCATTTGGCCATCACATGCACAATCGCGAGCATCTCCTTGTCATAAATAGTTATCTTGAGATGGGAAGAAGATAACGCCTTACTAGTATAAGTGAGAGGGCACCATCTTGCATTAGTACAGTACCAATTTTGACTCTGGAGGTATCAGCTTCAATAACAAAAGTCTTGCCGAAGTCGGGAACGCTAGTACGGGCGTTGTCGAAATTACGGCTTTAAGTTCGTCGAAGGTGATAGTGGCTTTGTCCGACTATTGGAAAGTATTTTTATTTAGCAAGGAAGTAAGGGGTGCACTGATCTTTCTATAGTTTTCCACAAACTTGCAGTAGTAGCCTATTAAACCGAGAAAGCTACACACCGATTTTATGTTCCTCAAGGTCGACCAGTTCTGCATTGCTTCAATTTTGGAGGGGTTCACTACCATACCTTCCTCTGATATGATGTGCCCAAGATATTCCATCTTCTATTAAAGAAAACTGCACTTCGATTTTTTGACAAAAAGAACATGTTCTCGCAAAATTGTCAAAACAAGTCATAAGTGCTGAAAATGACTTTCAAGAGAATGACTATAAATAAAGATATCATCGAAGAAAACTAGCACAAACTTATGAAGATAACTCTAGAAAATATCATTCATAAGGCTCTGGAAGGTGGAGGGAGCATTGGTGAGACCAAAGGGCATTACCAGAAATTCGTAGTGGTCGTTGTTCATTCGAAAGGCGGTTTTCAATATGCTTCTTTACACACTCGTATTTAATGATATTGAATCTCAAATTTTGATGATAAAACTAATTGATTGTGTTTTATTATCTAGCTGTGTTCTGAGTTATGTAGGTCTATTATCGATCAGGATTAGACAATTGATGCTGGAGGAATTGACGTTACGTCGGGTGATCATGTCAGGATATTGGATGTCGAGCCAGAGATCCGATCGACAATCGACAGAAGGCTTTGGACATCGGGCATCGAGCCAAGAAGTGTGGAGTTGCGCCAAGGATATCGACATTGCAAAGGTCAACTATCAATTAGGCAACAAGACACAAGAGAGGACGATGCGTCAAAGAATCAGACGAAGCGCCGACCAATGACGTATCGGATAACTGAATGTCAATTCGCATTATAATAACTATCTAGATCGAAGTAGAGTTTTTGTTTGTGTATGTGCAGGATTAACTACGATAACGATGAAGATGTAAAGCTAAATAAAGTGCTAGAAGACAAGTGCGATGGATCATTGGGAGTTCAAGAGCTCGATGGAAATCCGAAGATTCGTTGGGAGTGCTGTCGAAACTGGCCGAGAACGAGTAAGGAGCTTGTCGAAGGGTTTTCGAAAGTTCACCAGAAGGTTCATCGGAAGTTCGCAGAGCTTGCCAAGAAAGATCAGAGCTTGCCAAAGAAGCTCGTTGGAACTCGCCAAGATCATCGTGAAGTCCAGGAGCTTGTCAGGAGTTTGTAGAATGGTTTTCGAGGGTTTGTCGGAAGACTGCCAGAAGTTTATCGGAAGCTCACCGGAAGAAGTCTTGACTTGTGGACTTTGTAATATCTTAGGAAATATCTTTAAAATTCATAGTTAGCATGTAATTTGGTTTAGAAGTAGGTGTTAATCCTATAAACCAAGTAGGGGCTAATTGGGCCCGATAACGGACTGATTTGGGCTGAGTTTAAGGCCCAACCAGTGAGCTGAAAGAGCCCGAGTGGTGGCACCGCCCAAGACCCGAGAGCCCAGGTAGTGGTACCGCCACTAGGCAGCAAGCCCGGGCGGTGGCACTGTTGGCTGGGTGGTGGCACCGCCTAGTACACTGTAAGTGTTTGACACTTACAGGCAGTGGCACCACCAGCACCAGGAAAACCAAAAGTGATTCAAATTTGAGCTCCAAATTTGAATCCTCTTCAAGCCTATAAATACCCCTCTCATTCATGATTGAAAGGGGGTCTAGAACTGAAAAAGAAAAAGGAAAAACTCTTGTCAAAATCTTCCCTCTAAACTTTAAGTGTGTTCTAGTCCAAGAGAGGGGTAAGAAGCCTTGTAAGGGTTACCTCCTAAGCCTGTCAAAAGAAGAGAGCTGTAAGGGAGTTGATCCTCGTCCGTTGGAAGGAGAATAGCTAGTGGAAAAGCCGGTGGCCTCAAGTGAAGAGGAATCGGGAGTGGACGTAGGTCGTATAACCGAACCACTATAAATAGGTTTACGTTTATATTCTTGCAATTTACTTTACTGCAAACCATCTTCACTTTGATGCTCTACCTTCTCATCTCCTTCTTATGAATCAATTTATTTCTAAAGCATCTTTCGTTGTGAATTTAATTCAAGCATAATTTTCAACGTACGAAGTTTCTGAAAGTTGTTTTAAATCGCTGAATTTATCGTTCTTAACCGCTGCACTAATTCACCCCCACCCCCCACCCCCTTCTTAGTGTCACTCGATCCCTAACAATTAGTATCAGAGCCTCGTTATTTCTCATTCGAATTTACACCCATGAGAAATGGCTCTTCATGGCTTTCAAAAGGGCTTTTCGGTTGTTCGTCCTCCGTTGTTTAACGGGTCGGACTACACCTATTGGAAAACTCGAATGAGAGTTTTCTTGCTTTCAATAGATTTGGATTTGTGGAATGTTGTTGAAAACCATTTTCAACTTCCCTCTAAATCGATGAACGAATGGTCGGAGTTAGAGAAAAAATCTTTTTCTTTGAATGTAGAAGCTATGAATGCCTTATTTTGTGCTTTAGACAAAAATGAGTTCAATCATATTTCTATGTGCGAAATGACTTTTGATATTTGGTGGACACTTAAAATCATGCACGAGGGAACTAGTAGAGTTAAAGACTCGAAAGTAAACCTCTTATTGCATAATTTTGAGCTCTTCCAAATGACACCAAGCGAGTCTATCGACGACATGTACACCCGCTTCACGGATATCGTCAATAGCTTGAAAAGTCTTGGTAAATGTTTTTTAAATTTTGAACTCACTAACAAGATCTTAAGATCCCTTCCAAAAAGGTGGGATCCTAAAATAACAGCGATACAAGAAACTAAAGATTTAAATGATTATTCTATTGAAGAACTCATTGGATCCTTAATGACATATGAAATGAGTTTCTTGGAACATGTTGAACATGATGAACATATGAACCACCTTCCAAAGAATAGGAAGGATTTGACACTTTGGACTACAAAATGTCACTTAAGTGATGACTCAAATAATGAGAACAATGTTGAGGACATTGAACATTTAACGTTAAAATTTAAAAAGTTCAAAGGGAATTAAAGAACACAAATGAAAAGAACATCAACTCTTACTATGAATGCAAGAAACCGGAACACTCCAAAGATGAGTACACAAAAATGAAGAAGAGGAAAGCGCGCAATAAAGATGAAGATGTAAACTACGCTTTGATGGTTTTCAACAACGAAGTAAGTAACTCATCTGAAATGCTTTCACCTTATTTTAAAATTACATGATCCTTTCATGAGTTACTTGACATAGTTGGTAGGAATTTTTTTTATGCTTTTTCTTTCTATTAATTTTTGAAAATTAAAAATATGAATGATGATTGTATGATTTGTAATAATGTTTGTACATCTAAAAGGATTAACCCATGCATGAGTATCTTGATGTTTTACATTGTCTCTAAACATGATGCTTGACACTTTCATAAACATCTCTTGAACATACTTAACCTAAAATGAAACATATAAAAAAAAAATATGATCATGATGAATTCATATTGATCTTGTTTTCAAAACAAGATACATTGTTTGTTATACAAAAAATGCATCATCATGATAATGGCATGTTTCATGATAATGCTTGCACACCAAATGTGATTAAAGATAGTAGCAAGCATATTGATGATTTCGCTTTCAACATAATTCATGGCCTTTTACATAAAAATTGAAAATGTGCTATCATTTTTTATGTATTTGCTCTTGATGGTTCTATGATGAAACTTATGTCTCATTTTTTAAATGTTGAAACATATTTTCATAAAAGACTTGCGCACACCTTATGAAATCATTCTTGATAATGATGAAATGAAAATATTAAAAGGATGTTATCATACTTGAAAGTTATGGAATCATACTCAATGATTTGTTTTAAGAAATTTGCCTTTTCACTCTTGAATGTGATACTCATTTTTATTAAAAACAAAGGCATGCTTACATGAAGTAAATCATAAAAAGAAAATGCATGATCTTGAAAATTCTTCTATGTCTAAAGTTTTTGGTTTTGATGAATCCATGTGAATCTCTTGAATCAAATCCTTTGGAAAATGTCACATACTTAATGTGATTTGACTTAATGATCATTATGACAAAATTTATCTTTCTATCTTGAATGTTGACATTTTATTTTAAGGTAAAGGCATGCTTATAAGAAGCAAATTATATGAATAGAAATTTATAAAAACAAAATGCAATCCTCTATCTTATCGATTCTTCAATAAATCTATACTTGTCATGTATGAATTTATTGAATGTGATTTTTTAGAATGATTTCATATTTGAAAATTATTTGATTCGTATTTATGACATAAGATACATTTTAAATATGAATCATGCTTCAATTATGTTAAATGCTTCAATCATGTTCTATCTCCCTTAATTCATTTTGTTCTCCTATAATTCCTTTTTATTTACCATAGAGGAGAACCTTCTAAATGAATTATGAAATTAATAATATGATAATAAGTGTTTGTCAAAATTCTATTTATCATTTTGTAATCTCTAAAAAGTTGATAATCACTTCATTCATATTATGAATCTCGAAAATATTTTTGATTTGATTAGGAGTTTCGAGTTGACAAAATGAGTTTGAATGATTTTATGACTCCTCTCTTGATCACTTGAAATCATGACTTTAAATTCTTAACTTGAGATATTTTTGCAAATCAAAATATTTTCCGCTATGATTGCTTCTTTTTATCATTTACCAAAGAGGAGAACAATTCAAGTTTATGTCATTTGTGAATCTCATAAACTATGTTAATGATTTTGATGATTCAAACTTGAATGAGCTTTATCACAATCCAAGTCTTGATATCTTGATATTTGATGCTTGGAATTCCTATGCATGAATCAAGTGGTTTTGCACTCAAATGAATCACTTATCAATATTTACGATTGTGATATATTTTATCCTTCAAATGTGATCTTGTTGGCTTGAAATACTTTTTGGAATTTTTGACATGATTTTTCTTTGTCTTGATGTAAGAGAAATTTGCTTTATGATGAATCATTATTAAAAGGATTTGTCAAATGAATCATGTCCCTCTTGATTTTCTTGAGCTTTGATTTCATATCTTTCATGACTTGAAATGACATGATTACTTTGGTTTGCTTTCATGAATTCTTTGCATCTATGGCTTGTATGCATCATGTGAAAATTTGAAATATTGATTGATGCAAAATTATTTCATTGTAACATTAATCCTCCCTTTCTTTTTTATATTGATTAAGGGGAAGAAAGTTTATTGCTAGCTTGCATCTTAAATGAAAAATTTGCTAGCTCATTCAAGAGGAAGAAAATTGCTAGCTTGGCATATCACAAAGAAATCAAAGTGCAAACTTGCTATCTTGCTAGCCTACAAAAGAGGAAAAAAATTTGAATATCAAAAAATTACTACCTTGCAATTTCAAGAAAAGTAAAGTGCAAATTTACACAAGAAGCAAGTGTTGAATTATTATGCTTGAACATCTTTAAAATTCTTGCTATGATTGAATGTTGAATGTTGATGAAAATTTAGCTAATATGATTATAAAACTTGCATGTCTTTTAAACTAGCTATGATGCAACTTCTCCTAATTGAATTGAATATTTTATATATTTATATGATGAATTTATGTTTCTCATAACTTGTGATGAATGTTGCTTGGATTTGGGATAATCCAAGTGTTCTATCAATGACATTTTGATAGGGGGAGTTTGGTTAAACTCCGAGGAGTTATGGTTAACTCCGGAGAGTTATGGTTAATGTCGTTAGTCATCAATTAGTTGTTATCATCAAAAAGGGGGAAATTGTTGAATCTTGGATTTTGATGATGAAACTAATTGATTGTGTTTTATTGTCTAACTGTATTTTGAGTTACGTAGGTCTACTATCGATCAGGATTAGACAGTTGACGTTGGAGGAATTGACGTTGCACCGGGTGATCACGTCAGGATATTGGATGTCGAGCCGGAGGTCCGATCGATAATCGGCAGAAAGCTTCGGACGTTGGGCATCGGGCCAAGATAAGCATAGTTACACCAAGGATATCAGGGTTGTGAAGGTCAACCACCGATTGGGCAACAAGCCGCAAGAGAGGACGATGTTCTGAAGAATTGGATGAAGTGCCGACCAATGATATGCCGGGCAACTGAATGTCAATTCGCGTTGTAATAACTGTCTAGATCAAAGTAAAGTTTTTGTTTGTGTATGTGTAAGATAAACTACGATAACGATGAAGACGTAAAGAGAAACAAAGTGCCAGAAGACAAGTGTGATGGATCGTTGGGAGTTCGAGAGTTCGATGGAAGTCCAAAGATTTGTTGGGAGTGCTGTCGGAATTGGCCGAGAACAAGTAGGGAGCTAGCCGAAGGGTTTTCGAAAGTTCGTCGGAAGATTCGTCGGAAGTTCACAGAGCTTGCCAAGAAAGATCGGATCTTGCCAAAGAAGCTCGTTGGAACTTGCCAAGATCATCGTGAAGTCTAGGATCTTGTCGGGAGTCTGTAGAATGGTTTCCGAGGGTTCGTCGGAAGACCATCGGAAGTTCGTCGGAAGCTCGCCGGAAGAAGTCTTGACTTGTGGACTTTGTAATAGCTTAGGAAATATCTTTAAAATTCATAGTTAGCATGTAATTTGGTTTAGGATAGGTGTTAATCCTATAAACCAAGTAGGGGCCAATTGGGCCCGATAACAAACACGTTTGGACCGAGTTTAAGGCCCAAACAATTGGGCCCGAGTAGTGGCACCGCCCAAGACCCGAGAGCTCAGGCGGTGGCACCACCGGGCTGGGCGGTGGTATCATCGTTGGGCAGTAAGCCCAAGCGGTGGCACCGTTGGTTGGGCGGTGGCATTGCTATCGGCGGTGGTACCGCCAAGATACACTGTCGATGTTTGACATCGACAAGCGTGCACCACCACCGATGAAGGTGGCACCGCTAGCACTGAGAAAACCAAAAGTGATTCAAATTTGGGCTCCAAATTTGAATCTTCTTGAGGCCTATAAATACCCCTCTCATTCATGGTTGAAAGGGTGTCTAGAACTAAGAAAGAAAAAGGAAAAACTCTTGTCAAAATCTTCCCTCTAAGTTTTAAGTATGTTCTAGTCTGAGAGAGGGGTGAGAGGCCTTGTAAGGGTTACCTCCTAAGCCTGTCAAAAGGAGAGAGCTGTAAGGGAGTTGATCCTTGCCCGTTGGAAGGAGAATAGCTAGTGGAAAAGTCGATGGCCTCAAGTGAAAAGGAATCGAGAGTGGACGCAGGTCGTATGACCGAACTACTATAAATCGATTTGTATTTATATTCTTGCAATTTACTTTACTACAAACCATCTTCACTTTAATGCTCTACCTTCTCATCTCCTTCTTACGAATCAATTTACTTCTAAAGTATCTTTCATTGCGGATTTAATCGAAGCATAATTTTCAATGTATAAAGTTTTTGAAAGTTGTTTTAAATCACCAAATTTATCATTCTTAACCACTGCACTAATTCACCCCCCCCCCCTCTTAGTGCCACTCGATCCCTAACATATGATATCCGA
The DNA here is from genome assembly GCA_024322285.1 of Musa beccarii. Classification (NCBI taxonomy): domain Eukaryota; kingdom Viridiplantae; phylum Streptophyta; class Magnoliopsida; order Zingiberales; family Musaceae; genus Musa; species Musa beccarii. Next base: position 11,618,957 of record CM044396.1, on the reverse strand, counting down.
ATCAAAGGTCCAGCTTTGTGAAGACTCATGCTCCCTTGAATTCATTAAGAAATTCATCTACTACTAAAATAGGGTACTTATCCTTGACGGTTATGCCAATGAGAGCTCGGTAATCAATGCACATTCGTCATGTTCCATCCTTTTTTCATATGAGGATCACTGGTGAAGAGTAGGGCTGCAACTTGGCTGAATAACTCCTATTTCGAGCATCTCTTTTACAATCCTTTCTATTTTATCCTTCTGGAGATGTGGATATCGATATGACCGAGTATTTGCTGAAGGTTTGCCCACAAGAATCAGTATACGATGATCATGCCAACGGGTAGGAGGTAGGCTATGCGGTTCATCAAAAATATCAGAAAATTCAGCAAGCAAGAGAAGTAGGTTTAGGTCTTCAAATTTAGTTGGCTCTCCCTTAGATTGCTGCTCAAGTTGTATCAAAAAGCCACTGCATACTTTGTACAAAACTTTCTCCATTCGTTGTGTGTAAATGGTCATTACGTCACCCCCACGTTTCTCATACAATATCACCAATTTCCCCTTACTATAAAATTTCATAATTAGTTTCAAAAAATTTTAAGAAACATCACCCAATGTCATCAGCCATTCAATGCCAAGCACAGCCTTATAATCATCAAGAGGGAGGAGGAAGAAATATGCAATTATCTCTTGTTCTTAAAGCAATAGTTTCACCTGTGGGCACCTACGATCACACTTAAAAATTCATCCGTCAGCAACCTTAACATCAAACCTGCTACAATTCTTAATAGGTAAGGCTATCCAAATAGCAACCTTACTATTTATAAAATTATTAGTGCTCCCAATATCAATAAGAACGATGATCGGTTGTTATTTCAGAAGTCCTCCCACTTTCATCATTTGCGGGTTCGCGTAATCGGCAAGGGCATGCATCGCAATGTCAACCGACTATTATTCTTCATCCGTGACCTCTTCCTTATACACCTAGACCTCCTCCTCTATGTCTTCAAGAGGTTCAATCAGTAGGAGGTGGCCCCTTTTACAACGATGATCACAGTTCGACGGCTTGTCGCAATGCCAACAAAGATCCTTTGCTGATCAATCGCGTAGTTCTTCTCTTGTCAATTTTTTTGGCAGCGAAGGATGGCTAGGAACAGAAGGAGGTTTATATGTCGTGGGCCTAGGAGAGGTTCTCATCCTCTGAGCATCTTGGTTGATCCATTCTTCTTGTATTCGGGTGAAAGAAATTGTAGCCATCACAGTAGGGGCTACCATGCCTTAACCTCCCCTTTTTTCTCTAGCTTGAGTCCTTCGATGAATGTTACTAACAATTAACGGTTAGTCCAATCATGAGCAAGGTAGGATAGCTTCTTAAACCTGGTTTGGTACTCTTGAATCATAGAGGTTTGTCAAATCTTTGCGAGTTGGTCATCGATATTTTCATACTCCATAGGTCCGAAGCTGTTCAGTAGTGCGTTCTTAAATTGATTCCACGTTGGAGCCCCATGATTGTATTCCAGCCAGTTATACCATTGAATAGCATCTCCTTCAAGGTGGATGATAGCAATTTCCACCATAGCATCATCTGACGTTTGGTAGTAGCGAAAGTAACGTTCGACGTGTGAAATCCACCCCGCCGGGTCTCCTTCTTCCCATCGCGAGAAGTCTACCCTCCTAAAGCATGTCCAAGGGCTATCTCTCCTTCTCTGGAGGCCTCTCTAAACTCACTTCTCACTAAAATTTGGTTGGACTCGGTGGTTGTCCAATTCTGAATTCTACAAACAAATCGTGCAATTTGTCCTCCAAGCACGATTCAAGCCGCGATTCAATCCGAGATTCTCATGCTTCAAATTTGGCATCAATTGGGTCTTGAGAAGCCATAGTATATGTCTATAGATTAGAGATGCCCTTGTCTTTTTCTTATTGATGGGTTAATGGCATGGGATGGTGGAAGGTTCGGACAATAGATCGGTGATAGAAGGGTTCGGTTATAATGGTTTACTGTTTTGGACTATGATTTTTTATGTTATTAGGGTTATGAAAATAAGTTATGATGGCTGTGTCTTAAGGCTAGAGGGATGCCCTAAAGATGTCTTGGTTGGTGGCAGCAAGGTGGCTAGGGTTTGGTAGGTTACAGAGAAGAAAAAGGACAAAGGTGCAACACCAGATTTTTTGCCAAAAAAATTCCAACAGTAAAGATGTAATTTTTTCCTGCAATTATCAACAAAGATTCAAGTAAAACTTAAAGGGAATCTACTGGTAATGAGAGGTAATGCTGTTAAAAATTTCATAGAAGAAAATGACAGCAAGATGTTTGGCAAAATTGAGGATCACAGAAAGGTACTACAGTAGATTTTTACGTCTAAAGTGTAGCAACTTGGACATAAAAGATCAGTGGTATATATTGAGATTTTTTTGACAAAACAATATAGAAATGTACTGTTAGGAAGTGTCAAAACCATCATAAAAATTTTATAGAGATTTAGACAGAAAAAATATAGTAGCAAGATCAAACAAACAGTGCTATGCAGCTAGAATTCTACAGTGCATCTTTCATCATAAAGATGAAAACTTTATGACGAAAAGTTTATGCAACAATATAAGAATAATTTTTTTAATTTTTTTAATAAGGATAACTAAATTATAGCAATAGTAAGATAGGAAACCAGAACCTGTTGCAATTCACGGGGAGATCAAAAGATGATCCGTGGTGGTGGAGATGACGGCGGAATTTGGCGATGATCTTTTAAGCAATTATGGGAATTGCTTTGGGCGACTGTAGAGGGCTAATGGATGGCTATGGAAGGGCAATGAGATACCAAGAACGTTGCTCTAATACTAAGTGGTAGAACCCTTATGGATAATAAGCTTAGGATTGATCTCTTTTGGGGATTGGCCTCCTTGAAACTCTATAGGGGTTCCTTCCTCTAAGTTGCTGCTCAAAGGCTACTAAAAGGATTGATATATTCATTAAGAAAAGAGGGTGAATACATTGCTATTTATAGGGCTTCTAAACTCCAACTCCTAATAGAACTCCTACTTCTAATCAACTCATAATGCTTTTCTGAGAAGCAACCTCCAAACTAATCCTAACCTAACCGGCCTCTTCACCTCTTTAACAGGGGTCAGCTAGATAGGATTTACATGAATACCCTAAGGATTTATATGTTTGCCCCTTTCAATGAAACTAAATTAGGACTCTCCTAGCTAGAGTCCTAACAGTACTTCACTCTTTGATACCGAACTTATAGGTTTGAAAGTTCTAGATCTAGTACAACCGGTCATTGGGAGTGGTAGCCAACCTTACGAGGGCTATTGAGTGTCGATATAGGATCATCTGCTCTTGGTATCATGAGAGGAATATCCCATATGTTCTTACTCAAACAAATCCTTGGTCAAGGTTGTTCGAATTTAGAGAGAAATAGTTCTCTGGAAAAATCTGATAAGAGCGAGACTCGAAGAGAGACCATGTGGGCCTGACCGCACCATACCTTGTATATGGTCTCTCAGATATTATATGGATAAGAAATTATAGATACATGGTAACTGAGAATAGATAAGTCCAAAGGATTGGATTTCCTTGTATCGTTTGGGGGTTGCGGCATAGTGGCCTAATACGTCTGTAGTCGATGAGTCAAGTAAATTATTATGAAGATAATAATTTACTGAGCTAGAAGAAGTTCTAACAAGTATGACTTATAACCAGCTCGATGTTGGGTCTAGAGGGTCACACACATATGGTAAGTGTTGCAACGAGTAGAGATTCAGATATGAGATATCCATTAAAGCCCCTATCTTATTGGATATCTATTAAGCCCCTGAATTATTGAATCATATAGATGAGATCCAATAAGAGCTAATAAGATATTACTGGGTAGAGACCCATTAATATAAGAGGCTTGGGTAATTGAATGCTAATCAAATACCCAATAGGGCAAGATCCATTAGGGTTAAGTTGACAAGGGACCTCTATAAATATAAGGGAATCAAAGGCCCGTAGGCTAAGATTTTTTGGCAACCACCTCCTATTCTTCCCCCTCTTCTCCTCAACCAGTAGCTCCAGTTTAGGGCATGAGGATAGCAAGAAGAACCGGCCCCTTCTTAATTGCGTAGTGTGTGCAGCGAGAAGCTTTGAGTAACGATTTAAGGAGCATCGTTGCAGCCCCTACTGTGTGGATTATCGCTAGAGAGGATGATATTTGAACTCCTTCATCCAGTCCCATAGATCTATATGAATTAAGGGAGATATGATCTTCTTAGGTAATTTTCTTACGCGTAGATTTTCGATTTCACAAGTTTTGTGCATCAACATTTGCACAACGATAAGAACCTCTTTTTTGTAGAAAATATGTGATTTTTATTTATGTTCTTCCATTGTGCATATGATGTCACCACAGATTTTCCAACAATGGTATCAGAGCCAGGTTACTCATTCAAAAGATTAGCTTTTAAACTGCATGTGTTGTGTTCAATCGTATGAGAATTATTTTGCACGATTGCTATGAATTTTTATCGTAGATAATCAAATCTATGCAGCAAATTTTTCTCTATTATGAGATGTTTTATAGAAGCCTTTTGATGTTAAATATGTTGGCACAAAAGAGGAAGAAACGGTAACAACAATTGTTGCCCCTTAGATTGGCCAAAGGCTGCTTGTAGCCTTAGCTGAGAGCTTTTCTTGCTGCTCTTAGCCTGGCCAAAAGTAGTAGGAACAAGTGCAGCAAGGTTGCTCTCAACTTGCTACATTGCAGCCCCTGCAGCCAGGTTTCCTGAAAACCCTGGCTGTAGGAGTTGCCCTAACGACCAGGACTCTTGGTCGCATGGCGCAAGCTGGTGGCTAGATTTCCTAGCCGCCCAAGGCTACCATACAGCCAGGGTTTCATGGGTGCAAGGGACTCCTTGGTGGCTAGGGTTTCTTAGCCACACAAGGCAGCCCTATGGCCTAAGATTCCTAGCCACAAGGGAGTCCTTAGTGGCTAAGATTTCCTAGCCACATAAGGGACTTCCTGTGATATGTGGACACCCTATAGTAAGGTAACCCAAAGGACAACAAAATAATTAATTAAATAGTTTTATTATTATTATTATTATTATTATTATTATTATTATTATTATTATTATTATCTAGTAGTCCTACATGATAATGTGTATATGTAATGTATGATATAGACGGATGATCATGAACCATATGATGTGTATGTATATGTGATTATTATTATAATTATTATTATTATTGGAGCCTACGAGCCTCTATTTTTTTGTCTTATTTATTATTAGGCTTGCATGCCTATAATTAAGTTATAATTATACGAGGAGGTGTGGTGGGATCGTGGAAGTGATAGCAGGATTCACGAGGGCGAGATGAATGATCTACGCATGGAGATTCGTCGAGATGCCAATGGAATCGACAAGGACGAGATGGACGATCACATGGCATGAAGATGTACACTGCACACATAGATCTTGATGTGAGTGATTAGGCCCACTAGTTGAGGCTTGATCACATTAGGATGTGGTCCATGATTACTTGGTGTGATTGCTCATATGATGTGTGATTACATATACACCTATTAGATAAATATATATTTGTATGTGATATAGATATATATATTAAATATATATGTGTGTGACATGTCATAGGAGACCAAATTAAAAATCCCCTCTCTCAATAATATTAAGTCAGAAAATGTGAGGTAATTAGATTGACCCATGTGGCTTTCCATCTTTATAGGTAGGAACTGATTCTTGGTGTAGGTTAAGTTAGTCAGATCCCTCAAGACTCACCTATATCGCGATTCACTATCTTGATCGAGTCCCTCAAGAGCATATCATCGAATGAGACTCATCCTATAATGATGGTTATGACTTAACCGAACATCATGGTTAATCGAGTCCCTCGAGACCATGGTGGTTCGAAGGCCGAACAAGATGGGAATCATAAGGAGTTGTGATTGGCAAGAGTTTTCTATCTTTACGAGCTTACCGTGATTGGTCGAGTCCCACGAGATTATGTTAAGACGTCGATTGAATCTTGATCCCCACTAAAGATCCGTCGGGGGTCTCCGATTCATATACCAGAGGGAGTTGTATGTTTCACGAAAAAATAGTGGGAGTAGATTAAGATAAAAGTCCTTATCTTAATTGTTTAATTTTTATGAAATCTACATGTTATTTATTTTTGTTATATCTTTATTTTTAGAAAAATATTACTTTCGAATCCTTTATGTGGCATACTTGATGCCAACTGTCTCACTGGTCTAAATTATATGGATTGGCTCCGCAACCTAAGAATCATTCTCATAGCGGACAAAATTATATACGTCGTTGATACAGTGATCCCTACGCCCGATAAAGGGGTAAGCGAGGATGAGATCACTCGCTACGTGAAGTATATAGATGATTCCACTCTTGCTCAGTGTTACATGTTGACCTCTATGGCTCTTGAGTTATAGAGACAGCATGAAAATATGGATGCTAGTTCCATACTCCTGCATCTTTGTAAACTGTTTGAGGAACAGGGAAGAACTCAACGATATAAGATATCGAAGAGTCTCTTCCATACTAGGATGACTAAGGGGACACCGGTTCAGAACCATATCCTTAAGATTATTAAGTAGATAGAGAAACTCATAGGTCTAAGAATGGTCCTAGAGGATAACCTGTGTGTGAATCTTGTGCTTCAGTCCCTACTAGATTCCTTTTTATAATAAATTTCAATATGAACAAGCTTGAGATGACTCTCCTAGAGCTCATCAATATGTTAAGAGAAGTAGAGAGTACCATCAAGAAAGAGAAGCCAATTCTCTATGCTGGTGAGACCAGAAAGAAAAAAAAGGATGAGAAGTCTCTAAAGAAGAGCAAGGGCAAGGACAAACTGGGTAAGACAAATGTTGCTAAGAAACATCTAACAAAGGATAAAGGCCAGTGCTTCCACTGTAGTAAAGATGGGCATTCGAAGAGGAACTGCAAATAGTACCTTGCAGAGAGAGTGAAACAGAAGCTTGGAGAAACTACAAGTACATTCATGATTAGTCTTTATTTGTCAGAATCTTATGATAATACATGAGTATTAGATATCGAGAGTACTTATCACATCTGCAATTCATTGCAAGTTCTAGTAGGACCTAAGAGATTGAAGAGAGGTGAGATAGACCTCAAGATAGGCAATGGAGCAAAAGTTACTATAGTGGCTATTGGCGAAGTCACCCTACATCTGCTTGGTGGAGCTATTATTATATTAGATGCATGCTATTATGTTCCTTCTATTATCAAAAATATTATTTTCATATCATGTTTGATAGTTAATGGATATAAATTAGTTTTTAAGAACAATGGTTATTCAATATTATTAGATGATAAGATTATCATGAGAGAAACATTGCATAATGATTCGTTTATACTAGACATGGCTCCACACATCATGAGTGTAAGTGAGTCTAAGAGGAAATAAGAGAAGGTGAATAGTGCATATTTGTGACATTATAAACTTGGTCTATTAAGACCCCTTAGGGTTTTATCATGGGAAAGCCAAAAGGGATGGAGGAGAAGCGGAAGAAGTGGGAAAATAAGGGATAATAATCGCTTCGAGGGGATCAGCCTCCTTGATCGCTTCGAGGGGATCAGCCTCCTTGATCGCTTCGAGGGGATCGACCTCCTTAGGTTTAGTCAAAAGACTAAATACTTTTCATTACTTTCTCCTTGTCTGAAAGAAATAGTTACATCCCTATTTATAGAGTCCCCCAGGACTTGGACTCTTATTAACCGACTCCGTAACCGACTCCGTAACCGACTCTAACTGAATCAGTAACCGATTCCATACTAGATAATTCCATAACATTATCCAAAATATTATCTAAAGTTTAAAAAATAAAAAGGTTCGTAACATGGTCATATCCATGAGAGAAGGATTCAAAAATGCTGAAGGATGGATACCTAGATCCATTCAACTATGAGTCATATGCGACTTGCGAACCTTGCTTTTGTGAAAGATGACTAACTCTCCATTTAGTGGAACTGGAGAGAGAGCCACCGAGTTGTTGGAACTGATACATAGTGATGTATGTAGTCCCATATCAACTCATGCCATAGGTGGTTACTTCTACTTCATTACTTTTACTTACGATTTCTCAAGGTATGGATATGTGTACTTAATGAAGTACAACTCTGAGGCCTTCGAGAAATTCATGGATTATAAGAATAAAGTGGAGAACCAGATTGAAAAAAAATATCAAAACTCTTTAATTAGATTGAGGAGGTGAGTACTTGAGTATAGAATTCACCCAATTTCTCAAGGACTATGGGATTCTATCCCAATTGATACCTCCTTATACACCATAGCTCAGTGGTGTACCTGAAAGGATGAATTGTATACTGTTAGACATGATGCATCCAAGATGAGTTTTGCCAACCTACCCGTCTCATTCTAGGGAAATGCCCTAGAGACCGCAGCTTACCTTCTGAACAGAATTACAATTAAGTTGGTGGTGTCTATTCCATATGAGAAATGAAAAGAGAAGAAGTCCGATCTTAAGTTTATTAAGATTTAGGGCTACCCACCCATGTCAAGAGTGTTGAATCTCATATTTTGATTATGAAATCAATTGATAAATTATTAATCTAATCTATATATTGAGAAAAGTGTTATAGGATTAACTACGATAATGAATAAGGCATAAAGCAGTGTGCCAAAGTCAAAAATCGGATGATTTATTGGGAGTCTGAGAGTTCATCGGGAGTTTGTCGAGAAGTTCGTTGGGAGCTCACCGAAAAGTTCATTGAGAGTTCGCTGAGAAGTTTATCGAAAGTTCATCGGAGCTCACCGAGAAGTTCGTTAGGAGCTTGCCGAGAAGCTCATCAAAGTTTGCCAAAGAAGACCATCGAGAGTTCAAGAGCTTGTCGGGAGTCCATTAGAAGATCACCGAGAGTCTGTCGGAAGTCCGTCAGAAAATCACCAGAAGCTTGCTGGAAGAACATTTGACCTACCAGACTTGATTTGCTTATTTAAATATCTTAATTATCGTAGTTAGGATATAATTTGAGATAAAATTGGGAGGTAATCCCACTAACTCAGTTGGGGGCCAATTGGGCCAGAATTAGGACTGGTTTGGGTTCGATTGATGGCCCAAACAATAACTTGGATCTTGTCTGGCAGTGACATCGCTAGGACTGGGTGGTGGAACCACCCAAGGCTTAGTCTCCTAGGAGGTCTGGGTAGTGGTACCACCCAGACTGGGTGGTGGTACCACTTGCAGTTAATAACTATCAAGCGATGGTACCAGTTAGGTCTAGTAGCCAAGACTCTTATCATGCTCCCCCCTCCCCCTCCCACACCCACCGCCCCCTCAAAAATTATCACATTCGGGAGGTGTGACCCTATCTTAAATCGATAATATTATAATTCATTAACAATCCAATCCATGATCCAAACTAACATTTGAGGACACTAAAAATCATTCAAGTCATCATTCACACCCTAAAAATCTATGCAGTTTATAATCATACACCACTTCACTCAATGATTCATAAAATCTAAAGACAACTCAACTAAGTATTAACTACATTATAAATCCATAAGTGTAGGGAATATATATAATCAAAAAACTAACATTTATCACAAGTTCATATCATTATACCAATTAAACTTATCATTTCAAAATCTTGGACATGAGAGGTCCTTTAAACTTTTACAATACATAAGTTTAAATTTATCCTTAGCATTTCATCATATGCAAAGTATACTTATATAACAAAAATCTATCAACTAATAAAGATCTGCACAAAATCTTTTAGTTTTTTATTGCCTCGGCCCAATTCTAGCTTTTTAGTGAGTGACAAGCTAACCTGAAAATTTTCTATAGCAATAGTGTGAGCATAAAGAGCTCAGCAAGTGACTAACATATCCATGACAAAAAAGAATAGTTTTCAAACTAACTTGATGTTAAAATACAAGACAAGAATACAAGAGTTCATACATAGCATCTCATTAGACACAAAATCATAAGGGTCATTTCATTCGAATCATACTTTATTCATAATAATTAAGAAGAGGAAATTGGAGCATGTCATTAGCATAGGATGCATTTAGACACATATCAAAGGCGTGAGAATGTTTATGAGCATATCTATGACATACAAAACTTTTCGGAGCATATCAATAATGTATGAAATATTTCGAAGAATATCAATGACATATGAAATGTTTTAGAATATATCAATGGCATATAAAATATTTCGGAGCATATCAATGAAGTATAACATGTTTCGGAGAATATCAAGGGCATAAGAAGTATTTCAGAGCATATCAATGATGCATAGGATATTTCAAAGTGTATCAATGGCATATGAAATATTTCGGAACATATCAATGATGTATCAAATGTTTCAAAGCATATCAAGGGCAAATGAAATATTTTGGAACATATCAATGACATATGAAATGTTTCGGAGCATATCAAGAACAAATGAAATATTTTGGAATATATCCATAGCGTATGAAATTTTTTGAAGCATATCAAGTGCATAAGAAGCATTTCGAAGCATATCAAGGGCGCATAGGATATTTTAAAGTATATCAATGGCATATGAAATATTTTGGAATATGTCAATGATATATGAAATATTTTAGAACATATCAATGATGTATGAAATGTTTCAAAGCATATCAAGAGCAAATGAAACATTTCAGAATATATCAATGATGTATGAAATGTTTCGGAGCATATCAAAAGCAAATGAAACATTTCAGAATATATCAATAACGTATGAAATGTTTCGGAGCATATCAAGAGCATAAGAAGCATTTCGGAGCATATCAATGGCATAAGAAATTATTCAAAACATATTTTGAAACATAACAATGGCATATGAGATATCTCAAAGCATATCAGTATAACGAATAAGAAACAGAAGCTCAAAAGCCATATCTGACATTGCATTTATTTCATTCTCATCCAAAGCACACATACAAACACATAAGCAACACTTTAGATATCATATCAAAAATAGAGGGTGATGTGGGACTACATATATAATATGGTTCATCCATTTCTAGATGGCTACCAAACATAAGTCTCTCCTATTTTGGAGCTCCATCCACCCACGTTTGAGTGAAGTCATTGAAGGCTGGCAGAGCATCACGGGCTCTAAGCATAACTCCCTTTACTATTTCTAGTAAAGGTTCACATTATTTTACAAGACATTATTGTATAAAAGGATAGTGTGAACAATAAATTGGCACATATCGAAAGCACATGTGGAACAACAAAACATGCATGCGCCTATACGAAACAATTCGATACAAACAACTTTACATAATAGATTTAGGTTTGCAATAATTGAAGGATAAAAGTATATAGGAATTCAGAATAATAATGTGTAGCTCAGTGGAAGTAAACATTTTAGCAAAAATCAATTTCCAAATGAATGAAACATGAATAGGCAAGATCGATAAAAACTTAATTCTAGCAGAATTTGTGAGACATATTGCATGAATTATTTAGATAATTAATTATACTCCAAATTACACAAACGAGGTGTCATTTGAAAGATATATTAATTTAGTCATAAAAAATAAGTTTTGTTAGAATTAGAGTTTCTGACAAGGAGTTATAAATAGTTTAATAACCAAATGTCAGAGAACATCATCTCTATTTTATAGAATTTATAGAGATGATTAGAACAGATGTTTCAATAGGCATTTGTATCTCAAATTATTTAATATTAGAATTAAAAGAAAGACATGAGTCTAGTTTCTTATGAAATAGGTTTTTCTATAATTGGACTCTTTGATAGAGAGTTACAAGTAAAAGAGTACCAAAAGGTCGAAACCGATAGTCTTTGTTTTATAGATTTTATAAGATCATTTGAAATAACAATTTGGTAAGAATTTAGACTCCAAATTTATTAATCTTAGTATAAAAAAAAGATATTTGAGTCTATTTCTAGATAAATAAGGTGTTGATAAAATCAAAGTTCAGTACAAGAAGTTATGGCTAGAAAAGTACAGAAAGGTCAAAATTTGAGAAAATTCTAGATTCATCATTTGATACATAAACGGCAGATATATCATGTATGAAGCTAAAATCTTTCAAATTTTTCAGAATTAAGATGAAATCAGAGATCAAAATTACTATAGGCTGGAGTTAGACCACTTGCCTCAGAAAAGTTTAATTCCCAAATATGGGAAATTGATGCAAAATCTCAAGCCAAAGCAAAACTTCTTCTTCCACTTCAATTCCTCTTCTCTTCTTTTCTCAAGTCTACATTAGTTGCAATAAGTTTCCCTTATTTGTTAAGTTTTCTTTTAGCATCTACTCTATTAGGATCGAGAACAGTACTAAGAGGGGGGGTGTGAATTAGTGCAGTGAATAAAACATTCAATTTAAGCGATTTCGAAAAACTTCGTACGATGAAAATATTTCGTTCAACAAAAACCATTTCGGAAAGACATTTGATTCGAATAAGTTTGTAAGTGAATAGAGAGGAGGAGATTGGACAGTTACAATGAAGTAAAATAGAATGCAGCAAAAGTAAAGCATGCACTAAGAAGAGAATATGTCAATTTTATAGTGGTTCGATCATCCGACCTATGTCCACTCTCGATACCTCCTCCGATGAGGTCATCGACTTCTACTATTGATCTTTCTTGAAAGTCAATGATCAATCACCCCTTTACAAAACTTTTACAAGTGGCTCACTCTCCTTTTATAAACTTTTAAACTTAGAAATCATGGAGGTGAACTCTCAACTCTTACAAGCTATTTCAATATAGTTTTAGTTCAGTTTTTATCACTTCTCTATGCTTAACCAGTTGAGAAGTAAGAGGTATTTATAGGCCTCAATTGGCATTAAAAATAGAGCTAAAAAAGGTCTCATCTTGGATTTTCAGGGTCCTAGAGATACCATCGCCAGTGGGCTTTGACACTGGGCGGTACCACCAGCCAGTCTGATAGTACTACTGCCAGACAGAGTCCTAGTTACTGAAACTGGGTGATACCACCTCTTAGTTTAGCGGAACCATCACTTGGCAATTAATAACTGTCTGGTAGTACTACTGCCCAAGCTCCTAAGAGATTGAGCTCTGGGCAATTCCATCGCTCTAGCCACCACCAGACAAGGTTCAACAACTTATTTGGGCCTTGAATCCAACCCAAACCAATCCAATTACAGGCCTAGTTGGCCCCTAACAGGATTGGTGGGATTACTTCCCAAACCTAACCCTAATTACATGCTAATTATGATAATTAAGGCATATACTAAAGAAAACAAATCCGGTAATTCTAGGTTTCTTCCGGCGGACTTCTAACGAACTCTCAGACATCTTCCAGTGGACTCCCAGTAAGCTGCTGGACTTCATGATGATCTTCTTGCTGAGTTCTGATGAGCTTCTTTAGCAAGCTCTGATCTTCTCAGTGAGCTCCGATGAACTTCTGACGAACACTTCGGTAACCTCCCGATGAATTCTCGACCAATTCTAGCAGCACTCCTAATGAACTTTCGGACTCCCGATGAACTTATCATGCTAATGGAAATTGAGTTTATTAAAGCTAAAGTGTATCATTTCATGACATAGAATCCGTGAATATTCTTTTATGAAATAAAATCCATCAATGAAATTTGTAAATAAAAATTTGTGAATCAAGGGAGGATTCTAATAGTATCAAAAGTCATCAAATGATAGAGCAAGGGTGTCAAAAATTTCATGAATAAATTCGATACCAAGATATGAAATAAATTCGATAAAAGCTCCATTTATGAAATTGAAAAGATAATACCAAGATAGGAGGAAGATGATATGTAATCCAAAAATTCTGGAAAAGGCATACAACAAACTCATGCATTCAGACAATTTAGCATGCCTAATTCCCGTCTAATGAAATCAAATTATTCTTCATTTAAGGATTTTGTAAAAATATCGACTAATTGATGTTTTGTATTAATAAATTCTAAGGTTACATCATGTTTATTTACGTGATCTCATATAAAGTGATGCCTAATGTCAATATATTTAGTTCTAGAGTATTAAATGGAATTTTTTGATAAATATATTACACTTATGTTATCACATTTTATGGGAATATTCTTTAAGTGAATACCATAATCTTCTAATATATTTTTCATCCATACAACTTATGCACAACATGCACTTGCTGCAATGTATTTGGCTTCGGCTATGGATAGTGCAACCAAATTTTGTTTCTTAGAAAACCAAGAGACAAGTGCATGGCCCAAAAATTGACATGTTTCGATTGTACTTTTTCTATCTACTATACATCCAGCGAAATTGGCATCAACATAAGCAACTAGTTCAAAGTTTTCAGATTTTAAATATAATAAACTTAGATTAGGGGTTCCTTTAAGATATCTAAGAATTTTTTTTAATAGCTTTAAAATGTGATAACTTAGGATTAGATTAAAATCTAGCATAAAGTCCTACACTAAACATAATGTCTGGTCTAGTTACGGTGAGATATAGTAAACTACCTATTATACTCCTAAAAGTTTTTTAATCAAAGCTTTTTCCACTTTCGTCCATGTCTAACTTAGTAGAGGTACTCATTGGTGTATTGATAGCCTTTGAACCATGCATATTAAACCAATTTAATAATTCTAATGCATATTTGATTTGACTAAGAAAAATATCATCACTAAGTTATTTGATTTATAAGCTTAAAAAGAAGGTTAGTTCACTCATTAAGCTTATTTCATACTCTTGGCAAATGATTCACATAAGGACTTATTTGTAAAACCAAAAATAATATCATCAACATAAATTTGAACAACAAGAAAATTATTTTTAAAATTCTTAATAAATAATGTAGTATCGACATTGCCTTTAGAGAAATTATTTTGAATAAGAAATGAACTAAGTCTCTCATACCAAGCCCTTGGGGCTTGTTTTAAACTATATAGAGCCTTAGTTAACTTGAATATATGATTAGGAAAAGAGAGTTTTTAAATCCGAGTGATTGCTCAATATAAACTTCTTCGGAAATAAAACCATTTAAAAAAGTACTTTTGACATCCATTTGAAATAACTTAAAATTATTACTACAAGTATAGGCAAGAAGCATCCTTATAGCTTCTAATCTTGCCATAGGAGCGGAGGTTTCTTCATAATCGATACATTCTTCTTGGTTGAAACCTTTGGCCACTGATCTAGTTGTTTCTAACCATGATACCAAATTCATCTTGCTTGTTTCTAAAAATCCATTTAGTATCAATAACTAAATGGTCACTAGGTCTAGAAATAAGCTTCCACACCTCATTTTTCTCAAATTGGTTCAACTCATCTAACATTGCGATAACCCATGAAACATCTTTCAAGGCCTCATCAATGCATTTAGGTTCAATTTCAGAAAGAAAAGTGGCATTGGCACAATAATTTTTAAAAGAAGAATAAGTTTGAATACCCTTTGATGTGTCTCCTATGATTAGCTCCTTAGGATGAACATCTACATACTTCCATAGGTAAGGATGTTTCGGAAGAAGATGCATCCAAGTTGCTAGTAGGATGAAAGGTTTCATTCAAATTCAAAGCATCAAAATCAAGATCATCATCAAAATTATTTTTCTTAAATTTAGAAACTTCATTAAAAATAATATGAATGGATTCTTTTACAACTAAAGTTCTTTTATTAAAGACACGAAAAGCTTTAGAAATAGAAGAATATCCAAGAAAAATAATTTCATCGGATTTTGCATTAAACTTTCCTAAGGCATCTTTTTTATTTAAGATAAAGCATATACAACCAAAAACTTTAAAATATGAAATATTAGATTTTTTATTTCATAATTTATAAGGAGTTTTAAAAAGTAATGGTCTTACTAGAACCTTATTCAGGACATAGCAAGTTGTATTAACGGCTTCAGCCCAAAAATATTTGGGTAGGCTATGTTCGTTCAACATGGTTCTTGTCATTTTTTATAAACTTCTATTCTTTCTTTCTACTACTCTATTTTGTTGAGGATTTCTCAGAGTAGAGAAATTATGGTTGTATACATTCAATTCACAAAAGTTTTAGAAGTCACGATTTTGAAACCCGCCATCGTGATCACTACGAATCGATGAAATCATAAAGCCTTTTCCATTTTGACAAGTTTATAAAATTTTAAAAAACACTTAAAGCAATCACTTTTGTGTGCCAAGAAGAATGTCCAAGTGTATTTATTATAATCATCTACAATTACAAAAGTATATTTGCTACCTCCTAGGCTTGTTGTATCAATTGGTTCAAACAAATCCATATAAATCAATTGCAATGGTCTAGAGGTGTTTATTTGATTCTTTGATTTAAAACTATCTTTTATTTGTTTTCCTAGTTGACATGCATCACACACTTTATCTTTGACAAACCTAATGTTAGGAATACCTCTTATAATTTTTCTAAATAAGATTTGAGAGATTAGTTTCATGCTAGCATGACCTAATCACCATGCCAAAGCCAAGCATCGTTGTTTAAAATCAAAAAATATATTTCATTACAAAAATCATCAATGTTAATAATGTATATATTATTTTATTTTAGGTCAATCATAAATGTATTTTTGTATGGTTTTTCAATAATGCAAGCATTGGATTCAAATCTTATGATATATCCTTTATCACACAATTGACTAATACTCAAAAGATTATACTTTAAGCTATCTACCAACAACACATCTTCAATAAAAAAAAGTTTAATTTGTTATATATGGTTCCTTTGCTAATAATTTTACCATTGTTATTGTCTCTGAATGTGACGTACCCTTCGTTTTGGCTAGTGAGCTTAGAGAATTGAGTTGGATCTCCAGTCATATGCCTTGAGCATCTACTATCAAGGTACCATCTCTTGCTCCTAGCTTGTGATAGTAAATATTTCTATAAAATATAATGATTTTTAGGTACCCATTTGACCTTGGGTGCCTCAAAAATTGATCTACTTAACTTATCATTTTGGATAGAGTTTTTTATGTTTTCTTTAGGAACCCAAATCAATTTATGTGGACTATATTTTCTAAATAAAAATTGATGAGCAAAATGTTCGAGTTTGCAACAAAAGTTACATTTGGTGTGAGGTGATGCATATAAGGTAGGGCCTTTAACAAAGGTGGTTGGATTTCGGTGAGAGCTACTCACAAATCTGATTTCACCTCTTTTATGAACGTGACCCTTATTGACAAGGATCATGTTCAAGGACTTGCTACTATCCTTAAACTTTTCTAGAGTTTCTTTGAGTAGTAAGTTTTCCTTCTCAAGTGCCTCTAAGTATTCACACTTGGTGCATGGGGGCAATAAAGAATTATCATACCTATGTTTTTCAAATTCATTATTTAAAAGGGCATGCTCTTTTTTCAAAACTTTTTGCTCATTATTCTATATTCATTGAACAAATCATGAAAAGCACTCAAGAGTTCATCGAAAGATAAATTTGTATCTAATGAACTACTTACCTCATCTTCGATAGCCATTAGCGTGTAGTTGGTGATCTCCTTGTTGCTTTGTTCTTCATCTTCAGAGCCACTCGAATCATCCCACGTTGCTTTAAGTACCTTCTTCTTCTTTGGTTATTTCTTCTTCACTTTAGGACATTCGCTTTTGAAATGTCCCAGTTTCTTGCATTCATCATAGCATATAACTTGTTCTTTCTTGAGTTTAATTTTATTTTTATTATCATTTTTAGATTTATTTTTTTTATAAATTTTTTTAACTTTCTTGTCAAGAATGCCAAGTCATCATCATAGTCCTCATCACTTGAACTTTCTTTCAAGTAGTCTTCATGAGTTCTTAGTGTCATATCCTTTTTGTTATTTGGAAGGTTGTTCTCAAGCTCTTCATGAGCATTACAAGTCATCTCATAGATCATTAAAGATCCGAGAAATTCTTCGAGTGGAAAATTATTCAAATCCATGGTCTCCTATATGGTCGTTATTTTATGGTCCCAGCTATTTAGAAGGGATATTAATATTTTATTTACAAGTTTAAAGTTAGAAAAACTTTTACCAAGACCTTTAAGACCATTGACGACATCTGTAAACCAGGTGTACATGTCTCTAATGGTCTCACTTGGTTTCATCTGAAGCAATTCATAACTATGAAATAAAAGATTTATTTTAGACTCATTTAATTTACTAGTGCCTTCGTGTGTAATTTCGAGTATGCCAAATATCAAAAGTCATTTCACAAATTGACACTCGATTAAACTTATTTTTATATAAATCGTAAAACAAAGTATTCATAGCATTGGCATTTAAAGAGAAAGTCTTCTTCTCCAACTCATTTCAATCGTTCATTGGAAGAGAAGACTTTTGAAAATCATTTTTGATAATGTTCCATAGCTCAAAATCCATAGAAATCAAAAAAATTCTTATCCGAGTTTTTTAATAGGTGTAATCTGTCCCACTGAACATGGGTGGACGCGTGATTGAGTGACCCTCTTAGTTGCCAGCAAATACCATCTCTCTTAGGTTTCAAACCAAAATAAGAGTGACATCGCTTTGATACTAATTGTTAGGATCAAGAATAGTACTAAGAGAGGAGTGAACTAGTGTAGTGTTTAAAATGTTCAATTTAAGCGATTTCGAAAAACTTTATATGATGAAATATTTCGTTCGACGATAACCATTTCGGAAAGACATTTGATTCGAATAAGTTTGTAAGTGAATAGAGAGGAGAAGTTTGGACAATTGCAATGAAGTAAAATAGAATGCAGTAAAAGTAAAGTATACACCAAGAAAAGAACATGATAATTTTATAGTTGTTCGGTCGTCCGACCTATGTCCACTCCCGATACTTCCTCTGATAAGGTTACCAGCTTCTACTATTGATCTTTCTTGAAGGGCAAAGATCAATCACCCCTTTACAGAACTTTTATAAGTGGCTCACTCTCCTTTTATAAACTTTTACACTTAGAAATGGTGGAGGTGAACTCTCAACTCTTGTAAGCTATTTCACTATAGTTTCAATTTAGTTTTTATCACTTCTCATAAGTCTCAATTGGCTTCAAAAATAGAGCCAAAAAAGTCTCATCTTGGATTTTTGAGGTCCTGGCAGTACCACCGCCAGTGGGCTCTGACATTGAGTGGTACCATCACCCAGTCTGGCGGTACTAGAACTAGACAAAGTCCTAGTTATTGGAACTAGATGGTACCACTACCCAATCTATTGGTAACATCGTCTAGCAATTAATAACTACCTTACGGTACCACCACCCAGTCTGTGTGGTACCACCGCCCAGGCTTTTGGGAGACTGAGCCCTGGACGGTTCCACCGCCCCAGTCTAGCGGTGCCACCGCCAGACAAGGTTGAGCAACTTGTTTGGGCCTTGAATCCAACCCAAACCAATCCAATTATGGGCCCAGTTAGCCCCTAACAGGGTTGGTGGGATTACTTCTCAAACCTAATCCTAATTACGTGCTAACTATAATAATTAAGGTGTATACTAAAGAAAACAAGTCCAGTAAGTCTAGGTTTCTTCCGGCGAGCTTCTGACGAACTTCCGACGGACTTCTGATGAACTCTCGAACATCTTCTAGCAGACTCCCGGTAAGCTCCTTGACTTCATGACGATCTTCTTGGAGAGTTCTGATGAGCTTCCTTGGCAAGCTCCGATCTTCTCGGTGAGCTCCGACGAACTTCTGACGAACTTCCTAGCGAACTTTTGACGAACACTTTGGCAAGCTCCCGATGAATTCTCAGCTAATTCCTGCAATACTCCCAATGAACTTTCAGACTCCCGACGAACTCTCGCACTCCCAACGAATCGATCGATCTTGACTCTGGCACTTCATTTTGCTTTATGCGTTCATCGGTATCGTAGTTAATCCTACATACTTTTCTCAACATATAGATTAGATCAAATAATTTATCTATTGATTTTATCATCAAAATCTGAGATTCAACATTCTCTAATTGCTTAGGTTTTGCTAATGCAAAGATAATAAGGTGGCAAGCATGCATGATGGAAGCTTACGTGTCATTCATAGATCAAACATAAGTTGCACCATCCTTAAGTTAGCTAATGACACATGTCCTCTATTTTTTTTTCTTTTAACTAAATATAAATCTTTCATAAATCATATCCAATTGCTAAGATTCACACTTTGATCCCAAACAATAAACTCTTAATATAAAATTATTTAGTACAAAAGAATTATTAAACAATCCTCATATTTATAAATAGGTCCTTACATTACAAATAGGCCTATACAAAATTTTCAAAAATGAGGGATGTTACAACTTTGTCTAGTGATTATATCATTAGATTGGGCGATGGTATTGCCTAGTGTTAGAGACTACTGATGGTTGTACCACCAAGCATAGGCGGTTGTACCACTAGTATCCCAAAAATCCGGGATGAGACTTTTTTTTACTCTATTTTTTAAGCCAACTGAGGCCTATAAATACCCCACACTTTTCTACTTGTGGAGCACAGAAAAGTGAACAAAAAAACTGAGATCCTTGTGAAAATACTATTGTAATTTTAAGAGTTCACCCCCACTGGTTCTTGTTGAATCTCGGATTTTGATGATGAAGTCAATTGGTGAAATATTTGTTCTAATATATGTTGTCGAGATAAGTGTGCAGGAATAACTACGATGGGATGAAAACATAAAGTGATTTACCGTGGTCAAGTCCGTCGGGTGTTCAAGAGTTCATCGGAAGTCCGAGAGATCGTCGGAAATGTTGCCAGAACCAACAAAGATCGAATCAGGGACTTGTCGAAGTTTTCGGAAGTTCGTCGCAAAGATCGTCGAAGATTCGCGGAACTCACCGGGAAGATTCGGAAGCTAGCCGAAGACTCGTTGAGCTCGCCATACAATCAGGGAGTATGCTGGAAGTCCGCCGGAAGAAATCCGAGGGAAGTATCGAAAGTCCGCCGGAATCTCACCGCAAAGCTCACTGGAAGTTGACTTGAAGAATGTCGGGTTAAATCACTTAGAATTATGTTTTAAATTCGTAGTTTGCACGTGATTAGAGCAAGGATTTAGAAATAATTCTGCCTAAATTTGGTAGGGGCCAACCGGGCTCTTACTGGGCCAACTTGGGCCTTAAACAAGGCCCATTCAACCTTTGCTGAATGGGCCAAGCGATTGAACAGCCCAGCCTGGGGCGGTAGCACCGCCTGGCTGGGGCGGTAGCACCACCCCTGTCGCCAGTCTGGGGCAGTAGCACCGCTTGGCTAGGGCGGTGGCACCGCCCTTACTGTGTCAGTCTGCTAGACTGACACAGGTGGTGGCACCACCTCTGACAGGCTGACACTGGGAAACTCAAAAAATTTCAAATTTAGAGCCCAAATTTGAATTCATTTTGAGCCTATAAATACCCCCCCCCCCTTTCTCAACTGAAAGGGCACCCTTTTGAGAGTTAGAATCTTGAGTTAAAGTCTTGAATAGTCTTGAAAAGTCTTGTCTCTTGCTAAGTGTTCACCTCCTTCTTCTTCTTGTGAAATCTTGTAAGAGTGTAAACCTCTTGTAAAGGGTTATAAGAGGGGTATTTGGTCCTTCCCCTTCAAAGGGTTTGCTAGTGGAAGTGCGGAGCCTCATCGTGAAGGCTTCAAGAGTGAATGTAGGTCATTTGACCGAACCACTATAAATTATTGTGTTCATGAATGTGTGAGTGTTTACATTTCTGAATTATTTCATTACTTAGCTACAAATCTCTTAGTTCCTTTACTCAAGCTACTTCATTCAAGTTCTCTTTCGTCAAATCAAAATCTTCTTACGAACTAGTCTTTGTGCGAAATCGGCTTCAAAGTTATATTTTTAATTCGCTGCACTAATTCACCCCCCCTCTTAGTGCCTTTTCGATCCTAACAATTGGTATCAGAGCAAGGTTTACTCTCATATTGGTTTAAAACCCAAGAGAGATGGCCTACTCCGGTATGCAAGAGGGTCACTCCATTACTCATCCACCTATATTTAATGGGTCGGATTATACGTATTGGAAGACTCGTATGAGGATTTTTCTCATTTCTATGGACTTCGAACTTTGAAACATTGTTGAAAATGGCTTTGCAAAATCTTCTCTTCCAATGAGTGAGTGGAATGAGTCGGAAAGAAAGATTTTTGCTCTCAATGCTAAGGCTATGAATGCCTTATTTTGTGCGCTTGATAAGAATGAGTTTAATCGGGTTTCTATTTGCGAATCGGCATTTGATATTTGGCACACTCTTGAAATCACTCATGAAGGCACTAGTCGAGTGAAAGAGTCCAAAATCAACATTCTTGTGCATTCTTATGAACTTTTTCGGATGAAACCAAATGAGTCAATTGGAAACATGTACACCCACTTTACGGATGTCATCAATGGACTTAAAGCTCTTGGTAAAGGTATTTCTAATTTTGAGTTGGTAACTAAAATTTTAAGATCCCTTCCAAAGAGTTGGGATCCAAAGGTTACGGCCATTCAAGAGGCCAAGGATCTTAAAATATTTTCGCTTGAAGAACTTATTGGGTCTCTAATGACCTACGAGATGATGTGCCATGCTCATGAAGAGCTTGAGAACGTCCTTCCAAAGAACAGAAAGGATATGGCACTTAGAACACAAGAAGACCACTTGAAAGGAACATCAAGTGATGAAGACAGTGACAATAACATTGCACTTTTAACTCGAAAGTTTAAGAAATTTATAAGAAAGAACAAATTTAAAAATGACACAAAAAATAAATTTGAACATAAAAAGGACCAAGTTATTTGCTACGAATGCAAGAAGCCAGGACACTTCAAGAATGAATGCCCTCAAGCCAAGAAGAAGCAATTCAAGAAGAAGAAAGCTTTGAAGGCCCCGTAGGATGATTCAAGTGACTCCAAAATTGAAGAAGCTAGCAACAAAGAGGAGGCCAACTTCGCGCTAATGGCATTAGGAGAAGAGGTTAGTGAGTTATTTAATGAAGAGTTATCTTTCGATGAACTTTCTATCGCTTTTCATGAGTTATTTGATGAATGTAGAACTATTAGTAAGAAGTTCAATTTGCTTAAGAAAGAGCATGCTTTATTACAAAATAAATTCAATAGTCTCCAAACCCCTTCTCTACCCCCATGCTCTAAGTGTGAACACTTAGAAGCAATAAAAAGGGAGAACTTGCTACTCAAAGAGACCCTAAACAAGTTTAAGGTCGGTAGCAAGAGCTTGGACATGATCCTTGCTAACAAGGGTCACGACGGAAATAGAAGTAGAATCGGATTTGTGAGTGGATCTCACTAAAATCCTACCACCTTCGTTAAAGGACCCACATTGCATGTATTACCCCATTTGAAATATAATTTTTGTGGTAAAATGGGACATGTTGCTTACAAATGTCCATTCAAGAAATTTAGTCCACAAAAATTGATATGAGTTCCTAAAGGAACCATAAACAACTCAATGTTGAATTACAAATTAAGTAGAACAATTTGTAAGGCACCCAAAATCAAATGGGTACCTAAAAACCATCCTCTTTTGTAAACAAACTCATAAGCTAAGAGCAAGAAATGGTATCTTTTTAAGGCACATGACCGGAGATCCATCTCATTTCTCTATACTCACTAGCAAAGAATAAGGGTATGTCACCTTCGGAGACAACAAGGGTAAAATCATTGGCAAGGGAACCATAGATAATAAATCAAGTTTTTCAATTGATGATGTGTTGCTAGTTGATAGTTTAAAACATAATCTTTTAAGCATTAGTCAATTATGCGATAAAGGTTATGTTGTTAGATTTGAATCTAATGTTTGCATCATTGAAAAACCAAACAATGACATATCCATGATTGCTTTAAAACAAAACAATGTCTACACCATAAATATTGATGAATTACGTAATGAAATGTATTTTTCGATTTTGAATGATGATGCTTGGCTTTGGAATAGGAGATTAGGCCATGCAAGCATGAAACTAATTTCTAAGATTTCATCTAGAGAGTTAGTAAGAGGTATCCCAAACATGAAATTTGTCAAGGACAAGATATGTGATGTATGTCAACTAGGAAAATAAATAAAATCTAGTTTCAAATCAAAAAATCAAATTAGCACCACTAGACCATTGCAATTGATCCATTTGGACTTATTTGGACCAATTGACATAATAAGCCTAGGAGGTAGCAAATATGCCTTTGTAATTATGAATGACTATAGTAGATACACTTGGACCAATTTCTTGGCTCACAAAAGTGATTGTTTTAAATGTTTCTCTAAATTTTGTAAACTCACTCAAAATGAAAAAGGTTTTATGATTTCATCAATTCAAAGTGATCAACTTCCAAAATTTTTGTGAAATAAACGGATATAACCATAACTTCTCTACTCCAAGAAATCCGTAACAAAATGGAGTAGTGGAAAGGAAAAATAGAAGTTTGCAAGAAATGCCTAGAACCATGTTAAATGAATATAATTTACCAAAATATTTTTGGGCCGAAGCCGTGAATACGGCTTGCTATGTTATGAATAGAGTTCTAGTGAGACCATCCCTATCTAAAACTCCATATGAATTATGGAATGATAAAAAACCTAATGTTTCTTATTTTAAAGTTTTTGGTTGTAAATGCTTTATTTTAAATGAAAAGGATGTCTTAGGAAAATTCGATGCAAAATCCAATGAAGGCATATTTCTTGGTTATTCTTCCGTTTCTAAGGTTTTTCATGTTTTCAACAAAAGAGCCTTAGTTATAGAAGAATCTATTCATGTGGTTTTTAATGAAATTTCTGAATTTAAGAAGAAAGATTTTGATGATGATTTTGGCTTTGATAATTTGAATTTGAATGAACCCTCTCCTCAAAATGATAACTTGGATACATCTTCTTCCCAAACTTCCTTACCTAAGGACTGGAAGTATGTAGATGCTCATCCCAAGGAGTTAATTATAGGAGATGCATCGAAAGGGGTTCAAACTCGCTCTTCTTTTAAAGATTTTTGTGCCCATGCCGCTTTTCTTTCTCAAGTTG
This sequence comes from Musa beccarii, assembly GCA_024322285.1. Lineage (NCBI taxonomy): Eukaryota > Viridiplantae > Streptophyta > Magnoliopsida > Zingiberales > Musaceae > Musa > Musa beccarii. Next base: position 11,594,079 of record CM044396.1, on the reverse strand, counting down.
AACCAAAATGCATTGATGATGCCTTGAAAAATGATTCTTGGGTTATCGCAATGCAAGAAGAATTGAATCAATTTGAGAGAAATGAGATATGGAAGCTTGTTCCTAGACCTAATGACCACTTGGTTATTGGTACTAAGTGGGTCTTTAGAAACAAGCAAGATGAATGTGGTATCGTGGTTAGAAACAAGGCTAGACTAGTGGCCAAAGGTTTCAACCAAGAAGAATGTATCGATTACGAAGAGACCTTCGCTCCGGTGGCAAGATTAGAAGCCATTAGGATGCTCCTTACCTATGCTAGTAGTAATGATTTCAAATTATTTCAAATGGATGTCAAAAGTGCATTCTTAAATGGTTTTATTTTCGAAGAAGTGTATGTCGAACAACTATCCGGATTTGAAAATTCTCTTCTTCCTAACCATGTGTTTAAGCTAACTAAGGCTTTATATGGTCTAAAACAAGCCCCTAGGGCTTGGTATGAGAGGCTTAGTTCTTTTTTAATTTCAAATGATTTCACTAAAGGCAAGGTTGATACTACATTGTTTATTAAACATTTTGAAAATAATTTTCTTATTGTTCAAATTTATGTTGATGATATTATTTTTGATTCTTCTAATAAATCACTATGTGAATCATTTGCCAAGAATATAAGTGATGAATTTGAGATGAGTCTAATGGGAGAACTAAATTTCTTTTTAGGATTACAAATTAAGTAACTAAGTGATGGTATATTTCTAAATCAATCAAAGTATATATTAGAATTGTTAAAATGATTTAACATGGATGGATCAAAAGACATTAGCACTCCTATGGGCACCTCCACTAAGTTAGATATGGATGAAAATGGAGAAAGTTTTAATCAAAAAACATATAGGGGCATGATAGGTAGCTTGCTTTATCTCACTGCAACCAGACCTGACATCATGTTTGGTGTGGGGCTATGTGCAAGATTCCAAGCTAATCCTAAGCTATCTCACTTCAAAATCATTAAGAGAATCCTTAGATATCTTAAAGGGACTCCGAATCTTGGATTATGGTATCCAAAATCCGATAAGTTTGATTTAAAAGCTTATGCAGATGCGGATTTTGGTGGATGTAAAATAGATAGAAAAAGTACATCCGGAACATGCCAATTTCTAGGACATGCACTTGTTTCTTGGACTTCCAAGAAACAAAATTCGGTTGCACTATCTATGGCAGAAGCCGAATACATAGCTGCAAGTGCATGCTGTGCACAGGTTATTTGGATGAAAAATACACTAGAAGACTATGGAATTTATTTAAAGAACATTCCTATAAAATGTGATAACACGAGTGCTATCTGTCTAACTAAAAATCCGATTCAACACTCTCGAACTAAGCACATTGACATTAGGCATCATTTTATACGTGATCATGTCAGTAGTAAAGATGTCACCCTTGAATTTATTGATACAAATCATCAATTAGCGGACATTTTTACAAAACCCTTAAATGAAGAACAATTTAATTTTATTAGAAGGGAATTAGGCATGTTAAATTATCCTAATAAATGAGCTTTATTGTATGAGATTTTTCTTTAAAATTTTGATTTTCGTCGATTTGCCTTCCTCTCGGATTTCTTTTTAAAATTTCAGATTTCTTTTTGAAATTTCGGATTTCTTTTTGACATCATCCCATCCTTAAAATCTCTGAAGACAAATTCAGAATAAATTTTAAAAAAAAAGGGAAAATTTTTTGTGCTACCGGTGGTAGCACCGCCTGGGTAGTCAGACCTTAGGTGGTAGAACAGCCTGTTTGGGCGGTAGAACCGCCCGAACACCCCTTATAAAAGGGGTGAGTTAGGGCTGGCAGTAGAACCACCCCCTAACCCGAGAGAACTCTTCCTCACCTCCCTAATCCCCTCAAAACACTTTCAAGCTTTATTCTCTCCCTCTATAAGCCTAAGAAGGAGATTTTTCCTTGATTCAAGTTCCCTACATCTCAAGGGAACACATCTAAGGTAAAATCTGAAATTTTTCTCCTCTTTTTCTTCTCTAGTTTAGTTCTTTCCTTTAAATTGATTATTGATCTATCCTCACTAGAAATGGCTCCTAAAAGATCGTCAAGAGATAAAGGGAAAAGGGTGGAGATAGATTCATTTGACCAATCTCTGTTCAAATCAAAAGTTGCATCCCTTAGGTTTTCTGAACTTGTTACTAGAACCATTCATAAAGGGAAATATATTGATTTGAATCAATTAGGGAACCTTGAATCCATCATGTGGTTTGCTGACTTAGAGGTCTTACCCATTTTGCAAATTGTTGAACTTATTTATCCACGCTTGATTAAATTATTTTATGCTAATTTAAGTGTGAATGATGATGGCTTATCTACCTATCTTCTAGGAAATGAGATCCAAATATTTGATAGTACGATATGCTCACTAATTGGAATTGTTGAGAAAGAGTTAGGATACTATTTTAGAGGGAAATGGGACATGGACACAATCGGAGCCACCCACTCTGAAGCCTTAGAAATCGTCTTTGCAAATCCGAACTTAGGCATAATTCCCAAGAGTTGTGAACATTTGTTGCCTTTTAACTCTAAAATTTTACATCACATTCTTATAAGCTTTATCATTTCTAAACAGTTTCATCATGATAAGATCAGTTTAACTGAGTTAGGTACCATATATTGGATCATGACCAGAAAGAATTATTATTTTGGATTCCTAATCCGGCAACACATGATAGAAGTCATTTCTAAAGGGTTAATGTTACCATATGGAGGATTGATAACGAGATTGTTGCATGCCCATAATATTAGTATTCCACCTGATGAAGAAGTAGTACAAGTGGACAGATTTAACATCATTGACATGAAACTACTTAGGAGACTTAGGTGTATATTTGAGCATGGATTAGGTGTTAGACAACTTAGAAGAAGTGATATACCTTCCCCACCAGTAGAACATCCTGAAACACTAGTCTTTAGGGGAAGTGAATCTCCTCCTCCTGATCCCTTTGATACAGCTCCATCAGTGTCAGCTTCAGCTCTACCTTCTGACGATCCGATCATGAGAGAATTAAATGAAGTTAAATTACAACAAATTAAACTTTTGAAGGAAATGTGAAAGATGAACCAAAAGATAGATCACATGTATAGGCACTTTGGCATTCCTCCTGAGGAGTAGTTTGTTGTATTTTCTTTTTGAACGTTGTAAACTTGTGTGCAACTTTGACATCTATGCAACCTTGAAATTATCTTTACTACATTTTCTTGGGCATTATGGAATGATATTCAGATTTTTTGAATGATTTCTTTTTCCTCATTTGTGATATTTTTCGGATATCTTTTTATATATCTTTGGATGACGCACTCAAAATATTTCAGTTTTCATTCGTATATGAGTCCCTCTCTTCCTTTTTGTTGATGACAAAGGGGGAGAATATGTGACTAGTGAATGCATTTGCCATGCTTTGCAAGTTATATGTATTTGCCATGCTTAAAATACTTGATATCATTTTCTTTTAATTGTGTATACTTCATTGATATCATTTGATACTTGTTGAGTTAAACATCCTTTGACTTAATGATGAATGTGTATAAGTATCATACATCGACATTGTCATCATTAAGTAAACCATGAAGTTTTTTCTTTCATACGTTGGACGATAAGTTAAACTTATCATGTTGATAAGCTTTTACTATCTATGGCATATAGATAGGGAGAGTTAAGAGTAACTTCATCATCAATTGATTGTCATCATCAGAAAGGGGGAGATTGTTGAATCTCGGATTTTGATGATGAAGTCAATTGGTGAAATATTTGTTCTAATATATGTTGTCGAGATAAGTGTGCAGGAATAACTACGATGGGATGAAAACATAAAGTGATTTACCGTGGTCAAGTCCATCGGGTGTTCAAGAGTTCATCGGAAGTCCGAGAGATCGTCGGAAGTGTTGTTGAAACCAACCAAGATCAAATCAGGGACTTGCCGAAGTTTTCGGAAGTTCGTCGCAAAGATCGTCGAAGGTTGGCGGAACTCACCGAGAAGATTCGGAAGCTAGCCGAAGACTCGTTGAGCTCGCCATACAATCCGGGAGTATGCTGGAAGTCCGCTGGAAGAAATCCGAGGGAAGTGTCGGAAGTTCGTCGAAATCTCACCGCAAAGCTCGCCAGAAGTTGACTTGAAGAATGTCGGGTTAAATCACTTAGAATTATGTTTTAAATTCATAGTTTGCACGTGATTAGAGCAAGGATTTAGAAATAATCCTGCCTAAATTTGGTAGGGGCCAACCGGGCTCTTACTGGGCCAACTTGGGCCTTAAACAGGGCCCATTCAGCCTTTGTTGAATGGGCCAGGAGGTTGAACCGCCCAGCCTGGGGCGATAGCACCGCCCTTGTCGCCAGTCTGGGGCGGTAGCACCGCCTAGCTGGGGCGGTGGCACCGCCCCTGCTTTGTGTCGATCTGCCCAGGCCCGACGACAACACACCGCCTCGACAAAGTTTGCACCGCCCTCGACAGTGACATCGGAAACTCAAAAATTTTAAATTTGGAGCCCAAATTTGAATTCATTTTGAGCCTATAAATACCCCCCCCCCCCTTCTCAGCTGAAAGGGCACCCTTTTAAGAGTTAGAATCTTGAGTTAAAGTCTTGAATAGTCTTGAAAAGTCTTGTCTCTTGCTAAGTGTTCACCTCCTTCTTCTTCTTATGAAATCTTGTAAGAGTGTGAACCTCTTGTAAAGGGTTGTAAGAGGGATAGTTGGTCCTTCCCCTTTAAAGGATTTGCTAGTGGAAGTACGAAGCCTCATCGTAAAGGCTTCAAGAGTGGATGTAGGTCATTTGACCAAACCACTATACATCATTGTGTTCATGAATGTGTGAGTGTTTACATTTCTGAATTATTTCATTACTTAGCTGCAAATCGCTTAGTTCCTTTACTCAAGCTACTTTATTCAAGTTCTCTTTCCTCAAATCGAAATCTTCTTACGAACTAGTCTTTGTGCGAAATCGGCTTCAAAGTTACGTTTTTAATCCGCTGCACTAATTCACCCCCCCCCCCCTAGTGCCTTTTCGATCCTAACAGTTCTAGCCTTAGAAATTTGTATAAGAAGTGAGCGATTTGTAAAAAGGTTTACTCCTGAACCTACTAAAAGGAGAATAGATTGTAAAATGGGTGATTGATCTTCGCCCATTAAAGGAAGATCAATAGTGAAAGCTAGTGACCTCAACAAAGAAGGAATCGGAAGTGGATGTACGTCACAACAATCGAACCACTATAAATCCAGTGTATTTTGTGCTTTACTATTTACTTTCATTACTTTTTTATTTAAGTGCAAACTGCTCTACTTGCTCTCTGCTCTCTTTCGAACATTTTTGAAGTTAAATGATTTTCGATACGGCTTCTATTGAATCGAAAATTTTTGAATCGTAATCGTTATTTTTATCATTGTACTAATTCAACACCCCCACCCCCTCCTCGCACCCCCCCCCCTCCTCTTGGTGTCGTATTGATCCTAATAATTAGTATCAGAGCGAGATCACTCTCAATTTGGTTTAAAACCTAAGAGAGATGGCTTTTACTGGCAATCAAGAGGGTTATTCTATCATACATCCTCCCATGTTCAATGGGATGGATTACATATATTGGAAAACTAGAATGAAAATTTTCTTGATTTTTATGGACTTTGAGTTATGGAATATCGTCAAAAATGGATTTCAAAAGTCTTCGCTTCCAATGAACGATTGGAATGCTTTGGAGAAGAATACTTTCTCTTTGAACGCCAAAACTATGAATGCTTTATTTTGTGCTTTGGATAAAACTAAATTCAATCGAATTTCTATTTATGAAATAGCTTATAATATTTAGCATACACTTGAAATCACACACGAAGGCACAAGTAGGGTAAAGGAGTCAAAAATCAATCTTTTGGTTCATAGTTATGAATTATTTCGCATGAAACTAAGTGAGATCATTGGAGACATGTACACCCGGTTTATGGATGCCGTCAATGATCTAAAAGCATTTGGTAAAAGTTTTTCTAATTTTGAACTTGTTAACAAGATATTAAGATCCCATCCAAAGAGTTGGGATCCTAAAGTAACTGTAATTCAAGAAGCCAAGGAGTTGAACAACTTTTCGCTCGAAGAACTTCTCGGGTCTTCGATGACCTACAAAATGACTTGTAATGCACATGAAGAACTTGAGAACAACCTTCTAAAGAATAAGAAGGATTTGGCCTTTAGAACTCAAGAAGACTAGAGTCAAGTTTTATGTATGCAGGATTAACTATGATAATGATGAAGATGTAAAGCAAAACAAAGGCCGGAGTCAAGTACGATGGAATCATTGGGATTTCAAGAGTTCGACGGAAGTCCGAAGATTCGTCGGGAGTGCTACCGGAACTGATCGAGAATGAGTAAGGAGCCTGCCGAAGGGTTTTCGGAAGTTCGCTAGAAGGTTTGTCAGAAGTTCGTGGAGCTTGCCGAGAAAGATTGGAGCTTGCTGAAGAAGCTCGTTAGAACTCACCAAGATCAATCGAGAAGTCCATAAGCTTACCGGGAGTCCACAAAATGATGTCTGAGGGTTCATCAGAAGACCGTCGGAAGTTCACCAGAAGCTCGCCGAAGAAAGAAGTCTTGACTTGCAGACTTTGTATTAGCTTAGGAAATATCTTTAATTTCGTAGTTAGTATATAATTAGGGTTAGGATTATGTGTTAATCCTTTAACCCTGTTAGGGGTCAATTAGGCCTGATATTAGATCGGTTTGGGCCAGGTTTAAGGCCCAACCAGGAGTGCTAGACATTGTCTGGCGGTGGCACTGCTCAAGTCTAGCTTCCTAGGCAGTTTGGGGTGGTGGTACCACCCTGGAGCAAAGTGCCTCGGCGGTGGTACCATTGGTTGGGCGGTGGTACTGCCCAGTACATTGACAGAACCAGAGTGTCAGGCAATGGTACCGCAAGCACCTGAAAATCCAGGATGATTTAAATTTGGGCTCCAAATTTGAATCACCTTGAGGCCTATAAATATCTCTCTCATCCATAGTTGAAAAACACACAACTGAGAATGAAAAAAAGGGAAAATTCTATTGTAAACTTGAGAGAAATCCTCCTCTCAAACTCTAAGTGTTAGAAAAGTTCAAGAGAGGGGTGAGAGGCTTTGTAAGAGTTACCTCCTAAGCCCATCAAAAGGAGAGTGCTATAAAAGAGAGTCAATCCTCGTCCGTTAGAAAGAGGATACCTAGTGGAAAGCTGATCGCCTCAAGAGAAGAGGATTCGGGAGTGGATATATGTCGTATGATCAAACCACTATAAAAATCCGGGTTTGCATTTATATTCTTGTAATTTACATTTCTGTAAACTATCCTTTACTTTCTCTATTTCTCCTTCTTACAATCGGCTTCAAGTTTAAAGCATCATTCCTTTTAAGGTTCAAACGAAATGTTGCTTTTAATCGTACGAAGTTTTTCAAACTTGTTTAAATCGTCAAATTTATTGTTATTAACCGCTGCACTAATTCACCCCCCCCCTCTTAGTACCGCTCTAGATCCCAACAATTGGTATTAGAGACTCGTTATTTCTCTTTCGGATTCACACCCACGAGAAATGACTATTCATGGCTTTCAAGAGAGTTTTTCGATTGCTCGTCCTCCATTGTTTAATGGTTCGGACTACACATATTGGAAAATTTGAATGAGAGTTTTCTTGATTTCTTTGGATTTAAACTTATGGAATATCATGGAAAACGGTTTTCAACTTCCCTCTAAACCGACGAACGAATGGTCGAATTTAGAGAAGAAATCTTTTTCATTAAATACAAAGGCTATGAATGCCTTATTTTGTGCTTTAGATAAAAAAGAGTTCAATCGGATTTCTAATTGTGAAACGGCTTTTGATATTTGGCAGACACTTGAAATCACATACGAGGGAACTAGTAGAGTCAAAGACTCGAAAGAAAACCTCTTATTGTATGATTTTGAGCTCTTTCGAATGACACCAAGCGAGTCTATCGATGATATGTACACCCGTTTCACATATGTCAATAACTTGAAAGTCTTGGTAAATATTTTTTGAATTTTGAACTCACTAACAAGATCTTAAGATCCCTTCCAAAAAGGTGGGATCCTAAAGTAACCACAATACAAGAAGCTAAAAATTTAAATAACTTACCTATTGAAGAACTAATTGGCTCCTCAATAACATGAAATAAGCTTCTTAGTACATGATGAACACATGAATCACCTTCCAAAGAACAGGAAGGATTTGAAACTCCGAACTATAAAATAACACTTGAGTGATAACTCAAGTGATGAGGATAATGAAGAGAACATTAAACTTTTAATCAATTTTAATAAGTTCATTAAACAAAAATCAAAAATAAAAAATGAACTTAAATAGAGAAAGAGACCAAAGAAGAGAAAGACACCCAAGGGCGAATCAAGTAAAGAAGAGGCAAATTGGGCTTTGACGGATTTCATCAATGAGATAATTAACTCACCCATTATGCTTTTACCTTATTTTGAAATTACATGATATTTTTTATGAGTGCTTAATTTAGATAGTAGGAAATAAAAAAATTATTTTCAAAAATTATATTATGCTTTTCTTTCTAGTATTTTTGAAAAGTAAAAATTATGAATGATAATTGCTTAATTTGTGATAATGTATAAATTTCATGTATGCTTTCCATATCGGATTTCGGTCTTAAACTTAATGCATATCTATGTATGTTATTCTTGAAAGTGTCTTAATGATAATTGCATCTCATGCTTGTACACCTAACAAGATAAAATCAATGAACATCTATCTTGATGACTTTACATTTTAAAACTATACTTGATGAGCGAATCTTATGTGTTAATGCTTGGCTTTCATATAAAAATTTTGAAGATGCTTTATGGTATTATGCTTGATCTTTAATTTTTTGTATCATGCTTAATGAGGAAATGAAGTAATGAAAATTGAAATCCTATATTTTGGAATTATGTGTTTTTGGACTCGATGGTTTTCATGATGAAAATTATTTATCAGATTTATAAAATGATGCATGATTTTAGCAAAAATTTGAGCATTGATCATCTTGTTATAACTAATAAAAGAAAGAATTAAAATGATTTTGATGATGCATTATGAAACCATGCTTAATGATTGTATCATGCTTGATGACTTGAAATTTCATATTTTGAAAGAATGTGTATGATGAATCCATGAATCTTAATGGTTTTGATGATACTTTTGGTTTTAAATATGATGCATGACATTTTCATATGAAAATTTTGAACATTCCTATGAATGATCACATCACTTAAATTGAAGCACATGAAAATTAGAAAATGTAATATCATGATAATTTATGTGTGATGCATTTGATCTTAATGGGTTTGATGATAATACTCATGTTTTGGATTTCAACTTAATACTCATCTTTTAAAATATGAGCACACTTATATGAAACAAACAACTTAAATAAAACACATTATGTATGATGAGTGACTCTCACGTTTTGACATATTGTATTTGGCCTTAATGGTTTATATGACGAAATTTTTATATGACGTCATTTGTAATGAAACTTATGTTTCGATTTTTGAACTTGATACACATCCTCTAATATAAAAAGGATTTAAGCATGCATTCATAAAATCAATCTCCGTTGCTCTTAATATATTTTTTGAATGAAAGATTTTTTTTCGAATTTATACGATTATGCTTGATGATTTATTTTACGAAATTTATCTTTTCGCTCTTGTATGTTAATACTTGTTTTTATTGAAGGCAAAGGCTTGATTATAAAATGAAACACATTCTCATAAATTGAATCTTATGTTTTGAAATAATGTGTTATATTTTGTCTTGATGACTTTTATGATGAAGTTTGTCTTTTGGTTTTGAATGTTGTTACCTCTATTCTATTTGACATAAAAAGACAAAGGCATGTTTATACGAAATCAATGCAAATCACTAAAAGAGAAATGCATGTTTCTTGAACATCTCTCTTTATCTAAAGTTTCAGATTTTTCAAATAAAAAAAATAAGTGATAAATTCATTTATGATATTTTATAAATCACTTAAATTATGAAGAAGATTTTGATGATGTGATAATAACCTTATTCGTGTTATGAATCTCAAAAATGATAATTTGATTATGAGTTTTTAGTTGACTAATTGACTTGAATGAGATTTTGTTTCAACCGAATCATGAACTTTCTTTTAGACTTCTTGACTTAAGAAATTTCAAGAAACGTGATTATTACTTGATATTTGATACTTGGAATTTCTTATCTTATGAAATGTGATCTTATTGAGATTTCTTATGCATTGAACAACTTGTTCTCTTTGCTATTTGCTACCAAATGAATCATGATTGATATCATTGCTATTATACCTCCTATGATTCATGTTATAGAGAAAGAATTTATAAATCATGATGCATTGAGATTTCTTATGAAATAATCAAGTGCTCATGTGATTCTTTGCTAAAGAAAATATTTATGATTCATGATCTTGATAATTACAACTTGAATTCCTTTTTAATCAAGATCATTTTAAAAGAATTTTTATCTATATCGTGATTGAAATCCTTCTTTATGAAATGTGATCTTGATATCTTTACGATGAATCATTATTAAAAGGATTTGTCAAATGAATCATGTTCTTCTTGATTTTCTAGAGCTTTGATATCATATCTTTCATGATTTAGAAGTGACATGAGTACCTTGGCTTGCATGCCTTATGTGATGATTAAAAATTAACTTGCTTTATGATGAATCACAAATCATAACTTGATCTATGATATTGATATATTTTTAGTATGATCCTTGGTTGTATAATTCTTTAGCTTTATTAAAAAGATTTATCAAATAAATCATGCCCTTCTTGAATTTTTTTAGTATCATGACATGATTTCTTTATATGGCTTGTATAATGATTGAAATTTTTAGCCATTGAGTCCTCCACTTTATTTTGACAAAAACTAAGGGGGAGCTATCTTGTTGAATTCACATTCATGACTTAAATTTTGATGATTGAAACATTTATGTCAATATTCATTTTTTTTTATCTCATTTTTCATGATTTGAAAAGTTGATGAAAAAGAAAATGATTTACAACAGTATATTTTCCCTTTCTTTTGACAATGATAAAGGGGAGACAAAATTGCTAGCTTGGCATATCACAAAGAAATCAAAGTGCAAACTTGCTATCTTGCTAGCCTACAAAAGAGGAAAGAACTTGCTCTCTTGAATATCAAAATTGCTACCTTGCAAATTCAAGAAAAGCAAAATGCAACCTTGCACAAGAAGCAAGTGTTGAATTGCCATGATTATATATCCTTAAAAATTTACTATAATTGAATGTTTTAAAGTGATGCATGTTGAACATCTAGATTGATAGCTAGTATGATTGTAAACTTGCATATCTTTTAAACTAGCTATAATGTTACTTCTCCTTTTCGTTGATGACATAAGAGAAGTAGATTGATACTTCATGCATTGTATTGAATATTTTATTTGCATGATGGTTTTTCTTTTTATAACATATGATGAATGTTGCTTGGATTTGGGATAATCCAAGTGTTCTATCAATAGCATATTGATAGGGGGAGTTTTGTTAAACTTCGAGGAGTTAAAGTTAACTCCGTCAGTCATCAATTAGTTGTCATCATCAAAAAGGGAGAGACTGTTAGGTCTTAGATTTTGATGATGAAACTAATTGATTATGTTTTATTGTCTAACTGCGTTTTGAGTGACGTAGGTCTACTTGATCAGAATTAGAAAATTGACGCAGGAAGAATTGACGATGCGCCAGAGAAAATCACGTTAGCATATTGGACGTCAAGCTAGAGGTCCGGTCGACAATCGGCAGAAGGCTTCGGACGTCAGGCATCGGGCCAAGAAGAGTGGTGTTGCGCCAAGGATATCGGGGTTACAAAGGTCAACTGTCGATTGGGCAATAGGCCACAAGAGTGGACGATGCACCCGAAGAATCGAACGAAGCACCGACCAATGACATGCTGGGTAACAGAATATCAATTCGCATTGTAATAACTAACTAGATCGAAGTAGAGTTAAGTTTTATGTGTGCAGGATTAACTACGATAATGATGAAGATGTAAAGCGAAACAAAGGCCGGAGTCAAGTACGATGGAATCATTGGGAGTTCGAGAGTTCGACGGAAGTCCAAAGATTTGTCGGGAATGCTGCCAGAACTGGTCGAGAATGAGTAGGGAGCTTGCCGAAGGGTTTTCGGAAGTTCGTCGAAAGGTTCGTCGGAAGTTCGCGGAGCTCACCGAGAAAGATTGGAGCTTGCTGAAGAAGCTCATCGGAACTCGCCAAGATCAATCAAGAAGTCCAGGAGCTTGCTGGGAGTTTACAGAATGGTGTCCGAGGGTTCATCGAAAGACCGTCGGAAGTTCATCGAAAGCTCACCGGAGAAAGAAGTCTTGACTTACGGACTTTGTATTAGCTTAGAAAATATCTTTAATTTTATAGTTAGCATATAATTAGGGTTAGGATTAGGTGTTAATCCTTTAACCCTGTTAGGGGCTAACTAAGGCTAGTATTGGATCGATTTGGGCCAGGTTTAAGGTCCAACAAGGAGTGCTGGACATTGTCTAGAGGTGGCACCGGCCAGGTCCAGCTTCCCAGGTAGTCTAGGGTGGTGGTACTACCCAGACTGGGCGGTGGTACCGCCCTAGGGTAGAGTGCCTCAGTGGTGGCACCATTGGTTGGGCGATGGTACCGCCCAATACACTAACAGAACCAAGGTGTCAAGCGGTGGTACTGTTAGTGTCCAATGGTGATACTATCAGCACTTGAAAATCCGGGATAATTCAGATTAGGGCTCCAAATTTGAATCACCTTGAGGCCTATACAAACCCCTCTCATCCATGGTTGAAAAACATAATTGAGAATGAAAAAGAGAAAAAATTCTGTTGTAAACTTGAGAGAAATCCTCCCCTCAAACTCTAAGTATTGGAAAAGTTCAAGAGAGGGGTGAGAGGCTTTGTAAGGGTTACCTCCTAAGCCAGTCAAAAGGAGAGTACTATAAAAGAAAGTCAATCCTCGCCTGTTGGAAGGAGGATACCTAGTGGAAAGCCGATCGCCTCAAAAGAAGAGGATTCGGGAGTGGATGTAGGTCGTATGATCGAACCACTATAAAAATTCATATTTGTATTTATATTCTTGCAATCTACATTTCTGCAAACTATCCTTTACTTTCTCTATTTCTCCTTTTTACAATCAGCTTTAAGTTTAAAGCATCATTCCTTTTCAGGTTCAATCGAAACGTTACTTTTAATCATACGAAGTTTTTCGAACTTGTTTAAATCACTGAATTTATCGTTATTAACCGCTGCACTAATTCACCCCCCCCCCTCTTAGTGCCGCTCTAGATCCCAACAAAAGAAGCAATCGAAGAAGAAGAAAGCCCTCAAAGCCACTTGGGACGATTCGAGCACATCCGAAGACGAGGAGCCAACCAACAAGAAAGTTGCAAAGCAGCAAGGTAAGTAACCTATTTAAAGCTAATTTATCTTTTAATGAATTGTTGAATGCTTTTCATGACTTATTCGATAAATATAAATTAATTAGTAAAAAGTATAAATTATTAAAAAAGGAGCATGCCTCTTTTGATAGTAAATTTAATAGATTAAAGATTAAGCATGATTATGAGATGTTGCCTCCTTGCACCAAATGTGAACATTTAGATATACTTAAAAAAGAAAATTTGCTACTATATGAAATTTTAGAAAAATTTAAAATATGTAACAAATCCTTAAACATGATCCTTGTTAATAAGAGTCATGTTCATAGAAGGGACGGAATCGGCTTTGTGAGTAACACTCATCAAAAGCCAACCATCTTTGTTAAAGGTCCAACTTTGCATGTTTCACTCCGAAACAAATGTAACTTTTATTACAAATTTAAAAATTATGCTCATAAATATCCATTTAAGAGATATAGTCCACGTAAGTTAATTTGGGTTCCGAAGAAAACCTTAAATGACTCAATACAAAATGATAAGTTAGGTAAATCGATTAATGAGGCACCCAAAGTCAAATGGGTACCTAAAAGAAAATCTCCTTTCTTGTAGATGTATTTACAATTACAAGCTAGGAGCAAGAGATGGTACCTTGATAGTGGATGCTCAAGGTATACGATTGGAGATCCAACTAAATTCTCTAAGTTCACCAACCAAGACGAAGGGTATGTCACTTTCGGAGATAATAACATAGGTAAAATCATTGACAAAGGAACCATAAGTAACAAATCAAACTTCTTGATTGAAGATGTGTTATTAGTAGATGTCTTAAAGCATAATCTTCTAAGCATTAGTCAATTATGTGATAAAGGATATATCATAAGATTTGAATCTAATGCTTGCATTATTGAAATGCCACAAAAAATATATCTATGATTGTCTTAAAACATAATAACGTATATACTATTGACATTGATGATCTTTATAGTGAAATGTGCTTTTCGGCTTTAAACGATAATGCTTGGATTTGGCATAGGAGGTTAGGTCATGCTAGCATGAAACTAATCTCTCAAATTTCATCTAGAGAACTTGTAAGAGGAATCCCTAGCATTAAGTTTGTCAAAGATAAAGTTTGTGATGCATGTCAACTAAGAAAATAAATAAAAGATAGTTTCAAATCAAAAAATCAAATAAGCACCTCTAAACCATTGCAATTGATCCATATGGATTTATTTGAACCAATTGATATAACAAGCCTAGGAGGTAGCAAATACGCCTTTTGTAATTGTTGATGATTATAGTAGATACACTTGGACATACTTTTTAGTAAACAAAAGTAATTATTTTAAGTGTTTTTTAAAATTAAACTTGTTCAAAATGAAAAAGACTATGGTTTCATCTATTCATAGTGATCATGGTAGTGAGTTTCAAAACCATGATTTTTAAAACTTTTGTGAATCAAATGGGTACAACTATAATTTCTTTACTCTAAGAAGCCCACAACAAAATAAAATAGTTGAGAGAAAAAATATGAGCTTACAAGAAATGACAATAACTATGTTAAACGAACATAACCTTCCTAAATATTTTTGGGTCAAAGCTATTAACATGGCATGCTATGTCATGAATAAAGTTCTAGTAAGAACATTACTTTTCAAAACTCCTTATGAATTGTGGAACAACAAAAAATCCAATGTTTCATATTTTAAAGTTTTCGATTGTAAATATTTTATTTTAAATGAAAAAGATGTCTTAGAAAAATTTGATGCAAAATCCAATGAAAGTATTTTTCTTGGTTATTCTTCTACTTCTAAAGCATTTTATGTATTTAATAAAAGAACTTTAGTTATAGAAAAATCTATTCATGTTGTTTTTAATAAGGTTTCCGAATTTAAGAAAAATAATTTTGATGATAATCTTGATTTTGATGCTTTAAATTTGAATGAAACTTCTCCTCCTAGCAACTTAGATACATCTTCTTTCAAAGCATCCTTATCTAAGGAATGGAAGTATGTGGATGCTCATCCTAAGAAGCTAATCATATGAGATACATCAAAAGGTGTTCAAACTCACTCTTCCTTTAAAAATTTTTGTGCTAATGCCACTTTTCTATCTCAAATTAAACTAAAATGAATTGATGAAGCCTTGAAGATGATTCATGGGTTATCACAATGCAAGAAAAGTTAAATCAATTTGAGAGAAATGAAGAGTTGAAGCTTATTCCTAGACCTAGTGACCATTTAGTGATTAGTACTAAATGGGTCTTTAGAAACAAGCAAGATGAATTTGGTATCGTGGTTAGACACAAGGTTAGATTAATGGCCAAAGGTTTCAAGCAAGAAGAATGTATCGATTATGAAGAAACCTTTACTCCTGTGGCAAGATTAGAAGCTATAAGGATGCTCTCTACCTATGCAAGTTGTAATAATTTTAAGTTATTTTAAATGGATGTCAAAAGTAGTTTTTTAAATGGCTTTATTTCCAAAGAAGTTTATATTAAACAACCACCCGTATTTGAGAATGTACTTTTTTCTAATCATATATTTAAGTTATCTAAGACTCTCTATGGATTGAAACAAGCCCTAAGGGCTTGGTATGAGAGACTTAGTTCATTTCTTATCCAAAATGATTTCTCTAAAGGCAAGGTCGATACTATATTATTTATTAAAAATTTTAAAAATAATTTTTTTGTTGTTCAAATTTATGTAGATGGTATTGTTTTTAGTTTCACGAATGAGTCCTTATGCAAATCATTTACTAAAAGTATGAGCCAAGAGTTTGAAATGAACATAATGGGTTAACTAACCTTTTTCTTAGATTTATAAATCAAGCAACTAAGTGATAGAATTTTTCTTAGTCAAACTAAATATACATTAGAATTGCTAAAATAATTCAATATGGATAGTTCAAAGGCTATTAATACACCAATAAGTATTTTCACTAAGTTAGATATGGACGATAATGGAGAAAGCTTTGATCAAAAAACTTATAGGGGAATGATAGGTAGTTTACTATATCTCACCACAACTAGACCAGACATTATATTTAGTATTGATCTTTATGCTAGATTTCAATCTAATCCTAAGCAATCCCACTTTAAAGCTATTAAAAGGATTCTTAGATACCTAAAAGGAACTCCTAATCTAGGATTATGGTATCCAAAATTTAAGAACTTTGAATTAACTACTTATGCTGATTTTGATTTTGCTAGATGTAGAATGGATAGAAAAAGCACATCCTGAACATATCAATTCTTAGGTCATGCACTTGTCTCTTGGTCTTCTAAGAAACAAAATTCGATTGCACTATCTACAGCCAAAGTCGAATATATAGTAGCAAATGCATGTTGTGCACAAGTTATATGGATAAAAAACACATTAGAAGATTACGGAATTCACCTAAAGAATATTTCTATAAAATATGATAACACTAGTGCAATATGTTTAATAAAAAATCTCATTCAACACTCTAGAACTAAGCATATTGATATTAAGCATCACTTTATAAGAGATTATGTTAATAACCATGATGTAACCTTAGAATTTATTGATACAAAATATCAATTAGCTGATATTTTTATAAAACCTTTAAATGAGGAATAATTTGATTTTATTAGAAGAGAATTAGGCATGTTAAATCTTCTGAATGTATGAGTTTCTCGTATACATTTTTTAGATTTTTTTATTTTTGAAAATAGAGCTTTCATCGAGTTTATTTTCTATCTTCTTCTTCTTATCTCATTTATGGATTTTTGATACACTTGCTCCGTAATGATCATCTCTTATAACCCCCCATACTTACGAAAGAAGTTTTATTCACGAATTTTATTGGTACACTTGATTTTTATGCAATTTTTGTGTGAATTTTTAGCTGATGATCGCTTACGATGAACCCCTCTTCTTTCTATCCAAAATAGGGATTTAATTCATGAATATTCTTTTTTTATGTGACGAATTCCTTAGCTCTCTATGAAAGTAGAGGTTTGATGGATTTTTGACAGCTTGAATGAATTCATTTTCTTGTGATGAATGATTCATGGATTTTTGATAGCTTGGTTTTTCTTGTGATGAATGAACTCCTCTTGTCTCTTCATCTTTGCTAGTTTGTCTACTTCATATCCCAAGAGAAGTGCTAGCAAGAATAGTGTTAGTTTGCACATCTAAAAACAAAAATCACCATCTTGCAAAAATTTTTGCTAGCTTAAACAAACTCTTACTATCACAATGGTGTAAAACTTGCTTGCATGTTTGATGTAATGATGTAAAAATAATTACACATTTCCTTTTTGTTAATGACAAAGGGGGAGAAATTGGTATCGTGCTTAGTATCATACTTGAAATGATGAATCATGCTTAGTATCATGCTTGGCATCATGTTTAAATGTTTGAAATGCTATCTACATGAATGTCTAAAATGATAAATTTTATCATGCCTAAATGTTTGGTATCATGATGAATGCTTGGTATTGTGCTTAGCATCATGAATCATGATCATGCTTAGTATCATGTATGAAATTGTGATGAAATTGTGCATGCTAATAATTTAAAACTATATTGATGCACAATGCATGAAATTTATGATTAAAAATCGGTTAAAGCTTGAATTCAAAGATTGAGAATTCAAGTTTGTCTTTTCTCAAGTATGGCATATAGATAGGGGGAGTTAAGGTTAACTCCATCATCAATTGGTTGTTATTATCAAAAATAGGAAGATTATTGAATCTCGAATTTTGATGATGAAATCAATTGATAAATTATTGATCTAATCTATATATTGAGAAAAGTGTTGTAGGATTAACTATAATAATGAATAAGATATAAAGCAGATATTGTGCCGGAGTCAAAGATCAGACAATTTGTTAGGAGTCCGAGAAGTTCATCGAAAGTTCATCGGAGCTCGTCGAGAAGTTCGTCAGAAGCTCACCGACAAGCTCATTGGAGTTTGCCGAAGAAGATAATCCAGAGTTCAAGAGCTTACTAGGAATCCACTGGAAGATCGTTGAGAGTCTGTCGAAAGTCCATCAAAAGATTATCGGAAGCTTGCTGGAAGAACATTTGACCTATCAGACTTAATTTGTTTAGTTAAATGTCTTAATTATCATAGTTAGGACACAATTTGAGTTAGGATTCGGAGGTAATCCCATTAACTCAATTATGGGCCAATTGGGCCGAATCAGGACTGGTTTGGGCCGGACTGATGGCCCAAATAGTAACCAAGATCCTATTTGGCGATGGCACCGCTAGGACTGGGCGGTAGAACAACTTAGGGCTCAATCTCCCAAGAGGTATGGGCAATGGTACTACTCAGATTAAGTGATGGTACCATAAGTAGTTAATAACTACTAGATAGTGGTACCGCCCAGGTCCAATAGCCAAGACTCTATCTAGCAATAGTACTGCCAAACTGGGCGGTGTTACCGCTTAATATTAGAGAGTACTGGCGGTGGTACCGCTAATACCTTGAAAATCTGGGATGAAACCTTTTTTGGCTCCATTTTTTAATCTAATTGAGGCCTATAAATACCCCACACTTTTCTGCTTGTGGAGCATAAAAAAGTGAACAAAAAAACTAAGATCCTTGTGAAAACATAGTTGTAATTTTGAGAGTTTACCTCCACCAGTTCTAGCTTTAGAAATTTGTATAAAGAGAAGTGAGCGATTTATAAAAAGGTTTACTCCTAAACTTGTTAAAAGGAGAAAAGATCTGTAAAAGGGGTGATTGATCTTTGCCCATTGAATGAAGATCAATAATAGAAGTCGGTGACCTCGATAGAGGAGGAATCAGAAGTGGACGTAGGTCATAACGATCGAACCATTATAAATTTGGTATGTTATATGCTTTACTGTTTACCTTCATTACTTTTTTTATTTAACTACAAACTACTTTACTTGCTTTCTACTCTCTTACGAATGTTTTCGAAGTTAAATGATTTTCGATACAGCTTCTATCGAATCAAAAATTTTTGAATCACAACTGTTATTTTTATCACTGCACTAATTCAAACCCCCTACCCCTCAGTGTCATATTGATCCTAACAAAGAGACACAACCTCAACAAGTTAGAATCTAGGACGAAATGGTGCAAGTTCGTGGGATACCCCAACGACACTTGTGGATATTATTTCTATCACCCCAAGGACCAAAAGGTCTTTGTAGCTAAGAGAGCAGTGTTCCTTGAGAAAGAACACATTCTTGTGGAGACAGTGGGAGCATGATAAAGTTGAGTGAAATTAGAGAACCTAACTCAAGCATCATTCCACATCCAGAGTCTATTCAGGAGCCTAGCATACAAGTTCCGACTTTATGTAGGTCAGGTAGAGTATCTCATCCTCCTAAGAGATATATGGACATATCAGAGGAGAGAATGTTGAGGATATTGATCGTCAGACCTACGAGAAGGCTAGTATAAGTATAGACTCTGGGAAATGGCAAGAAGCCATAAATTCAAAGATGGATTTCATGTACTCCAACAAGATTTAAAACTTGATTGATACACCCAAGGGTATCATACCCATTGGCTGCATGTGGATCTTCAAAAGAAAATTGGAGTAGATGAAAAGGTAGAGACCTATAAAGTAAGACTAGTGGTTAAGGGGTATCATCAAAGGTAATGTGTTGACTATAACAAAACATTCTCACCAGTAGCCATGCTAAAATCCATCTGAATTCTATTGGTTATTGCAGCACACTATGATTATTAGATCTGGCAGATGGACGTGAAAACCGTATTCCTCAATAACAACCACAAGGAGAAGGTGTATATGATATAGCCTGAAAGATTCATGTCTAAGGATAGTCCAGATAAGGTGTGCAAGTTGCTAAGATCCATCTATAGACTGAAGCAAGCTTTCAGAAGTTGGAACATAAGATTTGATGAGGTGATCAGATCTTATGACTTTGTTAAGAATGAAGATGAGTCTTGTGTGTACAGGTAGATAAGTGGGAACGCTATCACCTTTTTAGTACTGTATATGGATGACATCCTAATTATTGAGAATGATGTAGGAATGTTCTCTACAGTGAAGGCTTGGCTTTCTAGACATTTCTCAACAAAGGATTTAGGGGAAGTATTCTGCATATTGGGGATTCAGATCTATAGAGATAGGATCTAAGAGGATGCCTGGTTTGTCCCAGTCCAAGTACATAGACACCATTGTCAAAAGGTTTGACATGAAAAATTTCAAGAGATGTCTCATACCAATAAGACATGGAATATCACTTTCTAGGAGTTTATCCCCAAAGACTCCTGAAGGAAGAGTAGACATAGATAGAATACTCTATGCCTCAGCAATAAGGTCTATTATGTATGCTATACTATGTATCAGGCCTAATATAGTACATGCTCTAAGTGTCACGAGCAAGTATCAAGCAGATCCAAGTTTGGAGCACTAGAAAGCAATAAAGTGTATCCTTAAGTACTTAAGAAGGATTAAGAATCTTTTATTTGTATATGGATGAGTAGCCTTAGGGTTGAGGGCTACATGGACTCGAGCTTCCAATCTGATGTTGATGATAGCAAGTCTAATTCAAGATATATATTCACCCTGAATGGAGGAGCAGTATGTTAGAAGAGTTTTAAGCAAGACACTACTGTTGACTCGACCACAAAGCTAGAGTACATTATTGCAACAGAGACAACAAAGGAGGGAGTTTGGATGAAGAAGTTCATCAAAGATCTAGGAGTCGTGCTGAGCAGTAAAATGCTGATTCCTTTATATTATGACAACAACGAAGCGATTACTCCAGTGAAGAAACCCAGGTCTCATCAGAAGTCAAAGCACATTCTGAGGAGGTTCCACCTGATAAGAGAGATTATCGCTCGAAAAGATATAGTAGTGAAAAGAGCTCCATCTGAAGATAACATTACAAATCCACTAACGAAACTATTGTCTCATATTGTCTTTTAGTATCATAGGGGTCTGATATGAATCAGACACATAGGTGATTGGCTTTATATTAAGTGGAAGATTGCTAGTCATAAGTGCCCTGCAAGCCAATCACGTAAGTGATGGCATGTGACTCGACATGCACTCTTTTTTCTTATTATTATTTAGTATTTTATTACTTTATTTTATGTGTTGCATATATTTTGATGTCCATGGTTCTATGCAATGGGAGTCGAATCGTGATGAGATCATGATAATGAGACCAATTCACCTTTAAACACAAACCCTAAATAATCTCGGTTATAGGTTACTTGAGAAGGACATCGAGATAACCGAACAGACTGGTGTTATATACTTATCCATATGATGGAGGCAGTTGGTCTCATAGCTGCTCATGTGGGGACACTAAGGATACAGTGCAAGTGCTCATTAGAGAATCAGTTCACTGATTGATCTGCTCACGGAATGCTAGATGTTTGATGATACCTTATTATTAAACAGTGATTACATAGTCCTAATAGTGTATCTGGTTCTTGGACTTGAGACACTAAGGATGTTCTGTATAAGTACTCCACTTTTTTATATCGAACTTATAGGTTTAGAAGTTCCAAATCTAGTATAGTCGGTCATTAGAAGTGGTAGTCAATCTTACAAGGGCTATTAAATGTCGATAGAGGATTATCTGCTCTTGGTATCATGAGAGGAATATCCCATGTGTTCTTATTCAAACAAATCATTGGCCAAAGTTGTTCAAATTGAGAGAGAAAGAGTTCTCCGGCAGAATCCGATTAGAGTGAGACTCGAGGAGAAACCATGTGGGCCTGACAACACCATGCTCGGTATAGAGTCTCTGGGATCTTAGATGGATGGGGGACTATAGGTATATGGTAACTGAGGATAGATATGTCCAAAGGATTAGATTCTCGTGTATCATTTGGGAGTTACGACGTAGTGGCCTAGTACGTCCATAGTCGATGAGTCAAGTAAATTATCATAAAGATAATAATTCACTAAGCCAGAAGGAGTTCTAACAAGTATGACTTACGGCCCGCTCGATATTGGGCTTAGAGGGTCACACACATATGGTAAGTGTTGCGATGAGTAGAGGTTCAAATATGAGATATCCGTCGGAACCCCTATTTTATTGGATATCCGTTAAGCCTCTGAATTATTGGATACTATATATTAGATCCAATAAGAGCTAATGAGAGATTATTTTGTAGAGACCTACTAATCTAAGAGACTTAGGTAATTGGATTGAGATCCAATATCTAATATAGCAAGATCCATTAGGATTAAGTTGAGATGGGACTTGTATAAATAGGAGGGAACTAAAGGCCCATAGGCTAGAGTTTTTTAGTAGCCACCCCCTATTCTCCTCCCCTTCTCCTCCTCAACCAATAGTCCTAGTTTGAGGTGTGTTGATAGCAAGAAGGGTCGACCCCTTCTTGAGTACGTAGTGCTTGTAGCAAGGAGTTTTGAGCAGCGATTTAAGGAGTAGAGGACGACATTTGAATTCCTTCATCTAGTCCTACATATCTGTAGGAATTGAAGGATATACAATCTCCCTAGGTAATTTTCCTATGCGTAGTTTTTCGGTTTCGCGAGTTTTGCACACCAACTTTTGCATGACGATAAGAACCTCTTTTTCTACGGAAAATCTATGATTTTTCTTTCTGTTCTTCTACTGCGCATATGATATCATCGTAGATTTCCCAACATGATGGACTATAGATACATAATAACTAAGGGTAGATAAGTTCAATAGATTAGATCTTCTTATATCATCTTGGGACTATAGTATAATGGCCTAGTACATCCGTAGTTAATAAGTTGAGTGAATTATTATGGGGATAATAATTTACTGAGTCAAAAGGGACTCTGATAAGTCCAACTCACGACCAGCTCGGTATTGGGCCTAGACGGTCACACATATCAGTGGATGACACGATGAATAGAGGATTAAATATGGGATATCCAATAAGCCCCTATTTTAATGGATCCATTCGATGAGATCCGATAGAACTTATAGTGATTATTGGATGGGGACCCAATATCTATTAAGTTTGTGATCATTAGATGGATATTCAATGCCCACTAAGAAGGATCCATTAGGGTTTAATAAAAAGTGACTCTTAGGAGTTGGAGCTCAAAAGATTATAGGCTAGACCCTTATAGTCGTCGGCCTCCTATCTCCTCCTCCTCGCATCCCTCCTTACAATGAGCCTCCCTGGTTTGAGAGGATAGCAAGAGGGTCAACCCCTCTCTTGATTGCTACTGCATAGTGGTGCACGATCACGAGGAGAGAACCCAC
This sequence comes from Musa beccarii, assembly GCA_024322285.1. Lineage (NCBI taxonomy): Eukaryota > Viridiplantae > Streptophyta > Magnoliopsida > Zingiberales > Musaceae > Musa > Musa beccarii. The sequence goes on along the minus strand of CM044396.1, from coordinate 11,570,435 downwards.
TAAGTGAGAAGGTGCATCATTCCATAGACTAGGATCTACGTCACGATCACGGTCACTGTATTTACTGTGTTGATTACCACTAAAGAGGAGCTCACGAGGGCTCCTTCATTCCATAGACTAGGATCTACGTTTCAGGGGATATATGATCTCCCATATGATAATGTCTCAATCGCTTGATACAGTTTTATCGTTTCAAAATTTTTCGCTTGCAATTATCACATGATAATTTGATAATATTTGTCTTGAGAAACTGATTTTGTTTTTAATTCCTGTTGTGCGCATGTGATGCTCATGAGGTTTCGCAACAAAGATAAGTCCAGCATGACACAAACACAGACAAACTTATCTCTAGATTAAGATAATATTACTTGATCAATTTTTAAAAGCCTACGAGGATATTCGGAGAACCCCAAAAGTTAGAGCCTAAATGAGATTGTATCAATTCTTTCAAAATGAAGCTGAAAAGTATGCCTTTCATGTTCTTAGTGTCATTGGCTGACCTCGGATAAACCAAGGGCCACCGACGAGTATTCAATTCATTTGATTGATTAAGTGAAACTGAAGTAGAAGAAGCTTTCAGCTAAATCTACAATTTGGCATTTCACTGCGAGTAAGAAGGATTTGAGGAAGTCAAGAGGGGGAGTCTTACCCAAGAATTTGCCGTATAGATCCGTTTGCCATTCTTCATATTCCAATTCCACCTCCTTGGGATCCAGCTCCACTTTGACTCCTATACTCTAGATACAGAGAAGCTTCCCTTTTGAATGTCGAAAAATGTTGCTATTCACCTGCTCCAAAGGTTTTCTTAAATAAGTTGGCCCACGATGAGGGCATCTCATTCTGGGCATTTGCTTGAGGGGCTGTTGGTGTCAGTTGCACCATCTTGATCGTGTGTGGAGATGTCTCCAGGGTGGGTGGGGGGGGTGGGGGGCGTAGGCGCGGGGGCGGGGGCAGAATGGGTGGAGGAAGCGAAGCTTCTTCCTAGGAAGGAGGGGAAGCAGGAGATATCGTCAGGGCTTCTCTCTTTAGAAACCGAGAGAAAGAATGATTTCTCAACTGCTATACTGTTTGTCATAATATTTACTCACGCCGACACCAGATATGCGATGGATTTAGACCCGCACGAAATTGGCTTCACGAGTAGGTCCATGCGTCCCACAACCAAAAAAACACTTACATATAGGTGCATGTTCCACTCTAAGTAGTGAAACACTCACAGAGACTAACAGGGGAAGCCTCATGTAGAGACCCACAGTTTAGTATTACACTCTCCACTTTGCAGTTGTTTTAAGAATAAGAACATTGCAATTGCAGGCATCCAAGTAAAGAAAAGTGTTTGCAGACATAAGAAAGTAGTACGTAAGACATGAAGAGCAGAACCTGATACTGCTGCATGAACATGACATGCATTTCCTATGACTTCAGGAAATGAAAGATTATAGCTCGAACGCAATCACCGGAAATTAGAAGTTGAGTGATGCTAAACATTGAAAAACGCAAACAAAAAACCAGAGTTATGAGATCAATTTTTCAAGCAAACTTAACAAAAAAAGCTCTTCATGTGTTCTTAGATTAATGAATACAAAGAATAAAGCTCCACATGCTCAATGGTGGAGAAGATTCTTCCTATCCATTTTAAGCTATGGACACTAAGTGAACACCAGTGTAAATTGTCATGCTGTTAATAAGGCAATCCTAGATCTCTGATATCCTGATAAGAAATCGTGTCTGACTCAGTAAATGGAGAGGAAGCCAAAATGGTTAGATTGGCTGAAGAAGCTGGGAAAAATACATGTTGCTTTCAAAACCATGATTGCTTTGTTGGAAGCACTGCGATTTAGCTTGATCCGAAGCAAAGATAGCCAGTACTGCGCGAATCATCAGGTGTGTGGTTCTTGATTCTTGCATGCTTGAGGACCAGTGATGACCGTCTCCTTGCCATCCATTACTACCAGAGCTTCTGCAACTTTTGCTGCTTCCAACACCCAAAGTATTCCCCGAGTCATTAAAACAGGACAAGCCATCAGGCAAACTGGTACGAATTGATGGGATCCTCTGTTATCTGGAACTTTGACGTTAATAAGACCAAGTCGACCTGATTGTTGCATTGAACAGGAAGCGAGCGCTGCTCGTCGGAATCATGGCAGCCGTTGTAGCGCTTTGGTGGCGCAGGATCGTCCTTTGCGGCCTGAGAAACGGTAGTAGACGAGAAGAGAGGAGATGTTTCACAAATAAGAGAGCACTGGTCCCCGCCGAAAACGAGAGAAGTACTCATGGCGTGGCGTCGGAAGCAAACCATGGAATGGAAAGGAAGACAGCGGACGGAGGGAGGGAAGCCGACTACGTTAACTGGTGGGCTGTTCGGTCTCCCCTGGTTGCTGCTCATCCTGATTATGATGGACGGCCAAGATCGGATATTGGCCGGCAACTGCTGTTAATGTCGACGACACCGGACCGGTCGGCCAAGTGAACCGGGGATTAGAACGGAAAATTTGAGGACCGGCACGGTTGAAAGAGACCGCATGGCCGACTGCGTCATGCTGAAGAACTCTTTGGGAAAATGCCTCAAAGAAGGGCTGACTGCGTTACATACACAATTTGGTTGCCCTGAATGCAACGTGTGGATGAGTGGCTGTTGCATAACTTTTGAGAGAAAAACTGAAGCTTTTTTTTGTTTAGGATGCATGAAGTTAGCAGCATTAATCCAGCAAACTTAGGCAAGGAACTGAGCTGCCTCCTTGCTTGTGTCATTTGAAGATTGGTAGGCACAGGAATGGCAGTAAACCTCAGTGATGGCAACCCATAAATGAGTGTTGGGTGAACACCCAAAGAGGTATCTACAGGCTGCAAGTGTTGAGGAATGCAAGAAGAAGAAGAAGTACATGCAGTAAGATGTGATATCCAAAGGAAGACGTCTATTCCAAACTGGTCGATGATTCTGTCCACGAACCTTCACAGGAAGTTGCCAAGACACACCTTTGACTCATCTGCAGTGCACAAGACGACAACATGATAATGACCTACACACAAGTCCACATGCTATCGCTCATGAAACGTTACCTCCAAACTTACGGGCGAGGACATCAGTTGGACACACGAAAGCTAATCTATTAGCCAGCCATTAATGAAGCATCCGTACATATCCGTGCACCAGTTTGATGCCACCAAGAAATGATGCAGGATGTAGAACACGTAATACAGTCTTGTAAAGGATAATTCGTCTCACAAGAAAGCATTTTTGAGCATGACGATAAGCATCGTGTTGCGGGGAATCGTGTGAAATATAGTATGTGTGATGTAGATGCTCATGCTTTGTTGCTGCATTTGCCTGCCAGTGGGAGGTTTAAATGCATATGCCAAACAGTATGGCCATATATTGTTGCAGTTATTGCATTCTGGTTTGCACCAGTGGAGAAAGGAGACGTCAGATCAACATGATGCATGCTTGTCATATTGAAAGTAGCAGAAGATGACATGCACCCAAGAACGAACCACTTGTATTGCATGTATAATGAATTTTAGTTGGAGGATTCGTGCCCTAGTTTGTAGGGAAGACTCAAGCAATTTAGATTTTAATGAGTTCTAAGCCAACCCATACTTAATTACCACTTTTTCCCTTAAGGACCAGCAATTATGCACGTATACGCTCACAAGGAAGAAGGAAAAGAAAACAGTTCTATAGCAGGATTAATAGATCGACATTAAGATAAAGGACATGTTGGATCAAAGTCCACGAGTCTGTAAGGTTGGATTAAAGGAGAAGAAAGAGAGACAGTGACCTTGTACCATTTGTATTCAATTTGATGTGCCTGGTGAGCCTCTGCAACTGAAGGTTGGGGGGGTTGTCGAGTTTAATGCTGAGAGGAACAAGGAGAAGAAACAGGTTAGGTCATTAAAGATGCAGATGGCCTGCCCATTACGTGTCATTCTCCTACAGTCACAGACGTCTGGCTATGGATGTATAGTGATGATGTCTGGATCATATCATTGCAACACACTCAAGATCAAAGTTGCATCTTATCTCAGGGCATGCCTTGTTAGAAAATATTCATACATGAAGGCCTATACCAATTCGACGTTAATATCATATTTTAAAATATTAAAAGAGGCAGACGAGTTTGACTTATCCTTTGATTCTTCAAACCAATGGATCTTTAAGCTTCATAAGTTCTTCTTTTTTTTTTTTTTTTTTTTTTTTTTTTTTTGGAGAGTAAGCGGTGAAGATGGACTTTGATCCCATTACCTTAGATCCGACAAATTTTTTACCCAATAGACTAATTAGCATCCTACTATTTTGAATACAATCTATTAAAATAGCTTTAAAATTTTGGAACCCTCTATAAGTTATTTGGTGGGACAATTCCCTTTTGCTAGTATAAACAATCTCGTGGGATTTTTTTTCCCTGTTAATTTAAAACTATATTTTTAAAACTTCTTTCCTTTCCTATTTTGCTTGATATTTGTGCCTTAAAATTAAATAGGACGGTTGCTAAAAGCTAAATGTAATCACTAAAAAATATTTTTAGGCAAAAAACTTTATTGGGTAGGGACAAAAATAAATGAATTCTTTTGCTCTTTTGGGGTCCTAAAGGTGTGATCTTTCACTAAACAAGTGCCACAGATTGGGTGAGGGTAGCGTCGTGTCTCAAGATGAACCTAACAAAGCACGTTTACCCTCTTGATTACAATGACATTTGACCTAAAAGAATGGCATACTTTTTTTTTTTTTGTTCGTTTTGTTTATTGATTATGAACCATAAATGTTTTCGTCCTCGCAGGCTAATCAATATGTTATAAATAGGGGGAATTGGGTCTAAAGAAAGACCAAGTATGCATACCTTATCAATTGCAACTGTTTTTTGCACAACCACCTTCCTCAACCAAAAGAAGGAAGTCAAGTTAACGCAAAAGACTTTGAATGTGACTCCTTTTGAGTTCATATATCTGGGAGTGCCTTGAGAACCTCATTCTCCTAAGTTTGATTTATCGCATTAGCAATGGATTGCTTCAATTCACCGGTCTTATGTCACTTAGGCCAAGTCTACCTCGTCTAAAAGAGCGTGCGTTTCCAAACACATTTGAAATATGATATTTTGCTTGGAAAATTTTTTTCAAATCATATTTGTCCTGAATGCTACATATAAAATACTCAAATACTGATTTATAGTAATATTGACATTTCAATATTTATAGGATATTAATATAATTTTTTAAATGCCCAAAGTACATTATTATACTATCTAAAATCAGTGTCATTGTATAAGCTGTGTTTAAGAATACATTTACATCTTTAATGTACAGTTGGAGAAAGGAGTTAAATGAATGTGCAATTGTTGAATGCTTATGACTATTTAGGAAACAATAGATAAAAATTATAATTAAATATACATTGATATAAGTATTATTTGATAAAATTACATTTCAAAAGTTAAATATTTTATAATAGATTTATTAGAGCACTAAGAGGGAGGCTGAATTAGTGCTTACATAAAAACGTCGATGATTTGATAACTTCATTCAATAAAATCATATCGGAAATGCATTTGAACGTAGAGAAAGTGTGAAGTGGATAAGTAATATAAAAAAAAAGTAAAAAAGAGAAGGCATACCAATTTTATAGTGGTTCAGTTGTCGTGACCTGCGTTCACTCTCGATTCATCCTCCGTTGATGCTATCGGTTTTCGCTATCGATCTTATTTTAATGGGTAAAGATCAACTATCCTCTTACAGCTCTATTTTCCTTTTCATGAGTTTAGGAGATAACCTTTAGAGTTCTTTTAGCTCTCCCTTAAACAGAAATTACACTTAGAGAAGAGGAGGGGAACTCTCAAGGAATTACAACAGCATTTTCATAAGTTTTTGTTCTAGTTCCTTGCCATTCTAAGTAGGAATAGCAGAGGCATTTATAGACCCTAAATGGCTTCAAAAATAAAGTCAAAATTTTAAATACCTTGGATTTTTGGGTATTGATGGTACCACCGCCTGACATAGTCTCGGAGACTGAGCCACTAACGGTTCCACCATCTGTTTTGACGGTACCATCATTTGACCTAACTTTTGAATCACTGAATGGACCTTCCTCTTGTCCCAAAATAGTTTAAACTTAAACCTAATTGCCCTCTAATTGAGTTAGCCTAATTACATCTAAAATTTACTCAATGACAACCTAAACTACTTCGATCAAAACAAATGATTACAAAACATGAATCATATGTTGTCCGACATGTTATTGGTTCTTCCGCGCTTCATCCGATCCTTCGGTGTATTGCCCAATCGGCATGTTGACTTCCTGTAACACCTGATTTCCTTAGTGTAATGTATAATCCTTTTGACCCGATACCTGAACTCATGGTATGAAATCTTTCTACCATCACATCAATCAATCTTCTGACATGTTCCACTCCGGCCCAATGTCTTGTTCTTCCTACTTCAATTAATTTACCTCTTCTTGATCGAAGCTAGTCCTACGTCACTCAAATGTATATTAGATTATAACTTTATAAATTGGTTTCATCATGAAAATTCAAAATTCAACAAGATTTACCTTTTTAATAATTTTAATATTTATTCAAACATGAATGTATATTTTATTTAAATTAATAAGTAAATAAATAAATAAAGGTACATATGTATGTAATGTTATAAAAAATTTATATAGTCCAAATATATAGTAAATAAATAAATAGTATCATATAAATAAATATAAGAATTTTTTAAAAAAAATAAATAAAATCTTATTTATAAAAAATATAAATTATGTTAATTTCTCACTAAATCATTTTCACTATCTTATAATTTTAAATAAGATCATAAAGTACTTTTAAAATTTAAAAACTTATATTAGCATCCTACAAAGATATTAATGCTATAAGAAGCGTAGCATTTTCAATTCAACATTTAAATTAGATGTAATTTGAAAATAATTTACCAAATACCAATTCACATATGAAATATTTATTGGACCCTCAATGCACAAACACCCCCTAATAAAGACTTTAACTTTAATTTTTATTTTTTATAAATTAAAATTTTATTTATTTATTTTTTAAAATTATTTTATAGTTAATTATATGGTTATATTATTTATTATTATATATCTAGGCCATATAACATTTTTATAAAATTATAGGGTTAAGGTCTATTTTATCTTGTAGTTTTGGTCATAAACCTTTTAAGTCATTTTGGTTTACTCATATCTAAATAACCCATACATTTTTAAAAATTTAGTATAAAACTTCTCTCATAAAGTCTAAGTTAACAAATATTAGAGTCTACTTACGTAGCATGCTGACTCACAATAAATTATTAATATAATAACATATATAATTGAGGGTTAAGATCCACTTTAGTCATTGTGGTTTTGGTTATGGACATCTAAAGCTCTTATAGTTTATTTTATCTAAAATAACTTTTATATTTTCAAAAACATAGCATATAAGCCTCTCCTGTTAAGTCTGAGTTAACAAACATTAGAGTCTGCTTATATGACATATTAACTTACAATAAATCATTAATATAATGACATGTGTAATTTTTTTAACTAAGGCCTCCATCAATGGCAGGAGTCATCGTCATAGATGCAATCACCAACAACAACACCAAGCCATTGCTACCTAGTAGAGCGTCGTACGCACGTAACCTCTCTCATATTAACAATGAGCTAAAGAGCTTCCAGATGTCACTTGCCAACTCCAAGGAGCATGCTACCACGGTGCTCACCATGGTGCTACCCGCCACTACGAACAGCACCCACTCCGATCTCGATGAATATTACCATACCTTATAAGCCACCTCTCTACGAAGCACAGCATCACGAAGATGGAGAGCAAGAAGAAGGAGCAATTAAGCTAGTCCATCTAACCCTCCCACACCCGCTTGCTCTCCCTGACCAGCTTGTTGAGGAATAAGAAGCGACGAAGGCCATAGCGACGGACGAAAACTGAGAGGCAAAGGTATGAGAGGCTAAAGGCGGAGGTGAAAAAGAGCTAGACCACCATGTCATAGGCGCGATGAGTGGGAGCATAGAAGAGGATGAAGTGGGAGGTGATGGGGATGAAAACACTTAAAAGGAGGAAAAGGGACTAAAAGACCATTGTATACCTAGCGTCAGACTGATCGACGCACATCCACTTGAGGCAGGATCGGAAGCTTGTAAACTCATCGTTAGCACAAAAGAGACTACATGCGTATAATAAACTACTAGGCAACAATGGCTTGATGCTACTACTAGTGATCGCTTCTACAACAACACCTCCTCCCGCCATGGAGGTCTTAGTTCCTTTAAAAACTTAAATTACATATATCATTATATTAATAATTTATAATGAGTCAATATATCATGTAAATAGACTCTAACGTCTGTTAACGTAGACTTATCAAGAGAGACTTATATGCTATGATTTTGAAAATATAAAAATTATTTTATATATGAGTAAATCATAAAAATTTAAGATGTCAATAATCAAAACCACAAAGACTAAAATGAACCTTAACGGTAAATTACATGTGTCATTATATTAATAATTTATTATGAATCAACATATCATGTAAACATACTCTATCATTTGTTAGCTCAGAGTTAACGAAAAAAGCTTATATACTATATTTTTTAAGATGTATAAATTATTTTAGATACAAATAAACCCTAAAAATTTAAAAAATTCATGATCAAAATCACATAAGCTAAAATAAACCTTAACCCAAAATTATATATAAATATTTTTATTTTATTTTATTTATTTATTTAAATAATATATATATATATTTAGTTGAATAAATATTTAATATATTAGAAGAATAAATTTATCATAAAAATATTTAATAAACTTTTAAAATAATCAAACACTCAAAGCATTTGCCACATCCCCTCAAACCCTTTTCTCTCGATGTATATTTGAAATACAAATGTGTTTCCAAAGCCAGGTTTACTCCTCACATCGCATGGATACTAAATGAACTTCTAATCATCAAAGGCCTCCCAAATACATTTTGGTTGCAGATGCTCAACTCTGCAAAGAAAAATACGGAACACATTAGCTTAATTGCGATTTAAGTCCCTGTTTCTTTCCAACTACCAAGTAATTGCTACCCACGCTGCTAGTATGGCAGACATAGAGGACGAAAGGTTGGGGGCAGCAACAGCATTTAATTCAGCACCAGTATCCACCAAACCAGCTTTAAATGGATGAATCTACACAGGCAGCAAACCTCATAAGGACAGATAACAATAAAAACAGCGATCATGTCTGCCACGTGCCTGTGTATCTGAATATTCTTCAGTATCAATGGATAACTCTCAGGTCTCCTGAGGTAGAGGAAGATGGGAGCGTTGAGGAGATGTAATCTAATTTACTTCCCAGCAAATCCAGTGGTCCTTTTCCCATGCATTTCCCACCTCCAACCTGTCCAAAAACAAGATTTTGACGCCCAAATATCAGCCATGTAGATTACATTGTTTGGAGTTGGGAGATGGTGACATGCAGGCAGCCACGCATTAAAGCTCACGGTTGTGTTGATGGTGTGTCATGGGGCTTCTTTAATGGGGGATCAGAGGCATTACTCAGTCAAACTTCACACACAAATCCTTCCCAACTGCTAAACCTTTCCCTCCTTTTAGCTGGTACCCTCCCCTTGAGCCCTCCTCACTTCCATAAGAGCAAGACCACAGCACGTGTAGCAACAATAAACAGCTTCTTCTTAGTATCACAGCATGAGGGAAGAGCAGAGGAGGAGCTCGGCGGGGCAGGTGATGGAGGATATGGAGGCCAACATACCGTCGGGAAATGGAATAGTGGTGGGGGGGCTGAGTCCGCTCAGCGAGACGCTGTGGAGAGACAAGACCTACACAGAGTTCATGGGGGACGTCTCGGCGAGACTCACCTGGAAGGACCTGACGGTGACGGTGACACTCGGCAAGGGAGAGACGCACAAGGTCTTGGAGGGCTTAACTGGGTATGCCGAGCCTGGCACACTCACTGCACTCATGGGACCCTCCGGGTCCGGCAAGTCGACGCTCCTCGACGCGCTCGCCGGCCGCCTCGCTACCAACGCCTTCCTCTCGGGAGCAATCCTTATCAATGGCCGTAAGACGAAGCTTTCCTTTGGAGCCGCGGTGAGCCTTTGGAACTTCGTTCATGTCTTGTAGCAATAAGATTCAAGCAGTCTCTCTGTCTACTCTTTCTTCTGCTACAAATCCTGTGATTGCTTCGTCCGCCTCAGGCGTATGTGACACAAGATGATAACTTGATCGGCACGCTGACGGTGAGGGAGACGATATGGTACTCGGCACGCCTCCGGCTGCCGGACAAGATGCCGAGGGAGGAGAAGCGAGCGCTGGTGGAGAGCACGATCATGGAGATGGGCCTCCAGGACTGTGCAGACACGGTGATCGGAAACTGGCACCTGCGAGGAGTAAGTGGTGGTGAGAAGAGGAGAGTCAGCATTGCTCTTGAGATCCTAATGCGACCCAGATTGCTCTTCCTCGACGAGCCTACCAGTGGCCTTGATAGGTAGGGGATTCAACAACACTTCGTCCGCTTCAATGGTAGTAGGATCGCAGATCTCATGCGCACCCCTTCTGCAGTGCTTCAGCCTTCTTTGTGACGCAAACGCTACGAGGCCTGTCGAGGGACGGCCGGACTGTTATCGCCTCCATCCATCAGCCAAGCAGCGAGGTCTTCGAGCTATTCGATTCTCTGTATTTGCTATCAGGGGGCAGAACTGTTTACTTTGGGCAAGCTTCTGAGGCATGCCAGGTGAGCTAACAGGGAACTCTTCTCTATTCTCTTGTTTTACCATCACTACCTGCTTCAACTTTCTGCATGCTTGTAGTTCTTTGCACAAGCTGGGTTCCCTTGCCCATCTCTGAGAAACCCATCAGATCATTTCTTGAGGTGCGTAAACTCAGATTTTGACAAGGTGAAAGCTACCCTGAAGGGATCAGTCAAATTGCGTGTAAGTGTTGCCTTCTCTGCTGCTCCAACTGTTGGATTCACTGTCGTCCATAGTAAGCTAAGCAAACTTCTCATACGGTGCTCAGTTTGAGAGAAGTGATGATCCCTTGGAGAGAACTACTACTGCCGAAGCAATGAGAAGGCTGATTGAGTTCTACAGTCGTTCCCAATACTCTTATGCAGCCAGGCAGAAAGTGGATGAGATCTCTCGAATTGTATGTCTCATACCTGGAAAATTTCTTCTATCTTGACAATTTTCCCGTTCCAACTTCTTCTACCTTGTGATATGTTGCAGAAAGGCACAGTCTTGGATTCAGGGGGCAGCCAGGCAAGCTTCTTGATGCAGGCTTTGACTCTGACGAGGCGCTCGTTTGTCAACATGTCGAGAGACTTTGGTTATTACTGGTTGAGGCTGCTGATTTATATTGTGGTCACCATCTGCATTGGAACTATTTACCTGAATGTCGGGACAGGATACAGTGCGATTCTGGTATTCTTCCCACCTTCTTGCTCATGGCAGATAAATTTGCCATCTGACTGGAACAGCTCCCTTGTCTGATCCTGTGTGACCTACATCAAGAGAGTTAACAGTTAGCTGGAAGGACAGATAAATAGCTTAAGCTAATTTCCTGATTTTTCTCTCTTTATTTTTTTCTCGGACAGGCAAGGGGAGCATGCGCTTCTTTCGTCTTTGGCTTCGTCACCTTCATGTCTATTGGAGGATTCCCATCATTTGTGGAAGATATGAAGGTTCATTTGATCTCCCTCTTTTTTGGTTATACCGAAATCAAATCTTCATCTCAGGCTGTGATTCTACAACTTGCTGTATGTCATGCAGGTTTTCCAAAGAGAGCGGCTCAACGGACATTATGGCGTGTTAGCATTCGTTATCAGCAACACACTGTCTGCAATGCCTTTTCTGATCATGATATCCTTTGCCTCTGGAACCATATGCTATTTTATGGTAAAACTCCATCCAGGTTTCATGCATTACCTGTTCTTTGTGTTGTGCCTCTACGCCAGTGTGACTGTGGTTGAGAGCTTGATGATGGCCATAGCCAGTGTAGTTCCCAATTTTCTCATGGGAATCATAATAGGAGCCGGGATTCAGGTAAGCAACACCAACACATCTAAACCTTTTCTGATGATACTTCTTCATTTATAATCTCCTAAGAACTCTGTAGGAAGCATTTGCGTAACCGCTGCAAGTTATTTTCACAAAGCCAAAAGACGAAAGCCTCAGTGTTTGTTATCTAGAAAAGTTGCAGTAGGATTATAAACACTAAGGTGTTTCTATTTACATACATAAGCCAGTTAATTCAATCTTCAAGTCTTTACAGATACTGTAGAATTGCATTAATAGTTAGATGAGCAGCATTCTGACAGTTCAAACATAGATATGCTATCGAAATAAGATGATGCTGATAAGAATATTGATACTCTTTTCCTAAAATTATCTATGTAGAATCCTTATGTATCATGTAATTTCATCATAATTGGAATCAAATTTTCTTATTTATCATATTTAACAAATTCACATGTACTCAAAACTGGAAACCTGTTTAACTTACATATCCCTGTATATTGAAGTGCCATTTGGTCTTATAGTAGGAAGATTTTGCCATAATACAATGAGATGAGAACCATACCTCACGGTTGCTCCATGGAACAGGGAATTTTTATGCTAGTGTCTGGCTATTTCAGACTCCCTAATGATATCCCAAAACCATTTTGGCGCTACCCAATGACATATATCAGCTTCGATTACTGGTCACTGCAGGTAAAGAAAAAGGTTAATCAATGATATCCAAACCTACTTGAAGGAGCTTGAGCTGATTACATTACTCGATTGTGCGCAACAGGGCCAGTATCAAAATGACTTGAAAGGTCTTCTATTTGACAATCAGACACCAGACCTTCCAAAGATCCCTGGAGAATATGTGCTCGAGAATGTCTTCCAGATCGACGTTAATCGCTCAAAATGGTGGGACCTATCTGTCCTCTACAGCATGGTCATAATCTACCGGATCATCTTCTTCCTTATGATCAAAATCAATGAGGATGTGACCCCATGGATTAGAGGATACATTGCCAGAAGAAGGATGCAGCAGAAGACAAGTTTTGAGTGGCAACATTCTTCAGCAGACCTCACTAACAGGACACCTTCCCTCAGAGGCTACGTGGTTGAAGCAGATTCTGGTTCCAGCAGCAACAATTAGGCCATCACAAAGCTTCACTGTGGAGTATATAGAATGCTTTAAGTGATTATATATCATGATCTCTTCAACCAATAATGGTGTGGAATCATGTTACCTACATGTTCGTGGCAATACATGAAGTTATATTTTTCATCAAATATATAATAAGCATCAAAAACTGTACTAATAATTATATAATTATAAGAACTGAAATTGGGATTTTACTCAAACTTGAAGTTTCTGTTGGGAAACTCGAGTAGCTTCTCATAAAAAGATGGTCACACTGCTGAAAGGCAAGATCCAGGGATTAGTAAGAACACATGAAGGTGTTGCTGGCAGCAGGTGATGCTCTCATCTCTTCTTAAGATGTCATAATGGCTTCTTCTCCTTTGATGATATAGCTGTGGCTGGTTGTTTTTCTAGATATCAAGCTTTTCTTTCGTTATTCACTTGGATCGAATTGATCTCATGATAGTGTCAGCTTGAAAATTTTATGGCCATAGGATGAATAAGGTTTTAGGATTAGTAGCTATTAGGAATATGCAAGCTTAGAGGAAGAAAACAAGAATAAAATTAGTATATTTCTCTGTTTTAGATGGCAAAATTAGTAGTCTTCGTAAGATATATAATAAAGAACACTATTTAGATTTAACTATCAGAAGTATTTTCAGATGGAAATATATACACATCTTGATCGAATCCTCAAATGCGGTTGAAACAGAGAGAAGAGACAAAAAGAAACTTACTTGGAAGACGTCCTTTACGTCTCTCCTTTGCCTTCTCTCGGTTTTTTCCATGACATCTCTAAGAGCCCAAACTCATCCTCCTCGAAATGCGCCAAAAACTTGATTGGGCGAGGGTGGCCATCGACGGTTATCTCCTTACCCTTCCAAGCCCCCAAGTACTGCTTAATCACCCCTTAGAGCCCGAACAGATCGAATTCGGGGAACATGGCGACATCGTAAAGCCTGAGGAGCACCGCAAGCCGAACTCCCTCCCCAACCATGGCCGCCGCGTCGGTAGCAACTCGCCCCTGTTGTCCTTTGCGATCGCAGTCTTAGGCAGCCCGCACAGGCACCGCTACGCAACATTAATGGGCTCAGCCGTGAGGCGGCTCGGCCTTTTCAAGTTTGGGTCAGCCACTTTGGTGGGCTGAACACTCCCAGATTTGGATTACACTTCCAGAACATGGCTCTTCAAGTTCTCCAGTGCTGATGGATTGATGATTTGTGAAGCTGTTCCTATGTTCTTAGCTTCAACACATGTCTCCATTTTTAGCTTTTCAATCTCGGTTTACTTATCAATCTTCTCCTCGTAATGATTGAGATGAAATCTAAAAGACATAATAGCTGTTGAAGAGAGGTGGCTTTCATTGTTGTTACATAATTCACTGATAAACTTGTGAGGAAAGCCTGTAAAGTCCCTCATGAATCCTCTCAGCAGTACAGGATTGTGTTCACCAGTTCAATGTTAGACATATAAATCTTATTCAAATGATCATGTAAGAAAGAGAATATTCGTATAACAGTCCACATTGTCAAAAATTAAAAAACTCAAACAACATATATTGAGTTTGACCTCCAATTTAATAAGTATAAGTTTTTTTATTTAATTGGTATCAATGTGAGTCACACTCATCGTCATCTCGCACAGTGAAAGAGAAAAATATGTTGAGTTCATAATTTAACAAATTCTTAAAAATGAGGAATAGAGATAATTGAGCCACATGAATGTTTTCCTTAAATATTCAACATGGTCTTTAGGGACAAAGCCTATGAAGTCCCTCATGAAGCCTATCAGCAGTAATATGGTTGTGTTCTCCTCTTCAATTTTAGCTTGCATGATGACATCTAAATCCTATTCAAGTAATTAAGCCTGTGCTTGCTGTTCTTTCCAAAGCATTCAACATGGTCTTCAAGGTCATCCATAATCTTTCTGTTTGATCTGCTTCCCTATTTCTATTCTGCATTCATGATCTTAAGCTCCAGATAGTTAGCTAGGAAGCCCTGCATCTCAAACCCATCTCCCTTCACAACCTGAAGCAAGTTTCAGTAGATTGAATGCTTTCTTCATCAGAACTTACTGGCCTCTTGAACTTGTTGTTGACATTCTTCTTTTCCTTTATCTCATTTTCTATAACTCCTTTTCATCCATCGTCAGTATCTGATGCTGTAGTAAGAGTAGGCAATAGCATGAAGCGTGACAAGCCACATGGTTCAGTAGCAAGCAGTACAGGCAGTGCAGTGGAGGAACAACAAGAACTAACCTTTGGTACTTCCTCTGACACTTCCACTCCACTGGCTGGATTGGACATTCATCTGCAGCTTCTTTTCAAGTTCCACCTCTGTTTCTTCATCACAGATGAACAGCTCTCCTACATGAAAAGATTTTAGAAAGCACACGATGCCATCCAAAGAGGGAACTTCTTGGGTGGACAGATTGAGGTTTGGGCCCAAACCACCAGCAGCTGGTCACTGCTGCCTCTCACCAACCTATCATTAGCAACTTTTTGGAAGGCCACTAGAGGCAAGAACAACAACCTTAACACACCTGTCCTACAAGCCATAGGCCTAGGCCATGGATCATTCTGATTCCTCCTCGCCTATGTCACATCACCATTTTTTTTCCTCTCCTTTTGTAGGCATTGATCAATCATTTGTTTCCATTCAATGGGCCGAGCGTCAGCTCACTCTGCCTTTGGTTTGTCTCAGGACCTTGAGTTCTTTGTGCTCTTGCTAACAACACCTCACCACTGTTGACTACAGTTCTGTGATTGAAATGATTGGGGTTCAGAAGTGAAGTCATGCATTGTGTGGATTTTGGACAGGTTTGAAATGTAGTGGGGAAGATGATGAGGTAAAAGAAATGAATCCAGTTGCTCTACCTAATTCTAATGATAATAAGACAACCGAGGAGAAATGAGAAGAACTTTGGATTAGGCAAATGGATCATAAGAGGAGAGGAGCAGCAGTAATTGATAGAATGGAAATATATTTGTAAAAGTTTATTGTAAATAGTAGAGTATAAGGCCTATTTATACAAGTTTAGGAGGGAGGATTTCTCTCAACAACGCAATGAGATTTTCTCAGACAGTTTGAGAAAATTTTATCTGTTATCATGCCCCCGCAAGATGGTGCTCTTGTTATGGACGTCAATCTTGGACCGATGTAATAAAAATAGTTTACAGGCAAGAGGCGTCGTGAATAAGTCTACTAGTTGATCAGCCGTATGTCTATAAGAAACACGTGGTTGATGTCGAATAACTTGATCTTGCACGAAGTGGAAGTCGATGGCAATATGTTTAATACGGAAGTGAAACACTAGATTGGCACATACGTAGGTAGCTCCGACATTATCACAGTAGATTGTAGGAGTAGGGGTGGGGTTGATGTTGAGTTCCTTGAGCAGATTCGTAACCCAATTGAGTTTTGCAGCAGTAGTAGCTATGACACGATATTCAGCTTCAGTCATTGACCGTATGACTGTCTTTTGCTTCTTAGAACTCCAACTGATTGGATTAGCTCTAATGAAGACAATATATCCCGACGTGGATGTTTTATCATCGAAGTTTCCTACCCAATCAACATCGACAAAAGCATGGAGATGTAATGGAGAGTGTTTGCTGAGAAAGAGATCATGATTGAGAGTCCCTTTAAGATATCGCAAGATTCGTTTGACTGTAGACTAATGCATAGTAGATGGTCAATGCATAAATTATGATAACTTATTGACTGCAAATGAGACATCTAGATGGGTGAGAGCTAAGTATTATAAGGAGCTAACTACTTAGCGATATTGAGTAGATTCCATAGCAGGATTGTCATCACATAATTTGAGTGACTCAGTGGTAGAGAGAGGAGTTGTAACTTCTTTTGCGACTTGCATATTTGTCTTCGATAATAAATCTTGAATGTACTTTCTTTGTAATATGAAGAGACCTAAATGTGTATATATTATTTCTACACCCAAAAAATAACTCAAGGTGCCTAGATCTTTAAGGGAGAATCGATCTGTTAATTGCTTGATGAATGCTTGGATCTCGGTAGATTTATTACCCATGATAATAATATCATCTATATACACCAGAAGATATATTGTGCCTCCATTTTGTTGTCATAGAAATAATGATGTATCAGACTTAGAGTTGATAAAGCCAGTAGAAGTCAAAAACGAACCAAGTTCATTGTACCAGGCTCATGGAGTCTGACGAAGTTCATAAATAGCTTTTTGTAGTTTGCAAACATATCTTGGATACTGAGGATTGAGAAAACCAAGAGGTTGCTACATAAAGACGTCTTTAGTTAGAGTCCCCTATAAAAAAATATTGTTAACATCCAATTATCGTAATTGCCAACTTTTAGTGGTGGCCAAACTTAAGATAAGTCAGATTATTGTGGGTTTAACAATGGGACTGAATATCTTAGTAAAATCAATACTAAGCCATTGATGAAACCCTTTGGCGACTAACCGTGCTTTATATCTGGCAATGGATCTATCAGGGTTCTGCTTAATTCGAAAGACCCATTTACACTTGATGATATATTGTGTATAGTGAAAGGGTACAAGAGTCCATGTTGAGTTATGGAGGAGGGTATCATATTCTTCACATATGGCTTTACGCTAGTGTGGAGATTTTTGGGCTTAAGTGAATGTTGTGGGCTCAATAGTCTTAAATGAGGATTCTATGATAGTATGTAAGTTAAGAATTTAACATGGTTTAAAAATATCGCTCATGGAGCGTATTGTTATTAGATGTTCAGAGGCTATGAGATTGTGAGGTTATGCTGTTGGTAAAGGTGGTGGAGAGTCATTAACACGGGTCGGGTCAGGTTGAGGTACTTTAGTGTCATTGGGTCTAGGAGGTGGTAAAGATAATGATTGTGTTTTTGAATGTGTGGCCTCATTAATGGGAAAAACTTGGGAAGTAGGGAGTGGAGAAGTAATAGAAGGAATACAGAGCTGCTGAACTAGAGTAGTAGTGGATTGTGGATCCCAAGGAAAAGAGCTGGACGTTGTCATGGGAGCCTCATCTAATAGGGTCGAAGGTATACTCCAGTGATGAATGTTTGGCAGAGTGACTTGCATAGCAGGAGACTTATGAGTGTGGAAAGGAAAGATAGACTCCATAAAAATAACATAACGTGATACAAAGACTTAGTGAGTTTGAGGATTGTAGCATCGAAAAGTGTTATATTCAAGAGAGTATCCTATGAAGACACAAGGCTTAGATCTTAATGATATCTTATGGGAGGCATAGAGACATAACCATAAATAACATAGACAGTCAAATAGTTTAAGTTTCTGAAGGTTTAAAAATTTGTAAAATAGCATTTCAAATGGGGATTGATAATATAAGACTGAAGTAGGCATACAATTAATAAGATAAACTACAGTTTGAAAGGCTACTGACGAGAAAGTTGGAGGCATGGAGGCCTTATGTAGAAGTGTGAGACCGATTTCAACTATATGCTGATGTTTGCGTTCGGCAGAGTCAACTAGTTGAGGAGTATGTGGGGGTGACTTGAGGTGTTATATGCCACAAGCTGAAAGACATGATATTAAGGCTTGATATTCACCTCCACCATCAGAGTAGACTATTTTTATTGTAGACTGAAAGTAGTTCTCAACCAACTTTCTAAAGTTGGTAAAGACTATGGAAACTTGATATTTATAGTGAAGAGCTTACAACCATGTGTACTTAGTGAAATAATCTATAAAAATGACATAAATTCTGAATTCGTCAAAAGAAATGGTGGGAGCAAGGCCCCAAACATATGTATAAATAATTTCAAATAGTTTAAAGCAAGATATAGAAGATGTACTAAAGGGTTGTCTATAACTTTTATTGTTAAGACAAGCATCATAATGAGTTATAAAGTTACTTGATTTAAAACTAGGAAGAGAATAATGAGAAATTAATTTTTATTGGATAAGAGACGAGAGGTGAACAAAACGATGATGCCACACATCAATTGAAGCTGCAACCGAAGAGTGGACAGTTGGCTGGGTTATTTGTGGAGCTAACGGTCATTCATAAATATTACCTCTATTCTGACCTTGGACCAAGGATGCCTCCTGTTGAATCTCGGATTTTGATGATGAAGTCAATTGATGGTTATTTGATCTAATCCATTTTTGAGATAAGTGTGCAGGATTAACTATGATAGAGCTAATTACCGGAGTCAAGTTGCTGAAAGTTCAAGAGTCCACCGGAAGTCCGAAGGATCATCGGAAGTGCTGCCGGAGCCAACCGAGATGAAATCGGGGACTTGTCGAAGGTTTCGGAAGTTCGTCGGAAAGATCGTCGGAGGTTCGCGGAGATCACCGAGAAGGTTCGGAAGGGTGCTAAAGACTTGTTGAACTCGTCATAGAATCCGAGAGCCTGCTGGGAGTCCATCGGAAGGAATCCGAGGGAGTGTCAAAAGTCCGCCAGAAGATCGTCGGAAAGCTCTTCGGAAGATAACTTGATGGTGTCGGTTTAATTTGGCTTTAAATGTTCATAGTTAGCATTTAATTAGGATATAGACTAGGTGTTAATCCTATCTAGACCTATATTGGGCTGTATTGGGCTGAAGGTTAGGCCCATACAGTTTCTGACAAGGGCCGACGGTAGCACCACCTGTTGACTATAGGCCAGGCGGTAGCACCGCCCCAAGCAGGCGGTGGTACCGCCTGACAGGTGGTTGCAACCACCTATGTCAGGCGGTAGTACCGCCAGTGCCAGGCGCTAGTACCGCCAGCACACTGGCACACGCAAAGGTATGTCAGGCAGTAGTACCGCCAGTGCCAGGCGGTAGTATCGCCTGCAGTCCGAAATTTCGGATGAGACCCCTCTTTGAGCGGGATTTTTGAATCTCAAAAAGCTCTATAAATACCCCTTTACTTCTAACTGGTTGGGTGACCTTTTGCAGTGTTAGAATTAAGTCTAAGCTATAGCAAATTCCTGCTTTCAATTGCTCAAGTGTTCACCTCTTTTCTTCTCCTTGTAAAAATTCTGTAAAGTGAGGGAACCTCTAGTAAAAGGCTGTAAATGGGTGTTTGGTCCTTCCCCTTCAAGAGATTTGGTAGTGAAAGTTGGGAGCCTCATCGAAGGAGGCTTCAAGAGTAAACGTAGTTCATTTGATCGAACCACTATACATCGCTGCATACATTTGCTGTGTGAGTGTTTGAATTTCTATTTCGTAAATTTCTTAGCTGCAAAATTGATCGGAATTCTTCTCCCTACTTCCGACTTTATTCACCTGAATTACTTCAAGTTAAAGTCTCTTTAGTTATATCAAGTTTCTATACGAATCTGAAGAATCAATTTTTAAAAGGTCAAGTTTTAATTCGCTGCACTAATTCACCCCCCCCCCCCTCTTAGTGCCGCTCCGAACCTAACAATTGGTATCATAGCGAGGTTCACTCTCATATTTGATTTAAAACCCAAGAGAGATGGCCTTTTCCGGTATGCAAGAGGGTCACTCCATTACTCGTCCACCTATGTTTAATGGGTCGGATTATACATATTGGAAGACTCGTATGAGGATTTTTCTTATTTCTATGGATTTTGAGCTTTGAAATATTATTGAAAATGGGTTTCAAAAACCTTTTCTTCCGATGAGCGAATGGAATGAGTCGGAGAAGAAGGTGTTTGCTTTAAATGCCAAGGCTATGAATGCCTTGTTTTGTGCACTAGACAAAAATGAATTTAATCGCGTATCAATTTGTGAATCAGCTTTTGATATTTGGCGAACTCTTGAGATCACTCATGAAGGCACTAGCCAAGTGAAAGAGTCCAAAATCAATATTCTTGTGCATTCTTACGAGCTTTTTCGAATGAAACCAAGTGAGTCCATTGGAGACATGTACACCCACTTTACGGATGTCATCAATGGACTCAAGGCACTTGGTAAAGATTTTTCTAATTTTGAATTAGTAACAAAAATTTTAAGATCCCTTCCGAAATGTTGGGATCCAAAGGTTACGGCCATTTAAGAGGCCAAGGATCTTAAAACTTTTCCTATTGAAGAACTCATAGGTCTTTAATGACCTATGAAATGATATGTCATGCTCATGATGAGCTAGAGAACCCCCTTCCAAAGAACAAGAATGATATGTCATTAAGAACTCAAGAAGACCACTTGAAAGGAACATCAAGTGATGAGGACTTTGACGAGGACATTGCACTCTTAACTAGAAATTTTAAAAAATTCATATAAAAGGGCAAATTTAAAAATGAATTCAAGAACAAACTTGAACCAAAAAAGGACCAAGTCATATGTTATGAATGCAAGAAGCTGGGGCACTTCAAAAATGAATGCCCCCAAGCCAAGAAGAAGCAACTCAAGAAGGAGAAGGCTTTAAAGGCTACATGAAATGACTCGAGTGATTCCGAGGATGAAGAAGCAAGCATCAAAGAGGAGGCCAACTTCGCTCTAATGGCTTTGGGAGAAGAGGTAAGTGATTTACTTAATGAAGATTTATCTTTCGATGAGCTTTTAATTGCTTTCCATGAATTATTTGAAGAATGTAGAACTGTTACAAAAAGCTTCAATTCTTTAAAAAAGGAACATGCTTTATTGCTAGATAAGTATAAGAGTCTTGAGCATGATTCTCTCCCTCTACTGCCATGCTCTAAGTGTAATCACTTAGAAGCAATCAAAAAGGAGAACTTGCTACTCAAAGAGACCTTAAACAAGTTTATGATCGGTAGCAAGAGCTTAGACATGATCCTTGCTAATAAAGGACATGTCAGAAATAGATGTGGAATTGGATTCGTGAGTGGATCTCACTGAACTCAAACCACATTCATTAAAGAGCCAACATTACATGTATCCTCTCATTTAAAATGCAATTTTTGTTGCAAATCCAGATATGTTATTTACAAATGTCCATATAGGAAACTTAGCCCAAATAAATTAGTATAGGTTCCTAAAGGATCAATTAGGAACTCATTGAATAATGATAAATTTAGTAGATCAGTTTTTGAGGCACCCAAGTCAAAATGGGTACCTAAAAACCATTCTTTCTTGTAGACAAAAACACCCACATAAGCTAGGAGCAAGAGATGGTACCTTGATAGTGGATGCTCAAGGCACATAACCGGAGATCCATCTCAATTCTCTAAGCTCTCTAGCCAAGACGAAGGGTTTGTCACCTTCAGAGACAACAACAAAGGTAAAATCATTGGCAAGGGTACTATAGGTAATAAATCAACCTTTTCAATTGATAATGTGTTATTAGTAGATAGTTTAAAACATAATCTCTTGAGCATTAGTCAATTATGTGATAATGGTTATATTGTAAGATTTGAATCTAATGCTTGCATCGTCGAAAAACTACACAATAATACATCTATAATTGCAATCAAGCAAAATAATGTCTACACTATTAATCTTGATAATCTTAGTAGTGAAATATGTTTTTCGACTTTGAATGATGATGCTTGGCTTTGGCATAGAAGATTAGATCATGCTAGCATGAAACTAATCTCTTAAATCACATCTAAAAACCTTATAAGAGGCATTCCTAAGGTTAAGTTCATTAAAGATAAAGTATGTGATACTTGTCAACTAGGGAAATAAATCAAAACTAGCTTTAAGCCAAAAAATCAAACAAGTACCTCTAGACCATTACAATTGATCCATATGGATTTGTTTGGATCAATTGACACAACAAGCCTAGGAGGTAGCAAATATGCCTTTGTGATTATATATGACTATAGTAGATTCACGTGGACCTATTTTTTAGCTCACAAAAGTGATTCTTTTAAATGTTTCTCTAAATTTTGTAAACTAACTCAAAATGAAAAGGGTTTCATGATTTCATCAATTCGGAGTGATCACGGTGGTGAATTCCAAAACCGTGACTTCCAAAATTTTTGTGAATCAAATGGGTATAACCACAACTTCTCTACTCCAAGAAATCCTCAACAAAATGGAGTAGTAGAAAGAAAGAATAGAAATTTATAAGAAATGACAAGAACCATGTTAAATGAACATAGTTTACCCAAATATTTTTGGGCCGAAGCCGTTAATATGACTTGCTATGTCATGAATAGGGTTCTAATAAGACCATCTCTATCCAAGACTCCTTATGAATTATGGAATGACAAAAACCCTAATGTTTCTTACTTTAAAGTTTTTGGTTGCAAATGCTTTATTTTAAATGAAAAGGATGCTTTAGGAAAATTCGATGCTAAATCTGATGAAAGCATCTTTCTTAGCTACTCTTTTGTTTCCAAAGCTTTTCGTATTTTTAACAAAAGAACATTAAAAATTTTTAATGAAATTTCTAAATTTAAGAAAAAAGATTTTGATGATAATTTTGGTTTTGATAATTTGAATTTAAATGAACCCTCTCCTCAAAATAGCAACTTGGAAGCATCTTCTTTCGAATTCTCCTTATCTAAGGAATGGAAGTATGTAGATGCCCATCCCAAGGAGTTAATCATAGTAGACACATCGAAAGGGGTTCAAATGCGTTCTTCATTTAAAAATTTTTGTGCTCATGCCGTTTTTCTTTCTCAAATTGAGCCTAAAAGTATTAACGAAGCCTTAAAAGATAATTCTTGGGTTATCGCAATGCAAGAGGAATTGAACCAATTTGAGAAAAATGAGGTATGGAAGCTTGTTCCTAGACCAAGTGACCATTTAGTTATCGGTACTAAATGGGTCTTTAGAAATAAGCAAAATGAATATGGTATCATGGTTAGAAACAAGGCTAGATTAGTGGCCAAAGGTTTTAACCAAGAAGAATGTATCGATTACGAAGAAACCTTCACTCCTATGGCTAGATTAGAAGTCATTAGGATGCTCTTTGCCTATGCTAGTAGTAATAACTTTAAGCTTTTTCAAATGGATGTCAAAAGTACTTTTTTGAATGGTTTTATTTCCGAAGAAGTTTATGTCGAACAATCACCTGGTTTTGAAAACTCTCTTCTTCCTAATCATGTGTTTAAATTAACTAAAGCTCCTTATGGATTGAAACAAGCCCCTAGGGCTTGGTATGAGAGGCTTAGTTCTTTCTTAATTTCAAATAATTTTACTAAAAGCAAGGTTGATACTACATTGTTTATTAAATATTTTGAAAATAATTTTCTTATTGTTCAAATTTATGTTGATGATATCATTTTTGGTTCTTCGGATGAATCACAATGTGAATCATTTGCTAAGTGTATGAGTCATGAATTTGAAATGAGTCTAATGGGTGAGTTAAACTTCTTTTTAGGATTACAAATTAAACAACTTAGTGATGGAATATTTCTTAATCAAACCAAGTATACATTTAAACTGTTAAAACGATTTAACATGGATAGTTCTAAAGCCATCAACACTCCAATGAGTACTTCCACCAAGTTAGACTTGGATGAAAATGGAGAAAATTTTGATCAAAAAATATATAGGGGAATGATAGGAAGCTTACTCTATCTCACTACAACTAGACCTAATATCATGTTTAGTGTAGGTCTATGTGCAAGATTCCAAGCTAATCCTAAGTTATCTCACCTTAAAGCTATTAAAAGAATCCTCAGGTATCTTAAAGGAACTCATAATCTAGGATTATGGTATCCAAAATCTGATAACCTTGATTTAAAAGCTTATGCGGATGTCGATTTTGGCGGATGTAGAATCGATAGAAAAAGCACATCCGGAACATGCCAATTTCTAGAATATGCACTTGTTTCTTGGACATCCAAGAAACAAAATTCTGTTGCACTATCTACGGTGAAAGCTGAATATATAGCTGCAAGTGCATGTTGTGCACAAGTTGTTTGGATGAAAAACACTTTAGAAGATTATGGAATTAATTTAAAAAATATTCCAATAAAATGCGATAACACAAGTGCTATTTGTCTAACCAAAAATCTCATTCAACACTCAAGAACTAAGCACATTGATATTAGGCATCACTTTATACGAGATCATGTCGCTAATAATGATGTAACTCTAGAATTTATTGATACAAAACATCAATTAGCGGACATTTTCACAAAGCCCTTAAATGAAGAATAATTTGACTTCATTAGAAGAGAATTAAGCATGCTAAATTTGTGCTAATATTTAATAGTGCATGATTTCCAAAACGTTTAAACTTTGATAGTTTCACCTTTATAATAAAAATCATGTCTTTCAATGATGTATGTATAATTTCATATTATCTTCACCTTCTTTTGTGATGACTAAATAGATTATATAAGCTTGACATATGCATATATTAATGTCATGGATTCTGCATAAAAATCAAGCTCTTAAATATATATTCATGTGCTAATCAAGTTTTTGTGATTTCATATCTTCTTCCTTCATAAAAATAACAAGTTGAATCTCATCATGAATTTTCTTGGATATGTTTGATGATTAGCTTCAATGATATATCCTTATACATATTTTGGCAAAAATTTGATGACTTGATAAATATCATACATTGTATTAAAAAAATGACTTTATGACTCCTCTCACTTATGTCATTTTTTTTTCTCAAGTTTCACCCTTTCATCAAGTTTATTCATCTCCTTTTTGTTGATGACAAAGGGGGAGAAAAATGTGAAATTGATGACTTGTTGAATATGGCCTTTATGAGCAAAATAATTTGATGACTTGATAAATATCATGCATTGTATTGAAAAATGACTTATATAGTGTTAAATGAAATGAAAAATGTCTCATAAGATTTGTTATTACAATTCAATTGCTCTTGCCATGCTTTATGTCAAAAACAGGTTGCAATCCTTAAAAAGCATTGCAATGAACCCATAAGTAATGCAATACATCACATTGCAATTGAATTTTATAGTTGAAAGATTCTTACTATATTATGTTTATCAAATGGCATCTTTCGATTGATATGACAAGTTTTCATCTCATGATTTATCTGATATGGTGTCACGCTTTTTCAATCATGAGATCCTTGTTATAATCTCAAAATTTTGGTATCTTTTGATGAAATGATAAATTTTTATCATCTTTCGATTAAATGTCATGCTTTGATATTGCTTACAAATGAAACCTCATGCTGATTGAGCATGATGATAAGTTCAACGCAAGTAACTTATCGGTTTTGGTTGAATTCAAGAGATTGAATTTAAATATTTTTACTTTCTCATTATATGGCATATAGATAGGGGGAGTTAAGAATAACTCCATCATTAATTGACTGTCATCATCAAAAAGGGGGAGATTGTTGAATCTTGGATTTTAATGATGAAGTCAATTGATGGTTATTTGATCTAATCCATTTTTGAGATAAGTGTGCAGGATTAACTATGATAGAGCTAATTACCGAAGTCAAGTTGTAGGAAGTTCAAGAGTCCACCGAAAGTCCGAAGGATCATCGGAAGTGCTACCGGAGCCAACCGAGATGAAATCAGGGACTTGCCGAAGGTTTCAAAAGTTCACCGGAAAGATCGTCGGAGGTTCGCGGAGATCACCGAGAAGGTTCGAAATGGTGCCAAAGACTTGTTGAACTCGCCATAGAATCCGAGAGCCTGTTGGGAGTCCGCCGGATGGAATCCGAGGGAGTGTCGGAAGTCCACCGGAAGATCGCTGAAAAGCTCTTCGGAAGATAACTTGATGGTGTCGGTTTAATTTGGCTTTAAATGTTCATAGTTAGCACTTAATTAGGGTATAGACTAGGTGTTAATCCTATCTAGACCTGTATTGGGCCAAATGGGCCTTTATTGGGCTGTATTGGGCCGAAGGTTAGGCTCATATAGTTTCTGGCAAGGGCTGGCGGTAGCACCGCCTGTTGACCATAGGCCGGGCGGTAGCACCGCCTAGGCAGGCAGTGGTACCGACTAACAAGTGGTTGCAACCACCTGTGTCATGCGGTAGTACCGCCAGCACACTGGCACATGCAAAGGTGTGTCAGGCGGTAGTATCGCTAGTGCCAGGCGGTAGTACCGCTTGCAGTCCGAAATTTCGGATGAGACCCCTCTTTGAGCGGGATTTTTGAATCCCAAAAAGTTCTATAAATACCCCTTTACTTCTAGCTGGTTGGGTGACCTTTTACAGTGTTAGAATTGAGTCTAAGCTATAGCAAATTCCTGCTTTCAATTGCTCAAGTGTTCACCTCCTTTCTTCTCCTTGTAAAAATTCTGTAAAGTAAGGGAACCTCTGGTAAAAGGCTGTAAAGGGGTGTTTGGTCCTGCCCCTTCAAGCGATTTGGTAGTGGAAGTTGGGAGCCTCATTGGAGGAGGCTTCAAGAGTGGACGTAGGTCATTTGACCGAACCACTATACATCGCTATGTTCATTTGCTGTGTGAGTGTTTGAATTTCTGTTTCGTAAATTTCTTAGCTACAAAATTGATCAGAATTCTTCTCCCTACTTTCGACTTTATTCACCTGAATTACTTCAAGTTAAAGTCTCTTTAGTTATATCAAGTTTCTATACGAATCTCCGGAATCAATTTTTAAAAGGTCAAGTTTTAATCCGCTATACTAATTCACCCCCCCCCCTCTTAGTGCCACTCCGGACCTAACACCCCCGTGTTCAAACCCTTGATAAGAAAAAAATCACAAAAGAATTCAATAGAAGTATTGTTGTGATTGTAGAATTGAGAAACAGAAATGAGGTTTTACTTAATATGAGGTGCATATAGAACATCATCGAGTGTAAAACTTATGGTATATAAATTAAGCATTGTGGAACTAGTATGAGTAATAAGAATAGCTTTACCATCGCCGATGATGATATCTTCATTACCGTCATAGTTATTGTGGATGGACAAGTTCTGAAAATTAGAAGTGATGAGAGGCGCCAGAGTCCACAATCCAATTAGGTTGATTTGTAGTTGGTGTAGTCATGAGATTTGCCTAAGGATCGTGATGGAGCAGGGAGTTTGGGTCGAGACCGACAAACTTTTGTAGAGTGTCCGACTTTATCATATAATTGGCAGATAATTTATTGTTGGGTTGTGAGGTCAGGACGCCAGGGCTGATGGTTAT
This sequence comes from Musa beccarii, assembly GCA_024322285.1. NCBI lineage: Eukaryota > Viridiplantae > Streptophyta > Magnoliopsida > Zingiberales > Musaceae > Musa > Musa beccarii. The sequence goes on along the minus strand of CM044396.1, from coordinate 11,542,358 downwards.
TGGAGTTGCCACCTTGATAGAAATATTGATGAGGCAGAGTGAAGGAGGTTTGGTTGGGACTCATAGGGTAAAGAGTCATCTTGGTCAAATCTTTGTTGATATTCTTCTTGTACTGGTTGTTCTTTATCTTGGACTTTTGACTAACTTGAGCTGTGATTATTAATCTGACCAACTTGTTCTTATGCTTCAAGTACATCTCGTAGTCTATCAACTTGTCATAGAGTTCTTCGAATGACATCGGTGAGTCGCGTGCTCGAATTATGGCTGTCAATTCCTTGTACTCATCTCCTAGGGCATTGAGGGTATGGATTATCACTTCTTCGTCACAAAGAGAATGACCTATCAAAGCCAAGTCATCGATGATAACTTTGATATTTTGTAGATAATCAGCAATGATACTTCTCTCTTGTTTTGTTTTTATTAGACTGAATAGAAGGCTGAGCTTGTGAGTATATGAACGATTTGCCAAGGTTGTTTACAACTTGCACCATCCTTCTATAGTAATTGCACGCGAAGATATCAATGGTGCAACAGATCCAGCAACTGAAGCTTGAATAGCTTAGAGGATGAGATGATCTTAACATAACCATAGTTTATGAGCTGGATTTGGTACTAGACTGGGTTCTCCAGGGATGTTCATAATTGCTGGTGGACAACTGAGAGAGCCATCGACGTAGCCTAGTAAGTCATATCCAAACAGGAGATTAGAAAATTGGGCTCGCCAAGATGTGTAGTTGTCACCTTTTGATAACTTGAAAGGGATTATTAGCGTGGTAGCATTGATAGAGATAAGTCCTATATGTGGAGAAGCATTGTGATTCCCTTTAGAAACAGTAACTAGAATATCAGAAGTAGATGATGAAAACATTCTAAGTATACTGATCCGAGGGCTTAGAGTTTGTGATAGAACAGTAGTATGGAACTCCGCTAGAGGGTGGCTTCTGTGTAGATCACAGCGTTCAGCCAAATTTAGTGGCCAGAAGGGCGATGGAGTCCTTGGTAGAGGAGGCAGATCGTGGGCAGGATGCGCTGGTGAAAGCTACCTCAATTGGTGTGGGCTAAAGATCTTAGAGATTGCTCTTGAGAGATCTACAGCTTTGTGAGTGGTCTGTTGAGGAGAGCTGCAGTAGTATGATTAGCCGATCTATAGTTCTTGTTGCAGATTTATAAGAAATATATAGTTCTGTGGCTTCAAATGCCATGGTGTACGTCTGGCTGGAGAGGAAGCAATTCGTGGTCCTCACATCTTCAAATGCTGCAACCAATTCTGAATGCTGCTCGACGAGGCAAAGAAGAATGCAGCGATCCAATTGGGATCTCCAGTTCTTGCAGAACTAGTAGCTCCACCTACGGAAGGGCGCTAGGGGCTGGATGGTAGTGACGCCATGGGAAGTCACCGCGATGAGAGGAAGCGGTGGCATTTTGCGACAGAGGAGAGGGGGTTCTTGGTGTTAGCTCGGTGGTACAGGTGGAGGATACCACATTAGCAGCGATGGTAGTGAGATTCTCAAACTTGTGAGAGAGGGAGAAGCGGAGAGATCTCTGGGCAACGAAGAGAAGGAGGAGAATGCAACACCTATATCAAATCTGGGGGATCAGCGATCGAGGACACCGGGAAGTCAGCTCCAGCTCTAGGAGATCTTAGATCCACAGATCTGGGATCTGCATCGAAGGAGGCATCCGAGGACACCAGCGAAAGTAGGCAGCCACATTCGTGGTCAATAAGGAGGTTGACAACCAGCTGTGGCGCTGATCGGTGGCTGAAAAATCGACGAGTCTGTTGCAGCTGCAGATCTATGGTGCAGATGCAACTTCCATGAGTTGAGGAGTGTGCGATGGGGCTACAAAGGTGAGGCGGCATTTCTTCCTCCTTTTTGCTTCTTTGTTCTGCTGCCAAAAAACTCCCATCTTTCTACGTTGAGGGAGAAAGTTCGGCTCTACCTCCATAGGAAGAAGGTGGGGGTGCTTGCGTCCTGCTGTCCACTGGTGGCTTGAAGTCCACCGAACTGCGATTAGATTAGCGGCGAAGAAAGAAGGCTGCCAAGTAGCAGTGGTTGTGAGCAGGTTGGTGAGGGTGACGACCTTGACGTCACAGGTTCATCGTTGAGGACAACAGGGATCTCTGCTCAGATCTACTAAGATCTATTGGTAGCGGGGAATGCGATCGATATCTGGTGGAAGGAGGAAACAGAGATTGGTGGAGTGAGATCCATGACTAAAGAAGAAAAAGAAGATGGCCACGGATTGAGAGTGACAGCGAGATGGATTTGGTTAAACAGATCCAAAAGAAGAAGCAGCGGCAAAGCTAAGAGGAAGCAGCGGTTGAGGCCAACGCTGCCGAGGGCTCACTACGGTTGGTTGAAGTGTCATTGCAGCGATCTCTCCACGTAGCAACTGCAGTAGAGAGTGCTCCGCTTCTGTCGTACCGTAGAAGGGAACGCTAGCGCTGCAAGGGCTCGGTGGCTGGCAACGGTAGTGGCATGGCTATAATCGCTGGAGAGCAATGATACGGCAATGGAGAGGACCAAGGAGGCAGCTACAGTTGTACTCTATGAAGAAGCTGCTCGTCGTCACCAAAGGGAAGAAAGGGAAGAAGATAAATTATTGCTGATACCATGATAGAATGGAAATGTATTTGTAAAAGCTCATTGTAAATAGTAGAGTACAAGGGCTATTTATACAGGTTTAGGAGAAAAAATTTCCCACAATAATACAGTGAGATTTCGTTTTAGAGAAATCTTATCTGCTATCGGTAATATCTAAAAACAGAGAAGTTAATTATTGTGAGATGAAGTCTCTTTGTAATATAGATTTCCAAGCTTCATAAGGCAGCTCTTCTTTGCTCTCTGATTAGTTCCCAAGAAGAGATTGAAAACAGCAGCTGAAAAAGGTGGCAAAAGCCTAATTATCACACACACACACACTCATGCCTCCAAAATAAGTGAACACTATCCTTTTTACAAAAGTTTTTTTATTGATCAAAATAAATATTTTTTCCTGATCAAAAGGCTAAATGAGAGAATTAAAAGAAAAGAGTGTGGAAAAGAAGGAAGTGAGAGTTGGAAGTGGTGATGGGGAAGCATCACAGTAGTCGCGCTAAGGGCGCTTCATATGTCGGCCATCGGACCATCAAAGATCCCAAGCGTTAAAATCAGCCACTGTGGTTGCCGAGTCACCTCAATCAGTACTGTCAGGAAGACGTTGGCAGTCACTCCAAAGGATGATTATGGCCGACAGCGACCTCACCGTGGGCAAAGCTTGCGAGCGATCGGAGTGGGAACAGTTGCGGTTAGTGAATACCATGGAGGCAAACAGTTGAAAGTACTCTCTCTTTGGATCGCAGCGCCTCAGCCTCGGCCCCTCTTTTTGTTTGCAGCAGGATGGAACTTGGGATCATGATCATGCTCAACATGTAGTGTTCGTGCAGCATAAAGCTTAGAAAAGATCTGTGATCAATCCCATGTCCCACGCTACTGATATCCACAGTAGATTTCTGTTCTGCTTTGATGCAACCATTACAAGAAGTCAACATCTACCATTAAGAGATCAAAATGTTCAGTATAACAATGTAAACTGTATAACAATGAACAGGAAGCTACTGAAGAACTGACTTCCATACGACCATGTTCCTGAGAGCAGCAAAATAGTAAAGATCAAATAAGTGTATTCAAAGAAAAGGAACTTGTCAGGTGTCTTTATATCGCTTGGCTTCAAGTTGCAGGGGCCAAAAGAGAAAGCTAAGCCGGTCAATCTTCTCCCTGGTGATGCTGGGTTGTGGATGAATCTGGGCCTTTTTTCTGATGGTTAATGAAGTGTCTTTTATTGTCCGGTGATGGTTCTTTTGGTTGTTTTTTGGTTTATGGGCGCTACCTTCTACTGGTTATCATGTAACTCAACTTTTCTCAGCAGCATTTGCAGGCTTTTTTTTCTGTGTCTTTATCATATAGATAGCAGCAAGTTGGAGCTGTTCACCTTTTACTGCAATGGTGGATTTCTTTTGGCCCCCTTTGAGCACATTGAACTAGCTATCCATGCTGATTGCTATGTCCTTTTCTTCTGTTCCATCCAAGATGGTTGAAGGTGGAAGATGGTATGGAGAGAGAGAGAGACGAGCACCAACTTCAATAAGCTTCATCTCACAAGGTACAAGGTGAATTCATCTACTTCAAAGAATATATGTGGCACATCAAGTCAGAAATAGCTCATAATGTATATATAATTGCATTAAGATGTACTGCTAGTACAATTTCAAAACAGTTTATCTTCGTTGGAGGACTGTTTAGTTCATAATTTTAGTACATCAGATTGATTGATAACTAGATGCCTCACCAAAATACGGGACATCATAATAAGTGCGCCAATTTGTTTGCACTTAGCGTTCCTCTTTACTTGGAGTTTTCTCCTTGCTAATCACTTAAAACAAGGTTGGCATTATGCTTCAGCCTGTCCGATAACTATCAGAAATCATTTCATGTATTTGATTCTAAAAGGATGTTTGATCTGCACTCCACCTTTTGTACAATTAGATACATGTTATTGTCTTAATGTCATTAATTGCAAAGTCGTCGTCGCTTGGTTCAATCTCGACTCATCTAAGAGGCTCATGGGGGATGTCACAAGAGAAAATTAAAACAAAAAGTGGATCCAGTTGGAATGATCATGAGGCACTATTTGTTTACCAGAGATGGATTTGGTGTCGTCCCGAGGTGCACTTCAGCCTCGCTCAAGTCCCTACACAAGTGGTTAGTGTTGGGGGATGTTTTCGACCCGATCCCTATAATGATAAAACCAATTGAGAGGTGGTGGTAGTAGTAGAGATGCTTTCTCTTTTAGGTTTTGGGGCTGACTTTTATACCTGAGTGACCGATAGAGTATGATCGACTATTAGTTTGGGAGCCTCTCACATCGTCCAAAGGCTCATTTATATCGACAGTTAGTAAGCATGCCTTTCTAAGGGTGACATCAGGAAAGGACGACTGCGAGAGTGTCATTTGTTAAGGTTAGAACCTGTTTGAGATAAGCAAGGATGGTCTCCTATGCCAAGCGTCCGAAAAGAGGGAAAAGGAGAACTAGGCCATGTCTCCTGAGATTAATGCCTTCTGCAAGCAGATGTGCAAGCCCTCCTGAAATCATGGTTGATGAGGGTGACAGGTTGCTTATGATATATGACCTAAATGAAAGAAAAAATTGGGGGGATGAGTTTTGCTGTCAAGGATTAATGCACCTTGTGACTGACTCGTATGGCTCTCCCAGAGATCGAGGTGGGTAAGAGGAGCCTCCATACGTATCATCACCTAGGTGGCAATCTACGGCTAGGTGAGCCAGCAATGAAATACTTACATTATTATTTTTTCTATCAATACATTTAATTAGAATGGGTTTTAAAGGTTGGTCCAAAAAGTTGGGTTTAAACTAGTTATCCCAAAAAAATTGTATAATATCTCAAATTACAGATACACGTTTAGCTAAGCATGAGGTTTGAAGCCTATTTTCCCTGCTCATTAAATCATCCAAAGAATCATTTAAAGACTAAGAAGATGTAGAAAAATCTTGGAACAGCAACAACACTTAGATCGTTGTTGGTTCTAATCCATTATCAAGTTCTTGAGGTGAATTACTCTGAGAAAAAATCTTCTTTTGGTCCAGAACAGATCCAATCACGCCCATACGGCCATATCTGAATTTGATGCATGTTGTCAGAAATAAATTGAGAATTCATATCCTATCTCGTTATTTATGGATCCATATCCACTAAAATGGACCAGGATTGGATCGATCTTATCGGGTTATCAGGGACCATTGCCGATCCTAATGATGCCATTCATGTAGAGTCAGGATCCTCTACAGGAATCCAGTCCTCTGTAGGATGATGCTAGTTGCAGGGAGGTCTCTTCTGTGGGGTGGGGGGGGCGCCAAGGCATTGATCGGCACGAGACCTCGTCTTTTCGATCCACCAACCCCCCTTGTTCTGGCTGCAAAATCGCTGCAATCTCAAGTTGATGGTGCAGTAACTGTTGGAACAGTAACAATGAGTGCTCCCCTTTTGAGCTGATCATGGAGTTCAATCTCCATTGCGGAGCAACATTCATGGTTTTAAGATGATGGCATTGACTTCAAACAGACAAAAATGATCTAACTGAGCAAGACAAGGAGGCTCACTCACATGTTTGAACCACTAACTCCCCTTGTTTTGGCTGTAAAATCACTACCAGATAGCAATGGCAAATCACTGTAAGCTCAAGTTGATGGTGCAGTAATTGTTGGAACAGTAGCAAAGACCGCTCCTCTTAAACTGATCATGGTGTTCAATCTCCATTTCAGAGCACCATTCATGGTTCAGAGATGATGGCATTGTCTTCAAATCATTCACAGTAACAAAAATGATCTAACTGAACAAGTCAAGGAAGCTCACTCACATGTTTGCAATCAATCTGCAAATGTGTACCAACCACCAGCAGCCTGTGAACCCAAAGAGTGCCAAAGATATGAAACATGAAGAGGATGGAGGAAGCTGAAGTTGTCTTGGTTGGTGACAGCGATTCTTGCAGCGACGCATCCCACTCCTGCAGAATCTCCCAGCACTCTCCGTACCTTCTCCCCTTGCATCCTCCCATGTGCCAGCGCCCCGCCCTGTCCCCAGCTTCCTCACTGACTGGCGTAGAACACACTGTTGCAGAAAACAACTCCAAGTTGCAGAAAGCCTTCCTTTCCTCATCATCACTTGCATTGATTCGTTTAGCTCCCAGTTGAAGCATACTGTTCATGGCGATCGTTGTCACGATGAACGACAGAGTGTCCACTTTTTCTCCAGCAGTATGGATCAAGGGGATCAATCTTGCACCCGGTGTTGTTGAGCACTTGAGCTTGATGCGTGCATGTTGCATGGTGTTACTCTGCTACCGTAAATGAAGCCTTCAATTCTCATGCAGTGAAGGAGAACAACAGTGAGTGAGCTCATCAATCCTCATCATTTCCAAGAAAGGCAACAATACAACAACCACCACCACCGTCGAGACTGTGCTGGAAGTGAGATTTACTCTGATGGTCCCTCACTGTGATTTGAAGCCAAAATCCTTGCTGGAGAGGTACGTTTCAATTAAATGGCAGGACCACAGAGTGGTTAATTGGTTCATTGCATGAGAAACCCACACAGCATCAATGTTGTTTTCACGATAATAACATCAAACAGGTGGCTGATGAACTGTGGGGTGATTTGAAGGGGCCTTTGAGGCAGATCATGTGGCTCCACTTGGAGATCTATGATGGAACCCAGCAGAAACTGCCATTCATCTGCAGCTCAGTGGGAATACCTCAGCCACCGAGAAAAGCATCCAAGTCTTCCTAGGTTTCCAACTATTTTTATACAGCTCTGTGCTCACAAACTTCACCTCTGGCCTCTGTACTGCGCATATGTCGAGCTGCATGATGCATTCTTTGTACGATTAAGAGACAATTATGAGGCTTCTCCATCAACAGCTTTACCCCCTCCCCCAGATCACCTGAGGTGGTTCTGTTCATTGTCACACTGGCACAGTGTGATGCACTGGTCCATGTTTCAGACAGAAATCATGAACTGGTCCACCCAAGAAATGCCCACCCAAAAAGCATGCATTACCAAGAAAAATCAACTTGGAAGAACAAGAACGGGTAAAAATGTGATTAATCCTCCCCCATCATGTGACTAAACAGAACAACAAGTGAGGTTTTCTTGTTTTAGAGACAGAGGAACATCTGTCGGATAGTGCTTTTTAATTTGTCTTGGTCCTCTTACTCTTTAAATTTTCATTTTAATTTTCTATAGTTTGTCCCTTTTATCTTATTTATTTTTTGATAACAAGCCTGCATAGATTTGTCTTATTTTTTTAATTATACACCTCGTATCAAAATCATAATTACCTTTAGAACAAGCAATGTTTGTTGTGTTCAAGTCCCAATTATTTGATATGATGATTCTTGAGGTTAGATGGTTATGAAAAATTATATAATTTAATAATTTTTTACATCTTAAATATCTAAGGGTAATGTACATATTATATTTTTAACAAATATTCGTGATTCGAAATTTTATTGTAACGGTGTCTCAGACATAGTAAGGATCGATAGTTGGAATTCTTGTCTGATAAATTTTGCAATCTGAAACATCATCATCTTGCCATGGTTACGGTTGGAAGACCTCATTCAATATTTTCTAAGCTGTCAACCCATAAAAACTTTTGATAGTTGATGGCAAAAAATTGAAGTTGAATCGTGTCTTCACTAAAAATTTGCTTCAAATTGTACGTTTTTTCACTCAACTCTTTATAAACAAATGACCAAACAATAAAATTAATATGCATGATTAACGTAAGTAAAAAGGTTTGTCTCCAAATCAATCCACTGCACACACACTCTCACTCTCATGACCACCTTCTCCATGGCCTGCCCTTCATCCAACAGCATGCTGCTCCGCCTTCTCTGCTCATCCTTCGAGTGCTGCTGCCCCAAAAGCGAACGGTGGAGGTGGGAGGCAAAGAAAACGATGTGCCCAGTAGTGGATGGTCCCCGGTGGTTCTCTGTTCCCAACTCCAATCTGTCTTTCCTCTTTTTATTTTGCAGCATTGGCACCACATGAAGCACCCATATCTGTACGCGAGGAAACAAGAAAACTTTGGTGTTTGAAGCCAGAAACAGCTCAAACTTGTTGTATTTTCTTAGAATGCAGTCCAGTATCATCTAAAAGTCGTCTGAAGGAACTGAGTCTTTGGGCAAATCCCACTGACATGGGTTAAGCCAATCGAGGCGTAGAGGATGGATCCAAATGGTAGTGGTTCGGAGCCAATCTAGTCATAAGACTTCGATTGAATGTCATACAAAAGCTACATGCAGAACGTATCCAACAGCACTCTTTTTGATGCAGAGTGAAGAAAATACTAAATGATAGGAAATGTCTTCCATCCAGTAGACACACCTCAGTCTTTTATAGATAATTCAAGTAAGTGCTAACATATAATGGATAATTATTTCGTTCTATGGAATTGTCGGACGTGAGGAGTCGTTCGAACGATTTGGCATTGTAGGTAGATGGCGGCATGGGCTAACGATGTCCTCTACCATAGACATATCGAGCAAACTGAGTGTATGATTTGGTGTAGAACAAATAGTTTAGCATATGGCATTCATTCTTCCCACATCATCGGTGTAGAATTTTAATTAAGAAATTATAACAGGCTATGCTCCAAGTAGAAGGTCAGTGTGAAGCTGTAACTATGCTTGAAGGGCAAAGGGCCGTAAAGCAAGTTGGATTATCTACTAATATCCAGGAAGAATGTGATTTAATGGCTGCCATTGGGAGCACCCCCCTTGGCAGATGATTGATTGCATTAAAGACACACAAGTCCTTGCACTTACCTTTTGAGCCTTATCACTTTGCGGCCATACATTTAGGGAAGTAAATAGATCTGCTGATTGGTAAGTAGTTCTTGTAGGACTTTCAAGTTCATTTTTTTGGAAGGAAATCATGCGTAAGTCAGGTGATTTTTTGTACTCATGCTTTAAGTAAATAAGTTCTCTTTTTAGCCAAAAAAACAAAAAAGGCATTACTATCAAATTGTGGTGGTGTCTTGGCATAAAAGGACACTTTCATGCATTACTGCTTTCAGTCTTGAGTTTAATTAAGACTATTCTTATTTGAATGAAGTCTCCACTTGTGGCGAGGGAGAAGGAAACAAGGAAGTGTTTATGTTATGCTTGCATGAGAAGAGATTTTACCTGTGCAGCTCTTGTTTTGCTCCTTCCACTTTACCCTTCACTTCCATCAACTAGCAGAGAAGTCTTCCATTAAATGCAAGGCAGTGAAAGCTGCAGCACCTTGTGTTTCCCAACCAAACACCACCCCCACCCCCCAAAAAAATAAATTCCCATCCCATCCTTGTGTTTTCCACATGTTCGAAATCTCTTAAATATTTTTTTATTATCAATATCTAGTATCATTTCATCTTTATGATTGATTATATATATATATCATATTTTTAGGATTTCTTTCACATGTGGTTTAGATAAATCTTTGATAAATCAATTTTATTAAATGAGGCATGGATAACAATTTTGTTTAGACTTTTTAATGGACTTTTTTCCTGCATACATTTCAAAACCAAAGCTTATATTGATAAACGCTCAAACGATACAAACAGGTCAATCCCCAAGAAAACAAGTCTCGTCAACTCTACCTTACTCTACATCAACCATCAAACAAGTCTTCGTACTTCATTAATGATAAGAGGAATATTAACGAGTACCAAAACAAACCAACTACGAACTCTTTGTAAATATTTACAGGTTTATTTTTTTATGATGATTATCAATTATTAGCCCCAAAGTTGATTGCGAGCTGGAATCACGAAAACGACCTGACCTGTTTCCGAACCCAAAGCTAACACAAAGACAAATAAATGATGATGAACTGGGATGCTGAATCAAGCCTCGGCAAGCTATTTTTGTGATCATTTTCCTCTTATCATAAATAAGATAGAGAATTATCATCGTTTAATCATAACTTTGGCATCACATCCTCTGAATTCTAATTATTTTCACTGTTAGCTCCTGCGTCTTTGTCTGCGCTTTTGTTACAAGCCTTTGTTTGTACTCAAATAATTTCCATCATATGACCTAATCTCAATAGCACACCTTTTTCAACTTCAAAACATGCCAAGTAATCATCAAAATCTGTCAGCGTTTAGTCCTAAAACTGCTCCATGTAGTCGGAGACTATATGATATATGATTAAGATAGTTCGGTATCAGGAGTACTAACGCAATCCACGCCAAATCGATCGATAGTTGCTTGGTAGTTTTCAGATAAATAGTTTAGATGAGGAAAATGCCATTCCTTTGCACAGAGTTATCACTGTTAATCTCGCTTAGTATGCATTCAATAGGAAGGTTGTGTTGTCTGGAGGAATAGATGAGAGCAATAATGTGGGTGGAGAAGATGAGAAACAGAGGGGTGGCCCCCATTTCCTTTTATTTCTCTTTGTTTTTATTTCATCCGGTAAAAAATAATAAAGAGAAATTAATTATTTCGTACACACAGTCGGAGAAGATCAGAATAATTACTCTTGATATGCTAAAAATGTAAAAGATATGAGAATATAAGAAGATTGGATATTGTAAATATTCCTCATCAGTCAAAATCTGACAAGTGGATCAATCGAGTTCGGACAAAAATACACCCCACTTCACCACCGATTCCTAATGAGAATATTATTCCTCATAACCTCTAATCATGCTGCACTGTAGGGAAAATTAAGCTCTGTCGATTAAGGCAACACTAATTCTTAGTAGGAATATCTTTTTCTCGTAACTACGTACGATTAGGACTGCTGTAATATAAGTAAGGATCTCGACTATTGAATATCTTACTGAAGAAACCTCATCGGGTATCAAAAGAACTTGAGCGTCACAGAGGAATCGTCTCGAACTTCTTACACCGTCGTCGACGGTCCAAGTTGAGACACTTTTGCAACAGTAGATCGGATTAGATCAACTTTTGTATCGATTTAACGTCCACGGTCGATATTAGCAGTTTTCAAGTATATATACATATATATATATATAATATAAGAAATATGTATTCAGAGGGATAGAGAAATGATGCCGATCGAGAGTTTGTGGCATGTGAGGCTGTTGGGCTACTAATCACCCTACAAACAAACAAACTACTACGACTCCAACCCCATTCCTCTCTCTCTCTCTCTCTCTCTCTCTCTCTCTCTCTCTCCTCTGACAACAAAAACAGGAACATCATATCGCCTCGATCTCCTCTCTCTCTCTCTCTCTCTCTCTCTCTAATTCAATCCTGAGCCCACCGCGTCGCCCGTTACCAGAGCCGCTTGCTTGTTCGCTCGCCGCTCTTTATAGCTCCTCCGAAGCGGAACCGCTTCCGCGTCGCGGCCGTATCGCGATCTGGAATGCCGGTATGGTGAGCAATCGCGCCGTGGAGGAGCAAGTGGAAGAAGAAGAAGAAGACGAGGAAGAGTACTACGAGTCCTTGGACCGGATCCTCTCCTCGTCCTGCTCCTCCACCTCCGCCTCTGACGACGACCTCTCCCACCGTCCCTCTCCGGTGCCCTCCTTCGACGTTTGGACCTCCGCGCCGGCCTCCGTCGCCGAGCGCCGCCTCCTCCTCCTTCAGCGCCTCGGCCTCGCCGGCGACCCTTCCCTCTCCCACCTCGTTCGCCCCGGCTTCACAGCGCCGCCGGCTCCCTCCGATGCCCCCTCCACCTCCGCCGCTGGGATGGTCCGATCCAGATCCGACGGCTCCGTGGACCCCTGCTCCGTGAATAGACCCAATCCTCCCCACCGCCCGTACCACCACCAGCATCAGAGATCGATCAATCTGCCGGCATCCCGCAAGCCGCCTCTCTTCTCGAGATCTCGGCCCCTGTCCGCCGGGAATTTTGAGGTCTCCGACGGCGACGGCAGCAGCGTCGGCAGCGGAGACCGCCGGGAGGACGGCGACGACGGCGCGGCGTGCGACGACCCCAGGTGCTTGATCAGGAACCTCGACAACGGGAGGGAGTTCGTGGTGAAGGAATTTGGGGAGGATGGGATGTGGAACAAGTTGAGGGAGGTCGGGACTGGGCGACATCTCACGATGGACGAGTTTGAGATCTGCGTTGGTCGGTCGCCCATCGTTCAAGAACTGATGAGGCGGCAGAACGTGGAGGAGGCTGGGCAGCGTGGCGGTGGCCGAACCGATGGGTTTTCCAAGGGAGGGACGCGCTCGAAGAAGAAAGGAAGCTGGCTCAGGAGCATCAGGAATGTGGCAGGGTCTGCAATTGCTGGAGGGCATCACCAGGACCGTCGGAGTAGCGACGAAAAGGATACATCCTCCGAGAAGGGAGGGAGAAGGTCGAGCTCTGCTACCGATGATAGCCAGGACGGTTCGCATGGCCTGGACCTTCGCGTCAAGGTCTGGCAGTATGGAAAGTCCCACAAGGAGCTCACTGGTCTGTACATGAGTCAAGCGATTCAGGCACATAATGGTTCCATCTGGAGCATCAAGTTTAGCTTGGATGGGCGGTACCTGGCTAGTGCCGGTGAGGACTGTGTCATCCATGTATGGGAAGTTTCCGAGATCCATACAAAGGGGGATTTGATGAAAGTTGCAGAGGAGAATGTGAACTTTAAACCATTTGCTCTGGCGATCAGTAATTGTCCACTGGATCCAAGATCGGTGTTGTCCAGTGTTGAAGGGAACCATTGGGATAAGAAGAGAAGAGCAAAAATCCCTGGTGGTAGGAAGTCTGTTAGCTCAGACACTGTTATGATGCCAGAGCATGTGTTAGTTTTATCAGAAAAGCCTGTATGTTCTTTCAGAGGGCATGTCGATGATGTCCTTGATCTCTCTTGGTCAAAATCACAGGTAAATCTTGTTAGCTATAATTGTTCATACTTTATGAATCAATTTTCAGTTAAATGTTAGATGCATCGATTGATTTTCAGTTTTTAAAAGTGATGGCATGCTAGAGCAAAAGTTGCATTCTTATATCTCAGCAATGAGGAACTTGAATAGTGAGAACACATATGAAGAATCAGACTGTCCTTAGATATGAAATGGAACTGAAAATATTTGGTAAACATGAACAAAATTAATTCTGACAATTGGTTTGTTGGCAAAAGAAACAATATTTGGACTTTCAGAAGTTTATATTTGATGGAATGGGGACATGAAAATTGATGAAATTTCTGGAAAACAATGAAAAGTTAGATGGAATACGTATATCCCTGAAGTTTTTGCAGAAAATTAGGATTTTTATGGCATGTAAGATTATCCAGTTCAGAATTCTAAACATCAAAGCAGCAAATAGTTGAGAACAATCAAACCAACAAATTTCATTGATTCGTTGGGAACCAATTTGGTTTGTTTCTTTTAGCTACATAATTGTGCTAGATTTCTTCAATAGAAACTATTTTCAACCAAATGAACCAAGATTTAACATTCTGGTGTATATTTCTGTATGTTAGAGATTGGATGTTTGGAATTTACATGAAAAAGGAACTACCACAATATGGTCAGCTGGTTTTGTAGCATGCAATCAGTGGCAGAAGGTTATGGCCTTTTGAGTTTTATGCCGAGCCAATCATGCTCTTTCAAGACCTGCCTAAAGTCTTCCATATGTTTATACATGGAATAATATGCTGTTATATTCTTAATTTAATAGATTCTGGTATAGCACTATTCACTTGCTATCTTTTATTTTCTGGAAAGGTGGTGGCTATCTTCACTTGCTATCTAATGTCCCATTTGGTTCAGATCTTTACCTGAGGGATGAACTGATGAACTGATGTGTTTTCTATTTTTGCTACAACGAATCATTGTGGCTGTTTTATGTTGCACCAAAAATTCACAGGAGATTGTTCTTTCTGGGAAATTCTTTTTATGATCCTTGTTTTAATTTTATAGAAGTTTACTTCTCATTTTTGGATTATTTTTAATAGAAGTGAAAAAAAACTCCATTTTCTGTGTCTTCTTATCATAGAACATAGTTTTTTTAGCAATTTAGATGTTCTTCCTTTTATTTTCAATTCACCTAAACAAACATGTATGAGTTTATCTTAGCCACAGGCCTTTTTTCCTTCTTCCATCTCTTTTACCTTTTTACTCAGTTATCCAATTCTTCATCACTTTCTTTTTTCTCCCATCATTTTATGTTGTCTCCCACTTCTCCCTTCGTTCCAGCTTAAAGCTCTGATAACACTTCTTTATATTGATGGTCTATGATCTGCTTCCACAGGCCTTTAACTTGATTTCTGAACCAGTTCTGGTTGGAAGATACTCAAGAATCAAGATTTAGTTATAGTTAAGAGCATTCACACTACACAGAAAACTGAACACTTCTATATTGAAACAGTTCAAATGTTTTTTGATTGGTGATTGAAAATGATTATGGAGATCTACTACCTTTGAGTATTACTTTCTTGCAGCTCGTAGTAGTATGCTACTGGCTCAGTAGGTACTCTTGATAAACAAAAAAGTAATTCCTTTTAGTTCTTGAATCATATGGGAACTTTTGCTGGCTAAATTGTTCTCCTAATTGGCACAACTTGTACTGTGTTGACTTTATAGTCTATCCAGAAGTTATCACTGAATTCTTGCAGACCCTAAATAATTTTAAATGTTGATTAGGCACATGCTTATGTTAAATGGATACAATTTAAAAGGTCATTCATTAATTTGTTTGCTTTACAGTATCTTCTTTCATCTTCGATGGACAAAACTGTTCGATTGTGGCACATGTCTAGCAATTCCTGTTTAAAAACATTCACACATACTGACTATGGTAAGTATGAATTATTTTCTAACTTGTTTTTGTTTCCTTTTTTCGGGTATGCTTGTTCCTGTTCTAGCTAATGTCTTAATGATTCCTCTTAAATTTGT
This sequence comes from Musa beccarii, assembly GCA_024322285.1. Lineage (NCBI taxonomy): Eukaryota > Viridiplantae > Streptophyta > Magnoliopsida > Zingiberales > Musaceae > Musa > Musa beccarii. The sequence continues at coordinate 11,526,941 of CM044396.1, read as the reverse complement.
GTTGATGCAGTGACTTGCATCCAGTTCAATCCTATTGATGATAAATACTTCATCAGTGGGTCCCTAGATGAGAAGGTCCGCATCTGGAGTATTCCAGACCGTCAAATTGTCGATTGGAATGATTTGCATGAGATGGTCACTGCTGCTTGCTATACTCCTGATGGACAGGTTTCATACTCGACACTAAACTGTGTAACTTGTTTTGAGTGTGGATCAGTTAAATCTCTTAATTTTGTAATTTTTTTAATTCATTGAAGGGTGCTCTAGTTGGTTCACACAAGGGAAGTTGCCACTTGTATGATACATCTGGTACGGTGCACCCGGCATTAAGTTTTATCTAAGTTTCCCCAAAATGTTGTATATAATCTTTCTGATGGTCTTATAATATAAATGTCTCCTTAGACAATAAGCTTCTCCAAAAAGGTCATATTGATTTGCAAAACAAGAAAAAGAAGTCCAGACACAAGAAAATTACTGGATTCCAGGTATTTTTATAAACAATCTGTCTTTTGCATTTGCAAGATATTGAGCTTCTCCATCTTTTAAGCACCATTTAAAAGATGTCAAGTTTCACTGACCAGCTTTATTAACAGTTTGCTCCAGGGAGTTCATCAAAGGTGCTAGTTACATCTGCAGATTCACGAGTCCGTGTAATTGTTGATGATGAACTAGTCCACAAATTTAAAGGTAGAGATTTCCACTTTAGAAACTTAGTAGAAGCATATGTTATCATAAAATAGTATTCTCTTATAGATATTGGGGAGTGGATCATTTGTGTAGGAACATCATTAACTAGTTTGCTTGCTTGCTTCTTAAAGCATAAGATGTTAAATTAACTAGTTTATACATTCTTGATCCCTTGTCCTTCGGGTGCATCAAAGCACACACTATTTTCGTCTGTTTTCTTTTGTTATAGACAGGCATTATTCGGAGATACAATCAGTAGCAACCAAATTTAGGTTTTTTTTAAATTTTTGTAATTTGTGAATAATTGTACACCTGTTGAAATCTGTTGATTATAAGCATCGAGTGTAGTAACATTATAGATCACACTGGCATTTGCTGCATTGATGAAAGATAAAGACAGCAGATGCCTATGAAATTCTAAAAGGAAAAGATTTTATGCAAAGAAAACTCTACTTGATTAAATCCAATTTGACCTAGACAATATCTTGTATGTACATGGGACTTATGTGCTTGAAATTCAACAATCAAATTCAATGAGTGCACATTTTCAAGTTGGGCTACTAGGTTAAGTGACTCATTACAAATGATATTAACACATTTCCCATGGTATCATCATGTTAGTACATATGCCAAGATGGGGTTTTCTCTTTCAACCATCATGATATTTGTCTGATTAGTCCTATGTTTGACTTCTGAAGTCTGCTTGGGAAACTTGGAGATTTGAGTAGACAAGCTTACGATAATTCCAGTTGTCTTATAGTGATGGACTTTTGTGTAAGGCTTCAGTGGCCTGTTAGTAGTAGCTTAGCTGGAACCAGTTGGACCATATTTGTTGACCATTCTTAGGGTTGTCCTGTATCATACATAATATATGGACTGGGATTATGGTGTATACATAGTGTTCTAAAAAAAAAGTGGCGTTTAATAAAAAAAGTTAAAAGGATGAAATTTGGATATCTTATAATTTTGGACCATTTTGTTAAGATCCACACAAGTTATTAGATTAATAAGTTACTCAGATCAGTACCATTATGTAGCGAGAATCAGGAACACATTATTGCTTGATGCTGGCTTAGGTTAGGGTCAGGAACGGGGAGCTAGAATGCTTTCAGGGTTAATTCTACCCCTTCAGGCAATCTATTATGATTTGCTGAACAAGCGAGGGTAAGGTCATAGAAGCATTGTTTCATCCAAGTTAGTCTGAATTAAAAGGCAGCAGCTGCAACTTAATTGGCACCTATCTCATCACCCGATTAATCATCCTTCAAAACATGTTTAAGATCCCTGCTGATTGTGATGACTTGATATGTCCTATTAGCATCATGCCTATATGTGACAAAAAACAAGAGAGATTAACTTGAAGTAAGATGAAATTTTCATACAATACTAACTTTAAGCCTTTTGCTTTTGCATGACAAATATGAACAAGCACTGGATTTATGATGTTAAAGTTTTATAAATAATACTAAAATATGATTTTTGGAAAATCTACTGTAAAGGAGCTTGAGCCATTGGCTTGAAAAATATTGTGCATTCTTGGGTTGTGCAAATTGAATTTATCTTAGTTATGTCCATTAACAGATCTAGTAGTTCAGTTTAATCCATTAATCCATTGATATGTCCTATTAGCATCATGCCTATATGTGACAAAAAACAAGAGAGATTAACTTGAAGTAAGATGAAATTTTCATACAATACTAACTTTAAGCCTTTTGCTTTTGCATGACAAATATGAACAAGCACTGGATTTATGATGTTAAAGTTTTATAAATAATACTAAAATATGATTTTTGGAAAATCTACTGTAAAGGAGCTTGAGCCATTGGCTTGAAAAATATTGTGCATTCTTGGGTTGTGCAAATTGAATTTATCTTAGTTATGTCCATTAACAGATCTAGTAGTTCAGTTTAATCCATTAATCCATTGATATGTCCTATTAGCATCATGCCTATATGTGACAAAAAACAAGAGAGATTAACTTGAAGTAAGATGAAATTTTCATACAATACTAACTTTAAGCCTTTTGCTTTTGTATGACAAATATGAACAAGCACTGGATTTATGATGTTAAAGTTTTATAAATAATACTAAAATATGATTTTTGGAAAATCTACTGTAAAGGAGCTTGAGCCATTGGCTTGAAAAATATTGTGCATTCTTGGGTTGTGCAAATTGAATTTATCTTAGTTATGTCCATTAACAGATCTAGTAGTTCAGTTTAATCCATTAAACTACTCATTTTGGCAGGGGCCAATAGTTGCAACTCCCGTACAGGGCATTGTATCTTTGTAAATATGATTTAAGATGTTTGTGCATTTTAATTTGTATACTTGTTCCTTTTTCATTTAGCAAGAGGAGATAGAGAGAAGCCTATTTTAAGGCATAGCCTCTCGCCCTCTCCCATCTCCTTTATTCAATGAACCTTGAATTGCTTGACCTCACCAGTCACCAAGGACATTAAGAATGTCCCTATGAACTTGAACACTAGAGAAATATGCTGGAATTGGTTGGGAAAATTCTGCCAGTTCCTTTGTTCTCTCTTTTTTATCTCTGCTTATGAATTTTATAATTCTGCAAGAATGGAAAGGATCCCCTTGGTTTTGGATACTCTCCTTCGATAATGTTGAATCCAGAATTCAATAGAAGGATCAGATTCCTAACACTGGCACATACTTATCATCTGAATCGCCTAAATTTAGTTGTTGCATGCATATGATTTCTTGCTTCCTGTTCATTCAAAAATTGCATGACTGACAAATCTTGTCACAGGATCTCAGATTTGTATGTGTCTGTGTCTGCCTTTTTTTTGTTTTCCCCTTTTTCTAATACATCTTGTGCCATATATTCATAGTCAACCAAGTTTTAGTCAAAATGGCCTATAGTTATCTCAATATTTTCTGGCAGTACTACCTAATCTTCTGATATTGTACAACAATAATCAGTTGTTTGTTCTTAAGGTTATTATTTGAGACTGATGCATCTCTTTCTCTCTAGGGTTTCGCAATACAAGCAGCCAAATCTCAGCCTACTGGACTACCAATGGCAAATATGTTATCTGTGCCAGTGAGGACTCTCATGTATATGTATGGAGATATGATGAAGATTCACGGCCTAGCCGAAGCAAACCTGCTACGACTGTCACACAATCTTATGAGCATTTCCACTGCCAGGGTGTGACAATGGCTGTTCCTTGGCCGAGCTCTGGAATGGGACTAATGATGAGAACTGACTCCAATAAACAGACTGAGCTCAATGGAGAATCTCTGGCCAATTCGCCACTGCTGGTCGAGGTCAATGGACTCCATCTTTCACCTTCTCCTTGTTCTCAGAACATTGGTTGCCAACAGAACAGCACTTCCAGTCCAAACTCCAATCACTTCAATGACAGGGTTTCAGCAACTTGGCCCGAAGAACTCATGACCAATAAGCGGAGCCCTCGAAGTAACAGTGACCGTTTCAACGGGTGCATGCCGGTGCAAAGTACATCGGCCTGGGGATTGGTGATAGTAACTGCAAGTCGATGTGGTGAAATCAGAACTTTTCAGAACTTTGGGTTTCAGTTTCAAACCTAATTTCTCGTCTGTGGAAGATGGAAGAAGCTATCAAATGTTAGCAGGCTTGCGATCACCGCTACAATCACTTCCCAGGTTGATGCTGCTTTAGTTTTGTGTACAGTTTGACGGATATGTGGTGGGAGTTGTAAGATCTACAGGGACTCCATTTCGTTCTCCCCCAGTCCATTTGGGTCGTTAATTTGCAAGAAAACCAGGCCGGAAACACATGGTTCTCAGCATTGCCAGAATTCTGCTCAAATGTACAATAAAATAGAAGCCAAAGATGGTGATGCAGCGGGCTGATTGGCTGTAATTGGTATTTTTCTCTACTTTTATTTTCTTTTATTTTTTTTCGGGTTGGATCATTTCAATTATGTTCTTAAAAAGAGGGTACGGTGTTGTAGTGTACCCGTCTCCCCCCATTATTTTATTCTGCTATATCTTGATGTAAGAAGAGAGATTAAATTTAAATGCCGCAAGAGAGCCACACATGGTTTCTGCAATTACTTATAGTAATCCCTTTTACTACAACGTTACTCCAGAAACATAGAATTAAAGAAAATCTTCAAGAACATTGATAATTATGGATCCTTATTGATTGTGGACTTGCATGGATTGGATGAGTCATGTGCCCTACTAGTGCTTCAAGTTGATGTCACGGGTTATATTTCGTCACTAAATTGGGGTTAGTATTCGGCCGAGAGAGAAAAATAGGTATTTCTAACCCTTGTAAGTTCAAGTATAATGAAATTTATAAGTAATGTACTAATTCTCATTCTTAGATGATGATTGATGATATATTTTTGGGCACAGTTCTTCCGATTCATTTAAATCAGCTTAAGACATGTAAGTAGAAAAATAAACATCTAGAATGAATTCAAATATCTAAATGGTTTATCGGATTTGGATAAAATTATCGGGTATAGCACCGGTTGTGATTCCTACTTGGTTCAGAAGCACTGGGCACCGGGCGGTGACCACACCCAGGATCCTCCACGTCCGCTTGATAAAACCCCTCCTCGATCCCCTCGAATCCTGTTTCGGGACACCGCCTGGTCCCTAATTCTTCCTTTGCCAATAACGTGAAGAGGGGATTCGGAAGCACCCCCGCAAGGAAGGTGATGATCGTGCGGACGTACGCCCGAAGGGCTGCCCGCTGCGGCGCCGGCCGCTCCTCCTCCGATCCCATCCTCCTCGAGTCTCCCGACGCCGACGAAGACCCCGATTCCGCCGCCGGTGAGCTCCTCGACCTCCCCTTCTCCCAGGACTGCTCTCATGGCCGCCACGCTCCTGCCCTTTCCGCATTCTCCTCCCAAGATTGCTCCTCCCCTTGGTCTTTCGACCCCTTCGACGTCCACGACGAAGCCCCCGCGCTCCCCAGCGACCCGCCGAACGAATTCCACGGATCGGACGGTCCCAGGACGGTGTCGTGGGCGTCGGCGAGGGATCCGTCGGCGGAGGTGACGACGTCGACGCTGATGGAAGCGCAGGAGTTCGGGGAGATGATGGAGCACGTGGACGAGGTGAACTTCGCGCTGGATGGGCTACGGCGGGGGCAGCCAGTGAGGGTCCGGCGTGCGAGCTTGCTGTCGCTTTTGTCGGCTTGCAGTACGGCCCAGCAGAGGCGGCTTCTCCGGGTGCAGGGGTGAGTGAATGAGATGCTTTTTATATTTTCATCTGTTGCCCAATTAATTATTCCCCAAGAGAGTAGTTTTCGAGTTGATGGCTTGAAACTTCATAATATAGAGTCTAACAATGACAAATAAGAGTTTCCTGACTTAGCTTCTTCTAGCAGATAGTAGTTTCTGTTTGAAGATTTTGTTCCTCGTTTATGTATCAGAGATGATTTCTTTTTATCAACTTAAATAGTCTGTCTGCAAGTTGGAATTTTGTGTACAACGATGACCAAATAAAGGGACAATCTTAAACTACCATGGAGAAATGCCAAGAAAAGACTCCCCAGTGGCCAACCTTAACATTTTTTCTGTATTAAAAGAAAATAAGTGCTTATTATGAAAGAATCAATAGATTCCATTCATTAATAAGTTTATATAGGCAACCGATTGATGAGAGAGAGAGAGGTGTGGGGGGGGAAGATGCAGTTGACAAGTCTTGGTTGGTTGTTGTCTAGTATGTGTTGATGTCTTGATGCAACTGGTTAATCTTGAGATGATATCTCGCTCAACAGGCGTCTTGGGTGCCAGTTTTTCAGCTTCGCCAAAGAAAAAGAGATAGTCGATGCACCATTCTTCTTACCCTGACAGGTTCTGTCTGTGCTAGGAGCATTGCTTGATCAGCTCAGGCTCTAAACTTGGTTCATGCGCCTTTGCTGCTTCATTTTTTCTTATCTATTCCTCTTCTTATAATTCTTCTTCTTCTTCTCTGTTTCTTCCCTTCTTTGCACATTAAGGTGGCCTTTGAAACGCTTCTATAGCCATAGTCTCATGCTCCCCATGCCTATGCATGTTGGTTTCATCTACCATATGCCAGAATTACGGGCATACAAATTTGTGTTGTGTGTTCTTAGAGAGAATGAATGTAGAAAGAGAGATGCGTGTTCTCATCCAATATTTTCTGAACATTTTAATTTACGAGCTAAAGATTTTTGAAAATAAGAGAACAGTCTTCTCATTCTCCCTTTTTTGGCTTCTATTGATCGTCAGCTTGGTGCTTTAAATTTCAGGATTTATTTGGATGGAATTAGAGCCATCTTGGAAGGCACTGATGCAAATGTTTAATTTCTTTGTTGTTTGCAAACTGATTTTGAAATGATAAGTTTATATGAGTTTAAGTTATAGAAATCTTAAAACCTAGTGTCAACCAGCAAGGTAATCAAGAGATGTAAAACTTACAAGGTGTGGAATATAAAGAGATATTCAGTAAGGTATTTTTGCAAATAGTTTTAAAATTTTATATTGTTGTTCTTGTGCTAATTAACAATCCAATTCCAGAAATATAATAAAGGAACATTCATGCAAATAAAAACTATCTTGGAGGGCACCAGTGCTAATATCCTCTCAGAGTGGTGTGTGTATATATATGATTGCATGTGCTTGTATGTGTAAGCCCCAAAATTTTAATGCTGTTGTTTTCCTTGTTTCATTTACTACTTAAATCTGGACTTTTGGGGCAACACTGTTGTGATATAGCTTTTGGGAAATTTCAGAAATGCTTGTATTGTTGTCTGAATTATGATGCAGTTTCCAGTATAATAACATTTACTTTGTTGGTGCCATCTGTAGTATCTGTTGACAGCATGTGTAATTTGACATGTTAAAGTTTTTAACATCTAACAGGATGGCCAAGAGGATTATTGATGCCATATTGGGTCTGAGATTAGATGATTCTCCAAGTACAGTTGCTGCTGCTGCTCTTTTTTATGTCTTGGCAAGTGATGTAAGTTCCTTGTATATTTAAAAGATTTTCTGTATTTACTGTGCCGATGAGTCTTCATCTTCCATTTTAAGTGATAATATAACAAGCCTTATCAATGCAATTTTCATTGAGGTTCTTTTTATTCTTTTCTATATATGGTTCTTGTTTATCTGACTACAAATATGCTCTATGTCATTCAACAGTGTTTGTCCTAGAGATGTAGGTAAATTGAATTCCAACAAGTTCATTATTATTTATTAATTTGGTCATAGACCTTTAAATTATTTTGCTTCTCTTTCATGTTCATCACCAATTATTGGATATTTGGATATAAACCCTATCAGCCTATCTTAGAATTAAAATTACAGAAAAGAAATATCAATTTGCCTTAAGTTCATCCCGCTTGTGAGTTATTCATATGTATATTTCAGTGATTCTATCCTAAAGCATAGTATATTAAGAAAATAATATATATTGTCATTGATAGGGAGATAGTGGAAACTTTTATACGGAATGTAAAAATAAATAATTTCAAAGACTGAAAGGACTATAGGCAAAAGTGGCTTGTTATATAAGTTTTTATCATCTTTATAATCCAACACTTGCATTTTCTTTTATTATTCTGGTTAGTGTAGAAAGTTTGAATGATCTAATGGAAAGAGTCATTTTTAGCAAGTCACTTAAATGGTGTTTTTCACCCAATTAATAATTTATTAGTTCTTTAAAGAGGGTAGTTGTCTTCTATTGTGCAATCATATAACAAATTGAGAAATACTTAACTATTTTCAATTTGTTCTATAATCTGGAAATTTTTGTGAGAGGTTTAGTATATCTGAAGAATGAAGATGTATACATATATTGACTTGCATCTGTGGATTACACTGGATAAATTTTCATGCCTATCCACTATGACTGAATCTTAATTTATTCATTGATGTTTGATATTATGTGTTTCATACTCAGCATAATAGTTTGGCTGATTTACTAAAATATTTTTTTTCATATTCCTTTAAGTTCTTTACCTTTTTATCAATTTGTTTCAGGTTCAAGATGATCATTTGCTGGATTCACCATCTTGTATTGGCTTTCTTCTTAAGTTATTGAATCCAACAATTCCCGAGACCACTGGGGACAAGGCATCAACTTTTGGATCTAAGCTTCTTGGAAAACATAAGACTCAAGTACTAGATAGTACATATAAAGGATTAGATTCCACCTCAAGGGCTATCTTTTCAAAAGTTTCAGAAATCCTTAATAGTTGTAAAGAGATAAAATCAGGCACTGGGAATGATGATAGAACAGAGAGGCCAGAGCTGAGCCCCAAATGGATAGCTTTATTGGCCATGGAAAAAGCATGCTTATCTACTGTATCATTTGAAGGTAGAGTCAGTTTCCATTCCATAAAGGCCATTTGAATTATCCAGCATTTGCTTAGCTTTGCTACTGTTGCTTAGTCATATGCTTGATTAGGCAGATATCTTTCTAATTACCTGCTAAAAATCCTGTTATGATCTTTAATTTCTGCATGCACAACCATTCAAGTGACAGTAGTTATGAGTATCCAGGAGCCTAGATATTATAGTGCCAAGTTTGCTCCCCCCAAAAAAGAAAAATCTCAGATTTTTATTAGGAAACCCTGGTGTACGGTAAATTAATCTCTTGTAGCTAAATGCAATTTACTTTTTCATATTCATGTAATAGGTTGGGCTCAACATTTGCACATCTGCTCAACATGTAATAGGTTGGGCTCAACAATTTTATCTGAGTGGTCTATCTGGTTATTGTTTTATGATTGTTTTTCATTTTCTACATACTATTGCTTAGTTTGCTGCTGACATAAAATATTTTAGATGCATCTGATATGGTGAAAATGCCTGGGGGGGACTTCAAAGAAAAGTTGAGAGAGCTTGGTGGACTTGATGCAATCTTTGATGTTCTTGCTAGCTGCTACTCCACATTGGAGGTGAAATATAGTTTGGGTTACTTCACTAATTTTTTTTAATAAATATTTGTTGGACTGAAGGAGGAAATGTCATTTTAATAAGTGTTCGTATTTAATGGTTCTCTATCATTGGTTTTAATTTTTTTTTAATAGAGGTACTGCAGCCAGCATCATATTGATGGGGAAATGTGAGCATGATGATCGATGATATTGGCTCACTTACAAACATCAACTCTTTTGTGCCTCTAAACAACTTCCTTTTGGTCTTGGTATAAGTTAGTAATTTGTTCAAGTAAAATGCCTAACCAAGTGAAGACATTATTGCTAAATATGATTTTGCTTATTGTGATATACATTAGTAATTTTCCTATTCACCGTCCAAACCTGGTGGGATATAAAATGTTCCATCATTATTCTGTTGTTTCATTTATTTTTTAATTTCCAGCTCTATCCTTTGCGGTTTCAAGACCTTTAGAGTTTTAGACATGGGCCATTATGATTTTCTTGTGTGGTGGTTACTAGCCACATTAAGGATGAGTTAATCAATTAAATACGTTTCCCTCTCTTTTTATGCTATCATCTGTCTTATTGCCACTGCAGTTCCTACATGCCTAGATGACCTAAATTGCCACATTAACCTTAAAAAGTCAATATTAGTATTGACATGTGTTCTTTGAATTAACTTTATTCCAAGATTTCTTTTCTTAAAAAAAATCCTGCTAGAATTTTTATCCTACTATTTTAGTTTTCTTAGGAATTCCTTGATTTTGACATGATGTTGTAGGCATGGCATAGCTCATGTTCATTCTTTCACTTAAACGATGAAGCAGTGTTGCAAAGTATGCTACTTCTTTTGAAGTGTTTGAAAGTTATGGAGAATGCAACATTTCTAAGCAAGGATAATCAGGTACTGTACCAGTTTTTAAGTAAGCAAATTTATATACAGCCTATAGAATTTAGTATGTTGTAGCTGTATAAATTTTGATTTATTCTCAACAGAATCACTTACTTGGGATGAAACGGAAGTTGAACTCTGGTGGTCTACAATTGTCTTTCGTTGGGGTCATCATCAATGCCATCAAATTGTTTTCAGGTCTCTGGCATGTACTATCTAATCAATCATTTGTCCTCAGTCTGCAATATGTTTTTATGCTTCTCACTTGAGGAAAATTTCATTATTCTGGTACTTACTGATGTTGCTATGACTGTAATTTGTATTGCACTGCAGATTTTTCTTTGCTCCAGCGTAATATCAGTGTTTCAAACAATGAAAAGTTAATTTCTGAAGTTCAGAGTCTTCAGGTGAAACAAAAACTGAAAGGTAAATTTCTAGAGCTATTTAATGGAACCTTCTGTGATGTATGTTATAATTTAATACACCAGCTTTTTTCTTATGAAAGATGAGCATAAGTTATCATGTATCAATTAGATTCTTACATTCATTTTTCTTCCATTTCCTTGGATTTTGATTTGGCTCAACATCTGAATTTGATCATCATTTCTTATGTATTTGTCTCTTGGAAATATCTGGAAGGCAATTCATGTTAACTTTAGTAGTGTAGGATGTTCTTGGTCTTCTGTATGTGAAAAAATTGCTGTTACATTTTAATTGTCTTGAATTTTCTTCTAAAGAACTTGCATCTATTTAAGATGCTGTATCACCAAAATTTGGAAAAGCAGTTCTTGGATAAGATTTCTAATATTTTATTTTAAAATTATTATGGATGTTTCTAGTGGGATTAATTTGAAGTGCATTAGAATTTATCTTGTTCTCAAGCTCCATAGGCAGTGAGGTCCCTAGAAGTTATTATATAATTATATTTACAGAGGATGCAAATCATTGTCACTACTGTGATTATTGTCGTGGGGTACTGGTTGCTATTCATCAGTGAATAACAAGTTATCTTTTAGATACCTTATTATATGTTTTCCCCTGCTGTAATTTGTCTGGTACATTATTATTGCTCACCATTGTCAGTATATATAATTTTTTCCTATTTGGCAGATAACAACAACGAGACCTCAGATAGTCATTGTGTTGGGTGTTCTGGTGTTGACAGGGATTCTGAAGTGAAGGTCATTAAGATATGTCATAAACGTCAGAAGTCATCTTATTCTCAGTTAGAAGTGTCTCTTTCTGGTTCAGAAATGGCAACTGATTTTTCTGCCTCAGTTTCATGTGATGTAATTGATAGATCAACTGGAGACAGCTCTGCAAATGGTAACACTTTAAAAACAAAAATAAATGGTAGTGGTTCAAAAATGAATTCTCTTAGGGTTTCAAATCGATGGATCTCTATAAAAACTGATGGTGCAGCTGGCAGCATGTCCGAAAGACCTCATTTACCGAAATCTGTTAAAAGTAATTGTAAATTGGACATGCATGATCCTTTTGCATTCGATGATGGTGAATTAGGACCTTCAAAGTGGGAATTGTTGGCAAAAAAGAAAGAAATAACTAAGGCACATGAAGGTGCTTTAGCAAGTAAAGATGTTTCAAATGGATGTGACCTCCCGATATGTACCACAGATGATGTGTTGAGTCAATTAACAAATGCAAAAAACCATGATGATTGTGCAGTGTCTCATTCATCAGGAATTGATGAAGATTCAAGCCTTGTGGGAGACTGCCTACTTACTTCAGTCAAGGTAATTCAATATTTCTGATTCTCTTGTTGCTGCTTCTGTACGTAAGCAAACAAGCATGCACATTTGACAAATGATAAATGATGCACGGTACTTAATATTTCTTTTCTTATGACCTTGGAAACATTCAGCAAACCCATTGCATTGTTATCTAAATATGCAATCCTTCAAGAGGAACAAGACTTCCTAGTCAAGCTATCTTAACTAGTATTAAGCAGAGTTGCCAAGGTTTGTCTGCTTATATTTTTATTTTTAAACAAGTTGACACAAATGTGGTCTTACTCATCTAATCTATCTTTTCATGCTATCATATGTTTTTTTTTTGAATTTATTTCTTCCTAGCCTTTTTAGATGGTTATTTCCAGCATCACTATGATGAGATACAAAAAAGTTCACTTCATTCACAAGACAACTTATCTCATCATTTGTCTAGGCTAATTTTCTTGGGAACCATATTGGTGTCTATTTTATCTATTTAATTTGAACTGCTAACATCACTGGATTGTTTTGATGCACCATTTAGCACATGGAGGCCATTTGATTTCCATTTGGGTTTATAAAGAAGAGTTAGTTTGATGTCTAAGTTAGGCACAATTTTATCTTTTAAAGATTATCTCTTTTTGGTCTTTGCTCTATTTATAGTTAATATGTCTTCATGTACATCTTTACCTTGTGCAATTGTTTAGAGCTCTTTGTTTGTTTAATTTGCAGGTTCTTATGAACTTAACAAATGACAATCCTGTAGGGTGTCAGCAAACTGCTGCTTGTGGTGGACTTCACACTATGGTTTCTTTAATAGTTAATCATTTTCCATCATTTGACTGTTTCTTCCAATCGAATGGCAAGGGGAAAGAGAACACCTCTTCTACCAACCAACACAACAATGACTGTCATCTGAACAACAGACATCTCCTTGATTATGAATTGGATTTGTTGGTAGCTTTGTTGGGTTTGCTTGTCAACCTTGTGGAGAAGGATAGTCAAAACAGGTTATTTCATAATCCTTAATCATTAAATTTATCAATATACTTTTGGAGAACAGTTAATGCTTTATATGATCTGAAAGATTAGTTTACTATCTTTCATGGTGTGTTGTTTGTTGCACACAGGGTTCTAAATACCGGTCCATTACTAATACTGGTTCTTGGACAGATAGGTATGGTAGTAGTCTTGTGGGACGAACCAATAATTGTTGACAAGTATGGGACTGGCTAGAGGAGGCGGAGGAGGAGGAGAAAGATGAAGAGGAGGGGGAGGAGAATGTGGAGGAGGTGAAGGAGGAGGAAGCAAAGAGAAGGAGGTGGTGATGCATACTAACAGGAGGCGGAGGTGGCGATAGAGACATGATGGAAAGGAGTAGGTGGTGATGATGCAATGAGGAGGAGTAGGAGGCAACAGTGATGCAACAAGGAGGAGGTAGGGGATTCCCAAGGAGGATCAGGAGGTGGAGTGAACAAAACAGGATGTGAGAGAGAGAGAGAGAGAGAGGAAACAACTATGACATTGTCATTGTTAAAGAAGAAAATAATATTGTTATCAGGTGGTACTGCTTGGTATTGGACTATTTATTGCCTTGGAAGCAATGAGCTTATGAGGTGTTATAACTAAGGATTTTAATTACGAATGATTCTGCCCATACAAGGCGGTACGTATCAATCCACCAGCAGACTGGTATGCGGACCGCCCGCTACCGAGCGGTATGTATTGGTCCGCCAGCAGGCCGATACACGGACTGCCCATTACTGGGCGACATTAGCCTAGCTGTGGTTTGGCTATGATGAGGGAAGAAGAAGGGTCGAGGGAGAAGAGGGAGAAGGGAGAGAAGGCGCTCGAAGAAGAGGGAGAATCGGAAGAACCTCGACGCTTTCCGATCCGATGCCGCCCTCCCTCGACAATCTCGATCTAGGAGATAACGAAGAGGCAACGGTTCAGCTTCTTTGCTACGTTCCTCACTGAAGACCGGAGACTCTTACGGCCTTCGCCGCATTCTTCGCCGAAGGTCGGAGATGCCTATGGTCTTCGACGCCTTCGTCGAACGTTACAGATGAGGAGAAGACTGTGTTCTTCTCATCTGACGTGACGCGGAGAAGAATAGGGGACAACATCGTCAAGGCAGCGTATGCTGTTTCTTATATATATATATATATATATATATATATATATATATATATATATATATATATATATATACCGAGTGGTATACCCTAGTGTACCGCTCGGTATGCTTGTACCGTACCGTACCAAGCAAAGCTCGAAACGAAACGTCGGTACGATACAAAATTATGATCCTTGGGTATAACCCACACTAGACAAATATGAGTGGGCTTGTTCCATATCGCTTGGTACCATTTGGTAGGCTTACCTTCCCATACCATTTGGTATTTGGACTATTTTTATCCTGGTAAGTCCAACACAATGAGCTTATCAGGTGGTACAGCTCATACAGCATTGATCTGAACGAAATCACTCAATACATATCTCAGTTGGCTGTTGGACCATACCAGTTGGAATGGGTGTTACTTTAAACGTTGGTTGCAGAGAAACTAACATGTTTCCAATTTCAAAGAAGCCTCCTAAGTGTAGTTCTTCACTGGCTCCATGGTTGATTATGCAGTGTTAAGCTTTTACTGGGATTCATTTATCAAGTGTTTTCTTGCTAAATTCTGTCTTTCCAGCTTGATACATACACAATTTCCTAGAGCTAGAGCTTAACTCTTTTCTTTCTACGATGCAACGTGTCTGTGTATCCAACTCGATGTTTTCTGTGAGATCCTTCAGAGATCTTTATTCTTAGCATCTTTTTTCTCTTCATGCTTAGGAAGTCACACTTCATATATATTTTACCTTAATTTGTTGTTTTGTGAACCTGGGAGTCGTCTTGGTTTTGATGCATGAGTGCTGGAGTTGTTGCTGTTTGATCCAACATCCATCAAAATCTGTGTAACACTCCAATATTTTAGCAAAAGAATCATGTTGCTGTAGTTCAATGGTGACGATGCATACTCTGTCAGGTGAACTTTATGCCACCCAGAAATTTAGTATAACAAATAAGGGAACAGAAACAAAGAATGAAAAGGTAAAATACAAGGAACAGCAAACTAGAGCAATGGAAAAAACAGAAACAGGAAAGAACATAAATAAGTTGCCAAGAGAATTGATTGATTTGATGCATTTTGGCAACTTCTACTCATGCAAGCAAGAAGAGTTTTGTCAAAGTTGTTGATAGTTTTGAATGAAGATACCTACAACAGAATTGAGCTACAAGGTATGGATAAAGCCTGCTGAAAGATGAATTAAAGTTGGAGGAATTGTGATCTGAGATTATTTTGCCATGAGATTTAGACGGTTGTGAAATAGTGATCGGAAAACATAATCATGATCTAGAAACCTAAATGACAAATCCTGCTGAAATCAAAATGACATTGGTTAAAAATTGCCTAATTTGATGTTACAAAGGGTACATTTGATTATAATCTTTTTCGTGCCAAGCTATAAGCCTTTGATTCTTCTGCAAGAAGGTGCACCTGGAAGTATAAGAATAAAGAACATAGAACATCATGATCCAATTGTTGTCGGAAACTCAATTCTTATGCGCGCGTGAGAGAGAGAGAGAGAGAGAGAGAGAGAGAGAGAGAGAGAGAGAAATCTTGGGTGAAAGGGAAGGGACTACCACACCCAAGAAATTAATTTCCTCAGGCATGTAATTTTGCAATTTTCTTTTCTCTCTCTCTCTCTCTCTCTATATATATATATATATCTATCTATCTATCTATCTCCTTTTACAGTGGCCCAACCAAGGTAGGGATGTATCATGCTGGTTTGGTGAGTCATCCCACTTTTCTGTTTTAGCTCTGTTGAAAACAAGGTCAAATTACAGGATAGATGTTATTTGCAGTTGCTTATAGCATAAGATTTTTATCAAATTCTTTTGGAGCCTTCTCAATTTCAAGATATGCTCTATAGTCATTCATTGTTGGGACAATGGCTTGGATTTTCTTTATAACCATTGATGCTCAATCAACTTGCAATGTCACCAAAGCCGTGTCATTTTTTACCAATACAACTTTTGTCCTGATATTTTTTTCTCCTCTTCATAGTTTATTATTCTTTTAATGCTTATTACTGCATTATTTGATCATGCTAAGCCAAATTGTTCATTGTTAGCATATTACATTAAATAGCTTCTCTGCAGATTGCATCTTGCAGCAGCTCGTGTTTCAGCAAGCCAATCAGGAAAACCAGAAAGCACAGAGACACAAAGGGATGCAATTCCTTTGTTGTGCTCCATATTTTTGTCAAATCAAGGAAATGGGGATGCTAAAGAGGAAAGAACATATATATGTGTAAGTACATGCTGCATGTAACCTATAGATTTTTTATTTTACAAAGGATAAGCTGTGGAGGCAGGATACGAATCCAGAACCTTGCATTGCTTGCACCTTCAAAAATATATCGGTTTCGAAACCTCAATCTTTGGTAAGTAGATTTGGTACACCACTTACATACCAATGTATTAGGGGTGAGGGATTGAATCTTCAACCTTTGATAAGTGAATGTGACACACTACCACCGGACCAATGCTTTAGATGAATGCTATAGATTACCATGTATATATGATAGTTTAATCTTAAAGATACTCTTAAAATGATAATTTAACAAAATTAGGCTTGTGGTACAAAATAATGCTTGTTTTTGTTATAATTTTGAAACATTCATTTGGATCCTTCATGGATTCCATTCATGATCGATTATAGATTTAAAAGAAAAATGGATGTTGCAGTGCTCTTTGTAGAATTAGTTATTTCTATCTGCACCATGATTTTGCATAATATGCAGTAAGTTTGCAGCTGCATAATTCTTCATGTGCACTGTACACATTTTTGGAGTAAGTTGCTTGATACATTGCATTCCACAGGAACACATGGGAAATTTTAGTTCTCTTCAGTCAATAAAGACAACATTAACTATCCATTTGTGTCCTATTTCATCACTAATAACTAAAAAATGTCTTTGTATACTTAATATTAGGAATGTGAAACATTAAACTCTACAACAACAATAACAAAGCCATGAAGTCTCAACTGAAGGACTGAACTCTGTGCAGCAAATAAAATGTTGAAGATAAATCTGGACAGGAAAAATGATCTGATTACAGAATTTTATAATCGAAATCGTGGTTGTTGTGTAAACAGAGCTCTTTATGACACTATGGTGCTGGCTTAGTGCCCTTTTAGTTTGTTGTTTTATATATGGTTACCAATTTGGTACTCAGGCAACAAAATAAATTGAACTTCTGTCATTTTGAACTTTTGAGTGCTATAGAATATGAAGAGTCAACAGTACAATCACTGTTGCTTAAATTGCAAATTTAGGCAATTCAGCTTGATAAAGACAAAGAAGGATGTTACAAGTTCCCAGGTGACAGTTGTGGGAAATTTGATTTTGCTACTGCAACTGGTTTACCATGGGAACATTCAGGAATACCATGCCAAATAACAGATCTAATTTAGTTGTCACCTCAGATGTTTAAAGGATAAGTTCTAGTAAGTTGGTTGATCATATTGTATTGTCTATGCTAAGTCACCACTGAATCTAAAATTGGTGATCTGTTGATAAGTCTTTCAGTTAAGTCTAGTGGTAACCCCCTCAAAATTAACATACATTGCTAATGTTATAATCTTATATTCCTGCTAAAGATGTACATTGATCGATGAGCCAACTGACTGAATTTCTATAATGAGTTAACAGGATGATGAAGAGTCTTTGTTGCAAGGAGCACGTGAGGCTGAAATGATGATCATCGAAGCATATTCAGCTTTATTGCTTGCCTTTTTGTCAACAGAGAGGTTTGCATAAACTTTCAGTATTATGTGATCCTTTATGGTAGTTTAATGCACTCTTCCTATTAATGGTAATTTGCTGTCATCAGTTCCAAAGTCCGTGAAGCCATTGCCAACTGCCTTCCGAATCAGAACTTGCAAGTTCTAGTTCCTGTTTTAGAAAGATTTGTGGTAAGTTACCAAAATGTTCTTATATCCATGTTTATCTGTAACTCTCTATATTCCTGTATGGGAAAGAGGTTATTCTTTTGAGCTTGTAATATGTACAAATTTGAGCTAAAGTCTATCAGGAGAATTAGAGCCTGAATCCTAACACCCTAAACCGAGTCATAGAGTCTCCAAATTGGAAACCGACTTCCTTAAACATGAAGACAACGTTTAAAATACTTAGAAACTAATATATATATATATATATTATAAATATATTATATAATATATATATATATATATATATATATATATACATATACCTACACACACGCACATATGTAGATGTAAGACTAACACAAGAGGAACAACAAATTATAATCTAGATTGTTTTAATTAATGATTAAAACAATTGATCCTAATTTATATATTATTATGAAAAAATTAACTTGATTTAATCTCCTATGTCATTGATCAAATCAGATGTTTTTTTTCCTCCACCCGGACATTTTAGAATGAAGAATATATTTTTAATTTTGATGTTCTTTGTATTATCATAGATCATGACAAATGGAGCTAATCCTTGATTTGGAGCTTCCTTGTTTAAATTTGAGGCATCAGGATTAAAGCCTATAATCCCCCAATAGGACTTTATCTGTGTCTCTATACAATATATATTGGCAACTACTGTAATTCCATGTGGTATCTCTAAATGGTCTAGTAAATTGGGATAAGTGAAGCTTCATTATTAGCATGATATCTCACACTTCCTGTTTGATATATTGGAAGCTCCTGTTACATGTTATCATGCTGCTCATTATGGTCATTGTTTGACAATATAATCTACCATCTAATCTGTTATTTCTGTTCCCCTTACAGCCCCTTGATGTTGCTTTGATATTTCAATGATATTTACAGGACTTTCATACCAGTATATCCATCTTACTCATGGACTGCCTGCAATGATTTGTGATGTGATTTAACAAATTAGGTTGTTTTTGTTTGTTTACTTTCGGGTAGCACATAATTATGCATTCAAATGGTATTGCCAGGCATTTCATCTGTCGCTAAACATGATGCCTCCAGAAACACACTCAGCTGTTGTCAAAGTAATCGAGTCTTGTAAAGGACCTTATTGAAGAGATCCTGCACGGTGCTACTGGTCTCTTCTGCGTAATGTGGAAGTTATTCAATTCTCAGACAACGCGGAAGAGTCCTGGGTTAGCTTGTCTGCTTTCGACTCCGAAGACTTATGGCAACTTGTATCCTTTGTCTTATAATATGTTCTTTTCAAATCTTTTCTTTGTTGTTTTATATGATTTTTCTCCCCGCTTCATGCTGCCACGGTTGTATCATATATTTACAGGTGCGTGCTGAATATTTAATAAACATCACAAGGTGCATTGTTATTAATGTTCCTGTCATCTGAATCAAATAGATGTAGTAAATGAGAGAAGGCTCTGTTCAAAATTTTGGTCTCTGCTTCTATGGATTTGATATGTAATGGTGAAAGCATGGGAGTGTCAGAATTAATGCAGCAGATCAGTAAAGTGAATTAACACAAAACTCCTGCCTTCTTGAATTTTATGTTGGAATTTTCTAAAGATTTATTGAATTTTCTGAGCAGCAGACCTAAGCAGCTGATGTTTCAGGGTAATGCTAATTATGCAATCAAAATTGTCCATGTTTCCCAGGTTGATCCACTTTAAAGTTTCAATAAAATGTGCTGGTAAAAGTGCCTTTCAGTAATGTCTTTTATTTTTTTTCCCTTTCTTTTGTTTTTCCAAAATATCAAATTAGTCTACATTTTAATAAGAATACCTTATTGGGTGATTCTTCTGGGGATGTTATATTTGAATAGTTTTTGCCCATATATAATTAGAAAAGTTTTATGAAGCGATTTATGTGAACATTTTTGCCATCTGAGTAAATTTTTAATTAGATAAATCAGTAAGGGATTTGATTTTCTTTTTTTTTTGGATTGAATGTTGGTCAAAGATGAAAACTATATCATATATTGCATTACGATTCATAATAACAAATTGACTGATTTGATCTCTCCAAATCTTTTTTTTAAATTAAATGTGTTTGAGGTGCAGGGGTTGATTGGACATCTAAGGGTAAAGTACTGTTTTGATACGGGGTGTGAGAGCGACATTGAATCGATGCAAATTTTGAATTCTAGATATGATCAAAAAAAAAAAAAGAAAAAAAAAAGAAGAGGGATCTAGATGGGGCAGTACAGCGATGGGGCAGTTTCATCGTCAATAAGGAAACAGTATAATCACTCGCAACTGAGTCCGGGTCGATCAGAGGTTTGTGGAATTGAAGCGCTAAGTATTTTATATGAGAACAAGCAAACAACTTACAGCTCAGCTGTTCCTGTTTCTTTTGCTCTCAATTCATAATCCACAGATAATGATGATTACAAATAATCAATCATCTTAGGAACATCGCAAAGACTTAGTATTAGGAGCAGCATAAACAAGCAACGATAATAATGGTAAGAATTCTTTACTTAAGTCTGGGGTTCGGTCAGGCAAAATAGAGGAAACAAGCCCCTAAAATGATTGATGTTAAGTGGATGTAGGGTTACTGAGATAGTCAGGAGGTGGTTTGCCTAGAAGCAGTCATCTATGAAAAGGTGCGTAATAGTTTATTGATCGAGCAATATTGCATCGAATATGAATGATATATCGATAAGAGAATGTATCGTATAAGAGTGAAGCACCCGCGCAAATAAGCGTAAACAAAATAAAAATGGGCGGTGACCCGCCTCAGAGCAGAGCACGCACGCGGACAAAACGAAAAAGAGAATATCGGCTCCCCAAGGTTCGTCTGCGGAGGGGAAAGTCATGACGCTCTCGCCCAAACCTGGTCGATATCTGTATTACCGGACACACGTAGTTCTTCATCACTTTTTGCGCGCGTTTTCCCTCTTTCTCCTCGAGTGCCGCTCCCCTCGTTGGCCCGATCCCGAAGGCGCTTCTCTCTCTCTCTCTCTCTCTCTCTCTCTCTCTCTCTCTCGACCCTCAACTCGAAGCAGAGAGCAAGCTTCTTCTCAGTTTCCTGCAGCCCGATGCCTGGTCCAGAAGGTTCGCCAAGAGAGCCGCTGAGTTCTTCCGGCGGCACAGATCGGGTCCTCCACGTAAAAATCGTTGCTTCTTGACTTGGATCTTCTCTTCGATGCATCTGGCCGGCGGGAGTTAATCTCGGTGGACAACTTATTCGAGTCCCATCAAAACGCCTACTTGCCTACCTTCGAATCACACCGGCTGCATCCCTTGCTCCGTCTCCTTGTTATATACAAGTGCGGTGACATTTATTTCCACACCGATGCTTTAATCGTCGCAGGAACCCCACTGGAGCTCAGTCTGTGGACGCTGAGACAGAGAACTGGACTTGGCAGAACAATGTAATGACGGCATTCGACAGGAGTTATCCCCTCCACAAGTTCATCGAGGACTTTGCACTTATGTCGACGGAAGCAAATTGGGTCAGAGGGTGAAAGGGAGGTCTGGTTATAGTTTCAGTGTTCCGCCACCATCAGCATCCTGCTGAGTCGCTGGATCAAGGTAACGAGACTGCTTTTGGGGTTCCAAAACTGGAGCCTTTTAGACTATATTTCAACAAATATTGATTATTTTCCAGTAGAAATCGGATTCTAGTCTTTTCTGCAATTCCTCAAGCATCTGATGTTCAACTTTGAGGGAGAAGGACAAGCTGAGCTGCGAAACCAACTCAGTCTATAAATGGTCGGAACATCTAAAAGACAGTAAGATCTTTCATTCATTGAATGTTCTGTTCTATAAAATTTTGGAGCACGAGTTGTATTCACTTAATTGGTTTTAAGAATTGATATAAGGAGTCTGCAAACCCTCATAATTTATCCAGTTAATGTTAATTGGTCAAAAGCTTCATTGGTAAATTATGCATAGCACAGAGCTTCTCTTTGTTAAAACATGACTAAAGTTTACCAGAATAGTTGCTCAATTTATCAGCTAGATCCAATTTTACTCTTTAGTAGTTGTTCATTCTGTTATGACGCAGAGGATTTTAGGCCTTCAGATAATTTTTGGTTTATGCAAAATGGCTTATCATCAAATTTCCTTGAAAAAATTGTGTTGAATGGAGGATAAAATTCTATGTTAAATTGTATTGAAGCAGTCTTTGGTCACTGATCTTTTGATTGACATGAAATAGTGTTGTAGAGTACTCATGTTGCTTTTAAGATTAGAATAACCATAAATAATTACACTTCTGTATCTACCATAATCATAATGTACTTCGAATATTGACATCATAAAGTAAAGACAGGATTTGTTTATTGACATCATAAAGTAATTAAACTTCTGTATCTACCATAATCATAATGTACTTCGAATATTGACATCATAAAGTAAAGACAGGATTTGTTTATTGACTTCTAAAGATACTTTCATCAGAACATGTTGCAGAAATCAACCACAACCTAGCTCAGATGTGATTCTTGAGGAAGGTGATGACAAGCTGGTTCACTTGATCAGGGAACTGCTCCTGAACAAAATGGCTTCCTTCAGGTATGTAGTTGATCTCCAGATCAGGAACAAAGTGCTTCAACGTGCCACTCCTCACATAGTTCTCCATTCCTGGAAACTTCAATGCATAGTCTTTTTCTCCCATGATCAGCAACACAGGAACCTCAATTTTCGGATCGGCAATGCCTGTTCCCCCATGCAATGTCCTACCAGAAGCAGAGTGGCATTGTCAGCACAATTTCAAAGGGTTTCATTCATTCATTCATATGCTAACTTTGGCAGTTCACCTGTCTGGCATTTGGAGAGGAAACTGAAACCCAGATTTCTTGTATAGAGCAATATAGGCATTGAGATCTTCCTCAGTGAACCACTGTGGCAAAGGAGTAGATGGGTCTGCAAGGTCCATGATCTCCTGTCCTTCCTCAGCTATAGGGATTTCACTCCTTGAGAATAGAATATAGATGGTGCGAATGAGTCTCTTGACATCGAATCGACCGAAATCTGCCTCTGCTTGACCTGGTTCCTACCAAAGAACATTAGAGCAAGTACAGAGATTGTATTAGATAAATTGCCTTGATAAAGTGTGGTTTGAGAGGAGCTGCATCAAGCTAATGAATCATGGCATTACCCACCACCGCAAGATGTAGAAGCCTTCAGGTAATGTGTTGTAGGACATGCCTTGGGACACAAAAGGCATTCCCAGGGTTACAACACCATGCACCCGATTTGGATGTTGCAGAGCAAAATCATATGCTGTTCTGGCCCCAAAGTCCTTTGCAACTATGAATACCTTCAAAAAAGGAACGTCTCCAATCATCATTGATTTGAATCCACTACTGGTCTACCAGTTCTACACTAAATTGAGCTGAAAAGAATCCAGTAGCAAAGAGGAACAACCTTGATCCGCTTATCGATGTGCATACGATACGAGAAGCTTTATTGCTTAAGCCAGAAAGGTACCTTGGAGATGGAGAGAAAATTGAGGATGGCTAGGAGATCCACAACGAGGTCCTCCCAGGTGGTTTTCTCTGGCTCTGAGGGCTGGGTGGAAAGGCCATAGCCGCAGAGATCAGGAGCGATGGCCTTGGATCCTGCCTTGGCAACTGCATTCATCTGGTGCCTCCAAGAGTGCCATATCTCTGGAAATCCATGGATGAAGAGCACAGCGCCCAATTCCCTACATTCAACAACACAGGAAGAGATTGATAGGAGTGAAAGTCCAAGGAAAAGTGTAACAGAAGAGAAAAAAATTAGCAGTCATAGCATTCACCAACCTTTTCCTACATGAGCTATGTGAAGGCTGAGGTTTCTAGCGTCCAGATAGGAGTGCCCCACCTTGTCCACCATCTTTCAGCTGTTCTTGCAGCTGTTTGCAGGGAGTTGACCTTCAACAATGTGTGTTGGATTGATCTATCTCTAAATCTCAGCAGTCACTCTCATTCTCAGCAGTCACCAGCACCAGAGCTCTCATGGAATCTGGAACCACTTATCTCTAATTCTTTCTGATGAGAAGAAAACAGGTGCAGACAAGTCGGTCCCCAGCAATTGAGCTTTTTCCATCTTAAACATTGGTGTTTATTGTCAAGGTTGATAAGATATTACCATGACTAGCTTTTAGGATTAACAAGTGTCTTCAAGAAGAAATAACTACAGTGAGTATTCGAGACTAAACTAGATTTTATTATTACAAGTTTTCAAAATTGCCAAACGACTTGAAGAAAAAAATATCGGGTGATTGCTGGACTTCATATGTTAGCATGCAGCATTCATATCCTGTCATTATAGAATTCCTGTTTGTAAAATCTGTCTGGCTCCTGCAGCAATTTTATTAATGATGTTTGACTTGAAGTTAAATCAAAGTATTGATCACCTGCAGAGCCTCAGTTCATTGTCTATTTTTACTCCTTTCTTGTTCCTCCTAGTATTAATAATCTCCAACCAGTAAACTATTATATTTTCTTATAAATTTCTCCTCATTGCAGAAGCGAGGCTGCAGAATCACCAGCACAAGTTAAGGCTGCAGAATCACCAGCACAAGCTATTTCGACGTTAATGACCAAGAAAGAATGAACAACAAAAGTTTTGGAATGTTCAAAGGTGATGGTAATAGGTTAAAGATCTCATCTTCTTTCCGGGTTTCCTGTTGGTTCTTCCAATATTTAAAAATTCTCTTGATTATACTGTTATGAGAATATTCATATGTGATATAAAGATAGAAGACCACTATTAGATTGGTCCTTAGTTAATCCTCATCAGCATCAAATAAGTCTAACTTTAGCCGTGTTAATCCTTATAAAACTATATTAGGATAATGGCCCTTGATACTTAAGCTAGTGTTAATAAGCAATTTGGATAATTATGTTATTTTTTAGATAAAACATTGTATATTATGAACGTACTTGGGAAGCCCTTTTGTAGTGGGCTTCAGGTGTCGTTACCTTTACAGTAAGCACTAGCCACAAAGATCATAGTGCATATTCCTTAGACTTAACTCTAGTCTTAGTGAGCCGAATTTGAGGCATATTAATGTTCGGCCCACTTTGCCACGTGGTGCTGATCTCACAATGGTGAGATGTCGACCACCTAGAGTTGAAATGTCGATTGCCTAATGCTAAGGTGTGTCTACTTGGTACCTTAGTGTCAACAAACTATTGTTAGGTGTCGATCCGCCTAGCGCTAAGGTTTTCGTCACATCATCATGCATCTATCATTGGTCCCCCCACTTGGCCTGTTGAGTGCAGGGAGGTCAAGTCAAGAAATGTCGTCTGATGGGTCACCGACACCGAGGTCCTCTTGGAGTCTATATGCATTTGGTCATTTCAGCTGTTTGCCCTCTTAATGTGCCTTTGGGCCAATTTGACCTCGCACTTTGTTGAAATGTGTCATTGGCCAATTTAGCCTTGCATGTTGTTGAAAGCTATGGGTTGATTCGTTCTCGCGTGTTGTCAGAACGCCTTATTGGCCGATTTGGTTTCGTGCATCGTTAAGATGTGTATGGGTCGATTTGACCTTGCATGCATCATCAAGATGCACCATGGGCTGATTCGACCTTCCACACATCATTGGATATTCACACATACAGTGTTCATGTGAGACTCTATTCCTATCTTCATCGATAGGCATGTGATTTCAGTTATTGCATGAAATTTGATAATATCTAGCTCCTAACATCCCATTGCAATGGTCTGATATCGAGTTGATGTGGTATGATTTGCAGCATTCACATGTCAATTGCTTGGATTGTGGGGGATTTAAAAAGATTGTAATGATAACTCAAATAATCTCTCAATCGCTTAGATTCACTATGTCATTGCCAATAGTCTTGATAGTGCCACATCGCCCTCCTCAAACTGTTCGAGTGCTCAAGGTGGCGAAAGTGTTGCCCTCACTAGGCATTTGTTGCCCCTTGCTCCAATTAATTTAGAGCATTCGGACCTCAAACTTCGGCTTTCATCTCAATCTTCAACAAAAGTTTGAATGTCGTCATCCTCCATAATCTCTTACAACTCTTAGGACTTGGATGGATTATTGATTCCATCATCACCCTCGATGTTAGTGATAAAAAACTTCTTCCTTAAAGGGGTTCAATCGCCTATGCCAAGGGAGGCTACTCCCTTGGGAGTGAATTTTTCAAGCGATAGAGCTCTGTCATCCGTGAACTTATTCAAATATGACTTTGTTGTGTTAGCTTCCCCCCGGATTATATTTGAGAGGTCTATCACATTCCAATAGAGTTCAAGCTTATTACTACTCAACCAAATAATTAACCCTATGAGTTGAGTTACTTCTTTTGCACTAGCATTAACGCACTGGAAGTAGGACTTTGCTTTCCTTCCACTCCTTTTTTTTATCAAGGCCTTTCATTACTGAAAGTTCTCACCGACCCAGATGGTTTCAAACTCCTGATGCTATCTCACGACATTCGTCGAGGAGTGTAGAAAGCTTTGCATTATCTTGACACTAACCTTGTTTCTCGCATGCTATAGCATGTGCTTCAAAGATTCAACTTCTTTTTTGCCTACGCTATCTATATATTCAAGAGGGCTCCAAACTTTGACGAAGAGTAGAAGAAGAGATTTTTTTTTATTTCTTCGAGGAAGTGGTGGTTGATCAACCTTACTTGGTCTATCTGAAAGTTCTCCAACATCGTCTCAAGGTTGCATGGGTAGGATGAGTAGTTAACTCCCATCCTTTAGATGAGTGAGAAGTGGCTATTGAGGACTTATTCTTGCATCTTGAAGTAAGGTGTTGACTTTCTTCTTCTTTTAATGTGTGGTGTTCATATTTAATTTTGTCTTTTTGCAGACATGGACCTCCGCAATAACATCATCCATGTCAATGCTACATGCTCTTCATTAAGGGTGCATCGAGAGGAGGTCAGGCAGGAGCATAGTCACCTTGTCATCAAGATGTGGACCTCCTTGGTCCCTAGATTAGGCACAAGCAACATTTGGGGCCTCCTTCGCCATCGCACTTGAGTCAACACCAATGGGAGAATAACATACCCTTTGTGACAAGTCGGGCTCCTCTTGTCCTAGCCAGGGGGGTCCCCACGAGTGGCCTCATCCTGCTCTATGGGAAGTCGACATGAAGATCATTACCCCAAACAATAGCAACAGCCCTTGCAGTCTCCATTAGAAGGACATAGAAGAGCAAGCTCTTGAGCACCCCATGGTAGCTCGTCACCTATGAATGCATTCAAGGTTCATCCAATTTGGTGGAACTCATACTGTTGCAAGTTGATGGGGTGGCCCAAACAAGGGGAAGGTGTAGTCAGCCCCTCCTGGAATCAAAGCATGTTGCACCTAAGGTTTGTGAAGGGCCATTATATGAGACCAATAAAGGACCTCAAGGTCGATGTGTACAAGCAGCTTGGTATGATAAGTGCATGATCTAATGGCCTTTCTTCTTTTCTCTCTTTTATATCCTTCTAACTCATCTCCCTTTATAGAATCATCATGTTTTCATGGTGATGATCGATAGAGCTCAGGACTCCTTAATCGCTATGACTCACCTACTCAAAGAGAACAAGGAACTAAAGAAGGAGCGGGATGAGGTAGCTGAGAGGGACCACTATTACGATAAGTTGGCCCGATTCTAGATCGGGTCAATGAGCTAGAGCATCAGATTAAGATAGGGAGGCATTTGGTCACGAAGCTTTATAACCAAGTTGAGGTCTACAAGCAATCAACCATAAGGCAAGGGCCATAAGAATCCAATTCAATGAGATGGCTATAAAAGCTGAAGTTGAGGTCGATGTTCTAAAGATCTAGCCATCTCCCTCCAACATGTCATAGAGGAGTTAGACAAAGAAACTTGAAGAAGAGGAGGCCAGCCAATTGGAGAGAGACGTGAGAGGGATAGCCAATTATAAGATATCTTGGGGATTCAAGAAGGGGTTTACTCAGTTGGGTACCAGCATTGAACTATATGATTCCATGCCCAATCAATGATCAAGTACCCCTCATTGGCATGAATGAAATTGATGACCACAACAAGTCCACAACTCTTACAATAGTCTATAACTCCTAGTCATTTGGTGGTCTAGGTCTATGATCAAAATTCATCATATTAGTTTATCAAATTTATTAATTAATTTTATCATCAAAATTTATTAAATATTAAGCATGAGGTTTAGATGATGTGCTAGAAGATTATCATGCCAAAAATTAGACATCAAACCCAAGGATTGATTGATGTGTTATAGAATGAACTTAGTGCTAAAGTTTCGAATATCATAATAAAAGGAACATATATCACATTGGAAGATCAAATGTCATAGCGAAGACAACGTGATAGAAGATTAAGTGATATATTGGGGATAAGGCAATATACTAGAGGCTTAGACGAAGGACGGTAAGATTGAAAGACATGTGAAAAGCTTCGATGTTGTACTGGATAAAGTTGCTAAGTTAAGATTTAGGTGATCTATAGGCTAATTTAAGTCACTGTAAGGCTAAATTAGAGCTCAAGCTATATTAGAGCATATACAACACATCTTGATGATATACATAACAGTTAGATAACAAAGGTGTACATCACACTAAAGGTGCATTCTCCTAATAGTAGATAGAGAGGAATATACTCTATAGAATGATTTTCTCCCAATAACAGATAGAGTGATATCCCTCACTTATTCAAGTGGAGACACATTTCTCTTAGTAGTTGATAGATGAACTATTTAACCATCACATCCAATGGCCCACTAATTTTTGAAGGAAATCACACTGCCTATCCTTGACAGGGATATATAGTTAACTATGATCATTCATTTACATTCATTCATTCATTCATACATACATCTAAGAAATAATATAATAAAATATTATGAAAAAATCTATTTGATGTATGATTTGCTAACCTATATTCATTGATAGCTCTATGAGGAACCCTAGCTCCTCTCACAAGTTACACTTTCAATGTAGATCATCTAACATATTCACATGTACTACATGATAACAATCACATTAATATTATTAATTTAATCTAAAAAAATAAAACTAATAATTATTTTTTAAATAAAAACTTTAAATAAAATTTTTAAGTTTATCAAATCATAAAGATATGAGGTATCACTCTTTCAATAGTGCTTAATAAACTAAAATCAAAATTAGAATAACCCAATTGACTTAAACCAAATTTAATTCAATTAAACATAATAAAACCAACCTTAAATCCTTATTGAATTGGTCTTGAATCAACCCTAGCCTAATCTAATTTAAATTTGATTTATTTTAATTAAATCAAGTATACTTGAATTAGTTAAGTTAGTATGGAATTATCCTGAACCAACTAGGACTAATCAAACCTATTTGATTCCATTAACTAATAAGCTTAAACCAATAAATGGAGAAAAAATTATATCATATTGCAAGTGCTAGTCTAGACTAAATCAATTCACTTGAGTTTTGGATGGGTCACGTGTGCCACACATGCTTTCAGGTAATAAGTTAGGTTAAGATACAATAGATTGGATAAAGGAGTAATGATATATCTAGTTCCAATGGCATAGCTTGGCGGGCCTTGCTTTTTGGGTTAGGTTGAGCCTCATTGTCATATCTTATATTTATAAAAATTATTATTTTACGATTTATAATTTACAAAGGACTCTTTTTTATCTTTTAATTTAAATCACTATCTTTACAATACTAAATATTTTTCTTAAAAAATTATATTTTCTTAGAAGGATCAAAAGTCTCCTCCACTTAGCTTTAGAATTATTACAAAATAGTAGGTTACTATAAAAATAAATATAGGATAAAAATACAATAATAATTACACATGCTAATTAGAACCTTCAAAAAATCATAAAAATAATCTTCAATATTTATGAAACATATACAAATGTCAATAATTTAATATAAAATGATAACATAGCAATTCATTATGAAACTCATGTATAAAAAAATATGATAATTCTTATGTAACAAATAAAATCATATATTAGTCACATGCAATATATCTGGATGACATACATAATAGTTATATAACTAAAGTGTATATCACACCGATTATGAACTCTGTTGAATCTTGGATTTTGATGATAAAATCAATTGATTAATTTTTTATCTAATCTATATGTTGAGAAAAGTGTGCAAGATTAACTACGATAGTGATGAAGGCATAAAGCCAAATGAAGTACCAAAGTCAAGATTGAATGATTTGTCGGGAGTCCGAAAGTTCGTCAGGTGTGTTGCCGGAATTTACCAAGAGTTCATCGGGAACTTGTCGAAGTGAACGTTAGAAGTTCGCCGGAGCTCGTAGAAAAGATTGAAGCTTACCAAAGAAGCTCGTAGAAACTCACTAAGTAGATCGTTATAAAGTCTAGGAGCTTGTCGGGAGTCCATTGGAAGATTGCCGAGAGTTCATTGGAAGTCCGTCGGAAGATTGTCGGAAGCTCATTGGAAGCAAATTTAGACTTATCAGACTTGTTTATTTTAGTATATGCTTTAAATATCATAGTTAGCATGTAATTAGAGTTAGGTTTAGGAGGTAATTCCACTAACTCTGTTATGGGCAAACTAGGCTTGTAATTGGACTAGTTTGGACTAGACTCATGGTCTAAACAGAGCGGTGGAACCACCCATGGCTCAGTCTCCCAAGTGTTTGGGTGGTGGTACTGCCAAGCAATTATTAACTGCCAAGTGATGGTACCATCAGACTGGGCCGTGGTACCACCCAGTTCCAGTAGCTAGGATTTTGTTTGGCAGAAGTACCACTAGATTGGGCGGTGGTACTGTTAGACTGGGCGGTGGTACCGCCTAGTATCAAAGTCAACTAGTGGTAGTACCGCTAGTACCCCGGAAATCTGGATGAGATTTTTTTTTACTCCATTTTTGAAGCTAATTAAGACATATAAATACCCCTTACTTCTCAGCTGTTTGGACATAGAGAAGTAAACAAAAAGAACTGAGACTATAGTGAATTTGCTTGTAAAAAGTTGAGAGTTCACCTCCATTGATAAGTGTTATAAGTTTGTAAAAGGAGAGTGAGCCACTTGTAAAAAGTTTTGTAAATGGGTGATTGATCTTTGCCCTTGAAGAAAAATCAATAGTGGAAGCTGGTGACCTCATCGAAGGAGGTATCGAGAATTGATGTAGGTCGGATGATCGAACCACTATAAAATTGGTGTGTTCTCTTCTTGTTGCATACTTTAATTTTACTACATATCGTCTTTACCTAATTGCAACTGCCCAACTTCTTCTTCTCTACTCACTTATGAACTTATTCAAGTTAAACGTCTTTCCAGAACGTGTTTTCGTGAACAAAATATTTTCAACGTATGAACTTTTTCGAAATCGCCACCTCCCCCCTCCTCTTAGTGTCGTTCTTAATCCTAACATACTATCTTAATAACAAATGGAAAGATAATTTATAGAATGGTTTCCTCCCAATAGTGGATGAAAAGAACCTATATCGCACTTCCAAATATGAAAAGACTGGTATCCCTCACCTGCCAAAGTAAAGACATGCTCCTTCCAATAGTGGATAGAGAAATCACCTAGTTGCCATGTTTAATGGCCTACTAATCTTCGAAGGGAATTGCTCTATCTTCCCTTGGTAGGGATACATAATCAATCATGATCATTAATTTATATTTATGCATACATGTATCTAAGAAGTAATATGATAAAATATTATGAGAGATCATGCTTAATGTATGACCTACTAGACTATGTTCATTAGTAGCACTGTATTCTGATGGACTCGTTACTTCTTCTATAGACTATACTTCTAATATGAATCACTCAATATAGCCACATATACTACATGATACAATCACATAAATATTATTAATTTAATTTTTAAAAATAAAAAAACTAATAATCAATTTCAAATGATAGTTTTAGTTAAAACTTTTAAGTTTATCAAATCATAAAGTTATGAAACATTAATCTCTCAAAAGTCCTCAATAAACTATAACTCTAATTGGAATAGCCTAATATAATCACCCTAGACTAGTTTAATTTAGATTTGATTGATTTCAATTAGAACAAGCAGACTTGAACTAGTCAAATTGGTTTGGAATCATCCTAAGCTGACTTGAGCCAATCAAACTTGTTTGATTTAGTCAACTAATGAGCTCAGACTTATAAAGGAAAAAAATAATTTATATGGTATAGTGTTAGTCCAAACCGAATCGACTTGCCTAAGCCTTAGATGGGTTACATGTGCTGCACATGCTTATCCTAGGTAACTAATTGGACTGAGGTACAATGGATTAGATAAAAATATGGCGATGTTTCTAGTGCTAGTTGCATAATTAGATGGGTCTAACTTTGTGGGTTGTGCTGAGCCTCACTCACAAGTTGGGCTAAGTTTTACAATTAAGTTGGGCCACACTTAGCTCACGGGTTAGGTTATGAGCTAAGTTATGCTTGGCCATATGAATTGGATTATACTTGGTCATATGGATTACGTCGTATCTGAGTATATAGGCTGGGTTATGCTTGGTCACTTAAAGTGGGTTATGCTTGACTATATGGTTAAGTCATACCTGGCTATATGGTTTGAAACATACTTAGTCATATGAGCTGAGTTATGCCTAACCACATGTACTAAGTCATATCTAACCACGGGCTAGTTTGGCTAATCAACTTAAGTCAAACCCTAATTTAATCTCTCTTATTATATTAGATTTTAATATTTTTAATAGCACTTTAAAATATTATAAAATAATAATTAATCTTAAATTTATTTCATGAATTAAGTAATTTAGATTGATGATTCTAAATTTAAAACTAATTAAGTCATAAAAATTCATACGTCTTTTCTCGAAACATAACTATGTCAAATTAAATAAATTAGAATTATTATTAAATTAAATAATCATTCTAACATCATAGTTTAATGATCATTATTTATTAATCATAAATTTTAAAATTATAATACTAATATACATCACATAAATTATAATAATTCTAATATTAGATATTTTAAAATATAAATAAAAGTTTATAAAAAAATGAAAGATCTTACCTTTCCTCGGAGATCCTGGAATCCTATCCTAAATCCTCTCCCTATAAAGCTCGATGAGTAATGAGGTAGTGGGAGTTTCCTTTGTTTAGGAGAAAATGAGTTTTTTCTTAAAGATAAATAATAATTTAGTTTTAGCTTACTTTCCCACACAAAGATAGAATTATAATATATATTTCACACAAAAAAGAATTTAAACTATTTACTTTCTAAAAATCATATTACTCATTAGAAAATAAATTAATTAATAATTTAATTAACTAAATTCTTAACTTGTCCACTTGATTAAGGAAATTAATTTTAATCATTTCCTTAATAATAATACACAAGTCAATAATTTAAATAAAGAAACATATTATTTATGATAATTTGATTTATGTTAATGGAGAAAAAAATCAATGGTGATTACACTCACTTATGAGTGGGGTTGTGCTTTACCACTAAACTGAGCCATGCTTGGCTCATGAGTTAGATTATGTCTAGCCACATGGGTTGGGTCATGCCCGGTTACTTGGATTGGGTAGTGCCGAGGCATATGAGTTGGATCGTGCATGGTCGCATGAGTTTAGTCATGCTTGGTTACATGAGTTTAGTCGTGCTTGGTCACATGAGTTATGTCATATCTGACTACATATGTTTGGTCATGCTTAGCCACATGGGCTGAACTATACTTGGCCACATAGGTTGAGTCCTGCTTGATCACATAGGTTGGGTCATATCTAACTACATTGGTTAGACTATAATTGACTACATAAGCTAGATAATGCCTCACCATATATGCTAGGTTATACTTGGTCACATGAGTTAGTCTGGCTAATCAATTTAACTCAAGTCAAATCTTAATTTGATCCCTCTTATTAAATTAGATTTTAATATTTTTAGAAGTATTTTAAAATATTATAAAATAATAATTAAATTTAAATATACTTTTTTTTCATAAATTAACTAATTTAGATTTATAATTCCAAATTTAAAACTACTTAAATCATAGAAGCTCACACCTAATTTCTTGAGACATAAATATGTCCAATTAAATGAATTAAAACTATTATTAATTAACTAATTATTTTATCATTATAATTAAATGGTTATTATTTATTAATCATAAAATTTTAAAATTAAAATATTATTATGAATCACATAAATTGTAATAATTATAATAACAAAGATTTTAAAATATAAATAAAAACTGATAAGAAAAGAATATAAGATTTTACATCACATTGGAATCCTTTCCTCATAAAATCTCTCTCCTAAATCCTTCACTACTAACATTTGTGAGGAATAAACAAAGGAGAGCCCCATTTATATAGAAGAAGATAAGTTCTCCTTGAAACGTAAGTAATAATTTAATTTTTATTTTTATTTTACTTTCACATACAAAGATACAATTGTAATATTTAGTTTTTATGGTTCACACATAAAAATAAATTTGAACTGTTTACTTTCTAAAAATCATATCACTCATTAGGAAATAAATTTATTCTTAATTTAATTAATTATTAAAATTTTTAACTTATTCACATGATTATAAAAATTAATTTTAATCATTTCCTTAACCATACTACACAAATAAGGAAGTCAATAATTTAAATAAAGTAATACATTATGATGGTAATTAATTTATATTAAGAAAAAAAAATCATTAGTGAATACATTCCTCCCCACTTAACAAAAATTTGATCCTTAAATTTAATATGAAAAATGATATTAATTCAACATAGTTCACTCTTTAAATACTAAGTCAAATGATAAATCTAAATCAACTTAAAAATATGTAAATGTAAATGTGCCACATGAAAACTTTAACTAGAAAGATGTGTTTTTTAATTTTTTAGCACAAAATATATAAGAAATTGATGAAACTCATTCAATAAATTCGGTTTTAGCATGATAATTAACAAGCATATCAAAATATACATCCAATAAATCATTATAATTTTTAAATTATAAAATTAATTGGTTGTTGATATAAAATAAAATTTGAGGCTACATGTGCAACTCAACAAACAAAAGCAAATAAAAGGATGAAAATTTTATCCAACGATTAAACATGTATTTTTAATAATTCTAAATGACTTATATATTATATATCTCAAAGAATTAATATTATATTTAATCTTCATTACATCTCATCATTGCATTAGATGAATGGAAATATAATAATTGATTTGACACTTATTAAATCAAAACTCCATTCAAATTAGTTACACATATAATTAAATTTAAATATATCAAATTTATGCAATTACAAAAGGACGTATATTATTAATGTCAAGAATAACTTCATTTATAAGAAGCATCCTAACACGTCAAATTTAACACAATTTCAAGAATAATATTTGATTAAAAAATTATGCAATTTAATTTATATATTTATAAAAGACCCTATAAAATTTTTGTATTAAAAATTTATCAAAATTTTTACATTTGAGAAAATAATTGATACCTATTATCTATGATCAATAAAACTAGACATGTTAACTACAAATATTCATAATAATGTAAGACTAAAGTGAGCAAGAAAAATCAATTATTGACCTAAAAACCACATAATAAATAACAAATATATTCTTTTAATTTTTTTATTAAATTTATCATATTCATAATTATATACAAGAATAATATTCTACGGCAAAGGGTAACAATATTCATAAAGTAATATGTCAAAATGTAATAAAAATTATGTCAATTTATTTCATGCATAATCTACTTAAAATTTATAATGATATTATATTAAGGAATTCTAGGTCCCCAATGTGAATAAACTATGGTAGAACTAAGAAAATACTATAAGACTCATCCAATAAACTTAAAAATCTAAATATTTTATAGTCAACATAAGCATCGTATAATATTTCTAGTCAGATTATCAAATTATTATTTTTAAGTATTAGATATAAATCTAACTAAGCCAATTGATATTTATTTATTTATTTATTCTAAATACATCTTTAAAAAGAAATAATATATTTTATAATCTAATTAACAACTCTTAATTATATTTTAAAAAGTGGATGAGAGTCTTATAACAAAATTATATCTAAAATGTAAAACTTTATAAGAGTTTCCACAATAAAATATTATAATATTTATTATAATTTAGAGAAAATATACTAAAAATTTGACCTTTTACTTACTAATCTCAGTTCAAATCATTTAATGAGACTCCCTGAATAATAACTTTTCATTAATTATATCTAACAATAAATCATATTTAGCTCAATAAGATGATATTAATTTCTTAAAATTATGCTTTAGTTATACTACTATGTCTTCCCAAAATAAACTAATTAGATCATCTAATATTCTAATCCTAGAATCTCATATTTCAACAAGTCCTCAAAACCATGTTATGACCGAACTTGATAAGATAATTGGTCTATTTGTAAAAGTGTTCAAGCTAAAGTTGTTAGTAACACACTGATCAAACCCTTAAAATTCTTAGTCTTACACATTTTTGAAATTGGACTAGTCGAGGTGTTGCAAACTCTCCTACTTAAAGACTTGACATCCTCGTTAATCCTCGGTATAGCCCAAATCAAATTTTAACCTAGTGTATATAAAACATAGCCCAATAGTAGCTCTATGCCATGACGTTTCCTTTAATCGAATCCATGAGTAGTAATTTTATACTTGAGCTCTCTCACTATACCCTAATATTAGGTGGGTTTTGATATTATTAAATTATCACATCTCAGATTTATAAAAAAATAAATCATCATTTCATTATTCATAATTTATTAAAAAAACTTTTTTTTATCTTTGAACTCAAATCTCTATTTTTAAAATATTAAATATTTTTAACTAAAAAAAGAATCAAATGTTTGTAGTAAGGTCGTAAGTGATAAAAAACAAAGTTTCCTCCACCTAGATTTCATATCTATTATAAAGTAGTAGGTTACTCAAAAATAAATATAAGATAAAAATACATTCACAACGACACATACTAGTAGAAACCTTCAAAAAATTATAAAAATAAACTTTAATATTCAAGAAATATATATAGATATCAATAATTTAATATGAAATGATAACACAGTAGTTCATTATGATCTTATATATTAAAAAATAATAATAATTTTATTTAGTAAATAAAATCATGCATTAGTCATATACAACATGTTAGATAACAAATATGTACATCACACCCAATGGTACACTTTTCTAATAATGGATGGAGAGGCATACTCTACGAGATGGATTCCTCCCAATAACATATGAAAAGAACTCATATCGCACTTCCAATAGTAACTAGAGTGATATCCCTCACCCACCCAAGTAGGGACATGTTCCTCTTAACAACGGATAGAGGAACCTTCTGACCATCACATTTGATGACCCACTAATTCTTAAAAGAAATCACCCTATCTACCCTCGATATGAATACATAGTCAACCATGTTCATTAATTTATATTGATCCATTCACCAAGAAGTAAAATAATAAAATATTATGAGGGACCATGCTTAATGTATGACCTACTAGACTGTCCATTAGTGGTTCTGCACTGTGATGGACCCATAGCTCCTTTCATAGGTTGTACTTCTGATATAGATCACTTTGCATAATTACATATACTACATTGTATTAATCATATTAATATAATCAATTTAATCTAAAAATAAGGAGAAAACTAATGATCATTTCTAAATAACACTTTCAAATAACAAATTTAAGTTCATCAAATCAGAAAGACATGAGGCATCAATTACTCGATAATCCTCAATCAACTAGAATCCTAATTATAATAGCTCAATCGTCTTGAACTAAACTCAATTCAATTAGGACCTAACAAAACTAACTTTAAATCTTTATAGAACAGATCTAGAATCACTCTAGACTAATCTAATTTGGATTTGAATTATTTCAATTAGGTCAAATAGGCTTGAACAAGTTAAGTTGGTCAAAAATCATACTAAATCAACTTGGACTAATTAAACCTAACTGATTCAATCAACTAACAAGCTCAAACCAATAAAAGGAGAGAAAATTGGACTATATTGTATAGTGACAACCTAAACCGAACTGTAGGGTTGAGTTGAGGTACAATTAGTTTGTTAAAGAGGCGATGTGTCTAACACTAGTCGCGTAGTTGGGTAGGTCTAGATTCATGGGTTGGACTAAGCTTCACTCACGAATTGGGCTAAGCCTTATTATTGGATTTGATCATACTTAACTCATAGGTTAGGTTGTAACTA
Source organism: Musa beccarii (assembly GCA_024322285.1). Taxonomy (NCBI): domain Eukaryota; kingdom Viridiplantae; phylum Streptophyta; class Magnoliopsida; order Zingiberales; family Musaceae; genus Musa; species Musa beccarii. The sequence goes on along the minus strand of CM044396.1, from coordinate 11,488,557 downwards.
GTCATATGAGTTAAATTATACTTGACCATATAAGATAAGTTATGCCTGACCACATAAGCTATACTATGCTTGGCCACATGAGTTACGTTGTACTTGGTTATTGGGTTGGGTCATGCCTGACCACATGAGTTAAACTATACTTTATCACATGGGTTAAGGCATGTCTAACCATATGGACTGGATCATACTTGATAATATGTGCTGGGTTATGTTTGACCATATGAGCTGAGTTATACTTGGTCACATAGGCTAAGTCATGTTTTACCACATAAGCTGAGTTATATCTAATCATATGAGTTGGCTCATGTCTCACCACATGGGTTAGACCATACTTGATTATAGGGGTTGCGTTATACCTGATTGCTATATGAGCTGGTCTAGCCAATCAACTTAACTCAAGTCATATCTCAATTTGATCCATTTTATTAAATTAGATTTTAATATTTTTAAAAATATTTTAAAATATTATAATATAATAATTAATCTCAAATACATTTTTTTCATAAATTAACTAATTTAGATTTATGATTTCAAATTTAAAACTAATTAGACCATAGAAAATCATACATAATTCCTTGAAATATAAATATGCCTAACTAACTAAATTACAATTATTATTAAATTAACTAATCATTCTAATATGATAATTCAATGATAAGTATTTATTAATCATAAAATTTTAAAATTAAAATATTATTATGCATTACATAAATTATAATAATTTTAATATCAAAGATTTTAAAATATAAATAAAATCTTTATATCTCTTCAGGAACTCTCTCCTCGAATCCTCTCCTAATCCTCCCACTACTAGGTTCGATGAGGAATGAAGAAGGGGGAGCTCCCTTTATATAGGAGAAGATAAACTCTCCTCAAAATGTAAGTAATAATTTTATTTTATTTTCACACACAAAAATAGAATTATAATACTCATTTCTTATGTGAACACACACAAAAATAGAATTTAAACTATTTATTTTCTAAAAATTACATCACTCAATAGAAAATAAATTAATTAATAATTTAATTGATTAATAATATTTTTAACTTGTCCACATTATTAAGAAAATTAATTTTAATCATTTCCTTAACTATACTACACAAATAAGGAAGTTAATAATTTAAATAAAGTAACATATTATTTATGATAATTAATTTATTTTAAAAAAGAAAAAAATATCGATGATTACATGTCAAAACCTTTTGCATTTAATGATAGCTCCACAAAATTATAGAGAGTTTATCCACCCATCTCCAAACCCTTAAAATAGCTCGATTATTGATTTCAGTCTAACCATTTTATCTAAGGGTGAGTAACCGAGTTAAATCTTTGCTATATATGGAATGACCTGTAAAATTTTTTAAACTTGATGTTATTGAACTATGTGCTATTGTTAACATTTATGATATTTGGGATACTAAATCGTGAGATAATATTCTTTTGGATAAATCCTTCAAATTGCTTTACTGAAATGATGGTTGTTAACTCTAATATTGGTTGTTTGACAAACCAAGGGGAGAATGATGCAACCTAATTCAGACCCGACGATGAGTGATGTAAATCTATTACTGAGATCTAGATGTGGCTCGAGTTCCAAAGTGTCATTGGATAGTTGAGGAAAGCTCTAGTTTTGAGATACTGTATAAGACCTCCCGTTCAAGTAAACTCAAGTGAGATAGTTACTGCTTCGCCTTTATTTATACTTCTTTGCTCTTATGTCTCCACAGTCACTTTTCCTACAGGATTCACTAAAGACTTTTAAGCTTTTGTCTCACATGTCCTTAGTAAGTCAAAGTCTAGTTAACAGAGCTTCACACTCAATTTTATTTTTGGTGACTTTAAATCTAAATCTAAATCTGAATCGAAGAGTATGCTCAAATATCTCCGCATCTGGGCTTTGAAGAATGAGTCCTATCCTCCTTGTGGTAGTTGTTAACCCATCTAAAGGTAGAATCCATGATTGGGTGTTGACCAACGGCTCATCTAGCATGTTCATTTCGGTCATAAAGTCGGAAAGGGTTTGGGCCTTCATAGTTGTTTGCGGGTGCTAGGATATCTTGAATTCGTTGAGTTCTACTAACCATTTCAAGAGTTGACTCGTTGTATTAGGTTTTGAGAGCTTTTGCTGTATTTGTTGGTTTGGCATAACAATGATATGATGAGTTTGAAAGTATAGTCTAAGTTTTCTTACTACTAGGAACAATGCATAGGCGAGCTTCTTAAAGTTGGGGTACCAAGTCTCAACATCCTACAGGACATGACTAGTGTAATAAATTGACCTTAGTGTTTGGTCCTCCCCCCTAATTAATATCAAACTCACCATCGAGAGAGTTTCATATAGTTACAACCATAATGCTTCTCCAGGGAGGGAGGGGACTTGAGAGTTGGGGGATGGTGTTGTTAGGTATTTCTTGAGTTGTTCAAATGCTATCTAACACCATTCGATCTATTAAAAATCCTTTGGCCACTTTAAGGTTTCGAAGAATTTCAAACATTAATCTTTGACCCTCAAGAGAAAATGACTTAGTGCAACAATCTAACTTGTTAAATTATTGTACTTCTCTAATGGAGGTTGGCAGTTTCACGTTGAGAATGGCTTGAACTTTCTAGGGATTAGCATCAATTCCTTTCTTATGAACCATGAAGCCAAGAAATTTACCTAAGTTGGCCTCGAACGCATACTTGGAAAGATTCAGTCGTTTTTGTGAGTTGTAAAAGCTTTTTAAATATTAGCCAGATGGGTATCAGACATTCAGCTCTTGGCCAACATATCACCTATATACACCTCCGTATTGTTTCCTATTTGAGGTTGGAACATCTTGTTGATCATTATTTGATAAGTAGCTCCGGCACTTTTAAGCCCAAAAGGCATGACTTTATAATAATATGTCTTAGTTAATGATGAATAATTTAAGCTCCTCATCTTGTGAGATAATTTTTATTTGATTATAATCTAAGAATACATCCATGAAAGTTAGAAATTCATGACCAAAGGTTGAATCGACCAATTAGTTGATCCAAGGTAGAGAAAAGCTATTCTTCCAATAAGCTTTATTGAAATCAATGTAATCAACACACATGTGCCACCTTCTATTATTTTTCTTTGCAAGCACAAAATTGGCAAACCATTTTAGGTAATAAACCTAGTGAGTAAAATCAACATACAATAATTTATTTACTTTTTCCTCTATTGCTGTTTGTCACTCGAGAGCAAATCTTCAAGGCTTCTATCGAATCAGTCGACAGTCTGAGTTGATGTTGAATTGGTGTTGTGCTATAGATCGATCAATCCCCGGCATGTCACTTGAAGACTAGGCGAAGACTTTAGAGTTGAAACGCATGAAGTTAATGAGCTCGGTCTTCTTCTTTGACATTGTCAAGCCGATCTTGATAGTCCGATCGGGCCTAACAGAATCTTAAGGGACCTTATCGAGGGGCTTACTAACCTTGGGATGCGGCATCGAAGGTGTTTGCTCCCCCGGGTCCAACCATCAAATAGCATTATCTGAACTCCCATGTATTGCTCTTGAGTTTCTCAATCCCTGAGGTAGTGGAAAACTTCAACATTATATAATCAGTAAAGATGACCGCCTGAAGCAGGTTAAGAGTCGGATGCCCAACGATAACATTATATGTAGACAACACATTTGCCATTGGGGATTTGGTCTTTACTATTTTTGAATAATGGCATAAAGGTTAGTCATTCCTAGTGGTGTAATGGAATCTCCGGTGAAACCTATGAGGAGGTAACGAAATCAGTTGCATGTTTTCGTAGTTAGTTTGATCTTTAGAAGGCTTCACAACACAGGATGTTGACAAAGCATCTTGTATCAATCATGATCTTTTTTACAAGTGCATTAATGATCCTGAATAAGATGACCAGGGCATTATCGTGCTCGGGGTCTAAGTGTTCAGCGTCCTCCTTCTTAAACACAATGGGAGGATCTCGATTAAAATGAAATCTTTTAATTTGAGACTCCTTGTCATAAGTTTTGCTGGATGAAGCACTAGTTTCTTTTGGTATTGAACCGCCAATGATCACATTGTGGTCTTGGGGATGTCTCTTGAGCCCGTGTAAGGTACTTGTTGAGGTGTCCCCTCTAAATCAATTCATCGATTTGTTATTTCATATTCTGGCAATCTTTAGTATCGTGCCCATGATCCTGATAAAACCAATAATACTTCAATTGATTTCTTCTTCTTGTTGGTGGGGCGAGGCATTCGAAGGAGTCCCTTCTCCCGTATTTGTATGAATACCTTAATATGGGATGTGTTTAGCAGGTGTGAACACCTAACGAGGAGGGACTCGGTCACCATCAGTCCGTCATTATAGAGCCGCTCAAGAGGATTCGATCGATGAATTCTTTCTTGCCTAACCGGTTTCTTTGGCTCCACTTTTTTCTATCTAGAGCTGATGGACTCGACCAAGATGAGCTGATTGGCTTCTTGTGATAATTCTGGGAAGGCTACTGGAGGTTGAGTGATGACCTTATGGAAAAATCTACATGGTTGAAGGCCACCCATGTATGCATTGATGATAACGGATCGAAGACCATTCTCACCTCAATCTCTGCGTATAGTTTGTCAGTGATTCTTTTTCCTCTTGACATATAATAGAAAGGGATGTCATAGGTTTTCTTGGGAGCTTGTAACTAATAAAGTTTGAGTTCAAACTCGATTCAGCAGGCGTCTTAGTGAATCACTTCCGTGTTGATCCCCAAAAGATTGTATGGAAAGTCTGACAAATGGAGGAGTCAATGGTGCTATAAAATGTCATTTAAGAAGTGAATGCTATCACATTTGAATTAGATTTTCTATCCAGATCTAAAGCAGGTAGGTGGAATCCCTGTGGTATGGGTTCTTCTACAATGCTCCTGATGAAAGGAGAGCACAGGTGGAGCCCAACCTTAGGTTGCTTCCCCTTCCTGATCTCCTGTTAGGTATCCTCCGGCGTTTGATCCATCTTATAGAGACGGTCTGGTACATCAAGTGGAGCCCGACAGACTCTCGAGGCACCTTGGGCTCTTACCAGGGATTTTGAGCTGGCTTGATCGAAGGAGATTGAGCTTCTCGAGGTGCGTCAACCGGAGGGATCGGGACTCTACCACAATGCTTGAGACCAGAGCGAGTGGTGGAATTAGAGCTCCACCTATTATGCTAATCGGCAAGCTAGGGAAGATTGCAAGACCATTTAAAATTTGCGCTTGTCGAGTCAAATTGTGCGAGGTTTCAATAGGGACAATCTCGGTGGGGGCTGGTGGAGCTTGTTGAGCGAGTGATAGTATGTTGGCCATCGTATATGGAAAAAATCGGCAAAAGGCTAAGGGTTCGAGCATTGGAGATTGTGGTTGGTACGACCATTGAGCCAGGAATGCTCGGGCTGGGAGAGCTTGAGCGATGAGGTTCGAGAGTGTGGGAGTTGACAGATTTAGGTCCTCTTGATTCATCTATAAGACGAGCCAACATGATTTCCTAGGGACATAGTGAAGACCCTCTTAGTGCAAGTCACATTTTGATTATCCAATCTAAAAGCTAATTCAGGGTCAACCAAGTTCCTTTCGACTTAACTTCAAGTTAAACCCTGTTGATATTAGACAAGTCTGACTCCAATTCAAATAATTCAACTAGTCTTTTAAGATAGAAGATTGTGTACTATGAATGTACCTGAGAAACCCTTTCATAGCGGTTCCCAACTGTCGTTACCTCCGTGGTGCTGACCATAAAGACGGTGCTGTGCGTTCCTCAGACTCGACTCCGGTCTTGATGTGCCCAAATCCGAAACGTAATAACCTTTGATCGCACTGCCATGTGGTGCTGATCCAATAATGGTGAGGTTTCGGTAGCTGATGGAGCAGGCGGAGGCCGGCGTGGCCTGTTGTCATTGGAAGCCCATCGGCTTGTACAGGGTCTGTGGTCACGTGCTTTATGTGGGTGCCGCAATCAATATGGTCCACTGGGGCCCATCGTCGATGGCCATGACACCGGCAAGGCATATAATAATTTATATTAGATGGATAGGGTTCGGACATCGAAGGGGGAGGCGAGGTGGGGGGCGTAGGAGAGCTGGGGGTCGGTGGAAACCCTAAATCGTCGTCGCGGCCACAAGAGGTCGGTATCTTTCGTAATCCGTTCCCTTTCGTCAGAGGGGAAGAGGGAGGGCGCGTGAGCTGAGGGGACAATTCGTTCTTTTTCTGGAGAATCTTAGTTGTTGTGGAGATCTCCTTTTTCCTCAATTTGGTAGGGAGGGAAAATTTTGTCATTGGATTGTTCGAACTATGGGCGATGCTAGACACCGTAGCTGTTTATGTCTTCCTAAAATTGATCTGGAGATGAAGAGGGAGGGCGCATCTGAAGTGAAAAATTGTTTCTGGATTACGATCAGGTCTCTTTTTTCGTTGATGAGATCCGTTTAGGTTTGATTGCATGGGAGGGGAAAAAGATAATCTTTGTGGTTCTTTGGACAATTTAGTAGTGAAGGGCATTATGGAGATCTAGGTTGTTATTTAATCTGTGAGGACGACACTATCAATTTTGGTCTTTTTTAATTTTATGGATGTACCGGTGATTCGACACTTCTTGGAGATCTAGGTTTTTTTATGTAGATTTGTGTGGATAATTTTATTTGCTAAAGTTTACAACGCTGACTGATTAGCAAATAAATTTCTTGGATCTGGAAATCTTTTTTTTCAACTTGATTTGAGTTTTCTGAGGGAGAGGATCATCAATATTTGGTATTTAATACCATCAAATAAAGCCTAAACACTTTTGCAGTTAGCTTTATATATAATATATTACATGCTGTATGTGTTACATTTCACATTTGTTGTAGCTTTCTTTGATGAATTTTTAGGTGAATGTTTATTCCATCTCTTTGGCTTCTTCCAGAACATACACATACAGTATTTGGTTTTATGCTGATTCTTCTCTAAGTAAGATATAAAAGGTGTTGTCGAACAAGGGGTTAGTCAGAATTCTGGATTGTGTTCCTTAGATGACTTGGGACATCATTGTTGTTAATGACTGAAGTAAGGCAAAAAGCTGAAATGGTGTTTAAAAATTGGTGGGATCATGGGCAGCAATGCACTAGTAGTGTGGGGAGACCTCCCTTATGGCATACAAATTTGGTTTCTTTTCTCTTTTCTGGAAGGACAGCATTGGTGGTTCTTTTTGGACTTATGGAGATGTCTATCGATGTGTGGTTTTGTGGTGGACAGGGAGGAAGGTGTTGGTGGTGGTGGCAGTGGTGGTAGTGGTGGTGGTTTTTGTTGTGCTGGTGTAGATCGACGGCAACCATTGACGTTGAAGAAACAGGTCTGAAGATGAGCGAAGCCAGCCGTAGCCCTCCTAGGGATCGCAAGATCCGGACTGAACGGGTGTCACATCGTGATGCACCATATAGGAGGGATTTCCGCCGTGGCTCAAGGTTTCTGATAGTTTCGCTTCTCAGTTTTATGTATGCCATATATTTTCTATGCCTAACATGACAACCATAGTTAATGCATTTCAGATTTCTTGTATATTTTGTGACACCTTCATCATACAGCATGCTTATTATTGTGATACTCAGCATTCCATAGTGATACATAAATTGATCATTGTCATAGACATGGTGCTTTTTGTTCTCCCCAAGAGGACTGTCTCGTATTAATTTAGAAATTGCTATGCTGAATGTATATATCTGCTTGCCATAATAAATATCCAATGGGGCTAGGAATGTTTCTTAGTCTTTTCTGACCAAAGATGCCTAGTTTATGCTAATTCAACAGTTTGCTTCCCCAACCATCAGTAGCTTGTGTTTCATACTTTAATGATCATGTTGATGGTTTACTTGTGTATGCAAAATACCAAAATACCATATAAATTATTGTTGGTTGCTTTTCACAGTGCATTTCTGTGTGTACATTTTGACATCTGGTTGATATATACTAGTATAGAACAAATAATAAATAGCTCATAAGATGGTCTGAACCAAAATTAGTTTATTATTTGATGTATATGTTGGTAAGAACCATAATTTATTGTTGTGACAGTTATTTGGCTCATAGTGGAGTATAAGTGTGTCTAAAGGATGACTGCAAATGCACCTGTTACTCAGATCATTTAGTTAAGAGTAATGGTGCACTATTAAATTGACTGTTAGAAAAAACATTAAAAGGGATTTGACTAGGAATATTGTCCTCGATAGAGCTTAATTTTAAGAAAACGCATCTCTATGTAGTTGATCCCAATTGTTGAGAACTATGGTCTTTTGCTGCTTCTGTTTTTGCTGTGTTAGAGAAAAAACAAACACACAGTATTTGATGGCCTTGAGCAGACTAAAGGTTTTGCTCTTACTGCAGCTCAATGGCAGGAAAGGTCCTGTGCACAATAGATTGGATAAATGGTTTTCTTTTTCCCTTTCATCTTTCATATATTTATTTGGTATGAACATGTATGGTACAAGATTGTGATATCTGTATGTCATGTAGTAAGTGAATGAAAGTTGAATTTAATCAAAATAAAAAATGTGGATACAAGATATACATTATATCTTAAGTTAAAATGGTTGTTTATTATTTCTGGCTAAAAATTTAGTTATGCTAAATGAAATCATGCTTGAAATGCTATGTGCCTGAACGGTGCACTCGCTGTAAAATTTAGCTTATTTGCAGCTTTGCTTAGATATTTGATGCTTCGAAAAGGAACCACAATTCAAGCTATTCACGGGAACTTCCTATGGTCCAAAGTACTATCTAACGAGTCATCAACCACCAAGTTGCTTTTCTGGGTTTTATTTTCTGTTGCTGAATTTTTACTTTTAACAACAGGTTCGTAGTAATTGCAGAAAATACTATGATATCTTTGTTGTACATTTTGATGTGGTAGAGACTGTTAACTAGAAGTTAAAAGATAACTTTCACTGATATCTTAAATAAAAGCATCCTTTATTTACAGGATAATTTGACCATTGTCTTCATGTTTTAGGAACCTGCACCAATATTACAAACCTTTTCTTTATATATATTTATAGATATTTTTCCCTCCTCTTTCATTGCTTCAATCATTGGCATTTATTTTCTCAATTCCCCTGTCTATCTCTGTTTTGTGCTGTTGTTGTTGCCACCCTACTTCCTTCTCTTAATACTTTTAACTGTCTGAATGGTAATGCATGATAGAAAATCCTCTTTCTTGAGTTCCCTAATCTTTAGAATTCTTTTCATATTGTCATACGGTTCAATGTGAAGCTTGCCCTCTCTTATGGTATTTGGCTCTGGGATATTAATTGGTGTATTGAGTATTTGGCTTATTTTTGCATGAAAGAATACAATGTATTAATTACATTTGGGCTTTAGATTATTGATGCATATTATTTAGGACTTTGGATTTTAGATAAGTTGATATTTATTGTAATAAATGATCTATCAGTGGTGTAACGACGTATCCTGCTATAGATTGTTAAGACAGAAAAGGTTGCAATTTATGTAAGGGAAGGTGAATGATCAATAAGATGATTATTGTCATACAAGAAAATTTTCTGCACTAAAACTGTTCAGTTAATGCTGAATATGATTTTGCTTCAGCAGAATGTAACATTGATTAGAAAAGATAGCAATTTATGTGAGGGAAGGTGAATGATTGATAAGATGATTATTGACATATAAGAAAATTTTCTGCACTTAAACCATTCAGTTATTCCTGAGTATGATTTTGATTTCTGAATGTAACTTTGGTTAGAGATCATTGTCACTGAACATGGAATTGTGTCAACAAGTAGAACTATTATGATGCTTCAAATGCTTGAAGCACGACTAATTGCATGATTTGCATAATGTGTCACATACCCGTATCATAAGTTTCCAGGACCTCCCTATCCTTGGAACTGTGAATCAGGTTCCTGGTTTTGAGACTTGATTCATTATGCTTTTGAGTCCTAACAGGATTTTAAATTATGGAGATCTACCAACTAAAGGCAAATAAATCCATATCAGACATTTCTACTCTAAAATTAATTTAGGAAAATTGAAATAACAAGATCGTTAAAGGAAAGGCAGCTCACTGCAAGAGGTTCCTGCCGAGAAGAAAAGAGCATGAAAAACATTAATGAGATCGGAACTTCCTGGTCTCTTACCTCCAATGTTTTTTAAAGGCATAGCTAATAACTTACCAAGAACAAGATTTTTCAATTTAATATATAAAGAGAATTAACTAATTGGTTCAATAGCCACCATGACCCAAAAAAATAAACCAATTAATATATGCCTCCATGGACCTTGATGAATCTATCCAATTCACACCACTATGCCAGTCCAAAACATTACATGTTCTAGGTAATTATGTTTCATAGGTATCCAATATATGGGAAGGATATCAGGGTGTCCTTTGTTGCAGTTAACTATGATCAATCATACAAATTCATTGTATGTTGCTTCAAGTAATGTCATCCATTCTTCTTCTGTAGGTACATCTTCGAGTTTCCTACACCTGTATGTGTGTTTAGTTTACTCCAGTTTTTAATCTTGTTTTTCAGTTAGAGCAGTAAAGTTGGGAGGTTAATGAGTTTGACAATCATCATGAACTGGATTCAACAAAACACATCAACCATTGGAGGGGGGACAAAAGATTTCATTGGCTGAAATTTAAATTATAGTTGATTGAACTTGAAATTCTAGCATATGGATGTGTAGATTTAGGTCTTGCATAACTGAAATTGCTGAAGGGAAATTTAAAAAATATGATCATGCTTTATGAGATTCCATCATTGCTAAGCTGGTTCTTTTGTGAGGATTAGGAGAATACGCATGTAAACAAGTTTATGGTAGATGATGCCGGAAATATATATATTTTTTAATTATGAATTGGTTCTTATTGTTATATCCATTATAATTCTGGAATAATCTCATGGAGTCATTAGAAAAAAACAATGTGTAATTATATAAGCTATCGGCATTATAAGTAAGTAGTCAAAGATGATCTTATGGGTTCTCATTTTTTAAATGATTATTTTGTTTGGTCTCATTCTTTCTTTCTTGATTACAGGAATGCTGATTTGTGCAAGAACTGCAAACGACCTGGGCACTATGCAAGAGAATGCCCAAATGTGGCTGTCTGCAATAACTGTGCTCTTCCGGGGTAATAATTAAAATCTGTCATGCCAATGAATTTGTCTACATGGTTCACACCAGTCACCATGTAACTTTTGTGCATCTGGCCTTGCTAGTTATTGATGCTTCTATTTTTTTGATGCGAAGTGCATGATAATGAAGAAAATGCACAGTTTTTGGTCACCTTCTGTGAAAAGAAAAAAGAATCTTGAGATGTTAAATGTGTATATGTGCTGCTATACAATGATCTCCTGTGTTCTCAGATACATTCTGACATGTAAAAATTAGTATAATCATTGTTCTTTTCGTTGTTATCCTCATTAACCTAACATAAATGATATTTCTTGCCTCTGTTAGGCATATTGCAGCTGAGTGCACTACAATGGCATTATGCTGGAACTGCAAAGAACCTGGACATGTGGCAAGCAATTGCCCAAATGAGGGCATCTGCCACACCTGCGGCAAGGCTGGCCACCTTGCAAGGGACTGCTCAGCTCCTCATCTCCCTACTGGTGACCTAAGGCTCTGTAATAATTGCTACAAGCAGGGGCATATCGCTGCAGACTGCACAAACGAGAAAGCATGCAACAACTGCAGGAAGACTGGTCACCTAGCACGCGACTGTCAAAATGAGCCTGTGTGTAATCTTTGCAACGTCGCAGGGCATGTGGCGAGGCAGTGTCCAAAGGCAGGAATGCTCGGTGAAAGGAGCGGCAGCATGTTTCGTGGCGGATTCCGGGATGTCATCTGCCGAAGCTGTAACCAGATTGGCCATATGAGCAGGGATTGCATGGGTCCCCTGATGATCTGCCACAACTGTGGTGGGAGGGGTCATATGGCATATGAGTGCCCATCAGGAAGATTCATGGACCGAGGGTTTCGAAGGTTTTGAGTGACAGATGGCGATGCTGCTAAGACGTGTTTTGCATCAGCTTTTAAACTATAGCTAATAGTAACTTGTTTGATTTGATGGAGATTAGTTGATTGGAGTTTCTTAGGTGGTAGATTATTTTGGCTTAGAACCCTATGAGATTCTCAGCTTTATAAGGTACTTTTCCATCGTCATTGGCAGTATAGAAGTTAGTACCTTTGTTGTTATTTTGCTGGAAATAAATAGCCATCATTCTGAGAATGGAAGCTTAAGCAATGCAGCTCGGGGACAACTGAAAGATGTTTGTGACGGCAACATCAATGGTAAGAATGGTATCTGGTTGGATTCACCCGGGATCCAAAATGGTGATACTGGATTTATGATATCAGATTGAAGATGGATGTGACTTGATGTTGATATGGGGGTCAGGTCATCAGTGGATAATTCATATATATTGTCATTTACAGTTCTTTTTTTTTTTTTATCTGATGTACAAGAATACCAATCTGAGGGAGTGAGCAGACGAAGACAGAAAATGATGATGGTTGGGTGATTGGCCAAAATAATAACCTATTGCTTGTTTCATCCTGTCTGTGCGTCTAGGTGGGTCATGTTCATGGATTATCGAAAATTTGTAAGAGCCTAATCTACTTTTGCCATTTTACGAGTCTTTATTTGACAGATTAAGGAATCAAATGGTAGAATCCAACTTGAGTTTAATTCAATATGATCTCCAACTAGCTGTGTCCTGAATCAAACACAGTGGCGGACAGCACTAATACCGTAGGAGAATTGACTGAGAACAGTCGCAACACAGCTAATGTTCTCGATTGATGCAGCAATCTCATATAAAGAACCAGCATGTCAGTTGCCAAAAGAAACTTTTGAGACGAAACAGTTCTCCACGCAGAGCAAAGTTTCTTACAAAGCATTCATAACAAACAACCTCCCCTGGGCCACAGCTCTAACAAGGTTACTTCCTTCACAAGCAGTGCACCATCAAGTAACAAAAGTAGACATAGGGTGATGCACTACCTAGGAAATTACATAGCCATTCTCCAAGACCATCTCCTTGTCGGATTCCACCATCATGAAAGGATATCAAAATTGCATGTGAGGGGTGGAAAGAAACAACAGTTCTGAACCTGGAAAACAAAAAAAAAAAAACAAACTAGCAAAAGCACATTTGTCTTAGTTAACATCTAACTATTACTTACGAGGCATGAGTTTGATGGCTACTCAGATTTCTGGTTGTAGTTGAAGCCATTAACTTCCCCATTCAGGTGACCGTTTCCCTGCTGCTCCTTCAACTGTTCCAAACAAAAGCAGGATCAGTCCAAGAAGAGAGGGAGACTAGCTTATCAATTCCATTTTATCAGCTAGAACTAGAAACATAGCATAATTAATGACATCTTGGTACTGCAAGTCAATGCAAGAAGATTGTTACTTCTTGTGGTATGCAGAATCCTGATAATGCAAAATGCAGCCTAAGAACGAAAGAAAGTACCTTTGTTAGGTATGCCTTGTGGTATCTGTATCCCTGAAATGATAAAAAGAAGGTTACAGCATAAAAACTTTGTTGTGTTTTGTTTTCAGAATAATCTCATTTCAACTGTGGCCAAGATTCACCTACCTTGTCGGTCCCATATATGTAATCACAGTAGGTGAACACAGAAGCAAAGTTACTTTGGCTCTGTCCTCCAACATAGTGATGATAATCATGATACTCTGCTCCTCCATAGAAGGGGATAAACTTTGTGGGACTTAAAGGAAAGTCATATCTGTTCAGAAGGCATTGGTCAAAACACAATTATGCTGCTTCTTCATGGAAGGTGAGATATCTTGCTATTAACATCTCAATAAAAAGTGAAGGTTAAAAATGAACTTTATGTCAACAATATGTAGGAGTACAAGTCAAATGAAATAGGTAACAATGCTGGTTAACAAGTGTACTTGAGAGCTGAATCCTAAAACTGTCGACCACTGTGTAAACCTAAAAAGACACTACATTGCAAAAGATGATATTGCTCGAGTGATCCGCTGCTTCTTCCTATAACTGTTATATTTTCAGTAGCACATGAGCAGAATGATGATATATTTTAGAAGGCTTTAGTGCAGGAGGAAACTTGCAACAACCATTTGAACCGAAAAGAAAAAGAAAAGAATGTTCTTTCTGTGCCTTCAAACTTAACAAGAATCAGATTTGATCTGAGATGTTTTGCTTCATGTATCCTTTTACTCATCCTAGGACAGTATTACATTTTCAAAAATGGACAGGTATAAAGATGACACAATTCTGCCAGCAGCCATATCCTTAAGGAATCTTGTATCAGCAAGTTGAGGAATCATCATTAAAACTGTTAACCTCTCAACTAATATAACCTGCATTCACCTAACCAGCATGTACAAGTGTAATTAATTTCAGATCTCCTACTCTGTTTCTTGCATCAAAGTTTCTAGAGTGGTTGAAATGCAAAGCAAGAAAGTCTTATGTGAACTTGAAATTGTAACCTAGAGCTCTTCTTTTAAGGAAAATATATTCCGCATGGCTAAATATTATCTATTTATAATCCCCCTACACCCTCAATTCTTTTCAAAGAACCTTTAACCTAAAATATTTACAAAGCCAATATGCCTGTTAACCTTCTATGCAGGAACTAAATTCTATAATATCCCTTCTGAGAAAGGTAACTTCTGAAAAACCATCATCAGCACCACCACCTTGTTTTAGGCTCTTCAGTTTAATTGTGGACACTAGTACAAATATTCCAAGCTTCAGAATTGAGAATACGAAAAAAAGCAGTTCTATACATGCTTAAGATAACTTCCTCAATTTGAGAATTTGTTGCATATGGCAAGAAAGATATATTTATAAAAACAACAATTCTCAACTTTGGTTCCGAACTTTTTCAGCACACACCAATATCTAGAGAGTACTTAAGAATTCTTATATAATTAACCACTCTACAATATCTCATCGTTTTGAATACTCAACTTGCAAGTTGGATATTCAAGCTCTTTAACGTTCCAGTACTTGTTTTTATAACTGATAACCTTTCACAAAAATCTCACTTAATAACCTCATAAAATTGCTACTAAATAATCAATAACCTTATAAAATTGCTACTATCCACAGGTAACCTTGAACATTAATTATCACAAATTTCTATTTTCCTAAGCCGCTGAGCCCTGACCTACCACTGCTTTCAGTTATTAAATGACAGAATCCTTCATGCAACAAGCATTCAGAAAATACTGATGGATACTCTCCAAAGTTGTGAATGGATACATAATTGTTACTTAAACTCCAAAATGAGCTGGTTACCTGTAAATGAACAGATCGAGAATATCTTCTCTCTTCTAACTTAAAGGAGTTGACAACAACATGAGAATCCAAAATGAACCTTGAGGACAAGGTCATTTGTTATAAGCTAGAATACGACACACAAAAAATCCATATTGGAAACATGAGTCAACTATGGCTTCAAAAGTACAATAATGTCATTTTATAAAGTGGTAAGAGGTATATATACATACATAAATGGTGGTATAAGAAAATGACAACTAAATTAGAGCAAAGATTATGAAAACAATTCATACCCTCATCTGCTGTACAACCCACTTGAATATTTTTAACTAATCATACCATATGGATGTTGACTGCAACATGCTTTAAATAATGAACAGCTAGAGCATTAATGGAACTTACATTGAACTCAGATCTCAAACAAAGAGTCATAGAATTCACCTCCCTACATCAAACTTTTAGAAACTATAAAATCATATAATAATCATTATAAATTGGTTGAAAGCCAAGTAATGATATATTATAGAGGACAAAAAATTCGAGAAAGGGGGATGAAGGGTAATTAACGCACCCGCTGTGGGTTTCGATGGCCTCAAGCTGGCGGAGGGCGATCCAGAGCCAGAAGGTGATCATGTGGCAGGGGGCAATGGCCGGCCCAACGAAGGAGGGGATCCCGAGGAGGAGAACCTCCGCCCAGTGCGCGTAGGGAGCGGCAAAGCCGATGGGCGCGGTGAATTCGTGGTGGACGTGGTGGATCTTCTCGTACCCCCACTTGCCGTGCATCAGCCGGTGGATCCAGTAGTTGCCGTAGTCTTCCACCAAGAAATACACCGCTAGCTGCGCTGCCACCTCCCACAATGACGGCAGCGGCAACCCGGTCCGTATCCCCACAAGCTGCCGTAATTTTCAACCAAAGACAACGTAAAAGATCGAACCTATAAATGGAGAAAAAGAGGCTAAAGAAGTTTGCAGGACGAACCAGAACGATTGAAAAGACACACTTTTAACCAACCAATGCAATAAAAGACGATCTTTTCGACGAAGCAGAACATATTGACGAAAAAAGTAGGTAAAGAAATCAAAAAATGACCAAAAAACGCTTTTGATAAAGCAATGTGATAAGGAAAACAATCTTTTTGAGGAAGCGGACCAAAATATCAGATGAACAGAAATGTCGAATGAAAGAACGGAATCAAGAAGTGTTCTTTTACGGGTGGTCCTAACCCTAGCCCTAGACGACAAGGGGAAGGAATCAAGAAGGGACCTTCACGGTTGGGTAGGAGGAGAGTTGGAGCGGGCCGACGATGAAGATGAAGACGCGCATGACATCCTTGTAGCATCGGAAGAAGGAGGCGGCCGGGAGGCGGACCTTGGGCTGGAGCTTGTAGGGGGAGACGGCGGCGGGGAGGCAGAGCTCAATCAAGGTAAGCGGGAGGGGGGCGAGGCTGAAGATGACGAGCAGGAAGAGGATGTTGTGGCAGTAGAGGAGGTAGTCGGGCATCCGGGCGGAATAACGGAACCATAGGGCCTCCGCGGCGGTGAGGCTCCGCCCCAGCGCCGCCTCCGCATCCTCCAACGTCGCGTACGGCAGCATGTCCGGCGGCAGCGGAGAAGGTAGGCCAGAGGAGTCGGCGAGAGGGACCCCCGCCCCCGGGAATGTTGGAATTATTAGGAAAGGTCGCGCTTTTAGGGCCTTCGCCTCTCCTATCAAAGCGGGAGGAGGAGGTAGTGACGGTGGCGGAAAGGAGCAGGAGGTGAGGGAGGCGATGGGATGTATCTGTACCGAAATCGTCGGGAGTGGAAAATCTTCAAAAAAAGAAAAAAATAATAAAAATAGTTGGGAGGGAGAAAGAATTAAGTATCGAGCCGGACGGCGTCACCGTCGTTCTTGTCAGGGGTGACGTGGCCCATCACAAATAATTAAAATACTAATTGTGGTATTTTCCACTTTTTTTTTCATCGAAAAAAATTGTATCTATAGTTTGAGGTGCACTTTAATATTATTGGAAAAAATCGACTTTACCAATTAAACAATATATTAAATATAATTATTTCTTTGGATTTCATTAACCATAACGCTTACCCTTATTTGTATCTAATCTGAACTGTGAGTTGGTGAAAATATATTTCGATTTAAAGACGAACATAATCTAAGCTTAAAAAGGAGAAAAGAAAGTGAAGAAGCTATTCTTAGACGTGGAAGATGAGCACAAAGGAAGGAGGAGAAAAGCTGCACCACAGTGGATCTGACATAGTGTCAGAGGTGATGGAACTAATGATTCTTCAGTGAATCCCCACCACCTCTAAAACTTTGGATCTGACATAGTGTCAGACGTGACGGAACTAATGGTTTTTCAATGAATCCCCACCACCTCTAAAAGTTTGTGATTTGGCTACTCATTGCTCAGTGGAGAGTGCTTTGTTTGCACTCTCAGGCTAACTACATGGACTGACTGATAGATGTGACATTCTTCGCTTACGCCCTACCAATTAGTTCAATTGAGAGCCATTATTAGCAACTTGTGACCGTATGGCGGCATGGCGTTCCCTTGGAGAGACGAGAGAGAGAGAGAGAGAGAGAGAGAGAGAGAGAGAGAGCAGCTTTGTTTGTAGTCATTGGAGTGGTGAATGGATCGATTTTGGTAAGTAGTGTCACGGATGGTGAATGAAGATTGAACTGTTCGTGGATGTGGTGCATGCAGATTGGCTTTTGTGTTGGGAGCACGTTGATCCTGCTATGTTAAGGATTCATCGTCTCTCATCAGTTGATGCAAGTGGAAGTTAATCACAAAGATCATGAATGAGTAATCCTCGTCTGGTTCTGAGATAGGGCCATGGCCAGCTGTCGAGAAGGTGGAACAACTGGTTTGTGCTCTCTCCTCGAGTCAAACGCAGGCCAGCAACAAAGAAAAAGAACAGATTTGTAGTAAAGCATTGAATCAAATCCTCTCTTTTCTTAAAGCTGTATTCTATGTGTGTTCTACTGGAAGACGGGGGTGGTTCTGTCAGCGAGATTTGTGACGCGAGAGGAGGCACGGATTTCCAAGGGACTCTGTTTTATATGCCAAAACTCTCTCTCTCTCTCTCTCTCTCTCTCTCTCTCTCTCTCTCCCTCTCTCTCTCTCTCTCTCTCTCTCTCTCTCTCTCTCTCTCTCTCTCTCTTTTCTTTTGCTTGCTATCTGCCAAATGGAGACACGCCAATTGACGTACGTGGTGTTTGAAAAATAATATATTTTTTATTAAATAATTATAAAATTTGTTGTGAAAAATTATAATAACGAAATATTTTTTTTCTTTGTGTATCAAAATATGTTTTTCATCAAAATACTAAATTAATACCAAAAGTAAATATTAATCAGAGTAGTATAAACAATAGAATAATGAATCAATCAAATCATATTTTTATATTAAAAATCTAATGTGAGAAAAATTACGAGACTATAGTTCACTTCAAACTTTCACTATCACCAATAATGATAATAAATTTATAATAAGTCTTCTTCAGAATAACTAGAGGATCGCAATAATATCAAAAACACATATCTTGGTTCAATAATAACATATCATCATCACCAAAAATGAATTTCATCGAATGAAAGACTTAGACCTCACTCACCAAGTAAGTATACAAAAAAGCATCTCAGAGAGAATAAACTATAGATCGACATCGTTAATTTTATAGAGCTTATTGCAAGGATTTTTTATATAAAATTTTGATCAAAATTGATAAAGTTTTATCACTTGATCATCTAACAAAAGCCTCAAACTCTTAATTTTTTCTCTTCTCTTTCTCTCTCTATTGTTTTCCTGCACCGCTATTATACACACATGCCTTCTTCTTGCACACATCTCCATTTTTTCTTTTCTTCATTTTTTTTAATAAGTCAAATTTGGGCTTAGTGCCTAAATCATCCGGTCCAAGTCCATTAATGAGTTGGACATAACAATTCTCTCGCTCTAGCTCATATGATAGGTTGTACTAAGCCCGCTCTTCGTCTATATGCTTCAAACTTCTTCTTAGGTAAAGACTTTTTCAACATGTTTGATCCATTCTCATTGGTATGTATTTTTTTCAACTGTAATTCTTGCATCCCAAGCACATTATGAATCTAGTGATATTTTACATCAATATGCTTGAATCTAGAATAGTATATTAAATTTTTGGAGAGGTGAATGATACTCTAACTATCACAGAAATAATATATCCTTCATATTTCAAGTCCAATTCCTATAGAAAATTTTTCATCTACAAAGCTTCCTTATAGGCTTTAGTAATAACATGTATTCTGCTTATATAGTTAACAGAGTAACATAATTTTGTAATTTAGACTACCAAGAGACTACTCTCCTTGTAAATGTCATTAAGAACTATGAAGTGTATTTCCTAAAATCAATATCACTTGTCATGTCTATATCTATGTACCCTTTTAGCATAGGTCCACTATTATTAAAACATACATATAACCTAGAAGTACCTCTTAGTTATCTTAATATCCATTTTACTATTGTCCAATGTTCCTTACTAGGATTAGAGAAAAATCGGCTAACAACTCTAACTTCATGATCTATATTTAGTTTAGTACAAATCATAACATATATCAAACTGGCTATCGTAGATGAGTAAGATACTCTGGGCATTTCTTCTTTAACTTTATTACTTATAGGATATTATTTCAAACTAATCTTGAAATGACCTATAAGTGGAGAATAAACTGTTTTGACTTACTCATGTTGAATCTTTCAAGAATCTTTTCTATATAGGTCTCCTAAGATAGCCAAATCTTCTATTTTTTCCTATCATTAAGAATCTTCATGCCAAGTATTTGTTTCGTCGATCCTAAGTCTTTCATGGCAAAAGAGTTACTTAGCTCACTTTTAAGTTTTTTAATTTTACTAACATCATGACCAACAATCAGTATATCATCAATATATAACAAAAGAATAATAAAATCATCATCTGAAAATTTTTTTGTAAACACGCAATGATCAGATGTGGTTCTATTGTACCATTGGCTCATCATAAAAAAATCAAACTTCTTGTACCATTATCTGGGTGCTTGTTTGAGTCCATATAAGCTTTTCCTAAGCTTACATATTAGATTTTCTTTTCCCTTAACTTTGAAACTTTTTGATTGCTCTATATAAATTTTTTCTTCTAAATCATCATGAAGAAATATAATTTTCACATTAAGTTGTTCAATTTTTAAGTTCAAGCGGATAGCCAAACCAAGCATAACTAAGATAAAAGATATTTTCATCACAAGAGAAAATATTTTATTAAAATTAACACCTTTCTTCTGACTGAATCCTTTCATAATTAGTTGTGCCTTGTATCTTTGTTGTGAGCTATTATTTTTAGTCTTCAATTTATAAATCAATTTATTCTTAAGAGCTTTCTTCTCTTTAGATAACTTTACTTAAGTGTAGTTTTCAAGCAAGGATATCATTTCTTCTTACATGGCTTTAACGTACTTAATCTTATGCTCATGTAGAATAGCTTCTTAGTAAGTTTCTAGCTCTCCCTTATCAGTAAGTATAACATATTTATGTGAAGAATATCTTGTAAATGAATGTCATTCTCTTATAGATCTTTTCAATGGAATCTCAACTAGTGGTGGAGTTATTTACTCAAATTGTTCAGTTTGTTCAACATCATCAATTGTAGGAGTATTATCACTAATATTCTTACCAGAATCTTCTTGTTCATCTCCCCCATGATCATCATAAACTATAGGTGAAGGAACTTGACCCAAACT
Source organism: Musa beccarii (assembly GCA_024322285.1). Classification (NCBI taxonomy): domain Eukaryota; kingdom Viridiplantae; phylum Streptophyta; class Magnoliopsida; order Zingiberales; family Musaceae; genus Musa; species Musa beccarii. The sequence goes on along the minus strand of CM044396.1, from coordinate 11,467,541 downwards.
CTAAGGAATACAAACATAGGTTTTTGGCTTCTCAACATTGTCACTATCATCAAACAATTGGTCTTCAAGCAACACAATATCTCTGCTTTTAATAATCTTTTTGTTCACTAGATCCCATAATTTGTACCCAAACTCTTTATAACTATACCCCAAGAAAATTCATGTTTTTGTTTTATTATTAAGCTTAGACCTCTCATTTTTGGAAATATGAATAAATGTTTTACATCTAAAGACTCTTAAATGATCATAAGATATATCTTTTCCTTTCCATACTCTCTTTGGAATATCACATTTTAAAGGAACTGATGAAGAAAGATTTATCAGGTCAACTGTAGTTCTCATAGCCTCCCCCCAAAATGACTTAGGTAACTTGGCATAGAAAAGTATATACCTAATCCTTTCTTCAATAGTTTTGTTCATCCTTTCTATTGCACCATTTTGTTAAGGAGTTTTATGAACTATTTTCTCGAGCCTGATACTATGGAATATGCAATAATTCTCAAAAGGACCTCTATACTTGCCACCATTATATGCTCGAATACACTTTAGATTTCTTCTAGTTTCTCTTTGAACATTAGCATGAAACTCTTTAAAAATATTAAATACTTGATCTTTAGATTTCAAAGCAAAAGCCTAAAATTTTCTAAAATGGTCATCAATGAAAATAACAAAATAAAAAGCACCTTTAAGAGTTCTAGTTTGCATAGTATAAACATCAATGTGAACTAAGTCAATAACATTTAATCTTCTAGATGATAGATATGTATGAAAGGCAACTCTATATATTTTTCCAACTAAGTAATGATCATAAGAATTAAGAGATGTACCTTATAACTCTAGTAAGAACTACTTTCTAGTAAGAGTTTGAAATCTCTTCTCGTTGATATGACCAAGCCTCTTATGCCAAAGATTCAGGCTTTCATCCTTTTAAATTACATTAATCTCTCCTTCGTGTAGCTTAACTTCCATAATATAGAAAAAGTTTAGCTTCTTTCCTCTTGCCATAACCAGAAAACCTTTAGTAAGCTTCTATTTGCTTTCACCAAAATAGTGTATAAATCCCTCATCATTAAGTCTGCCTATAGATATCAAGTTAAGATGAATATCTAGAATATATCTAACATCTTTGAGTATCAATTTACTCATAATATTGGTCTTCAAGCAAATATCTCAAATACCTATAACCTTAGATGTATCACAGTTTCCTATTTTAACATTACCAAAATCACTGACAGTATAAGATCTGAAGAAATTACCATAAGAAGTAACATGGAATGAAGTACCAGAGTCAATTACTCAATTACTATCTTGAGCTACAAGACTGACATATTCGTCATCATAAATAATAATGATATTACGTTCAACATCAATTGTATTAGTCTCTTTCTCATTTTTCTTTCTTTCATTCTATTCTTACTTCCAAAACCTAGACTCTTTCTTCATGTGCCCTGACTCATTGTAGTGAAAATACTTGATATCTCTTTTAGACTTAGATCTTCCTTTGTAACTATGTGGATTTCTACTTTGATTTCTTTCATGTCTTTCTTGTTTTTTAATAACAAGTGTATCAAAAAAAGATTTTTCTTATTTTTTTCTTCTGACATCTTCATTTAATAAATTATCTTTAATTATGTCTATAGTTAGAGTCCCCTCTAGCGTGGAGTTATAAATTATCACCACATACATTTTTCAACTTTTTAGTAAGGAGCTAAGAAGTAACAATCCTTGCATTTCATCATCTATATTTATTTTCATAGCAACCAACTTGTTTATAAGACTTTGAAACATGCTTATGTGCTCAATAATATTACCACAATCTTTATACTTTAAATTGACAAACCTTATGAGGAGAGAAATTCTATTTCCCACTATCTTTTTTGAAAAGAGATTTTCTAATGTTTGCCAAATAACATCAGCTCTGGTTTCATAAAAAATATGCTCATACAAATTTATATCTATCAATCTTCTAATATATGTAATAGTTTTTCTATGTTGAACCTCTCATTCCTCATCTTCTATGGTAGAAGATTTTTCTTTAACTTTGATGAGCTTATACAAATCTTTGCAATAAAGTAAATCTTCCATCATATGCCTCCAAGTGGAATACTTTGATGAGTTTAATTTAATCATATCGTCTGACTCTTTTATTTCAATCACATAAGAAAAACTAACAACAAACAACTTGATGTTCTAATACCATTTGTTGGAAAAACTATTATAGCAGAATAATTCTTTTCCCTCTTTGTGTATCAAAATAAAATAATCATCAAAATATTAACTTATTACCAAAAGTAAATATTAATCAAAGCAACATAAACAGTGGAACAATGAATCAATCATAAAGTAAGACATCAAATTTTTACGTAAAAAACTCAATGTGGAAAAAATCATAAGACCGTAGTCCACTTTAAACTTCCATTGTCACTAACAATGATAATATGTTTATAATAAGTCTTATCCAGAATAACTAGAGGATCACAATAGCATCAAGAACATAGATCTTGGTTCAACAATAACATATCATCATCACTAAAGATGAGTTTTATCAAAGAAAATGTTTAGATCTCACCAAGTGGATATAGTAGAAAAGTATTTTAGAGAGAATAAACTATAGATCGGCATCATTATGATTATAGAGATTATTGCAAGGATTCTTCCTATAAAATTTAGACTAAAATCGATGAAATTTTACTGTTTGACGGTCTAACAAAAACCTCAAACTCTTAATTTTTTTTCCCTTATCTTTCTCTCCCAAACTCTTAGTTTTGCCGCCACTGTTTCTGTTCTTACGCAAACACGCCTACTTCTCGTGCACATCTTCACTTCCTTTTTTTTTTTTTTTTTTAAGTTAGATTTGGGCATAGCATCTTGTCTAAGCCCACTTACGGGCTAGACCCAACAAAACTTTTGGTATTTGACATTAAGCCTATCTTATCTAATCTAATTTCTATTGAGTTTTCTTTTCGAATAATAATATTTATGATAATATTTTGATTGTCCAAAAGTATTTACTGAAAATTTGATTTAAAAGAAAAAAATCTATTCGTTATCTTTAAAATCGATTTAGAAAAAGGTTTATGATCATTGATTTCGGAGTCTCATTCTTTGTGCTTCTCGCAAGATGAATTTTTCCCCTACGTTTATTTCCTAGATTGTTGTATATATCTTTTTCCTTGTGTTTTCTTAACTTACTAACGATGATAGTTCCACTTATTTCAAAGGTTGCAAAGGAATTAGACAAGAAGATCCTCTCTCTCTCTCTCTCTCTCTCTCTCTCTCTCTCTCTCTCTCTCTCTTTATATCATTATTGTTTAGTTATTTTATGTTTTATTTGATAAGGCTATGAATGAGCATGGCCTCTCTCCTTTCATGTTTATGAATTTGGTTTTCATCTCACATCTTATGTATACCGTTGATATTTTATTATATTTTATAGCCAATAGTCACCCTGTAAAACCGTTAAAAACATCTTTCAAACTTATGAAAACTTGATAAACCAACGTATTAACCTCAAGAAATCTGATATTTACTTCCCTCATTCTATTCGATTTGAGAAGAAATATAAATCTATAATTTCTTTCAGGTGAGAGGTTAATTTCCCCTTTTAAGTACTTAGGTTTCATGATTATCCTTAGAAGGATTCCCATTTTAGCCTTTGATGAGATGTCTCAACAAATTCGAAATCGAGTAATTAGAATGGCTCTAACCTTTCCCAAGTAGGCAGAATTACACACATAATTCTGTTCTTAATGCTACTCCTTCATATGCTTGAAATGTTACTTGGATGTCTAAGAAAATCTTAGTTAGGATGGATTGAGGACTTTCTTCGATGAAAAATTGATAGATTTAGAGGGTTTCATTCAGTATCTATGATATTGCTATTTTGCATAAACAGTTGAGTGGTCTCGGTCTCCATAATTTCTTCACTATTGGGATCGCCCTTCAAGCTAAAAGATCCTCAATTAAAGTTGTTACAGACAAATACTGTTTCCCTCAGCGGCCTTTTAACACTTGATGTTAAATTGTGTTGGCTGACTTTTCTTGTGTGCTTTGGAACAACTTTGATTTGGTTTCTCCTTTTTAATTGGGGATGACAAGTCCATTGATGTTTTCGATATTATTCGACGATGATATCTCTCCTTAGCCAAGACTGCATATAGACTCCGGTGAGGATTGTCGGAAAAATCTTTAGTAAGATCCTCGTTATTCTTCGTACACAGGTGTTATGCTGAAAATTATTCCACAGAAAGCATTACACATCTAAAAATCGAGTTTGTTGCTGAGATGATTATATAGTTCCTTAATGGGAAGGAAAGCATTCCTTGGGCGCCGACTAATTATTTGTGAAGCATCTTTATACTGTCTTCCTGATTTGGGATATGTAATTTCTGTCATGCCTTTAAGAGAGAAAAAGAAAAAAGTACCAATTGATATGCACGTTTTTTTTTGTTTTTATATTATTTTCTTCAAATGTTCTTGTAATCGGAGGAACGAGTGGTCGACTATTTTTGTGCTCCAAGTAGCTTTGTAGTAACATAGTTTTTTTCTTTGAAAAAAATAATGCAAATTTAAGTCTGATTAAAACGAGAATTAAATCAAAAGTGAGAAGAAAATTTAAAAGCGAATGTTTATGAAAGGAACGTTGGGAGATGCAAATGTTGTTTTGAGAATAGCTGTGCGGATGTTCGTCGATTAAAATGCGGAAGATACAATCAGTTTTTGTTATGCTACGAGAATGATCATAAGAATACAAAAAATATTCTAGTACTAACTAAAACAAAAATATGAGAAAAAAAATAATTTGCTACAAATATGTGAAATAAACGATGAATGGGTGTCGAGTAAAAGAGTTGCAATCGAGAGAGCATGGCAGATTCTCACTACTGATTATGTTTGTTGCCATTGGAAGCCAGACTTCTAATAGCCTTCATTGACATATTAACAAGCACATCATAAGTGCCATGAGTTCCCATGCATCAGAATGTGTACAGCATTAGCATGCTCCGGCAGTGTATTTACTATCTACTTGATCACTACAAAAGTTCAGGATGAAGTCCCACTCCATCCTGAAGCTCTTCCATCTAATAGCTCGATCAACCTCGACATCGATTTGTGCCGCACAAACTTGCGATGGTTGCAAGAACTAACTTGACTGCTTTGCTGACTGCAGAAATCTCAACTGTTTAGCAGGGACGCAAATTTAGACGTATAAATCAGAGAACAAGTCCAGAAACAAACCATCATTTCATGATCCCCCATAATTTCATCGATAACATCTCCAAGAAGTTTATCTGCGCTGTTAGGAACGAGGGCTGCAAAAACCGCCGGTTGCAATCCTGAAGAGAAGCAACAGTATGTGTTGGTAGTGAAGTTAATATCTTGCATAATGTGTAAGCCTTTAATGAGCAAACTGCCTATCGAATCACAAGAACCTATCGAATCAACAATAATGGAGGGATTATTTGACTATTACAGATCTGAACCTGCTGGAACAGGGAGGGATCATTATTGATGATACCGGCGGAGAATCAAATGTAAGAAGTTCCTCCCACAAATCTAGAGATTCTATTGGTTATGCATTAACAAGTTTTTAGTCCCATTAGAATGATTTCCTTCCCAGCTTTCAATTTCACCTCTGTAGCATGAGATTGTTAGCAAACCCACTAACAGTAGAAAATCAAAATGAATAGTTCTAGAGTTGAAACTGTCTGTTCTTGGTACCTGTCACAAAGATCTTTGTAACCTCTTCTTAATCTTTTTCATACAGTGAACAAATTGTACCAAGATTTGGTGTTCAGCAAATTCCGTGTTATCTATTTTGTACAAAGTTATAGTTAATTGGTTTCAGTTCTGTGAATTACAAGAACAAAATATTGAATTTTTTGAATGTCGTGTTGATCTGTGGTAAGACTACATTCCAGAAGTTGGAAATTTTATTTATATTCATTAGAGTTATCTAAAAATAGGATAAAGGCAAAAGAAATTGGAACATAGAGTAGATGGGACATAGCAATGCATCTTTTGAAGAGATTATTTTATGCACATTCAAGGACTCAAGTCTTGACTACATACCAGTTTCTGGAAATGCATCAATAAACATTATCATCTCCTCACCACTTAGTCCTGACAAAATGCATAATCTGGGTAAAGATTTTGCAATCTGCAATGGAGAGAAAAGATGTTATAACAGAAATTGAGAAGCATACTTTATTAAAAAAAACAAATATAGTCCACACCTTTCATAAAATCGAGAAAGTAAAGTCTCTTCTTTTAAATGGTAATCAAGAATGTTAAATCTCATACATGATGAAGAGAACATAGGACATAATGGGAACAACAATAAGACACCACATTTAGGTCATAAGAAACAAAAAACTGAATGTAATCATAGTGCTCTTGATTTTTTTTTTTTGTTTCCTTTGTGTCATGTAACTTGTGAATTGTTAAAGACATGAGAATGGCAGTATCAGATTGGTATATAAAGTACAGAAGTAAAGGTTAAATTGTTCTTCTGGAAAGAAAACAGGTGAAATTTGGTATTGCTCATGACCGAATAGCTTCAAATAAAAACCTTATTTGATGACTTAGCACATTTGGTTCACTTATACAATAACAAAAACAAGTGCATTGTCTCCAATTGGGATGGCCGGTGGTACTATAGATGAACAAGTTGAAGCACATGTTCTAACTAATGCAGTAAAAAATTGTGTGCTTCTCTATAACACAGAGAATGGCGTGAAATAATTTACATAAATTTGGTTGACTTTCTGCATATCAAATGCAAAGTTAAGTTGATAACATGTGGTAGATGAATAAATGGGAGATCACATGCCTACTTGCAAGTGGAAATGATAATAGAATGTGACGACTAATTATGATGAATCTCGGATTTTGATGATGAAACCAATTGATAGTATTTATGATCTAATCTGCGTTCTGAGTGACGCAGGACTAGCTTCGATCAGGAAGAGATAATTAAAGCAGGAGGAATCGAAAGTTAGGCCGGAGTGGAACATGTCAAAAGATTGGACGTCGAGCCGGAGGATCGGTCAACGTATCGGCAGAAGGCTTCGTGCCATGGGTTCAGGCATTGGGCAAAGAAGAGCGGAAATTGCACCAAGGAGAATGGAGTTGCGGAGGTTAACTGGCCAATTGGGCAATAGGCCGCAAGAGAGGACGATACACCGAAGAATTGGACAAAGCGCCGATGAACCAATGACATGCCAGACAACAATTGATTCAAGCTTTATAATAATTGTCTAGATTGAAGTACGTTTAAATTATAATTAGGTTGGAATTAGGCTAATTCAATTAAGGGTCAATTAGGCCCAAGTTTAGGCTATGTTGGGCCAAGTGAAAGGCCCAAACAGTGACCCAAAAGGTGGGTTAAGCGGTGGCACCGCTAGAACAGGCGGTGGAACCGCTAGTGGCTCAGTCTCCAAGACACAATCTCCAAGACAGTCATTGAGACTGTGTCAAGCGGTGGTACCGCACAATGTCAGGGCAGACTGGGCGATGGTATCGCCCAGTACTGGCGGTGGTACTGCTAGTACCTTGAAGACTCGGGGTGATTCAAATTTTGGCCCCAAGTTTGAATCCACTTGGGGCCTATAAATACCCCTCTCATCCCTGGTTAGCATACACACCAACTAAGAATAAAAAAAAGGAAAAACTATATTGTAATTGTATGAAAATTCCTCCCCTTTAGCTCTAAGTCTTGGTTAAGTTTAAGAGAGGGGTGAGTGGGGTTGTAAAGGTTATCTCCTAAACCTGTAAAAAGGAGAAAGGGTTGTAAAGGGTAATTGATCTTCGCCCGTAGAAAGAAGATCGGTTAGTGGATGCCGGTGGCCTTGACGAAGGAGGAATCAGGAGTGGACTTAGGTCGGATGACCGAACCACTATAAAATTAGTGTGCCTCCCTTTCTTTACTTATTTATTTATTTTGCAAGTGCCTTACCTACTCATTACTATTCTTGCAAATATTTTAAGTTTAAATGATTTCCGATACGACTTCCATCGAACCGAAGTTTTCTTGAAACGAATGATTTTATCGCTGCACTAATTTACCCCCTCCCCTCTTAGTGCCGATTGTGATCCTAACAGTTGGTATTAGAGCCACGTTATTTCTCATTTGTTTTAACACTCAAGAGAAATGACTCTTTTCGGCTTTCAAGAGGGTCATTCTATCGTTCGTCCTCCTATGTTCAATGGGACGGACTACACATATTGAAAAACTCGAATGAGAGTTTTCTTGCTTTCTCTTAATTTAAATTTATGGAATATCGTTGAAAATGATTTTCAAAAGTCTTCGAAACCAATGAATGAATGGAATGATTTCGAAAGAAGACTTTTCCTTTGAATGCAAAAGCTATGAATGCTTTGTTTTATGCTTTAGACAAAAACGAATTTAATCGGGTTTCTATTTGTAAAACTATGCATGACATTTGACACACACTTGAAATCACACACGAAGGCACAAGTAGAGTAAAAGATTCAAAATTTAATTTTTTGGTGCATGATTTTGAATTGTTTCGAATGGAACCAATCAAAACTATTGGAGACATGTATACCCGGTTTATGAATATCGTCAATAGTTTAAAAGCACTTGGTAAATCTTTTTCGAATCTTGAACTTATTAATAAAATTTTACGTTCTCTTCCTAAAAATTGGGATTCGAAAGTAACTACAATACAAGAGGCAAAAGTCTTAAATAATTTTCTATTGGAAGAACTCATCGGCTCATTGATAATATATGAAATGACTTTCTTGGCACATGACGAACATGAGAACCATCTTCCAAAGAACAAGAAGGATTTGACACTTAGAACGGAAGAAGACCACTCGAGCGAAAGCTCAAGTGATGATGACATAGAACTTTTGACTATAAAATTTAAAAATTCATAAAATAAGAAATTAAGAACAAAAATGAACTTCAAAGAAGAAGGTGCCAAAGAAGAAGAAAAAACTCAAGGACAAATCGAGTGCATCCAAAGAGAACAAACCAATGAAAGCAAGATAACGAACTACGCCTTGTTAGCTTTCGACAACAAGATAAGTGACTCAATCAAATCCTTTTTACCTTACTATGAAATCACTTAGTGCTTTTCATGATTTTATTAGTTTAAAAATATTTTTTAATAATTGCATGTTTTATGATAATGTTTGTACACCAAATAAGATTAATTTTATAAGAAGCAATTATGTGTATCTTGATGATTTTGTATTGTTTTTTGGTTTTAAACATAATGCTTGGCTTTTGTATTAAAAACTTAAACATGCTTATATGAAATCAAATTGCATGAATTGAAACACATAAAAAAAGAATGTTTTTGTAAAAAGTTCTTTATCTTTAAAGTTTTGACGATTTAAATAAGTCTTATCCGAATCATGAACTTAATACTTAAATTTTCTTTAACAAGATCTTTAACCTCCTAAGATTTCTAATATTATTTACTAAAGAGGAGAATTTTCCAAATGATACATGATTTTTCAAAATTATAATTTAAATTTTTTATGATTCATGATGAATTGAGACATACTATGCATAAATCAAGTTCTCATGTGAATCTATCTACATTGCCTTTATTGAATTTCTCAAAAAGTGATTTTGATAATGATTTTGGATTTATTTTCATATGATTCCTTTTACTAATGAGATGATATATCCAACTAAATCATTTATCGTATTTACGACTTGTGATATATTCAACATGAAACATCTTTCTTGATTCTTGTATGATTCACTCTTTTAAGAGAATATTTATCGAATCATGATAACTTGAGATTTTCTTTGTATGAATCAATATCCCTTACTCTCTATTCTCGTATGATTCTCTCATTTTATTAAAGAGAATATTTGTCCAAATGAATCATAATGTTTCCTTGTTTCTTTTCAAATACTCCCAACTTGAAATGATGTGTTTTGATGATTGAAACATTATATGCATAAATTAATTTTTTCTCCTATGTTTCAATGCTCCTTTGTATTTGTGATTTATATACCACATGATATGATAAAAATTTATGATGTAAATTTATTAAATTTTTATCATGATTAGAGCATTGATGTAAAAGAAAATTTGTATTCTTCCCTTCCGTTTGACAATGACAAAGGGGGAGAAAGACTTGCTAACTTACACTTTACAAAATGAGGCAAAAAATTGCTAGCGTGCGTATCACAAAGTTTGCTATCTTGCACATTTCAAGGGAGCAAAAGTTTGCTAGCTTGCAAAGGCAAAACCTGCTTGCACTTCTCAAAAGAGAAAAAACAAAAGTTGCTAGTTTGAACATCGCATAGAGAAGCAAAGAGTTGTTATCTCAAGAGAAGCAACAGTGCATACTTGCAAGATTTGATGATTTGGTGATCATGCATGTTGTAAAGTAATGTAAAATTTGCTAAAACTTGTATATCTTCAAAACTTGCTAGATGCACTTCTCCTTTTTATTGATGACAAAGGGGGAGAAGTAAAGATGATTTGAATCATGTATGATATGATGTACTTTTATGTCTTGAAACATTGCATGATTTCTTGATTTAAAGGATCTATCAATGTGGCATATTGATAGGAGGAGTTAAGGTTAACTCCATTATCAATTAGTTGTCAGCATAAAAAAAGGGGAGATTGTTGAATCTCGGATTTTGATGATGAAACCAATTGATAGTGTTTATGATCTAATCTGTGTTCTGAGTGATGCAGAACTAGCTTTGATCAGGAAGAGATAATTATAGTAAGAGGAATCGAAAGTTCGACCAGAGTGGAACATGTCAGAAGATTGGACGTCGAGTCGAAGGATCAGTCGACGTATTGGCAGAAGGCTTCGTGCCATGGGTTCGAGCATCGAGCCAAGAAGAGCGAAAATTACATCAAGGAGATCGGAGTTGCAGAGGTCAACTAGCCGATTGGGTAATAAGTCGCAAGAGAGGACGATGCGCCGAAGAATCGAATGAAGGGCCGATGAACCAATAACATGTTGGATAACAATTGATTCAAGCTTTGTAATAATTATCTAGATCGAAGTAGGTTTAAATTGTAATTCGGTTGAAATTAGGCCAACTCAATTAGAGGCCAATTGGGTCTAAGTTTGGGCTATGTTGGGCCAAGTGAAAGGCCCAAACAGTAACTCAAAAGGTGGGTCAAGCGGTGGTACCGTCAGAACAGGCGATGGAATCGCTGGTAGCTTAGTCTCCAAGACAGTTTCTGAGACTGTGTCAGGCGGTGGTACCGCCCAGTGTCAGGGCAGACTGGGCGATGGTACCGCCCAGTACTGGTGGTACCCCTTGAAGACTCGGGGTGGTTCAAATTTTGGCTCCAAGTTTGAATTCACTTGGGGTCTATAAATACCCCTCTCATCCCTAGTTAGCATACACACCAACTGAGAACAAAAAGAGGGAAAACTCTGTTGTAATTATGTGAAAATTCCTCCACTTTAGCTCTAAGTCTTGGTTAAGTTTAAGAGAGGGGTGAGTGGGATTGTAAATGTTATCTCCTAGACCTGTAAAAAGGAGAAAGGGCTGTAAAGGGTAGTTGATCTTGGCCCGTTGAAAGAAGATCGATTAGTGGATGCCGATGGCCTCAACGAAGGAGGAATCGAGAGTGGACGTAGGTCGGATGATCGAACCACTATAAAATTGGTGTGCCTCCCTTTCTCTACTTGTTTATTTATTTTGCAAGTGCCTTATCTGCTCATTACTACTCTTGCAAATATTTTAAGTTTAAACGATTTCCGTTACGACATTCATCGAACCTGAGTTTTCTTGAAACGAATGATTTTATTGCTACACTAATTCATCCACCCACCACACCCCACCACCACCCCCGACTATGATTCTAACAAATTATTGTGGTTAATATATTCAAATCAGAGAGACATTGTAGGAGAAAAAAAATAGTATTATATTGCCAAGAAATTAATTATGCAGAGACCAGAACATAATATTGGTCTATAACCTAATATATTAGGTGAACATAATAAATTATTTTTACAAGTAAGCACTTTCTGATAAAGAAAGACATGGGGCTCACTTCAGTTTTGAAATGATAATAGGTAGAGGAGTCATTATGAGTATCAAGGATGGGAGGAAAGAAGAGAGTTCCATCTAGAGTAAGAGAAGAAGCATGGGTACAAGATCTTGAACGAAGGTTAAACTTTGATAAGCTTTTAAGTTATACTGGTGCTTAAACATTTAGATTAGGCTATAAACCATTTGGTGTTCTCCCCTAAATAATTGGTGTTGTTGCTGAATGAGTAAAATAATGAAAATGGCAAACATAAATCAATGATAAGTTGTATTACAATTTGTCAAGGAATTGACCTTAACATCTGCTAAATTGATCTGTTCAGCGTGCATTGCATCCCAAACTGTCTGCTTAATCATATCCTCTGTACAATAAATAACCTGTTACAAAGAAGAAGAAACTGATATCTGGATTAGCACAATAAATCGAAAACATTAAAAAGAATGTAAATCCTACTAAGCTATCAGGAATTATAGTTACTCATTTTTCCTAGTACATATGAGCCATTCATTTAGTGAATTTAACCTTCGTTCTAAGAGAGTAGAAACCTAATTTTGTGAACTATATTTTTGTAAAAATTATGGTGTTGCCGGAAAGTAATATCTTCTGATTGCACTATGGTTGGGAAAAGGGGTTGAACTGTTGTACTGTTATATTTGTATCTTTGTGTCTGCCTGGCAATATCTATAAACACACTAGTTTGATCAGATAGATGTCCCTTTATACAGCTTGATAACAAGTCCACATATCAATAGGAAAAGTCCCAACGATAATATTTGTGATAATCAAGTTACAGACAAATATTCAGCATATAATGGAATTTAATAATTAATATTCAAATTTGATCACTGTTTGTGGAATCTGTAGTTTTCCTTTTGTATGGACTCTTTAATTAGAAATGTTGTCGTATCTTTCTCCTTGAAAATTGATACAGATGAGACTCTCACATCGAGGTTTAAATGCACACTTTGATGGCAAGTAAATGGAATCTGAAAGGGATAACAGATGGCACATAAAACTTTAGTCCAGGAAGTAGTGAAGTAGCCACCTTGTATCAGTTACGGCAATAGAGAGGGCTTCTTCAGTGGCATATATAATCCTATCTAAAGTAACCTTTGTCACAATAAAGTTGTGATTTAAAAAGTACTAGGCGCCAAAAGACGCTAAGGTCTAAAATCGCTCGAGGCACTAGGCGCTCGCCCGAGCGAAGCGAGGCGTTAAAATATAAAAATATATAATATAATTAATAAATATAATTATTTAAATAAAAATATACTATTAAATTAAGAAAATCTAAGGTACAAAATCATAATTTCACATTACTAAAAAGTCTCAAAAACCAAAACAATAAAATTTTACATCAAAGTCATTCATCATAATCAATATTATCGTTATTTTCATATAAATCAGCTTCATTGAATTGATCCTCTTCATCTTATCCTTCCTTATCATCAAAATATGTTTCATTCTCAATGTCTTCAACAATTGGAGGAGCTGAGCTTGATACTTTTGTTACTAGATATTGTTTTGCACGAAAAATACCACCCTTAGTAGTCTTATCGCAGAACATACAGGTCACTGCATTAGGATTTTTCGGATCCTTTAAATAATTATACTTCCATGCAGGATCTTTTTTTTATGTCATCGTAGAATCAATTGAGTTGCTCTGAACACTTGCCATTTATCCTGAAACCTAATAATAATTTCAAATAAATAAAAATTAATAGTATTAAAATCAAAATAATATATTATTAATTTAATAAATAAAAAATTCTGTTAATATACTGTTAACAGTATACTGTCGAAGCTAGGACTGAGAAGGAAGACTAAGCCTGTTGAAGCAATGGCAGCAGGCGACAACAGCAATAGGTGATAGCGACAGCTGGAGCGGGAGCAGTGAGCGACAATGGGAGCAAAAACGACGAGCGATAACGAGAGCAAGAAGCAGTAGCAGCAGCGGGAGCGATGAGCAGTAGTGGCAGCAGACACCAGTGGCAGCAGAGAGCAATCGCGAGGGTTAGGGTTGGGGAAGTCGGTGAAGTCACGAGAGAGGCTGATATCGATGATTTAGTTGGTTTAATCGAACCAACTAAATCACCGAAGATCAAACCAGACCTAAAATTCTGGTTCGGTCGCTCGATTAACCCAGCGCCGCCTCGGCGCCCGACGCTTGGGCTCGAGGAGCGCCAGAGGCGCCTCGCGCGCTGAAGTGAAGCGAGGCGCTCGAGCCTCGCCTCGCATCGCCCGAGCACCTAGGCGAGCCCAGGTGGCGCCTCTTTGAAGCACGCCGCCTGGAAGTGAAGCGAGGAGCTCGGGCCTCACCTCGCCTCGCCTGAGCACCTAGGCGAGCGCCCAAGCGCCTTTTTAAATCACTGAACAAACATGCTTTTTAGTGGTGAAATTGGATTGCTTTAGGCCAATTATGTGGTCATTTTATGACCTTGGAGATGAGGGTTAGAATCACGGAAATGACCACTCTATATTCAGAGATAAGGCTATATACATTGACCCTCCCCACACATTGGCAAAAGCCTTGTGCATTGGATATGCTCTTTTTTTTAATTATGTGGCCACTGGGCAAAAAATAATTCAGCCTAACATATAAATGCACTGATGCAACAAATGAGCTCACATACATTTGCCCCTAAGAAAAGAAAGAAACAAAGAAAAGGTAAAAAGAAAAAGAAGAGTAAGAAACTGATGTTGTTCAGAATTACCTTCAAAAATTCACCATCAAGCTCTTTTAGAAGCATTTGAATCTGCATCAGAATGGAATGTAGATTATGGGCAAGTGAAGTCACCAGGGAAAGATAAATTTAGCAAAGGAAAAATAGAGTAGCCTTGGGTTGAAAAAGGCATAAAAAAGGAATAAGTTCTCTTTTATAAAAAGTGAAACTGAACAAGGCCTTAAGCAACCCACAGGAACATATTTTATAACAAGTCCTCTTTCTTGCATGATACTTGAACTCTAAGGAGAGAGCTGAGGAAGACGAATACCTTTTCCATTTCATCTTCTTCAAATCCCATAAGCAGTAAAGCCTAGACATGGAAGAGAATCTAACCAAAGTGTTAAGATTCCAAAAACTGAGAAATTCAGTGAGAATTTTCTAATAGTAAATCAAATTTGCTGTGAATGTATGAGATAACAAAGATCTATACTAAGTCCTAAACAACAATATCAGTTAAAAAAATAACAAAAAATCTTTTCAAGACTGATCATGTTTCTTTTTAAATATTAGGGAAGAAGTCTGTATCATATGCTTTTTTTGGTTTGCAAAAACATGTATAAGCAAAATAATCATCAGCATATGTTAACAAAAGAAACAGATTAATGCTTTTAACATTGAAAGTGACACTATCCAAAACCAAGATAAATAGTTCCAAATAAAGTGTCAGCTTATAGCAAAATATAACTTCCTCATGCTTCAAAAGTTTTAACCCAAGAATCCTGACACATGAAAAGCAATTATTGCAACGAGGTAAGGAAAAAGAAAAAGGAGGGGATAGAACTCTCCAATATTATTTCTTTCTAAATTGAAGTCCTATTTAATTATTCATCACTGGACCTACTGGAAACTTACTGGTGGACCATAGATAGGGTCATCAGCACTTAAAGGAACAAATTTGGGGTCTTCAGCTAATTCAGCAGGAATACCTGCAATGCTGAAAAGTATCATTACAATAGATCAAGATAAATCATGAATAAGGACATAAATGTAAAGCAATAAGCAATAGTTCCCAACAATATAGCAGATAATAGGACAAAAAACAGTTCACACTGATGATCATCTTTTTTTTACTAAGTAGTATAAAATGTAGGATTATCTTTCTCTAGCAACTTTACACAGTTATCATCGTTCATAAATAAGCTCTATATATGTTTCATACGGTCACCATCTAGCAACCATTAGTAAATTTAATTGTAAGGCAACAACAATATTGACACTTTATCAAACCCATGCTGGATTCAAGGTTGTTGATATGTTAGAATTTGAATATCAAAAGAAATGTTAGCAAGGAAGATTGTTAGCTGGATTATCAGTAATAGATAGTGTTGGTCATAGTGAGATGTGATCAAGGCCATTGCGAGTATGATGGTGATGTGAGAGAAAACAGATATCATGAGTCACACCAACCACCAAGGACCACTATTTCGTGCCAACCGGTGGAGGCAGATTGGTAGATACTGTTGGTACCAACAATATGTCGATACACCAGGGTTTTGGAAAAAGGCTGAAAATGACCAGAAATTCACAAAAACATCTTTTTTTTAGGTTTTTTAATCCTAATTTAATGGCAGTTTTATTATATTTAATTAAGAATATAGTGTATATGGAACATAAATAAATGCATAAGGTTGTGATTAACCCTAAATATTTCAAATTTGGGCCTAATCATATTTAATCTTTGTAAATATGCATTAATACGCCTCTAATTATATGAAATGATAAATGAAACATAGAAAGAATCTAAATTCCTTTAAATTGGATAGAAATTTCATTAGATCCCAAGTATGGATTCCTCTTATATCCAAATCAATAGCTTGATTAGCACTAATCACCTATTAGGAACTTTAGTTAGAAGCGAAAGAGTAAGAAAGAGTGAGAATGAGGGGAGTGAATGATAGTCAATAAGAGTGAGTGAAAGAGGGGGAAGGAGGGGACTTAAAGCCCCCAATGGTCAATTTGATCCTCCCCCCCTCTGTTTCAAGTGGTACATCATATATTGCCAACCACCCGTTTCATACTTTTTTTTCTTACAATCAACTGATCCACCATGTCATTGCCAAATCAAAATGAAATATTTCCCACGTCAGTCCACATACAGAAAATCTCTCTTGACAGACAAACTATTAGGGGTTTCAACTTTCAACACTATAAAAGGGACCTCCTCTGATAAAAAGGATTATTTCCTCTCTCCTCACTTTTATTGCATTCTTTATCTCATGTCATGGTGACTTGAGCGTCAAAGGATCCTACTGGAAACATTCCCAATTTCCCTGCTGATTTACATGTTTAGTTTTCTCACCATGCCATGTGAGATCACCTCAGCAACTTGCCATCCGGCAGTATCCACCTTGGTGTCTAACTATGATGTGCTTCTTCCATGGTAAAGAGAATTAGTTTGGTTTGTGTCTTCTAATTTGGACGAATGGCTGAAAAGCATTTCATCCGATGGTTAAAGAGCAATAGAGATTGACTGAGGAAAAAATAAACTGAGTATTTTTCTAGGAAAGTGTTCTGACTTAGTTTTAGAAAATAAACTGAGTGCTTTTTAACTTTGCTGTTATGTATTCCTAATAAAGTAGTTTAAACACATTTACATAATAATTCATAAAGGTCGTGGAAGTACCAGTTCTCATAGTCTCAATATTTTATAAAACACTCCACTGTATAAGTTGTTTCAGGTTAAGTTAGTTCATTTGGTCACACATTTACTCCAGCAATATGTGATGACCATGCTTTCTTGGACAAGCATTTAACAGGTATTTAACGTTGCCACATATCATCCCATATCCAATTTGCTTGTTAAGTACTCTGTTAGAAGTTGAAGCAATAACAACAAGAACTACCATCTCAGCAACACGTGAATAACTTACAACTAATCTTCATGGCCTCTTCGCAATCGACTACAAATAGCAGAACTGCACATCTACATATTGAAAAATCTACCTTATAACTGATTGTTCCAAAGAACCCTGAACCCTTCTCCTTCACTCTTTCAGAAATAGTTTTCTATGCAATATAAACTATTTGTCACTAGGAATCAATTAGTTTCCAATTCTGCTCATAAGTCCCAGTAGCATTGTCAAGGTAATATCCCCATCTACTGCTACTTATATGTAATGCTTCAATTTGGTTCCACATCGGAACTGGAAGAAGATTTGAGTTAATATATAAGGACTTGATGAGTGTAGTATTAATAACTTGAGCTTAAGCATTTTATACTGTCTATCAGCAGTTTCAAGAATTGAATCACCTTCCGAGGACGCTCCTGGTAAGTTCCTGCGCCTACTCACGGAGGCAGCTGAGGTGCTTACTTTTGGCAAACAGAGAAGCGAAGTGGAAGCATAGGAGGAGGCGATTACAGAAGTAATGTTTTCTTGGGTATTGTAGGATCGACCGGAAGACGATGGAACCTTGAAGCTAGACACCGTAAATGTAGTAGCCATTCCCTTGCCCCTCGACCCGCAAAGGGCACGATGCCATGTGGCTCTCTTATCCGTTCTTGGTGGGTTGGGCCGCAGCGATCACTCTAAGGCCCAAAAGTTGGATGTGCGCAATCCTCCAAAAAAACCCCACCATTCTCTCCGTCGTTGGTCGGCAGGCCATATCTCCGCCGCCTCTCCAGATCTCTCTCGCTCTCCTCTATCGTCGGCGCTGTGCTTTGCTTCAATTTTCCTTTCTTACACCGCCAAGCTGCCCTCTTCCTCTGCTGTCCTGGGAACTCTAAGAGAGATGGTGGAAGAAGGAAAGGGCGAGTTGCAGAAGGACAGTGGAGAGGAAGAAACCGGTCTAAGACTTCCAACCAGTCGCCATGGTAACCTCAGCAGCGCCTCCAGCGATGCTCGTCTCAAAGATGCCTTGCAAACCATTAAATCCTCCAAGAATCCTGTCAGTAAACAACCCCAACCCCACCCCCCCACCCCAACAAAAGAAAAACTCTTCTTTTTGTCTTGTTCATACATGTTAGATTTTGAAGTGGAAGAGATGATATTTTACTGAACTGTAATGCCAAATCTCTGGTATCTTTTTGCAGGCTGTCGTATACTACGGTGCTTCCTGGTATGTCACGGTTTCTTATAAGGATTGCATTTATTATAAGGATTGCATTTATTATAAGGATTGCAACCTTTTGGTGTGAT
Organism: Musa beccarii; assembly: GCA_024322285.1. Taxonomy (NCBI): domain Eukaryota; kingdom Viridiplantae; phylum Streptophyta; class Magnoliopsida; order Zingiberales; family Musaceae; genus Musa; species Musa beccarii. The sequence continues at coordinate 11,448,659 of CM044396.1, read as the reverse complement.
TTTTCTTGTCCTGATTAAATTGTAGAATTTTGTTCTTTTTCCACATTTTATAAGTTATTGGCTATGTAGTTTTCAAGAAATTCAAATGAAGATAAAATTCATGCATAAATTAAGCAAGACTTGACTGGAAGAAGGCTATACAAGTAGAACGTACGAAAATGAATTATGGAATCACAAGTGAAAATGAAACAAGCCTAATATATTATGGGATCACAAGTGAAGAATCACAGAGTTGAGATAGTTGACAGTCGTGGAAACAATTTGCTAAGTGACGAGACTATCTGTGTTTAAATCAGGATGATTGCTATAACCTAGAAATAGAGGTAGCAGCATACGAGGTTAAGATTAGAATTACACAAAGGTTATTGGATATTAGGGAGTAACAAGAAGCCATTGTAATTTAACTCATGATGTAATGCCCCCAGCAGCGAAAAGTCAGGGACAGTATAACGTCACAATCCTATAGGTTTCCCCCATAGAAATGCAAGTCCATAACTAGAACAAATAACTTCAATACTACATTTAAATACATAATTTAAACCACCCACAGGACATTTTAATTGATTCAACAACTCCTTAAGAATTCATAACATTCAAATCCGAATAACATATATACAAAATCATTTAAATGTACAATAGTACTCAAAACTTAAATCATTCTTATTCTCATATCCAGAATGAGCTACTTCTCAAATATAAAAAAATTAGAAATAATCATATGAGCAAACCATAACTCAGTACGCATTGTGATTCACATGCTAGACAAAACTTATCATAAATAAACATTTTTTTAGAATACATTAATTCTTTATACATTCAATACATACTTTTGGAATATGCGTGGATATATCAAATATTTTCATTATGCTCATACAGTTTATAAAAATTTAAACTTTATATGTATTTCAAACTCATGACTTGTTAACATAAAATGCTTGAATACTTTTCATAACAGTATACACATTTTAAATCACATAAAATGCTTATAATACTTTTCGAATTAAGATATATTTAAATATATTTTCATAATGAAAATAGAAGCATAATTAATGTCACATATCAGAGTATGAAAAGTTCTTGTGCAAAGACTACCATTAATATAAGTATCGCTAAACTGTATGCGTCAAAATAGAAGCCATAGTAGTATCAATGGTTACAACCGTATATATCCTCGTGATAAGGTATAAAATCATTTTTAACCCGCATGGTGTAAGTAGCATATATTTCCTTATATCAGGGCCTCTAGAAGAAACTAGTTTATAAGCATATAACCAATGTATAACTCCCATTGTAAGGTCCAAATCATAAGTCATACTAACTAGTCAACTATTATTTTATGAAAAATAATATATCAATTATTTTTTACAAAACTAAGAGTTTCAATAAATCTTTTTGCATATCATTTCAAAACTAATAAAATCATATCTCATTTGAAACCAACAATAATCATATATTTTTCAATCCTTTTCAAATATAATGTTGAACAGATATTTTCACATAAATTCAGATAATATAAATCAATAAATACATATAAAACAATAACTATTCTAATGATATGCTTTTCTAAATTTTTAATATTTAAATTCTTTTGCAATACTTTTAAATAATAAAATAGTTTCTAAATTGCATAAATCATATGCATTTATCAATTCTAAACACATGCATGAATACTTTTGAAAATAGATTAGACGGAGTCATTGAAGACTTGTCTAATTGTAGATCCTTGATATAATCATACAATTTTGGTACTTCATTGTCTTTCCTTTTTCTTTACACATGACCATTTTCCCTAATATAATTTTCTTGGGCTTGATCTGAATTCATCTGATATCAAATCCTCAATACATTTTCTCTAATTTCTCTTTTACTTTCTTCCCTTTGTTTTTCTTCTTTCTCTTCTTTATGCCAAAGCCAATTTCCTTCTCCTCCTCTCTTTTTTTATTCTTCCTTATCTCTTTCATGTCTTCTTTCTTCCTTTTCTCTTCTTCTCTTCCTTTCTCTCTTCTCTTCTTCTCCTTTTCTTTTTTTCTTCGTTCTCTCCTTTATTCTCATAACCGAGGCCTCTCCCTATCTTCTCTCTCTCTCTCTCTCTCTCTCTCTCTCTCTCTCTCTCTCTCCTTCCCCTAGATCCTCCCTAGATCCTCTCTTTCACTTTCCTTTCTCCTTCTTTCTTCTCTTTTCCTTTGCTTGCCTCTTTCTTTCTCTCTCTCTCTCATGCTTCAGCGGCCTCTCTTTTACTCGTGAGAGAGGCACTTATGAGAAGAGAGGCGATGGGAAGCGGTGGATGATGTTTTGCATTTTAGACCCTGATAATTTATATATTTGCAATTAGGCCCTTAGAAAAAATGATGAATATTACATAATGTAATATCCTTAATTTTATTCAAGGACCTAATTGTGAATACAAAAATTACAAGGACTAAGAAGAAAGATAAGAAGAAAAGGAACAAATTGGAAGAAAACAAGAAGGATAAGAAGAAAGAGGAAGGAAAAAGAAAGGAGGGGATCTTGTGGGAGAACAAAGAAGGGAGAAAGGAAGAGAAGAAGAAAAAAAGAAGAAAGAGGCGAGGAAAGAAAGAAGAAGCTTAAAAGGAGATCATGTAAGAAGAAAGAAAAAAAAGAAGAAAAGAAAGAAGAGAGAATGAAAGAGGGAAACATAGAATAAAAAAGAAGAAAGAAGAGAAGAAGAAGAGAAAGAAAATAAAGGAGAAAGGAGAGAGAGGAAAGGAAGAGAGAACCTAGGGTGAAGCCTCAGGTGTGATAATAGAGAAGAGGAAAGGAGGAGGAGAAGAAGAGAAAGGGAAGAAAGAAAAAAAAAGAAGAAAAGGAGGAAAAATAAAGAAATGATAGGAGAAAGAGAAGAAGAAGAAGAAAAAAAAAAAGGAAAAAAATAAAAGAAAAATTATTGGGAATTTGATTTCAAATAAATTCAAATCAAGCCCAAAAAATTGTGTTATGTTTTTGAATTCCATTACATTCCTATTTATCAAATTAGTATATAAGTCTATAACTTGATTGATTATGATGTTCTTAGATTATTTGATATTTATATTGTGAAGGAAATAAAATAAGGGGAAATGATTATTTTGGAATAAATAAGGAAAAGGAAAGGAAAGATCATAATATGTTTGTATCAAATATATACGATCAGGATAAGTATCCGATGGCTCCATCTTGTCTATTTTCAAAAGTAATAATGCATGTATTTAGAATTTGTAAATGCATATTATTTACATGATTTAGAAGTTCTTTTATTAGTCAAAAGTATTGCAAAGAATTTAGATGTTGACAATTTGAAAAAACATATGATTTGAATAATTATTATTTTATTATTATTTATTGATTTATATTATTCGAATTTATGTGAAAATGTTTGTTTAGCATTATATTTGAAAAGGATTGAAAAAATGTTTGAATATTGTTAGTTTCAAATGATATATGGTTGTATCAGTTTTGAAATGATATGCAAAAGGATTTGTTTAAACTTTTAGTTTGTTAAAAAGTAATGGTTATATTATTTTTCAATGACATAACAGTTGTCTCTGGTCAGTATGGCTATGATCTGAACCCTATCATTATGGGTTATAAATTGGCTATATGTTCATAAACTAGTTTTTTTCAAGTCCTGACATAGAGAGATGTGTGTTATTTACACCAAGGGGGTTAAACATGGTTTTAGGTCTTGTCACAGGATATAAAGTGATTGTAGCCATTGATACTACTATAACTTCGATTCTAACATGTACACCTTAGCTATGTTTATGTAAATGAACCCTAAATTATATTTATATTAATAGTAGTCTTTGTGCTACAATGTTTTATGCTCTATGACATTAGCTATATTTATGCTTTCATTATGAAAATACATTTAAATGTATCTTGATTCAAAAAGTATTGTAAGCATTTTATGTAATTTGAAATACATGTATATTATTTTGGAAAGTATTCAAGCATTTTATGTTAATAAATTATGATTTTGAAATGTATGTAAAGTTTAAATTTTAATAAATTATATAAGCATAAAGAAATTATTTAATATCCTTGTATATTTTGAAACATGTATTGAATACATAAAGAACTTATGTGTCTTAAGTAAAATACTTATTTGGGATTAGTTTTGCTAGCATGTGAGTCATGGTATTTACTAAATTGTGATTTGCTCATTTGATTATTTCGACATTTTTCTGATTTGAGGAATAGCTCATTCTGGATATGGAATAAAGAATGATTTAAGTTTTGGGTACTATTATACATTCGGATTACTTTGTGTATATGTTATTTCGATTTTAATGTTATAAGTTCTAAAGGAGTTATTAAATTTATTGAGCAGGTTATGAATGTCCTGTTGGTAGATTAATTTTTGGTTGGATTATGTAATAGATGTATGTGGAAATTATTTGTTCTGGTTTTGGCCTTGCATTTCTATAGGGCAACCAATAGGATTACGGCATTGTATGGCCCTTGGCTCTCCCCTGCACTAGGGGCATTACACATGATGCCACAAGATCAATGGTAATCCTAGGAAAACTTGGATGAAATCAACATAATAGGAAAATTTTTGCTCGTTTAAAAACACTCAATGTGGGATATGGTCCTTCGTCCTTTGATGGATTTCCACATACGAAATATATATATCCAGTCTATATTTTGTTGTAATAGCTACTAACCTAGGGCAAAAATTGAGGCCAAAACTTTTTTTCTTAATGCATGGCTGCAAAAAGGCCTCCATAATACATGCTATTTGTTAATATATTTTATTTGTGTATTTCTAAATCACTTCAAAAAGAAGAGACTATATTTTGATAATATTGTGCCGAAAGAATACACGTGGCATATGACATGATTTGAGCATGACCAATGGTGAAATGCTTACAACCCCATAAAAAATCATTTCTGTAAGGTAAAGCTGAATCTTCTAAGATGTATTCACATTTTTGAAAGAATCTGGTTACATCCTTCTTCCAATAATTGTTGTTTCCATTTCCATATAATAGACTGCTTGTAGATTCACTTCCATTAGCATCCCACTGGGGTCTTGTGTTATGTACTGTTGATGTTTAATTTTTTGGTGCTTAAGATGGATAGGTTTCCCAATATGATATAGTAAATTAAGAAATATTTTGTTCATTATGTCTTCCTATTATCATGTATTTTTTTCTCTGTTTTATCATTAGCTTATTGATGCAACATCCTAAAATATACACTTTTTTCCTAGTATTTGTTAGAGATGTACATGCATATTACATATGGAATCACCCTAACATTCATGTGTCCCCCATTTGCTTATTCACTTTTGTAGTTTCATGCCCTCTTCATACAACTTGGATGAGAGTGTGGAGAAGGCAGGTAGTGGCCACAATCCAGATAGTTGACAGTGGCTATGCCAGAGGAAGCTTGAAATAATAATGTTAGGATTGAAGTGAGAAATTGTGAGATCTGAGATGGCTTGGCCATGTGCAGTTCATAGACAAGGATTCCTTTGGCTAAGTGCCAGTACTAGTTGAAGGGTAGAAAGATAGGAATATGACTATAGACTGAGAAGGAAGAAGCATGCTTCATGTATCAAACATGGGCCACCTAGGAGTTATTGGCTAAGCACAACCAGTATCTTAGGGATGAGGTCCTGAGGATGCTTTGGCTTTCCAAATAATAAGGATGGAATGTATTGTTCAAGGTACACATGCTGAGTGATAAAATGTTGTCTTTGGACTGGGTGGTAACGCTGTTAATGAGTTTATTATGCTGATATTAATTTTGACCTTGGCCAATAAACATACCATCCAGCACTGGAGCGAATAATACAGGAAAAGAGTGGAGACAAGATGATGCAAATATTGAACCAACTTTTGAAATAGTGTACATAATCAAGACCATGGCTTGAAAATACTGTCCGGACCAGTAAGTACTGTCAATATCTACCGGTCCTAGGTTGAACTGGCACATGAAGCAAGGGCTTTGCCTGCATAATCTTGATGGTATTTTCGTAAAAAAATTAGGATTTAGGATTTTGGTGTTCCTTTGTCTACAAAAATGGGTTTTGCTTCGTGCTGCTATCAAGGACCTGCCAGCCCTTCGGTCTGGCACTCCTCTCCCCTTCTTAGCACCGACTGGTATGTCGGAGTGTCAGTACACAAGTACATATTTGGCCAACTAGGGATTAGCAAGTCTAGTAGCCCAAATTTTGAATTAGGATTGGGATTGATACCATAGTTCACTTGTTTACAGGCTTGGCTGTTATTCGCAATATACTCACATTGACCATGTATTGCAGGTGCCGAGTATGTACCAAGATCCTTCCGGCCTTAAGTAAGCTGAGCAATGAGTTCAAAAACCTCACGTTCATCTATGCTGATATTGATGAATGTCCTGAAACGACACAAAGCATACGCTATACACCAACTTTTCATTTTTATCGAGATGGAGAGAGAGTTGATGAGATGCTTGGTGCAGGAGAAGAGAGACTACACGATCGGCTCTGGTTACATTCTTAAGCTTTCCTTGTTCATATGTGATGGTTCTTCATAGGAAAGGTGCGAATCATCCTTGTTGGTCCGTCCGCTTTGCAAAGCAAGGACTACACGATGAATGCATTGTATGAATTGAAGGAACCAATAGCCAAAGACCAAGTTCATTATGTGATCTCCGATCATGTTTCCCTTATTCACTGTGTTTCTTATAATGATCTGTTGGTAGCACAGGGCATGTCGTTTGTTATTTCATAGCAACTGTTGCATAATGTAACTATACCAAATGCATTGGCTAATAAACTACATATTTATAATTCTTGAAACACTAAGCCAAAACTTACAGCGAAAAATGTAATAAATAATGTGATATGAGCTGCTTAACATGTTGGACTTGGATTGAGTCCGAGTTTGGAGACAACCATCTGATTTGCGAATGACATTACTGATATTTTCAGACAATCGAGACTCTATACTATGTTAGGATGACAGTATATTTTCTGAAATATTCTTGATTCAGGCAATAGCTCTTTTGTTTGTACACTATAAAGAGGAGTCTCCCAAGTTTATCGATTCAAGGAATATCTAAACTTGGACTGGTCCAAGTTTATATATATATATATATATATATATATATATATATATATATATATATATATATATATATATATATATATATATAAAGTCCCTCATTATCTCACCCCTCATAATGCACTGCTCCAAATCCACAAGCAATTTGTCAAACTTAAAATAGATGATCTGAAAACTTCAGCTCTTACATCTGGCAAGAATTAAGGTCCATTTTGTCACTGTAGGATCCTTAATCTGAGATTAATCTGATAAGGAACAAGGGTCTTAAGCTACAAACCAAAAAAGAGAATCTAATTAATCTCAGTTCCACACCGTCGATCTTTGATAAGCATATATCCCTGACATAATGTGAAGCCCCTTTCCCCATTCCATATGATAAACCAAACTAAGCATATGCAATACAAACTGGCTAGAATATTCATCTATATCTTCAAGCAGAAATCTACTCGAGTTGAATACAGTCTAAGCTAAATATTCATATTAAGAGAGATTATGCAGACCCATGCAATCAAATGGGTTTAAATATGAGCATAATCTTAGTGCGTGTGTGGAGTTGAAGACTGCTACTGAGAGTATTCCCTAGCTGAGGCAGCAGCAGCAGACAGAGGAAGGTACTACCCACAAGAAGCATCAAATCACAAGCAAATGCTTTAAAAGAATCCAATACCATATCTTCTCAACCAAGGAACCCCCAGTCTTCTCTCATCAAACACCAGACTAGCATGCTTCTGAAAAGAAGATCAAGGTGTTCTATTACAATAAGGATTGCTCAGAAGATGTAGATGATCCTGCATTGAGTCAGTAATTCAGGGAGTTGTTGCTAAAATTGCACTCAGAATTATAGTTCATCAAATGCTTGATCTCCTCATAGGTATAATCCGGTGGAGTTTCTACATGGCTTCCTCCTCCTGCATGCAACAACCTGTTGGTGTCCTCGAGGCCATCATGGATGTAGTTGTCAATGCTTACCTGCATTCCTTCACAGCCCCTTCCATCATAGTCATACTCCAACACTGTCCCATAGCTGATCTGGGTGCAGCTACCACCAGAGGAGCCGCAGCTCGGATCAGAACCAAAAGTTATCATCTTCTGTCCATTTGGAGCTGATCATGGTGTAGATGTTGCAAGAGTGTGTAAGCAGTGGTGGTGGCGGTGGTGGAGGTGAAACTTTGGATATCCTGTGAGATTGTAGAGACTTCTCGAATGCCTGTGAGGGGTTCTGGCTTCGGAGTCACATTGCAGCTAGCCTGTGATGGGAGTAGGTGTTCATGGTGTGGCTGCTATTGATGTGGTTTCCTCTGGGCAGAAATACAACCCAAAATTTTCTTCTTGAGCTTGGTGTTCCAGTAGTACTTGATATCGTTGTCAGTTCTACCTGGAAGCTGGGAAGCTATGATAGGCCACCTGGACCCATTAGAAGAGAAAGGTTGTCTCTTGAATCAAGTCATATGGAATGGAAGATTAAACATCCCCTTCTTGAGGATTCTTATGAATTTAAATCTTGTGTCTCCTCTTCTTTATTATGTTGGGTAAAGGAAGGTAAACAAAAGGATAATGATCTTGCTCACCTGCTGCCAATATTAGCAAAGAGGTTGCATATGATCCTATCCTCCTCTTTTGAGAACTCTCCATGCTTTACGTTTGATCTAAGGTAGTTGAGCCATCTGAGCCTGCAACTCTTCCCACATCGATTCAATCCTGTGAATGCACATGAATCAAACTTATAGATGTGAGATATATGTACTCTCTTCTCTCTCTCTCTCTCTCTCTCTCTCTCTCTCTCTCTCTCTCTCTCACATGCACACACATCTTATAGAGGAACGCCGGAAAAGAGGAGGAGAAGATGTGACCAAGATGTCTGAGCTTACCAGCTTTGCGAGGGAGTGCAATCCAATTCCCAGCCGTCCCATGCTTCTCTATGAACTCCCTAAGTTTGGCGTCCGACGACGACGACCAAGGGCCTTTCTTCACATTAGCCTTGTCACAGCACGGAGCCCTTTCCATTCCCTCTCTCAAATTCAAACTCCCAACAATATCGTTAAGAGAGAAGAAAGAAGAAACTTCCAACAAAGATCGAATGCGTTCCAATACAACAAGGTGAGCTGAGAGGTACACACAGGCAACGGAGGAGGAGGAGAGAGAGGAGCCAAAGGGAAAAAGAAATATATAGAGATTCGCCAGAAGTCAAATGATAGCCTGTCTGAGTGCTGTAAGCCTCTATACCATCCATGAAAAAACTACATCACTACGTACTTAAAAGGCCCTACATCTCTCTCTCTCTCTCTCTCTCTCTCTCTCTCTCTCTCTCTCTCTCTCTCTGGTGGGCATGATGTATCCTAAACCTCGAAGAGCTCTAGGTGTACAGGAAGAGATGCATGCAACGATCAATTGGATCTAAGAGGAGTCCAGAGGAGTGAGTTGCATATAATGCCCTAAACTGGACTATGAAGAATTTACGCTGAGAGAGATAATTTTATTTATTATGATAATATATTTTTATATAAGTTGTGAGGAATATATTTTTTTAATTATGTATTTAAATTATACACTTAAATATGTGATTGATCCTCGAATCATAAATTGATTGAGGATTGGAGTATATAATGAATATAAAGTTGTAATTCCATATTTACCTATATCATGATCTTCTATCATGCCGGCAAGATGAGTTTTCATCAAGAATGTCAATCTTAGATCAATATAACTGAAATATCATATGGGCAAGAGGCTTTACGAGGGAGTTTACTAATTGATCAAAAGTATGGATATGAGAAATACATAGTTGATATCTGATAACTTAATCTCTAACAAAGTGAAAGTTGATGGTAATGCATTCTATGCGTGAGTGGAACATCAGGTTGGTGCATAAGTAGGTAGCACCAATATTATTATAGTATATTATAGGAGTGAATTGAGAGGTGATATCAAGTTTGTATAGCAAATTAGTGACCAAATTGATTTCTACAATAGTGGTACCAATGGCTCAATATTCAGTGGCAGATCTTGTGATTGTGTTTTATTTTTTTAGAACTCTAATTGATTAGATTTGCTCTAAGAAAGATAATATAGACTGAAATAGATATTTTATCATCAGTGTCATCTACCTAATTAGCATCGACAAAAGTATCTCCTACAACAGTGATACCAATGACTCAGTATTCAGTGGCAGATCTTGTGATTGTGTTTTATTTTTTAGAACTCTAATTAATTAGATTTGCTCTTAGAAAGATAATATAGACTGAACTAGATGTTTTATCATCAGTGTCATCTACCTAATTAGCATCGACAAAGGTATAGAGATAAAATCATGAGTATTTTCGAAGGAGAAGTTCATGATCGAGAGCCCCTTTAATATATCACAGAACACGTTTTAGTACTGACTAATGCGTAGTGGACGGTTAATGTATGAATTTTATGATAATTTATTGACTGTAAATGAAATATCTAGACGCAAGGAGCCAAATACTTATTGGGACTATATGGGATCTATAGTAGGGCTGTCATCATATAATTAGAGTGACTTAGTAGTGGAGAGCATGGTGATAAATTTTTTAGCATTCTATATGTTTGTCTTTAATAATAGATCTTGAATGTACTTCTTTTAAGATAGAAAATTTCTAGAAGATAGAAATGTTGCTTTCACCCTCAGAAAGTAGCTTAAGGTTTTTAGGTCATTAATAGATAATCGATTTACTAATTACTTAAAGAATTATTTAATCTTCATAAAATTATTGCTTGTGATAATAATGTCATCCATATAGACTAGTAAATATATATAGTATATCCCTTTTATTGTTATAGGAATAAAGAGATATCAAACTTGAGTTGATGAAGTCGATTGACATAAAAAGCGACCTAAGTTTGGTATACCAAACTTTTGGAGCTCGGCAAAGTCTATAAATAGCTTTTTAAAGTTTACAAACATATTTTAGATATTGAGAGTGAATGAAGCAAGGAGTTGCTACATAAAGACATCTTTAATTAAAGTCTCTTATAAGTATGTATTGTTAACATCTAGTTATCGTATGTGCTAGCCTTGAGAAATAGCCAAACTCAAGATAAGTCAAATTTTTATCGATTTAATAACTAGACGGAAGGTCTTTGTTAAATTAACATATGGTCATTGGGTGAGACCTTTTGACTACTAGACATGCTTTGTATCTTGCAATGGACCTATTTGGACTTCGTTTAATTCAAAAGATTTACAAACATTTGATGATATTTTGTGTGAGGTGAGATAGTATAAGGGTCAATGTGGTATGATAAAGTAGAACATCATATTCCTCACACAAGGCTTTGCATTAGTACAAAGATTTTTAGGCTTTGCATCATATTCCTCACCTAAATTTTTAGCATCTAGGTTTGGTAGGCTCATATGAAGAGCTTCTAGTAGCATAAAAATTAAAGATTTGACGTGGTTTGAAAATATTATTTTTGGAGTATGTTATCATATGATGTCTAGGCTGGTGCTATTTATCATGTGATGTCAAAGCTGGATAATATTATTAGGTTATGTTGAAGGTGTGAGAATTTATAAAAAGTTGGTGACACAGCTAATCAAGTTGATGCACTTCTATGTCACTTGGCTAAGGAGAGGACAAAAATATTATTTGTGGTGCCAAGGACAAAGACATCATTACAGAGTAAGTTAGTGGAGAGGTAAATAGAGAAGTTGCAAAGGCAGTGAGGTATGTTAAACTGAAGTGATAAGGGAGTACATGTCCAGAGGAGAACTACTGGTTGGTGTGATGAGATATACGCCTAAGGGAGTTTGAGGTATACTCATATGAATCTAGTGATGGACGATTGCTATAGTAGATCACATTATTAAAGGAGCAAGATTTTGAAAGGGAAAGGTAGACTTAACAAAATTAATATAACATGATATAAAGACCTTTTAAGTTTAAGGATTATAGCACCAAAAAGTATTATATTCAAGAGAGTACCTAATGAAAATACAAGGTTTGGATCTCAGTGTTAACTTGTGTGAATTATAGAGGTATAACCATGAATAATATAAATAATCAAATGCTTTAAGTTTTTGAATGTTGGAGATTTTTGCGAAATAGTTTTTCAAATAGTAATTAGTGTTCTAGGATTGGGATGAGCATACGATTAATAAGATACACTATAGTTTAAAAGACTACTGACTAAAAGGTTAGTGGTGTATAGGCTTAGTATAGGAGGGTAAGACTAGTCTCAACTATGTGTTGGTGCTTCCCTTCATTGAAGCCATCAAGTTGAAGTGCGTGTATGATAGTGATTTAAGATGTTGTATAGTACATAATTTGAGCTAAATTATTAGAGTTTAATATTTATTTCTTTCATCAAAGTAAATTATTTTATTGATAGATTAGAAAAAATTCTCGACTACCTTTCTAAAACAAGTAAGGATTATAGCGACTTCAGATTTATTTTTAAGATGATATAATTATATATATTTAATAAAGTAATATATGAAAATGATAAAATTTAAAATAATTAAAGAAAGTGAAAACTCAAGGCATGGATGTCAAAGTAGAAGAAAAAGACGAGAACGGAACTCAGTTGAGATTTTAGCAAGTGCCTGTGGGATACACGAAACATAAACCTAGTACGCGAAATGTAGAGGCGTTCCCGGTTGCAAGCGAAACTGGTTGTGGAATCATCCGTAAAAGAAATATGGCGGCACCGATAGATCTCTCTACCTTGTTGGTGCTGAGGACATTTCTGCACGCAAAGACAAAGTTGATGCCATCACCTGCGTTGACTCAAAAGGTGGAATATAATTGGGGTGGAGGGTGAAGAAACTTGGCCGGCCGTTTGATCCTGTTATGCTTGGGACATAAAGCAAATGATTTGACGAGGCATGACAATACCAAAAGGTCGTAAGAAATAAAACAGGATACAATGGGGACATGGGTCGTTGATAGTACGGTAGATTTAAGGACACCAGATCGGACAGACGGTGGATAGGACGCTGCGTGAGATGGCTCGAAGAGTGACGAGTACGGAGGGATAAGGTCGGAACATGGCCGTGCTGCATGCGGAAGCCAGGTGATAGGTTCTGGCTTTCGTTTTGGCAAACGGAAAGATCATGCCATCTAAAATATCCCGAAACAAAGAAAAAGAATATAAAATCCACTGGCACCGGCAGTGATGTGATTGATCTTCGACCGACCTAATGTTTGCACCTGAAAATTTTCAAGGACAATTAAGTCATGAGACGAATAAATAAATAGCCAGATAAATAAAGATTTTCATTCTCTAATTATTTTTGTTCCTTTACACAAACACACCGATTCTGAATGTCCCAACATAAGTTGCAAATTGGATGCTGATGCTCCCATAAAATGATTGTAGCATGATCCAGCAATATATTCTAACATGTTGCATGGATAACATGGCATGATTTCCGTGTTTCGGCTTGTTTCCTTTACATGTACAATACACGTTCTAAGACCCAAAACAAGTTGTATAGATAATGAGATTGTTGTATGAAAGAACGAATGAAAACTGTTGACGTTGCTTCTTTTTTTATTTTTTTTTATTTTATGTTGCATGAATCTCAGCAGAAAATGCTGGGTTTGAATCCAATGCTTTCTTTGCGAGGTTGCGAGTATCTTCTCTAGAGGACTCCTGTGATATGCGAATAAGCTCCTTGATCCCTCCGCTCCTTATGATCTCTAGTGTGTTATCCTCTACAAAGGATCCATCATCATTATTAGAAAAAAAAAATGGTTAAACAAGTGTAAAATGTAAAACAATATTCTGAATGACATGTAATAAATCAAAATGGTTCATCAGCTAGAGTTCAGGCACCACATGTATCATGACAAAAGAATCTAAATCATAAAACAAATTATCCCATTAACTTCAAAGGAAACTTTAACCAGCAACAAACCTGCATTTGAAACAAATAACGGCAATCGTGTCCATACAAAATACATGTTAGATCATATGGTTTAAAATTTTATTGAAAGTCAGTGTATAACATACCAGCACATCAAAATCATTCGATATAAGAGTGCTTCATTGCAAACATTGTGAATGACCAGCTACACTCTCAACACTGCTAATTTAATTTCTTTGTATTTAATTGGTGATTGTAGCAGTTGTTTCTGGTAGATACCTTTTTATTTTATCTTTACCTAGAGAAGAAAACTCTTAGCTTCTGCATGTAGTCATTTTCAAGTTAAACTCAGTCCAATTAATTTGAAACCTTGGCTCAAACATCACCAAGCCCGACATCCTTATCTTTTGCCAAAGCAGTTTGATGAATTACCTCCTGTTCTATTTTTATCCTTCTGCTCAAAAAATACTTTTCCTGAATACTGTACTAGTCTAGAAAGCATTATATCATTTGGAAGTAGATAGAACAAGCTTCTTAATCCTTATCCTTATCCATATTTCTCATCACCATCCTAATAAAACAATACAAAGCATAATTTATCAATTTTATGATATACCTAATAATGAGTAAATAATATATCAATGACATTTTATGGTGTATCAAAGTTTATTATCAAAAAATGCCACAAAGTCCATAGTTTGTTATAAAGATCATGAAAACTCTGGTCTTGCAATGAAGATTAGAAACAAAATGATTGTTCCTGTTAAAATAATGTGTATTATGATAGGCAGAACCAGAAACATATTTGAACATCCATCGTAGGCATCTAAATAATCCATTATTTAAATGATAATTTAATACAAAATGGTTCATCACTGATCTACCAAGGGCATAACACTGATCCTGTTATAAATGCCAAATTTTCACTAAAAAATGAGAGAGAAAAGTTAAACTAATGGCAACATGTAAAAATAGAAAGTGTGTGAGTTCATAGCATATGTACCATTTTGAGCTAAATGACAGAGAGAAAGTTCAATATGCCTTCTTGTTGAAGCTAAAAATGTAGCAGAGCTAGTGGCCATCCAATTTAATACTCCATCTTCAATAAGAAGAGACCTTCCCTTTCTATGTCCTTTGGAACAAACAATTACAAAGACTCAATAAAATTATCCTGGTGAAATATCATATAAAATGTTACATGTACTTGTGCATAGAATTAAGTCAGAAAACAGGTGTGCAATTACACCTTAGAGAACAAAAAGACAGTATGCTAAACACTGGGCCATAACATTATGTCACGTTAAATGTGAAAAGAAATATATATATATTTAGAATTGGGAGATTCTGATTTTGAACACCAAGGAACGTCCCAGAACTCCAAAATTGAAGAAATGAAATTGGTCATAAAGCATACTCAACATCTCAAGCTACCATAATGTACTAGAACATTTTGGTCCCTGTCATCATTATCAAGCATAGCACTTATACCATTCCTGAAAAAAAAAAACATATTTTATAAACACATCTAATCAGAATGATATGTGGAAAGTAGAGCAGATTTTTGCATTCAGTTAATCTGGTCTTAATTTCTCAAGTACTTGGATCCAAGTCCACGCAAAGTTCATGTTGAATTAGAGAAACAAGAAACCATGAAAACCAACTAATGATTCCCAACTTCCTTGTAATAATATGGTCATGTAACCAATGAACCATGCATCTTAGCCATGCTGACTAAAGGTTGGTGCAACAGGAGATCCATAGCCTAAAAAGGACTTGTGATAGATGCATAGAAGAAGATAAAGTAAAGTGCTAGTCAATAACCATGCTAAAAAGGCACACTAATCCCATGCCAATAAATGTTGTATATTCATGTAATACTGTAGCATGCCAGGAACTGAGCAGCACGACCAAATTGAAGTACTTTAATGAAAGGTTTCAAGTTTTGGTCGAAAATCTGTACCAGTCTGAGATCAGTACACAACACATGGTGTGCCAGTAAATCAGTCGATGCAAACCTAAGAGAGTAAGAGAGGAGGGGAGCAGGAGGAGGACAAGAAGAAGAGAGGAGGGATGTTGACAGCAGTCAACAATTGTCCAGATTAAAAAAACAAAAAATAGAAAAACGATTTTAAACTCGTATGTGCCAGTTCCTCGTCAGTCCAGCAAGTTCTAGTCAGTATTATATCGGTCAATCTATTTCCTTTAACCTTGCTACAACGTTAATTTATTTAGTGGATGCAACAATGGGTCTGGTGTAATTGACCAGGAACACCAATGATGATATCTAATCAAACTCTCACAATCATTTAACTTTGGACCTGTTTTACTTCAGGTTATAAAGCCTCAACATTATAAGAACCATCTCATCCAAGATAATCAGTCTTAGCTAGGTTTAATCCCTTTTAAGAAGAGCTATTACAAAGTAAATCATATCTTTCAAAGCAAAAAATGCAAGTGTTAAAAAGCAGGTCATATATTAAAATAAGCTTAAGTTGACAAGTGATCAGCAATTTCATAAAACAAGAAAGAATTATAATAACCTCGTGATTCACATTTTGCAAAATTTGCAAACCCTCGGGCAACCTGAGCTACGACATCGCTATGTCCACACTGCACCATTCCCAAAAGTGCTTTGATGCCACCATCCTTTTTCAATGTCACATGTAACTTTTCTGTCAATCAAAAAGTATGTCTTAAGCAAAATTTTGTTTTTATCTAAGAGATAGAAAGATGAATTCTGGGACACTTCAATTGCATATATAGAACACAAAAGTCATAAAAAAAAAGATTAAGAAAGATATATAAATCCACAATTTCCAAAATAAGCAATCATTAGTTTAAAACATAATGTATGGCCACACATCAGAGGTTCTATAATTATTAGCATTAGCTCATCCTCATTAAATTGTTCACTGATAGTTTTAGGAATAGTAAAATTACTTTAAATGAATCACTGGTGCGGTAAACCTGTGCACCAAAGAACACATGCTTTTCACAAAGTGCATAAAAGAAGATGGTTTCAGAACATTACCGGAATTGGAAAAGTAACAAGGAGGTGTCAAGACCATGAAATAACACAAAATATATGCTGAACACCTTTCGAAAAATAAAGTAGTTGACTAACATGTATCCTAAACCATGTCAATTGGCTACTCTAATTTGTGAAATATTTATAAACTATAAAGAGCTCTGCTCACACTTCCAACTTATTTTCAGCCATCCAGAAGTCTTCTCTGAGGGATAAATAACCTCGTTAACGGGAACAAATACATAATTTCTTATTATTTACTTGTATTACAAGGTGATTATAAGCATCTCATTTATGAAACCATGCATTACAATATGACTTTGGTTCTTCTATTTTGTGATATATATACAAGGTTTGATATACCGAAGAGTCCGCATTAGCTCATCCTCATTAAATTGTTCACGATAGTTTTAGGAATAGTAAAATTACTTTAAATGAATCAAGTGGAGCGTAAACTTTGTGCACCAAAGAACACATGCTTTTCACAAAGTGCATAAAAGAAGATGGTTTCGTATTGTATTCATCCAAAATATATGCAGAAGATTAGTATGAGGCAATATATCGGTACATCCGTAAGTCTTCTCCGAGGGATAAATAACCCTAGTGTACAAGTGATGTTATTTATGAAACCATGCATTACAATATGACTTTGGTTCTTCTAGTTGGTATGCTTGGTGCATACCGTACTGGCAGCTGATCAGTACAACAATACGGACAAATAATATGAACCATGCATATATATATATTTTATTTATTTATTTATTTATTTGTGTGTGTGTGAAGAGCAAACAGACAAAGGGAGTTCATTTTATAAGTTAACCTAAGCAACTTCACTAGAGAACAAGTTCCCACAGTTATTTCAATCTCCACTTTGAAGACAACTTGTCAAAAAAACTTGGTCAAAACAAATCTTTTGGTGCATTTAATGGTTTTCAAAGTCTAGAAAATCACAATTGGTAGTTTGATACAGCTAAAACAACTGCTAAAAAATTTACAAAGGTAAAGACTTGTTTGCAATTTTATCTTGATAAAATATCACATGTAAAAGAAAAGAATTCCAAAAACTTGAGTTACTTTGCATGAAATTCCTGCTCAAAGAGACATACTCTATAAAAAGAAGTGAGAATCAGAAAGAGAACAGCTGCAACAAAAGGAAAGGACAAATAAGCTGCAATTGCTTGTTGCAAATTTTCAGCTTTGTTCTAGAATGCTTAATATTTGTGGCAATCATGATGTAAGGTCAAGGCACCATATCATACATCATCTAATATTTCATAAATTCTTTCCTGAAGACAGAATATGCATCACAGGGTATGCATGAGATTAAACAAGATCTAATTTAAAAGGAAAGAGAAAATTATGATTTACCATTATGATCACAGTATGATAGTACTTTATAGTGTGAAATACGATACATTTGACTGGTTAATTTGCCACAATAAATAAAGTAACTAACAGCCTAAAAGAAAACTCGGAACCCTAAACATTTGACAACACTGGTGATGCAAGACAACAGAAACTAACCATTCCCACATAAATTAGCAATTGCTCCAGCAATCATTCGAAGTGTTTGAGGATCTTCAGTTTTTGAAGCAATATTTGCTAGTAGTCGTGCACCTCCTTTACCCATTATTAAGCCTTGATTAGAACCTAGAAATAACAAGTAAATTCATGGACAACATGGTTATAAAAGATACATCAAATCTTAATTGATATGTAAATTGATAATGATATAAGCTACTCAAAATATAGATTTGTAAATGACACTCTTTAGGTTAGGCCTTCTTTCTTAGTCCTTGTAATTATATACAATACTGGCAAAAAGAATTTAATGCAGGCACCAATACCCTATCACAGACAGTCATACCATGCCCACAACACCTTCGTTAACAAACCGTTTGTCACTTATGTCCGCTTATACAATTATATGGCAGTGTATTTTGTCTCGTTTTTTGTAAGTTCTTGTTCACCTTAAACCCTTGGAAGCACCCAAGTGGCACAGGACTAGATGGAACTTTGTAGTGTTGGGCCTTGTTTGGATAAACAAGTTTACACGCAAAGTGTGCGTGTACTTGTCTTACACCTCACCACCTAATTGAGCGACCGTTTGTGGACTTGCAAATGTTCTTTTATCTTCTAAAGTCCTTATTTCCCTCACTTTTTTTTCTCTTTACACACCAAGTGTTTGCTGAATTGTCTATAAGCTTCCCCTTTTGCAAGACATCGAGACTGAATTTAATCAACTTTCATTTTTGCAAGTCCTTTGAGACCTATACGAGGTTGCTCTTAGGCTGACTCTTTACGAATGGATATCGCAAGTATGCCCCACAACTTAAGCAATTCTGACTAAGTCTGTTACATTTAGTATCAGAATGAGTAAGCGATTTGAGCAAACAATGAAAGTTCACAATCTCGCCATGGCAATGCACCTTGGCGAATTGAGCAAGACTTGTCCATCGTTCGTTTTTCTGAATTTAGTCAACTTTCTTTTTTACATGTCCTTGGGGACTTATACAAGGTTTTTGTTAAGCTGACTCTTTGCGGATGGGTATCGCAAGGGTGTCTCACAACTTAAGCAATTCCAACTAAGTCCGTGACATTTAGCATCAGAACGGGTAAGCGATTCGAGCAAACAACGAAAGTTCACACTCTTGTCATGGCAAAGCACCATGGTGAATCGAGCAGGACTGCTCAAGTAGGGTCATTGCCCTAGGCAGCCGTAGGTGGGCTGCAAGTGCAAACTCCCACTCAAGCTGTTGGAGCCTCTTAAGAGGACCGTAATAGCCAAAATGGTGAGCAAGAAGTTGGCAATTCTCTACAAGCAGAGGAAGCACAACCTGGAGTGCTAAGTGTAGGAAAGAAAAAGAATCATGAGAAGCTTGCAACAATGAAAAACCTATCAAGGTTTTTCATTGTGAGCTTAGAGGAGCTCTAACAAGGCCAACAAAGGCTCAGAGAACTCGTAAAAGGGGCAGAATCTCGAATCAACATAGTGGAATCCTAAGTCGATCAATTGATGGAAGACACGCAAGAGTCTATGCAGCACTTACAAGAATTCGTGGCAGATCTAATGGCAAGAAAAACTATGCTCACGGGAGTTCTTCATGCAGGAGGGAACAACACTCTCATCGCTCTGCCACAAAACTTGAGGGCAGCTAAGCTGCATTGTTAGGTGGTGCTAGGGACACAAAAAAACTTGAGAATTTTATATTCGACATGGAGTAGTATTTTCAAGCAACAAGGTCCGATTTGTAGAACCAGAATGTCAATCACGACCATGTACTTAAATGGGGACATGAAACTCTAGTGGTGCACATGATGGAAAGAGAATCAAAAGGTCGATATCAAGTGGATACATAGGAAGACCAAAAATGAGGTATAAATCAATTCCTACCTGAGAACACCAAGTTCGACACATAAAGGAAGCTGAGACAACTCCGTTAAAACACTTCTATTCGAGACTATGTAAAGCAGTTCTCAATAATGTTGGACATACAAGACATAAGGACAACCTATTAGGCTTCCTCAATGACCTGAAACCACGGGCACAATAGGAATTGCATCGACAGAATGTTATCGATTTGGTCGGGACAATAGCAACTGTAGAATGGCTCATCGAATTTGTTTCCTCGGAGGACTTAGGAAGAAGCAACAATCTTCAAGAAACCAACCATCTAGGTATTCTGAGGAAAAAAGTCCGCTCTTGAACAGAAGTGAAAGAGTTCCTAAAAGGGGTCGAGTTCGAAAAGCAAAGCACCGAAGATAGACAGATGCTTCTTATGCAAAGAGCCACACATGGTAAGAGTACCCTTAAAAGCCACATATGGTGACGCAACACAAAGTAGGGAGCAACGAGCAAATGTACATGGACATCAAGCTCAATGATCGAACAATACATGTGATAATGGACACGGGCACTACCCACAACTTCAATGTCGATCGTGAAGCAAGGCAACTACGGCTAAATATGGAGAAGAGCCCAAGTCGAATTAAGGCCATGAACTTGAAAACCAAGTAGATCTCGAGGTTGGCAAAGGGGGTCCTTATCAAAATTAAGACATGAAGCGAAAGCACAAATATGATGATAGTGTCGTTGGACAACTTCCAAGTGATTCTCGAAATAGAGTTAATGTTCACGACCAAGATGGTGCCAATGCTATTCCTAAACTCTCTATGCCTGATAGGTAGAGCCAACCCCTATGTACTTTCAGTTTCTCAAGGAAGAACCAAGAAACGACAACAACTCTCGACACTACAACTAAAGAAAGGGGCATGCAAAGGCGAAATAATTTTCATGGCTATAGTGAAACTGAAGTCAGTTGAAATGGAGATTGTCTAAAAGCCTGTTGCGGTGGCAAACATTTTGAAGGAGTTCACGGATGTTATGCCACATGAGTCACCGAAGACTTTACCTCCACACATAGGCATGGATCATCGCATTGAGCTAGAGCTAGGAGTAATGCCTTTAGCGAGACCTCCATACAACAGGGCCCCTCTTAAGTTGGCAAAGCTTAGTAAGCAGTTAGATGAGCTGCTATGCAGAGGTCTCATCTACAATTCTCAAGCATCATTTAGAGCTCTAGTTCTCTTTCAAAAAAAAAAAGGGAGTCACCAATTGTGCGACTATCAAGCCATTAACAAAGTGACGACGAAGAATAAGTACCCTATTTTGCTCTTCGTGAACTTGTTCGACCAATTGGATAAGACAAAGTACTTCTCAAAACTCAACCTTCAATCGGGGTATTGGCAGGTGTGGATAGCTATAGGCGACAAAATAAAGACTACTTGTGTGACCAGGTATGGAGTATTTGAGTTTTTTGTGATGCTTTTTAGCTTAACCAATGTTCCAACCATATTCTGCACTCTTATGAACCAACTATTCAAAGAGTATCTTGACAAGTTTGTGATCATCTATCTGGATGATATTGACATCCACAACCAACTCTTAAGGAGCATGTCAAGCACCTTCGAACAATATTCAAGATTCTCCGAGAGAATACGTTATTCATGAAAAAGGAGTAGTACTACTTTTCCCATACGAAAATTCTATTCTTGGGGCATCAAGTCGATGAATGATCGATTTGAATGGACAAGTCAAAGGTGTAAGCTGTTGTGGAATAGTGAACACCAAAAAAGGTACCTGAGCTGAGATCTTTCATTGGTTTCGTCAACTATTATCAATATTTTATCTTGGGGTATTTGAAGCGTGCAGCTCCACTAGCGGCGGAGTTACTAAAGGAGCCACCTTCCCAATGGTCAGGCTGTGGTGTTAGAGGAACTAATGCTCAAATTGTCAGATTATGAGAAGCCTTTTTAAGTCCATACGGATGCTTCGAACCTTGCTATTGGAGGAGTTCTTATGCATGAGGGTCACTCGATGGCCTATGAGAGCCACTAGCTCAATGAGACTAAGCGACAGTATCCAATTCAAAAGAAGGAAATGACAACGATGGTTCATTGCTTACGAGTGTAGATGCACCACTTTCTTATAATGCGATTTATACTAAGAACAAACAATATCACGCTGAATTACTTCCAGACTCATAAAAAACTCTCCCCAAAGCAAGAATGATGACAAAACTTCTTAGCTAAATTTGATATGGTAATGGAGTACAAGCCTGGACGAGCAAACATAGTGGCCAATGCCTTAAGCAGAAAAGTAGAGTTAGTGAATGCAATGCAACTAGAAGGTGGTGGACAAGCGAATTAGTTATGATCCAACTTTCTTTCCAGGATCAAGGATAGATTGAACAGTAATCCTCAAGCAGTAACCCTATTGCAACTGATAAAAGAAGGCAAAGCACAATGATTTTGGGTTTAAAAGGGACTCGTCTACATCAAAGGAAATAAAGTTTATGTACCCCAAGCGATAATTTGTGACATGAACTCTTGAGAGTTGAGACATTGTCATGATTTCCTTTAGGCGAAGCATCCGAGCATTCACAAAACTTTGGCTCTCATGGAAAGGGCCTATTATTGCCCAAAGATGAAGGCCAATGTAGAGTATGTTCAGACATGCCTCATATACCAACAGGATAAAGTGGAGCAACGAAAGCTAGTGGGTCTTTGGAGCCTTTACACTAGATAGACTCTGGGAGAGTATTTCCTTGTACATTATACCAAGCTTGCTGACAATAGGGAGATTAGTGTCGATACTTGTGGTTGTTAACCGATTCTCGAAGAATGCAATGTTTTTTGTTGCTCCCCTACAGTACTCAATAGAGAAATCAGCCAAGTTGATGATGAAGAATGTTGTGAAGTATTGGGAAGTTCCGCACAACATTATCAGCGATCGAGATGCATGATTCTTGAGATGATTTTGGCTGAGCTGTTTAAGTTCTTGAGATCCAAGTTATACTACTCCACAAGCTTCTACCCATAGACGAATGGCCAAAGTAAAAGAATAAACTCGCTCTTAGAATAATATCTCCAACACTATGCGAATGTCAATCATCGTGATTGAGTGAAGCTATTGGATATAACCCAATTCTCCTATAACTTGCAGTGGACCTTTGCATCCAACAAGAGCTCATTCAATATCATTACTGGACAACAGTCGTCAACTCCTATACTTTGGTAATCAGTTATACCAAGAGTAAACCATCAGCATATCAATTTGTAAAGGAATGACACCGAAACACAAATATTGCACGAACATACTTAGAGAAGATGACCAAAAAAATGAAGTGAGTAGATTTAGAAATACGACTATAGGAGTTCAAGGTTAGAATTGGTATTGGTGAAGCTCCAATCAGCATCTCTTTCGTTCGTCGGGCAAATAGTGCACGAGGGAGTAGTGTGCAAATACAAAGTGCCCAACCTAATCACTAGCAGGTAGGCAATGTCTCTTACAAGTTACAACTTTCAGCGTGGCTCAAAATTCACAATGTTTTCCATGCAGGCAAATTAAAAAGTCTACTACTCAAATCCACAAGACACGTTGAAAGTGAGTTGAAGCCATTTTAGTGGATCACAAGACAAATCTACCCAACGGATCGAAGCAAATCGAATATTTGGTGAAGTGGTCACAGTTTCCTAGAATAGAACTGGTTGGGAGTCAAAAAATGCCCTACGACAAAAAGAAAAAGTCATCAAAGCCTGCCGACAAGCATTGATGAGGGTGTTGACAGATTAAGTGGGGGAGAGTGTCATTGACGACTATCACATGCTCACAACACCTTCATCAACGGACCGTTCGTCACTTATGTTTGCTTATACAATTGTCTGGTAGCGTGTCTACCTAATTTTTGTATATTTTTGCTTGGTTTCTATAAGCAGATATAGTTTACAATGCTACATAGCAATCGCTCGCTAGACTGGGCAAAACTGCTCCATAATGGCCTAGTTTTTGTGTGTTGTGGCCTTTTTTCTACAAGTTATGGTGCAATGCAAAACGTTAATCATTTCAGACCCCTAGAACCACCTGGGTGGCACAGAACTATATGGGAATATGGGTAGTGTTGAGCCCTATTCGGATAAACAAGTTTGCATGCAAAGTGTCCATGGACTTATCTGATACCCTGACACCTAGTTGAGTGACCGTTTACAGACTTGCGGCTATTCTTTTGCCTTCTTAAGTCTTTTTTTTTTGCTTCCTCTCTTATCTCTCTTCACACACCAAAGTCTTTGTTGAATTGCTTGAAAGCTGTCTTTTTTATAAGACGTTGAGATTTGTCCACTGCTCATTTTTTGAATTTAACCATCTTTTTTTTTACAGGTCCTTCAGAACCTATACGAGATTGCTATTAGGTTGATCCTTTGCAGATGGATATTACAAGGGTGATTCATAACTTAGGTAATTCCAGCTAAGCCCGTGACAACCTAGACCAAAATCTTCTAAGACTATAACCATACTTGTTGCTACAATCTGAATAGCCTTCAAAAACTATTAGAAAAAGTATTGTCTGCTTAGATGTTGGTATCAACCAACATAGTCTGTACACTGTATGTGGCCAGATTGGTATGGTATATTTGGTACAATTGGTATACCATCATAATATTTGAAATCTTGATTGGCAAAATCTCAGGATCTCAAATGCAAGTTTTAGAAATTGCAGTTCCAAAAAGATCATTAACTACTAAAACAATGATTCTTATAATCATTAACAATATATGAGTAAAAAATAGCAAGTTATCTTCAGATATATGTTTATTGTCCACTTACTGTTCATAGCCAAGTTAGCTACAGCACCAGCAGTGACTCGATGAATATTTGCATCTTCCGATGATTCAAGAAGCAGAAGAAGAGTATCCAGGCCTCCTTCCTCAACGATCCTTTCCTGATTTACATCTGCAAAATGCAGATGCAAGCAACTGAGATGGAAATAAAAAAAGAAAGATAATGTAGCACTAAAATGACATGCTAATAATTGCATGCAATTAAAGGCAGTCTTAGTCGAAAATCCTAAATTGACTTTGAGATAACAGCTAAAATATAATTAATTTTTTAACTTTCTTTTACTGCTAGAGGAACTTAAAAATCAGAATTCAGGAAAAAAAAACTTCTACTAGAAAAAGTCAGCAAAATTCAAGTTTTTATGCAAATAAATCAATGACTGGACTAATCCAACATCAGCTTTCACAATCTTTAATTAAGACTAGTTGGCATCAAAGTATTAGTTCATAGAGAAACAAGAGTCGAACACTGTTGTGCATAAATTGCTGGTTGCAAGGGAAAAGAGAAGTTTATAAAAACTAACATAACAATAGCTACAGTCTTGAGTTAAAACAGCTACTTCAAATGAGAGAGGGAACCATAAATCACAAAACACAGAAGCATATCATAGTTGACTTTCATTTCCTAGTCATGGTTTCTGCACTAGAAGCTGTCATCACAATGTAATGTGCATCACAGTAGATGTTAGCATGGTTCGTCTTATCGGTCCGTACCAGTATACCAATCAGTTGTCGGTACAGTACGTATCGAGTTGTACCACATTGTACTGAGCGTACTGACACATGATACTTAGGGGTATACCAATGTACCGCTTGTACCAGACCCCTATCGAATCAATATGTACCACCCATATTGAGCGGTACACCATGGTACGATGAGCCTTGGATGTTAGCATAAGTTTTTGCTTTATACCTGAAACCTAAATCCAATATATCATTTTTCAGCAAGAAAGATGATAAATGTGCAGATGCATAGAATGAATACAAATAACACCACTAAGGAAATCCTAAAAAAAAAAAGCTTTTTACAATAGATGGATGTTGACCCAGTCAAATTATGCAAATATCATACAAATGATCACAAGTCTTAAGGTTCTAAACAAAGGCTACCTGCCATGTTTTTTTCAGAAGAAAGAATATCAGAAGATACATTTCATCTAGATACCCATGATTTCATCAGGGATAAATGTGGGATAAAGTCTGGGAAGCCTTATGCAAGTCTTGCATGTTCATGTACTGTTACGATTGAAGAATTTATTCAAGAAAGATTTCTAATAGGCTATTACATATTTATTATTTCTTCATTTAGTGGTTATTATTATTCAATGTGTAATTATGGATATTAAGCATGTGATTCATTAATGATGGACAAAATTTGGTGGCATATTTTAAGTAAAAATTGTGATTGCTTAAACTCTGCATAATTTGCAATACAGAGAGAGATATGTTGTGTAATTAAGTTTGAAAGCTAAGAAACTCAAATCTTGTGTGGTAGCACTTTTTCAGAATGAAACTCATAACTATGGATTTTGACAATTCTGAAACTAGCCGAGGACAACCACTACCTTTTGGGGTTAGTGGCATGTAACTGAAGCCATATGGTAGAAATCTGGTCTATGTCCCACGCCAAGGTGTTAAGGCTAGCTAGTGAGGCAAGTCTTCTGTTAAAATTTATCATACAGAGACATTAATTTATTTGGGGTTCACATGTTGTGTATCCTAATTATATGCTAGTTGTTTTTTGTATACTCAAATTGGAATCCACTAATTCCATGCTTGGTCCTGTATTATGCTGTCTAGCCCTCTAAGTTATCTTCAAGAAGCTAAAGACTAATAGCATAGATGTTGAAACTAGTATGAAGGTGTTTTGAAGATTATTTTCAACAAGTATTTTTTTTTTGGCTAGTAAAATACTGGATGTGATCCACAGATTAACCTCGAGTGCACTTGAGTTGAACGTCTATGCATACAAGGTTAGTGAAAGCCCCTTTTTCAAGTCAGGAAACGACAGCATTCCAAAAGAGATGGTATACTTGTACAGTCAAGCATATCTAATCACAAACGTCTGGAATTAATTGGTGAATTGATCTAATATAATTGTTATCCAAATCTCAAAAACACAGGATGCAGGATTTTACATACCTTCAGCAGCAAGATTAGCTACTACCTTTACTGCATGAATTTGCACATCCAAGTCCTCAGACTTTAATAAGGCTAATATATTTGATAGACCAACTAAAAAATGCAAACGAGTGCATGTCAGAGAAACAGTGGTGGATCAGAAAGTTCTCAATAACCAAATGTAAATCAAGTTAATCAACATTTACAGTCTTGCCTTCCTCAAATATTTTGGAGATAGTGTCCTTTTGACCAGATATGGTCTCCCTTGACCTGTTGGACTTGGGAATATTTGCAGGACCTCCAAGTGACAACATTGATCTAGTTGTAGCATCTCCCTTATATGGCCTTTTAGACTGAACAGTTATTGAAAAAAGGATGATCATAACCAACAAGCATGTAGAAGTTAATAAATAACCTTTTGAATAAAAAGAGCCACTACCTCATATTCTGCATTGTCATCATTCAAGGCATTTTTCAATATGATAATTTCATCTTCAAGGCACCTTCTTTTCCTTTCTTCATATAGCAGTTTGTCTTTCAAAGTTTTAAGCTCTCCATTCAACAACTCCTAGAAAGAAAAAAGAATACCTCCTAAATATCCTCAAAAGGTAAAAGAATTTATCAATAAATTAGAGAAATTTTTCCTTCAAAATGTCTTTCATCTCCCCTTCTTTTGTGAGTGATCAAAATTTGAATATACCAACAAAGAGTTAAGTGGTCATATACACTCGTAAAATTTGTTGATCCTTGCATATACTCGTTTCAGGTATATAAAGACATCCGCAAGATTTTGCCTCTATATCTTGTACTTGTGAAGAACCCTAATTATAAAGACATATATGCTTCACTTCAAAAAGGGAAGAAATGCATATATAAGATATAGTATAACTTAGTTACAAATATGAGTTTATACATTCGTACTTGTTTATACCATGTATAGACAAATACGACATTGAAGAATATCTAGAAATATGATCTAAAATTTTAAGTTAAATAATTTCAGACCTTTTCTAATGAGAGTTCATTGTTCCTTGCTCTTAGGGACTGAATTGTACTTGCAGCATCTTCATTCAACTTTAAGATTTCCCTTTTAAGCTCATCAACCTCTTTCTCCTGCATCTGACATTTTGAAGTAAATGACTATATAAGAAATTAAAATTTTGGTGATGGATGCTAAGAAAATGACAACTCAATTGGTTATCTTAACACCTTGAGACTCGGAAAACAATCACAATGAAAAGGCCATAATAATGATGGAGCAGGTTATTAAACAGAAGTAAGAGATTGTAAGTTTTGTAACAACTTGTTGCCGAGTATAATAACTCATAGTTCCTCGTTCAATGAAGATTCACAATGAAGATATTGAGTTCAGAAAACGGATAGCCACTAACATAGTGGGTTCAGAAGGAAATATAAGGCAAAAACAACAAAAAATATCAAGTCTAAGTGTACCAGAATCATGAAACAGTTGGCAACAGTATTTTAATCATGCATATCTCCAATATATATGTGTATAATCATAAAATTCATTAACCACATATTGCTCTTAATCTACTTTATTCTTCCACATGGAACAATAAAAGAATTATCGCCAATTCCTCAATAAGCATTTGTTAAAGGAAAAAATGTAACTTTGGTAACAAACAGTAGGATATTTAACATCTAAACCAATGATATTAGATCAAAAATTTGTAATCCTATCAAACTCACAGGCCATCTTAATTCTTAAGTGGGTGTGACCACATCAAAGGGCAGTATGGAAATTTGCAGGAGGTTAGTTAAGTGCTTCATGTAAAATCACTCAAGTTGTGTGCTTTTTCAATTGTAAAGTCTCATATATGCTAGACAACCTTACCAAGAACATAATTTGGATTAAGATGGTTAAGAGTACATTATATGATTATCTGTTTTGATCACTGAAAAAATAAATTGAACATATAAATGATTCCCTGAAGAGAGCTTCTGAATTAATCCTTGAATTAAAGGAGTCATAAGAAATCATAATGACTTCATGGTGCACAGCTAACAGACTTGTAAGCCTTTTATGCCGCAAGGTTCATTTTCATTGACACACTCCACAAAGATACATCATCCTACTCACCGAATAGATTGTGGCATCCATTTTGGATTACCAAACAAATCATTGATAATGATCTGGGAGCAAAGCAACAAACTTCATAGAATGTGATTTGATCAATGAAATCTTCTATTATTGTTTTCATACTTTTCATCAAAGAATTCAATGTTCTTCGCCCATTGTTCTTTTCGTTCAGACAGTAAGAAAGAACAGATACAGCCAAGTTCAATCAAACATGATTAGCGATACACTAGACTTTCCTAGCATTTTGCCAAAGGGAGCTTTGAAATCACAATAGAACTGCAGAACAAGCAAAGGACAACAATTGCAGATGTTGCAATCATGGGAAGATTCATATGATAGATCCAAATTAATTCATAGCATGAAAAAGGAGAAGACTACCTGAACTGATTTTTTATTACCACTCAGATAATGCCTTATCCCAGACAACTGTTCTTCTAAGTCTGCACAACGAGAGGATTCATCTTCTAGCTGTTTAATTAACTGTGCTATTTTCTTCTCATACATATGTGTCGTCGATGCAAGTACCTTCTGATAATTTAAATTTTCAAGCTCCTGTTGCTGCTAGGGACAATACTACAATTAGCAGAGAGACATGCAATATAGCAATTAAAAGATTTATCATACACACATCCAAATATATAGTGCTTACAGCAATAGACTGTGAACAATATAAAGCAGGGAAATCCAGGCAAATAGGCATGATATATATACAAAAAGCAAAAAATCATAGAAGAGATAATTGTCATTAAAAATGTACAATATGGCAGATGGAACAAATTGGTGATTGAAAGAAGCTGCCTGACTAGAGGTCAATGTTGTTCTTTTCATCCGTACTCATGCCAAATATGCTTAAACCAGTATTTCTCCTTGAATCTGTGACTTCATTGGTATTCTCAAAGTTTCTAATTTAAGAACCAAAATGGTAGGATATTACTGTTCATATTGATAGTCCTGCTTGAAGGTTTCCATACTGATATAAATGCAAGCATTTCTCTAAACACTATGATATGTAATTTCTGATTTTAGCATAATTGACAGGAAAATTAACCCATATTTGTAGCAATGGCTACGACATAATACATTTCCATGACCATTTGTGGGTAGTTGTCAAAACAATAATTGCCTTCAAACAATTTTTTTAATATTTAAGTTCCTAAATCAATTGCTTGCCCCCATGAGAACAAAGAAATCACAGGATTCCCAAATATCAAATTTATTAATTTAAAATATTTATGTTCTCTGTCCTCTTTGCTTAATAACATCGAAATAGGTATAATGGTATATATAATTCTATATACATTTCATGGCCTCTTCCTTAACTTGATGTTGTTTTACATTTCAAAGCAGTGACATACTTAATCGAACCACTTATTCCTACCATATGATCAAGAAATCAGATTTAGATAGCCACATCAATCTTATAAAACCAACATCATCCACATTCAGCTCAAGAATCCAGTTTTGGCACAAAAATTAAGACAATTGTCAGATAAAAAATGCTACTAATGATCAATCGGAAAATAATGCCATATTTCAAAATACTATCTACTTATTGCGCCTAAGTCAAGAAACACTCAGTCAAGAATCACAAGTAAACACTATATGCTTAAACCATGTTACATCAACTGAAACAATTTCAAGCAACAACTCTATTGTGAAGATACAAAAAGAAATCTTACACCAATATCCATCCTTCCTACACAAACAAATATATAAAGTTCGGGACAATGACAACAACAACAAGATCTCTCAAGAAAACTAATTAGTACCTTAGCTTGCTTTAATGATATTTCAAGATGACCAACTTCTTGAGACAATTTATCCTTTTCGCTCTTCTGAATGTTCAATTCCTTCAATAAATTTTGGGTCTCTAACTCCAAATGATTTCTTTCTTTCTCCAAATGCTGAAATTAGTCATATGAAAAAAATAAAAGTATAAAATAAAGAGCAGAAATTTTATAAAAATGCAGGATGGCAGAGGTAAAAGTATAGCTGTTAGAAAAGTTGTAGGAATAAAAAAATATGTTTATTGTGTTAGAAAAATAAATGCATGATGCCATTTAGAAAAACATTAAATTTAATAGAAAACAGAAGTAGTTACCGAAATAGTCAACTAATAGTTGCCTAGACCATTGGGAGATATCACTGCCAGCAGTGCTTATCAGTACGTCAAAAGAGGGATGGATATTGAGGCTACTGACTGGTACAGTTGGAACGCCATTTGGAATCTTCAAGTAGCTATCAAAATCAAACTTTTCTTATGGAAGTTCTGTTGGAATTGTTTACCCACCTCAGCTAGTTTTTCTTACATATTCCATTGCCAAACTGACCACTGTTATGTTTGTCAACTTGTTTCGGATTCTCATCCTTGCATCTTTTTTGACCGTCCTTTCGCCAATGTTGTTTGGAATTTGTTTCAAAATCATTTGGGAGTTTACTTTAAACTGTTTAACCACTGGAAATAGGGAGCTTGGCTTGATGAAGGAATAAATATGGGTAAGTCTGCATCAATGTGAATTAGATGCAGGAGGTATAGCCAACACGCTCTGCTTCCTTTGGTTAAACAGAAAGGATCCTAAGTTTCGCAACCACCAGACAAACCGTTTCTCTTTGTTCAGCAAAGCTATTGCTTCCACATTTGCCTACTGCACTGTTAGTAATCTGAGGGGACTTGTAACGTGCCAAGATCACTTTCTTTCTCTTTTTCCTTACCACCACCTCCTTCTTCTAACCATCCTTCAATTCCTACATCTTCTAACCATCCTTCACCCCCAACTTCTTTCTCCCTTTTCTGTGATGGCTCTTACGATTGCTCTAAAGGTCTTGCAGAACAGGGTTCATCTTGAAGGACTCCAAGCTAAAGATCATTGCTGCTGCTGCCAGCCATGCCAAGCCTCCTCCTCCTTGACTGAAGCTTTAGCAATTCTGAGAGGTCTTCGTTTTGCTGAAGCCAAGGGTCTCACTAATTTTAGCATCTCTACTGATGTGCTAATGTAATCAATTTTGTCTTGGAGCTCAATGTGCCCCCTTGGTCCATTAGGCTTGTTATACAAGACATTAAAGCTCTTCTTCAAAGGCTTATTGTTTTGTTCTTTACACACCCCTGTAGCCTCAATTATGAGGCTCATATTCTTGCTAACATATGGGAGGTTAGAGGTCTTACTCGATTTTGGGGATGTCATGGCTCCACTCCCATCCATAATTTTGTTGTACTGTCCTACTTTAACGCTTAATAAATAGTTTTTTCCTTTTTCAAAAGTATAGTTACATACACAAAATTGTTACAACAAGAAATGAAAATTGTATTCCAGAAACAAAATAAAGATATAAATGATACCTCATATTTAACAGAAAATTGCTTTTCTGTTTCAACTAAGAAGGCTTCTTTCTCTTTCAATTTTTTTCTCCAACTGCTCTTTCTCATTTTCTAAGCTTTTGCTGTCTATCAGTCTCTGATGTTAGATAGTCCACATGGTACTCAAGCTTTCTACAAAGACTTTCATAATCAACTTCCTCTTTTAGTTTGACAGCATTAACTACTTTCATTGCCTGCAGACATCATAAACTGCATAAAGAAACTCCCGAAAGAATGATACATAAACCATGATAGTTATTTGAAATATATATTGCATGTGACTTCAGTAAATACACATCCAATTCTAAACAGAAGTTAAGTATTAAATAAATGGCATGCCTCTTGTGATCCGAGTCAAATTTATTAATGATGCTTGAAAATTAAGAAGTACTAGCGCTTTCTAAGTGTAATTTTCTTGAAGCGTGAATTAGAAAACTAGAATCAGAATGACAATTGCACGTAAGCCAACTTAATTAAATCCATTATCCACAACAATTGCATTTTGTTGGTGATTAAATTGAAAGGACCACCTATAACAATATGCCATTTCACCCTTTCTTGACTACAAGTAATGAATAATGTATATTACATAATGGAAGTATGACTATATGAAAATCTTAAGGGAAAAAGGATATAAGGAGCCGAGATAACAACAAGAGAGAGAGAGAGAGAGAGAGAGAGAGAGCAATCATTTTGTTCACTATCTCATACACAGTAATGCTTGATCTTTCCTTAGAAAAAAATAGAACATATCCACAAATATCACAAATTAGTTCATAATACGGTGATACCTTCCAAGAAGCAAAAAGAGTATAAGATAATGTGCAAAAGCATCTACAACTGGTTCATCAAGAAAGTAGTTACATTGGTCCACAAATTTCTTCAGGCATGATATATATGTAAGCGCAGATGCATTATATCAACATATTCATGTAAGAATGATAACAAAATAATACAAAAGGTATCACTAAAGTCGATTCAACATAATAACACTGACAATAACCATTCATCTCCTCACATCAAGATATGATTAGCCTTCTTGAAGCTGAAACCTCTCTCTGAATGTGTGAAACCTGAAGGGTGTATCAGCATGTATCTTGCTAGCATTGTTAATTCAAGGTTGTCAAAAGTCAAAAGGCATAGGCAGTGAACTCTTGAAGCTTTTAGGCCATGTGCACAAGCAGGCTTCTAGCGAAAAATATCATAAAAATAATATATAAAATTTCCAAGAACTTTAAACATTTCATATTTTCCCAAAAATATTATAAAAAATACCATATGATCTACTGCATTAGCTTATCAATAGAGAAAAGGTGTTCTTGATAGTCACTGGCTCATACTGAAAATTCAAACGAGAATCCAAAAACTTGTTAAATCTTCACCTCAATGATTCTTTTAATGGTGTTTTAACAGGAGGTATTACTCAAATTACAAACATACATAAAATTAGAAGACAAAATAAAACCACAATAAAGAATATTGGAGCAACCAATCTACTAATTGTCAAAAAATTTGCACTTGTTGCATTAGTCAAAATCAAGGTTTTTAATCTCGTATCGTTCTGGTGTACCGAGCAAAGCTCGGTATAGTACGGTATGCTTGATACACCTAAAAAAGCCATAACATGCTCTAATCCAAGATTGGTTCAAGATTATAGCTCAGTCCACCTACAATTTGGTTCAACTCAAGCATGACATGGCCTAATCCAAATGCGACATGAACCAAGATTTCCCTAATTTGATCCCCCCAATGCTTCTCTTACTTTACTTTACGGGGTCATATTCGTCGAGGACCACGCGCTAGCCCTCCACTAAATCCCACCGTGTGCCCCGCTTGGCATCCTTGAGCGGCCATGGCATCGCGCTTCGCTACTAAGCTTCTTCTTTTCCAGTGCTTATCGGCACTGAGAAGAGCTCGGCTGACCTCATCGATTCTGGTGGCCTCCGTAGCTCCCGCTAACGTCGACGATGGCTATCTCTTCTCTCCACCTGAGCCGTGGTTAGCTCGTGATCCCCGATGCGTTTCTAGGGTTTTCTTCTTTGCCCGATCATCGACTCTTGACAAAAGGCAAAACCCAACTGCCATAGACTACCAGTGCGTGGTTCCCCTAGACACTCCTTTCCATTTTCTTTGGAGCGAGAGCTTGTTTTTGAAAGAGGCACCTATTGGATCCAACAATATAATGAGATAGAGCTTTACCCACAAAATTGATCGGTATCAGTAGGTACAGATCGGTAATGATCGAAATTTCGATCGTTACCGCCCACTACAGCCCCAGACGCTTCTAGACGGCCAAAAGTCCGATACCACCCAGTGAGCGGTGGTCCGCATGTCTGTCTGCTGACGGACGATATGTACCGCCTGCACTAAACGACATACAAGATTTATTTTGCAAACCCTAGTCAAAATGATAAATAATTTTTTTCTAATTTTCCGAGTCAAATCCCATCACTCCTTAGTAATAATTATTTGTAACTATCAATCGTGCATAAGAGAAAAACAAGCCTCAAGCACCAAAGGATTTAAAAGGCACTCGCTTAGCGCCGCTCGGCGCGAGGCAAGGCCCGAGCGCCGCTTGACTTCAGCGGCGCGCCTCAAAGAGGCGTCGCCAAGGCCGCCGAGCCAGCATCGGGCGCTTGGCGAGAGCTCGGTTAAACCGGCGATCGAACCAGAATTTTAGTTCTGGGTGGTCTCGGTGATTTAGTTGGTTCGATTGAACCAACTAAATCACCGAGCAACAACCTCTTTCCCCAACCCTAACCCCACGATTGGCCTCTCGCTGCCGCTACATTGCAGCTGCCGCCGTTGTTCCCACTCCCGCTATCGTTGCTCCCGCTCCCGCTGCCGCCGCCGCTTCCCGCGCTCGCCGCTTCGCCACACCCGCTCCAATTTGTGCCGCCGCCGCCGCTCCCACCTCCCACCTTCTGCTACCGCCGCTTGCCGATGCACTTTGGTCTTCTCTTCTTTCCTTCGCTTGAGCCTTCAACAAGATATCACAACAAGTGTTAATAGTATACTATTAAGTGTTAACAGTATACTATTAACAGAATTTTTTATTTATTAAATTAAAAATATATTATTTTGATTTTAATACTATTAATTTTTATTTATTTGAAATTATTGTTAACAGTATATTTATTTATTAAATTAATTAATATTTTTACCTTAGATTTTTTTAATTTAATAGTATATTTTTATTTAAATAATTATATTTTTAATTATATTTAAATATTTTTATATTTTAGCACCTCGCTTTGCTCGGGCTAGCACCTGGGCGAGCGCCTAGCGCCTCGGACGATTTTAGACCTTAAAGCCTTTTGGCACCTAGCGTTTTTTAAATCACTGTAAGCACCAGACACCCAATCTAAGCATCGCTAAATGACCCAGGTGAATCACCTAGGTGCCATAATAGTATTGCTTATAATAAGCATTTGGAAAGGCTTACTTAAGGCATCAGATGATTTCACCTTAAGTAAAAACATGGTGTGTATTTAAATAATTCATGAAGATGCTGTTTCAGTAGAGCAACATTTAACATTTTAAAAAAGAACATTTTAATATTTGCCAAAAAATACCTTCCATCCATTTATTAATTATTAGAACAAGCAGAAGTTCGCCTCGATGAAACTGGATGAAAGGGTAAACAATAAAGTGGAAGGCGATCTTTTGTTATGTTTCTGTCATGGTAAATAAAATAATGCACTTAAAACTACATACAAAAATTGAACCAACAGTCTCGAAGGCTGAACCTGAAACCTTTAGAAGAAGATAAGAACAATATCTTCCATAAATACACATATGCTATACACAACTATAACTCTTTACCATGTTTTTCAACAGTACTAACCCTCTGTCCAAACATTATTGTACTTGCTGTTTCAGAATAGTATCGTGCTGATGGACCAACTGTAACTATGAGAGATGTCCGTGCAGTGCCTACAAAAAAAGGTTAAAATAAGATCACATGTAAACTTCATTTACAAAGCAAGATGAACTCTTATAGAACAAAACAAGTAACAGCAACATTTGTCAGTAAATTCCCTAAGAAAATATTGGTCACAACAAACAAACATCTACTGGTTCCATTCATTATGGAAACACAATGACTAGTGAATCATAAAGCTACATTTACATTAGGAGAGTGGTACACAAATATCAACCAGAAACAATCCAGATTGAAAAGCACAATGTGATACAGAAAGTCTTTGCCACTAAAGAGAAAAGTGCTGAAATTTGATTCTAAGAGATTAAAAGAAAAAATAATAATAAATCAATTCAGAAGCAAAAGGTAGATAAAAGCACCTCCAAATGAATCACGAAGCAACCTCGTGAGCTTGGACTCTCTTGTTGGTATATAAGGACTATTCTCAGCTAGTGCATTAATGCATTTCCCCAAGGAAGTAAGCGAAAGATTAATAAATTTAGTCTCCTCAATCATGTGGCCTTCAATGCCTGCAAAATTTGATTGGCGTAGTGAAGAGATGTGATGTAAGCTGCTAATGACTTCTCAGAACTTTTAATTATCAGACTAATATCTCTCGAATCATAACCTGAAACATAATGGGTATAAACCAGATCACCAACCAGCATAAATGTTCAAATTAAAGTACGTAAAGGAAACTTCGATTGAGTTAATCCATCAACTCTTGAGAAAGATCATTTGCAGATAAAGTACATTACTTCATTTACCAACTTCATTTGAGTGATTATTTAATTTTCTAAAATTTTGTCAACTCATAATATTTAAATTTCTAACACTTGATGGATGCTTTACCTCAACCTTCCACTTAAGTCAAGTTTAATGCCAGGCATTGATGCAATATCACATAGCAAGAGGACACTCTCACTTCCCAATGGAGATTTTACTCATTGGAAACCTAGTTTTCCGTCCATTATTAAGCTTACAGGGACCAAAGTTTAGGACCATGCTTAAAGCCAGTAATGCAACATTCTCAACATTAGTGGACTCGAACAAAATAGTTCGATTTAATGGTTGTCATCAGAGTAGAGCCTCTGATTAAAGCTAAGTTCCCGATGAACTTAGAAAATATTCTGAATCATTTGGGTGAACATTTGACAGCATCACATTTTCATAATTGCATAAAAGCCATGTTTCTAGCATATGAACCCTGATCCTGCCACTAAATCATCTATATCATAATATTGCACACAAAAGAAGGAAATAATATTAAAAAAATGTATCAATATAAGCATACCTGATTTATCTATTCTTTCTGATCCTGCAAGGTCAACAATCAGCAACTTGCTTTTCAAAAGATGTGGTAAATGGTGAGAAGATAGCTCACTATTTGCAACATTAGCCAGGGAGGAGGCATCATTTTCCTTTTTCCCTTCCAAAGATCTATTAATATGGACCTAGATACATGTCACATAGCAAGGATAGGCAGAGGATAACTCTGATCAAATAATAATGTAAACATAGACAATTAAAAAAATTCTAATCCTGAAATAATAAAAGATGGGAGTAGAATCAAAAAATATACAACTGCAATTAATATACCATGAAAGAAACAAAGATAAAGCAGAACTAGACAACAAAAAACGTAACAGGAGTTGTACCCACCACTAGCACTGCATGACTTCGAGATGATTCAGTATTTAGCTTAGTATTCGCAGCATGGCGGTTTGCTTCACCAACTTGCAACAGCTCCAAGAATTGATCAAGATCTTTTATCTGAACAATTGCAGAACCAGGTAGAGACACCTCACCAGTCTTTGGATCCTCAACTACAGGGATGTTAGTTTTCTCTGGTGCCAGCAGATCTTGTATGGTTTCTAGGTACAACTAAAGAAGAAAACAAGAATAAGGCAATCACCCTTAGTATATTTAGAAAAAATTGTATTGACTACGCTGTATGTAAGACAGTCAACAACAAACTTTTCCAATATGCATGCACCTAACATGTAAGGAAATTTTTTCAACTGTGAAGAGTAAAATTTTCAAATAATTTAATAACACCACTAACCAAACATTCATTAAGAGTGTCTAGCAAATGCTCAACACTTTCGAGGGATATAACATTATTTCCTCGTGTCGTTCAAAGGCACCCTAGTGCATGAAACACCAGCCAATTCGGCATTTGGAACGGTCAACCTATGCAACTTACCACTGCAAGTGGAGAAGCAGCTATTTTCATCAGAATCATGGTCACTCAAGTTGCAAAGGTATAAAGCGTGCACTATTTTTTTCCAATGACATACTATTCTTCAAAATTTTAAATTGTCTTCAATATAGTAAGTGTCCTTAAGAAGATTAAAAAAGCAGGAGTACAAACAAAGAAACTATGGAGAAGTAAACAGATCAGAAAGTAAATGACAAAATCACTCCAAAAATTAATAGTTTATGTCAAATAACAAAGTTCCCAGGTGAAGATTACATATGGTAGTTCCTCACAGAAGAAAAAATAATCCTAAAAAATTATATTTGTAGTGTTATAATTTACAAAGATGTATACTGTCCAACAAAATTTAAATGACCAAAAGTGGTGGTACAAAAACAAACATAAATTTATCTCCTTTTCCTCTTTACAGCTTACCAGATTTCTGCATACATGAGGCTTTACCAGAAAGAGATTTGTGTTGAAACCATGGTTCTACATTTTGTCCGAACTGGTACGTAACGGCAGCACAGACCATTGCACGTGCCTCCCAGTATCATATATACTTGAATCCTTAAAAAAAAGTTATGCAGCACCTATCGGTGTATCGTATATCAATACACCAGCATGTACCAGACCCATACCGGTCCATCCAGAGATCAACACAAGTTTGTTGCCCAAAACATCTAACCAATGATTGAAACCAAGGTATGCAATTTCAAATGGTACCGTCCGGTATGGGCGATATGTACCGGTCCGACAGGATACCGGTACGTGGACCGTCCGCTACCGGGTGGTATCGGGTTTTTTATTTTTAATAGAAATTTTTTTTTTTATTTTTTAATATGCGGCAACGCTGTCGTTAGGCTCAGCGACGCCTCTCGAGGCGAAACGACGGCGACGTTCGATATGCGACGCCGCGAGGCTTTTTTTTTTTATTTTTTATAGCGATGTCGCTTCGCGATATCACGAGAAAAAGAAATATATATATAATATATATATAATATTTATAATTATAAATATATATACCGAATAGTATACTAAAATGTATCGTTCAAATATTCAGCATATATCGCACCGAGAAGTGTCAAACTCAGTACGATACGATATTGCGATATTGATTGAAACCACCAAAACTGATAAAACTGGACAAAAACAAGTCAACGCTTTTGGCGGAAGTTTGGTTATTATCTCAAACTTACAATGTTTCTCTAAAAACTATATAATCCAATATAATGAAGCAGGTAACAGATCTCATGAGTCATGAATAATATACTCTTCAACTGCATTCTGCCAAGATCGAGTTTATAAAAAATGTCCTGGACATGGATACTGAATAAACAATTATAATGCAACACTGATACAAAGCCTATACAAGTGCACAATGCTAAAAGAACAAGGTAGCAGATATTCTATTTCACAAACCTGCAAGTAGGAAATTGCCATGATATCAGAGCCAGGAGATATATTAGCAAAAATATCCTCCAAAGCTCTAACCATAATACCACGCTCAGATGGGTCATCTTTCCCAAGTCGACTAACCGTGTAAGTTTTACCAGTGCCTGTTTGCCCGTAGCCATCACAGTCCCATTATACCCATCTAAGACACTCTGCAAAGGCATGTCAAAATGAAGGATGCATTGGATAAGCCCATCTAAAAGAATCTCAAAATAAATATGATAAATATACTTTACAAGTTCTGAACAACTATATGATATACAATTCTACACAATTCAGTTAAACTATTTCCTAAGAGATATAATCAACAGCAATGAAAAACATCCAGATTCCAAATTACTACTATAAGAAGGCATCTGAATAAGTGAATTAGAGTCCCAAAAAACAAAGGTTTAACGAACCATCTTCTAAGGAATATAATCAATGAAAAGCATTCAGATTTCAGATTACTAATATACGAAGGCATCTGAACCATTTCCACTTGAGCAATTTAGTGAATTAAAAGATCAAACAAAAGTCAAGGATTTATACTGGAGACAACATATCATTGAGTACTCTCGTGAATGCAGTGAAGCGTCGACCATGAACCAACAAACATCAACAAAAGGAAATATTTGTGGTTTTTTCTGGTGAATGCAGGTCAGTGCTGGTGTGGGCTGGAATCGTAAAGATTGACACTGAAAAAATATCAGCGCAGTTGTGGGCATTGATTTTTGGAATGGCTGCTTTCAAAATACTCGATAGTTTTTCAACTGACTCCACTGATAGTGTTTGTGGTTTACAATTATTAATATAAATTTTTTTTATTGGTCTTAAGCTAAGAACAAAGAACTATAAGTCCAGGACCACATGAAGTTGTACTGCCCCAATATTGTAAACTAAAGAAGCACCTAGAAAATTATTTGCATCAGAAAGTAACTGACACAATCTCCAGGTGCAACCAAATGTATGGTTAAAAAAGAACTGAACTGTAGTATATACATAATTGAAACATATCATACATTCAATTTAGTAATATGTTGCATTCCTATTATGTCAATGTCATCATCCCATATGCACATTTGTAAAGATATAAGTGATCAAATGCATGGTGTATGAATTTAAATCAAACTGCACATGTTCATGCTCTGTTACACAACACAGTATTAGATGCATAAATGAACCCTGCATATGTTGGAAGAAATGCAACTTCAGTCGGAAGATTATTTGCCTTCCTTATCAAACTAATATCTAGGAAAGTGGTAAAATTATAAGTGTCTTTAAAGGTTGAAACTGGAGGAGAATTACAGGATATTGGAACGGTGGAGCTTACACAATTATAAACATCAAGGAAGGTTGGCTCTTTTCTGCTAGTGAATGAATTGAGTCAAGAATTAGGTACTAATTGAGAAGGTTGCATTCACATAGATATCATCAGAAGATTATTTCGACTACCAAACTACAATAAGTTATTCCTTAGTTTAAAGGCTTCAACTAATAGAACACTGACAAAAAAAATGAACATATATGTTGGTTTACTAAAGGTTCAAATGCTCTGTAAAATTCAAAAGGTGCATTTTTCATACTAAAGCAAGCTTCAAAGTTTCGATCACACCAGGCTTGCCAGGCAATAAACTTATTGATACTGAACTGTACCGAGTGATAAGCCTACTGTCCAATACCAAGCTCTATCCTACCGCCCAGTATTGGAGACCTTGTTTTTCATGAATAGATAGCTATTAATGGTTGTTCTCTCTATCTCCTCCGCCACCACTTTCTTCTTTTCCTTTGCTTCCTCTTCTTCTTCTCCTTCTTTTCCCAACATGGCTCAAAAAGGGGTACTAGATATTTTTAATAAGCCATAGGCAACTATTGATATTTGTCTTCTCTTTCTCTCCTCCTCATCATTGCCACCTACTATTCTCCTCCTCTTCCTTCCCCACCTCTGCCTCCTCCTGTTATATCCCTTCTTCTCCTAATTCATCCTCCTCTGCCAACTCATCCTCCTCTGCATTGTCACCTCCTCCTATTCACATCATCGTTCCCTACTCATGTTCTCTCTCTATATGGTCAGCTAGTATTGACCAGTACTGAATGTCAGCAAACCAGTTCCTATATTAATACTGTACTGGTTCAAACATTAATTGATTTCATTAGGAGAGCAAGATTTCAATCCTTGATCCAAAGTATGATTAAAGAGTGGCATTTCACAGAAGCATAGGAAGATATACAAATATATGACATAAAACTTGAAGAAATAACAAATTAAAATCAAAATCCACCACATAAGATCACTTCACATTGGTCTCAACATAATCCTAAGACGGATGCATGACAGATGAGGAAATTTAGATAGTGCCATGATATTACAAGAAAAAATAAAACAAATAAATTAGATCTGTGAACACTTAGTTGTATTTCTAATTTCTAATTGAAAATAAAATTACTGGACATGGCATAGGGCTGATGGAACATGTTCTTAATTAAAGTCTAGTCAAGATTCAAAAATAGACTTGTTATGCATGTGCTAGCACATCTTCATTCCATCAAGTGAAAAGAACAGCAGAATATACACGACTAACCTCCACTACAGGCTTTGCTACAGCTTCATAAACACGCCTTTGAGAAGCACTTTCTGTAAAAACCTCATCAAATTTATAGGACTCAGAACTCCAATTATTTTTTTTCAATTTAAGTCTCCTCAACTGAAAGACATCAATTAAAGAATTTAATACAATAAAAAATCAATCTTACGACTTAATTGTTAAATCAGGAGAAATATCCACATTAATGCACCCTAATGTAATAAAATGGCGAACCTCTGGCTGTAGCTCAACACAATCAGTAAAGTCCAGATCATGTTCCTCGGTGGTCTTAGGTCTAACTCTAATGGCTACACGTACTCTTCCAGAATCTGTAATAAAAAGAGCTGATTCTCATATGACCAGACAAACTAAAAGACTATAAAAGAGAATACTACAAAATGGACTGGCTAAATCAACAGAGATGTAAGAAAATCAAAGAAAGTTGTCAAAGATAAATTAGTAGAAAGCAAAAACATCTCCTGATTGCACTTTTGAATTGCACTAAACAAATTTCTAACTTAGTGGTACAATTTACTTAATGTAGATAGCATTAAATAACTTTAATAAAACCTAATTAAACCTATTTTACCATCATAAATATGTGAAACACATAAAAGACATTAGATACATAATTTTAATCAATATAGTTGATAAAATAATTATTAGATACACTAATTACATGATTAATAGTTAATTATCAATTAATTAATTCTCTTTCAATACTATAAACATAAAATACCATAATAGATATTAAAAACATTAATTGACCTAAAATCGATCAAATTTCAATTAAATCATCACTAAAATGACTAATCACAGCATTAAATAACTTTAATAAAACCTAATTAAATCTATTTTACCATCATAAATATGTGAAACACATAAAAGAAACATTAGATACATAATTTTAATCTAATATAGTTCAAATTATGATAAAATAATTAAGATACACTAATTACATGATTAACAGTTAATTATTAATTAATTAATTCTCTTTCAATACTATAACATGTTAAATACCATAATAGATATTAAAAACATTAAATTGACCTAAAATCGATCAAATTTCAATTAAATCATCACTAAAATGACTAATCACAGCATTAAATAACTTTAATAAAACCTAATTAAACCTATTTTACCATCATAAATATCTTTCAATATTTAATATGCATGAAATATAAATATTTGACCTAATAAGCTTCTAATTTCAAAAATCAATACTAAAC
This sequence comes from Musa beccarii, assembly GCA_024322285.1. Taxonomy (NCBI): domain Eukaryota; kingdom Viridiplantae; phylum Streptophyta; class Magnoliopsida; order Zingiberales; family Musaceae; genus Musa; species Musa beccarii. The sequence goes on along the minus strand of CM044396.1, from coordinate 11,404,622 downwards.
ACACTAATCATAATATTAAATATCTTAATTACTCTCTAATTAAAGAAAGAAAATACATACCTCTTGATTAGAAAGCCCTTCCTCTTAATCTTCCCAAATTGGCTTATTCAATTCACAAATCAATGTTTTGTAAAGTTTAGAAGAGTTTGAGATTATGAAACAAGTAGAGAATGAAATGGAGTAAAATTGAGGGAAAGAGGAGTTTAAAAGACATGAGAAAGGGCTCCAACGGTGAAATTGACCTGTTAGTATCATCATATGCTTTCGACCGTACATTACTTAAAAGGAACCGAAATCGAAGAGATCTTTGTCGAAATCGGCGAATTCGCCGAACGAGAACCAAGCGCAATCGGCCGAATCGATCATTATCGAAGCGGATGCGGTCAAAATTTCGACCGTTATCGCCGATATATCTTCGTATCAACCGATCACGGAGATACCAGCGCATCTTGGTAGAGGCGGTCCACGTCACCAGATATCTGTCGGATCGGACGATCGCATCACCGTCAAATCAGGCGGTGCATAGCTCAAATTACTTACCTCTTTATACCATGTATAGACAAATACGACATTGAAGAATATCTGGAAATATGATCTAAAATTTTAAGTTAAATAATTTCAGACCTTTTCTAATGAGAGTTCATTGTTCCTTGCTCTTAGGGACTGAATTGTACTTGCAGCATCTTCATTCAACTTTAAGATTTCCCTTTTAAGCTCATCAACCTCTTTCTCCTGCATCTGACATTTTGAAGTAAATGACTATATAAGAAATTAAAATTTTGGTGATGGATGCTAAGAAAATTACAACTCAATTGGTTATCTTAACACCTTGAGACTCAGAAAACAATCACAATGAAAAGGCCATAATAATGATGGAGCAGGTTATTAAACAGAAGTAAGAGATTGTAAGTTTTGTAACAACTTGTTGCCGAGTATAACAACTCATAGTTCCTCGTTCAATGAAGATTCTCAATGAAGATATTGAGTTCAGAAAACAGATAGCCACTAACATAGTGGGTTCAGAAGGAAATATAAGGCAAAAACAACAAAAAATATCAAGTCTAAGTGTACCAGAATCATGAAACAGTTGGCAACAGTATTTTAATCATGCATATCTCCAATATATATGTGTATAATCATAAAATTCATTAACCACATATTGCTCTTAATCTACTTTATTCTTCCACATGGAACAATAAAAGAATTATCGCCAATTCCTCAATAAGCATTTGTTAAAGGAAAAAAAGTAACTTTGGTAACAAACAGTAGGATATTTAACATCTAAACCAATGATATTAGATCAAAAATTTGTAATCCTATCAAACTCACAGGCCATCTTAATTCTTAAGTGGGTGTGACCACATCAAAGGGCAGTATGGAAATTTGCAGGAGGTTAGTTAAGTGCTTCAAGTAAAATCACTCAAGTTGTGTGCTTTTTCAATTGTAAAGTCTCATATATGCTAGACAACCTTACCAAGAACATAATTTGGATTAAGATGGTTAAGAGTACATTATATGATTATCTGTTTTGATCACTGAAAAAATAAATTTAACATATAAATGATTCCCTGAAGAGAGCTTCTGAATTAATCCTTGAATTAAAGGAGTCATAAGAAATCATAATGACTTCATGGTGCACAGCTAACAGACTTGTAAGCCTTTTATGCCGCAAGGTTCATTTTCATTGACACACTCCACAAAGATACATCATCCTACTCACCGAATAGATTGTGGCATCCATTTTGGATTACCAAACAAATCATTGATAATGATCTGGGAGCAAAGCAACAAACTTCATAGAATGTGATTTGATCAATGAAATCTTCTATTATTGTTTTCATACTTTTCATCAAAGAATTCAATGTTCTTCGCCCATTGTTCTTTTCGTTCAGACAGTAAGAAAGAACAGATACAGCCAAGTTCAATCAAACATGATTAGCGATACACTAGACTTTCCTAGCATTTTGCCAAAGGGAGCTTTGAAATCACAATAGAACTGCAGAACAAGCAAAGGACAACAATTGCAGATGTTGCAATCATGGGAAGATTCATATGATAGATCCAAATTAATTCATAGCATGAAAAAGGAGAAGACTACCTGAACTGATTTTTTATTACCACTCAGATAATGCCTTATCCCAGACAACTGTTCTTCTAAGTCTGCACAACGAGAGGATTCATCTTCTAGCTGTTTAATTAACTGTGCTATTTTCTTCTCATACATATGTGTCGTCGATGCAAGTACCTTCTGATAATTTAAATTTTCAAGCTCCTGTTGCTGCTAGGGACAATACTACAATTAGCAGAGAGACATGCAATATAGCAATTAAAAGATTTATCATACACACATCCAAATATATAGTGCTTACAGCAATAGACTGTGAACAATATAAAGCAGGGAAATCCAGGCAAATAGGCATGATATATATACAAAAAGCAAAAAATCATAGAAGAGATAATTGTCATTAAAAATGTACAATATGGCAGATGGAACAAATTGATGATTGAAAGAAGCTGCCTGACTAGAGGTCAATGTTGTTCTTTTCATCCGTACTCATGCCAAATATGCTTAAACCAGTATTTCTCCTTGAATCTGTGACTTCATTGGTATTCTCAAAGTTTCTAATTTAAGAACCAAAATGGTAGGATATTACTGTTCATATTGATAGTCCTGCTTGAAGGTTTCCATACTGATATAAATGCAAGCATTTCTCTAAACACTATGATATGTAATTTCTGATTTTAGCATAATTGACAGGAAAATTAACCCATATTTGTAGCAATGGCTACGACATAATACATTTCCATGACCATTTGTGGGTAGTTGTCAAAACAATAATTGCCTTCAAACAATTTTTTTAATATTTAAGTTCCTAAATCAATTGCTTGCCCCCATGAGAACAAAGAAATCACAGGATTCCCAAATATCAATTTTATTAATTTAAAATATTTATGTTCTCTGTCCTCTTTGCTTAATAACATCGAAATAGGTATAATGGTATATATAATTCTATATACATTTCATGGCCTCTTCCTTAACTTGATGTTGTTTTACATTTCAAAGCAGTGACATATACTTAATCGAACCACTTATTCCTACCATATGATCAAGAAATCAGATTTAGATAGCCACATCAATCTTATAAAACCAACATTATCAACATCATCCACATTCAGCTCAAGAATCCAGTTTTGGCACAAAAATTAAGACAATTGTCAGATAAAAAATGCTACTAATGATCAATCGGAAAATAATGCCATATTTCAAAAATACTATCTACTTATTGTGCCTAAGTCAAGAAACACTCAGTCAAGAATCACAAGTAAACACTATATGCTTAAACCATGTTACATCAACTGAAACAATTTCAAGCAACAACTCTATTGTGAAGATACAAAAAGAAATCTTACACCAATATCCATCCTTCCTACACAAACAAATATATAAAGTTCGGGACAATGACAACAACAACAAAGATCTCTCAAGAAAACTAATTAGTACCTTAGCTTGCTTTAATGATATTTCAAGATGACCAACTTCTTGAGACAATTTATCCTTTTCGCTCTTCTGAATGTTCAATTCCTTCAATAAATTTTGGGTCTCTAACTCCAAATGATTTCTTTCTTTCTCCAAATGCTGAAATTAGTCATATGAAAAAATAAAAGTATAAAATAAAGAGCAGAAATTTTATAAAAATGCAGGATGGCAGAGGTAAAAGTATAGCTGTTAGAAAAGTTGTAGGAATAAAAAAATATGTTTATTGTGTTAGAAAAATAAATGCATGATGCCATTTAGAAAAACATTAAATTTAATAGAAAACAGAAGTAGTTACCGAAATAGTCAACTAATAGTTGCCTAGACCATTGGGAGATATCACTGCCAGCAGTGCTTATCAGTATGTCAAAAGAGGGATGGATATTGAGGCTACTGACTGGTACAGTTGGAACGCCATTTGGAATCTTCAAGTAGCTATCAAAATCAAACTTTTCTTATGGAAGTTCTGTTGGAATTGTTTACCCACCTCAGCTAGTTTTTCTTACATATTCCATTGCCAAACCGACCACTGTTATGTTTGTCAACTTGTTTCGGATTCTCATCCTTGCATCTTTTTTGACCGTCCTTTCGCCAATGTTGTTTGGAATTTGTTTCAAAATCATTTGGGAGTTTACTTTAAACTGTTTAACCACTGGAAATAGGGAGCTTGGCTTGATGAAGGAATAAATATGGGTAAGTCTGCATCAATGTGAATTAGATGCAGGAGGTATAGCCAACACGCTCTGCTTCCTTTGGTTAAACAGAAAGGATCCTAAGTTTCGCAACCACCAGACCAAGCCTTTCTCTTTGTTCAGCAAAGCTATTGCTTCCACATTTGCCTACTGCACTGTTAGTAATCTGAGGGGACTTGTAACGTGCCAAGATCACTTTCTTTCTCTTTTTCCTTACCACCACCTCCTTCTTCTAACCATCCTTCAATTCCTACATCTTCTAACCATCCTTCACCCCCAACTTCTTTCTCCCTTTTCTGTGATGGCTCTTACGATTGCTCTAAAGGTCTTGCAGAACAGGGTTCATCTTGAAGGACTCCGAGCTAAAGATCATTGCTGCTGCTGCCAGCCATGCCAAGCCTCCTCCTTCTTGGCTGAAGCTTTAGCAATTCTGAGAGGTCTTCGTTTTGCTGAAGCCAAGGGTCTCACTAATTTTAGCATCTCTACTGATGTGCTAATGTAATCAATTTTGTCTTGGAGCTCAATGTGCCCCCTTGGTCCATTAGGCTTGTTATACAAGACATTAAAGCTCTTCTTCATAGGCTTATTGTTTTGTTCTTTACACACCCCTGTAGCCTCAATTATGAGGCTCATATTCTTGCTAACATATGGGAGGTTAGAGGTCTTACTCGATTTTGGGGATGTCATGGCTCCACTCCCATCCATAATTTTGTTGTACTGTCCTACTTTAACGCTTAATAAATAGTTTTTTCCTTTTTCAAAAATATAGTTACATACACAAAATTGTTACAACAAGAAATGAAAATTGTATTCCAGAAACAAAATAAAGATATAAATGATACCTCATATTTAACAGAAAATTGCTTTTCTGTTTCAACTAAGAAGGCTTCTTTCTCTTTCAATTTTTTCTCCAACTGCTCTTTCTCATTTTCTCTAAGCTTTTGCTGTCTATCAGTCTCTGATGTTAGATAGTCCACATGGTACTCAAGCTTTCTACAAAGACTTTCATAATCAACTTCCTCTTTTAGTTTGACAGCATTAACTACTTTCATTGCCTGCAGACATCATAAACTGCATAAAGAAACTCCCGAAAGAATGATACATAAACCATGATAGTTATTTGAAATATATATTGCATGTGACTTCAGTAAATACACATCCAATTCTAAACAGAAGTTAAGTATTAAATAAATGGCATGCCTCTTGTGATCCGAGTCAAATTTATTAATGATGCTTGAAAATTAAGAAGTACTAGCGCTTTCTAAGTGTAATTTTCTTGAAGCGTGAATTAGAAAACTAGAATCAGAATGACAATTGCACGTAAGCCAACTTAATTAAATCCATTATCCACAGCAATTGCATTTTGTTGGTGATTAAATTGAAAGGACCACCTATAACAATATGCCATTTCACCCTTTCTTGACTACAAGTAATGAATAATGTATATTACATAATGGAAGTATGACTATATGAAAATCTTAAGGGAAAAAAGGATATAAGGAGCCGAGATAACAACAAGAGAGAGAGAGAGAGAGAGAGAGAGAGAGAGAGCAATCATTTTGTTCACTATCTCATACACAGTAATGCTTGATCTTTCCTTAGAAAAAAATAGAACATATCCACAAATATCACAAATTAGTTCATAATACGGTGATACCTTCCAAGAAGCAAAAAGAGTATAAGATAATGTGCAAAAGCATCTACAACTGGTTCATCAAGAAAGTAGTTACATTGGTCCACAAATTTCTTCAGGCATGATATATATGTAAGCGCAGATGCATTATATCAACATATTCATGTAAGAATGATAACAAAATAATACAAAAGGTATCACTAAAGTCGATTCAACATAATAACACTGACAATAACCATTCATCTCCTCACATCAAGATATGATTAGCCTTCTTGAAGCTGAAACCTCTCTCTCTGAATTTGTGAAACCTGAAGGGTGTATCAGCACGTATCTTGCTAGCATTGTTAATTCAAGGTTGTCAAAAGTCAAAAGGCATAGGCAGTGAACTCTTGAAGCTTTTAGGCCATGTGCACAAGCAGGCTTCTAGCGAAAAATATCATAAAAATAATATATAAAATTTCCAAGAACTTTAAACATTTCATATTTTCCCAAAAATATTATAAAAAATACCATATGATCTACTGCATTAGCTTATCAATAGAGAAAAGGTGTTCTTGATAGTCACTGGCTCATACTGAAAATTCAAACGAGAATCCAAAAACTTGTTAAATCTTCACCTCAATGATTCTTTTAATGGTGTTTTAACAGGTGGTATTACTCAAATTACAAACATACATAAAATTAGAAGACAAAATAAAACCACAATAAAGAATATTGGAGCTTTCAATCTACTAATTGTCAAAAAATTTGCACTTGTTGCATTAGTCAAAATCAAGGTTTTTAATCTCGTATCGTTCTGGTGTACCGAGCAAAGCTCGGTATAGTACGGTATGCTTGGTACACCTAAAAAAGCCATAACATGCTCTAATCCAAGATTGGTTCAAGATTATAGCTCAGTCCACCTACAATTTGGTTCGACTCAAGCATGACATGGCCTAATCCAAATGCGACGTGAACCAAGATTTCCCTAATTTGATCCCCCCAATGCTTCTCTTACTTTACTTTACGGGGTCATATTAGTGAGAGGACCACGCGCTAGCCCTCCACTAAATCCCACCGTGTGCCCCGCTTGGCATCCTTGAGCGGCCATGGCATCGCGCTTCGCTACTAAACTTCTTCTTTTCCAGTGCTTATCGGCACTGAGAAGAGCTCGGCTGACCTCATCGATTCTGGTGGCCTCCGTAGCTCCCGCTAACGTCGACGATGGCTATCTCTTCTCTCCACCTGAGCCGTGGTTAGCTCGTGATCCCCGATGCGTTTCTAGGGTTTTCTTCTTTGCCCGACCATCGACTCTTGACAAAAGGTAGAACCCAACTGCCATAGACTACCAGTGCGTGGTTCCCCTAGACACTCCTTTCCATTTTCTTTGGAGCGAGAGCTTGTTTTTGAAAGAGGCTCCTATTGGATCTAACGATATACTGAGATAGAGCTTTACCCTCAAAATTGATCGGTATCAGTAGGTACAGATCGGTAATGATCGAAATTTCGACCGTTACCGCCCACTACAGCCCCGTATCGCTCGAGACGAAGCCAAAAGTCTGATACCACCCGGTAGCAGGTGGTCCGCATGTTTGTCTGTTGACGGACCGATATGTACCGCCCGTACCAAGCGATACAGTACGATTTTGCAAACCCTAGTCAAAATGATAAATAATTTTTTTCTAATTTTCTGAGTCAAATCCCATCACTCCTTAGTAATAATTATTTGTAACTATCAATTGCATAAGAGAAAAAACAAGCCTCAGGCACCCAGTGATTTAAAAAGGCACTCGCCTAGGCGCTCGCCCAAGGCGAGGCAAGGCTCGAGCGCCTCGCTTGACTTCCAGGCGGCGTGCTTCAAAGAGGCGCCGCTGGCGCCGCCGAGCCAGCGTCGGCGCTTGAGCGAGCCGGGTTAAACCGGGCGACCGAACCAGAATTTTAGTTCTGGGTCGGTCTCCGGTGATTTAGTTGGTTCGATTGAACCAACTAAATCACCGATAACAACCTCTTTCCCCAACCCTAACCCCGCGATTGGCCTCTGCTGCCGCTACATTGTCGCTGCCGCTCGTTGCTCCCACTCCCGCTACCGCTCGTTGCTCCCGCTCCCGCCGTCGCTCGCTGCTCCCACGCCCGCCGTCGCTCGCCGCACCCGCTCATTTGCTTGCTTGCCGCATTGCGCCGTCGCTCGCCGCTCCCCTCCTCTCACTGCCACCGCCGGCATGACTCGGTCTTCCTTCTTTCCTTCTGCTTCGAGCCTTCAACAGTATACTGTCAACAAGTGTTAATAGTATACTATTAAGTGTTAACAGTATACTATTAACAGAATTTTTTATTTATTAAATTAAAAATATATTATTTTGATTTTAATACTATTAATTTTTATTTATTTGAAATTATTGTTAACAGTATATTTATTTATTAAATTAATTAATATTTTTACCTTAGATTTTTTTAATTTAATAGTATATTTTTATTTAAATAATTATATTTTTTAATTATATTTAAATATTTTTATATTTTAGCACCTCGCTTTGCTCGGAGCTGCTAGCACACGGCGCGCTAGCGCCTCGGAAGATTTTAGACCTTAAAGCCTTTTGGCGCCTAGCGTTTTTTAAATCACTGTAAGCACCAGGCACCCAATCTGAGCATCGCTAAATGACCCAGGTGAATCACCTAGGTGCCATAATAGTATTGCTTATAATAAGCATTTGGAAAGGCTTACTTAAGGCATCAGATGATTTCACCTTAAGTAAAAACATGGTGTGTATTTAAATAATTCATGAAGATGCTGTTTCAGTAGAGCAACATTTAACATTTTAAAAAAGAACATTTTAATATTTGCCAAAAAATACCTTCCATCCATTTATTAATTATTAGAACAAGCAGAAGTTCGCCTCAATGAAACTGGATGAAAGGGTAAACAATAAAGTGGAAGGCGATCTTTTGTTATGTTTCTGTCATCGTAAATAAAATAATGCACTTAAAACTACATACAAAAATTGAACAAACAGTCTAGAAGGCTGAACCTGAAACCTTTAGAAGAAGATAAGAACAATATCTTCCATAAATACACATATGCTATACACAACTATAACTCTTTACCATGTTTTTCAACAGTACTAACCCTCTGTCCAAACATTATTGTACTTGCTGTTTCAGAATAGTATCGTGCTGATGGACCAACTGTAACTATGAGAGATGTCCGTGCAGTGCCTACAAAAAAAGGTTAAAATAAGATCACATGTAAACTTCATTTACAAAGCAAGATGAACTCTTATAGAACAAAACAAGTAACAGCAACATTTGTCAGTAAATTCCCTAAGAAAATATTGGTCACAACAAACAAACATCTACTGGTTCCATTCATTATGGAAACACAATGACTAGTGAATCATAAAGCTACATTTACATTAGGAGAGTGGTACACAAATATCAACCAGAAACAATCCAGATTAAAAAGCACAATGTGATACAGAAAGTCTCTGCCACTAAAGAGAAAAGTGCTGAAATTTGATTCTAAGAGATTAAAAGAAAAAATAATAATAAATCAATTCAGAAGCAAAAGGTAGATAAAAGCACCTCCAAATGAATCACGAAGCAACCTCGTGAGCTTGGACTCTCTTGTTGGTATATAAGGACTATTCTCAGCTAGTGCATTAATGCATTTCCCCAAGGAAGTAAGCGAAAGATTAATAAATTTAGTCTCCTCAATCATGTGGCCTTCAATGCCTGCAAAATTTGATTGGCGTAGTGAAGAGATGTGATGTAAGCTGCTAATGACTTCTCAGAACTTTTAATTATCAGACTAATATCTCTCGAATCATAACCTGAAACATAATGGGTATAAACCAGATCACCAACCAGCATAAATGTTCAAATTAAAGTACGTAAAGGAAACTTGATTGAGTTAATCCATCAACTCTTGAGAAAGATCATTTGCAGATAAAGTACATTACTTCATTTACCAACTTCATTTGAGTGATTATTTAATTTTCTAAAATTTTGTCAACTCATAATATTTAAATTTCTAACACTTGATGGATGCTTTACCTCAACCTTCCACTTAAGTCAAGTTTAATGCCAGGCATTGATGCAATATCACATAGCAAGAGGACACTCTCACTTCCCAATGGAGATTTTACTCATTGGAAACCTAGTTTTCCGTCCATTATTAAGCTTACAGGGACCAAAGTTTAGGACCATGCTTAAAGCCAGTAATGCAACATTCTCAACATTAGTGGACTCGAACAAAATAGTTCGATTTAATGGTTGTCATCAGAGTAGAGCCTCTGATTAAAGCTAAGTTCCCGATGAACTTAGAAAATATTCTGAATCATTTGGGTGAACATTTGACAGCATCACATTTTCATAATTGCATAAAAGCCATGTTTCTAGCATATGAACCCTGATCCTGCCACTAAATCATCTATATCATAATATTGCACACAAAAGAAGGAAATAATATTAAAAAAATGTATCAATATAAGCATACCTGATTTATCTATTCTTTCTGATCCTGCAAGGTCAACAATCAGCAACTTGCTTTTCAAAAGATGTGGTAAATGGTGAGAAGATAGCTCACTATTTGCAACATTAGCCAGGGAGGAGGCATCATTTTCCTTTTTCCCTTCCAAAGATCTATTAATATGGACCTAGATACATGTCACATAGCAAGGATAGGCAGAGGATAACTCTGATCAAATAATAATGTAAACATAGACAATTAAAAAAATTCTAATCCTGAAATAATAAAAGATGGGAGTAGAATCAAAAAATATACAACTGCAATTAATATACCATGAAAGAAACAAAGATAAAGCAGAACTAGACAACAAAAAACGTAACAGGAGTTGTACCCACCACTAGCACTGCATGACTTCGAGATGATTCAGTATTTAGCTTAGTATTCGCAGCATGGCGGTTTGCTTCACCAACTTGCAACAGCTCCAAGAATTGATCAAGATCTTTTATCTGAACAATTGCAGAACCAGGTAGAGACACCTCACCAGTCTTTGGATCCTCAACTACAGGGATGTTAGTTTTCTCTGGTGCCAGCAGATCTTGTATGGTTTCTAGGTACAACTAAAGAAGAAAACAAGAATAAGGCAATCACCCTTAGTATATTTAGAAAAAATTGTATTGACTACGCTGTATGTAAGACAGTCAACAACAAACTTTTCCAATATGCATGCACCTAACATGTAAGGAAATTTTTTCAACTGTGAAGAGTAAAATTTTCAAATAATTTAATAACACCACTAACCAAACATTCATTAAGAGTGTCTAGCAAATGCTCAACACTTTCGAGGGATATAACATTATTTCCTCGTGTCGTTCAAAGGCACCCTAGTGCATGAAACACCAGCCAATTCGGCATTTGGAACGGTCAACCTATGCAACTTACCACTGCAAGTGGAGAAGCAGCTATTTTCATCAGAATCATGGTCACTCAAGTTGCAAAGGTATAAAGAGCGCACTATTTTTTTCCAATGACATACTATTCTTCAAAATTTTAAATTGTCTTCAATATAGTAAGTGTCCTTAAGAAGATTAAAAAAGCAGGAGTACAAACAAAGAAACTATGGAGAAGTAAACAGATCAGAAAGTAAATGACAAAATCACTCCAAAAATTAATAGTTTATGTCAAATAACAAAGTTCCCAGGTGAAGATTACATATGGTAGTTCCTCACAGAAGAAAAAATAATCCTAAAAAATTATATTTGTAGTGTTATAATTTACAAAGATGTATACTGTCCAACAAAATTTAAATGACCAAAAGTGGTGGTACAAAAACAAACATAAATTTATCTCCTTTTCCTCTTCACAGCTTACCAGATTTCTGCATACATCCTTGAGGCTTTACCAGAAAGAGATTTGTGTTGAAACCATGGTTCTACATTTTGTCCGAACTGGTACGTAACGGCAGCACAGACCATTGCACGTGCCTCCCAGTATCATATATACTTGAATCCTTAAAAAAAAGTTATGCAGCACCTATCGGTGTATCGTATATCAGTACACCAGCATGTACCAGACCCATACCGGTCCATCCGGAGATCAACACAAGTTTGTTGCCCAAAACATCTAACCAATGATTGAAACCAAGGTATGCAATTTCAAATGGTACCGTCCGGTATGGGCGATATGTACCGGTCCGACAGGATACCGGTACGTGGACCGTCCGCTACCGGGTGGTATCGGGTTTTTTATTTTTTTAATAGAAATTTTTTTTTATTTTTTAATATGCGGGCAACGTCGTCGAGGCTCAGGCGACGTCTCTCGAGGCGAAGTCGCATAGGCGACGTCTCCCGAGGCGACGCCGCGAGGCTTTTTTTTTTTTTATAAGCGATGTCGCCTCGACGACATCATCGAGAAAAGAAATATATATATAATATATATATAATATTTATAATTATAAATATATATACCGAATAGTACACCAAAATGTATCGTTCAATATTCAGTACCATACCGTACCGGAGAAGTGTCGAAACTCTGGTACGATACGGTATTGCAGACATTGATTGAAACCACCAAAACTGATAAAACTGGACAAAAACAAGTCAACGCTTTTGGCAGGAAGTTTGGTTATTATCTGAAACTTACAATGTTTCTCTAAAAACTATATAGTCCAATATAATGAAGCAGGTAACAGATCTCATGAGTCATGAATAATATACTCTTCAACTGCATTCTGCCAAGATCGAGTTTATAAAAAATGTCCTGGACATGGATACTGAATAAACAATTATAATGCAACACTGATACAAAGCCTATACAAGTGCACAATGCTAAAAGAACAAGGTAGCAGATATTCTATTTCACAAACCTGCAAGTAGGAAATTGCCATGATATCAGAGCCAGGAGATATATTAGCAAAAATATCCTCCAAAGCTCTAACCATAATACCACGTTCAGATGGGTCATCTTTCCCAAGTCGACCAACTGTGTAAGTTTTACCAGTGCCTGTTTGCCCGTAAGCCATCACAGTCCCATTATACCCATCTAAGACACTCTGCAAAGGCATGTCAAAATGAAGGATGCATTGGATAAGCCCATCTAAAAGAATCTCAAAATAAATATGATAAATATACTTTACAAGTTCTGAACAACTATATGATATACAATTCTACACAATTCAGTTAAACTATTTCCTAAGAGATATAATCAACAGCAATGAAAAACATCCAGATTCCAAATTACTACTATAAGAAGGCATCTGAATAAGTGAATTAGAGTCCCAAAAAACAAAGGTTTAACGAACCATCTTCTAAGGAATATAATCAATGAAAAGCATTCAGATTTCAGATTACTAATATACGAAGGCATCTGAACCATTTCCACTTGAGCAATTTAGTGAATTAAAAGATCAAACAAAAGTCAAGGATTTATACTGGAGACAACATATCATTGAGTACTCTGTGAATGCAGTGAAGCGTCGACCATGAACCAACAAACATCAACAAAAGGAAATATTTGTAGTTTTTTCTGGTGAATGCAGGTCAGTGCTGGTGTGGGCTGGAATCGTAAAGATTGACACTGAAAAAATATCAGCGCAGTTGTGGGCGTTGATTTTTGGAATGGCTGCTTTCAAAATACTCGATAGTTTTTCAACTGACTCCACTGATAGTGTTTGTGGTTTACAATTATTAATATAAATTTTTTTTATTGGTCTTAAGCTAAGAACAAAGAACTATAAGTCCAGGACCACATGAAGTTGTACTGCCCCAATATTGTAAACTAAAGAAGCACCTAGAAAATTATTTGCATCAGAAAGTAACTGACACAATCTCCAGGTGCAACCAAATGTATGGTTAAAAAAGAACTGAACTGTAGTATATACATAATTGAAACATATCATACATTCAATTTAGTAATATGTTGCATTCCTATTATGTCAATGTCATCATCCCATATGCACATTTGTAAAGATATAAGTGATCAAATGCATGGTGTATGAATTTAAATCAAACTGCACATGTTCATGCTCTGTTACACAACACAGTATTAGATGCATAAATGAACCCTGCATATGTTGGAAGAAATGCAACTTCAGTCGGAAGATTATTTGCCTTCCTTATCAAACTAATATCTAGGAAAGTGGTAAAATTATAAGTGTCTTTAAAGGTTGAAACTGGAGGAGAATTACAGGATATTGGAACGGTGGAGCTTACACAATTATAAACATCAAGGAAGGTTGGCTCTTTTCTGCTAGTGAATGAATTGAGTCAAGAATTAGGTACTAATTGAGAAGGTTGCATTCACATAGATATCATCAGAAGATTATTTCGACTACCAAACTACAATAAGTTATTCCTTAGTTTAAAGGCTTCAACTAATAGAACACTGACAAAAAAAATGAACATATATGTTGGTTTACTAAAGGTTCAAATGCTCTGTAAAATTCAAAAGGTGCATTTTTCATACTAAAGCAAGCTTCAAAGTTTCAATCACACCAGGCTTGCCAGGCAATAAACTTATTGATACTGAACTGTACCGAGTGATAAGCCTACTGTCCAATACCAAGCTCTATCCTACCGCCCAGTATTGGAGACCTTGTTTTTCATGAATAGATAGCTATTAATGGTTGTTCTCTCTATCTCCTCCGCCACCACTTTCTTCTTTTCCTTTGCTTCCTCTTCTTCTTCTCCTTCTTTTCCCAACATGGCTCAAAAGGGGTACTAGATATTTTTTTAATAAGCCATAGGCAACTATTGATATTTGTCTTCTCTTTCTCTCCTCCCTCATCATTGCCACCTACTATTCTCCTCCTCTTCCTTCCCCACCTCTGCCTCCTCCTGTTATATCCCTTCTTCTCCCTAATTCATCCTCCTCTGCCAACTCATCCTCCTCTGCATTGTCACCTCCTCCTATTCACATCATCGTTCCCTACTCATGTTCTCTCTCTATATGGTCAGCTAGTATTGACCAGTACTGAATGTCAGCAAACCAGTTCTATATTAATACAGTACTGGTTCAAACATTAATTGATTTCATTAGGAGAGCAAGATTTCAATCCTTGATCCAAAGTATGATTAAAGAGTGGCATTTCACAGAAGCATAGGAAGATATACAAATATATGACATAAAACTTGAAGAAATAACAAATTAAAATCAAAATCCACCACATAAGATCACTTCACATTGGTCTCAAGTCTCAACATAATCCTAAGAAGGATGCATGACAGATGAGGAAATTTAGATAGTGCCATGATATTACAAGAAAAAATAAAACAAATAAATTAGATCTGTGAACACTTAGTTGTATTTCTAATTTCTAATTGAAAATAAAATTACTGGACATGGCATAGGGCTGATGGAACATGTTCTTAATTAAAGTCTAGTCAAGATTCAAAAATAGACTTGTTATGCATGTGCTAGCACATCTTCATTCCATCAAGTGAAAAGAACAGCAGAATATACACGACTAACCTCCACTACAGGCTTTGCTACAGCTTCATAAACACGCCTTTGAGAAGCACTTTCTGTAAAAACCTCATCAAATTTATAGGACTCAGAACTCCAATTATTTTTTTTCAATTTAAGTCTCCTCAACTGAAAGACATCAATTAAAGAATTTAATACAATAAAAAATCAATCTTACGACTTAATTGTTAAATCAGGAGAAATATCCACATTAATGCACCCTAATGTAATAAAATGGCGAACCTCTGGCTGTAGCTCAACACAATCAGTAAAGTCCAGATCATGTTCCTCGGTGGTCTTAGGTCTAACTCTAATGGCTACACGTACTCTTCCAGAATCTGTAATAAAAAGAGCTGATTCTCATATGACCAGACAAACTAAAAGACTATAAAAGAGAATACTACAAAATGGACTGGCTAAATCAACAGAGATGTAAGAAAATCAAAGAAAGTTGTCAAAGATAAATTAGTAGAAAGCAAAAACATCTCCTGATTGCACTTTTGAATTGCACTAAACAAATTTCTAACTTAGTGGTACAATTTACTTAATGTAGATACATATTTTCTGAGAGTGACAAGAACGCACACTTGCTTTCACAATTTGTTAAAAATTTGGCCATTACTAATAGTTGGAAAAATAATTAGCCATCAGCATTGGACTGTATTTTATGCTCTGATGAGCATGAGTAGCTTGTAATAGATTGATTAAGTAAAATATTTATGTTTTATTTTTTGGAAAAAAACAAAAACAAAAACATCTCCTACAAATATATTAGACCTCACATTGGTACTACATCAGGAAAGAAAAGGATAGATGACAGTATAACTAGAAACATGTACAGATAAATTGCATCATTTTCCCATGGTGACTTATTTCATTAAGGAGATGAAACAAGTACAGAAGGAAATTATAACAAAAGAAACAGAAAAGTTACATCAAATGCTTTGATACATTACTTAAAAGGAACCAAGAGATGGTTGTTTCTTCATGGGAACAGCACCATTTAGCATCATTACAGAATACGCAGATGCACCATTAAATAGTCTAAAGCAACAAATCAATTTTGATTGTAGCGGTCAATATGTACTAGTATTTACTGATCTAGCCAAAGACTAATACCAGATCATATAGATCGATACCAATGGGAATTCAATATATTACTTTTTCAATGATAGCAAGTGCTATCAGTGATTTAAAAAATGCTAGGCACTAAGGTCCAAAAACACCCGAGGCGCTAGGCGCTCGCCCGAGCTAAGCGAGGTGTAAAAATATAAAAATATATAATATAATTAATAAATATAATTATTTAAATAAAAATCTAACAATAATTTTAAATAAATAAAAATTAATAGTATTAAAATCAAAATAATATATTATTAATCTAATAAATAAAAATACTGTTAACAGTTAGCAATATATTGTTAATATACTATTAACAGTATACTATCGAGAAGAGTGTAAGGGAAGACCGAGGGCGACTAAGAGCAAATGGCGGGCGCAATAGCGGCCAGCGGCAAGGAGCGAGAGCTAAAGCGGGAGTGGTGAGCGGCAACGGTAACAACGATAGCGGCGGCAGCGGCGGGCAAATGCAGCGGCAGCGGCGAGCGCGGCGATGGCGGCAACAACGAAGCGGCGGCGACAATAGCGGCGGCGATGGGAAGCGAGCGGGAGCGAGAGCGAGCGGCGCGATAATAAACGCAGCGGCGATAGCGATGAGTAGCGGCAGCGGAGCGGAGCGGCGAGCGTGGCAACGACAAATGCGGCAATGACGATAACGGCGGCAGCGGCGGCAAAATGGCAAGAGCAACGAGCAAGGTTAGGATTGGGGAAGACGCAAAAGGTGTTTCAGTTGGTTCAATTGAACCAACTAAAGCAGACCGAACCAACTTTTTAAAGCTGGTTCGGTCACCTAGTTTAACCCGGGCGCTCGCCCGAAACGCCCGATGCATGGGCTCGGGCGAGCACCTAGGCGGCGCTTCTTTGAACTGCGCCACCTAGAAATGAAGCGAGGCGCTCGGGCCTCGCCTCGCCCAAGCGCTTAGGCGAGCGCCCGAGCGCCTATTGAAATCACTGGGTGCTATGAGCCTACATACTGATAAGACCCCTTAGGGTTTTATCGTGGAAAAAGCGAAAGGAACAGAGGAGAAGCAGAAGAAGCGGGGGAAAAAAGGGATAAAGATCGCTTCGAGGGGATCGGCCTCCTTGATCACTTCGAGGGGATCGACCTCCCTAGTTTAGCCAAAGGACTGAATACTTCTTCTCCTGAAAGATATAATTACATCCCATTTATAGAGTTCCGCCAAGAGTTTCCCCAAGGACTTGGACTCTTATTAACCAATTCCGTAACTGACTTCTAACCGACTAACAAATCTCTATCATTAACCAACTCCGTAACTGACTTTTAACCGAATTAGTAACCGACTCCCTACTAGACAACTCCATAACATTATCCAAAACATTATCCAAAGCTTAAAAAATAAAAGGTTCGTAACAGTTCCGCCCTCGCCAAATCAGCCTTGTCCTTAAGGCTGAGCGGCATCAAATTCGGCACAAGGTATCTGCGGCGTGTCACAACTCGCTGATCAAGTAAGTATGACCTCCACTTTTTGATGATGTGAGCAACAGGTCGGACATTAGTTGGTGCTTTCCCAGGTATTATTGGAATCTGATTATCATGATGTCGAAGAGGTGGGAGTCCTTGTGGTTCTGCAAATACATCTGCAAACTCTTTAAGCAATGATTCAATACTTTCGGTTGGAACGTGCCCTGTTATTTCTTGATCTATGCACTCTAATGGTACCAGGAAACTAGTGTGTGTCTCCCGAAGAACCTTCTCCATCCGATGGTTAGTGACAGTGGTGATTTTACTTCCGCGCCGGCCCTTTAGAATCACCTGCTTTCCGTTAACAAAAAACTTCATTATTAGTTTAGAAACATCACCCAAGGTTGATAGCCATTCGATTCCTAGCACCACTTCATAGTCTTCTAAGGGAAGTAAAAAGAAATCCACAAGCAATTCTTGACCCTGCATAGTGAGCTTTATCTTTGAGCACTTGCTATTACAGGTTAGAATCCGTCCATCAGCAACCTTTACTTCAAATTTATCACAGACGTCGATGTGGTAGGATAATCGAGTGGCGATCTTTCTGTCCATAAAATTGTTAGTGCTACCCGTGTCAATCAAGACAGTGACAGGCTGATGTTTCAAAGTTCCTACAACTTGCATTGTTTGTGGGTTAGAGTAGCCGGCCAATGCATGCACTGTGTATGTAATAGGGCCAATATCTTCATCAGTTTCTATACTTCCCTGGTCGGAATCTAACTCTTCTACTTCGAATTCCTCCTCAATTGGCTCAATCCTTAGGAGTTTTCCTTGTCTGCAACGATGCTCTTTACTCCATCTTTCATCACAATGAGAACACAACCCTTTTGCTGATCTTTCCTTGAGTTCTTCTCGACTGTTAAGGTTGTGGCTGGGAATAGATAGGGCTGGTGGCTCGCTGATCATTTGTTTGTTGTCACTTCTATTTTGACGATATTCCATATTGATTTTTTTCTCCTGTATGCGTGTAAATGAAATTGCAGCTATCATAGTGCGAGGTTGTCGCGCCTTAACTTCACATCTGATCTCCGGAGTAAGCCCTTCAATAAAGGTACCCACTAATTGTCGTTCAGACCAATCTCTAGCTTGATTCGATAATCGCTCGAATCTACCTTGATATTCTAATACTGTAGAAGTCTGACGAATTTTTGCAAGCTGTCCATCTACATTTTCATACTCTGAAGGCCCAAATCGAACAAGAAGTCCCCTCTTGAATTGCTCCCATGAGGAAACTCCGTGGCAGGTTTCATACCAGTCATACCACTGAATTGCCTCACCGTATAACTGGACTGAGGCTATTTCCACCTTAGACTCCTCCGGGGTTCTGTGGAAACGAAAGAATTTCTCTGCACTTGAAATCCAACTGGTTGGGTCTCCATCTTCCCATTTTGGAAATTCTACCTTAATACGTGGGTAGCTGGAGTCATATTCTCGGTGCACCCTTCCTGTATCTCTTGATCTGTTTAACGTGGAGTTTGAACTTCCATCTTGTTGTAATTTGCCAAAATTTCCCAATATGCTTCTTTTAAACTCATTAAGGGTCTCCTGTAGTCGGTTGTCAATTCGGGTTTCTAATGCTTCCATTTGATTCCCAATTCGAATTCTGATGCCTCCATTTGGTTCCCAATTCGAATTTCTAATGCCTCCATTTGGTTCCCAATTCGAAATTCTAATGCCTTCATTTGATCCCCAATTCGAGATTCTAATGCCTCCGTTTGATCCCCAATTCGAGTTTCTAATGCTTCCATCTGGGCTTTCACTGGTTTGTCGATGGTCATTGCGTAAGATTGTAGATTGGTAATTCCCAATTCTTGTTTCTGATGTCTAGTCAAGGGCATCCGTGTTGTAAGCGTGGATTTGTGACAAATGTAAGGCTTACTGCAGTTGTTGGGAGGATAGCCGCGAGGAGGGAATCAGCAGTCGTCGGAAGGACAGCCACGAGGAGGGAAATCAGCAGTGCGGCCTTGGTACCGTCGCCTGTTGCGATGGCAACCGGGAGCGGCAACGGAGATGGTTGGGCCGCGGCGTTTACTCCTGAGGCCGGCAGCGAAGAGGACAGCGACGATGGTGGTCGCGGCCGAGAAGCAAGGTTGGGGCTGCGACGGTTGCTACTAAGGCGGCAATGCGAAAGGGCAACGGGTTGCTTTGTTGAGGCAGAGCAGTGAGGCTACGACGATGGTGGTCACGGCTGAGAAGCAAGGTTAGGGCTGCGGCGGTTACTGCTGAGGCTGGCAGCGAAGAGGGCAGCGCAGTTGCTGTTGAGGCAGGCAGCGAAGAAGGCGACGGCAGCGATGGTCGCGGTCGAGATGCGAAATTGCAGCGAAAACGTCGAGGATCGCTGCTCTGATACCAAATGATAAGACCCCTTAGGGTTTTATCATGGAAAAAGCGAAAGGAACGGAGGAGAAGCGGAAGAAGCGGGGGAAAAAAGGGATAAAGAACGCTTCGAGGGGATCGGCCTCCTTGATCACTTCGAGGGGATCAACCTCCTTAGTTTAGCCAAAGGACTGAATACTTCTTCTCCTGAAAGAAATAATTACATTCCATTTATAGAGTTCCGCCAAGAGTTTCCCCAAGGACTTGGACTCTTATTAACCAATTCCATAACTGACTTCTAACCGACTAACAAATCTCTATCAACTCCGTAACTGACTTCTAACCGAATTAGTAACCGACTCCCTACTAGACAACTTCATAACATTATCCAAAACATTATCCAAAGCTTAAAAAATAAAAGGTTCGTAACACATACCATCTAGTATACTAATACCATACAGGTTGGACAAGCTACCAAAACCAGTATTGCATAAAGATTTAAATCCTTTCTCTAAAGTTCCTTTCCTTCTAAATACACCAAAAAAAATCAAGAGAAAGAGACTGTTCCAACAACATCTCCACTTTCTAGCAATGTTCAAAATTTCCTTCACCTCATTCAAATCTCATGATGTCAGTTCAGGATCGGGTCATCATTGAATTAGTTGAACAAAAGGTTCCACATCTACAAAGTCAAAATGCATCAAAAAAAATATATGATTAGTAGACTCAGGATTAGCTCCACAAGTAAGCAAGAGGCAATTGAGATCCAACTTTTCTCAAAGAGAACCTGTTTACCAAGGAAATATGTAAAAACATTTAGAGTGTGAAAAGTGTGTCTTTCACATTATTAAATTACAATATGGACTAGCTTCAAGATTTCAAAATTCACAAAAGAAACAAACAAAAAATCTCAAGATAATGGTCTTTTAATATGAAGGGAGTCTTCCTATCCATTTTGTTGATAAGGAGGAGCAATACCGAATACAAAGCTTCATTTAAAGCCAATTCACTGAAGCAAAGTAATATCTTAATCATGAGTTCCTTCTAAAAATACCAAAGCCACAAATAGCCACTGCCTCAGAATTGAAGAGTACATGAATGGATAAATATTTTCAATAAAACTGCTGTCAAATAATTAGTCCTACAAAATCTAATGATTTGCCCATTGCTGAAGATGATCTGAAGCAAGCCTTGCAGATCTATTCTGATAAAGAATTCATCTCCAAACAAGGGAGACATGCAAGGGTTTTCTTTGTTTGACGTTGAAAATTTTCTCTCCATAATGTCACGGACAAAATTGTAAACGGCTTGTTCGGTGTAATGCTTATGCTTGTCCGTGTCCCTTTTGGTTTGTTATTACTTGTAAAGGGCTTGCGAAAGGCTAAACGCCCCATTTGAGTGAGTTTGGCAGCCATTATCGACTTGTACAAAAAGTTTGTGTCATGTGGACACTTGTACTAAATTCGATCTGAGTGGACCAAATCTATACCTTTGTTGTCTGCAACGCTCGAGCTTGTGATACCCATTGTTGGAATGTGCATTGGCAATAAAGTGTTTACTAAAAGAGTGGCTTGCGGATCCCGTGTGAAGCGCTTTCTCTGGTTCGTCTTCTCTTTTGCAGGTCCTAAGGGATTGTAGGAGATTTCGGGGAGGCTGACCTTTGCGGTGATACGGTTGGTGCCGCGGGGCTTAGGCAAAACCAGCTAAGTCCGTGATAGCAGGTGGTATCGAGCGAGACAAGCTCACTTAGAAACACTTAGCATGCAAACGTGGGGACCTTGTCGAGCACCACGAGGACAACAAGCTAAGAAAATTGCGGAGCGCACAAAGGTGGGGATGGCTGAGTTCGAGCGGGGCTCGACATCGACACCCAAACTTGGCGAAGCTCGAGGCAAGCGGGTGCTTGGCAAAGGATGAGACCGTGCGCAGTTGCGATGGGTTGCTCAATGTCGAAAGAGTTGTGCAAGCTCACGAGAGGTGAGGAAAGTTGCAAACTCAAGGAATTCGATACTCATGCAAGGTCTTGCATGCGGACGATGGATCGTCCGTGGCCATCTCAAGCGGTGAAGGTCGTGCGTTGGAGCATTGAAACTTTCTCTTCGGCATGTGCAGGATACTTTCGATGAAGTGAAATGTGCAATAGTGCAGCATGTTGCTAGACCCAGAGGGGGTGCAAGTCTGAGTGTATTGGTGAGGTGTCACTATCTAGCAAGTGCATTTGCGAAGGCGAACTGGGCCACGATTTGTTCAGAAAGGCGGAGTAGTCCAAGGACGGTGGTCTCCAAAACTTCCGAGGGAAGGATGCGAAGAGAGATGTTGCTCCAACGGCAGATATCCAGAGGATAAGTCCCGCTCTCGACGTGAATCGGTGCAATGAATCGCGAGGAGTACCTCAAGACGAGCTCGATGGATCGAGTGAGCGGTGAGGAGTCATCGCATGATCTCGCAAGTGGCAATGCGTTGGTGGACGATAGTGAGATCAAGGGGAGCAACCAGGGCAACACAAAGTGAACGCACACTAAGAGCCGACAGTGAGTTCGGACTCAACGAGGGTGACCGTGGAATGGTGGGCGTGAGGGCCACCATTAATCCAATGCTAATCGAGAAGCGAGCAACTTGGGAAAACTTGGTGAAGTACCCAAATCGTGAAGGGAGTTGGCTTTGAAGACGAACATGGAGCGGAGGCTTGGTGCTTTCCTTACGAGGTCAAGGACATGGACTCTTCCGAGGCAAGAATCGGATCATGTCGTTCCAACATATTCAGATGGAGCAAACTCATCTTGCAGTGCCAAAGCGAAGGGAGCTTGAGGCACATACATCTTATCTCGATGAAGCACTTGGTGGAGATTCTAAGGTGACGCAGCTTGAGGCAAAGTTGGTGTCAAAAGGCCTTAGCACGGGCAAAAGGATGCAGAGACACTACTCTTGAAGAATATGCCACGTGTTGCTATTCAAGTTGTCATGATAAGCGGTGGGCGGCGAGAGATTGTCTTTGGTAGAGGCAGAGTCCCGGATCCGCATAATGGTGCACCAATTTCACGAAGTCGGGGACTTCGGAGGAGCTGCTAGGCGATGGATCGTCTAGAGCTAGGCTTCGTCCGAGTGTGACCCGAGAGTGGGTGGGCGAAGGTCGATTGCCACAGATCGAACAGAATCGAAGATGGCGAAGGCCCTGCGATGTGTTGGCGAGTCCATACATGGAGATATCGCAGATTCGAGTTCATACCACGAGGATCATATGCAGGAGATGTCACCAGCGGCGACATGATGCAGCAACGCGGCAAGTCGACACATCAAAAGTTCCCAAAGCTTGGTCATCTGGAGATATGAACAAAGGTCCAAGTTGGTGAACAACACGATCTAGTAACTAATGAATGCCATGGTATCGCAGAGCGGGTCTTCCGTGCGTGCACCGAATGTTGCATTGAATGGAAGCCTTAGACATCACTTATGGGGCATGTGCCTGTCGAGGAAGAAGTTCGGATGCAAGTATCGAAGTTCCTATGATCGGAGCTTCTACTTAGCTCACTTCGCTAAAAGTCGAGGACAAGGCAGAGAAACAACATCTCCACTGAAGCTAAGGAGAACAGATGGTGCAAGTCCCAAACATGTTGGCGGTGGCCATACATGGGAGTTGCAATCTGTCTTTCCATCGACCAAGTAGAATCGCCCGAGAACACATGTTGAAGCGGTGGTCGATATATGGCGTGGAAGCAATGAAGTCCAAGAGGGACTCACTACCCAAGATCAATCATCTAGATTGAAGGTGAACTCGAGGAGTGTCAAAATGAGGCGAGATCTACCGATCACGAAGAAGGGATGCAATGCGAGACAACGGATAGTAGTGCCATGGGCGTTAATGCCACAAGTAAGCAAGGCGGGACTTCCGAAGTCATCCATCCTTGCTCTCTTAGAGGAGAGCACTTGGTCGTGATATGGGCCGTGGAGGAGGAGAATGCTTTAAACTCCATGTACCAAGACAAGGTCAAGGGCGAAGCCGAGAACTTCGTAAGACCTGTCAACAGACTTTCCATCAAGATAGCCGTGAGTGAAGGACTTGGTCAATGCAAGAGTGCATGACCAAGATCGAAAAAGCGCTGCGTCACCTTTGCTACTCGAGGAGTCGGCGAAATGATGGAGAATGCGGTACAATCCCAAAGGCGACCAAATCATCGGAGACTTACTCCAGTTGGGTGATAACTTCTTGCATTCCGTAAGTTCAATGGCAATGAAAGGTGAATCACGATGGTGACTCAAGTTGCAAACACTTCAAGTGCTTGGAAGTGTGAGCTAAGAGCAAAGTCCAAGAACTACCGACGCATCGGCACAAACTCGAGGAGGCGGGCGAAGACAAGTAACCTTTGCCTTCTCAACTCCCAAGAGAATGGGCGGAACTCCAAGATTGTTCTTAGTTATCCAAGGAGGAGCTCTGCACAAATGCCAAGACCCTTCAAGACAACTAAGTGGAAGAAGATTCGATGAGCAAATTTTGCGGAGGAAGGACCAAAACTTCAAAGGTGAGGTGATGCTCGTTAAAGCTCCAACAAAGCATCTATCTTCAAGAGACAAGAAGAATTTGAAGTTCAAAGATGGTCTTTTCCTTCATTAATGAATCCCAAAACCACAAGGATCAGCCACTTTGCCTCAGTCATTGGCGATTAAAGAAGGCGGATTAAAGTTCGACGACTCAACAAACAAGCGGAGAACAAATGGGAGCAAATCGCATTTTCAAGATCCAAAAAGAAAAGAAGTTGCTGCTGAGGGCGTCGAAGGATTAAGTGGGGAGAATGTCACTACAAAATTGTAAACGCGCTTGTTCGGTGTAATGCTTATGCTTGTCCGTGTCCCTTTTGGTTTGTTATTACTTGTAAGGGATTGCTGCCCCATTTGAGTGAGTTTGCGGCCATTATCGGCTTGTCTTTGTGTCTGTGGACACTTGTACTAGAATTCATCTCCAAACAAGTGCAAGACATGCAAGGGATACCCATTGTTGGAATGTGCATTGGCTATAAAGTGTTTACTAAAAGAGTGGCTTTGATCCGTGTGAAAATTTTCTCTTTGCGCAGTCCTAAGGGATTGTAGGAGATTTCGGGAGGCTGACCTTTGCGGTGATACGCATTGGTGCCGCACGGCTTAGGCAAAACCAGCTAAGTCCGTGACAATAAGGTGTTTCCTCTTATTAGGAGTCTCCAGCACCAGTTACCCAACATGATAGTATAAGTTAAATCTTTGAAATTGATTACTCTCACGCCATTTAAGTTCTCACTTCTGCAAATAGTTGACCAATAGGCATCACTTGATACTTCTTTCCCTTTAATGGAAACACCCTCTGAAGCATATCTGCCTCTTTTGTGAGAACATAAAAGGGTAAGAGAAGGTAGAAAGGAAAAGAACTGGTAGACATAAGAACAAAATTAAACTTGTCTCTGAAAATGTTAATGGCTAGACCAGAGAAAAATCAAAGTACCATAAGGTAATTCTTAGGCTGAATATTTGGATTTCCCATGTGGAAATGAGAATTAGATTTTCAACATCAAGGTGAAGCAAGATGGGGTTAGAAAAGGGACCAGAATTTTCAGGGCCTTTAAAGCTTTCAAATTACTTTCTAGAGTGAAGGTTTTTAATAAAATTTAAGAGCTAGAACAAATAATAGCATCAATAGAGGAGGCCTACCCTATCTCAAGTAGTCAATCCCACATAATTATCTACATTTTAGGATTTCTAAACCAAGCTTCTTGAATTGTGTCTTTCTAGATCTTTCTCCCTCTAGTATCAAGACTTCCTCTCTCGGTCTCAAATTAGGCACTACATAATTCTAAGCAACACAAAAGGTTCCTAACCATCAGGTAACGAGTAAAACCGCTCTATAAATGCAGCCAGTCCTGCAATATACATTATCATTTATCCACAAGTTTTCATCATCTTGAAGTATCGAACGATGTCTGCATCACCCAGAATCGCACACACAAAAGACATTTCTCACGGTCATGAAACAGAACCGTCCAAGAACCCAAGTAAGCAATGAAGAACAACAATAAGAAAGAAACACAAAAAGAACAACCCGGAGGTACCCTTGTCATCATCGGAGGAGACTCTCAAGGAACGCTTGGCGGAGGACGACCTGGAGCGAGCCGGAGGGTTCCCTCCGCCGTTGCCCCTCGCGGGAGGAACCTGTCGCTCGGTGCGTAACGATCCCCGGGAGTGGGCGCTGGACGCCATCGCGGACGGCACGGGAACAACCCTAAGGTGTCGATGGCGAAACTGAGTCCGCCTCTCGGTCCTGTTCTTGATCTTGATGGAGAGGGTTTGATGGTAGGAGAAATGTTGTCGCCCTCTTTCTTGGTCTTGTGGGAGTCCTATAAGGTGGGCGAGGGATTGATGGAGGAAGAAAGGGAATCGACTGTGACACCGTCGTCGCGCGAGTTGAGGCCGGCACGATCGCCTCACCGTCGTCGCGCCCGCCACAACTCTCTTCTACTCGTCTCTCTCGTATTAAATTTGATGGAGGGACCAAACCAAAGAAAGATTATTTTGCATTCCAGCCCAAGAATCTTGTATATTATCTCATAGTTTTCTTAATTATACATATATAAGAATAGGAGAATAAAAACGTGTGTCCATATCTCTCTATAACCACTATTTTCGATTAATGAAGACTTAATAATACATAGAGATGACACCACACTAATTGAACGTGTCACCTGATACGGCATCTAAAAGAGATATTTGCTCATTCAATATTTTGCAATAAATGATGATTATACAATAAATAGTATATAAAACCATCTTTGCAACTATATTATTATCTTAAATTTATCAAATCGTTACTTCAAATACACTATCTTGATTGTCAAAAAAAAATTATTAGATATAATTCAATGTAAAATTTTTTTTAGGAAAAGAGTGAAATGTGATATGAATTTTTTTTTTTTCATGTGAAATTCTCCATGGACTGAGTTGTAACTCTCGAGGTAATGGACGATCAAAATTGTTGAAATCAATATAAAAATAAAAAAAATTAAAAATAGATATAAACGTATATATGAAACAACAATGGAACGCGAACCACTCACACCGAGAAAACGAAGAAGATGATAAAAGGAGCTCTATAGGGAAAATATAATGGATATAAACCAATTTTAAAGTATTTGAGAGATCAATCAGTAAATCTGAAAGAGTTAGGATCCAACATGCAAAAAGGGATCGTTTGAGCACTCCGCATTCCCGCTTGTTGTGCGGCCACTTCCCGTGCGAGAAATAAAGCGATGAGATGATAAGGGGATCAGAGCCGTCGGCATGGCGATGCTATGATTCGACGTTTTGGACCGTGCAACTAGAGCGATCGTCTGAGACTAAAAGGGATCCACCGTTCGTCTCGCTGCTTCGAGCCACCGGTGTTTTGGGATCTCATGCTGCCCACTACTTAGCTGGCTAGTTGGCATTTAAACCACAAATAATTCTTGGGGATTTTATACATCTATTCTTTCAAAGTTAGACATAACACATGTTGCCGTTACAAATTTTAGTATTACATATAAATATATATGCCCATCTAAAAATTATATTTTAGATAATATATACTTCTATATTCTTAAATATATTATATACATGACTCGTTACAATATTTATGATAAACTTAGATCCGCTGTTATTAATCATATATCACTAAACATTAGAAAATACCAAAATATTAAATATCTAAAATCTCTTTACTATATTTGTCCCCTTATATTTTCTGATTTATTGAATGGGGATACTAATGTCAAATCAAATTTCAACGTAAGCATGATCGATTAATGAAGACTGACTTCAATGACATACATAGCCACAAATTTTTAAGATTTGCACAGAAATATATATAGTCATAGATTGCAACTAAAAAGGTTTATGTGGCAATTGTACGCAAAAACAAATGGGTATAATTGTTTTGATATCTGCATGTACACTTGTTTTGTAGTTACAAGGAGACGATACTTGGTGCTAAGAGAGATTTGCCTGTATATATACAGAGACAGAGAGAGACGAAGTTGAGAAAGAGAAAGAAAAAAATAATAACGATTCAGTTTAATATAATAAGTTATCCATTGACTAGGATAGCTAATGGTAATAGAATTATCCAACAATATTTAAAACAATTCAATTCTTCTCACAGGTTTGACGTGCTTGAAATGTGAGAGCCTAATAAAGTCTCAACGTCGTGCTTTAATCTTAAATGGTCCTATTTGATGGCATAACTGACTTGCTAACATAATAATCTTATAATCATACAATATAAAAAATCTTATATCCAATTTAGTGACAGTAAATTCATCTAGCTCTCTCTATGAATCAATTTAATTCTTAGGAAAGGATAGAATTCCTAATCCTACTTTGGTTTACAACCAGAATTGCTAGTACAATATATGAGAAATCCATCTTTACAACATAGAAGTACAATCGCATATACACGTGATTATATTAAATCAAATATTTACCGATGAATCAGTTATTGATTATGTTAAATCTCAGATTTTGATGATTAATTAATTGATAATATTTTATTATCTAACTACGTTTTTAGTGATGCATATCAACTATCGATCAGGATTAGACAATTGACACAGGATGAATCAGCATTGCGTTAGAAGAAATCATGTCAGGAGATTGGACGTCGAGCCAAAGATCCGATCGACAATCGGCAGAAGGCTTCGGACATCGAGCATCGGGCCAAGAAGAGTGATGTTGCGCCAAAGAGATCGGGGTTGCGGAGGTCAATCGTTGATTGGGCAACAGGCCGCAAGAGAGGACGGTGCGTCGAAGAATTGGACTAAGCGTCGACCAATGACGTGCCGGGCAACAAGATGTTGATTCGTGAAATAATTGTTTAGATCGAAGTCGGGTTAAGATTTACTTAGTGTGCAGGATTAACTACGATAACGATAAAGACATAAAGCGAAACAAAATGCTAGAGTCAAGTGCGATGGAATCATTGGGAGTTCGAGAGTTCGATGGAAGTCCGAAGATTCGTCGAGAGTGCTGCCGGAACTGGCCGAGAATAAGTAGGGAGCTTGCCAAAGGGTTTTCGGAAGTTCGTTGGAAGATTCGTCGGAAGTTCGCGGAGCTCACCGAGAAAGTTCGAAGCTTGCCGAAGAAGCTCGTCGGAACTCGCCAAGATCTTCGTGAAGTCCAAGAGCCTACGGGGAGTCCGCAGAATGGTGTATGAGGGTTCGTTGGAAGATCACCGAAAGTTCGTCGGAAGCTCACCGGAGGAAGACTTGACAAGTCGGACTTTGTATTAGCTTAGGAAATGTCTTTAATTTTATAGTTAGTATGTAATTAGGGTTAGGATTAAGTGTTAATCCTATAACTCTAGTAGGGGCTAATTGGGCCCTATAATGGACTGGTTTAGGTCGAGTTTAAAGCCCAACCAAGAGTGCTGGACCTATCTGGTGATGGTATCGCCAGACTGGGGCGGTGGCACCGCCCAGGTTCAGCTCTCCAGGTTGTATTAGGCGATGGTACCGCCCAGACTAGGCGATGGTACCACCCAGTGATAGAGTACCTGGGCAATGGTACCACCTAGTACACTGACCATGTCAGTGTGTCAGGCGATGGTACTGCTACTATCAGGGTCAAACTAGCGGTGGTACCGCTAGTACCCGATAAACCCGAGATGGAAAGGTTTTTGGATCCAAGTTTGAATCAGATTGGAACCTATAAAAACCTCTCTCATCCCTAGGTTGAAGTAGCAAGCACACAAACCTTGAAAGCAAGAAAACGCTGTAAAATTCTCTTTAGAAATCCCTCCTCTAACTCTCATTTGTTTTCAGCAAAAGATAAGAGTGTGTGAGTGCTTGTAAGGAGTACCTCCTAAGCCCGTCAAAGAAGAGAGCGCTATAAGGGACTTGTCTTCACCTGTTAGAAGGAAGACAGTTAGTGGAAAGCCGGTGGCCTCAAGAGAAAAGGAATCGAGAGTGGACGTAGGTCGTATGACCGAACCACTATAAAATTAGGTTTGCGTTTCTATTATTATTATTTATATTTTTGCAAACCATCTTCTCTTGCTGCTCTATTTTATCTTCATTCTTAACCGCTGCACTAATTCACCCCCCTGTCACGCACTTAGCGAGAATTGCCTAAGTGGTGAGGCACCCTTGCGACAAGCCACCGACTTAGCTGAAGTTGCCTAAGTCAAGAACCGCCTTTGCGCCCACTTCGATCGGACTTAGCTTGGATTGCCTAAGTCTTGAGGCGCCCTTGCGACATCTGGCGTCCACAAGGGTCACCGAATCGCAACCTCGTCAGAGTCCCGTAGGACCTGTAAAAAGAGAAGTTGATTAGTCTTGAAACGAGCAGCGGACAAGTCTCGACGTCTCGTGAAGAGGGAAGCTTTACAAGCAATTGAGCGAGTACTTGGAGTGCAAGAAAGCAGAGAAAGAGAGGAGGAAAACAAGGACTTTAGAAGGGTGAATGAGCAGTTGTAAGTCCGCAAACAACTACTCCCCAAGTGTCGAGCGCGAAGGCAAGTTTCCGTCAAGTTGATGTGCAAACTTGTGAAAGTGTTCAACGCCCGACACTATACTGAAGACCCATCCAGCCATGTGCCACCCGGGGGGTTCTAGGGTGCTGAGATGGCTGACAAAATTTTGGTGGCCGCGGCTGCAGAAATCAGCCCGTGGCACACGAAAACAGAGCTGTTTTTGGGGTTTTTAGGCAGATGCAGCGAGCGATCGTTCTGCAACGCTACAGCTGTTGTTTCTTACATTTTTACAAGAAAAAACACACCAAAACATGCAAAACAGGCTGCCAAGGATATGTACAAGCATGGGCAAGCGACGAACGGAACGTTGAACGAAGTTGCTGCGAGTGTGTAACGATCGTTCGTGACATTCTCCCCCACTTAAGCTGTCGACGCCCTCGTTGACACTCTTTGGTAGGCTTTGATCTTCATGTTAGAGGGTGTCTTCTGGCTCCCAACTGGCTTCGGTTTTGGGAAGTTTCCGCCACTTCACCAAGTATTCAATTTGCTCAGCTCCATTGGGTAGCCTTGTCCTGTGATCTGCTAAAATGGTTTCAACTCGCTTCTCGTAGGAAGCTCTGGTGGGAGGTTGACGAGTTGAAACGCCTCGGGAAGCATCTTGCGGATCGGAGTGGTAGGCTTTCAAGTTGCTGGCATGAAAAACATTATGAATCTTGAGCCACGTCGGTAGCTGCAACTTGTAGGAGACGTTGCCCACCCTACTGATAATTGGGAAGGGGCCATCATACTTGCGCACCAATCCTTTGTGCACCTTGTTTCTAAAGAATTGGAGTGATGCTGGTTGGAGCTTCACCAACACCAAATCGCCGACTTTAAATTCCTGTGGTCACCTTCCCAAGTCTGCCCACTTCTTCATCTTTCTAGCCGCCTTCTCCAAGTAGGCCCGCGCAATATCTACATTTCGATGCCATTCTTGTGCCAAGTGATAAGCGGATGGACTACTCCCTGTATATCCAATAGCTAAAGTGTGAGGAGTCGACGGCTGCTGTCCTGTGATTATCTCAAAGGGGCTCTTGTTGGATGCAGAGCTCCACTACAAGTTGTAGGAGAATTGGGCTATGTCCAACAACTTCACCCAATCTCGTTGGTTGGCACTCACGTAGTGCCGAAGATATTGTTCTAGGAGCGAGTTTATTCTCTCAGTTTGGCCATCCATCTGGGGGTGGAGGCTTATGGAGAAGTATAGCTTTGACCCCAACAATTTGAATAACTTAGTCGAGAACCGTCCCAGAAACCGAGCATCTCGATCACTTATGATATTGTGCGGGACTCCCCAATACTTCACCACATTCTTCATCATTAGCTTCGCCGCTTCCTCTGCTGAACAGTGTAGGGGTGCAGCAATGAAGGTTGCATACTTCGAAAATCGATCGACCACCACAAGTATCGATCCGAGTCCCCCTACTGTCGGCAAGCTTGATATGAAGTCTAAAGAAATGCTCTCCCACGGCCTTTCTAGTACGGGCAACGGCTCTAAAAGTCCCACCGGCTTCCATTGCTCCACCTTATCTTATTGACAGGTTAGGCATGTTCGAACATATTCCTCCACGTCTGTCCCCATCTTTGGCCAATAAAAGGCCCTCTCCACAAGAGCTAATGTTCGGTGAATGTCCGGATGTCTTGCCCAAAGGGAATCATGACACTCCTTCAAGAGTTCACCCCTCAAATTGTTCACTCGAGGGACATAAACTCGATTCCCTTTGGTGTAGATGAATCCCTCCTGGACCCAAAATCGTCGTGCCTTGCCTTCTTGGATCAGTTGCATCAAGGTTACTGCTTGGGGATCACTGTACAGTCCATCCTTGATCCGAGAAAGGAAGTTGGAGTGCAACTGACTTGCTTGGCCTCCGCCCTCCAGTTGCATAGCATTCACGGCCTCCACTTTTCGACTCAAGGCGTCGACTACGACATTTGCCTTTCCAGGTTTGTACTCCATTGCCATGTGAAATTCTGCCAGGAAGTCTTACCATCTTGCCTGCTTCGTAGAGAGTTTCTTTTGAGTCTGGAAGTAACTCAAAGCGATGTTGTCTGTCCTCAGCACAAATCGCGACCCGAGAAGGTAGTGTCGCCACACTCGTAAACAGTGGATCACCGCTGTCATCTCCTTCTCGTGCACTGGATATCGTCGCTCGGTGTCATTGAGCTTGCGGCTTTCATAGGCCACTGGGTGGCCCTCCTGCATGAGTACTCCCCCAATAGCAAAGTCGAAAGCATCTGTATGGACTTCAAAAGGCTTCCCATAGTCTGGCAATTTGAGCACCAGTTCTTTCAAGACGGCAGCCTTTAGGTCTTGGAATGCCACTTCACATTTGTCGGACCATCTCCAAGGCTGCTCCTTTTTCAGCAACTCCGTCAATAGAGCTGTGCGCTTCGAATGCCCCATTATGAAGTGCCGATAGTAATTCACAAAACCAAGGAAGGATCTTAGCTCTGGTACCTTCCTTGGAGTACTCCATTCCGCCACGGCTTGCACCTTTGACTTGTCCATTTGAATGGACCCATTGCCGATTCGATGCCCCAAGAATAAGATTTCCGTCTGAGCAAAGTAGCACTTCTCTCTTTTCACGAACAAAGTATTCTCCCTGAGAACTTTGAAAATTGTTCGAAGGTGCTCAATATGCTCCTCAAGTGTTCGGCTGTAGACGACGATATCGTCCAAGTAGACGACCACAAACTTGTCCAAATACTCCTTGAAAAGCTGATTCATAAGAGTGCAGAATGTGGCTGGAGCGTTGGTTAAGCCGAAAGGCATCACCAAGAACTCAAACGCTCCATACCTGGTCACACAGGTAGTCTTCGCTTCATCACCTTTAACAATATGCACCTGCCAATACCCCGACCGAAGGTCGAGTTTGGAGAAATACTTTGCTTTGCCCAGTTGATTGAACAAGTCCGCAATGAGCAGGATGAGATATTTGTTCTTCACGGTCACCTTGTTAAGGGCTCGATAATCGACGCATAGTCGGAGACTTCCATCTTGTTTCTTCTGGAAGAGAACTGGAGCTCCGAATGGTGCTTTAGAACTGCAGATGAGACCACCGCTTAGCAGTTCATCTAACTATTTTCTGAGCTCTACCAACTCAGGAGGGGGCATGCGGTATGGTGGTCTTGCTGGAGGCTTCACTCCCGACTCCAGCTCAATAAGATGATCCACGCCTCTGCGTGGGGGCAGAGTTTTCGGCAACTCAGGTGGCATAACATCTGCGAACTCCTTTAGAACGTTTGCCACCGCAGCAGGTTCTTTAAGGGTCTCCCCATCGAGTGTTTCCAGCTTCATCGCAGCCACAAAGGTTAACTCTTCTTTGCGTACACCCTTCTTCAATTGCAACGTCGATAGTTGTTGGGGATCCTGGGTTCCTTTTCGAGAGACGGGAACCACACAGGGGTTGTCACCTCCCATCAGACATATGGAGTCTAGGAACGGCATCGGCACCAACTTTGCTGCATGCATGAACTCCATTCCAAGAATCATTTGGAAGTCATCCAATGGCACTGCCATCATGTTTGTGCGCCCGCTCCATGATCCGATCTTGATGGAGACTCCCTTTGCTAGCCCGGAGATTCGTTTGGCCTCCGAGTTGACCGCCTTCATCTGGCTTGGGTTCTTCTCCAAGATTAGTCCAAGTCGCTTTGCTTCTCAGTCGGCAATGAAGTTGTGGGTAGCACTCGTGTCCACCATTGCTCGGGTGGTTTGACCATTGAGTCTGATGTTCACATACATTAGCTCACTATTTCCTGCTTTCTGTTGCTTCGGCTTCATGTTCTCCCCCACTTGACCCCACAATGCATTCAACAAATGCATTGCACCCATTCGGGGCCCTTGTGACTTCTCATCGTCGCTACCCGATTCGGAGCTACTCGAACTGGGGGCAACTGCCTTACCCTTGTCTGGCTTGGGGGGATTGATGGAAGCCGACAAGGCATTGAGTGCCTGTTTTTGCGGGCACTCCCATACACTGTGTGGTCCTTCGCACAAGAAACATCTCCTAGGATTTGAGGCCCTGTCATTTGAGTTTGGCCCCTTATGGAAACTCTTCTTCCTTTGCTCACCCCTAGGTTCCTTCCCAGGAGGGTGCCTTGGTTGGTGATTTCCTGTGGACTGCTTCTTCTTCCTCGGGTCCTCTGAAGAAGCAAAGTCGGTAAGCCTTTCTGTAGCTACAATTGCTCCAACCAAATCAGTGACATTTCGTCGATGAAGTTCTTATTGAGCCCATGGCTTTAGGCCGTCAAGAAAGCTGAACATCTTATCTTTTTCAGACATATCTTGAATGTTCAACATTAGTGCAGAAAATTACTTTACATAGTCCCGAATGGAAGTCATTTGGTGGAGTTGTCTCAACTTCCTTCTTGCGACGAACTCAGTATTCTCAGGCAGGAATTGAGTTCTCAACTCACGCTTCAAGTCGTATGTGTCCACTCGGCACCGACCTTGTTGAATCTCTTCCCAACGGGTTCTCCACCAAAGCTTTGCATCTCTATTTAGATACATAGTCGCTATCGAAACTTTGGTGTCCTCAGAGTCTGGCCTCGTAGCTCGGAAGTATTGTTCCATGTCAAATAGGAATTCTCGAGCTCCTTCGCATCTCTAGCACTCTCATAACAATGTGGGTCGGGCGCCCTGAAGCTTTGTGTTGGCACAACGCGGGTGTTGCTCCCCCCCGCATTCAACGGCCTTGTGAGCATTGCTACTCTGGAAGTGAGTTCCGTCACCATCTCTTGCAAATGTTGCACGGAGTCCTTGGTGTCATCCATCAAATGGTCGACTAGGGCTTCAACCTTGTCGATCCGGGATTCAACTTCTTCTTGCGAGCTCTCTATGCCAAGAAGCCTACTTTGGCCTTGGTAGAGTTCATCCAAGCTCGCTTCAAGAACATCCAAGCGGGTTTCCACCGCTGTGATCCTCTCTCTGTGGCTCTTTCTTCCGGTTGGCGCTCTAGATTGCGCCTCCTCTGCTCGTGGCGAGCAACCCACTTCTCACTCCTCATGCTCACTGCCCCGCTCCTCATGAGCGGCTACTGCAGCAAGAGAGCGAGTTTGCACATGCAGCCCGCCTGCGGCTGCTTGGGGCAACATTCCGGCTTGCCCCATTTTGCTTGACTCACCACGTTGTTTCGCCATGGCGAGATTGCGAAGTTTCTTCGCTGCTTGCTCAAATTGCTTGCCTGCTTTGATACCACAATG
Organism: Musa beccarii; assembly: GCA_024322285.1. NCBI lineage: Eukaryota > Viridiplantae > Streptophyta > Magnoliopsida > Zingiberales > Musaceae > Musa > Musa beccarii. The sequence goes on along the minus strand of CM044396.1, from coordinate 11,368,738 downwards.
TCACGCACTTAGCGAGAATTGCCTAAGTGGTGAGGCACCCTTGCAACAAGCCACCGACTTAGCTGAAGTTACCTAAGTCAAGAACCGCCTTTGCGCCTGCTTTGATCGGACTTAGCTTGGATTGCCTAAGTCTTGAGGCGCCCTTGCGACATACGCGTCCGCAAAGGGTCAGCCGAACTGCAACCTCGTGCAGGTCCCGTAGGACCTGTAAAAAGAGAAGTTGATTAGTCTTGAAACGAGCAGCGGACAAGTCTCGACGTCTCGTGAAGAGGGAAGCTTTACAAGCAATTGAGCGAGTACTTGGAGTGCAAGAAAGCAGAGAAAGAGAGGAGGAAAACAAGGACTTTAGAAGGGTGAATGAGCAGCTGCAAGTCCGCAAACAACTACTCCCCAAGTGCCGGGCACGAAGGTAAGTTTCCGTCAAATTGACATGCAAACTTGTGAAAGTGTTCAACGCCCGATACTATATTAAAGACCCATCCAGCCATGTGCCACCCCGGGGGTTCTAGGGGGCTGAGATGGCTGACAAAATTTTGGTGGCCGCGGGCTATAGAAATTAGCCCGTGGCACACGAAAACGGAGCTGTTTTTGGGGTTTTTGGGCAGATGCAACGAGCGATCGTTCTCCAGCGCTGCAGTTGCTGTTTTTTACATTTTTACATGGAAAAACACACCAAAACATGACAAAACAGGCTGCCAAGGATATGTACAAGCATGGGCAAGCGACGAACGGAACGTTAAACGAAGTTGCTGCGTGCGACGATCGTTCGTGACATCCCTCTCAGTGTCACTCTAGATCCCAATTAGTATCAGAGCCTTGTTATTTCTTTTTCGAATTCACACCCCTAAGAAATGGCTCTTTACAGCTTTCAAGAAAGTTTGTCAATTGTTCATCCCTTGTTGTTTAACGGTTCGGACTACACATATTGAAAAACTCAAATGAGAGTTCTTGATTTCTCTATATTTAAACTTATGGAATGTCATTGAAAATGGCTTTCAACTTCCCGCTAAACCAATGAACGAATGGTCGGATTTAGAGAGAAAATCTTTTTCATTAAATGCAAAGGCTATGAATGCTTTATTTTGCGCTTTAGATAAAAATGAGTTTAATCGGATTTCTATGTGTGAAACGACTTTCGATATTTGGCACACACTTGAGGTCACACACGAAGGAACGAGTGGAGTCAAAGATTCGAAAGTTAACATTTTAATACACAATTTTGAGCTTTTTCGAATGGAACCAAGCGAGACTATCGATGACATGATCTCCTATTTCTCGAATGTCATCAATAGTCTAAGAGCACTTGGTAAATATTTCTTAGATTTTAAGATCCCTTCCAAAAGGGTGGGATCCTAAAGTAACGACGATACAAGAAACTAAAAATCTAAATGAATTTCTATTGAAAGAACTAATCCGGTAATTAATGACCTATGAAATGAGTTTCTTTGAAACCGATGAACACATGAACTACCATCCAAATAACAGGAAGGATTTGGAACTCCGGACTATAAAATACCACTTGAGTGATAACTCAAGTGATAAGGACAATGAAGTGGACATTGAACTTTTAATCAATTTTAATAAATTTATTAAACAAAAATCTAAAATCAAAAATGAACTTGAACGGAGGAAGAGGCCAAAGAAGAGGAAGGCACTCAAGGGCGATTCAAGTAAAGAAGAGGCAAATTTGGCTTTGACGGATTTCGTCAACAAGGTAAATATCTCACCCGAAATGCTTTTATTGTATTTTGAAATTACTTGATATCTTTTTCATGAGTGCTTAATTTAGATAGTAGGAAATAAAAAATTATTTTCAAAAATTATATCATGCTTTTCTTTCTAGTTTTTTTTATAAGTAAAAAATGATGATTGATGATTGGATGATTCCATGAATGCTTATGATTTTCGTATCAGATTTGATGTATGATTTTGACACAAAAATTAATTAGCATGATTATGTTAATCCATGATTGTGTATTTTGATTTTCATGCTTAATAATATTATACACGAGGATTTAAAATAATGATATCCTATGTTTTGGAATGATGTCTTGATGGTTTTGGCAATATTTGTATTTCGAATTTATACGATAATAATTTTTACATGAAAATTTGAATATGCTTATATGAGATTAACCACATAAAATAAAATACATAAAAATTTAAAAAGTGTTATCATGATGTTTTATTTTTGATGTGTTTAGTCTTGATGGTTTTATGTCAAAACTTATGTCTTGTTTATAAATGTTGATATATGTTTTCATAAAAGACTTGAACATGCTCACATGAAATCAATTGTATAAAATAGAAATATATTTTCTATCCTATTGAGATTAATAAATTTATTTTATCAATCTTGTGAATCTCATGAAAATAAACATGATGAATATTTTGAAAATAAATGAGTGTATCATGCGTTTGGTCTTAATGATTTCTCTTGAAACTTACTTTTCAGATCTATACGATGATACATGAATCTAGTAGAAAAAGACAAGAACATGCTTACATGTAAACCATCTCCGTTCCTCTTAATAAAATTTTTGAAATGAAAAATTTTGATGCATTTGATCTTGATGACTTTAATAACAAAACTTGCATTGCAAATTTATATGATGATGGCTTTCATTGAACATACCTTATGAAATCATCATTGATAATGATAAAATGAAAATATAAAAAGTTTGTTATCATGCTTAATGTGTTTCAACTTAATAATTTTTAAGACAAAATTTATCTTTTCGCTCTTGAATATTAATACTTATTTTTATTAAAGGCAAAGACTTGATTATACAATGAAACACATTATCATAAAATTGAATCTTATGTTTTGAAATAATATGTTATATTTTGTCACAATTTTTATGATGAAGTTTGTCTTTCGGTTTTGAATGTTGTTACCTCTATTTGATTTGGCATATAAAGACAAATGCATACTTAGACGAAATGAATTACCCAAAAAGTAAAAGTTTTTCCTACCTTATCAAGATTAAAGAATTTATTTTTATATTTTTTATCTCGTGAATGATTTTGATGATTTGTTTTGTAAAATTAAATGAGCTAAAAATGACGAATATCTTAACAATGAAAGCTTGTATACTGCTTGATGAATTCACATTTTAAAACTATGCATGATAATCATATGTCTTGGACTAATATGTTATATATGTTTTTGGTCTAAATCATTTTTTATGATGTTTTTGCCTTTACGTCTTGAACGTTTATGCTTGTTTCTATTCGACATAAAAAGACAAAGATATGTTTATATGAAATCAATAAAAATCACTAAAAGAGAAATGTATGTTTCTTGAACATCACTTTTTCTCTAAAGTTTCAGATTTTTCAAATAAAAAATAAGCGATAAATTCATATTTTGTAAATCACTTGAATTATGAATGAAATTTTGATGATATGATAATAACTTTATTCATGTTATGAATCTCAAAAATGATAATTTGATTATGAGTTTTGAGTTGATGAATTGACTTTATAATGAATTTTTGTTTCAAACGAATCATAAACCTTCTTTTTGACTTTTTGACTTGAGAAATATCAAGAAACATGATTATTACTTAATATTTGATATTTGAAATTTCTTATGAAATGTGATCTTATTGAGATATGAATCAAGTTGCTCTTCTTGCTAATTACTACAAAATGAATCATGACTTGATCCTTAATATTGATATATGTTTATATATCATGATTCTTGATTGAATGTCTCTTATCATGAAATGAAGAAAATATTTAAAATCATGATCTTGACAATTTTAACTTGAAGTTCTTTATAAAGTCAAGATCCTATACCAGACTTCTTCCGATTATCAAAAGAGAATTTTTCAAATAAAATATAACTTATCTTTTGATTTCTCGGAACTCAATACTCGAATCTTTATGAATTCATGATCTTGATAACTTAATATGTCTTTTGGAATTCATGGCAGATTGAATTAATAATTTATTCTTTTCATCATGGATTGAAAATTGATACTAAAAAAAAATATTTGTGTTTCATGATTTTGATTTCTCAGAACTATTTATTTGAAATTCTTTCTATGAAATCATGATCGTGATGAAAATTCCTTCGTTAAATCAAGATCTTATGTTTAATCCCCTAAGACTTCCTCTTGTTATTTCCTAAAAAAATGGGAGAGACTTGTCTAGATGATTCATGAATCTCTTGATTTATGACTTTTGAATTCATGACTTGATTGAAACATTATATGCTTAAATTGATTCTTTTTATGTTTCAATACTTCCTTGAATGCATCATGCGATGATTGAAAAATTGATGTATATTGATGTAAATTTATAAATGACATGATTTCGTTATATGGCTTGAAATTTTTTAGTCATTGAGTCCTCCACTTCATTTTGACAATAACTAAGGGGGAGCTAGCTTGTTGGCTTGAATGTTGAATTCATATTCATGACTTAAATTTTGATGATAGAAATATTTATGTCAATATTTGTTTCTAATATCTCATTTGTCATTTTGATAAAAAAAAAATCAATTACAACATTGTATCCTCCCATCTTTTTGAGAATGATAAAAGGGAAAAAAATTGCTAGCTTGGAGCAAAATTACTAGCTTAAAGAAAACTTATTAGCTTATGTATCATAAGAAAAAGTAGCAAAAGTAGCTAGCTAAAACTTATAAAAATTGTTACCTTATAATTTCACGAGAAGCTAAGAATTGCTATATCAAAGGATGCAAATAGTGCTATCTTACCTATCTCAAGAAGAGAAAATGCAAAACTTAGAAAATTTGTATTCATACATTTGTCATGCTTCTATGCTTGTATGTTGTAATGAAAATTTAGCTTGTATATTTAAAGTGATGAAATGTTTACACAAATTGCTTGTATATCGCAAAGGAAGCAAAGAAAGTGAAACTTACATATCTCAAGAAGCGAATGAAAAATTACTATCTTACCTATCTTTAGAAAGAAAAGTGCAAATTTATACATTTCAAGGAGCAAGTAAAAATTGTCATTCTTGAACTTAAAATCTTACTATGATTGAATGTTTTTAAAGAGATATATGTTTGAACATCCAAATTGGTAGCTAGTATAATTACAAAACTTGCGTATCTTTTAAACTAGCTATGATGCAGATTCTCCTTTGTGTTAATGACAAAATGGGAGAAGTAGATGCAATGTAATGTTGATTGAATATTTTATATATTTACATTATATCTTTTGACATGATACATGTTGCTTGGATTTGAAATAATCCAAGGTTTCTATCAATATGGTATATTGATAGGGGGAGTTTGGTTAAACTTCGGGAGTAAGGTTAACTCCGTCATCAATTAGTTATCATCATAAAAAAGGGGAAGATTGTTAAATCTCGGATTTTGATGATGAAACTAATTGATAGTATTTTAATATCTAACTGCATTTTGAGTGACACAGATCTACTATCGATCAGGATTAGACAGTTGACATAAGATGAATCAGCGTTGCACCGGAAGAAATCACGTCAGGAGATTGGATGTCGAGCCAGAAGTCCGATCGATAATCGGCAGAAGGCTTCGGACATCGGGCATCAGGTCAAGAGTGGTGTTGCGCCAAGGAGATCGGGATTGCGGAGGTCAACCACCGATTGGGCAACAGGCTACAAGAGAGGATGGTGCACCGAAGAACTAGACGAAGCACCGACCAATGACATGCCAGACAACAGGATGTTGATTCGTGAAATAATTGTCTAGATCGAAGTAGGGCTCAGATTTACTTAGTGTGCAAGATTAACTACGATAACGATAAAGACATAAAACGAAACAAAGTGCTGAAGTCAAGTGCGATGGAATCGTTGGGAGTTCGAGAGTTCGACGAAAGTCCGAAAATTCGTCGGGAGTGCTGTTGGAATTGGCCGAGAATGAATAGGGAGCTTGCCGAAGGGTTTTCGGAAGTTCAACGGAAGGTTCGTCGGAAGTTCACGGAGCTCGCCGAGAAAGATCGAAGCTTGCCAAAGAAGCTCGTCGGAACTCATTAAGATCGTCGTGAAGTCCAGGAGTTTATCGGGAGTCCGCAGAATGGTGTCCGAGGGTTCGTCGGAAGACTTTCGGAAGCTCGCCGGAGGAAGACTTGATAAGCCGAACTTTGTATTAGCTTAGAAAATATCTTTAATTTTGTAGTTAGCACGTAATTAGGGTTAGGATTAAGTATTAATCCTATAACCCAAGTAGGGGCCAACTGGGCCCTATAATGGACTGGTTTGGGCTGAGTTTAAGGCCTAACCAAGAGTGTTGGACCTGTTTGGTGGTGGCACCGCTAGATTGGGGCGATGTCACCGCCCAGGTCCAGCTCCTCAGGTTGTATTGGGTGATAGTACCGCCCAGACTGGGCAATGGTACCACCCAATGACAAAGTACCTAGGTAGTGGTACCACCCAATACACTGACCATGTCAGTGTGTCAAGCGATGGTACCGCCAATACTACCAATGTCAAGGTCAAACTGACGATGGTACCGCCAGTACTCGGTAAACCATGGATGAAAAGGTTTTTAACTTAAAGTTTGAATCAGATTAGAGCCTATAAAAACCCCTGTCATCCCTGGGTTGAAGTAGCAAACACACAAATCTTGAAAGCAAGAAAACGTTGTAGAATTCTCTTTAGAAATCCCTCCTCTAGCTCTCATTCGTTTTCAGCAAAAAAGAAAAATATGTGTGTAAATGCTTATAAGAGTTACCTTCTAAGCTCATTAAAAGAAGAGAGCACTATAAGGGACTTGTCTTCGCCCATTGGAAGAAAGACAACTGATGGAAAGCCGATGGCCTCAAGAGAAGACGAATCAAGAGTGAACGTAGGTCCTATGATCGAACCACTATACAATCGGGTTTATGTTTCTATTATTGTTATTTACATTTCTACAAGCCATCTTCTCTATTTGCTTTATTTCATCTTCTCTAAACATTCTCAAGTTTAGGTTAAAGTTTTTCCAAAATCGTTTACAATCGAAATACTAATCTTTTCTTACGAAGATTTCAAAAGTTTTTAAATCATCAAAATTTATCGTTCTTAACCGCTGTACTAATTCGCAACCTCCCTCCCCCCTTAGTACCGCTCTAGATCCTAACAGATTAACCATGCATCTTTCAATTTATTATGCTGGATAATGTGAGAGAGTAAGGTGAATCAAACTAAAAACGGATTTTCCATTCTTTTCATAAACCTCTGCACAATAGCAGCTCTAATAAAAATGACAACTTCCTGTAACATTTTGTAGAATAGATCAACATCGCAGCAATCTCTGAAAGGTAAAAGTCCACACGCATCACCAAGGAATCTCCGCAGGTTTCGAAATATACTTCTGAAATGAAATTAAGTCAAATGATTTATGACTCGTGAAAAGTAAGTAGAATTAAGTAGTTGATTTGAAGAATAAACAAAACTTTAAAGGGGATGTATACTCGAATAACTCTTCTTACAGACCAACTAGAATTCTGGGGGGAAACCAGCCTTGGGGCAAAAGGTATGCAACTTATTGCAGTGGAGGCAGAAAACGAGTTTTCTCATGCATGTTTAAAGAGCTTCATACTAAGCCAATGCAAATATACCAAAATGATCATTACAGGTAGTGTAAGGGGAACCAGAAAGCAATAGTACCTGCTGACAACAGAGAAATGAGACATTGAGAAGAAGACAAGAAAATGTATGACAACTGTGAAATAGAGAAGGCACACAATAATCTGCTTAAATGTAGATGTAGCTTTAAAATTTCAAATTACAAATTGTCATATTTGTTTATCAGCAAATATTTTGCAATATTGTTTTGTTTACGGATGAAGATGATGGAGTCTGAATAAAACATTGTCATTCCCCAAATCGTTGGGACCTCATGGCATTTTGTTGGTATAACTGACATTAGCTATGGCCAGAAAATCCAGTGGATCATTGTGTTTTCCGTTTCGATCCAGATGTGTGCACGCACACCTTGCTGTTCTCAGGTGCAGAGAGGAGCTTCTGGATATATTAGAAACTAGAAAGCATTGCTGCAAGCTCATTAGACTATGGCCGATTCACTAGAGGCATTCAACAGCAACAAAGCAACATTTGAAAGCACTGCTGATAGCTCTTAGAGAGTATCTAATTTTCCCCTAAAGAAAAAAACTATCTAATTTTCAACCACTTGTGTACCAGAAAGCAAACTACTTTACATGGAGCTCTAATTCTTTTGCTTCACTCTGTATTCCAATTTATGCAATAGGGAGGGAATCATTGTCGTTGATGCATATTTGTGCTGTGAATCTGTGATATGATCACGAAAGATTGATCCTGTCTGATTGTTGTTATGGTCAATGTCTAACTCGAGTTCTGTCTGATTGTTGTAGTCCAATTTTTGCACAAGGGAGAGAATAGTTGTCATTGATCATATTTGTGCTGTGAATCTGTAATATGACCACGAAAAATTGATGCTGACTGATTGTTGTTATGGTCTATGTCTAACTTGAGTTCTGTCTGACTTTGCAAGTTTTCACATATTCTCAATGGAATTTTGAATTATTTCTAGACTTTTTCCATATGACACGCTAAAAAGTCAATTCCAATATTTGCATGTTTTTTGGCCTTGGAAGATATATTCAACTTGTTGGGAGCTCATCAGTCATTGTATTGCTAATTGGTCAAGAATAGTCTAAACACAAATATCTATTAAAAAATAGATGGTAACATGCCTTAGAAATCCTAATATTGGACTTCTGGCACTAAAAGATTGTGATATGTGACGACAAGCTGGGGACAAATATTTAGTAAAATGTCAAAAAAGCATACCAATATTCATCCATACCACTTTTATCTTCATATAGTAGCTCAATTCCAAAATAATTCTGATACTTGCTAAGTATTATTATTTTCTTCAAATATATGCATAAGTATATACACACATAGAATGCAAGCGAATTTGTAAACCACCCAGCAGTTGACATTGTTAAATTATCTTAAAATCCACTTTCACCCTTTAAAGACTCAATTATTGTAATCTTCCTCATACAAACATTTGCAACAAGTAAAACAAACATGTCCAATGATTATAAAAGAAAAACATCCAGAGCACAAAATAAAGTGTTTATCAATCCTAGTTAAGAAGTTACATGTGATTCCAGAAATATCTGTGACAACTCACAAGTTCAAAGATAGAGATATAGATCATATTATATACAAGCATTATTGGAAACTTTATCTAAACTAATTCCATTGGAAGTAGTCATCTGCAATTATCTTAAACTCAATTTTATCATAATGGGACTGAGATATGTAACCTTTACCAGTCATTTTGAATGGATAATAATATCGGATTTCTTGATTCTGAAAGAAGCTTGGATATTATTGCAGCATAACAAAATACCACAAATGAAATGACGCCAAAAATTATACAGATCCATCCGCAGCACAAGTTTGATCTTGCAAAAGTTGGCCGCAACATTGTTCTCGCTTCTCCAAGTTTTCAATTGTTTTTATTCACTAACATGAAAGATAAAAGAGCAAACATTTCAAAACTGGCAATCACAACATATAGAAGTCAGATCTCAAAATCTGGCATTCTGTTAACTCAGAAAGAAATTATGGTGATAAAGATAAGACTGAAGAAGGAGAAGAAGATGATTGTAGATATTGAAAAGGTGAAAAGGTATGTGCTAGATTAAGAAAAATAATATGGTCTACATGTCATGTATCGTGATTCAAGATCCGCCATGGGCCGAAATGGTGGAAGTCTAATCGGAATTGGAGAATTAAGCTAAGTTGCATAATTTCACCAAGATTTCAGCGGTAAAGTTAGGAAATACAGGAACGAAACCATTCCCACAACTGATTACAATGGCCGGGATCCGGATCGAGCACGGACGATTCCGGCAACAAAAGATCTAAATATAAATGCAAGGAATCGAGATGGGAAGAGAGAAAGAGGCACTAAACGAATACGAGAGCTCACTTGCCACCGTTGTACTAGCCGAGAAGGACCCAGCAGCCGTTGTGGACTGCCATCTGTCTTCTCCGTCAATCCACGGCCGACGATAAATAACCCTAACTCCAAACCGGTAGCGCACAGCAGTAGACCTCCAGAAAGGGACGGTCGCGTGGGCTGATTCCCCTGATCCAGAAAACGAAACATGAATTAACCAGCATCGTTTTGCCCCAATCATAAAGCCCCCGAGATGACGGTGCGGAACAATGGCTATATTAATCCATCGTCTTGACAGGATTAACTTATGGTTCCACATATTTCTTGTTTTACTAAGTCAATTTTCCAAATGACATAAAATAATATAAACACTGATCACAGGGTATTATGGCGATTACATCAATAAAACAGGTCTGAAAAAATTTTAAATTTAATTTGTTTTTGTAAATTTCATGAAGACGAAATTGAAAACTCTTGCTGGACGTATAGAGATGCGGACACGTGTAAATATAACCTACCAGTATACAAGAAAATAGTAAAAACTAGAGTTCTTAATCCTCATCCAATAAATTTTAATCTAAAATAATACTAATATATCATTCACTTATCAAGATAAAAATTAAAATTTTATTTTAAATTTAAATCATTGATTTGACAATAATATATTAAGTCCATTTATCAAGTGTTGATGACTTGAATGTCGTTAGAAAGGTTATAAATTCAATCTCCTCCATGCCATTTACCTTTGTCCCAAAAAAAAAAAAAAATCCTTCAAAGCTTTTCTTGTTCATTCAATATGGCTGATAGAACTTAAATTAGAGAAATAAATTGAATGAAGAAAACAAACAACTAAGATGAAAAGGCACAATACAATAATGCGCAAAGACACTATACATAAAGAAATGTGCCATTTAGACATTGGCATATAGAACAGGATTACAATGAACCTATCTCTCTTCCAACTAGCTTCATTTAGTAGCAATAAGAATCTCTCATCTGTTTAAGCTGGATCTTTTCTCCTTCCCTTTCAGAAGTTCATCAGTTACAGTTGAAGTTGCACAGTGCTTGCCTGAATAACATTAATAGATGAATGATAAAGCACTGATTTGCACCTAGAGGAAATTACAAAGCAATGTGATCCAAGGTTGCGAAGGCTTACCAGCAAATGATTTCAATGTGATGCCTAATTGGATCAAGGATGCTACATGGAGATCACATGTTCATATATGTTCTGGGAGTATAAGCAATATCACTGCCGAACCCTACACAACTCAAGTGTTCTTTTGAGCGTTCCCTTCCAACAACTTGAAGTCAGCTTGTTTAAGTTCAACATACTTCCCAAGCCTAATCAATGAACATTAAAGAAATAATAAATCTTCAATTAATAGTCAACCAATCCTTTAAGGTAACCATTTGTGATGATACATCTTTAGTATTAAACATAGTCATTGAGGAAAAATTCAGCTTTGTAGATCCATCTCAGTTGTTGGACATGCATTAAGGAGAAACTCGCCCATGCACATAGGCTCATGAAAAATTTGGACAATCTGCATTAGTGAATTACCATGTCTTTTAAAATATGCATAAAATCATACTTGACCATGGAAACAAGAGGGGGGATAAAGCACCAAGTCTGTAACAGTAAGACACAAAGGTGCCACAAAGCAAAATCTGATGTTTATATTGGAGAAACATCTTTATATAGGAACATTGCGACTTGTTGGTGTTGTGGATATATATATATATATATATATATATATATATATAATATATAGAGTGGAGATAACTGGCAACAAAAGATGCACAAGAAAAGAAATTACCCAAGATCTGATGGGAGCCTGAATCCACCTATGCCTACTCGTTTCAACGAATAAAGCTACAAGATCAAAATAGATTAAATTAGCCAACAAAGTCAAGTGAAAACACAAAGCAGCAGAAACAAAAGTATCAAAAAGCTGTTGGTTTAACAACCGCGACTGAAGTTAAATTAAATAGCAAATCCTTATAGAATACACAAAGATGAACAGATATATGCAGCATACGTTCACATCTATGTTTTCGTACACATATAAACACACACAAATTAGAATACCATATCATAAGAATGAGATTTTGCTTTAGTTAGAGGTACATATTTGAATTTTAGAAATACCCTTTGAACAGTACATGTATAATTTTAAACTTTGGAAGGTACATGAGAGATTTGATAATTTTCAGGGTAATACATAGACTGCATAGTGTAGATGGATCGCAATTGAGTGGACAATTGCAAATAAACAGAAATTTTAAGTGGTACTGACAAAATAAACTTAGTTCAATGCCCAAGTTCAACATATATGCTTATTGCAAATGATATGGTCAAACTTCAAAGAACTCAGTATGAAAAAAAGGGTTGATCAGCTGGTACTGTATCACATATGCACTCTTTGCAAACATAACTAGTGTCAGTCAGCATAGATCCGATGCTGTATTATTAGCCAGAGCCTACTTAAAGCCTCTCGATATTGACAGTGCTGGCACTGTATCAATAGGATGCTTTTTGTTGTGCCAGGGGTGTGGCCACACATTTTGTTAGTTATAAAATGCCTGTACCTACCAGCAAAGGTTTTTCTCCACACTGTACCAGCATGTTACCGAATTGCCTCATGCAAATGAAAATGAATTTCTTAGTTGAAAGCACCACTAAATCCCTTTAGTGATGCTTTAATTAGACAAAAGTCTAAAATCTCAAAACTTGGGTCTAATTTTTTCAAAAACTCATTTTCAAATTTGTCTTTCAAAAATACTGATGGGAGACAGGATATTTTTGAATAGCATTCCACCATCTTAGCAAATAGACCAAAACATTCGGTGGCATTATTCCCTACAAAATAGTTCACTCTAATAATAAGCGGCAGTACTTATGAAGATAGCATTAGTAAATATTGTCCAGATGTATTTTCACTTCATATTGATACTGTGTCCAATGTTGTGGGATGACCGCTTGCTAGGCAATCCCCAAACAGTCCTATATGTATCTGGCAGTCTACCTAGCCATTTCGTCAATTACAAGAGACAGGAACTTAAAATCCTCTCAGAAAGACCATATCTGGGATATGGACCGACTCTGTAAACAGCTAACGGCTGCAATTATAGAATAAGAATTTTGCTGTATGCTCATAATTCAATGACAAAGGTGAAATGAAGTATCTCGGGTGACGTAGGCAACAATATAAACTATGAAGGGTGGAAAGACGAACCAAACCAGTTGCCTTAGATATTAGCATATTGCTATTTATTAGAATTCCTTTTAATCTATCATGTTACTAGTAGTTGAATAAGAAAGACCAAGAGGTCAAAATAAGGTAACCGATTGCTCTTTATATGTTATTGATTACTAATAGAAACACTGTCTGATGAAGCTATAGCAAGAGTAATCTCCAGGAATAAATTAAAATACCCATCAAGAATCACTCAAGTTTGATCTGTGCCTTAAGGACAAATGTGAAAGTTAATTCGGTGGACAAATGTCTAAATGGCTACAGAAAAATGCTCCAAAGAAACTGCAGGAGAAATACACCAATGAGCTTACGGTGATCAACATGACAAAAGAGGCATCAACATTTGCTAGTTAACTGACCACAGAATCAAGCAACCAATTCTTTGAAATTCAGCAACAAAAAGAAATATTCTAATTAGAAGAATGATACTTGAAAAAATGTCGATTGCAACTACGACGAGACTAGTCATAAAAGAAATAAAATATATATGATGAAAAAACATAAAAACAAAGACAAACCTGCAATCCTGCAGTTTTTACAAGTTCACGTACTTCATGGTTCCTCCCATCATGAACCTGTCAAAAGTCATTACAACACAGGTTATACTTGATGCATCAAGAAATACAATTCAGATCAATACTGATGAAATAATCATAGAAAAATTATACAAAATTTAAATGCAGGTTTAAAGGGAGGGGGGGGGCGTGGGGGTTTGGTGGGAAATCAAATAGTTGGTCTTTTGCCTTTTCAGAGATATCTAAGCCAATAAAGGCTGACAATCTGTGTGTATGATGAATATATTGTTATTTCTCTATACCTTCACTAAATTGATACTAACAATGTGATAGAGTTTAAAATACAACTCCACTGATACAAAGTATATGTAGTTATGTACCACTATTCGAAGTCTAGGCCTTGACGCATCAGGCTGATTTGACAGTAGTTCCACAAGATCAGGTATGCAGTGGACACCTTCAACTTCGGTGCCCTCACTTAGAGCTCCGAGGTGTCGTCTATTGACTTTACCATCTACAGTTGCTATATATCTACAATAAAAAGAGTCAGATTTAATATAATCAGGAAGGCTTGATTTGAAGAATTTAAAGCTGAAACATTAAATAACAGGAACAGAGGATCCTTGTTTGAGTATCAATTGTTATTCTTAAAATGGATTAGCTTAATGAATAACTTGAAATAAATCTTACCCAGAAGAGATTCATAAAATAAAGCTATGTAAAGAAAATAAGAAAGCTTGGAAGGGACTTAAAAAATATTTAAGAGATTACTAGGTCTTGTATAACAATCACATTAAATTTCATTCTTATCAAGTGGTGCACTACCATCAAACCAAAACAATGATGTACTATAATTTGTTAAGATTTGATATATATTAAAACATAAAAGTTCCAATTTAAAAATATCACAACTAAGCAAACAATGAACATACACATTCTGCAGAAATAAGCTGCTAGGTCTGTTACTTTCATGACTTCTGAACAACAATGCATCAAGAAATTTGTAACAAGAAAAGTAGTTGTATGGCACAAAAACAATTATGAAAAGGGAGAAAGAAGAAAAACACAAAAAAAGGTAAAATAAGGGAAGAGGTGACATGTTCAGTTTATCTGGAAGAATATCCTGACCCGTGTGTAGGGTGTCAATGTATATATGGACACTTTACCAAAGCTTCCACTAAAGAAATCATATCTCATGGTTTCTTTAACAAAGCTTCTAATAGACTATCACACCACAAAAGTTTTGGATGTTCATGCTCCATAATATAATGATCACTAAAAGTGAGCTCAAACAGCTTCAAGAGAAACACAACCAGTTCAAACATGTTTAGTATTTTAATTTCCTAAACACTGTCCTTGACATAAAGCATCAATTAAAACTTCTAAAAAGCAGTATTCTAGGAAATGGATGTATGAAAACTCCTTGCCATCTGCAGTTTTATATCCACTTTCTAAACAAAAAATACTGAAAGAACCACTTCCCATAAGCAGGACCAAGAATTGTTACAATGGGGACATCAGAGGTTGTTCAATGTCTACTCTCAAATTTGTAAAAATAAGCTCCATACTTACATGAGGCACAATTGCTTTTCATCAAATTTGGATACAATTAACCCCATCAAACTTATGTATCGTACAAAGCTAAATATGTAGCTTTCCAATAACAGCTTCAATGAAATAAAAATACATCATTGAGACAACTCAGTAGTGTGGCCAGGACAAACTGATTGAGCTCATTGTGAATTGCAATTGATCTTTCCCTGGTTATTAGAGGCATGAACAAAACCTAAACATACACTTTTGAGATCCACTCTTCAAATATTAACTACACAATCATTTGTGGTAAATAAGATATGTATCTATGCTATCTTAAAGTGAAGCATAAATATCAAGCAAGAACGTACTCTTTTCTTAATTCAGATGAGGGATGAGAAATTCTCTGAGCAAAATCACCTAAGAAGAAATAATGCAAGACAAGTAATTAGTACATAGAACTCCAAATGACCAATCATAAAAGCAATATAATAGGATAATGTCTATGATGCTGTATTATTTGTACCATCATTAGTAACAATAATCAAGCCAGTTGTTGCAACATCCAGGCGACCAACAGTGAATAGTCGTGGCTTTGGTAGCCCTGGATTTGATTTACTCTGGAAATATGAAAAAATGTGAACATTTATAGAAACCTACACCAATAAAAATGTATACAGAAGGAAAAAAAAAATCAAAGTTTCAACATTTATTGTATAACATTACAGGCTTATTTTGTGTTAAGCATGTGTGAAGACTTGCATAAATTTTTTTCCAGACGAAGTATATGCTTGTCTTGTCAAATGACATCATCCAAAGTCCATAATAGGAGTGTCAAATGGACATACCCAGTTCTTCAAAAAATCACCAAAGAGGGAGACAACTGATTTAGAATCCTCCACACCTGAGCAAATATACCTGCATCTTTAAAGTATAACCTTAAATACAAAAGCCCATTAAACTAAAAGGTAAGTGAGAATGGATTATGATTCACAAATTACCAACCCTTTTGGTTTGTTAAGTGCAAAGTACAACTTTGGAGGTAGCTTCTTAGACAGGCGATTCCCATTAACATATATTGAATCCTTCGCAAGGTCAACCCGGCTCTACTATCACCAAAAATATATCCAATACATTTATGAGATTATTCTGGCAATTTTTGCCATAGGAAGAATTTCACAGAGTTTAGGTAAATTCAACAGTTAAGAGGTTATCATATAAGAAAGTTTTATTAAATTCTCAAAAAAACTGGGCCCACAGTTGTGCCTATTAAAAGAAAAGAAATTTTTCTATGGGAAAATGTAAAAGACAGGATAAGAAGCAACTTGTGTCTGATAAAGAAAATGAGCAAAATTCTACAGCAATATAATATTAAATTCAAATAAGTAATGAGCAATCACAAGCTTAAGCATGCATTTAAGAGAGTACACTGACAAGTTAATGTTGTACAAATAAACAATCAGGACAGTTAATTATGCTAATCAGGATGTCAAAGGACAACACTGATATGGGCAACACAATAATCAATCAAGAAAGAGAAGGATACAACATATAGTAGCACCATTTCAAAGATGGTAAACAAGGATAAAAATCACAGATAGCACTACACACTGAAATTTTGCCCATTGACCCAACAAAATTTTACAAAAAAAAAAAGTGACAGCTGATGGCTATCATAGACTGCAGGCTCACAATGCTCTTAAGCCAACCTCAATCTCACAAGAGTTTGCAACAGAACATACAGCCAACTAATTCTTTAGTGCAGCCATGATCAATTTTTTATGATGGTTTAAGTCACAAGAAGATGCAACAGATGATACAGCCAAGTGATTTTTAATAATATTTTATTAGCAGAAGTTCAGTTTTTACATCTAAAAAAAAAATTAGCTACACATAACTAAAAGAACAGCTGCTAATGACCTAAGTCTATCTTCCACTACCTCTAACAAAAGAATAAGGGTATACAACGGTGGACTACACTAGACAATAATGAAGAAAACATACCTGTGGAGAAGTACAAACTGACCCATTGACTGTCACTTTCCCTTCAAAAATCAATTCTTCGCAACTCCGCCTTGATGCCACTAAAACAGAATAAACAATTAAAGAGAAAATACACAAGATAGCACCTTAGATTTACCTCCAGCAGCAGTCAGGAGCTGATAATAAAGAACATTAGTTGAAGTTTTTCGCCAAATTATAGAAACAACGGGTTGGGTGATTTACCTCCAGCAGCAGCGAGGACTTTGCTGAGCCGCTGCGGCTGCTCCCGAATGTTCTGATTGTAAAACCTTCTCGCGGCCTTGGAGTACTTCGGAACCGATGTGGTCGAAGCGAGAGAAGGCGGAGCCGTCGCCGTCGCTCCCGACGGCTTCTTCTTGTCGACCTTCTTCTTCTCCTTCTTCGCCATCTTAGCTTCGGCCATGGCCTGGAGGAATCGGGCGGGAGGGGTGGACTGGAGAGTGAGCTGGCCATCCTCGCCGCGAACGATCCATGGGATGAGCATGGGGACGGGGGCAGCAGAGGGGTCCGGAAAGGAAGGGTCCGGGACTAGGGTTTTGGGAGAGTCCTCCTTAACGTCGGGTGAGGGGGCGGCGCCGAAGGAGATGTTGAACTCGGTGGCGGCAGAGATGCGGCGGAGAAAGGGTACACGGCGGAGGTTAGGCAAAGGGTGGAAGGCCGCTAACGCCATTGTAGCCGCCATCGGAGCGGTGACTGATGAGGATGAAAGAAGATGGAGAGGATTCCTTTTAACTTCTGGGGATTTGTAGCGGGACAACGCTCGTTATCTGTAAGCCGTTATATTAAAATGACACGATATTGGGGACTGATGAGTAACTTTGACATAATATGACGGATATTTCTTTGGAATAATAGAAATCTCGTCGACCGATAATTCCGTCATTTTTAGACTTAATGCACTATTACTTGACCATTGTAGCTTAAAAAAACTCTTATTATGGGTTTTTGGTGAAGGATGCCTACTAATTGGTTTTTATTTGAAATATTTTTTTTTATCACCTTGATAAAAATATCTCTTCATCAATCACCCCCAATCGTTATCGCCTTCACCCACCATGGGTCATCCTACCCATCCAATCCCACTATGAGTAATGCTAAAAATACTAATTAAGGGGAATTATTGGGTAAAAGCGTCATAGTTTGAGTTTTTAAAGTAAAATGCCTTTATTACTTATTCTCGATGTAGTTTAATATATATTTTTTCGAAGCAGAATTTGCTAAAATAATTCAAAAATTTTCAATTAATCATAAATTTTGATTAATTGTATATAAATGACTCAACAAAGCTATGCAATCGAGTTCAATCACCGTTGCTTCAATTAGCTGTGCTTTTACTCCTAAATGGAACGGAAGAACGCAGCAATGGGACCAGTTAGCGGCCAACTCACAGTCTGCCGTAAGAACTATCCTTCGGTGGTGTCGTCGAGCTCCGTGTGGAGGCCACAGTTGTGGAGAAGGCGACTCCTTGGGCTTCGAAGATGATGCCGCCATTGATGAACAAATGGGGGGAGCCGATCAAATCTCTGCCTACGTATGCGCGGAAAAGAAAGCACATCACATCGAGATACCGGCGATGGAATCATGAGCAAGGGACGGAGAGCGACCTGACTTGCGGCGGCGGAGGAGGAGGCAAGCGTCAACGGGATCGAAGCGGATCTCCAAGGGGAATGGAGCAAAGTGGAGGAGAGGCGGCGGTGAGGAGGGAAAGGGGCGTCCGTCAGTTCGGCTGCGTTAATTGCAGGGTCGAGATTGGGATGAGACGGTGTATTCGATCTTCATAACGGCAGTGATGCAGGTGAGCCCGACGAGGGAATAACAGCAGACCAATTGGAGGATGGGTTTCGGACAGCTAAGAATAGTGTAGGTGTGTCGCTCCGTGATTAGAGAACAAAATCTAATACAAAAATATTTAGGCTAATTGCATAAAAAAAGTATTGTTGCGAATAAAGTAATAATTTTATATTCCTATAATCCAAAAAACACACAGAGTATGTAAAATCTCATCACATCTAATTTTTAATATATTTTATTTTTTTATAAGTTATATAATTAAAAAAGAGAATTGAAATCGAACATATGGTGAAAATAATAATATCCAGTATTTGAAGAGAAAAAAATTTACAAACCATGCAAAAAAAAAAGGTCATGAAGAATGAGGTTTCATGTGCTATTAAGACAAAGAATCAATATTAAATTTCACCCTTTTTTTTTTCAAATTCACTGGTTAGAACACCTACGAATGATGTCATCAATATGAGTTTTATAAATATCATATAAAATGATGTGGTTCTATTTAATTAGTTAAGATATGATATAGATTTATTTTTTATTATAATTATCAATTAATAAAAAAATTACTTATGATATTATTTCTTAGGAGATTCTTATTATTACCATAATAGATTCTAGGCTCTTACCTATAAAATGATAAAATCTCTTAAAAATAAATTATTAAAAATTGATATTATATATCTATTATTAATCCACCCAGTTTTTATTTCATCACTCATAGTGGTCTTGGGTAGAATAAGAAGAGGGAAAAAGACAAGTCTAATTCTTCGTATAAATCACTATTATGCTTCTTCCTTCATATCATGAAATAGTACATTTACTAATCAAAAGAAATATATTCTGAATAACATAAAGAAGTATATAATCATAATTATTAATCTTTGGTTATTTAATTTTATTTTTTATTATTAAAGTTTTTTATATAATAGCATAAGTATAGTTTTTATATTAACAAATGGTACCATAGCCATTTTTGAAATCAAAATATCTTATATCGTAAAAATATATAAGATCTATTTTATATTTAAATCTGTTTATTAACATCCTTTACTTATGAAAAGGTATTTTTTAATTTTGATTGTATGATGCTCAAACGATTTGTTTATGTTATCGATTTACTTTATTATCTCGTCCATCTTATCATCTACTTGCAGGTGATGTAAGATTCCTTACCTTATGCAAGTAGAATCGAGGATGACATGATGCCCATGTTTGATTGGCAGACTATCGTTAATAATTTATTATCAATAATAATACTATTGAGGGCAACCACCTCCATTGGTCACTAACCACTAATTGGGTGTGCAACTGTTATATGTAGTGAACCTAGCAAAAAAAGTGTTATAGTGGCACCATTTCATATGGTAGTTACTACCACGAGCAATGTCTCCCTTCGGTGGCATCGCTCCTACTTGTGGTGGTAAGATTTGGTCACAGGTGACATTGCACATGCAATGGTATCACTGCATGCGAAAGCACAGGAAGGCAATAGCCCTATTGGGCACTACCCTTGACTGACAGTGATAAGGACAATGAAGGTGCTCGAAGCATGTTGTAACACATCGTAAAAATTATTGAAAAATCTGAGGTGCCATCACATGTGCAATAGAAGAATAGAAAAATAAAATCCTAAAATTTTCTATAGAAAAGAAAGTTTCATCGTCGTGCAAAAGATTGGTTGCCAAAATCCGTGAAACTGAAAAACTACACATATAAGAGAATTGTGTTACCTAGGGAGATCGTATATTCTTGAATTTCTACATAGATGCGAGAGAGGATGAAGGAGGTCTACTATCCTCCTCTCTAGCAGTAATTCATATGATAGGAGCTGCGAAGACACTCCTAGACACTCCTCAAATACTTACTTAATTCTCATCTTTACGCGCACCACACAATCAAGATGGGGCTGGCCCTTCTTGCTATCGACACACCCCAAAGATGGGCTATTGATTGAGGAGGAGAGAGGTAGAGGAGAATAGAATGTGGCAACTAACAAAGCTCTAGCCTATGGGCCTTTGGTTCTCTCTTATTTATAAAGGTCTCTATCAATTTAACCCTAATGGATCTTGCTCTATTAGGTACTAGATCTCCATCCAATTACCCAGGCCTCTTAGATTAGTGGATCTCTACCCAATAATCTCTTATTAGCTCTTATTGGATCTCATCTATAAGATCCAATAATTCAGAGACTTATTGAATATCCAATAAGATAGAGACTCTAACGAATATCTCATATTCGAACCTCTACTCATCGCAGCACCTACCAAATGTGTGTAACCCTCTAGGTCCAATATCGAGCTAGCCGTGAGTTATACATGTCAGAACTCCTTTTAGCTTAGTGAATTATTATCTCCATAATAATTCACTTGACTCATCGATTGCGGACGTACTAGGCCACTACTTTATAGTCCCCAAATGATATAGGGGAATTCAATCATTTGGATATATCTGTCCTCAGTTACCATGTACCGATAGTCTATCATTAATCTAATATCCCAGAAACCATATATCAGGCATGGTGCTGTTAGGCCCATATGGTTTCTACTCGAGTCTCGCTCTAATTGAATTCTCCTAGAGAACTCTTTCTCTTTTAATCTGAATGACCCTGGCCAAGGATTTATTTGGGCAAGGACACATAAGATATTCTCTTATAATATCGAGAGCGGATGATCCTCTATCGATACTTAATAGCCCTCACAAGGTTAATTGTCACTCCTGATGATCGACTATACTAGATCTGAAACTTCCAGACTTATAAATCCAATATCAAAAAGTAGAGTACTCATATAGGACATCCTCAGTATCTTAAGTCTAAGAACCAAGTACACTATTGAGATAACAAAATCATTGTCTGACAATGAGATATCATCAAATTCTGTGAGTAGATCTATTAGTGAATTCATTCTCTGATGAGGATCTACACTGTATCTCTAGTGTCCCCACATGGGCAACTATAAGGTCAGCCACCTCCATCATATGCACAAGTATACAGTACACCAGTCTATCTAGTTATCTCGATGTCCCTCTCGAGTAACCTATAATCAAGGTTATTTATGGTCTATGTTTAAATATCAATCAGTCTCATTATCATGATCTTATCACGATCCTATTTCCATTGCACAGATCCATAGACATCACAATATATGCAACACGCAAGATAAAATGATAAAATATTAAATAATAATAATAATAATAATAATAAAGAGTGTATATTGTGTCATATGTGTCATTACTCATGTGATTGGCTTGCAGGGTACCTATGACTAGTAAAAACATTAAAGGGTCAATGGGTGTCGTAGCAAAAAGGAGCTTAGTGCTATTCGGGGGTTGTCATCGGGTGTCCTAGCATGAGGAAATAACAGACAACATGTGGGCAACGATAATACAAGTAGTCACCAACCGCAAAGTGGATCCCACCTTTGTTGATAATGAAGTAAGTTGCAGTATGATAGTGGCCATTTTTTGCGATAGGGTGGGAGTCGCTGATGAGTGGTCACGTGGGTCATAGATGACAACTCGCCATAAAGGAATTATGACGACTACTCGTAATGGAGGAATTGCATTGGCAAAGTTGTGTGATAGCACACCAAGTATAATCTACTTTAGATTAATTAAATAAGATTTTATTTTATAATTGATATTCATGATAAAAGAATGGATTTAAGGTCAGTTTAAAGATACTTATCTATTGTTGATAACACGAGTTGAAGCACCAAGTATAATCTACCGAATATTAGAAAATACTTCCATAATAATTGGTTTAAAACATATAAAGTCACCTTATACCTTTTTTTTTTTGAAGCAAACTTTATTATTCTTATTCATACAATCTTTCTTATCATAAAAATAACACTTTATAAAGATTTTTTTATATAAGTTTGTATAGTCTTTATAAACTCAATTGATTTATTTAGTGAATCATGCCTCAACTTTTTTTTTATTTTTACACATTGCTCATATAGTAATCAGAATATTATGAGATTTTTTATCTTAATCTTAATTCTTTTATATGTTAATCAGTTCATTTAAGTTTTATTGATCTTTTATTTATGTTATAATGAATTTTAAATGAGTCAAACTAAAGAGAACTAATAATAAATTGCATGTGAAAGGCTCACTATGTATAATATTCTTAAGCCTTATAACTTTGTCAATTATAACGAGAATATATTTTAGAGTTTCTCGAATATCATAATACTAAGGTATAGTGAACTCTTTTATTAGGAAACCAGCCAATGATTTGTTAACAAATCTCAATGTGTATATTATATTCTATAATAAAATTTAAATATTATTAGTAATTATCATAAAGCTAGGCCTAAATAGATCTTTTTTAATTATATATTTTAATTATTTGTTTCACAGAATTTTTATTAGTTAAGTCAGTGATCCTTCCAACAAGTCAGGATAAGGTCTAATATACATAGTGTAAATTGTATATACTTAATTTATATACATATATATATATACATACAATATATACATATATATATATATACACATTAGAATTATAATAATATAATTGAGAGCACCACTATAATATAAAAATAATATAATATTTAATATTTTAATTTTTTTCAACAAATGTTGAACTATTGATATCATCCCTATTTCACCTTTAGAAAAATATTGATGTATCTAATGGTCATATAAAATTTTATGATTATAAAGGACTAATATCATCCTTGTGGAATAGTATTGATATCTTCATAAATACAACCTTAAACTATAAGTATATCTAAAATAATATCATCTTATCTCATCACATAATTATTCAATATAATTATTATTTTGAGATTATCTAAATCTTCTAATTATATATATCATTTAAAATAATATTTTTCTTAATATCATTAATTATTAATTCTATAATATAATTTTATAAATTTATTAGTCTAGGCCACTTTGATAGTTACAAAACTAAACAAAAATATAAACTATATCTTAGATGTCATATAAATGTTAAAATAATTATTATGATTTACATTTCATAAGTCTATTATCTTATGTAAGGGATGAAGTAATAAGGAATGCTTACCAGTTTTGTAATAAGGACTGCTTATCAATTTTGTAATAAGGAATACTAGATAGATATAATAGTTACTTATAAATAAAATATTAAAAAGATATTAATAAAATAATAAAATATCTATAAGGGATCAAGCATTATTTATTTATATATAAGTGATTAGATTGATTTGAAATGATAAAATTTTAGATGTTGATTCTGCAAATTACCTCAACGGTAGAAAATCTACTTTATAATTTATTTTTATATTATCTAGAGGGGTAATTTTTAAAAATAATATAATATAAATTGTATTATCATAAATAAAAGCTGATTTCGTGATATGCTTTGAGGCCATTAATCAATCTTTATGATTGTAAAATTTTATCCTTGAATTTCGTATGGTCAGACTCAATTGTTATGTTGTTGAAGATACTTTATGATATACCATAGTAATTATTTTTTTAGAATGACAAGTATTATATTAATTTCTTCTATTATGATATAAAACACTTGATAGTTAAAGAAAAAGTCCAACATTAATTAATATCCTTGAGAACCTAAGATCCATTTACTAAGGTTTTGCAGCCTTATGTATTTGAAAAATATATCCTTTTGTTTGAGTTTATGAGCAACCTATAAAAGATATAGTGATTCATATTTAAATAAATATTATAATTAATTTTTTTTACATAATTAAAATTATTTATTTTTACTATCCTATTTATATTCATGTATGTATATATTATGGTTGGATATGATAATATGATTGTACAAAATAAATTACAAAAATTATTATGAATTATATTAGAAAAGATTAACAATGTTGTAATACATAGAACAAAATATAACATTGATGTTATACAACAATTATAACTTGCATTAGTAGTCAGATTTAATTTAGTATTATTATATTTATTGGACTTATTAGTCTATTTTAAAATTCGTAGCAATATATAAAATAATTTTCAAAACTTTTAGAACACAATTGGGTAAAATTATTTTTAAGTAAATTTTTATTTTTATTTATTTTTATTTTAATTTTTTTATATTTAACTAAATAAGATATATTATAGATTTAATCGAATTTTGATTACGATTATTGATCAATAAAAAAAGAAGTCCACTTATGATAGAATTTCTCAAAAAATTATAATAGAATAGACTCTTCTATTATCATCCTAGCTCTCGCCTATAAAAGAATTGGATCTCTTAGGGACAAACCATCAAAAATTGAGATTGGTATCATTGCTTCTTTTGAATCATGCAATGATCATTTACAAATCAGAAAAAAGATATTCTAAATGATATCCAAAGATATGCAATAATAATATTTGATATATGGTTTTTTTTGTTTCAGTTTTTGACATTAAAGTCTTTCATATAAAAACATGATTATAATTTTTATATTGACACTAAGCTATATGAGATATTATATGATCGTATACATACATACATATGTATGTATGTGCATGCGTGTATAGGTAAAGAAAAAGGATAGAGATTTGTTTAGAAAAATAAAAAAGAAATTTGATAAGGTTAGATACACTTATCGTATACATACTCACATCAAATTTTCATTACTCTTCCTCTCAATTTTTCTTTTTCTTTTTCCATTTAAGGTTAGATACACTTGATAAGTTACAAAAGAATAATATCTTTATTAATGATATTTATCATTAGTATTTATTTATAGGTTTTGAGAATCTTTATTATTTTGATCTAATACATAGGTAGGTAATAATTAAGAATATAATTGTTACATAAATAAGTTTTTTAAAAAAATGTCAGTTGTTGAAGAGGAGATTGGATGAATAAAAATAATCAATTGTCACTGCATATCTCTTTGATGATTTAATTTATTACATCACGAAAGAAAATAAATTTTTATTTTACAAAGGGTAAGGTAAGGGGTGAAGATGTGAATCGAATTCATAATATTAATTTTTAATAAAAAAATAGCAAAGATGTGATTCTAATATAGGACAAATATGGTAAACTGTTTACCATATCT
The DNA here is from genome assembly GCA_024322285.1 of Musa beccarii. Taxonomy (NCBI): domain Eukaryota; kingdom Viridiplantae; phylum Streptophyta; class Magnoliopsida; order Zingiberales; family Musaceae; genus Musa; species Musa beccarii. Next base: position 11,342,694 of record CM044396.1, on the reverse strand, counting down.
TTTCCTTAATCTTTAATAAGTAGATCTTAAAAAATAAAAAAATTCTCAATAAAAAAAAGATGGATAGTCATTTGGACTTATCTAAACGAAGTAAAAAAAAAAAAAAAAAAAACCTTCCAAATATGATTGGGCAGTGGGTAGGAGGGTTTAGAGAGTCCGCAACTCCACTCCTCTGGATTTACCCAATAGTCTTCTTACTATTAGAGCTAATTATAGATTACATTCTATAATTAGTTATCTTTAGTACTTCAATATTTATACTTTCAAAAATTATATTGAGATCTCTATATTTACAAAAGTAAAATGAGATCCAATTAACAAGATAATTTTATAAAATTAAAAAAATTAAGAAAAAAAATTTGTCCAAACAATAGAATTAAATATTTAACTTTTATAAATATACAGATCTCAATATAATTTAAAAAAAAATATAGAGATCAAACAATATAGATTATATTCACATTAATGTGTTTCTTATACAATGGTCGCATATTTTATAATTTTTACACTAATTTTTACAGATGAAAGTACACTAAAAAAAGGTCTTTGACAATAGACAAAGACCGAGAGAGATAAACTATTATTTTTAACCCTAATCAAATATATTTTTGTTGTCCCCGTCAGGCCAAGATATTTAATTTGACCAACTAGTAACACAAATGAGGACAGCGGAGGACAAAGAATGATTCATTCGTGCCTCGTTTAAAATTTGACCAAGTGGGGTCGGAGGCCGGAAGCGGGCGTTCACAGTTGAGCCTCATGTTTGGCCGAGTGCGGATGCGACCAACTCTTGTCCGCGTCTGGAGACACGGCTTGCATGACGACAAGATGCAGCGGTGGAGACGTGTCAGGACAAGCGCGGCCCTTTGGAATGTCGAGCATTCCCACTACTGTTGGCATAGGTAACATGTGGGTTACGTTGGGCTGGACGACGTTGGAGCCACAATGTTTTTTTGTATGGTCGCTTCGAGTCAGTCACCCCCTAACAGATGGTCTTCCCTCTCCCTCCCTCGCTTTCTATATCGTCTCGCCCTTCACCGCCACGCTCAACCTACAAATCTCTGCTCAACAAGATCGAGAGAGCAGGTAATCACGTTCATTTTTTTATCCTTTAATATAAATTAATTATCATAAATAATATATTATTTTTATTTAAATTATTAACGTTTTTTATTTATGTAGTATGATTGAAGAAATAATTAAAATTAATTTTCTTAATCATATAAATAAGTTAAGAAATTAATTAATTAATTCTAAGTGAGTGGTGTAATTTTTAGAAAGTAAATAGTTCAAATTCTATGAATCATAAGAAATAAATATTAAAATTTTATTTTTTTATGTGTAAAAAATAAAATAAAATAAAATAAAATAAAATAAAAATTAAATAATTACTTACCTTTGGAGGAAAATTTTTCTTATATAAAGAGGGATCCCCTTTTTCTCATTCCTCATTGAGTCTAGAATTGAGAGAAGGATTTTCCAAGAAGAGGTTTGTTATCAATTTTTATTTATATTTTAAAATTTTATATTATAATTGTTATAATTTATATGATGTATAATAATAATTTAATATTAAATTTTTTATAATTTTAAAATGATATTATAATGATTAATTAATTTAATAATAGTTTCTAAATTATTTAATTAGATATATATTTTGTTTCAAGAAATTATGTATAAATTATTTAATTAATTTTAAATTTAAATCATTAATCTAAATTAGTTAATTATAAAAAGAATGGATTTAAGGTTAATTATTTTTTTATACTATTTTAAAATATTTTTAAAATAATAAAAATTTGATTTAATTAGATACATTTTATATATTGATGTGATTATTATCCTATAGTATGTGTAACTATTTGAGTTATCCATATTGAAAGTATAACTTAAATGAGCTACAGATTCATTAGAATATAGAGCCACTAATTGACATATTCTATTAAGTTATACATTAAGCATTGTTTTTTATAATATTTTATGGTACTAGTTTTTAGATACATATATAAATAAATGAATGAATATAAATAAATAATTATGATTGTCTATATATTTTTACTAAAGATAGGTAGGACAATTTACTCTGAGGATTAACTAATCATCAAATGTGATAATTAAATGATTCTTTTGTTATTGGGAGGAATATGTCCTCACTTAGACAGGTGAGAAATATCATTTCATCCACGATTTGGAGTGTGATATGGATTTTTTCTATCCACTATTAAGAAAAATTCATCTCATATAATGTCTTTTCATTTATTATTGAGATAGTGCATTACTGTATTATTTGATTATACCTAACCATGTGATTAATGTATGATTTTATTTATTGTATAATTATTTTTTATTTTAGATACATGAGTTTCATAATAAATTTATATATTATTATTTTATATTAAGTTGTTAATATTTGCATGTGTTTTATGAATATGAAAGATTATCTTTATAATTTTTCAAAATTTACTACAACCATGTGTAATTATTAATTCATTTTTTATATTTATTTCAAAATAATTTATTATTTTGTAATACATTTGAGTTATGGGTGGAGAAATTTTTTTTTTCACTATGATCCGATGTATTTTTAAATTTAAAAATATTTAACAAAGTAAAAAAAAAGATTTTTATTTAAATATTTTTTTTATAAATGATAAATAATGAAATGATAATTTATTTTTTAAAATCTCGGATGCGACAGAGCGAGCGTCGATCGGCTGGGGACGATGCATGTCAAGTCCGGCTACGGCTCCGACGGGGTCTACCGCTCGCTCCGGGCGCACATCGCCTTCCCCGACGATCCCGACCTCTCCATGGTCCCATTTTTCTTCCGCCGCGCCGTCGCCTACCCCGACCGCCTCGCCCTAGCCGACGCCGACACCGGCGCCTCCCTCTCCTTTCAGGCCCTCCGCTCCGCCGTCCTCTCCGCTGCCGCCGGCTTGTCCTCCCTCTGCGGCATCCGCAAGGGCGACGTCGTCCTCATGTTCGCCCCGAACTCCCTCCACTTCCCCGTCTGCTTCCTCGCCGTCATCTCCTTCGGTGCCATTGTCACCACCGTCAACCCGATCTACACCGTCCAGGAACTCGCCAGCCAGGCCCGCGACGCCGGCGCCAAGCTCGTCGTCACCACCCCCGAGCTCTGGCCCAAGGCCGCCGCCTTGCGCCTCCCCACCGTCATCATCGGCCCCAGCGGCTCCCCCTTGTCCCCTCCCCCCGAGACCCCCGTCACCTTCTTCGACGACCTCGTCGCCAACTCCGATCCGGCGGGGTTCTCGCCGCCGCCGGTGTACCAGTCGGACGTGGCGGCGCTGCTCTACTCATCGGGGACCACCGGGACGAGCAAGGGCGTCGTGCTGACCCACCGCAACTTCATCTGCACCGCCATGATGATGACGGAGGATCAAGATTCTGGGGGGGAGGGGCAGAACACCTTCCTCTGCTTTCTGCCCATGTTCCATGCATCCGGCCTGTCACCGATCACCTACGCCCAAATGTACAGGGGCAACAGCATCGTGTCCATGTCCAGGTTCGACATGGAGGCGATGTTGAGGGCGATCGAGAAGTACAGGGTCACGCACTTCTATTGCGCGCCGCCGGTGATGGTCGCGCTTGCTAAGCAGGGGAAGGTGACCAAGTACGATCTCAGCTCGGTGAGGCTTGTGGGTTCGGGCGCAGCGCCTTTAGGGAAGGATGTGATGGAAGTCGTCGCTAACAACTTGCCTCACGCCGACATAGTGCAGGTATGATCCGGACCCCTTTGCTTGTGCTCCAGTTATTCTGGTGAAGTAGGATAAACTGTATTTATTTCAATTGTCACTCTTGTTTAATCTCACCTTGGAAGTCAGGGGATGATGCTACATTTTAATCATATAATTTTAAGTTTATCTGACATTTGACATCAGAACTATCTACACGTTGGATAGAAAACGAGACCCATCGAGGGGGCTCAAGATAGAGTCAGATCTAGAAATTGGATGCTAGGAGAATGATTATAATGGTATATGGGTTTTAACGAGTATGTCACATGGATTTTTGTGACGTCCCCAACCCAGTGAAAAGTCGGGGACGGTACAACGCCACAATCCTATAGGTTTTCTTATAAAAATGTGAAACTAAGAACTGTGCAAATAATTCTCACAGCATAATTATTAGACACTCCAATTCATAATTAATCCATCACATGACATTAATAACATAAAATCAATCCACCCATAAGACATTCGATAGATTCAATGTTTAAGATTTTATAACATTTTAATTCAAATAATAAATATATAAAATAATATCAATGTATAGTGATCTTAATAAAATAATTACATAATTCAATCGATAATTGATTCCATCATGCTTCTACTATGCATTCTGAAAATTTTAAAGATATCTTATGAGCAAACCATAACTCAATAATTATTGTAACTCATAAGCTAGTCAAAATTTATCATAAATAAATATTTATTTAAAATAAATAAAATTCCTTATATATTTGACCTATGCTTTTGAAATATGCATAAATATTAAATAATTTCTTTTTTTCCTATAAAATTTACAAAACATCAATTTTATATGCATTTCAAATCATGATTTTCTAACAATATTTTTTGAAGCATAATAAAATTTAAATGTATTTTCACAATGAAAGCATAAAACATTGTAGTGCAAAGACTATCATTAAATTTTGAAAATGAGCATAAATATAACTAAGGCTTTTATAGGTAAATATAGCTAAAATATATATGGCAAAACATAAGTTGTAGTGGCTACAACCACATTATATCTTCGTGACAAGATCCAAAATTATATTTGACCCCCATCATATAGGTAACACATATCTCCCCGTGTCAGAGTCTAGAAAAATTAATTTTTAAATAAGTATCAATGTATAACCCTCATTGGTAGGGTTCAGATCATAACTATATTGACTAGACAACTACCATTATAATAAAATAATATATCGATGACTTTTTTACAAAATAAGAACCTTTAACAAATCGTTTTGCATATTATTTCAAAGCTGATGTAATTATATATTATTTAAAATTAATAATATTCACATATTCTTCAATGAATGGATATTTTTTTATAAATTAGATAATATAAATAAATAAATATTTGTAACATAACAAGTGGTGGGAGGCAGTTTAATTAAGTCCCTATAAATTTTGTATTTACAACTAGTACCTCAAATAAATTTTGGGATATTACATTTTTAGCTTATCTAGTTAGTTTTCTCCTAGAATTGAATTGTGCTTTAATATTCACACTGAACTAATTTCTAAATGCTAGAATAAGTGTTTTTTCTGGATTAGTCTAGTAAATTGCAATGTATACAAATAAAACAGTATAGGTAACACATATTTCTGCGTGTTAGAGTCTAGAAAAAACTAGTTTTTAAATAAGTATCAATGCATAACCCTTGTAGGGTTCAGATCATAGCTATATTGATCAGACAACTACCATTATAATACAAATAATACATCGATGACTTTTTACAAAATAAGAAGTTTTAACAAATTTTTTTGCAAAACATTTCAAAGCTGATGCAATTATATATTATTTAAAATTAATAATATTCACATATTCTTCAATGAATGGATTTTTTTATAAATTAGATAATATAAATCAATAAATATTTGTAACATAACAAGTGGTGGGAGGCAGTTCAATTAAGTCCCTATAATATTTACAACTAGGTCCTCAAATAAATTTTGGGATATTACATTTTTTCGCTTATCTAGTTAGTTTTCTCCTAGAATTGAATTGTGCTTTAATATTCACACTGAACTAATTTCTAATGCTAGAATAAGTGTTTTTTCGGAATAGTCCAGTAAATTGCAGTGTAAATATAGTCTTACATGTGAAGACTAGCATTCTGAATTATATAATCTGCAATTGTGTTGCACACTATTGCCATTAACAATTAACCTCAATAATGCTCGCCAAAATTTCAAATTTTCACGAGCCATCTAATTTATAATTATCATTGCTCCGCACTTATATTATAAACTCCACTTGAAATGCGTTAGTTGGTTGATGATAAGCTGATCACTGTGTACGGTACAGAGCATGATAAATTTCTTTGCCTAGAATACAATGAATGATTGGAGTATTATTATTGGTGCTTTCCATTAGAGAGAAGACAAATACAGGTACAGGAGTGACTAAATATATTTGATTATTTGCTTTGTGTTCCAAACAGGTATATGGTATGACAGAGACTTGTGGACTCATATCGCTAGAAATTCCTGCCCCGGGTGAGGTTCGTGATTTTGGTTCTGCTGGAACAATCATGTCTGGAATGGAGGCTAAAGTTGTCAGTGTAGACACATTAAAGCCTCTACCACCTAATCAATTAGGCGAATTGTGCTTCCGTGGACCAAACATAATGCAAGGTAAAATCTTGTCAGAGTGTAGGTAAATTCTCCTAAACTCAGTAAGAGTAAAGTTCCACTAGTTCTTGATTCAAAGTTATCATGTTCTTTTACCTTTATTATGCTCTTTATCAATGATCTTTATATCTATGGAAAACCATCATCAAAATTACCTAACCATCGGGAATTTAAATGTTACCTTACATGTAGCATGATACAGTTCTAGTTCTCCTTCAGCTCCTACTTATTCTGCAAAATGACTGTAGGTTAACTTAAAATTTTGTGACATCATTGATCATGAACTTCATTTGTTGCTATTCTTTTTTTCTTTAAAGATAATTTCTTTGAGAAACATATGATGGATATGGTCTCTGTTCTTTGTAACCTATGTTTTAATTTCTATTATTGTACATTGCTGCTGCTGCTGAGTGCATTGTTGCAAACTTCTTAAGGGTATCTTAACAATCCACAAGCAACAAGCTTGACTTTGAAAGATGGATGGTTACATACCGGTGATCTTGGCTATTTTGATGAAAAGGGACAATTGTTTGTCGTTGATCGAATTAAAGAACTCATCAAGTACAAAGGTTATCAGGTAAGCTTTTATTATCAAATTCATGTGTTGTGTCATGTTCAGTGTGCAACTGGAAACTTTGATCTGGAGTTGCAGATGATGTTGTGTTTAGTAGACTATGCTGTTGAAATGATCCAATTATTGGAAATGACGACCCAGATAATTTGTGAGAATCTACTTTTGTGTTATATAGTAACAGTAGCACATAACTGTATAAATAATCTTACTTCCCCAAGGAAAATGAAAAGCATTAAACGATATGAGCCTACCCAAAAAGTTGAGGAAACTGAAGCATTATTACCTTGGATGCAGAAATGATTTGATGATCTTAGAGACTAATCGTGATTATTAGTCTCTTGCTTACTACATGTAAACTTTGTTTATTGTAAGTTCCCTTTCTATGTCAAAACCTCAGTTTTGTATTTATTTATTATTTTGATAGGTTGCACCTGCTGAACTGGAGGGACTGCTTCTTTCACATCCTGAGATATTAGATGCAGTTGTTATTCCGTAAGTCAGTCGGAAATCGTAATGCAAAGTTCTTTTTCAGTCTCCTCTTGGAGACAGCATCAAGCAGATTCAGATGCACTTCTGGTTAATCATTGCATTACCCAGTTAATTTCAGACTGCAAAATTCCAACATTTCTTTATGTTCTCATTCAGGTTTCCTAATGCTGAAGCTGGTGAGGTTCCGATTGCCTATGTGGTCCGATCTCCTAATAGTTCATTGACTGAAGAAGATGTCCAAAACTTCATCTCGAAACTGGTAATACTGAGTATCTATTTTCCATCTACCGCAGAGTGAGTATACAATTTTTTTTTTTTGTAAAGAAAGAATCCTACAACAAGTAAAATATTCCTTTAAAAAAGAGTACATCGAAAAGATTAAAACACTAGAACATTATAACGTATATAGTCATAGACTTCCTTATAATCTTGTGGCCACCTATTCTTTTAGCCCTTTTTGACACCTTCCTATAAGCTACATTTAATATATATAGTTGAAATGAACTTGGTGGCAGTCGACTCTTAGTCGGGAGCTGAACCTGTTGCATTAAATGACACAAACATCTGTAGGGTCGGAAGATCTGTGTTAATCTTGACTTAGTTGTAGGATGAGTTGTTGATCGTATTATTTTACTTGCTTATGACGATCTTACTCTGTTTTAGCTATAAAATCGTTTTGTTTCATCATAAATGGTTTCAGTTGTTCTGTAACTTAAAGATCCAGATAGCATCTCATTTCTTTCAGGAGTGTGTTAAGACTTAGAACAGGACAAATCCAAAGAACTTAGCAATCCAACTATTGTTCAAATTTTACCTTCATTTTTTTTTAACTCGGTTTTCCATGTTGCAAATGTCTTTCTGAGTCCTTTTTGTCTCACATCAACAGGTTGCACCTATTAAGAGGTTGAGAAGAGTTACCTTCGTCAACTCTGTACCCAAGTCTGTTGCAGGAAAAATACTAAGAAGAGTGCTGATTGAGAAGGCAAGATCAAAGTTGTAGAGGGTGTTGCTTCCCTCATAACATTTATCTCAGATTGGAAGAATACTTATCTCATGAAATAAGATGGCTACCAGAGGCAACCCAAAAACCAAGTCTTCAACAACACTTACTTGATCTCACTTTGGAACTGTGCTATGAACAGAACTAGATCATGCCCTAGTACTGATTAGCTTGGTCGGTATATAAGTTTCCGCAAGTCTACTGATAGCCTTGAATTAACTCATATTTGATAAAGCCTCATATAATTAGATTACATCCGTCCAAGTGTAATCATCGATAATTTCTCTATTAACATAAATTAATTATTATAAATACTATATTATTTTGTATTATTATTATTAACATAAATTAATTTATTATTAACTTTTGTATTGTAGTTAAAAAAATAATTAAATTTGAATTCCTTAATCATGTCGATATGTTAGGAATCTTACTAATTAATTATATTATTAATTAATTTATTTCCTAATAAGTAACGTAATTTTTAGAAAGTAAATAGTATACATTTTATTTTTACGTGTGAATCATAATAAATGAATATTATGTTTCTATTAAAAGTAAAATAAAAATAAATTTAAAATAAAAATTAAATATTTATTGACCTTTCGAGGAGATCTATCTTCTCTTATATAAGGGGGCTTCTCTTTTCTCATTCCTCATCGAGCTTGATAATGGGAGGATTTAGGAGAGGACTTTCCGAGGAGATGATCTCAAGAAAAGGATAACCGAGGAGAGGTAGGATCCTTTCTTTATTAATTAGCTTTGATTTATGTTTTAAATTTTTGATATTTGGATTGTTATAATTTTATGATGTATAATAATATTTTAATTTCGAAATTTCATGATTTTTAAATAATAATAATTGATTCGTGATATTATAATGATTATTTGATTGATAAGCTAAAGTAAATTTTAATATTGATTTAATTATTAAAATTTTATTTTTATATTAATAGTTATAATTTAATTAATTAGATATATATGTTTTAAGAATTATATGTAAATTTCTATGATTTAATTAGTTTTAAATTTAAAATCATGAATTTAGATTATAGATTTGAGTTATTCTTTAATAATTTAAATTATTGAATTCTAGATTGATAAGAGGAGTGGGTCTGACTTGAGTTAAGTTGATCTGTCAGACCAGATCGATTGAGCCTATGTGGTTATGTACGACCCAACCCATGTGGCTAGGTATAGTCAATCCATATGATTAGGCATAACCCAGCCCATGTGGTCAAGCAGGAGCTGGCCCATGTGATAAGGTATGACCTAATCCATATGGCTAAGCATGATCCAGCCTATGTGGCTAGGTACGATCTAGTCTATGTGGCCATATACAACCTAGCCCATGTGGTAAGATACAACCTAATCATGTGGTCAGGCATAGGCTAGCTCATGCGGTTAGGTATGACCTAGTCCATATGGTCAAACACAACACCAAATCATGTGTTTATGTATGACCCAATCCGCGAGCCAAGCATGGCCTAGTTTAGTGATAAGGTTTAGCTCAACTTATGAGTGAGACTTAGCCTAGTCAATAAAGCTAAGCTTGCCCAGCTATGCGATTGGTGTTAGAGATATCGTCGCTCCTCTAGCTAGCTCGTTGTATCTCAACCTATTACTTGGGACATGCACGTGCAGCGAATGAGACCCGTCCAAGACTCAAGTGGGTTAGTTCAATTTGGGCTAGCACTATATGATATACTTTGATTTCTTCTTCCTTTATTGGTTTGAGCTCTTTAATTAACTAAATTAGACATGTTTGATCAGTTAAGGTCAGTTTAGGGTGATTCCAAGTTAACTTGATTAATTCAAACCTACTTAACCTAATCAAGATCAATCAAATCTAAATTAGACCGTGATTCCAGATCAGTTCTTTAAGAATTTAAGGTTAGTTCTATTAGGTCATAATTAAATTTAATTTGGTTTAAGTCAATTGAGCTATTCCAATTAAGATTTTATTTGATTCGGGACTATTAAGAGATTTATGTTTCAAGCCTTTATGATTTGATAAATTTAAAGGTTTTATTTGAAGGTATCATTTAAAAATGATTATTGATTTTTTTTACTTTTCTTAAGTTTATGATATTAACACGATTGTTACCAGTAATAGATATAACTAGATTAGTAGTCCAAATTGGAAATACAATTTATGAAAGGAGCTACGGGCCCATCATAATACGAAGTTACCAATGGATAGAGTCTAATAGATCATACATAAAGCATGATCTCTTATAATATTTGATCATACTAGTTTTTGGATGTATGTGTGAATGAATGAATGAATAAATGTAAATGAATGATCATGGATGTTTATGTATCCCTGTCGAGGGCAAGCGATTCCCTTTGGGGATTAGCGGACCATCAGACGTGATGGCTAGACGGTTCCTACTAGTCATATGTGCCCTGCAAGCCAATCACACGAGTGATGACACTTGTGACTTGATATGCACTCTTTCTTTTTGCTTATTATTATTAGGTATTTTATCACTTTATCTTGCGTGTTACATATATTGTGATGTCTATGGATTTGTGCAATGGGAATCAGATCATGATGAGATCACGATAATAAGACTGATTTACCTTTAAACATAGACCCTAAATAATCCCGGTCATAGGTTACTCAAAAGGGACATCAAGATAACCGGATAGACTGGTGTGCTATATATCTGTCCATATAATGGAGGTGGCTGGTCTCATAGCTATTCATGTGGAGACACTAAGGATACAGTATATGTGCTCATTGGAGAATGAGTTCATTGATTGATCCGCTTACGGAATGCTGGATGGTTATTGATACCTCATGTCAGACAACGATTTCGTAGTCCCAATAGTGTATCTGGTCTTTAGACTTGAGATACCAAGGATGTCCTATATGAGTACTCCACTCTTTGATACCAGACTTATAGGTTTGAAAGTTCCAGATCTAGTACAACCAGTTATTGGAAGTGGTAACCAACTTTACGAGGGCTATTGAGTATTAATAGAGGATCATCCGCTCTCGGTATCATGAGAAGAATATCTCATGTATTCTTGCTCAAACAAATCCTTAACCAAGGTTATTCAGATTGATAGAGAAAGAGTTTTCTAAGAGAATCCGATAAGAGCGAGACTCGAGGAGAGACCGTATGGGCCTGACAGCACCATGCCCGGTATAGGGTCTCTAGGATATTAGATGGATGAGGGACTATAGATACATGGTAACTGAGGACATATAGGTCCAAAGGATTGGATTCTCCTATATCATTTGGGGATTACGGCATAGTAACCTAGTATGTTCGTAGTCGATGAGTCGGGTGAATTATTATAGAGATAATAATTCACTAAATCAGAAGTTCTGATAAGTATGACTCACAGCCAGCTCGATATTGGGTATAGAGGGTCACACACATATGGTAGGTATTGTGACGAGTAGAGGTTCGGATATGAGATATCCGTCGAAGCCCCTAACTTATTAGATATCCGTTAAGCCCCTGAATTATTGGATCCTAAGATGAGATCCAATAAGTGCTAATAAAAGATTATTAGGTAGAGACCCATAAGTTTAAGAGGTATGAGTAATTGGATAGAGATCCAATACCCAACAGGGCAAGATCCATCAGGGTTTACAAGGGGCCTCTATAAATAGGAGGGAATCAATGCTCCATAGGCGGGGGGGTTCTCTTGATAGTCATCTTCTATTCTCCTCTCCCAAGAGAAGAGCATTGTTGCAGTCCCTACCGTGTGGATACTATTAGAGAGGAGGACGCTTGACTTTCTTCATCCTCTCCTATAGATCTACAGGGATTTAGGGATATATGATCTCCCTAGGTACTTTCTTTTACACATGCAGTTTTCTCGAATTTATTTTTGATGCACCGATCTTCGCACGACGATGGAGCCTTTCATGAAAATCCCAAGTTTTTTTATTTTTTTGTTCTTCCGCTACGCATGAGATGTCGCCCATTGGATTTCCCAACAGTGGTATCAGAGAGGAGGACGCTTGACCTTCTTCATCCTCTTCTACAGATCTGTAGGGATTCAGGGATATACAATCTCCCTAGGTATCTTTCTTTTACACATACAGTATTCACAGATTTATTTTTAACACACCGATCTTCACACGAACAACTTGGCTCTGATAACACTATTGGGAAATCTAAGGGGGCGACATCTCATGTGCAGCGGAAGAACAAAAAACAAGAACCTTGGATTTCCACGAAAGGTTTCGTCGTTGTGCGAAGATCGATATACTATACTATGCTATATACCTTAGATCTATCATGTATACTATGCTATGTATCAAGCCTGATATAGCATATGCTCTAAGTGTCACAAGTAGGTATCAGCTAGATTCAAGCTTGGAGCACTAGAAGGCAGTAAAATGCATCCTTAAATACTTGAGAAGGACTAAGGATCTTTTATTAGTATATGGAGGCAGTAGCCTTAGGATTGAGGGCAAGAGGTCAATGCCCTAATTTAAGAAGGTTAAGCATCCTCCTCTCTAACGGTATCCACACGACAGGGGTAGCGCTCCCCAGTAGTGCCGCCACCGATAGGGTGGCGGCAGCGGTGACCAGAGCGCATGCAGCAAGGGAGGAATTAGGGCTTTCTGGATAAAAGATAATTTTGCCCCTAGAAATTTTAGAAATTTAAGTTTTGTCCTTTTTAACCGAATGATAAAAATACTCTTCATAATTCAAAAACTTACCTATATATCCTTATTTTCAAAAAAATATTAGTTAATTAAAATATTTAATTAACTATTATTATTTATCTAGTAGTTCGATATAATAATATATACATGTGATGTATGATGTAAATAGATGATCATGGACCGTGTGATTTGATGTGTGTACATGTGATTATTATTATTGAGACCTATGAGCCTCTAATTTTCTCGTTTATTGTTGGGCCTGTATGAGGAGGCACTATAATTTATTATAATTTATATGAGGAGGCACAACGGGAGCGTGGAAGCGATAGCGGGACCCACAAGGTCGAAACAGACGATCCGACGTATGGAGATGTGTTGAGATATCGCGGAACCAACAAAGCGAGATGGACGATCACAGGGCATGAAGATGCGTCGATGCATACATAGATCTTGATGTGAGTGATTGGGCCCACTGGCTTGGGCCTGATCACATTAGGATGTGGTCCATGATTATCTGGTGTGATTGCTTATGTGATGTGTTATTAATTATCTACATACTAGATATGTATATATATTTGCATGCGATGTAGATATATATATATTAAATATGTATGTGTGTGACACATTATGTTAGGAGACCAAATAAAAAATCCTCTCTATTAATAATATTAAGTCGGTAAATGTGAGATAATTAGATTGACCCACGTGGTCTTCCATCGTTATAGGTAGGAATCGATTCCTAGTGTAGGTTGAGTTAGTCGAGTCCCTCGAGACTCACCTATATCGCATTTCGCTATATTATCTACGACACAGAGATATCACCGGTGACCTGAGGACATGGTATGCTTGGTCGAGTCACTCGAGAGTATATCATCGAATCAAACTCATCTTGTAACGATGGTGATGACTTAACTGAATATCATGATTGGTCGAGTCCCTTGAGGCCATAGTGGTTTGGAGGCTGAACAGGACGGGAATCACAAGGAGTTGTGATTGGCAAGAGTTGACTATCTTTACGGGCTTAACGTGATTGGTTGAGTCCTTCGAGATTACGTTAAGACGTCGATTGGATCTCGATCCCCATTAGAGATTTGTCGGGGTCTCCGATTCACATACCGAAGGGTATTGTGTGTCTTGCGAAATATTAGTGGGAATACATTAAGATAGAAGTCCTTATTTTAACTGTTTAATTTTTATAAAATCTCCATGTTATTTATTTCTGCTACATCTTTAATTTCAAAAAAATATCGCTTTTAAATCCTTAACGTGGCATACTTGATGCCAACCGCTTCACTGGTCCAAATTATACGGATTGGCTTCATAATCTAAGAATCGTTCTCACGATAGAAAAAAATCGTATATGTCCTTGATACAGTGATCTCTATGCTCGACGAAGGGGCAAGCGAGGATGAGATCGCCCATTTTGTAGAGTGCATAGATGATTCCACTCTTGCTCAATGTTATATGTTGGCCTCTATGACTACTGAGTTATAGAGACAACATGAAAATATGAATGTTAATTTCATACTTCTGCATCTCCATAAACTGTTTAAGGAACATGGAAGAACTTAGCGATATAAGATATCAAAGAGTTTTTTCCATGCCAAGATGACTGAGGGGACACCGGTTTAGAACTATGTCCTTAAGATGATTGAGTGGATCGAGAAACTCATAGGTCTAGGAATGGTCCTAAAGGATAACCTGTGTATGGATCTTGTGCTTCAGTCCCTACCAGATTCCTTTTTCTCAGTTTATAATGAATTTTAATATGAACAAGCTTGAGGTGACCCTCCTAGAGCTCCTCAATATGTTGAGAGAAGTAGAGAGCACCATCAAGAAAGAGAAGCTAGTTCTTTATGCTGATGAGACCATAAATAAAAGGAAGGCTGAGAAGTCCCTAAAGAAGGGCAAGGGCAAGGGTAAAATAGGTAAGGCAAATGTTATCAAGAAAGACCAAATAAAGGACAAAGGCCAATGCTTCCACTATGCCAAAAATGGGCACTGGAAGAGGAACTGCAAAGAGTACCTTGCAGAGAGGGCGAAATAGAAGCTTGGAGAAGCTTCAGGTACATTCATGATCAGTCTCCATTTGTTAGAATCTTATGATAACACATGGGTATTGGATATCGAGAGTGCTTATCATATTTGTAATTCGTTGAAGATTCTGGCAGGACTTATGAGATTGAAAAGAGGCGAGATGGACCTTAAGATGGGAAATGGAGCAAAGGTTGCTATAGTGGCTATTGGCAAGGTCACTTTACATATGCATGGTGGAGATACTATTACATTAGATGCATATTATTTTATTTTCTCTATTATAAAAAAAATGTTATTTCCATTTCATGTTTGACATTGAATGGGTATAAAGTAGTTTTTGAGAATAATAGTTGTTCAATTCTTAAGGATGATGAGATCATCATGAGAGGAACATTGTATAATAGTTTGATTATGCTAGACACTACTCCACATATCATGAATGCAAGAGAGTCCAAGAGGAAACAAAATGAGGTGAACAATGTAAACCTATGGCATTGTAGGCTAGATCATATCCATAAGGGAAGGATTCAAAAGTTGCTGACAAATGAATACCTAGATCCATTTGACTATGAGTTATATGCGACTTACGAACCTTACTTTCGTGAAAAGATGACTAACCCTCCATTTAGTGGAACTAGAGAGAGAGCCACTGAGTTGTTAATACTTATACATAGTGATGTATGTGGTCCCATCTCAACTCAGGCCATTAGTAGTTATTTCTATATTATTTTCACTAACGATTTCTCTAGGTACGAACATGTGTACTTGATGAAGTACAAGTCCGAAGCCTTCAAGAAATTCAGGGAGTATAAGAATGAAGTAAATGTTCAGACTGGAAAGAGTATCAAGACTCTTCGATCAGATCGAGGAGGTGAGTACTTGAGTATAGAGTTCACCCAGTTCCTTAAGGACCAGGGGATTCTATCCCAATGGACACTTCCTTATACACCCTAACTCAATAGTGTATTCAAAAAGGAGGAATCATACATTGTTAGACATGGTGTAGTCCATGATGAGTTTCGTCGAACTATCCATCTCATTCTGGGGATATGCCCTAGAGTTCACAGCTTACTTTCTGAACAGAATTCTAACTAAGTTAGTAGTGTCTACTCCATATGAGATATGGAATAGGAATAAGCTCGATCTTAAGATTGTTAAGATTTGGGGCTGCCCTGCCCACGTCAAGAGATACAACCCCGACAAGTTGGAATCCAAGACGGAATGGTGCAAATTCATGGGATACCCCAAGGAAACTTGTGAATATTATTTCTATTACCCTTAGGACCAAAAGGTCTTTATAGTCAAGAAAGTAGTGTTCCTTAAGAAGGAACATATTCTTGGTGGAGATAGTAGGAGCATGATAGAGTTGAGTGAGGTTAGAGAACCTAGCTCGAGCAGCATTCCACAACCAGAATCTGTTCAGGTACCTAGCACACAAGTTCTAACTTTATGCAGGTCCGGTAGAATATCTCATCCTCTTGAAAGATATGTGGGACATATCAGAAGAGAAGATGTTGATGATATTGATCCTTAGACCTACGAGGAGACTATTATAAGCATAGACTCCGAGAAATGGCAAAAAGCCATAAATTTAGAAATAGATTCCATATACTCCAACAAGGTTTGGAACGTGGTTGTTGCACCCGAGGGTATTATACCCATTGGCTGCAAGTGGATCTTCAAAAAGAAGATTGGAGTAGATGGAAAGGTAGAGACCTATAAAGCAAGGCTAGTGGCCAAGGGGTATCATCAAAGGTAAGGTATTGACTACGATGAAACTTTCTCACCTATAACCATACTAAAATCCATTCGAATTCTATTAGCTATTGCAGCACACAATGATTATGAAATTTGGTAGATAGACGTTAGAATCACATTCCTCAATGGTAACCTCGAGTATGAGATATATATGATACAACCTAAGGGATTCGTATCCAAGGACAGTCCAAATAAGGTGTATAGGTTGCTTCAATCCATCTACGGACTAAAACAAGTTTTTCAAAGTTGGAACATACGATTTGATGAGGCGATCAGATCTTATGACTTCGTTAAGAATGAAGATGAGCCTTGTGCATACAAAAAGGTAAGTGGAGCGCTATCACCTTTTTGGTACTGTATGTAGATGACATCATAATCATTGGGAATGATATATGAATGCTCTCCACAATAAAGGCTTGACTATCTAGGCACTTCTCCATGAAGGACTTAGGGGAAGCATCCTACGTATTGGGGATACGGATTTATAGAGATAGATCCAAGAGAATGCTTGGCTTGTCCTAGTCCAGGTACATAGATACTATTGTCAAAAGGTTTGACATGAAAAATTCCAAGAGAGGTCTCATACCAATGAGATATGAAATATCACTTTCTAGGAGTATATCCCCAAAGACTCCTGAAGAAAGGGCACACATGGATAGGATACCATATGCCTCAGCGATAGTATCTATCATGTATACTATGTACTAGGCCTAATATGACACATGCTCTGAGTGTCATGAGCAAGTAACAAGCAGATCCAGGCTTGGAGCACTAGAAAGCAGTAAAATGCATCCTTAAGTACTTGAGAAAGACTAAGGGTCTTTTACTAATATATAGAGGCAGTAGCCTCAATGTTGAGGGCTACATGGACTCGAGCTTCTAGTCCGATGTCGATGATAGCAAATCTAATTTAGGGTATGTGTTCACTCTGAATGGAGGAGTAGTATGCTAGAAGAGTTCCAAGCAAGACACTACTGCTGACTCGACCATAAAGACGGAATACATTGCTACGACAGAGGCAGCAAATGAGAGAGTCTGGATGAAGAAGTTTATCACAGATTTGAGAGTCATGTCGAGCAACGAGGAGCTGATTCCCTTATATTATGATAATTACGAGGCAATTACTCAAATAAGGGAATTCAGATCTCATCAGAAGTGTTCTGAGGAGGTTCCATCTTATTAGAGAGATCGTGGCCCGAAAAGATGTAGTAGTGGAAAGAGTTCCATCCAAAGATAACATTGGAGATCCACTGACCAAGCCATTGTCTAAAGATATCTTTGAGTGTCACAGAGGCTTGATGGAGATCAGATACGTAGGTGATTGGTTTTAGGTCAAGTGGGAGATTGCTAGTCATATGTGCCCTGCAGGCCAATCACATGAGTGATGACACTTGTGACTTGATATGTACTCTTTTTTTTCTTATTATTATTAGATATTTTATCACTTTATCTTACGTGTTACATATATTATGATATCCTTAGATCTGTGCAATGGGAATCAGATCATGATGAGATCATGATAATGAGATCGATTCAACTTTAAATATAGATCCTAAATAATCTCAGTCATAGGTTACTCAAAAGGGACATGGAGATAATTGGATAGACTAGTGTGCTATATACTTATCCATATGATGGAGGTAGCTGGTCTCATAGCTACTCGTGTGGAGACACTAAGGACACAGTACAAGTGCTTATTAGAGAATGAGTTCATTGATTGATCTGCTTATGGAATGTTGGATGGTTATTGATTCCTCATGTCAGACAGCGATTTCATAGTCCCAATAGTATATCTGGTCCTTAGACTTGAGATACCAAAGATGTCCTGTATGAGTACTCCACTCTTTGATACCGGACTTATAGGTTTGGAAGTTTCAAATCTAGTATAGTCGGTTATTGGGAGTGGTAGCCAACTTTACGAGGGCTATTGAGTATCAATAGAGGATCATCTACTCTTGGTATCATAAGAGAAATATCCCATGTATTCTTGCTCGAATAAATTCTTGACCAAGGTTATTTGGATTGAGAGAGAAAGAGTTCTTTGGGAGAATCCGATAAGAGCGAGACTCGAGGAGAGACCGTATAGGCCTGACAGCACCATGCCTGATATAGTCTATAGGATATTAGATTGACGAGGGACTATAGGTATATGGTAACTGAGGACATATAGGTCCAAAGGATTGGATTTCTCTGTATCGTTTGGGGATTACGACGTAATGATATAGTTTATTTGCAGTCGATGAGTCGAGTGAATTATTATAGAGATAATAATTCACTAAGTCAAAAAGAGTTCTGACAAGTATGACTCACGGCCAGCTCGATATTGTGCCTAGAGGGTGACACACATATGGTAGGTATTGCGACGAGTAGAGGTTCGGATATGAGATATCCGTCGGAGCCCCTAACTTATTGGATATCTGTTAAGCCCTTTAATTATTAGATCCTAAGATGAGATCCAATAAGAGCTAATAGAGATTATTGGGTAGAGACCCACTAATCCAAGAGGCATGGGTAATTGGATAGAGATCCAATACCCAATAGACAAGATCCATTAGGGTTTACAGGGGGCCTCTATAAATAGGAGGGAATCAAAGCTCCATAGGCAAGGGGTTCTCTTGATAGCCATCTTCTATTTTTCTCTTCCAAGAGAGGAGCATCGTTATAGTCCCTACCATGTGGATACTACTAGAGAGGAGGACGCTTGACCTTCTTTATCCTCTCCTATAAGTTTGTAGGGATTTAGGGATATACGATCTCCTTAGGTACTTTCTTTTACACATGCAGTTTTCACGAATTTATTTTTGACGCACCGATCTTCACACGATGACAGAGCCTTTCATGAAAATCTCAGGTTTTTTATTTTTTTATTCTTCCACTGCGCATGAGATGTCACCCCCTGGATTTTCCAACAGTTCCTCCATCCGCTATTAGAAGGAACGTGTCCCCACTTGGGCGGGTGAGGGATATCACTCCATCCATTATTAGGAGTGCGATATAGATTATCTCCATCCGTTGTTGGAAGAAATTTATCCCGTGGAGTATGTCTTTTCATCCATTATTGTGAGAGTGCACCATTGAGGGTGATGTACGCCTTCGTTACGTAGTTAGTATGTATATGTTATATGTAGCTGATGTATGACTTTGCTTATTATGTATGAAGTTATCATCGTTTTTCTGATACATGTGTTTTATGATGAATAGATATATTATCATTTCCTATTAATTTATTAATATTTATTTTATGAATATTGAAGATTATTTTTATGATTTTTCTAAGGTTCCTACCAACATGTGTGGTTGTTGAAACGTTTTTATCTTATATTTATTTTCAGAGTAATCTATAACTTTACAATAAATATGAAGCTTGGGTGGAAGAGATTTGTGACCCTACTAAGAATGTGTGATCCTTTTCCTAGTTAATAGAATATTTACTATTATAAAGATAAGAATTTAAATTCAAAGATGAAAAAAAAGGAGAGTGTATTTTGTAAATTATGAATAATAAAATAAATCTTTATTATATAAAATAAATATGAGATGTGATAAATTTAATGGTGTCAGAGCAATAATTTTGAGGACTTATTGGAATATGGGATAGAATATACGATTCTAGGATTAGAACATTAGATGAACCAATTAGTTTTTGATGTAGATTTTGAGAATTACATAGTAATATAACTAAAGCATGATTTTAGGAGATTCTAATTATTTTATTGAGTCAAATATAATTTATTTTTTTTATAAAAAATTGATTAATTAAAGATATTACTCAAAGAGAATCTCGTTAAATGACTTGAAATGAGATTATTGAGTAAAAAGTTAAAATTTTTAGTTTTTCCTTAAATTAAAATAAGTATTGTATTAATTTATAAGGGGACTCCTCTTTCCTCATTGAACCTGACAATGAGAGGATTAAGGAGAGGACATTCCGAGAAGATGATCTCGAGAAAAGGATAGCCGAGGAGAGATAGGATCATTTCTTTTTTAATTAGCTTTTATTTATGTTTTGGAATCTTGATATTGAGATTGTTATAATTTTATGATGCATAATAATATTTTAATTTCAAAATTTCATGATATTAAATAATGATAATTGATTCATGATATTCATGATATTAGAATGATTATTTGATTGATATTGGTCTCTTAAACTAAAGTGAATTTTAATATTAATTTAATTATTAATTTTTTTAGATTAATAGTTATAATTTATTTAATTAGATATATTTGTGTCTTAAGAATTATATGTGAATTTCTATGATTTAATTAGTTTTATATTTAAGATCAAAAATTTAAATTCTTTCATTCATAGATTTGAGTTATTCTTTAATCATTTAAATTATTGAATTCTAATTTGATAAGAGAAGTGGGTCTAACTTGAGTTAGGTTAATCGACTCAACCCATATGGTTATGTAAGTTAAAATATTTAGTTTTTCCTTCAATTAACATATCTAGTTTTACTAATTGAAGATTATACCAAGTTTTAGTTATTCTCTTGGATTTAAAATTTTTGATAATTTTAAGTGTAAAAATTTTACAGGATCTTTTAAAAATATAAATTAAAAAGTTTTTATCTTTATAATTTTTGGTGCCACGTATTATTCTTAAAATTGAGATTAGATTTGGCATATGTTAGGATGGTTTATAGAAGTTATTTTTGACATTAATAAAATTTATACCTTTGTAGCTGAATAAATTTGATCATGCATTGATATTTAAACTTAATTGTATGAGTAATTAATTTGAATAGAGTTTTGATTTAATATCAAATTAATTATTAGATATTATTTGTTTAAGGCAATGACGGGATCTAATGAGAATTAAATATAATGTTATTTTTTTGACACATATAATATATAAAAAAATTTAAAATTATAAACGAATATATGTTGAATAGTTAGATAAATTTTTAATATTTCAATTGCTTTTGTTTGTTAAGTTACACCTCAACTTATTTTTGTCAACAATCAATTAACTTTTAAAACTTAAAAATTTTATTGATTTATTAGATATAGAATTTGATATACTTGTTATGAGTAATCTAAAACCAAATTTATTCAATGAATTTCATTAATTTATCATATATTTTATGTTAAAAAATATATTAAAAAATATATCTTTTAACTTAAAAGTTTTTGAGTGGCATATTTAATCTAAATATTTTTTAAAATTTTCTTTTGACTTAGTATTTGAAGAGCTAACTATATTGATTAATATTATTTTTAATCAAATTTAGGGACCAAATTTCTATTAAGTGGGGGAGAAACTTAATCACCAATAATTTCTCCCTTAACATAAATTTATTACTATAAATAATATATTAATTTTTATTAACTTTTGTATTATAATTAAAGAAATAATTAAATTTGATTTCCTTAATCATATGGATAAGTTAGGAATCTTACTAATCAATTAGATTATTAATTTATTTATTTCCTAATAAGTAACGTAATTTTTAGGAAGTAAATAATATACATTCCATTTTATGTGTGAACCATAATAAATGAATATTATGTTTCTATTTTTGTGTGTAAAAGTAAAATAAAAATAAATTTAAAATAAAAATTAAATATTTACTTATATTTTGGGGAGATATCATCTTCTCCTTTATGAGGGAGCTCCTCTTTACTCATTCCTCATCGAGCCTGAAAATAAGAGGATTGAGGAGAGGACTTTATGAGGAGATGACCTGAGTAGTCGAGGAGTGGTAGGATCATTTTTTTTAATTAACTTTGATTTATGTTTTGGAATCTTGATATTGGGATTGTTATAATTTTTTGATGCATAGTAATATTTTAATTTCGAAATTTTATGATTATTAAATAATGATAATTGATTCATGATATTAGAATAATTATTTGATTGATATTGATCTCTTAAACTTAAGTGAATTTTAATATTGATTTAATTATTAAAATTTTATTTTTAGATTAATAGTTATACTTTATTTAATTAGATATATCTATGTTTTAAGAATTATATATGAATTTCTATTATTCAATTAGTTTTAAATTTAAGATCATGAATTTAGATTCTTTCATTCATATATTTGAGTTATTATTTAATAATTTAAATTATTGAATTCTAATTTGATAAGAGGAGTGAGTCTAACTTAAGTTAAGTTGATCTGTTAGATTAGATTGATTCAGCCCATTTGGTTATGTACGATCTAACTTATGTGGCTAGATATAGTTAGCCCATGTGGTTATGTATAGTCAGCCCATGTGACTAAGCATGACCTAGCTCATGTAATCAAGTAGGAGCTAGCCCATGTGATAAGGTATGACCTAACTCATATAGCTAAGCATGACCCAACTCATGTGGCTAGGTATGATATAGTCCATGTGACCATATACGACTTAGCCCATGTAGCAAGGTACGTTCTAATCATGTGACAAGGCATAGGCCATTTCATACGGCTAGATACGACCCAATCCATATGGTCAAACACGATCCCAAATCATATGTCTAGGTATGACCCAATCCGTGAGCCAAGTATGGCCTAGTTCAATAGTAAGACTCAGCCCAACTTATGAGTGAGGCTTAGCTTAGTCCATGAAGTTAAGTCTGCCCAACTATGCGATTGGCGTTAAACATATCGTCGCTATTTTAACTAGCTCGTTGTACCTCAACCTATTACTTTGGACAAGCATGTGTAGCACATGTGACCCATCCAAGACTCAAGTGGGTTGGTTCAGTTTGGACTAGCACTATATAATATAGTTTGATTTCCTTTTCTTTTATTGGTTTGAGCTCTTTAATTGACTAAATAAGATATGTTTGATTAGTTAAGATCAGTTTAGAGTGATTCTAGATTAACTTGACTAATTCAAACCTACTTGACCTAATCGAAATCAATCAAATCTAAATTAGACCAGTTTAATGTGATTCCAAACCAATTCTATAAAGATTTGAGGTTGGTTTTATTAGGTTATAATTAAATTCAATTTGGTTTAAGTCATTTGAGTTATTCCAATTAAGGTTTTAGTTGATTCAGGACCATTCAGAGATTGATGTTTTAAGCCTTTATGATTTGATGAATTTAAAAGTTTTATTTGAAGGTATCATTTGAAAATGATTATTAGTTTTTTTTTACTTTTTTTAAGTTTATGATATTGACATGATTGGTACCATATAATTGATGTAACTAGGCTAGTGGCCCATATTGAAAGTGCAACCTATGAAAGGAGCTATGGGCCCATCACAGTGCGAAGCCACCAACGGACAGAGTCTAATAGATCATACATAAAGCATGGTCTCTTATAATATTTGATCATACTATTTCTTAGATGCATGTATAAATGAATGAATATAAATGCATGATCATGGATGTTTATGCATCCTTGTCGAGGGCAAGTATGACGATTTCTTTCGGGGATTAGCAAACCGTCAGACGTGATGGTTAGACGATTCCTCCATCCGTTGTTGGGAGGAATGTATCCCCACTTGGGCGGGTAAGGGATACCACTCAATCCGCTGTTGGGAGTGCGATATGGATTATCTTCATCTGTTGTTGGAGAGTGTACTATTGGGTGTGATATACATCTTTGTTATATAGTTATTATATACATATTGCATGTGGCTGATGCATGACTTTGCTTATTACATAAGAAGTTATCATCGTTTTTTTGATACATAAGCTTTACGATGAATAGATGTATTATCATTTCATATTAAATTATTGATATTTGTTTCATGAATATTAAAGATTATTTTTATAATTTTTTTTGAGATCCTACTAGTATGTATGGTTACCGATATGTTTTTATCTTATATTTATTTTCAAAGTAATATATAATTTTATAATAAATCTAAAACTTAGGTGAAATAGATTTATGAAGTTACGAAGAAGATATGATGCTTTTCCTAGTTAATAAAATATTTACTATTGTAAAGATAAGAATTTGAATTCAATGATAAAAAAAGGAATATATTCTGTAAATTATAAATAATAAAATAAATATTTATTATATTTTATAAATCTTGGATGTGACAGATTTAATCAAGATTTTGAGACATTAGCGATCCTCACTCAAAGATTTGATGTCCGAATGCATTATGGTAACAGATATATGTTCGATGGCTAAATTAAGCTGCCCTAACACCGTCTCTCTTTCTTAGTATATACACTAACGCAATACCATCGCAGAAACAATGGCTGCCTCTCACCGGAAGCCGCCTCACGCCCTCCTCGTCGCCTACCCTCTCCAAGGCCACATCATCCCGGCCGTCCACCTCGCCATCAAACTCGCCTCCAGGGGCTTCACCATCACCTTCGTCAATACCGAAGCCGTCCACCACCAGACCTGTTGCGCCGCCCGCAGCTCCGGCACCGATCTCGGCCACGACATCTTTCCCGCCGCCCGCGCCTCCGGCCTCGACATACGTTACGAGCTTGTGAGCGACGGCCTCCCCGTTGCCTTCGACCGTTCTCTTAACCACGACCAGTTCATGTTCGCCGTTCTCCACGTCCTCTCCGCCCACGTCGAGGAGCTCATGCGAAAGCTGTCGCTGCGCGCCGACCCTCCCCTCACCTGCCTCATCGCCGACACCTTCTTCGTGTGGCCTTCCACCTTGGCCAAGAAGTTTGCGCTCCCCTACGTATCCTTCTGGACCGAGCCGGCGCTCATCTTCTCTCTCTACTATCACATGGATCTCCTCATCCGAAATGGCCACTTCGCTTCTCATGGTGATCGACACATCTCAATTCCTCCTCTCCTACTCTTTCTCTTTCTTCCTCACGATTCGTTCATGTGTTTGGTGGTAGATAACAGCAAAGACACGATAACGTACGTGCCAGGGGTGGTGGCGATCGAGCCGGCTGACCTCATGTCGTACCTGCAGGAGACGGACGTGTCGACGGTGGTGCACCAGATCATCTTCAAGGCGTTCGACGAGGCCAAGGCGGCGGACTTCGTGCTGTGCAACACAGTGCAAGAGCTGGAGTCCGACACGATCTCCGCCCTGCAGCGGGAGAAGCCGTTCTATGCTGTGGGGCCGATCTTCCCGGCGGGGTTCACCAGGAGCGCCGTGGCGACGAGTCTGTGGGCGGAATACGACTGCTCCCAGTGGCTGGACTCCAAACCGCCGGGTTCCGTCTTGTACATCTCCTTTGGAAGCTACGCGCACATCGGCAGGCGGGACCTGGAGGAGATAGCCCACGGAGTTCTCGGAAGCACGGCCAGCTTCATATGGGTGCTCCGGTCCGACGTCGTCAGCTCCGACGAGCCCGACCCGCTGCCCGAAGACTTCACGGAGGAGAGCCAAGGGAGGGGGGTGGTGGTGCCATGGTGCTGCCAGGTCGAGCTGCTAAAGCACCGGTCGATCGGCGGTTTCCTCACCCACTGCGGCTGGAACTCGATCTTGGAGAGCATATGGTGCGGGGTTCCGTTGCTCTGCTTCCCCCTCCTTACCGATCAGTTCACGAATCGGAAACTGGTGGTCAATGACTGGAGGATCGGACTCGACCTAGGACGGACGAACAAGGTGAACAGAGAGGAAGTAAGCAAGAGAATCGAGAGCTTGATGGAAGGAGAAGCAGGGAATGAGGCCAGGAAGAACACAAGGGAGGTCAGGAGAGTCCTCGAGATTGCACTCACTCCCGAGGGTTCATCACATAAGAACTTTGATCAGTTCATCGCGGATCTCACGAAGTATGGTGAGCAGATCAATGGAGTGTGAGAAGCGTAGTAAAATGGTGGATTACGTAGCACATATAAATAAATAAATAAACATATATATATATATATATATATATATATATATATATATATATTCATTCTAAGTGAAGTAAGCTACATGGCTGATAGAGTTGCATGTTGTTATTGAATGGCTCATGTAATCTAACTATAAGATCAAATATACCAAGTACTCTCCTTGTACATGATAGGGTTCTACTGTGAGCAAATTGACATGCATTTTTTTTTGTGTTTTCTGAGAACCAAGATCAAAAGATAAAAGAGAAAAAAAAAATGAAACACCAATAATATAAAAAAATAGAGCAATAAATATGTTTATGAATAACTAAAGAACCTGAAGACGTTGCAGCCCCTATAATGCTATCCTGCAATTCCTCTATCATTGCTGTCTTGATTTGATTTGGTATCCCATAAAAGAAATTACACCTCTATTTATTTATAGGATTAAACCTCTTAAAACTCCTTAAGAGTTTAGAATACAAATGGAGGGGCTTTAGTCAGTGCCCCGAATCCTTTATATTACTAGTGTATGGGATCATTTCTCCTTTCTTCGATCAAGTTCACAACAAGTGGTGTCACAGCAGTTACTTCTCAGCACTTTCCAGATTCCAAAAGCGACATGGTGTGGCCATCGACTACTTTGGAGTGGCGTCATGTTGTGATTGATGGGTTGGAGGCTGTGAACATAAGGGAAAGCTAAATGTTATTAACCTGATATTCTATGAGAAAGTTGATCAACTTGAGGAGCCTTCCCAAATTCTATCCTGATGTAGTTATGTGGCCACAACAATCATTCTAATGGAAGGATGTGATGTGCGGAAAACACATCCCCGGAGAGGTGCATAGGACAAAAATCCGAGTCAGGTGACAGCGACGAATGTCAAGAAAATAATTCGATATACTGAAAAAAGGACTATGAGAATGACCGATGTATATTGGGAAAAAAAATGAGAGAAGGCAAGAATACCTCATCGCTGATTTATTTATATTTATATATTTTAAAAAATATGATTCCCATCGATATGTGTTTTATTTTCTCAAAAACATATATTACTTTAAAAGTCGAAGCTAATCGTATCGCTAGATAGTAGCTTTTAGAAGATCTAGCTTGATTAGCTAAGTAATGGACATTGTTATTGCTCTCTTGATATACATGAGTGAATTTACAATCGATGAATCTAGTAATTAAATAAAAAATATTCATATAATAGTTCAAAACATTCCAAAGAGAGTTTACCTCCGTATTCAAAGTCTTAACCACCAGTATCAACTTTGAGATCCCTAGTTTAATAGCATGCTTAATTTTGAGACTTATAGGAACAAGTTTAGCTTTTTAGTAATTTTCCCTCGGGACGTAAGAATAACCAGCAAGCAATAAGCAACATGTGTTTTATTTATGAGTCATATTTATCATCTTTTAATCTCTTATATATATATATATGTATGTATATATATCTTGCATTATGCAAATGCTCACTAGTCCTATCAGCACTAAACATCCAGTGACGTCACCCTGAACATGACACCACTTCTCCAAGAATCAATCAATGCATCTCTCCCTCTCTCTATCGCTCTCCATGAACGAGAGATGAGAGGCATCAGGAAGAAGAGGCTGTGACCTCTAAATTGACTTGAAATGAAGCCTGTCTCTACCGTTATTCTCATCATTAGAGTGCTATTTCTAATATACCAATGCTCCTAATTTTTCTACCACCAGCTTGGTAGCTCCTACGAAGGTTTCTTAAACCCAGCCGACGAAATAATCAAGGGTTGGATGAGGAAGTCATCTGCAGACCACAGAAAAGCTTCAGTTGTGGAGTTTCTCGTAGCATCTCTTGCATGATCTTGAACAAAATAATACCAAGCTCAGGTCACGTTCAGGTGGCAGAGTTTTCACGTCTTGCCAAAACCACAGGACATGTCAATAAAGTTGAGGTCGACCGATCGATGTATGTTGGTGTCTACCAGGAGTAGAACTTTCAAGCACTGAATTGAAATTTCGATGCGCAATAATGTGAGGAGAGGCCACGGCTTCCATTACACAAGTGTGGCAGCGAGATCATGTTGAGGCACTTTGGTGTATTAGTGCTTCATCTGTCTTTGAATTAGAAATGGTTGTCAATTCCAGATAACATAGTTGACCTGACCATGTTCATTAACTTAGAGAGACTCTTTCGGCCCATCTCATCTCCTTAAGGGTAAACTCTTCTGAGATCGAGAGATTGGTACTTAGCAAGACTTGATTCTTAAGTTAATAAAGAGCTCAAGAATTTAGTTTTATGATTTCAGAAGTCTACGCATATGTAGAGAAGCACTTTAAGTGGTAGAATGAGGTATCAGTGGAGAATATTTTATTTTAGATATTATATTGATTGGGCACGAGTAGATATGGTGACTATGCTAATTAGGGTCTAATAATTCGCTAGGCTATATATGTTAGCCCTCTATACCATGTGTCAAGTTCTAATTGACTATCAATTCTGACATATTAACTTGCTTTGTGAATATATATATATATATATATATATATATATATATATATATATATATATATATTAAGGAGGAGAATTTGGAAGATACTTGAATGGAATGAGATGTTGTTGTGCATTCAGAATCGGCCCAGTGAATTAAACTGGACCAGATTAATAAAGAATAGATTATTAAATATAATAATCTAAAAATGAATTTTAAGTTCTACAAAAAATTAATAGAAAAATATTTTGGAATGCATAAAAATGTGGAATCCAAGTCCTGAATTTTAAAATAATATTGTATATATACACCAAAATTTAAAATATATTTTGGAAGACATTATAACATAACCACATATTTATATTTCAAATATCATTTTGAGTTACAAAAATAGTATCGACCTTTTTTTTCTCCAAAATGTTTATCTTATTTTATGGTCATTTTAATGATTTAAAGTATTATTCTATGTTGACACTATAAAATATTTGAAATTCACGTTGCTATGAATTTTGAATTATTTTAAATATTTTATGCTACTATTGAAATATTATTTCTCAAAGTTATCCTTTTAATATTTTACTAGAGATATCTAATAAAAAAGTTGATTCAATTTGATTTAAAATTAATCGATCAGACTTAAACTAAATCAAACCGTGATAAAAAAAAAATGTGAAAGGGGCGAGGAAAAGCCCCCCATTTTTTGAGGGATAAAATTGAAGAGATAAAAAAAAGCTCTCTGTTGAAAAAAAAAAATTCCAATTATTTTTTTATGGAAATTTACTGAATAATATTTCTTATAGTTGTGAGAAATGAATGAAGTTTAGTTTAGATCAGAAGCTTGTAAGGATGTCTGCAACCGAGGAGTCCAACGTCTCCAATGATTTGGGTATCCGAATCATCTCCAACTTGTGGATGTCCTCTTTGGGATGAAAAATGAAAGCAAAGTAAAACTCACAATGTTATCTATCATCTGCAGTAGAGTTTTCATGTAAAGAGGAGCTCATCGCCTCTTTATTGCCAGCAGTTTGATCATGTTGTCTGCCACAAGAATAAAGCATTCACATGCCGGCAACCACAGCTGCGTACTTCCCACTCCCCTCCATTGCTCTCACCTCTCCACATTATTATTATTATTGATTGTAGTAAAAACTTCCTCTTCCACTATTATTTTCTTACCGTCTAATAATAGGTTAAGGTATAGTCATAATACCCTAAGTAGTCCATTTGAACACCAAGTCTAAAATATCTTCAATAATTATTTATTATTAAAAATATTACTAGTCTTTTTATCACAATCCGATCCTATCCGATGGGATGACTGACATAAAATGCTAACAATATATTTTTATTATAGTGATAAAAGAAAGTGAACTAATCTTTCATCTTCTTCATATATTTGTTTGACTCTTGCCATTCATATATTTTATTTTTAAAATAATATTAAATCTATGACTGGATCGATTAATTTATTAGTTCGGCCGATGAGTTAACGATCCGAGATTTGACTAATAAAAATGAGTCGAATTGATGTCGAATCTGATTTCGATAAACATAAGTTAAATTGGAGGAGCAACAGTGATGTGTAAGGCGAAGCATCTCCCATGTCGGCAGCACGTGATGCCCCAGTAGCTTATCTTTGTGTCATTTGATTCTTTCGAGCCCTAATGTGCATCTTCCTGCTCCCGAGCAGATCAGTAGAGAGGGAGAGGGAGCGAGAGAGAGAGGCGAGTGTTATGTGCACGCGTGGGTGGGAAGACCGAGGAGGTACTGACCCACCTGTGGCAGTGGATCCACGTGCGATGTGAGAGATGGTGGGGAACTCTGTCCTCCGGCCTCCGGCAACTCTGTGAGAGAGAGAGAGAGAGAGAGAGAGAGAGAGAGAGAGAGAGAGAGAGAGAGAGGCCATTATGTATCAGAGTCGTCAGCCCCCACCCACACGTGCTCCTCTGCTGGTCTCCACCATTTCTGAGCTCATCAAAAATTTGGAGGCCCCATCGCCCCTTTACTCGTACGTCAACGAATCCGAGATCGCGACGCCATGGCAGCACTGTGGCGATCCGATCCGCTGCTCGTTGCATAACGTTGCAGCGTTTGGCACATCGGTAGATGTTGATGCGATCCGTCTTCAACTTCATTGAATGAGATGAGAAGGAAAAGAGAAGCTGAATCCCAGACTCCCCAACCGCTGCAGGAAACTTCAGGAGAGACCCTTCTGTGCATGGTGCAGGATCCAACTTTTCCACCCTTTGCGACATCAGTACCTGTGATTCGTTTCCACCCTCATTAAATGAGGACTTCAGCTACAAACCCATTGAAGATGTGCACGAAGACCTGCGATCGAATCCCTCCAACATTTTACCAAGGGGAAGGAAGCTTTACGGTGGAGACAGGTCGAGATCTTGATCTGTCAAACCTCTAGATGATGATCTAACACCAAAAATAGTCGGGTAGATTGAGCAGAGATAGAAGACCAGATCTGGAATCCTTGGCACAAGTCAAGAAGACAAAAAGGTTATTGGTCAAACATGGAAGCTAATCTTTTCTCCTTATGCTCCTAAAGAAAATGGATAGGATCATGAGTTGCAGACATCATGTTTTATGTGATCAGATCTTGTGCTTGGCATTCTTGGCTTCACGGCAGTATCAAAAAGTTCTTTTTATAAGGACAAAGAAACTAGTAATCTTACCATTTGGAGAGATGAAGTATTGGTTGAGGGTGAAGAACACAAGCACCGAAGAACATGAAATATGTCCCAAATCACAAACTCTCACTTGCTGAAGAAATGGAAGAGAAAAATCCACCAAACACATCCAAACCAGTGCTCAAACAGTTGTTTAGGGGAAAAGAGAAGGGACAGCAAGCTCAAAAAGAAACAAGGATGATGAGCGAAATACTAATACTAAGCAAGATATGCATGGCAAGTCACAAGATAAGACGAAGATACTAACAATGTCTCATGATGTATAGAGATATATATGTCCAATATGTTTATATGAGGACCTGCATGTCATGTGAGCAAAGCTGGTGCACAGATCAAGCAATACATAGACTATCGATTTTCTCTGCGCTCTCTCCAGCACATCAGCATCATGATGCATCGCCGAAGTATGTAGAACCTGGCCTTCTGCTCTCTGGCCTGCAGCCGACACCGCCGGCCGAAGGATCGGTAAGGCAAGCTCTCCTCCTCCTTGGCCATTGCAGCGTCTCCTGCTTCCGCCAGCTTCTCCTCCTCCTCGGTCTATCTGTAACTTGAGTTCAGAAGAGAAGAAGGAGACGAGCAAGAAGACGACTCTTTCTTGTAGCTCCTACTGTTTGCTACTCTTTTTGGATTTTAGATGTCATACCTTAAATTATGACTCGGGAGCTTCTTTATCATGCTGATGCTGATGCTGCTGCTGCTGGTGCTGGTGGGAGTCCTCTGCATGATTACGCGCTTTCTCTCTCTCTCTCTCTGCCGTACTTTTCAGAGCTTGTAAGGGGGGGAGTAAATGGGAAGGTGGTACTCCTTTCATCACAGCTTGACTTAATCCAGAATATGGAAGCCCAAATAATGAGCTCGGCCCGGCTCTCGTTCAAGGCCTGCTTCTTCTGTTGTCCCTTGAGCTTGGACTACAACCTCGGTGTCCCAGTCCGACCAAAAAAGCAAACGAAACCTAATCCACCACCAGCGAGCTCTTGTGCAGACTCGATCTACCACTCCAGCTGTGGACGAAGGTAACAGGGATGCAGATCCGTGACATAAGTCAAGTTCCCCACCGAAGCGTACGTGTTGGCGAAAGGAGTGATCAAAAGTGGCAGCTGCAAGGGCGAAAGCTTGAAGCAGTACTCCACAGCAAAACCAGGACGTGAATGGCGCGGAGGATCACGGTGAGACGACGACCACCACACGTAAACTTGGAGAGGCTACTGCGGCAGTACGATAACATATCTCGTGACTCTCGCAATCATCCATCGCTTCAAAGGTAGGAAATGCCCAAAGCTGGTGCCTCCTCTTCCCTGCTCCCACTTGCAAATCAACACCAGTACAACGATAATTGCAGGCAAGAAAGCAATTTGGCACCACTACAAGTGAAGCACTGTCTGTGGTCCAGGCCAAAGACCCAGACCCAGCAGCTCTGCGTGACCCAATCTCAAAGCACAAGAATTCGCTACAGCAGCTAGCAGATGGTGGTGCTTTGGGTTGTGGGTTCCAGAGTTGTGCCTCAAAGCATCGTTTCCTGTGACCAGGCTTATCATCAGCCCTTCATCAACCCAAAAGCATAGACACGAGTTGCGCTTACAGGGACGAGTCACTGGCTGTACGATCCTGGATCTTTCTGTAACAACATGCAACGGCCATTCATGGCTGCTTGTGATCCTGTGGACATGTCCAAAGCTCCCTATTAATGCTTGTGTTGCACGTCACGGCTGACACAACAAATAGTGCAACTAGCAAATGTAGATGGTCTTTCTTTCACCACCTGGAGCGAGCATGAGTACAATGTGAATTGAGCAAACCCTAACCTAAGGTCACGATTCAAAAGGAGAGGGAGGGAAAAGAGAGAACAGGCGGCTCTCTTATCAACCCCTGATTACCTCCATGACATGCCATGCGCCTCCTCCTCCTCCTCGTCCTCCACCAGCTTCATCTTACCCTTACTACAATGCAGATTAATAGCCCTAAGATGAAACCAGTGCCACATTGCACTACTAATTGAAAGATTCCCTAAAGTTCATCTTCCTCCTCACTCTACAAAGAGACAGGAATTAAAGAAATGAGGAAACCAGTGCCACATTTCGCTACTAATTGAAAGATTCCCTAAGGTTCATCTTCCTCCTCACTCTATAAAGACACAGTAATTAAAGAAGATATGAGCTTTGTCCCCATTGCAGAAGTTTCCTTAGAGTCTATTCGAGAGATTCTTCATGTTGGATTAGTTCATCTCTCTGGCTTTTGCTTAACTCAAACCTTTGGAAGGAGAAAAATGAGAGTTTGCATGAGATATATGAATGGATCAAACTGTTGAAAAATTTGATAGGAATAAGGGATAGAATTTTCAAACAAGTAAGATAAGATTAATTTTTTATTTTTCTCTAAAAGACTCTTTATAATTTCACAAACTCTATGTGTTTCATGAACCAACATATGAGGTTTATATGGTCCCCAAAAATACATCACATTAATTGTATTCAGAATGAATCATTCTCTTTCAAGAAACCTCTTCAAGAACCAATATTCATTATGACTTGTCCTTCCATAGACATTTAATCTATTTTTTCTTCTTGATGGAATGAATCTCCCTCTTGATACAATGACCTTTCCCTTGTTGAAATTAATCTCTTTATGATATTTGAACAAGTTTATTTTCAACATTCTTCTCCCTTAAACTTGTTCCATCTGACATGCCAAGTTTCCTTCGAAATTGATGAAATATTTTAAATTTGAGAGGTTTTGTAAGTATATCAGCCACTTATGCAATTATCTTGACATGATGTAGCTCCACTTCTTTATTTTTGATATGATCTCTTATAAAATAAAATCTTGTGTCAATATGCTTCGATCTTTCATGATAGACTGGATTCTTGGCTAAAGCAATAGCTGATTTGTTGTCAACATAAATCTTGGTTGACTTCTCCTATGGGATATGAAGTTCTTAGAGTAATCTTCTTAGCCAGATTGCATGACAAACACAAGAAGATGCTGCTATATATTCTGCTTCACAACTTGATAGAGCAACGATCTATTGATTTTTTGAAGATCAAGTAAATATTATTTTACCAAAATAAAAGACAAATCTAGTTATACTTTTTCGATCATCATAGCTTCTGGCCCAATTATTGTCACTATATCCAATAAGCTTCAATCTTTTAGATAATGAATAGAACATCCCATACTTAATAGTTCTTTTAACATATCGCAAAATTCTTTTAGTGACATTTAAATGAGATGTCATAGGAGTTTCCATATATCTACTTATTAAACCAACTCTAAATAATATATCAAGTCAAGTGCATGTCAAATGCCTTAAGTATCCAACTAAACTTTTATAATAAGGTGGATTAATGTATTTACCTTTACCTTTCTTAGTCAATTTGGTGTCATATTCAATAGGTGTATCTGTAGGGTGGTAATCTTTCATAGAAAATTTCTTTAGAACTTCCTTTGCATAATTTTCTTGTGAGATAAAAATTTCTCCATTGTCTTGTATAACTTTGATACCAAGAAAATAAGTCATTAGGTCCAAGTCGGTAATATTAAATTCCTTCTTCATAGAGTGTTTAAAATCTTCAATCATGGAGATACTATTGCTTATAAATATTAAATCATCTATATACAGACATACAAATAAAATATCTCCATCAGAGTTAGATTTCGTAAAGAGAGCATGCTCATGTGGGCATTTAGAAAAATTATTTTGAATAAAATAAATATCTATCCAAGAATTCCATGCTCGTGGGGCCTATTCAAGCCCACAAAGAGCTCTCTTTAACTTGTATACTTTGTCTTCTTGTTCATGAATAATAAATCCAAGGGATTGTTGAATATATACCGCTTCTTCAAGAACTCTATTAAGAAATGTTGATTTAACATCCATTTGAAAAAATTTTATTTCATTTGAACTGTTAGGGAGATAAGCAATCTTATTGTCTCCAGTCGAGCAACTGGTACAAATACTTCTTCATAGTCGATCCCATATTATTGTTTGTATCCCTTTGTAACCAATTGTGCTTTGTATTTCTCTACCTCCCATTGTGTATTTCTTTTTATTTTGAAGATCCACTTAACACCGATAGCTTGGTGGTATTCTGGAAGTATAGTAAGCTTCCATGTATCATTTTTGTTAATTGTACGAATTTCTTCATTCATTGCTTGTTATCATTTTTTTATAAGCTTTTTCGAAGGTTAATGGATCATATCCTGCAAAAAGATAAAATAAAGAAAATTCATCATTGTTAGTATCAATCCATCGAGTCACATCATAGAGTTTCTGAATTGGTCTTGTCCTTATTATAATCGAACTTCTTAACTCATATGACCTAGCTGATATAGGTGATGATTCCAACAAAGTCTCTTCAATGTTTGCTTGTATTATATCATCTTCTTCTGAAGCTATGACTTTCTTATGCTACTTATTTTTCTAGTTCCAAATATGTTGTTCATCAAACTCAACATCTCTTGATATCATAACTTTATTTGTGATAGGATTGTAGAGTTTCTAATCACTAGAATTTTTAGCATAACCTAACAAAATGTATTTTTGACCTTTATCCTCTAATTTTGTTCTCTTTTCTTTTGGTATCTTAGCAAATGTAATACTTCCAAAAATTCTCAAATGATCGACTTTTGGTTTCTATAAGCTCCATATTTCTTCTGGTGTAACATTTCCAATTCGCTTTGTTGGGAACTTGTTAAGCGAATAAACTACAGAAGCAACAGTATCTCCCCAAAATTTTTTAGGAATTCTTCTTTCCTTTAGCATGCATCGGACCATATTAAGTATAGTCCTATTTTTTTTTTCAGAAACACCATTTTGTTGAGGTGTGTATGGCATAGTGAATTGATAAAAAATCTCATTGTTTCTACAAAAGCTTTCAAATTTATTTGATATATATTCACCACCTCTATCTATTCTTAAACATTTAATCATACAACCACTTTGTCTTTCAACCAACTCCTTAAATTTTTTAAATTTACTTAAAACTTCTTTCTTTTCTTTTAATATATAAACCTAAGTTTTGCCACTATAATAATTAGTGAAGGTAAGAAAATACCTGCTTCCTCCAAGTGATACTGGACTAATAAGGTCACAAACATTTGAGTGTACCAGATCAAGCTGATGCCATGCTCTTTTTGTTCTTCTGACTTTGAAAGGCTTTCTTTCTTGCTTACCAATAACACATACTTCACATAATTTTGATGGGCAATCAACTCTTGGCATTCCTATCACCATATTATACTTCTCTAGAAGTTTCAAAGCCTCAAAATTTAAATGAGTATATCTAAGTTGCCATAGTGTAGAAATATCCTCAATATCAGTCTTAAAATAATTTGATCGATAAAAAATACATAAATGCAAAGGAAATATTTTGTTTTTTACCATTTTCATATGTGATATCAATGTTCTATTCTTGTCATAAATTGAAAGAGCCATATCTTTCATCTCAATATTATAACCTTTTTCAAGTAATTATCCTAAACTCAAAATATTATTTTTCATATCAAGAACATAATAAACATCTGAAATGTATAACTCTTTGCCATTATTAAGTTCAAGAAAAATTTTACCTTTGCCTGTTACTGGTCTCTAAGACATATACTAAATGTAATATTTCCAGAATAACTTGTATCTATTTTTGAAAATAAATGTTTAATACTATACATGTGATTTGAAGCTCCAATATCTAAATACCATGTCATAGATTGATCTTCTTTCAATTTATCATATGCCATCAACAAAACTTGATTTTCGTTCTTTTCTTTCTCAATAAAATTTGCCTTATCACCTTGATTGTTAGGATTATAATAACATTCAAAGAAGTAATGCCCGTATCTTTTATAAATATAGCATTGTATTTCAAACCTTTTAAAATTTCTACCATGTCCACGGCCTCATCCACGTCCTCGACCATAACCTCAGCCTTTTTGGCTAGAATGTTCTCCACCACCTTCATTGTTTGGTGATTCCTGATTGGTCTGATTTCTGCCCCCTCTTCCTCTTTGTCTACGATCTCTTCCTCTTTGAAAAATTGATTCATCTCTGTTTTCAAGAGTAAGCTTAGTTTATAGTGCTTACTCCAAAGTTTTGTCTTCTCTTCTTTTTGTAATCCTTTGTTCATCAACTTGAAGAGAACTCATAAGTTGTTCTAAAGATATTTTTTTTCTAAATATTTAGTTTCTTCAATCACAACAGTAATAAAATCAAATTTTGGATATAAAGATCTTAGTATTTTTTCTATTACTCTTTGATCACTTATATGTTCACCATTTTGTCTCATTTGATGAACAATAGAAATGACCTTTGAGAAGTAATCAGAAATTGTTTCAAAAGTATCTTGTTGTAAATTTTCAAAATCGACTCGTAAAACTTGTAGACGAAGTTTTTTTACCTTATCAACACTACTAAATACTTTTTGAAGCATTTCTCAAGCCTCATTTGAAGTATTTGCCGGAGTGATAATCTCGAACATTGTATCATCAAGTCCTTGGTAGATCATGAACAAAGCATTTTTCTCCTTCTTCCTTCTATCTTTGAGTTGTTTTTTTGCTTCTGCATTCATTGCTCCTTTTTATGCTAGACTTGGCTCAACAAATCCTTCTTCTATAAACTCTCATACATCTTGGGAGCCTAGAAGAATCTTTATTTGGATGCACCATATATCATAATTTTTCTTTGTCAATCTAGGGATCTGAATTTGGATGATACTTGGGGAAGAGGCCATCGCTTAACCTATTCTCTGATACCAAATATTGAAAAACTTAATAGGAATAAGGGATAGAGTTTTCAAACAAAGGAAAAGTAGGACAAGATTGACTTTCTATTTTTCTCTCAAAAGACTCTTTACAATTTCACAAACTCTGTATTTCATGAATCAACATATGAGATTTATATAGTCCTTAAAAATACATCACATTAATTGTATTAAAAATGAATCATTCTTTTTTAAGAAATCTCTTCAAAAACTAATATTCATTTTAACTTATCCTTCCATAGACATTTAATCTATTTTTTCTTCTTAATGAAATGAATCTTTCTTTGATATAATAATCTTTCTCTTATTGAAATTAATCTCTTTATGCTATTTGAACAAGTTTATTTTTAACACATCATCACATCATGTATTCGCTATATATGAATGAGCTAACCAAGAGGCATCCATGTATAGCATCTATCACGTTCAGGTTACAAAATATGAAGCATCATGCTACGGAGCACAGCAGAGGACAACTCGATCAAGATCAATCTGATTACAACGTATGCAGCAGAAGCTCAACAAGCCTTTTGAATCCACAGTCACTGTTGATATCTTCTTCCTACGGCTCACTTAGCTTCCTTGCTCTCCTGCACAGTGACCATCGCATCCTATTAAATCCTTGGATCCCATGCTGCACCACCCTTTCGACATCTCAACTTTTAGTGCCTTTAGTTTGGGACTTCAGCGAACCACAATCCCATTATGTTTTCTGGTACACTGTCAACCAAACCTGCGCAGACTTTTGCAGCAAATTCTCCAACCAAACATGATGATGATGATGATAAAAGTGGTGTTGAATGTTCATCGTGTGGGTCCCTCTTCAGGTTCGTCTAAGGATAATAATTATATATTTCACATAAAATCTAAATTTTTTTGCCCAAAACTATTTTTTATGCAGGTACAATAAAAAAATAATTAGGAACAAATTGTTATAATAAGTTTGCGCAAGCCATTTTATTTTATTAAAATCTCAACTTAAGCATGGAGTATGAGTATTTTCAGATCTTCTCATTTGATCCGTAATAGACGTTTGAGCTAGGTCACGCTATGTAATTTCAAGAGTTCATAAAAATAATTACTGTAATTATTGATGTGAGAAAATTGATATTTGAAATATACATCTTAAGTTACTAAACTAAAGTGAGAAAACTTAGTCTTGAAAAGTGATATTTTTGGATATCAAGAAAAGAACAATTAAATAAAGGGCAAATTCTCGAAGAAACCCTTAAGTTTAAAAATTTTTGGGAGAGGGTTTTAAGTTTGAAAAATTCTCAAATAACTCTTTTTTTTTCAAAATGACCATCTTACTTCTGTCGATCACTGCCCCCTCCCTTGGTTGTCTATCATCTTCTAGAAAAAATTTTGAAGGGTAGTTTGGATTTTTTAAAATTAGAGATATTATTTGAAAAAAAATAGGGGTTTCATTCAGAAAATACCTAAAATATGATTATTTTCTAGGAAATTATTGTGCGTCTTATATTCCAAACACTCACTCATGTGAGATCACATCACCGGTGCAATGTTGCAGGGTTGATTGGGACCAGCTAAGTAGGCATTATTCTTCCTGTGCACAGTCATGCATGCAGGTAAAATATAAATATAAATTTATATATCCCTTCAAATTATTGATTTTTATAATTTTCTTCTGGTCGTAGTGAGGTTTAAATTTCAACGGAGTTTAATATATTTTCAAAATAATTGTATATGTCCCTCCATGATTAGTAATTTTCATATTTACCTTTCTAAATTTATATTTAGGAATAAAAATCAAAATAATTTATAAAGTTGACAGATAAAAAATCAGTTATCAAAAATTTTTATTTTTTATAATTATTATTAACTATGATTAGTAGCGATTAACTCAAATTTATTGGACGGATGTTAATGGATGACATATATATATTTTAAATATTTGAATTAATATATAGATATAATTATGTTAAATTAAAATTTGGACAGCCGAATATGCTGCAGTGGAAGGTTGAAAGGAGTGGATCAAAATAGGAGTAAGAGATAGCGCTGGCCTGGAAAGATGACGTGGACATGGACATGGACATGGGCGGGTTCCGTTGAGAGGAAATGTTGGCGATACCATTGTTCGCGGGACCTGAAACCACAGTTTAGCATCTCCCCGTCACATCTTTCTTTGATCAACTTCATTTCGGGCCTCTTTCTTTCGTACACTCCCCCGCTACCTGACCTTTAATTCGATGACAAAATCGGGTCCCACATTTTCCACCATTTGTGACGCAGGTAGAACAAACAGGCGATGCAGTGATGGGTGGAAAAGTTCTCTCTCATTTTTATTATCCTTCGCTCCTGTGACGATAAAACCCACTCCCCAGAGGTAAAGCTAAACCACATAGGCATCTCTCTCTCTCTCTCTCTCTCTCTCTCTCTCTCTCTCTCTCTCTCTCTCTCTCTCTCTCTCTCTCTGTGTTTCGGCTTCCTCCGTCTGCTCTTGGATCGGGTTTCAGGTTATGTGAGTCCAAATTCGATCATGTTGTAATCTTCTTCCTGCTTTGGCCTGCAACATATGGTTTCCTTTTATATGCGAAGCTCTCTTTTTTGACAAACTTCTGACTGAGCAAAACGGAAGATGGATATGATTCAACAGAACCAAATTTCTAGTCTTCTTCTCCGTTCTCGTCGTCTATGGCGACGTTTCGGGTAGCATGACTGTTGGAGTTCATGTGGATGGATATCGAGGTTTTTAGATGTGGTGCTCCATCGCTGTTGCAGATCCTGCTTACTTCTTTATTCTGTTCTTTTCTCGGGTTCATTTTGATCAAAATCTAGATGCCGTTCGCACATTGCTGTCCTCTCCACACACTCACAAAACCTTCTCTCTCTCTCTCTCTCTCTCTCTCTCTCTCTCTCTCTCCCCCGCCCTACAAGCCTTCTTTGTTGGGTCTGCCACCCTGCTCATTGTCTCTTTCATCCGTCCTTGCTTCAAAGGATCTTTGGTGGTTTATTACAGTCGATGTTTGCAGGTGTAGCATCATCAAGATTCACATGAGTCGAGCGGCCGCGTTACGATTCCAAGTGAGAATCTTGATGATGCTGCATCGGCAATAAGCGACTAATGGCAAGCAAAATGCCGAGGCCGGATGCTGCGATCCACTCGTTGGAGTACGGTAACATGACAGGTCATGAATTATTTTGCTTGTTCTTTACTGCCAGTTTTGGTCTTAATGTCTTGTTCTAAGATCTTCATTATGTTTTCCGACAATGATGGGTTAGTTTTCAAAAACAGATTGCCTGAGATTGATCTTGAGCTCATGTTCAGGTTTTGTTTTGCTTTACTTTTACATGCAAGTATTGCTACAAATTATTCCTTATAAGAGCATATGTATATATACACCAACTAGAACATACAGCAGAATATGTGAATTTTTCTGGTAACACAATGTTAATTTGCAGCCTTACAGTCTGGAAGAGATGGCAGGACATATTGCAGTAAGCATATGATAAAAAACCTTTTTGTGGTATGGCTTTTCTTTTGATATCCAACAACATATTCTCTAACACCTCACCACATAATTTACAAACAAACTTTATGTGGAAATAAATTGTCTTCAGATCAATCAAGAAATTTGGATTAGCATTGGATAGGTTTGCAGCAATTTCACTAACATGAAGATTTTAGTTGTTATTTGGTATGTTTGGTGTGGTTGTGAGAACTTACGAGTATAAAGCTTTTGAGTATCTTTGTAAGACCAAATTCTGCTGACTTCATGGAATAAGACTTACTGTTAAGGTTTTCGTTCTAAGAAATCTAAGAGTTTGTCTGATCTTGTTTTACGCTGCTTTTCAAATATTTGATAGCTTTCATTCTCCTTGTGATATCTCCAGAAGTTCCACATCATAGTATTAAGATGTTTTTGGAGTCATTACTGAACAATGTTTCTTGAGGTATGACATCCCACTGCTCTTAAATATGAGTCAAAAACATACATAGTGATATCCTTTTTTTGAGCAAAATCTATGTTATCCATCAAATTTCTTGACCTGCCATTCATAAGATGTGTTGATCACATCGTTAAATTCAGAAAAGTTACAAGCATGTTAAACTCCTTTAATAATAAGCTTGATCTAAATATAGAACTTGTCGTATCTTTTCTCTCTAAAACAAGCGATGCAAGCATAGAATTTTTTGTCAGCAAACCGCCATTGGAGATGTCTGAATTGTAGTGAGTACAACTTTAAAGGCACAGACTGATGTTTAAAACCTTTCTCATGCAGGTGGACCTGCTTTTGGATACATCTTGCAAGTGGTTAGCTTCAGTGAGGACAGTTCACAGGGACATCATTTACTGAAATGTCTGCAAATTGACCCCTTTCCTGATCACTTATCAGAAATGTACCAGGTCTCACATGCTAATTATTTGATCAGCATCTATACGACACCCATCCCGTAAGCTATTCAGTCCATCCTCTCCACAGAAACCTACTCTAATGCCTTCCTTCAGACACCCTTTCTCTCAAATTCACATGACATCTGCAGCATCATGCTGCATGCAGGTACACCTGCGCTA
Organism: Musa beccarii; assembly: GCA_024322285.1. NCBI lineage: Eukaryota > Viridiplantae > Streptophyta > Magnoliopsida > Zingiberales > Musaceae > Musa > Musa beccarii. The sequence goes on along the minus strand of CM044396.1, from coordinate 11,299,651 downwards.
CACAGGTGCAAGCACCTTTGAAACAGTAGGCGTTCTTGCAATAAGAACAATGGCTTGGCATAGCTTTCCTCATCTTTCCATAAATGATGTGTTGCCATAGCTTGCTAGAATATTCTTTTTATGCTCCAGTTTGTGCTGTATGTTTAAGGAACTTTGTCATATCAAACTGGCAGAGAAAAAGATATCGATATAGTTGTCTGAATTAATGTGCATAAATAAATATGATTCCAAGTACATAATCTGTTGATTATGTGCTGAAATTTTCTGGATTATCTACTTGGAACATAATCTGTTGATGAACATGAATGTGAGGATCATAGTTCAATGTACTGAACCTGATGTAAGTGTTGGACATGGAATTCTATTCCAAACTAGCATGCTTGAATATGATGGTGGTCACTTCAATAGTAAAGAAGGGATTGTCTAAAAAGAAGATAATGATACAAAATAATAGGAGATAACAAAAACATTTTATATTTTTTTATATTAAGTGAAGAAAGGCAGCACATCGTAGGTTTTATCTATTGAACTCGTTGAATGTATAAGATAAATGCCGAAATTTTCTATAATGAGATATGAAGTCATTTTATGCTTCATGTATACTTCCTAAGCATATGTGGCAATCACCATCTCCTGATTCACATTATGTGGTCATTCTTCTTCAAACATTTTTGCTTATAGATTGGCAAATCGAAGATAAAATTACCTAAATATGAGTTGTTTTGTAATCCATATTACCCCATCCAAAAAAAAAAAAACATTCTTCACTAAATGAAAAACAAATTTAAGGATTTGTTATATGTTTATGATTGTCCATGGTAGCAATGCATGTAAAACTATCATCAATTTTTGGTATTTTAATATTTTTGATATATCTCCATCGTTGTAATCCACATATCTTTTTTCTTTTTTTTCTTTTTCCTCTTTTCAAGCATCATTCCTCATTTGAAGTAGATCACAAGATTTGTCATATCGAACTTGAATTTGAAATGTAAAAACTTAAGAAAAACTAGGATAAAACTTTGACGACTACTAGTAGACTTTTGTATCAAATTGTGCCAACAATAAAAAAAAGCTCTTAGCATATATCTCTCCATAATCTAAATATCTGCATACAAAATTACAATTACTAGGATGAATTTTTGAAAAAAAAGGCCTCTTTTTTTTATTTTTCTAAATCATTCTATCTTTTGTCTTTTCTTCCACATAGTGTCTCTTTTTCTAAATGACCAAAATACCCCCTAAAAATGACATAAGTTTCCCACCTCAGGTGGTATGGCTACTCTAGTTTGGTCGAAAGGTTTGTAGACTAGTTTTCTAAAATTAGTATAATTATCCTATTATTTATTTTTATAAAAAGTAAGCGACAAGACGAAATTTGAGCTGATGGTCTTACGATAAACTGTCAAAGTTTTTACTAGCTAGGCTTATTAGTATCTTCATTATTATTTATATTTACCAAAATATACTTTGTAGAAGACAAAAAAAATGGATACTATTTAAAAAAAAAAAGTCAGCTATAAGATTTTAGAGAAATAGTATAACATCCCTAATCTTAAGTTTTTTTTTTTTGCCCAAAATATGCCTAAATAACCTTCTTATAAAAGATGCTCTCCTTGAAGAATATGAACTAAATTTAGACATCATTTATTAAAGTTCTTGATGGATTACAAGGTTTCTAAAAATTGTATACTTCCAATCTTATCTCAAATTGTTGAGCCCAGAACATACTTATAGATCTCTTCCTCATCAGGAAGATCCATCCTTTAGAATTCAAGCAAATTTAGATGCAATTTAATGGGAGTTATGATCAGTTTGAAGGCTAAAAACAATGTAGCTGTTTATTAATATACCGTATCTCAAGATTGGAGCAATTACATTATTTTCAAGAAAGTTGTTCAGAAAGTGTCTTTGTGAGTGGATCAAAAATACCTAAGAATAAGATAATTACATTATTTTTAATAAAATCTTATAATTGATCGAAACTTCAGTAAAAAGTATCCAGTTTTGCCAATCTTCTACAGAAAGTGTCTCAGGTTCTTTGTATTGTAGATAAAAAAAGACAAATTCAAGAATAAGATAGTTATACTATTCTAATAAGCTTTTATAATTAATCAAAACTTGACCGAGTAATATCCAATTATGTGCATCTTATGGAAAGAGCATGCTTTGTGATAAGAAGATTCTTTAGGTAGATCTTGGAAGAAACTTGGATAATATGAGAACCGTATAGTTTCATAGAAACCTTATACTTGTCCTTAAAGTTGGTGGCCTATTGGTATCAAGCTGAACTGGTTTGCAACCTCTAAACCACAGCTTAAGGTGGAAATCGAGTGCTCCTATTTTATATGGATATTTTGACCATTTAGGAAAAGATGAAGATGCCTAGGATATGACAGAAAATACTATAATTATTATACTGCTCTTCTTGGTTGAATTCTTTTTTTTTTTTTTTTGTACGTCTCAACGCTCCTCGCATGCTATGCGCGACGTGACGAGCTGCATTGCTGTCATGCATGTCTCTCGAGGTGGCTGATTGAAACGCCATGGTTGCTATGCGGGTAACTTGCATGCGGCAGCCACATGGCAGTCTCCTATTGGTCCAAAAACCCTACGTAAATCCTTATTCTCTGTTATTTCACATGGTTCACTACAAAATTTCTTTTTCCGACTATTTCCATTCATTCTTCTAATTTTTAGCCAATTTTCCATTTATGTGCGCGTGTAGGAGGATTAAACCCCGATTATATTTTGGATGATTTTTTAATGAGCATAAGCACGAGGGCTGACAGAATATGCTTCGGAGGATTTTATTAATATTTTATAATTTTATTTTTTAGTTTTAATCAGAGGATTAATCTATATTACTGTTTTAACAATCTAAGTGTATTCCTTCTCCGATTAAGATGAAGTCGGATGCTAAGTCGATGATAAAAAAAAATTACTTAATTCATTTATATTTGATCTATGACTAAGTGTTAAGTGTTTGTTTGCTTGTTAAAACAACTTAAATTAAAATCAGATCAGTATTTCAAAATAAATATTTATAATTATTGTTTTTAATATTATTACTGTTAATTGTTCATGATTGATTCATCTGTAAGTTTACAATCTGATTAGAATTTTGAAATCTGTATTTTTTTTTTTTTGGGATCTAAACCACTGTGATCAGATTTAAAAAATAAAAATATTTTCTCTCTATATACGTCTGTGTGTGTGTGTATATATATATATATATATATATATATATATATATATATATAAATATATATATATATATAATATAATATATATATATTATATATCTATATTCTTATATATATGTGTATATATATATATATATATATATATATATATGTATATATATATGTATATATATATATATATATATATATATATATATATATATATATATATATATATATATATATATATATATATATGTATATATATATATATATATACAATTTCAATCACAACTTACATACATACATACATACATACATACATACATATATATATATATATATATATATATGTAAATTCAGCAAACAAAGAATTTACATGAAATTCATCAATCACAACTTAAAGGGTCGTTGTGTTATTTGGCGATTTTTATTTCTACTGCAAAATTAAAAAGCCTTATATTCTATCTGTTTAAGAAAAATAAACTATTTAAAATGCTCTGTAAGTTATGATTTATTTCATCTTAAAAAAAATAAATTCTTATTTAGAACAAAAAATCTTTCTATTTTTGTTATTTTTTGTTGACTAATAGATATTTATAAAAAAAATTAGCAATATGTTTTGTTTATTCAAATAAAAAATAAAAAAATATAGATCTGCTTCTTTTGACGCTTAAAATAAACAATTTTTCTTCATTTTTCTGCATCCGGATTTGATTAAAAGAAATTATTCTTTTATTTTACCCAGATTCGAAAACTGTTTCTTCTTTTATTTTGTCTAGAGATTCTGATTTGAACTCTGAACCTACTGAAATCCAATAATACATCTTGATTTGAATTATCATTATTACATCTTGATCGATATTACTTATTTAGAATTGATCAATTTTCATTCAATTATATTTGTGTTCATATTGTGTTAGACTGTCACCATATATTGTTTGCCACGTATGTTTGCTGTGAAGGAACTACATAATAAATATTTTAAAATATGAAAAAAATTCCTCTTAATTTATATTTTTATTTACTTAAATAAAGAATGATAATCCTAGGAATTTTTAGGTTTTATTTTACAGCTCCTTAACACCTGTTTCTTTCCCTTAATTTTAATCTTGAATCGTAAAATGACTCTTAAACATGAAAAGTATAATACGAGAGACTTTGCCAGGCGATTTAAATATCTAGAAGTTTGTCTTATAATTTTAGGTCTTATATCTATCATAAGAAAACTACCTGCAGTTATTGATCCTTCTAAAACTTCCAATTCTAGTAAATCTTCTGAATAGATTAAATACTTTCGTAAATATATAATTCTTAGCTATCTTTCATGTGACCTATACGAGACATAAAATTGCTAATGAAATTTGGTAAGTTTTAGAAGATTATACCTTACAGATTGTGAAGGTGTCAATGAGGTTCAGCTAAAATGGTGGACTATTTTCCTATTAATGATCAAATTCACACCTTTCAATTCATGAAATTGATAGGAGTGACACCAACTTTAGTAAATTATATCAACTTTAGTAAGTCATGACATATTTTATGTTTTTAGATAGACGATCTCTGTCTTGGACTAAATTTGCTTAAGAGATAAGGACATCTCAAACTACTTAAACTCTCAAAGCAAGCATCCAAGTCATTAAAATAAAAGACCAATATCAACAAAAGAAGACATAAGGAAATCAAATGAGAGCTAGGGTTAATATAACTGAATCCCAATATCAATTCGAAAGCTCTCAAAACTTCAACCCAAACCAGGGCCTTAACTTCAACCCCATGGGTAAGAACTTTAAGCCTAAAGGTCAGGGGTTTAAACCAAGATTCAAGGATTATAATCAAAATCCTATCCCAGATTTTAATTCGTATAAAACCCAAAACTCTAGATATCTTCCTAAACCCAAAGGGAACAAGAGACAAGAAAACAGTCAGTTTTGCTACGTTTATGGCCGAGACTATCATCATGCTTCATCTTATTTCTACTGAAAGAAGGAAAAGGTGGTATTAAGAATAAAGATCCTTCTAAGCCTAAACCTTCTAACTCTTCTTTTAAGTATGTTTCAATTACCTTTTCTAGGAAGCTAACCTATCATGACTCCAAATAGTAGTTATATAAATAGGTGCCAACATCCATGTTTGTACTAATTGAGATTGGTTTTCCTCTTATGAGTTCTTAAGTATAGAAAGTCTAACTATGGCAAATAGAACATCTATGAACGTGTTAGGAACTGGATATGATATGATGCATGCATCATATATCTAATAGAACTAAGTTAGTGTCTCTCTCCTTATATAATTAGGCTATAAGTTGGTTTTAGAAGCCAATGAAGTTATAATCACTAAGAAAGACATGTTTGTTGGAAAGAATATATATATATATATATATATATATATATATATATATATATATATATATATATATATATATATATATATATATAGACAAGCTCAGTGTAATTAATCATTCTATCAATAAAGTTGAATATTCTTTCTCAATTATTTTAAATTCTTAGAATGTCCAAACTTAATTTAATCCTAAATTTAATTCTAAATATAAATATAAATGTGAAATCTGAGCTTAAATTCAAACAACCTAGAAAACTTTTTAAACTTTGTTTAGAAATACTCAAAAACTTTAATTAATTCATAGTGATGCGTATGATCTAAATAAGGGTTCTTTTAGAGGTAAAAGCCATTATATTATAACATTTATAGATGATTTCTCTAAATTCAATTATACTTATATTTTGAGGTCTAAAGATGAGGAATTTAATAAATAAATTTAAGTTCTATAAAGTTAACCTAAAAATTAAGTTGATATAATAATTAAAATCTTAAGATCCGTTAGAAGAGATGAGTGTATTTCAAATGAATTTGTTAAGTTATGTAAAGATCATAATATAATTCATAAGGTGACTATTTCTTATTTATCTCAATCTAACAGTATAGCTGAGAGAAAGAATAGAACCTTTCTAGATATGATTAATGCTTTGATCTTTAATTCAGGAGTACCCATAACCTTCGGGGGAGACCCTTTTATCTTGTTGTTATATGCTTATTATGATTCTTTAAAGGGATAAAGAGATACTTTGCAAACAGACACAAACTAGGATTAAGTTACCTCTAAATGTGGGAGTATTTAACTAAGGTTCGTATCTCTGAGCCTAAAAGGAAAATGATAGATTCTAAAATTATAGATGTCATCTTTGTGGAATACTCACTAGATAGCTTGTAGTGAACTCTAAAAATTATAAAATCTCAAACGATACATAGATTGAATCTGGAGATATATTATTCTTTAAAGACATTTTCTTTCAAATATAAATTGCCTACCTGCATTCCAAAATGATTCTTTTTCTCCTACTTGAACTCATTTAGAATCTAACCTTCATCTTAAACCCAAATGAAGCAAGAGAGTTAGAACTGAAAGAAACTATGGTTATGATTTTATCACATATATGATTGACGATACACTTAATTCATTTATAGAGATTATGTGCCCTTCGAATGCACTTTCTAGAAGAATATGATAAATAATGAAATATAATCAATTATAGTAACAATATATGGTTGCTCACTAATTTAACTCCCGGTAACAAACCCCTAGGGTGCAAGTAGATTTAAAAAAAAAAGAAGATTAGGACTAATGGTACAATTAAAAAAATATAAGATTATACTTGTGGCTTAAGGTTTTGGATAAAATATAGGTATTGATTATTTTGACAGTATAAATTACTGTCATTAGAGTTTTGCTTGTTTTTGTTTTCATCTATAAATTCTTAGTTTATCAAATCAATGTAAAGACTACCTTTGTTCGTAGAGATCTAGAAGAATAGATTTGTATAGATCGATCTGAAAATTTTATAGTGCCTCAACAAAAAGAAAAAGTTGTGCAAGCTGGTTGGATTTTATAGTGACTCAAACAAGTACTCAAGCAATGATTTGTTTTTTTTTCAAGAAAAGTTATAATTTATTCTCGCAATGTGAATAATTTGATTTTTTTTTATGGATATACTGTAAGAGTGTTGAACCACAGAGATCTTAAATTTATAATTATTATTTATATTTATATGTAATTATTAATCATTTAAAATATTTTTATCATCAAGATGTTCTCTCCCCACCACTAGTATCTAGTTCTTCAATGGCATCATAGGACTTCTTCCTTCAGCTTGTCCACCCACTGGGGACCTTGGCATGGAATTAGCCACAACAATTGCCTTTGTTGTCAACACCATTCCAGCCACAGATGCAGCATTTTGCATGACACACACCTTCTCACTGTAGCCCAATCCACACCTGCTCACAAAACAAAACAATCCAAATCATGTAAGCACAAAGAAACACTATAATAAAATGTCAATTTTAATTGTCAATGAATTTGACTTGACGTGACACGCAATGTAAATAGAACTTCATTTTCATTTTTAAAAAGATTCTCTCTTATCAAAATCTCAATTTGGGTTTCAGCCATTTAGCTTGATTAAAAATTTTATAAAAAAATTCAATAAAATAAAGGATTGGGTCTAAATCATCCAAATGCTTAAATAGGCTTGAATACAAGTTTGATTTAATATTTTTTGTTTATTCTTTTTTAAAGTTATTATATTTATTTTAAAATATTTTTTATATCTAAAATGTTGATCAGATAGTAATGTCCCATATTCTTTTTATCAAAGATTGAGAATTTGAAACCTCATTTGATATATTTGATGATATCGGCTAGTTTAAGTGATAAAGACTTTGATAGTTTATTAGATGAGAATCTCACTTTCATCATTTATTTTTTTAAGAAACAAATCTCAATATATAAGGTTTTAACAAAATTTATACTAGCATATATTGGACGAATCTCTTTTGTCGCTTATATGAGAATATTTTTGACGTAAAATATTTTATATGGGAGATAGAAAGAAAGTATGCGGTGGTACTCACGAAGCTCTCATTTGTGCATGCCTTACCATGAATGACAAAAATTAGATCAAATCCTATAAGATCAATGAACCAATAGATATTTAGTAATGATGCAAGTGAATAAAAAGAAAAGAGACAAAGAAAATTAAAATAAATTTAAAAATTTTAAAAAATAAAAAAATATATTTAAAATAACTAGAATATAGAACACCCATATTTTGAAGTGAACAAATTCAAATTCAAAAAGAAATTTTTTTAATTTTTAAAAACTAAATATTGATTTTAAATATACAAATAGACCAATGTTTTATGATGCGATTGTTTGCATCGTCAATTAGATCACATCCGGTGGAAGACAACTCGAGGTTGGGTCACATCCAACAAGAACAACCATTGATACTTGGACACATTGCAAAATGTGGTTTCGAGTTCATCATTACAGATTTATTAAGATTCATTAGTCCATTGCAGTCACCGATATTAGTATGTTCCCGACTTCTACCTGACATTTCCTCGAAAATCAAACATCAATTTAATCCAAAAAGGTTTATGTTGTTATATTATAAACCAATCCAATATATATAAACCCACTCTTTCATTTCTTAGCAATATAAAAATTTTCTTAAATCATCTTTCTCTCTTGCATAATTTTTTATTTATTTTCCATCACCAGTATAAAGGGATATCATATATTATCTTATTAAACAATAAGGATTTAACATCTCTTAATTATTTAATTGAGTTAAATTGATTAAATTCTTTTGCATTCTATTTCATCCTATAATTAGTGTTATGCAACTTAAAATAAAGATCAACAAAATTTTCTCTATTCACTTCTAACAATTCTAATATAGTAGGACTAATTATAAATTATTCCTGTAATTAGTTACTTTTAGTATTTTGATCTTTATATTTTTTAAAAATTATATTAGAATCTAAAGTGAAACATTTAATTTTGTTTCTTCTGATATCATCTATCATATTAATAAAAATATCATAAGTGTTCAGTCGAATAGATCTAGATATCCATCCTCCAACAACTTTTGAATCTTTCCCTTATGGATATGACTTGACCTACAATGTCATAGGTATGCACTGTTCACATCATCTCGTTTTCTCTTGGACTCACATACATTCATGATATATGGAGTAGTGTCTAGCATAATTAAACTATTATGCAATGTTCCTCTCGTGATGATCTCATCATCCTTAATAATTGAACAATTATTATTCTAAAAAACTACTTTATAACCATTCAATGTCAAACATAAAATGAAAATAATATTTTTGATAATAGAGGGAACAAAATAACATGTATTTAATGCAATAGTAGCTCCATCAAACAGATGTAAAGTGACTTTGCCAATAGCAACAGCAGCAACTCTTGCTCTATTGGCCATTTTGAGATTCATCTTATCTCTAATCAATCTCCTAAGTTTTGTCAGAACCTACAACGAATTTCAGATATGATAAGCACTACCGATATCTAATACCCATGCGTTATCATATGTGCTTGACAAATAAAGACTAATCATGAATGTACTTAGAAGCTTTTCCAAGCTTTTATTTTGCCTTTTCTGCAAGATACTCCTTGTAGTTCCTCTTCCAATGCCTGTCTTTGCTGCAGTGGAGGCACTGACATTTGTCCTTTGCTGGGTCTTTCATGGTAACCTTTGCTTTACTCGGTTTGCCCTCGCCCTTCTTAAGGGACTTCTCTATCTTTCTTTTTCTTTCTGGTCTTATCAGCATAGACAATTGTGAAAAGGAATATGGTGGAGATTGAAGTCCAAGATTTACAAGTCTTTGTGATTCCCGTCCTATTCGACCTCTGAACCACTATGGCCTCGAGGGACTCGATCAACCATGATGTTCGGTTAAGTCATTATCATCGTTATAAGATGAGTCTGATTCGATGATATACCCTCGAGGGACTCGACCAAGCATACAATGTTCTTAGATCACCGGTGACATCTCTATGTCATAGGCAATATAGCAAATCATGATATAGGTAAGCCTCAAGGGACTCAACCAACTCAACCTATATCAGGAATCAGTTTCTACATATAATGATGGAAGACCACGTGGGTCAATCTAATTGTCTCACATTTATTGACTTAATATTATTGGGAGAGGAGATTTTTTATTTAGTCTTAATACGACGTGTCGCACACATACATATTTAATATATAAATACACCATGCATATATATATATATATATATATATATATATGTGTGTGTATAAGTAATTACATATCACATGAGCAATCATACCAGATGATCATGGAACACATCCTAATATGATCAAGCCTGAGCCAGTGGGCCCAATCACTCACATCAAGATCTATGTATGCAATGGTGCATCTCCATGCCTTGTAATCGTCCATTTTATCCTCGTCAGTTTCGTTGACATCTCGATGCATCTCTATGTGTTGTGATCATCCATCTCAGTCTCGTGGGTCTCGCTATCACTTCCACGCTCCCGCTACGCCTCCTTTTATAATTATAATATAATTACAGGCACGTAGGCCCCACAATAAATGAGAAAAATAAAGGCTCACAAACCCTAATAATAATAATAATAATGATCATATCATACACATATATCACATCACATAGCCCATGATTATCTATCCACATCATACATCACATGTACATATCATTATAATATAAGACTACTAGATAAATAATAATAATAGTTAATTAAACCTTTTAATTAACTAATATTTTTCTAAAATCAAGGATATACATGGATTTTTTTGAATTAGGTATTTTGGTAATTTAGATAAAAAGGATACCTTGAAATTTTTAAAATTTTGAGGGATAGAATCATCTTTTGCCCAAAAAATAATTCCCTTTTATTTCTACATTGCGACCGCCGCTACCCTGCTGGCAGCGACCTCTACAAGCGGGCACAATGCCCGTGGGCGGATTGCCCACGGGCGGTGTTGCCCCTTACGGGCAACCGCTTGCCCCTTGCAAGCAGGCTGCCTACGCAGGCAACATATGGGTGCTGCCACTACGGCTACCTGCCTGCGGCTTGTTGGCCGTTGGTCGTCTGCATGCAGATGACAGCTAAGCGAGGGTAACAACAATTGCTACCCTTTTTCGCTTTTGTGTCAACGATTTTGACGTCAAAAGCCTCTTTAAATCACAACACACATAGTTAATATCCAATATTCGCATGAACAATCTGGCTCTGATACCACTATTGGAAAATCTAGGGGTGACATCACATGCGCAGCGAAAATATAGAAAATAAAATAAAATCCTAAATTTTCACGAAAAGGTTTTATCGTCATATGAAGATCAATGCGTAAAAATTCATGAATTAAAAAAACTACGTATATAAGAAAGATAGTATCTAGGGAGATCGTATATCTTTTAGATTCCTGCAGATCTATGGAGAGGATGAAGGAGGTCAAGCATTCTCCTCTCTAGCGGTGATCCATACGGCATGGGCTATGAAGATGCTCTTCTTTGGGAAGAGGAGAATAGGAGGTGGCTACTAAGAAACCTTAGCCTATGAGCCTTTGGTTCCCTCTTATTTATAGAGACCCCTATTAACTCTAATGGATCCTGTCCCATTGGATATTGGATCTCTATCCAATTACCCAAGCCTCTTAGATTAATGGGTCTCTACCCAATAATCTCTTATTAGCTCTTATTGGATCTCATCCATGGGATCCAATAATTCAAGGGCTTATTAGATATCCAATAAAATAGGAGATCCGACGGATATCTTATATCTAAACTTCTATTAGTCACAACACCTACCATATGTGTGTAACCCTCTAGGCCCAATATCGAGCTAGCCGTAAGTCATACCTGTCAGAACTCTTTTTGACTTAGTGAATTATTATATTCATATTAATTCACTTGATTCATCGACTACGGACGTTCTATACCACTATGCCATGGTCTTAGGACGATACAATAGAATCTAATCCTTTGGACCTATCTGTCCTCAATTACCGTGTACCTATAGTCTCTCATCCATCTTATATCCGAGAGACCATATATCGGGCATGGTGCTATTAGGCCCATATGATTTCCACTAGAGCCTCGCTCTAATCGAATTCTCTTAGAGAACTCTTTTTCTCTCAATCTGAATGACCCTGGATAGGGATTTGCTTGAGCAAAAACATATGAGATATTCCTCTCATGATACCGAGAGTGGATGATCCTTTATTGACACATAATAGCCCTCGTAAGGTTGGCTGCCATTCCCAATAACTGGCTGTACTAGATCTGAAACTTTCAAACCTATAAATCCGACATCAAAGTGTGGAGTACTCATATAGAACATCCTTGGTGTCTCAAGCCTAAGGACTAAATATACTACTATGACTACGGAATCATTATCTAACAACAAGTATCATTAACCATCCAGCATTCCGTAAGTAGATCAATCAATAAACTTATTCTCTAATGAACACCTGCACTGTATCCTTACTGTACCCATATGAGTAGCTATGAGACTAGCCACCTCTATCATATGGACGGGTATACAGTACATCAGTCTGTCCGATTATCTTGATGTTCCTCTCGAGTAATCTTTGATCGAGATTATTTAGGATCTGTGTTTAAAAGTCAATCGATCTCATTATCATAATCTCATCATAATTCGATTATCATTGTATAAATCCAAGGACATCATAATATATATATATATAATATAAAAAATATCAGTAATCATAACTAAATAAATTGACACAGTATGTTAATTAACACGAGTTTGAAAGTGCTTCAAAAGACACCAGCCCCCAATGTTGAAATGATTGTTGAAAGCATAGTTGTGTACTCAATCAAGTAATAACGCTAGCACGTCACTCGGCTCCCGAGCTTACTTCGATGATAATTTCTTCGTGCATGCCTTCGTAACACAAAATGAGGGTTTTGCCTGTTATAGGACTTAACCAAACATCTCGCAACACGAGCTACTGATAGCCAAGTAGCACCTATATGAAAGTCAATACCATCCCATCGAGGACAAGTTTTGTTGTTCTTATATTAAGGGCTAGAAAGATTTTGCACATTGTATCAAATTGAACCACATGCTCCACCGCTTATATAAACTTCCATCAATTCCTTTTGAGTTTCAATCTTGCGATCGTACTTCGTAGGCAGAGTGTTTCACACATTAGCTTGGCCCTGATCTGTGTAGACCAAGGGTGAATTCTCATCGATTATGGCATGGACTACTAGGGTATTTAATTATGTTTTCTCCTCATGCTTTTGCACCCCAATATTGGTAGGGACCTAAAGAATTACATTCGTTGAAAGGTTCATCAAAAGTTCACGGAGCTCATCGAGAAAAATCAGAGCTTACCAAAGAAGACTCGTCGGAACTTGCCAAGGTTGTCGTAAAGTCCGAGAGCCTGTCGAAAGTTCATCGGAAGATGTCCGAGGGTTCGTCAGAAGTTCACCGGAAGCTCGTCGGAAAAATACTTGATATGCCGATTTATATTTTTGCTTAGTGTGTCTTTAATTTCATAGTTAGCACGTAATTTAGATTAGAATTGTGTTAATCCTATAACCCAGATAGGGGCCAACTGGGTCTATAAATTAATTAGATTGAGTCAGATTCAAGATCCATCCAAAAGTACTGGACACTGTTTGATGATGACATCGTTAGATTGGAGCGGTGGAACCATTCAAAGAATAAATTTTCAAAAGCCCTGGGTGATGATACTGCCTAGGTCATATCGCTCGATAGTTATTCAAATCAAATTTCACTCAAGTGAATTGGTTTCGAGAGCATTCCAATAGTTTTTGGTGACTTTCACTCTCAACCCGATTCACTGCCTATGTGCCCTTTATGCCTAATTATTATGGAGCATGGCTGCTGGCACAGAGTTAGCCGAGACTTTCCCTTGATATCTGCTATAATTTGTTAATTTTTCTTCTATGTTGATTAAATGTATTCTTGCTTGCATTTCAATTCGTTTGTATGCTTACCTTCCTGATGGGAAACCGTTCTCCTTTTTCAAGAGTCAAAGGAGATTCTGACAAGGTGATTCGTTATCATCTAAGTAGTGTATATTAGAATGACTCGACTCTTGGCTCATTTACTTAAGGAAGCTTGAAATTGATGCCTGACCACCCCTTTCTCTTTTAGGAATTTCTTTGTACTAAGCCATTTGTTTTATGCAGATGACATCCACCTTTACTATTCTTAATAATACTCCCTGAAGCACTCCTCATGTTGAGCCCTCAAATATAATGTTCACTCTATACAAATGGGAAAGAGCGAGATTATCCACTGCTTTCAAGAATGAGCTTCGTTACTACCTTGTAGACTCGAGAAAGCACAAATCATGTTGGGCACCTTCTCAGAAGTCACCGTGGAACTGACAGAATGATAGAAGTATTCGACAAAATTACTGAAGACTTTTCTTTTAAAGGAGCAGTCATCCTTCCTTCTCGTTCTTCGTAACAAATAGCTCATATATGACCGATAAAGGGCTGAAAAAGATATTTAATCTTTGCTTCTTAGGTAGGAGTCGATCTTTGCAAATTGCTATAAAGTTGCTTAGATGTTTCCATCTCTCTATCTCTATATACATTTTGAGCAAAGTACCTATCCTTAGTAACCCAGGGCTAGTCGGGTTGGTGTATAGAACCGTAAACGCGATGATGGGTGAAAGAGGACATACTCGTATGATTTACAATTGGTTATTGATACTCTCATGGATTGTTGGGAATGTCCTCTATGTTTGAAATATGTTTTTCTAGGAGCATTATGATCTGCAGCTCAAATGATCCCTTATGAAGTCTTTACTAGTCTTATTTTTATTATGTGCCTAGTAAGCATATTTGGATCCATGAATGTTTTCCTTGTTGAAAAATCTAGGGTGACATTTGTGTAGGGAAAGAAGATAAATAAAAATCATAAATTTTTTATAAAAAAAAGTTTCTTATCATCGTGTAAAGATTAGTGCATAAAAAAAAACCTACGAAACTGAAAACTACGTATAGAAGAAAATTCTATTATATAGGGAGATTGTATATCCCTATATTCTTTTAGATTTGTGATAGAGGATAAAGGAGGTCAGGTATCCTCCTCTTTAGCAGTGATCCACATAGCAGGGGCTACGAAGACGCTCCTCAAATCGCTACACCAATCTCCTCTTCATGCATACTATGTAATCAAGAAGGTGTCGCCCCTTTTTACTGTCCACATGCCCCAAACAAGGGTTACTGGCTTAGGAGAAGAGAAGAGGAGAATAGGAGGTGGCAGCCAAAAGAGCCATAGCCTATGGGCCTTTGGTTCCCTCCTATTTATAGAGGCCTCATGTTAACTTAACTGTAATAGATCCTGTCTTATTGGGTATTAGATCTTCATCCAATTACCCAAGCCTCTTAGATTAGTGAGTCTCTACACAATAATCTCTTATTGACTCTTATTAAATCTCATCTATATGATCCAATAATTCAGAGGCTTATTGGATATCTAATAAGATAGGGGCTCCAACGGATATCTCATATCTGAACCTCTACTCGCTGCAACACCTACTATATGTGGGTGACCCTCTAGGCCTAATATCGAGCTGGCCATTAGTTATACTTGTCAAAACTCTTTCTGACTTAGTGAATTATTATCTCCATAATAATTCACTCAACTCATCTACTGTGGATGTACTAGGCCACTACGCCGCAGTCCCCAAACGATACAATAGAATCCAATCCTTTAGACCTATATGTTCTCAGTTATCATGTACTTATAGTCTCTCATCTATCTAATATCCAAAATATCATATATCGGGCATGGTGCTGTTAGGCCCATACGGTTTTTACTCGAGTCTTGCTCTAATCAGATTCTCCCAGAGAAATCTTTTTCTCTCAATCTGAATGACCCTGACTAGGGAATATCTCATTATACGGAGAGTGGATGAACCTCTATCAGCACTCAATGGCCCTCGAAAGGTTGACTGCCACTCCCTATAATCGGTTGTACTAGATCTGAAATTTTTAATCTATAAGTCTGATATTAAAGAGTAGAGTGCTCATACAGGACATCCTTGGTATCTTAAGTCTAAGGACCAAGTACACCATTAGGATGACGAAATCACTATCTGACAATGAACTATCATCAACCATCCAGCATTCCGTGAGCAGATCAATAAGTGAATTTACTCTCCAATGAGCACCTACATTATGTCCCTATTGTTGAAAAATCTACAGTGGCATCATATGCGCAGCGGAAGAACAGAAACAAAAATCACAAATTTCTCGCAGAAAAAGAGATTCTTATCGTCGTGCAAAAGTTGGTGCATAAAAACCCGCAAAACCAAAAAACTACGCATAAGAAAATTACCTAGGGAGATCGTATATCTATGAATTCTTACAGATCTATAGGACTCGATGAAGGACTTCAAATGTCATCCTCCCTAGCGATAATTTATATGGTAGAGGCTGTGATGACGCTCCTTAAATGGCTGCTCAAATCTCCTCACAGCTTAAACTACACGATCAAGAAGGGGCCGACCCTTCTTGCTATCCACACGCCCTAAGCTAGGGCTGTTGGCTAAGGAGGAGAAGGGAGAGGAGAATAGGAGATGGCTGCCATAAAACCCTCATATATGGGCCTTTAGTTTCCTTCTATTTATAGAGGTCCCCTATCAACTTAACCCTAATGAATCTTGCCATGTTGGGTATTGGATCTCTATCTAATTATCCAAGCCTCTTGGATTAGTAAGTCTCTACCCAATAATCTCTTATTAGCTCTTATTGTATCTCATCTTAGAATCAAATAATTAAGGGACTTCACAGATATCCAATAAGATAGGAGCTCTGACGGATATCTCATATCCGAACCTCTACTCATCACGACACCTACCATATATGTGTAATCCTCTAGGCTTAATATTGAGCTGACCGTGAGTTATACTTGTCAGAACTCCTTCTGACTAAGTGAATTATTCTTTTCATAATAATTCACTCGACTCGTCGAGTGCGGACATACTATACCACTACGCTATAATCCCTAGACGATACAGGGGAATCCAATCCTTTGGACCTATTCGTCCTTAGTTACCATGTACCTATAGTCCCTTATCCATCTAATATCCCAGAGACCCTATATAGGGTATGCTGTCAAGCTCATACGATCTCTCCTCGAGTCTCGCTCTAATCGAATTCTCCCGGAGAACTCTTTCTCTCTCAATCCGAACAACCTTGGCCAAGGTTTTATTTGAGTAAGAATACATAGGATATTCCTCTCATAATACCGAGAGTGGATGATCCTCTATTGACACTCAATAACCCTCGTAAGGTTGGCTATCACTTCTAATAACCGACTGTACTAGATCTGGAACTTCCAAACCTATAAGTCTGGTATCAAAGAGTGGAGTACTCATATAGGACATCCTTGGTGTCTCAAGTCTAAGGACCAGATACACTACTAGGACTACGGAATCATTATCTGACAATAAGGTATCGTCAACCATCCAACATTCCGTGAGCGGATTAATCAGTGAACTCATTCTCCAATGAGCACCTGTACTGTATTCTTGGTGTCCCCACACGAGCAGCTATGAGACCAGCCACCTTCATCATATGGATGGGTATATAGTACACTAGTCTGTCTAGTTATCTCGATGTCCTTCTCAAGTAACCTATGACTGGGATTATTTATGATCCATGTTTAAAGATGAATCGGTCTCATTATCGTAATCTCATCATGATTCGACTCCTATTGTACAAATCCATGGACATCACAATATACGTAACTGTTGGTTGTAGGTGCCCTACAAGCCAATCACGTGAGTGATGGCATATTTTTGTTTTCCACTGCACATGAGATGCCGAATCTCCCGATTTTCCAACAGTGGTATCAAAGCCAGGTTCGTCGTGCGATGATTGGCTTATAAACTACATGTGTTATGTTTTGGATGTGCTTTTGATACCAAATTTATTGACGCAAAAGATGAGAAAGGGTAGCAACAGTAGTTTGGCCAAGGCTGCTTGCAACCATGGCCGTGCACACAAGGCCACCGGTGGCCATCTGCCTGCAGTGGCAGCATTGGCTGCATGCGCACAGGGAGCCCGCTGAGGGGGGGCAGTGCCGCAGGGACATCCGCAGTGAGGCCCGCGGGATAGTGTTGTAGAGGCAGTGCCCACAAGCAATGGCGCCCCGCACGCATGGCCACCACCGACAAGGTGGCAACGGCCGTAGCCACAAGGCTGCAGAAAGCAGAGGAAATAGAAATTAGGATTTTTCGACCAAAAGATAATTTTGTCCCTCGGAATTTTAAAATTTTTTATTTTATCCTTTATGACAGAATGACCAAAATACCCTTCAGAATTTAAATTTTTTTTACATATCCCTGATTTTAATTTTTAGTTATTTAAAAGATTTAAGTAACTATTATTATTTATTTAGTAATCCTACATGATATATACATGTGATGTGATATGATGTGGAAAGATGATCATGAACTTTGTGATGTATGTATGTGATTATTGGGGCCTACGAGCCTTTATTTTTCATTGATTATCAGGCTTGCATGCCTGTAATTATGTTGTAATTATCTTAGAGGTGCAGCGGAAGCCTAGAGGTGGTAGCAGGACCCCTTAGGTCGATTCAATCGATCGTGACGCATGGAGATGTGTCGAGGTACCAGCAGATCCGACGATGACGAGATGGATGATCACCGTGCATAGAGATACAATAATATGCACATAGATCCTGATGTAAGTGATTAGGCCTACTGGCTCAGGCCTAATCATATTAGGTTGAAGTCTTTGATCATCTGGTATGCTTCTGCATGTGAATGTTATACACATACTAGATAAGTATATATATATATATATATATATATATATATATATATTTGTATGTGAGGTAAATATATTAAATATGTATGTGTATAACATGTCATATCATGAGACCGAACCTAAAACCTCTCCTATGATAATATTAAGTCGGTAAGCGTGAGTCTTTCATAGGGGCAGGAACCGATTCCCGACGTAGGCTGAGTTGGTCGAGTCCCTCGAGGCTCACCTATTTCACGTCTTGCTATCTTGTCTTCGATATAGAGATGTCACCTGTGACCTGAGGACATTGTATGCTTGGTCGAGTCCCTCGAGGGCATATCACCGAATCAGACTCATCTTGTAACAATGGTGATGACTTAACTGAACATCATGGTTGGTTGAGTCCCTCAAGACCATAGTGGTTCGAAGGTCAAATATGACGAGAATCATAAGGAGTTGTGATTGACAAGAGTTGTCTACCTTTTGGACTTAGTGTGATTGGTCGAATCCCTTGGGGTTGCACTAAGATGTCGATTGGATCCCGATCCCCACTAGAAGTCTGCCGGAGACTTCCGTTTCACGTGCATGAGGGTGTCACGTGACTCACTAGGAAAATTAGTGGGAGTATGTCAAGATAGAAGTCCATATCTTGATTGTTTATTTTTACGAAATTTGCGTGTTATTCACTTATGCTATATCTCCTGTTTATCAAAAACATGTCATCATCAAACCCTCTACGTGGCATACTTGATGCTAACCACCTTACTGGTCCAAATTATACGGATTAGCTCCGTAACCTAAGAATAGTTCTTACAGTGGAGAAAATGACATATGTCCTAGATACAGTCATGCCCTAACCTGAAGTAGAAGTTCCTCAAGAAGAGTTTGTCCAATATGCGAAGTATATAGATGATTCCACTCTCGCTCAGTATTACATGTTAGCCTCTATGACTCCTGAGTTACAGAGATAACATGAAAACATGGATGCTCATTCCATACTCTTGCACCTCTGCAAACTATTTGAGGAATAGGAAAAAACTCAGTGATATAAGATATCTAAGAGTCTCTTCCATGCCAGGATGACTGAGGGGACACTGATTCAGAATCATGTCCTGAAGATGATAGAGTAGATTGAAAAACTCACAGGTCTAGGAATGGTCCTAGATGATAACCTGTGTGTTGATCTTATACTTCAGTCTCTACCAGATTCTTTTTCTAAGTTCATCATGAATTTTAATATGAATAAACTTGAGGTATCTCTCCCTGAGCTCCTCAATATGTTGAGGGAGGCAGAGGGCACAATCAAGAAAGAGAAATTAGTTCTCTATGTTGGTGAGACCAAAAGAAAAAGGAAGGCTGGGAAGACCATTGAGAAGGGTAAGGGCAAGGGCAAACGGGGTAAGGCAAAGGTTACCAAAATTGACCCAGTAAAGGACAAAGGTCGGTGCTTCCACTACGGTCAAGATGGGTATTGGAAGAGGAACTATAAGACGTATCTTGCAGAAAAAGCAAAATAGAAGCTTGGAAAAGCTTCAGGTACTTTCATGATCAGTCTTCATGTGTCAGATTCTTATGATAATGTATGGGTATTGGATACTGATAGTGCTTATCATATCTGCAATTCGTTGCAGGTTCTGATAAGGCATAGGAGATTGACAAAAGGCGAGATGGACCTCAAGATAGGCAATGGAGCAAGAGTTGTTGTTACTGTCGGCGAGGTCACTCTACATCTGCATGATGAAGCTATTATTGCATTAAATGCATGTTATTTTATTCCCTCTATTATCAAAAACGTTATATCAATTTCATGTTTAACATTAAATGGTTATAAAGTACTTTTTGAGAATAATTATTGTTTAATTAGTAAGAATGATAAGATCATTACTAGAGGGATATTACATAATGATTTATTTATGTTAAATACTACTCCACATATCATGAATATAAATGTATTCAAGAGGAAATAAGATGAAGTGAATAGTGCATACCTGTGGCATTGTAGGCTAGGTCATATCCATGAGGAAAGGATTTAAAAGTTATTGAAAAATGAATACTTAGATCCATTTGACTACGATTCATATACAACTTGCAAGCCTTGCCTTCGTGGAAAAATGACCAACTCTCCATTTAGTGGAACTGGAGAGAGAGAGCCATATAGTGATGTATATGGTCCTATGTCAACTCATATCATAGGTGGTTATTCCTACTTCATTACTTTTATTGATGATTTCTCTAGGTATGAACATGTGTACTTAATGAAGTACAAGTCTAAAGCCTTCGAGAAATTCAGGGAGTATAAGAATGAAGTAAAAAACTAGACTGGAAAGAGTATTAAAATTCTTCGATCAGATCGAGGAGGAGAATACTTGAGTATAGAATTCACCAAATTCCTTAAGGACCATGGGATTCTATCCCAATGGATACCTCCTTATACACCACAGCTCAATGGTGTATCAGAAAGGAGGAATCACATACTATTAGATATGGTACGGTCCATAATGAGATTCGCTGTCCTACCCATCTCATTTTAGGGATATGCCCTACAGACCACAATTTACCTTCTGAACAGAGTTCCATCTAGAATGGTAGTGTCTACACTATATGATATATGGAGAGAGAAGAAGCCCGATCTTAAGGTTGTTAAGATTTGGGGCTACCTTGCCTATGTTAAAAGACACGACCCCGATAAATTGGAATCCAGGACAGAATGGTGCAAGTTTGTGAGATACCCCAAGGAAACTTGTAATTATTATTTCTATCACCTTGAGGACCAAAAGGTCTTTGTTGCCAAGAGAGCAGTATTTCTTGAGAAGGAACACATTCTTGGCGGAGATAGTGGGAGCATGATAGAATTGAGCGAGGTTGGAGAACCTAGCTCAGACACCATTTCAGAGATCGAGTCTGTTCAGATACCTAACACACAAGTTTCAATTTTACGTAGGACTGGTAAGTGTCACACCCTCCTAAAAGATATATGGGACATATTAGTAGAGAGGACATTCAGGACATTGATCCTCAGACCTACGATGAGGCTATTATGAGCATAGACTTTGGGAAGTGGCAAGAAGCTATAAATTCTGATATGGAATCCATATACTCCAACAAGATTTGGAACCTTGTTAATGCACTTGAGGGTATCGTACCCATTGGCTGCAAATGGATCTTCAAGAAAAAGATCAGGGTAGATGGAAAGGTAGAGGCCTATAAGACAAGGCTAGTGGCTAAGGGATATCGTTAGAGGCAAGATATTGATTATGACAAAACCTTTGCACCCGTAGCTATGCTGAAATCCATCCGAATTCTATTGGTTGTTGCAGCACATTATGACTATGAGATCTGGCAGATGGATATGAATACTGCATTCCTCAATGACAACCTCGAAAAGGAAGTGTATATGATACAGCCTGAGGGATTCATGTCTAAGAAGAATCCAGATAAGATGTGCAGATTGCTTAAGTCCATTTATAGACTAAAGCAAGCTTCCCGAAGTTGGAACATAAGATTTGATGAGGCGATCAGATCTTATGACTTCGTTAAGAATGAAGATGAGCCTTGTGTGTATAGGAAGGTAAGTGAGAGCGCTATCACCTTCTTGGTATTATATATGGATGATATCTTAATCATTGGGAATGATGTAGGAATGCTTTCCACAATAAAAGCTTGGCTATCTAGACACTTCTCCATGAAAGACTTAGGAGAAGCATCCTATATTTTGGGGATTCAGATCTATAGAGATAGATCTAAGAGGATGTTTGGCTTAATCCAGTCCAAGTACATAGACTCTATTGTCAAAAGATTTGACATGAAAATTTTCAAGAAATGTCTCATACCTATGAGACATGGAATATCACTTTCTAGGAGTATGTCCCCAAAGACTCCTAAAAAAAGGGCACACATGGATAGAATATCATATGCCTCAGTGATAGGGTCTATCATGTATGTTATGCTATGTACCAGGCCTGACATAGCACATGCTCTGAGTGTCACGAACAGGTATCAAGCAGATCCAGGCTTGGAGCACTGGAAAATAGTAAAGTGCATCCTTAAGTACTTGAGAAAAACTAAAGATCTTTTATTGGTATATGGAGACAGTAGCCTCAGAGTTGAGGGCTACATGGACTCAAGCTTCTAGTCCAATGTTGATGATAGCAAGTCGAATTTAGGGTATGTCTTCACCTTGAATAGAGTAGTATATTGAAAAAGTTTCAAGCAAGATACTACTGCTGACTTGACCACAGAGGCAAAATATATTACTACAGTAAAGGTAGCAAAGGAGGGAGTCTGGATGAAGAAGTTCATCATAGATCTAAGAGTCATGCCGAATAGCAAGGAGCTGATTACCTAATATTATGAGAACAATGGGGCAATTGCTCAAGCAAGGGAACCTAGGTCTCATCAAAAGTCTAAGCATGTTTTGAGGAGGTTTCACTTGATCAGGGAGATCGTGGCCCGAGGAGATGTAGTAGTGGAAAGAGTTCCATCCAAAGATAACATTGTAGATCCACTAACAAAGTCATTAACTTAGATTATATTTGAGCGTCACAAGAGTCTGATGGGGATCAGACACGTAGGTAATTAGCTTTAGGTCAAGTGGGAGATTATTGGTTGTAGGTGGCCTACAAGCCAATCATATGAGTGATGGCACCTATGATATGTTACGTTGATCTTTTCATATATTATTATTAGTATTTTTCTCATATTATCTGGATGAATATTATGATGTCCATAAATCTGTGCAATGAGAATCAGATCGTGATGAGATCACGATAATGAGACCGATATACCTTTAAACACAAATCCTAAATCATCCTAGTCATAGGTTACTCGATGAGGACAATAATATAACTGGATAGATTGGTGCATTGTATACTCGTCTATATGATGGAGGCGATTGGTCTCATAGTCACTTGTGTAGGGACACTAGAGGTATAGTGCAAGTGCTCATTAGAGAATAAGTTCACTGATTGATCCGCTTACAGAATGCTATATGGTTAATGATATCTAATATCATATAGTAATTCCGTAGTCATAGTAGTGTATCTGGTCCTTAGACTTGAGGCACCAAAGATGCCTTATTTGAGTACTCCATTCTTTGACGTCAGACTTATAGGTTTGGAGAGCTCTAGAGCTCTAGATCTGGTATAGTCGATTCTTAAGAATGGTAGCCAACCTTACGAAGGCAATTGCGTGTCAATAGAGGATCATCCACTCTTGGTATCATGAGAGATATATCTCGCGTGTGCTCACTCAAGCAAAATCCCTAGTCAGGGTCGTTCGAATTGAGAGAGAATGAGTTCTTCGAGAGAATCCAATTAGAGCGAGACTCGAATAGAATTCTGTATGGGCTTGGCTTTATCATGCCTAATATACGGTCTTTGGAATATTAGATGGATGAGAGACTATAGATACATGGTAACCGAGGACAGACATGTCCGATGGATTAGATCCCCCTATACCGTCTGGGGACTATAGGGTAGTGGCCTAGTACGTCCATAGTCGATGAGTCGAGTGAATTATTATGTAGATAATAATTCACTATATCAGAAAGTGTTCTGAGTCAGAAGGAGTTCTGACGGGAGCGACTCATGATCAGCTCAGTATCGAGCTTAGAGGGTCATACACATAAGGTGGATGTTGCGACGAGTAGAGGTGCGGATATGAGATATCTGCGAAGCTCCTGGTTTGGATCCTATGGATGTAATCCAATTGGGTAATTTGATGAGATCCAATTAAATGATTGGATAAGATCCAATTGGATGAGATCAAATTGGATCATGTGGATAAGATCTAACTAGATAGAGATCCAGTGAGAACAGGATCCGTTAAGGATAAGCTTCCTCCACCTTTATAAATAGGAGAAACCTTCTGGTTCATAGGCTGAGAGCTCTTGGTAGTTATCCTCCTATTCTCCTCAGTCTCCTCTCCTCCTCCTTGGCTCCGGCAGCCTTGTGGTGCACGTGGAGAGAGATCTCGTAGTGATCTGAGGAGCGCCGTTGTTGTATCCGCTATGTGGATTATCGCTAGAAAGGAGTACGCTAGTGCTCCTTCATCCTCTTCATCGAATTTGAAATTTTCGGAGATATACGTTCTCCCCAGGAAACGCTTCTGACATTATACATGTGGAATTTTTGGATTTACGATTTTTACACACCAATCGTCACACGACGATCAAGTACATAACTATGAAAAATCTGGTCTTATTTTTATTTTTCGCTGTGCATAAGATGCCGAATCTCTAGATTTCCCAATAGCAACATACAAGATAAAATGATAAAATACCTAATAATAATAAGCAAAATGAGTACATATTGAATCACACGCGTCATCACTCACGTGATTGGCTTACAGGGCACATATGACTAGCAATCTCTCACATGACCTCAAGCCAACTACCTATGTGTCTGATCCCCATCAGACCCTTGTGATGCTCAAAGATAATATGAGACAACGACTTCGTTAATAGATCTATAATGTTATCTTCGGATGAAACTCTTTCCACCACTATATTCTTTGGGTGACAATCTCTCTTGTCAAGTGGAATCTTCTCATAACGTTTTTTGACTTCTGATGAGACCTGGGTTCCTTCGCTTGAACAATCGTTCCATTGTTGCCATAATATAAAGGAATTGGCTCCTTGCTGCTCGACACGACTCCTAGATCTGCGATGAACTTCTTTATCCAGACTCCCTCCTTTGCTGTCTCTACCGTAGTAATGTACTCTGCCTTTGTGGTCGAGTCAATAATAGTATCTTGCATGGAAATCTTTCAACATACTGCTCCTCCATTCAAGGTGAACACATACCCTGAATTAGACTTGCTATCATCAATATCGAGCTGGAAGCTTAAGTCTGTGTAGCCCTCAACCTTGAGGCTACTATCTTTATATACCAGTAAAAGATCCTTAGTCCTTCTTAAGTACTTAAGGATACACTTTACTATTTTCTAGTGCTCCAAGCATGGGTCTGCTTAATACCTGCTCATGACACTCAAAGCGTGTGCTATATCAGGCTTGGTACACAGCATAACATACATGATAGACCCTATCGTCGAGGCATAGGGTATTCTATCTATGTGTGCCTTTTTTTTAGGAGTCTTTAGGGTCATACTCCTAGAAAGTGATATACCATGTTTTATTGGCATGAGACCTCTCTTGGAATTTTTCATGCCAAATCTTTTGACAATGGTGTTTATGTACCTAGACTAGGACAATCCAAGCATCCTCTTAGATCTATCTCTGTAGATCCGAATCCCCAATATGCAAGATGCTTCTCCTGAGTCCTTCATGGAGAAGTGTCTAGATAGCCAAGCCTTTACTGTGGGGGAGCATTCTTATATTATTCCCAATGATCAAGATGTCATCTACATATAGCACCAAAAAGGTGATAGCGCTCCTACTTACCTTCATGTATATATAAGGCTCATCTTCGTTCTTAATAAAGTCATAAGATCTGATCGCCTCATCAAATCTTATGTTCCAACTTTGGGAAGCTTGCTTTAGTTCATAGATGGACCTAAGCAATATGCACACCTTATTTGGACTATCCTTGGACACAAATTCCTCAAGCTGTATCATATACACCTCCTCCTCCTTGAGGTTGCCATTGGGGAATGTGATTTTTACGTCCATCTGCTAGATCTTATAATTATAGTGTGCTACAATTACTAATAAAATTCAAATAGATTTTAGCATACCTACGGGTGAGAAAGTTTCATTATAGTCAACACCTTACCTTTGATGATACTCCTTAGCCACTAGCCTTGCTTTATAGGTCTTTACCTTTCCGTCTACTCTAATCTTCTTTTTGAAAATTCTCTTGCAGCCAATGGGTATAATACCCTCGGGTGTATCAACCAGGTTCCAAACCTTGTTGGAGTACATGGAATCCATTTCTGAATTCATGACTTCTTACCATTTCCTGGAGTCTATACTTATAATAGCCTCCTTGTAGGCTTGAGAATCAATATCCTCAACATCCTCTCTTTTGATATGTCCCACATATCTTTCAAGAGGATGAGATACTCTACCAGTCCTACGTAAAGTTGAAACTTGTGTACTAAGTACCTGAATAGATTATGGCTATGGAATGATGCTTAAGTTAGGTTCTCTAACCTCGCTCAACTCTATCATGCTCCCACTATCTTCACCAAGAATGTGTTCCTTCTCAAGGAATACTGCTCTCTTGGCTACAAAGACCTTTTGGTCCTTATGGTGATAGAAATAATACCCATAAGTTTTTTTAGGATATCCCACGAACTTGCACCGTTCCGTCCTGGATTCCAACTTGTCGAGGTTGTGTCTCTTGACGTGGGTAGGGCTCCCTAAAATCTTAATAACATTAAGATTGAGCTTCTTCTCATTTCATATCTTATATGGAGTAAACACTACTAACTTAGTTGGAATTCTGTTCCGAAGGTAAGCTGCGGCGGTCTCTAGGGTATATCCCCAGAATAAGATGAGTAGGCCGGCAAAACTCATCTTAGAATGCACCATATCTAACAGTGTGCAATTTCTCCTTTTTGATATACCATTGAATTGTGGTGTATAAGGAGGCGTCCACTAGGATAAAATCTTATGGTCTTTGAGGAACTGGGTGAACTCTATACTCAAGCACTCACCTTCTCGATCTGATCGAAAGGTTTTAATACTCTTTCTAATTTGGCTCTCCATTTTATTTTTATATTCTCTGAATTTCTCAAAGGCCTCAGACTTGTATTTCATCAAGTACACACGTCCGTATCTTGAGAAATTATCAGTGAAAGTAATGAAGTAGGAGTAACCACCTATGACATGAGTTTACATAGGACCACATACATCACTATGTATGAGTTCCAACAACTCAGTGGCTCTCTCTCCGATTCCACTAAATAGAGAGTTGGTCATCTTTCCACAAAGATAATGTTCACAAGTTGTATATAATTCAGTCGAATGGATCTAGATATCCATCATTTAGTAACTTTTAAATCCTTCCCTTATAGACGTGACCTAGCCTATAATGTCACAAATATTCATTATTCACCTCTTCTCGTTTCCTCTTAGACTTACTTACACTCATGATATGTGGAGCTGTGTCTAGCATGAATAAACTATTATGCAATATTTCTCTCGTGGTGATCTTATCATCTAATGATATCGAACAACTATTGTTCTTAAAAACTAATTTATATCCATTAATTATCAAACATGAAATGAAAATAATAATTTTGATAATAGAAGGAACATAATAGCATGTATCTAATGTAATAATCGCTTCACGAGGTAGATGTAAGGTGACCTTGCCAACAACCACTATAGCAACTTTTGCTCCATTGCCTATCTTGAGGTTCATCTCGCCTCTCTTCAATCTTCTAAGTCCTACTAGAACCTGTAATGAATTACAGATATGATAAGCACTCCCGGTATCCAATAATACTCATATATTATCATAAGATTATGACAAATGGAGACTGATCATGAATGTACCTAAAGCTTCTCCAAGTTTCCGTTTCGCCCTCTCTGTAAGGTACTCTTTGTAGTTCCTCTTCCAATGCCCATCTTTGCCATAGTGGAAGCATTGGCCTTTGTCCTTTATTGGATTTTTCCTAGAAACCTTTGTCTTACCCTTCTTAAGGGACTTCTTAGCCTTCCTTTTCTTTTTAGTCTCACCAATATAGAGAACTGGCTTCTCTTTCTCGATAATGCTCTCTACTTCTCTCAACATATTGAGGAGCTCTAGGAGGGTCACCTTAAGCTTGTTCATATTAAAATTCATTATGAACTGAGAAAAGGAATTTGATAGGGATTGAAGTATAAGATCCACACATAGGTTATCCTCTAGGATCATTCCTTGACCTGTGAGTTTCTCTATCTACTCAATCATCTTAAGGACATGTTTCTGAATCGGTGTCCTGTCAGTTATCCTGACGCGCAAGAGACTCTTCGATATCTCATATCGTTGAGTTCTTTCCTATTCCTCAAGTAGTTTACGGAGATGCAGGAGTATATGATTGACATTCATATTTTCATGTTGTCTCTGTAACTCAGGAGTCATAGAGGCCAACATATAATACTGAGTAAGAGTGGAATCATCTATGTACTTCACATAACGAGTGATCTCATTCTCACTTACCCCTTCATCGGGCGTAGGGATCACTGTATTAAGGACGTACATAATTTTCTCCACCATGAGAACGATTCTCATATTAGGAAATCAATCAGTATAATTTGAACTAGTGAGGCGGTTGGCATCAAGTATGCCACGTAAAGGATTTGAAGGCGATATTTTTTTAAAATTAAAGATGTAGCAAAAATAGATAACATATAGACTTTGTAAAAATTAAATAATTAAGATAATGACTTCTATCTTAATCTACTCTTACTAATTTTTTGTGAGACATACAACTCGCTCTAGTATGTGAATCGGAGACCCCGATGGATCTCTAGTAGGGATCAGAATCCAATCGGCGTTTTAACGTAATCTTGAGAGACTCGACCAATCACGTTAAGCCTATAAAGGTAAGCAACTCTTGCCAATCACAACTCATTGTGATTCCCATCCAGTTCGGCCTCCGAACTACCATGGCCTCGAGGGACTCGACCAACCATAATGTTCAGTTAAGTCATCACTATCGTTACAGGATGAGTCTGATTTGATGATATACCCTCGAGGGACTCGACCAAGCATACCATGTCCTCAGGTCACCGTTGACATCTATATGTCATAGATAAGATAACAAATCGTGATATAGGTGAGTCTCGAGGGACTCAACCAACTCAACCTACACTGAAAATCAGTTCCTACCCATAATGATGGAAGGCCCCGTGGGTCAATTTAATTACCTCATGTTTACCTACTTAATATTATTAATAGAGAAGATTTTTTATTCGATCTCCTGATATGACGTGTCACACACATACATATTTAATATATATCTACATCGTATGTAAATATATATGTATCTAGTAGGTGTATATATAATCACACATCATATGAGCAATTATACCAGATGATCATGGACCACATCCTAATGTGATCAAGATTAAGCCAGTGGGTTCAATCACTCACATCAAGATCTATGTGTGCAACGGTAGATCTCTATGCCCTACGATCATCTATCTCGTCCTCGTCGGTTCCGTCGACATTTCGACGTATCTCCATACGTCGCGATCATTCGTTTCATCCTTGTGGGTCCTGCTATCACTTTCACACTCCTGTCATGCCTCCTTGTATAATTACAACTTAATTACAAGCACGTAGATCCGACAATAAATAAGAAAAAAAATAGAGGCTCGCATGCCCTAATAATAATAATAATCATATATACACACACATCACACAGTCCATGATCATCCGTCCATATCATACATCACATGTACATAATATCATCATGTAGGACTACTAGATAATAATAATTATAATTAATTAAACTATTTAATTAATTATTTTGCTGCCCTCTAGGGTTACCCTACCATAGGGTATCCTTATATGGCAGGAAGTCCCTTATGTGGCTAGGAAATCTGAGCCACCAAGGACTCCCTTGTGGCTAGGAATCTTAGGCCTCTAGGCTGCCTTACATGGCTAAGAAACCCTAGCCATCAAGGAGTCCCTTGCAACCAAAAAACCCTGGCTATATAGCAGCCTTGGGCGGTCAGGAAACCTGGCCGCCAGCTTGCTTAATGCGGCCACGAGTCCTGGCCGCTAGGGCAACCCCTATAGCCAAGAAACCCTAGCCGCTAGGGGTGCCCCTTGTGGCCAGGTTTCCTGATCGCCAGCTTGCTTCATGGGACCAAGAGTCCTGGCCACTAGAGCAACCCCTGCGACCAAGAAACCCTAGCCGCTAGGGGTGCCCCTTGCAGCCAGAAAACCTGGCTGCAAGGGCTGCCATATAGCAAGTTGAGAGTAGCCTTGCTGCTCTTGTTCCTGCTGCTTTGGGCCAGGCCTAGAGCAGCAAGAAAAGCTCTCGGCCAAGGCTACAAGCAGCCTTCGACCAATCTAAAGGGGTAGCAACCATTGTTGCCCTTTCTTCCTCTTTTGTACCAATATATTTAATATCAAAAGCCCTATGCAAAACATCTTTATAATAGAGAAAAAATTGTAGCACAGATTTAACATCTACGATAAAAATTCACTATAATCACGTAAAATGATTCTTATGTGATTGAACACAACACATGCAGTTTAAAAGTCAATCTTTTGCATGAGCAACTAGGCTCTGATACCATTGTTAGAAAATTTACGGTGACATCATATGCATAGAAGAAGAATAAAAATAAAAATAATAGATTTCTCATAAAAAAAGAGGTTCTTATCATAGTGCAGAAGTTGGTGCGTAAAAACTCGTAAAATCGAAAAACTACGCATAAGAAAATTACCTAGGGAGATCATATATCCCTGAATTCCAATAGATTTATAAGACTGGATGAAGGAATTCAAATGTCCTCCTCTCTAGTGATAATCCATATGGCAGGGGCCGCGACGACATTCCTCAAATCACTGCCCAAATCTCCTCGCAGCACGTACTATACGATCAAGAAGGGGTCGACTCTTCTTGTTGTCCACACGCCCCAAACTGGGGCTGCTAGCTAAGGGGGAGAAGGGGGAAGAGAATAGGAGATGGCTGCCACAAAACATTCACCTATGGGCCTTTAATTCCCTCCTATTTATAGAGGTCCCCTATCAATTTAACCCTAATGGATCTTGCCCTATTGGGTATTGGATCTCCATCTAATTATCCAAGCCTCTTGGATTAGTGGGTCTCTACCCAATAATCTCTTATTAACTCTTATTGGATCTCATTTTAGGATCCAATAATTCAAGGGCTTAACAGATATCCAATAAGATAGAGGCTCTGGCGGATATCTCATATCCGAACCTCTACTCAACGCGACACCTACCATATGTGTCATACTTATCACATATCGAGCTAGCCATGAGTCATATTTGTCAGAACTCCTTCTGACTCAGTGAATTATTATCTCCATAATAATTCACTCGATTCATCGATTATGGACGTACTATGCCACTATGCCGCAGTCCCCAGATGATATAGGAGAATTCAATCCTTTAGACATGTCTGTCCTTAGTTACCATATATCTATAGTCCCTCATCCATCTAATATCCCAGAGATCCTATATCGGGCATGGTGCTGTCAGGCCTATACGATCTCTCCTCGAGTCTCGCTCTAATCGGATTCTCCCATAAAACTTTTTCTCTCTCAATCCGAACAACTTTGGCCAAGGATTTATTCGAGCAAAAACATATGGGATATTCCTCTCATGATACTAAGAGCGGATGATCCTTTATTGACACTCAATAGCCCTTGTAAGATTGACTACCACTCCCAATGACCAGCTATATAGATCTAGAGCTTACAAACCTATAAGTCCGACATCAAAGAGTGGAGTACTTATACAAGATATCCTTAGTGTCTCAAGTCTAAGGACCAGATATACTACTAAGACTATGGAATCACTGTCTAACAATAAGATATCATCAACCATCAAGAATTCTGTGGGCAGATTAATCAGTGAACTCATTTTCCAATGAGCACTTGTACTATATCCTTAATGTCCCCACATGAGTAGCTATGAGACTAGCCGCCTCCATCATATGGTATACCAGTCTGTCTAGTTATCTCGATGTCCTTCTCGAGTAACCTATGATTGGGATTATTTAGGATTTGTGTTTAAAGGTGAATCGGTCTCATTATCGTGATCTCGTCATGATCCAACTCCCATTGTACAGATCCATGGATATCACAATATACGCAACACGCAAGATAAAGTGATAAAAATACCTAATAATAATAAACAAAAAGAGTGTATGTTGAGTCACATGTGTCATCACTCACGTGATTGGTTTGCAGGGCATATATGACTAGCACCTAGTGTCCCCACATAGCAACTATGAGACCAACAACCTCCATCATATGGATAAATATACAGAGTACATAAGTCTATCTAGTTATCTTAATGTCGCTCTTGAGTAGCCTATGATCAGAATTATTTATGATCTACGTTTAAAGGTGAATTAGTCTCATTATCATGATCTCATTATCACGATCTCATCACAATTTGATTCTCATTTCACAGATCCATGGATATCACAATATATGTACAATAAATAATATAAAGTAAAAAAAATATTAAATAAATAATAAATAAAAAGAATATGTATCATATTACACATGTCGATCACTCATGTGATTGACTTATAGAACACTTATGACTAATATTCATAACCCAACTTGAGAATAGACTTTAAGGCAACTACCATGTGAGGAATGTCCACATCTCATCACATGTGTCATTTTTTGCTTTGGGTCATAGATAGGGTAGATAGTGCAGTCGAAGGCATGGGGTCTTAGGTTCAAAATCAAATTAGTGGAGGCATCGTTCCTCTTTTAGAAAAAAAAAAAAAAAGGTTATAGTTGTAAAATCTAGAGACTAGTTGATTTGTAGATGAACCTCTTTATCATATTTATTACCCCACCCAAAAATGAATTGAATAAAAAAGGATCCATTTTGAAAATTTGCTTATTGAATAAAAATACCGCATATGGGCAAATCAATGAGGAATCAGTGTAGGTCGCATGCCATTCCAGAAACTCTTTTATTGGAACATTAGACCAGTAAGATGTGGGTTTGCTCCTCTTCTTTAATGGTGAAAATTCCTCGATGGTCGAAACGTATTTATTAGTCACCTACTCATTTTGTAGATACGGCGATAGACATTGATGTCTCTAAGTCAGATGGTGCGCCCCACTAGAGAACGAGCGAAACGAAAAAGAAATGCACACGAGAAAATGACATCTTTTTGAAAAAAAAAAATCATCGACTTGCTTTACCTACCTTTACTCGTTATTCAGTTTGGGAATCTCATCTCCGAAGATGATGAACATCAGATGAATTTGATATCGTTGTTCTTTCTGATACCATGTATGTGCCACCGGAGGAGAGTGGTTCCCAGTGACGGTAGGAATCTCGTCCCTTTTTCTTATGGTTCCAAAAAAAATATATGAAAAGATGGGGCCCACATATGAGATGATCCCTAGTTTCTAGACATTTTGCCTAGGTCTAAGGTGTCATTTGAAGAAAGTCTATCCACTATAGAGATTAGAAAAGAGCCTATTTTAGTTTGATTTACGAGAATAGAGATAGGTGAGAATTGGTATTGAGAATAAAAATTTATCATTCAACATTCAACATCATAAATGATTCACCTCTGAAAAAAGACTTGTATAGAGCTTACAAACTCCCAATGCACGATTGTTGGTGGTTTAGCGACAGATATACATTTGCATTTGCTTTAATGATGAATAGCCTTGCCAAGGATAATTATTTTTTTTATTTTTAAATAGATAGAAAAGAGATCGCATTGTGATAGGACTGCTGACTTGGTCCCTTTCTCCCGGGACCTAA
Source organism: Musa beccarii (assembly GCA_024322285.1). NCBI lineage: Eukaryota > Viridiplantae > Streptophyta > Magnoliopsida > Zingiberales > Musaceae > Musa > Musa beccarii. The sequence continues at coordinate 11,265,398 of CM044396.1, read as the reverse complement.
GCCAAAGTAGTATTTGCGAAGGCACGATCCGAGTGAACCCAAATCTAGGCCCCGCCAAACTTATCATGTGAATTTAGGACCCATAAAACCAAGATCTACAAATCCAACATTATCAATTAAATCTTTCAAACGTTTAATATATGAAGAAAAATAAAAGTTACACCCACCAAGTCTGCTAGATGGATGCAACATAATTGAAGGATGTATAAATCAACAGTTGCAAGAACAAAGAATATTTTGATTGACAGCACACACACAAGCGTAAACCAACGTAAGAATCCACGGATTAGAATCCCAAAATTGAACAATTGTGTGAAGAAATTATCTGTGAGAAGATGGAACCAAGACTCGAAAACATAAAATATTCTAAGCTAAAGCTAAACCTGTAGCTGCACGAACAAGGATAGCAAAATGCTTCGACTCTTTCCTCTACATGCCAAGCGCTCGTTGAACCTGCTCGACTGAAGCACGTGTCTCTTGCGATGTCATCAAAGAAACACCGGTAAGACTGGATCAAGTTGTAAGCATAAAATAACTTTAATCATGCTTCTATGATTGCGGAAAAACTTTAATGCTAGGATCGAAATCAAAAACATGAATAGATCTGTGTTTACGATGTGTACCTTTGATGCCATCCGCAAAGAAAGGAGAAAAGATCTGAATACCTTTCTTAGATCCAACGCCTCTGCCAATCTGCAAAGAGAACTAGACTCCTTCTCCTCTCTTCCTATCCTTTCACAGACCACTGTAATTGATGACTCAGGGAGATTGAGAGGAAAAGCGTAATCTCTCCCAATCGATTAAAAACTCTTAGACGCATCTGTGTTGCTAATCTTTACGCAACTCTTAGATGCTTCTGTGTTGCTTCTCACACACGACACGACACGACACGACACTTTAAGTCCCCTGAGGTCCTGTCTATTTATAGGCGAGAGCAGAGGGTCTAGGATAAGATATTAGAAGATTTCCTCCCATCAAGGGCCTCTTCTAAAGAATCCCACTTTGATTGGACTTCCTTTCTATTAGCCAATAACCATAATCAGAATCCAATCATATCTTTAATATATCTTATCTAATTAAATATGGCCACATTATCTAACACAAGTGACAAAAGTAATCCCTCACCATTCGTCTTCTCCATCCTCTGTAATTCCAACTTAAAACATTCATAGTCTTTAGGGGTTAAAGAATGTGGTCCGCCCCCAAAAGTTCACTTAATGAAGCTTCTTTTTTCAGTTGGTTCACTTGTCAATCTATACGTGCTTTTGGGACTAGTCTATTACTCCAGGAGGAGGGCTTCCTTCCTTCGGGTAGAAAGGTTTAGAAAAGAGAAGAAGAAGAAAGAAAGAAGAAGAAAACAAAAAAAGACTTTGGCTCGGGTGACTCTTGAAAGGGGAGTTGAGGGTGCCAAGTCCATTTTGCCCCTAGGACTGGTCTGAAGGTGCTGGACTAGTTCTCTCTACTTAGCTCTACGAGAAGATAGAAAAAAGTTAGCAAGCAAGGGAAAAAAAAAGCAAGGCAGAGCTCCCAGCTCCAACTCAACGAAAGCAAATCATCTTCCTTCGTACCAGTAGGAACAATCATTTGATCATACCATAACAAAAAAAAATCATTCACAAATAAAGATGAATGCAAATCATTTACAAAGGATTAAAGAGTTAAGAGGAAGGAGCTAGCTCGACCAACGCGAGAGGAAGGGGTGTTATTGAGGCTTGCCTCGGAAGAAGAAAAGCATCGAAAGATATCGAACCTTGTAAGAGAGAAGAGGGAGCTAGTCGCTGACTCTTTACAGTTTGGTGGGTTTACTCTTTAACTTTATAGCTTGGTAAGGACCTCGCAGGAGAACGGTTCTATTATCAAGTCTAGGTCATCTTTTTAGCCTTTGTTTGTTGGGCTCAATTCAAGAAACTCGACCTCAGATAAAAATTAAAAAAAAAAAAGGGGGCAATAGTAATACTAATAGACAGTTGAAAAACACTATATGAAAAAAAAATTCAATAGCCACAATGCTAAGACTGAAACTCAAACCTAGAGGTTCTAAAAACATTTTCTCATCTATAAAAAATAGTAAAGTCGAAGCTATTGAGCCCAAATAGCCTTATATGCTCTAACCCTCTCAATACTCTTTATTTCAAATACGATCTACACGTATTTCTAGATCTTGGTTTGGTTAGCTCTCTATTCTTTAATAGAATATCTTATCTTCAAGAAGAATTGTGTTAGCTATCCTTCCAGCAATCAGCATATTTGCTTCCCTAGCTTGGGACACTCATACGAGAAGTCAAAAAATGCAAAGAGGAATCGACAGAGAGTGAAAAGGTACCTATGAATAGAATTCGATAGACAATTAGTTATCTAGTAAAAAATTGGCTAATAGAGTTATCGAACCCCATAGCCAATCTCTTATAAGGGGTAAGAAAGTTATCTTATAGCTCGATTTAAAAGCCATAGATGTTCTTTCCTTATATGATTGATCTAACATCCATCGGGAATGGACGATCTAAGTACTAAAATGCATTGCCTTTCTTCCCTCACTATGGAGATATTTTATGTATTACATCATTATCTATTAGCCTAATACAAATGTGTATACCTTACATATCATTGACTAAGTATATTATAATACTGGTCTAACGATTAAAAAGAAATGCTTCATTATACATTGGATTATAATGAATATAACAAAATACTTATACTTATTTTACTAATTTATATTATTGTGCCATTATTATAATTTTATATTAATTATAAATTAATACTTTAATTATACTAATAAAATAATCTATGTTCTATGTGCATTCCTAATACTTTAATACTATAATCATTGGGTCTCAAGAGGAAATATAAATCCATGAGGTTCTCTTTAAGAATGTCGTCATTTCTTATTCCGATTCGATGATGACCTTTTCCATATGTAGATCACAAATCACAGCAAACTATTGTTGGCCTATGTTGTGTCATCGGCGCTATTCTTTTGTAGATCCCCTCAATTAAACATGACAAGTGTCTTCTCATGAAGTGGATCGTGTAAGTCAATATTTATTCATCATTAAGCATTCACTATTGTAGATCAGATCTCTTTTCCATCAAAGGCTCTCTACTTGAGCCTATGGTTTTTTTCATTCGGGCTTACAACAATTTTCTTCATGTAACAACAGTCTTGTTTTGTTCGTTGATGATTTACTCCATCCATTGTTCATCTCTTATGCAATGTGCCTTATCTATAACAAATTACTGTCTGCATCATTGAGCACAGTCCTTTGCACAGTCAAAATCTTACCTAATCAACTCATAACAAATTTAGCCTTTTACTTTCCAAACTTAAGCCGATTTTTCTAAATTATCTTTAGTTTGCAAAGGTGTTAAAGGGATATCATATCTCTTAATATGATCATCATATATTATCCTATCAAATAATAGAGATTTGACATCTTTTGATTGCTTAATTGATTTTGATTGGTTAGATACCAGAGATTTGACATCTTTTGATTGCTTAATTTATTTTGATTGGTTAGATACTATTTCACCCAAATAGGATTATGCAACTAGAAAAAAGATCAATAAAGTTTTCTTTTCACTTCTGACAATCAAGATGGAGTTTTACATTTTCATTAAATCTGACTAGATTTTGTTCCAATGAATGTAAGAAAATTGAAGAATAATGTGTTTCTAAATTACTATAATAGAAATACAAAAAAATTAAATGCCGAAACAAAAATTGCATATCTCTAGCTATTGTTGTCGAGAAATTTCTGCAATGATTTCTTTTTATATTTCGGCTCTTGTCGACTCAAAACTCTCACTTTAGATGGTGTAAGAAATCCTAAAAACTTAAAAGAAAGATGGAGCCAAGGGATCGAAACCTCTCTTTATATAGATGTTCTCCCATCAAGAACATTTATTACCATCAAATTCATAATATTCAAAATTTAATTAAGTTTGTAACATTTGGACCATAATTAAAAATTTTAATGATAATAAATAAAAATCTAATAATAATGATTAATTCATAATGAATGAAAAAACTAAAATATTTAAATCATAATAAATAGAGAAATGAATGATAAACTTAATTAGAATGGTTACATTCTCTAAAATTAATGAAAATTAACAGTAATAAATAAGGAACGATTACATTCTCCCACTTGGTCCATACGTTTAACTTAATAACTTGAATTAATCTTATCGAATAATTTTTTTAAGAAACAAATATATGAATCATAGCGATCAGTCTTTTAAGAGCGAGTATTATCATCTATGTATCATGATGTATTTAGTTTCTTAAGAATTAATCTTAATATAGTTATATTACTTAATGAATAAATCTTATATTTATTCTTAGTCCTTCATAAACATATTTTCTCAAATTAATGTGCACATGAATGAAAAAATATCATAATATATATAAGAGTTTCAATACAATTACAAAGTGGAACTAAGTCCCATTTTCTCTACATGATCCTTGAATTTCAGAGGTGGCATGTCTGTAGTCAAAGGATCAGCAATTATCAATTTTGTGCTAATGTGCTCAATGATCATTTTCTTTTATTTTACATGTTCTCTTATGGCTAAATACTTAATGTCGATGTGTTTAATTCGACTTCCATTTTTATTGTTCTTAGCATAAAGATAGCAGCTGAATTGTCACAGAAAAATCTAAATGGCCTAGAAATAGAATCCATAATTCTAAGCCTTGAAATGAAACTCTTAAGCTATACATCATGTGAAGTAGCCTCAAAATAGGAGACAAACTCAGCTTCCATGGTAGAAGTAGCAATCAAGGTCTGCTTGACACTTCTCTAAGAAATAGCTCCACCAGCCATTATAAAAATGTATCATGATATTGATTTACGAGAATCAACATAGCTAGCAAAGTCTAAATCTGAGTAGCCAATCACATCCATATTATTTGTATGTCTATATATAAGCATGTAATCTTTGGTTCCTTGAAGATACCTCATCACTTTCTTTGCAGCTCTTCAGTGGTCTATACCTGGATTACACTGATAGCGACCTAGCATCCTCACAATAAATGCAATATCAGGTCTAGTATAGACCTGAGCATACATAAGGCTTCCTACAACAAAAGCATATGAGATATTTTTCATTGATTCCCTCTCAAGGTTATTCTTTGGGCATTGGTTCAATCCGAGCAACAATTAGTGAACAATCCTTCATCCAAAATCTTTCTAAAAGCTTATTGATATAGATTTCTTATGACAGACCTAAAATACCTCGAGGTCTATCTCTATGGATCTTAATGCCAATGACATAAGATGCTTCACCCATATCCTTTATATCAAATTTCTTAAAAAGGAATTGTTTCACCTCATGCAGCATACCCTTATTTAGCAAGCAAAATATCATCTATGTATAAAACAAGAAAACTTATTTTACTCCCACTAACCTTCTGATATATACATTGATCCATGAGATTTTCAATAAATCCGAATAAAGAAATCACTCCATGGAATTTAAAATACCATTGGTGAGAGACTTATTTTAAACCGTATATAGATTTCTTAAGCTTACAAATCAAGTGCTCACCAACACTAGAGGAGAAACCTTCATGTTGTTTCATATAAACCTCCTTTAGATCTTCATTAAGAAATATCATTTTCACATCCATTTGTTGCATCTCAAGGTCAAAATGGGCAACCAATACCAAAATGATACAAAAAGAATCTTTCTTAGATACTGGAGAAAATGTTTCCGTATAATCAATTTTTTCTTTTTGAGTAAATCCCTTTACAACCAGTATTATCTTGTATCTCTCAATGTTATCTAATAAATCTTTCTTAGTCTTAAAAACCCATTTATAGTCAATAGTCTTTACTCCATTAGGTAACTCTATAAGGTCTCAGACTCCGTTGCTTTTCATGGAATTTATCTCCTCCTTCATGATATTATACCATAAATCTGACTCTTCACAACTCATGTCTTGTGAAAATGTTTCAGGATCATTTTTGGCTCCAATATTATAGTCAAATTCTTATAGATATACAACATAATCACTAGGAATTATTGATCTTTTATTTCTAATAGATCTTCTTAATGTTGTACCAATATTTCCCTAAAAAACTTGTGATTAACCTCTACCTTGATATGGAAAATATTTTTATTTTATACCATGAATATGGCTTGATTTTGATTTTTCTTTTAAAACTTTTAATGCATTTGATGTTGAAAATCATAAGGATATAAGATTTTTCAATATTTTTAATGAAATAAAACATTCATTATTGCTAAATTGCTTATATTTTATATGAATATTTGGCCATATTAATTTATGTTTATAAGCTAATTTTATTCAAAATGTTTAGTAATCTATATAATCTTAATTAATCAGGGACTAGCCACAGCATCTTTAATTGATTAAAATTATATATAAAGTTAAAATAAGGATCACATAAGGAATTAAACATAATATTATGATTGATTATATTTAATATAATAATTGTTATCCCACAAGATTTTTTATTATATTTATATAATTAATCAAGATAAAATATCATATTATTTTCATAATTTACTCACAAGGATTATGAATTGATACATAATTTGATAATTTTATCATAAAGACCATTTGAATTAAAAATTTAACTCACAGGTAATTTTTATATCATGAGATTCAATTTTTGGCATGTTTCATATTAATAAAGTATGCAATTTAGACTATTAAACCTCAAATTTTGACATAAGCATTTTAGATTTTATGTAGTTTCTTAAATCGTTAATTTCTCTGATATCCGATGTGATATTCCCAAACTTAGGAGTGATAATTGTAAGATTTGGAAAGAGAATTCTCCTTCATCTAGGGTGGATGGATATTGATTATGCTATTAGGAAGGATAAACCACCTATAGTCACTAATACTAGTACTCCAACTGAGGTCGTACTATATGAGCGATGGGAGCGATCCAATCGGCTCAGCGTGATGTTTATCAAGACTAAAATAACTACTGGTATACGTGGTTATGTTGACCAGCATGAGAATGTTCGAGACTTGCTACAAGCTATCGACAAGCAATTCGTCACTTCAAAAAATACATTAGCAAATACCCTAATAATGAAATTCTCATCCTCAGACTCACCAACATAAAAGGTGTGTGTGAGTATATAATGCAAATGTGGGATATTACGGCTCAACTTAAGAAACTCAAGGTTGATATGTCAGAATCTTTCCTAGTGCACTACATTCTGAACACCCTTCCACATCAATATGGGTCTTTTAAGATTTCATACAACACACATAAGGACAAATGGTCAATCAATGAATTAATGATCATATGTGTTCAAGAAGAAGAGAGGCTAGTGATGGAGTTAGGTGAGAGTGCATTGGAGGTAACCATTCGCAAAAGAATAAAACTAACAAAAATCAAGCCAATCAGTAGAGAAAAGGTAAAATACCACCCTAAACTGATATCAAGAAAGAAGCAAAGTACTTCTTTTGTAAAAAGAAATGACACATGAAGAAGGAATGCTTGAAATTCCAATAATAGCTTGAAAAAAAAAGGTAAACCAACCTCGTTTGTGTTATGAATCTAATATGATTAATGCTAATATTAATACCTATGGATTGACTCTAGATCAACAATCCATATTGCAAACTCTTTGTAAGGTATGTAAAATCTAAGGAAGCCAGTGGAAAGTGAGCAAAGCATCTTATCAGGCAATAAGATGGGCTCACATGTGAAGGCAATTAGAACATGCATTTTAACTTTAAGTAGTGGTTTTGTTTTAAAATTAGAAAGGATCCTTTATGTACCAAGTTTCTCATGAAACTTGATTTATGTTTCTAAACTAGTATCATTTGGATATTCATTTAATTTTCAAGACACATCATTTAGTTTATTATATAAATCTGATTGTGTTGGGAATGATATTTTGTTTGATGGTCTTTATCGTATTTTCTTACAAAATAATGATACTTATTGTTCAGTGTATGTTCACGCTGACATTAAAAGGTATAATATTAATGAGGACTTCTCTATGTTATGGCACCGAAGATTAAGACATATCTCCACAGAGAGAATTAAAATATTAGTTAATGATATTGTACTTAATACTCTTGATTTTGTTGATTTTAGAACTTGTGTGTATTATATTAAGGGAAAGCAGACCAACAAGTCTAAGAAAGGTACTAATAGGAGTTCAGACATATGAGAGATCATTCATACTAATATATGTTATCCAGACATAGATGCATATGGTCAAAAATTCTTCATCTCCTTTATAGATGATTACTCACGATATATGTATATATATTTGCTTCATAATAAAAATGAAACATTGGATGCCTTCAAAGTCTTTAAGACTGAAGTTGAGAACTAATGTGGTAAGCAAATTAAAATTGTGAGATCAGATAGAGGTAGAGAATATTATGGTAGATATACTGAAAATGGACAAGCACTTAGTCCATTTACTAAGTTTCTTCAAGGACATGGGATTATTGCCTAATATATCATGCTGGTTCTTCAGACCAAAATTGTGTTGTAGAAAGAAGAAACCGAACATTATTAGATATGGTGCGGAGTATGCTTAGCAACTCCAATATTCCTAAATTCTTATGGACTGAAGCACTAAAGACGGCTGTGCATATATTAAACTAAGTTCCAACTAAGGTTGTCCCAAAGACACTATTTAAATTATGGAAAGATAGAAAATCGAGTTTGTGACATATGCACATTTGAGGATATCCGTCTGAGGTTAGGATATATAATCCATAAGAGAAGAAACTAGACCTGAGGACTATTAGTGGATATTTCATTACATATACTAAAAAGTCTAAACGTTACATGTTTTATTGTCCGTCTCATACAACTAGGATTGTAGAATAAAGAAATGCTAAATTTCTTGAGGATGACATGATCAATGGGAGCAATCAGTTCAGGAACATAGTTTCTGCACATGATCATATAGAATCTCAACCTTCCACATCAAGTGATAGATTGGTTATAGTTCATAACACTCCTCAAGTACAAACTGGTGTTGAACAACCAATCATTGAGATTCAACAAGTTGCTGATAGTATTCTAATAGATCAAGCAGTTCAGGAATTACAATAAGCTCCTGAACAATTAGTTGAACCATAAGTTTCTCAAGGAAATATTGATACAATATTAAGAAGATCTGCTAGAAATATTGTCAGCAACTTGTGAAATCTCAATGATTGGTTGTTCAACACTAGTTTGTACTTGAGGAGTGCTATGAAATATAACCAATCTATCACTTGATGTGGAAGGTTGAGATTCTATATGATCATATACATAAACTATGTTCCTGAACTGATTGCTCCCACTGATCATGTCATCCTCAAGAAACTTAGCATTTCTTGATTCTATAATCCTAGTTGTATAAGATGGACAATAAAATATGTAACCTTTGGACTTTTCAGCATATGCAATAAAATATCCATTAATAGTCCTCAGTTTTTCTCTTGTGGATTATATATCCTAACCTCAGACGGACATCCCCAAATGCACATATGTCGCAAACTCAATTTTCAACCTTTTCATAATTCAAATGATGTCTTTGGGATAACCTTAATTGGAACTCGGTTTAATATATGCACAGTTGTCTTTAGTGTTTTAGTCCAAAAAAATTTAGAAAGATTGGAGTTATTAAGCATATTTCGTATTATGTCTAATAATGTTTAATTTTTTCTTTTTCTGTAATATCATTTTAGTACGGAGAATCATAGAAATTAATAATAATAAATAAGGAACGGTAGATTGGTCTCATGCACTCTTCTCCTTAGAAGCAGATGATTTGCACCACTGGATAAGCCAAGTACATCATCAGGAGCAAAGCTACACGGTAGAAGACAGAAGTCAAAGTGAGGTGGTGTGAAGCAGATGACTTCAGGTTAGGGGATCAGTAAACAAATCGAGGTGGTGTGAATTCAAATATTTTGAGGGCAACCACAGAGGTCAAAGTGAGCAGTGTTGAGCACTTGTTCCCCACCACCGAAGAATAATTTACTAGCAATAATTGATGGTGCAAAGTTCTTGGCTACACTCAGCTAGCTTATGAGTAAGCAACTACTAGCTTGCGATCTTAGGGTTTCATTAGAGATCCTCAAGGTTTCCGAACTCAATGGGTTACATGTGTCATTTAATGTCTTCCACTTTTGCCATGTTGTTCTCTTATTGGCAGAGCAAATCATCATTGGAAAAAGAAGAAACATTCACATTTGCAGATTCAATTGTAACTCCTGCCATTTATAGCACTGACAGCATGGTTAGCGGTAGCTCTCCAGAGTGTGAGATATTTTAAGTGAGGGGTTCACATGTTCTTTGGTTTGATTGGGTGTATGTGCTTCATGATCATTTTATTTTATTTTATTATAATTTCTGGACTCTTTGTCAATGTTCCTTTCAGCTTGTGATTTTTCTTTATCGCCCGTAAAATTATTTAAAATAAGCTCGATTTATTATCTTGCACTTTATATCAGAAAAGGACATTAAGAAAAGATCCATAAAAAAATAATAGATTATCCACTATTACTATCAGAATTGGTCATCCACGGCACGTAATATTCAAGTCAGTTCAAGATCTGATTATGAGGTTAAAAGAAAATTTTCAGATTCTAAATTATGTATGAAAGGTTTCCATTTACATAGAGAGGTGAAGAATATTCTTAAAATGATATATATATATATATATATATATATATATATATATTCTAAAGAAGAATATTTCTTTCTTAGACTCATGTTGACGCGATGGATTTGGTTTGCTAGATTTCATGGGGTCGAATCCTGATTATATCATATGAATTATAGAACTGATTAGATTACAAAGAAGATAGGAAAAAAGAGAAGATTTTTCGATTTCAACATTTTCATTCAATTCAATTCACAATTACCGTAGTATGTCCACCTCATCACATGAGAACAACCTAATCACCATATTTATTTCCTAAACTAGTCCATAACAATTTTTTATATTTAGGAGACAACCCACATAACGAAATTGATATCGAAATACAACACATCAATGTTACAATATCGACATCATCATGATAGCTAAACTGCTTCATTTTCTGAGGAAAAAAAAGGAAAGTATTACCTCTAAGGAACAATTCCATCCTCCTGATCTTTGCCATGCCCACCACAGCAGCAATGGCCAGTGCTGTGACAACCCCACCAAGAAAGTTGAGCACTTAACCCTCTCAACATTTAGTGCGAGGCAATTGATTGCGCTTGGAAAATCTTCTTGGTTGTCTTTTACCCGCCAAACCTGCTTTTACTGTTCTGAACTTTCACATCGATATAAATTCATCGATCCAGCAAACGAGATCTACAAGTCCATGTAACCTGCAATCACAAGAACTTAGCAGGAGAAGATAAAGCAAGATAAGCGATGAAGCTCTTCAGCCTACTGCTAATTTATCTGATAGCTTCCTCCGCAGCAGCTGCAACGGGATCAACCAGCAAAGGTATACATCACCGTAAGGTCCTTATGCAGCATCAGCAGCAAGATCTGACTCGTGTCGAAGACCGGCGTCTCTCGGAGAATCCTGACGGCGTCGGCGATGCCGATAATGGAGCAGACGATGCAGGTGAAACGAACCCTTATGGCGGCGGGAACGAATACCATGGATCAGGCATTGACGATCATCACTCCATTAATCCGGAGTCCTGGAACAAGCTGCACCCTCCAAAACCAGATAACTGAGGAGCTCTCTCTCTCTGCATGCTTTAAGCAACAGCGACACGTAGCAAGCCTCCTTGTCTGCAGTATGTGATGACTTGTATCAGACTGTGTTGTAAGCACTACAATGTATGTAAGCTTAATGGATATATAATAAATAAGATGTCATATAAGCTTGATCTCAGTGGACTGTCATGAAACTTTAGTTTGCTTGGATACTTGAGATATAAATCTCGGTTTTTTCTCTTTATTTTTCTTGAGTACTAGTACAGATGATGCTTAACATTCCTTTGTGGCAAACCCTAACTTTATCATAACATGTTCTCAACTTCAAATGAATTAGCCAGTGAGCTGTATTGAATCTAGTCTTTATTCTCTTCTATCTGACGTGCAGATTCATATTTCATTAGGATGATGGAAAGTAACAGTTGACGTACATCAGCTCATTTTTAACTGGGTGACTAGGGTTACAGAGATTGCAGCCTTTATAAGAACAGCATGTTGAAGATTTACCACCCCGTGCAATTAAAGATTAAAACAAAACTGTCTTAGCCTGGAAATTAGATGGGAAAACCGGGGTTCTTATCAATGATTTGGATCTCTTAGCACTGCAAAGCAAATAACAAATTTCCTTTCTTTTTCCCGCTGATTTGTTTCCAATTAGTTATCGTCAATATAATGGTGTCATTCTGGTTTTAGATGTCATGGAAACAACTATTTATCTGAAGTCAAAAGTGCAAACTAGTACATTAGCAGTGCTCTTCTTGATTGAGAACTGGCTTGTTTATGATTTCAATTTTTATGTTCATTAAAGGTTCTTGATGTCAAGGGCACCTTCTCCTCAAAGACTTTACAGGTGAAAAGAAGTTCCTCGAGAGATCTAAAATTTTGTGCACTATGACCAAAAAGTACTGTCCTTGAAATAAAAAAGGCTGTTTGGATTTACAATAGCCTTTTCTTTTCAAGTACAAAGATTTGCAAAGATTTTAAACTATTCTACATCATCATGGTTTGACCTCTTTTCCTGATTAGATACTTCGGAGTGGTAATACAAAAAATATGGTAGTTTAACTGACAACAACAACAACAACAAAGGAAGTGGTGAGGGTTGGATGCTTTCTGATCCCTTTTGCTTCCAAAACACAAAGACTAGTCAGGATAACAATGCAGGACAAGAACATCATGCATAATGGAACAGATTGGACTGCCCAGATCATGACATACTGGTTTTCCACATTACAGACAACATTTAGTGGGGGGAATGCTCATTCAGATTATAAAAGAAGAACTCTTTGAATTTAAGAGTAGCCTAGAGAAGTTCTACAAGTGAGATGCTGTGTGAGGTGTTCATCTTGATCTCCTAGAGCAAGTTATTCAGAGAATCTTGATTTCAGATAGGACACAAACTGAGAGCTTCCCAAATGATTGAGTTGGGCTCAATACACAAGTAATTCTTACAACTAACATGCACTGCTGGTCTCCCATGGTATCAGTGTGAGAGCTTTTGTGCCATGCCATGGGTGGTGGGACAAGTGACACTAGGAATTAAAGAACATGCTGCTCTAGTTATCGACTGTGCCTTGAAGTAGATGTCCATGCTGTCAGGAAAAAGAATGGTAGAAAAAGAGCCTCAAGTCACTGTCTGAGTGATTCCATGACACTGCTGAATTGGTCGTTCTGACCCACAATCCTCTCTTTGAAGTTTGTCCTCCACAGTCATGTTGAAAACTCTGCAAGACCAAAGCAAGGAAGCTTCACGGGAACAACATCCACAGAAAATGACTCAAAGAAAGGTAAGGTAATGGTTCCTCCAACAATTTGGGAATTGATTCCTGTCCTCGGTAATGACGTGGAAAATAAACAAGCTCCATCAAGCACATCAACACGAACAAATATGTTTCTTTTATATTTCTCGGATGCAGATAATTTTCTTATTTCTTCTTTTATCGTGTTTTGTGACGCTATTGATTTGAGCATGGGAGGAAAAATCTCACATTGCTTTTCTTGGGAGAAGGGACAAAATGAGACTTCCATCTCGGTGAGATGATCAAAACCAACCTCATCAAAGCACTTGTTGGAATGGTCTTATGTCCTACGAGGAAACGTGGCTGATGCAGGGTGAGATCTGACTTTGAGCTTCCACCGAACTCTCATGACCCTGCAGATTGCCATATGCTCCATTCTTATGTTCTTTCAGTGCGCCTGACCAAAGAAGAAGAGATGTCAAACTTGCCACTTGATAATCTTGCAGCCTGCGGTCGCAGAACGAGGCCTTCACTATTCCTTCACAGAAGCTCCCTGGAAACATCGTGTGAGGCATTCGGTAGGAATTCTTGCATGTGGTTGATGACCAAAATCTAAAGAAAACAAAAAAGCTGATTACTCTGTTTATGGTCAAAAACACATTGGCCTAATGATGATTTAGCTTCATCAAAAGAAATAAGCAGACCTTTTTCTCTATTTGTTTGATAGAGCCATCATCTTAATTAAGTGAACAGAAAAGACATTGCATGCAATTGTCAAGAAAACAAGAAGAAAGATTGCTTTTATATATGGCTTTCGTAAAGGTTATCATGACTTTAACCAGCTTTGACCACGACCAGCATGTGATCAACGTGATGGCAGGCATTGCTGGATTCCTTTCCAGTATCCATAACGCTTGAACATCTTATATAGCACGAGTACCTAAATTAAGATTGCCAAGGCAAAGACAAAGATTATGGCATCATTCTCTCCATAACACATTGAGGAAGCCTTGTCTTAAATGCTAATGGTGACGGAAACTGGGAGTTCTACTCCTAATATGAATCCTTTCAACAAAAGCAGAGGAAGACAAGTCTTTGGACAACCATGTTAACACAAATTTCATTATGGGATAATTCTCACTTCCTCTTCAGCCGACAAAAACAAGTTGAAGTGACGGAGATGTTTGATACAAGATCTGAGTTGAGCTAAGGCAGGTGTTGTGTCATGAAGCGCAACTCTGTTTTGTACAAAATAGAAACTTTACAGGATTGGGAGCTGATGAGTTGCATCAGGGGGAAGTAAGATCTCAAAAGCTCTTACTATCACAAACGTAGCCAAGTGAAAAAAAAGAGGTTCTTCGTAACTTGGACAACTGGAAGAACAAAACAAGAAAGAAATTTGATGAACAGGGGAGAGATTTCCCACGGAAAAAACACAAGACAGATGCTTAACACTGAGCATGGATAGGCACAACCTCTGATGTAGTGAGAAGCTGTTCCAAGTACTCTGCTCCTAGGTCCTCTAGCTCCAACACGCTCTCCGCGCTAAGACTGCTTGTGTGGCTCTGCTTTGCCTTCTTGGTCATCGACTTCCTCCTCATGGAGTGCTTCCTCTTCAGCGCCACCACCGGCGACAACCCCTCCTCCTCCTCCTGCTCCTCCCAGCATTTCATGCCGTTCAGCGACTCCCGCACCCGGTCCACCGGGAAATTGAGCACCGCCGTCGAGCCCCGCATCGAGAAGGCGGCCTGGTCGTACGCCAGCGCCGCGGCCTCCGCGCTGTCGAACGTTCCCAGCCACACCCGTATGCCGTGCCGCGTCGAGTCCCGGATCTCCGCCGCGAACTTCCCCCACGGCCGCTTTCTCACCCCCCGGTACGACTTCTCCTTGGGATCGTCCGCCACCTTGCTCCGCGAATCAACCTCTTCCTCCTTGGGCTGGGCTGGGCTGCGCTCGCAGGCCTCTAACGAGGACGACGCCTTCCCGGAGGCCTCCGCGAGCATTCCGAGGAGGAGCATCTCCTCGGAGTCGTTCATGTCGAAGGGGACAGGAACGTCCGGGTAGAACAGCCCGACGCCGGTCCAGGGGAAGGGGTCGCCGGAGCCAGTGGAAGATTCCGGCGAGTGTAGCGACTGGAAGAGGGAGTAGTCCATGGGGGGGGGAGAAAGAAAGGGATGAGGAGAGAGAAAGAGAAATCAGGGTGACTCCCACCTCCTTGTTCGTGCTCGAGCTTGTCCAGTCGACAGGATCTAAGCCCGCTCCTTCTTATACTTGAACGAGAGAGGGGGAATGGATGGATAGATTGACTAGGGCCACCTGGGAGTTGCGGGTGGCGGGAAAAGGTTCGTGCCGAGCCAAAGGAGCACGTGGGTCAGCCATGCACGGCGGCAGAGGTCGGGTGAAGTATCCGTGAGACGAGCACGGTGACATCACTGGTGGCCACTGCGTTGCTCCATGTCCCGTGTTGAAGCCATCGCTGCTGGTGACAGTTTTTGGTGGGAGATCTCTTGTGCCGTCCTCTTGTATTTGCAGCCACCACACACACACACACTCTCTCTCTCTCTCTCTCTCTCTCTCTCTCTCTCTCTCTCTCTCTCTCAGAGCTGGGTTAGAGTGCTGGATTGGTGACCTGTGCAAACTCTAGTGTGAAAGTGAAAGAGCTGAGGAAGGCAAGGCATGGCTTCTATCATCAAGGATTATTAATCAAATGCATTTTTGTTTGAGTTATTGGGATTTCACCCCCTGCAAGTATCAATCCGTGAAGGTGGGCTGCAACTTCTTCCTACCTGTGAATGCAATAACCCCCATAGTCTTCATGGCATCCAGATCCTGGTTTCTTAGGCTCTGTGCTGCTGGGGACAAGTGTCCATCAGCAGTACTTTTAGATTGGTGGAATGGAAACGAGGTTCCTGCAATGTGCATGAGATGATGCATTGGCAGAAGAAGTCCACATACAGATCCCCTTGAATTAGCAGGCAATAAGATTAGAAATATTCCCCATTATAAAAAACTGCTGCCCCTGTTATCCAGTGGCATTCTTGACCTCCCTTTTCTTTATGTTTATTTACCTGACAGCAGTGACAGTAGTAGATTACATAAGTCTTATTTTTTATCTTCAGGATGATATATTAAGTCTGGCAAAGCAGCCTGTCATGAAGCCATAAAATATTTTGTTGAATCTCTTAGTGGTGTGAGGAAGAACAGCTTCATTTCAAATGGCCAAGTAACATGGATCATGAAGCTATAAAACTCCAGGTTGATGTCCTTAACACTTTTCTGTGAGAGAGTGGCTGAATCAAGTGGTGTTTGAAGATGTCAGATTGATCTCATTTTGAGCACAATAAATGATGAAAGCCAAAAACAGAAGGTTAAGTACATAGCAGCATCACAAGATCTCCATGGTTTACTGCCTTGCAGTCTCCAATCAGAATGTCCACTGAGCAAATTGCAGGAAAGAAACTTGCGTGTTAGGGACTCTTCAAACAAGCATGGTGTTTGGGGACCCCAATCATCAGACTACAATCCCAGTTCAATGAATCGAAGTTTGTACAGGGTAGAGAGTCCAACGAGAGTAGGCTCATCATTGTACATATCTAGCTTAAAAGAGACCTACCAAACTTGGAACAACATCTGATCATGCCAGGGAGCTGTGTTGGCTCCTCAAAGATCATGGCAAATAAGCCAACGAGGTCTCGTAGATGAGGTGAACCATCCACGCATCTTTGATGTCCCGTTGCATGTCTCTTTTCTCAGCTGGTGGTGCTTTGAACACAATGGTTCAGCGTTAGGCAGCATGCATCCCCCTGCTTTGATGTGCACCAGATGCAGAGAACAAGGACACGCTTTCATGCATCGTCTATGGCCCACTCACCTTCTAATCCTTTTGACGGCGAAGGTGAAGTCACAAGGATTTCACATTGGTAAGGGGGGAATTGAAAGCGTTCAAGTCGTGCATACATGGAGACTGCTAGTAGGGTTCATAGTTTCTCTTGTCTTGTAGCATGCCGTAGCTCATCAAGATGATGTAAAGAAGTGGCCTAGAAGTTCCAGGAAAGATCATCTTTTAGTTTTCCTCTTGAAATGTGTGCTGAATCATCGGTTCAACGACGAATTCTTCCATCGAAGAAGGTTTCGCTGATAATGAGGAAACATCAATAGGCTTCACGATTTGAACTGCAAAGCCTAACTTGAATTCAGGAATCAGAATCATACAGTTCGAGAAGCAAAGTCCCACCTCAGAACAAACGGGTGAAGGGAAACATAAATTGTTCATCAGTCATGAGTAGCTGATGGATGAACAGCTTTAATTCCTGCAAATAACAAGCGTAAGTTCACACTTGTCAGGTTCATAAACACTGGGCTTTGGTGAAGTATGCAATGATGAGGTAGCAGTCAAAGTTGTTCTAGGTTCATTCCCTCACAAGGGATTCCCCAGCAGCCATTGGAATGGCCAACTTCGACGAAGTGGATGCGACCTACAGATTCCACACAACCATTCCGATAGAATGAAGCTGCAAACTTGATATTATGAGGCGCCACCTGGGACTTGAAAGTTTCCAGAAAACACGAAAGAGAGACCATAAATCTTCAATATAGATTTGACACGAGGCACGAAAACAACCTCCATCAAAGATTCTCACGTAACATCGATCAGTGGATGCAACTCATTCTGCACTACAGTAGCTCCTGTTCCTTGCTCTCTGAGGTTACAGCCTAAATAGAAGTCAATGTTATGCCCTCCTCCACCAAGCAATGGATTTGTTTTCTCTCGCATTCTATCAGTTGATAGGATCAAAACCATCCATGAATCATTTATATTGTGACAACCCTCTGTAAGATAATATATGTACTTGCATGTCACTCGTTGAAATGTTCTCTTTTAGACTAAATCATCCACTTGAAACATTGATTCAAGTTCAGTGCATCTACCCAATCCTGGTGACATCAGACGTTCTCCAGTGTGATCTGTAAGGCGTCAGCCTCAACGCTACTAGACAAACTGGGTGCATAAAACTATTGAAGGGCGGCATCAAACGGCAGGAATGGATGCTTCCAGGGTAAGAGGCACGCGAGAAGGCCATGGAGTCGGAGTCGCCAGGAACGTGAGACATGTGAGAGAGGAGGAGGAAATGGATAGGGGAAACGTGGAGTTTGGTTGAGCTGTTTATGGTCTACCTACGTTCCTTGGATTGCAGGCCCACCTGCCATGGGAAGGTGCATGAACCTGAGAGACTTTTTGTGCTTGTTTATGCCCTTGGAGTTTTGCAGGGATGAAGTGGAAGATGTGCACGCCCAGGAGAGAGTGTGGAATTCTTTATGATTATTGAAGCATGCAGCTTTGATTGACAAGCTTTTGGCGGGGCATAGTTTAAACCTCGGACTCTTCCTTGCAGATTTATTGGTTCTCCTTTCTTGTTGAGAGGACGCTCAAATAACACCGTATGTGCTGATGGGCTGAATTGGATTTCAAATGGACTGTCTTTCTTTTCCTAGATTTGGCCCAAGATTGAGCTTGATTTTTATTAATTTAGGTAACTACAAGAATAGTTTCATAATTTCACAGGTTTGGTATAAACTTTGGTCTTTCTATAGTGATTTCATTATAATATTACAAGATTCTTATGGGTCGATATAGTCCAAAGTCAAACCATCCCTAGCATGACCAACATAGGCGTCAATCCACATTCATCATGTCCAATGTTTAGTTAATATCATTCGTTTGTCTAAATCATCAGTCCAAAATATTTAAATTCTAATTATAGTACACTCATCTACTCCTTATAAATCCATTCAATTCTTTGTTTGCTTTTGATATGACAGGATGACATTATAGTGAATATTCTTGTAAAAGTAAAAAAAAAATTTGCATGGATTTTTCAAGATAAAATCATTATATAAAAAATTATAATTCTGAGCAATAGAGATTTAATTGATTTACTCCAAAGTTGAATTATTGGTATAAAATATTCAAAGATAAATTAATCATGGTCTTTGATGCGAGGCTAAACCGATATATCACATTCAATATCATCAACGTCGTTTGTTGTTCACGTCACACGGATATCTGTTGACCAATGAAAGCATTTTATTGATCCGCTTGTGATATCCCGAGTTATAGTCTAATGTAACAATGACAATAATTTGCTTGTCAATCACATATTATTCGCGGTAGTCGATTCTACAGAAAACGTAGCACGAGTCGACCGAGCACCTGATCCGTTCCCAGGACAAACACAAAGTCTTTTGTCATTTGACCGAGCTTTTCCTGTACCTGTGAGGCGTGGGAGGTAGACGAAACGCTGCTCGCCCTTGCTGTCACTCGACCTCTTCCTACAGCAATGCAGGGTTGTGATCCCCGAAATCTATCTCGAAGAGCAAACAAAAGCCAAACATGATGAGACCATGATGGAAAGGGGATCTCGTCGACTATGCCCTTGCGAATCTCACGCTCTCACCAGGTGTTCGACGGAGAGTCGCAGAAACAACCAAGAACAATTCTCTTTATGTGGGGAGGGGGATTTCTTCTTCAGGGCCTCTCCTGTTATTGATGGAGGCCGGTTGCTTCGAAGGACGTGCGCCTCGACACGGAAACCAGGGTCTACTCTCGGGTCTACTACGAGCTTCGACACAGAAACCATGGCTTCCTCGGCTTCTGCGCCTCGGGGCTAAAAGCTTCGACAGAAGCTGTTGATGACTGCTGGTGTCAGCTGATGTGCTGCAAGCTTTGCGAACCCCTCACGCCCCTTGCTCGATGTGTTGTCGCCATTGTGAAGCTAAACCATCGCTCTTGCTTCTCTGCCTGCACCCCTTTCCCATCCATGTCTTCCCATGTATTACCAACTTGTCTTTTCCTCTCAGTAGAACTTGGTTGACCCACCTTGATTCTTGATCCTTCTCTCTCTCTCCTCTGAGTTGGCCGCCTTATTTATCTTGAGAACAAGCGCAGTGCAGTCGGCTCCATTTCTTCTTTCTTCGTCTCAAGACCTCTTCCAAGCGTATCTCTCCTTGTATCTATCGCTGCTCTCGTCTTCGGCTCTCTTGTGACAGTCACCTGTAATGGATGCAACTGTTGAGCATCTTGAGCAACCTCCACCACCTCCACACCACTCCTCTACCTTTATAACCAGCTTCCCGATCTTGGCCACCACCATCTTTGGCATGCTCACCACGGCCATCCTCCTCGTTAGCTACTACGTCTTCGTCATCAAGTGCCGCCCCAGCTGGCGCCGCTCCGACATTCTCGGCCGCGTTTTCTCCTCTACCCATTTCCGACGCCATCGCCACCTCTACGTACCTCCAGTCGACCACGCCTTTACTGCTGGATTCCATGGCCTCGATCCTTCTGTCATCCGCTCAATTCCTGTCGTCAAATTCACGAGAGCCAGAGACGACGACGATGACACCGACCAGAGAATGTCCTCGCGAGATTGCGCGGTCTGCTTGAATGAGTTCCGAGAGGAGGAAAGGCTTAAGCTGCTTCCCAACTGCTCTCATGCCTTCCACATCGACTGCATTGATACCTGGCTCCAGTTCAACGCGAAATGCCCGCTCTGCCGGTCGGATATCGCGAGTTCTGCTATCGGCTTGGCCATGGATCGCATTGTAGTTCTCGCTCCTCAGAATGAGCAGAGTGGAGGCACGGTGATCGAGGTCGGCGATGAAGTTGGTGGCGGCCAGAGCTCGAGCGAACAGGGTACTGATCCCTCGCCGAGGAAGAATTGGTGGAAGTATCACAAAGTGGGGAGCATGGGGGACGAATGCATTGATGTCAGGTCGAAGGATGAGCAGTTCTGCGTGCAGCCTATACGGAGGTCACTCTCCATGGACTCATCTACTGATAGGCAGCTTTACCTTTCAGTCCAGGAGATCCTGAGACGAAAGCAACACTGTTTTGAAGGAGGCAATGACGAAGGAAGCAGTAGCAACGTTTGGGGTGGAGACGGTGGCGAGACCGGACGATTTCGGCGGTCGTTCTTCTCGTTTGGCAGGAGCTCGAGGAGCTCCGTCCTTCCACTACAGGGTCATGCGTGATGCATGAGATCTTAGCTGCTGCACTGCTGACTCCGTCTCTGTTCTCCTGCTTTGTAATGTGCTCTTGAAGCCTGAAAGAGAGAGTCTGCGGTAGACTCTCATGCAAAACGTAGGTTTTAGAGAAGCTCAAGAGAAATGTAGTGCTGCTTGCAGTGGGCATGATTAAAGGCTATTAAAAGTTCCTTAAACTTCTTTTATCTTCCGAACTGGAGCTTGTAAACCTGCATAAGACAAGTGACAACACATGAAGACAAAATCCATGCAATTGCCATGACAAGGAAGGGAACTTTCTTCAAACAAAAGTGAAGGGTTGCAGAGGAACAGTCTTCACCCACTCCAATTTATGGGCTTGTCAAACAAGTAGAAAGTTGGCAAGAAATCTATTTACTGTAACTTCAGAACATACTTCCACGATTCTTACTATTTTCTTACACTAGCAATAGATCTACACAGGATTTGAATCATTGAATCCTTGTGATCTCTAACCATATGAATCATTGAATCCTTGCAATAGGAAAAGAATTGTGGAAGGTTGATCAGTTGTATGTTTTCCTCTTTCTATTTTCCTCCCACTGTTCTTGGCCATACAGAGACCATCCTTCCCTTTGATCAGAACAGCTCTTCTTTTGTGTGCCACGAGCAGCCTCCCCCACATGTGCACATCACAGGGACCTGTGCCTACCTATGTGTTGTCTATTATAATTGCCTCAACACTGCGCGCATGCATGTGCCTCTGTTGATGTACTGGGAGTTGTCATGAATGCACTCATGACAGCCTAAAGATGCAAACTAACAGTGGAAGGTGTCCATGGTGCTTGGCCCCCCATCACTCGGGGAAAGCTCCTTTGTGGTTCCCCCATCTGCTGTGGAACTG
Organism: Musa beccarii; assembly: GCA_024322285.1. Taxonomy (NCBI): domain Eukaryota; kingdom Viridiplantae; phylum Streptophyta; class Magnoliopsida; order Zingiberales; family Musaceae; genus Musa; species Musa beccarii. The sequence goes on along the minus strand of CM044396.1, from coordinate 11,243,090 downwards.
CCACTGTAATCCAGGGAAAGCCATGGAATGCCACTAATGTTGTATGGTGCTGAATTGTGATGAGAGAGAGAGAGAGAGAGAGAGAGAGAGAGAGAGAGAGAGAGAGAGAGAGAGAGAGATTAGGTTTGTGCACTCAGTAGGATACTTATTGCCATGGTGGTTAACATTCATTGGGACCAGAAAAGGTGAGGTAATGGAGAACTAACCGTACCTCACAATTCTTGTTGCAGAGTAATTGAGAGGAATGCTTTGCAGACACCACAAGGACCAAACGCATACAGAGGAGATGGATAGCTAGATTGACAGACGGATAGATATAGATAGAGAGAGGCTGGTCCTCCACTAAGAACTCATTGGGTGCGTCACAAAGGATCGATGATGTTTCATGAGAAGGGAAAACTTACTGAGACTCGAGAAGAATGATCTGAGCCTTCCCAGTTGAAGGAAAATGATGAGATAAAACAAATATATGGTAGTGGTAAATCTCAACAAGGACAAAATACTTGAAGATATCTCTCTTCTTTGGCTTATACTTAATGATAATCTATTCTTCATTCAACTTGATTCATCTTGCAGAATTTTCTTGTTAGTCCTCACAATCGAGACAACTGTACGAGACTAAACAATGAACATGAGATACTTGGGTTAAGGAATTGATGATGAGGTAAGGGAATGGTGCAAGAAGCAAATTGTTTCAGCTAAGGAGATTAGAGAAGGGACTTGTTTTGGACAGTGGAAAGCAACATGGTAAGGCGAACTACAGGAAAACAAGCTGTGGGTAGATAGTGTTACACAAAGATTACATCCGCATTGGTCATTGGAAATTGCATAGAGAAGTACACTGCAAAAGGCACTCTCTGGGGAACACCAGCATCAACAGCAAGGACCTGCAGGCTAATGACACTGTTCAAACTTATGGGAGAGTCTGAGGCATATGACTACAATCTCAGTGCATTCACTCCCAAGGCATATGACAGAGGAGGCAGCTCATCCCTGAAAGCTCACCTGCATGTTGCTGTGTCCATGAAGTCATTAACAGTTCTACACTTAACCCGTGCCCATCTCTCTCTTCATCCAGAACACTTGGTATATTCATCAGCAACAAGTTCATGTGGAGCTCATTGTTTAGTTTCTGTATCCACTAAATCCATCTCCCTTTAGAAAAGTCCACGAAGTCCTGAACAGTTCCAGACTTAACCAGTGCCCATCTCTCTCTTCGTCAAATATGTATCATCAGCAAGAAGCTCATGTAGAGCCCATTGCTTAGTGTCTCCATCTTCTAAATCCATCTCTCTTTAGAAGAGTAAATGAAGTCATGAGCAGTTCCAGACACAACCAGTGCCTATCTCTCTCATCATCGAAGAACTCAATATATGATATGTACGTATCGTCAGCAAGAAGCTCATGTGATAACTCTTTGCACGAAGGATCTATATAGTCTCTTACCAGTGGGTATATGTGGGCTAGCAAGATGGGTGAAGCCCAATATAAAAGAATTTGTTTTCTTCTTTTTGAATAATGGTAAATGAGGAAGGCGAAATTTGACTTTAGGACTTTGTACATATTAATCCTCAAAACTAGCTGACACACATGATAAAATTTTAAGAATAAAGATTCCAATCATCAGCCTAAGCTAAATAATCGTGTACACCAAGAGACTAAGATTAGATGGTGAAAATACTGTAGTATTCTAAATTTAATACGAGTTCTAATTGTAAATATAGATATACAGGGACTAAAATGTAAAAAGATTAAAATATGATTGAACAATTTTTCACCTAATATCACAAGCAATAATTTCGACCCCCACAACAGTAGCCAAAAAATAAAAAATAAAATCATCCTTATCTTATTTGTAATAATGTGCAATTTGTGATTGAAAACTACATAAACAAATATTAATTAGATAGTCGATGATCTATATAATGTTTTGCATTTGTTGGGGTCTAAATTATCAACGATCACCCCATATTATATTATTTGATCATAGGCTGTTAGTCATATTAGGTTAATTATTTGCTCCAAAGCTCTTGTGGAAGCCAGTTTGTTTTTTTTTTTTTTAAACCTAAGTTGCTTTAAGAAAAGTTATTTAAGAAAAGAGGGTGAAGGGCATTTTTATTTTTTTAGAATATAACAGATATACATTTTATCTGAGTAATTAGATGAATTGATAGATGTTGAAATTTTAATATCATGTGAGAATAAGAGATTCAAAAGTTTTGGTTTTACTACTATGTAATTAACTTTAATTTGCCAATTAATTTAGCCATAAAGACTTTTATTTTACACAGTCGGATTACGAGTTTAAAACTTTCTGGTTAACTTTTAGGATCAAATTTCGTCTTCATCAAATTTGATTTCCTAACCTACCTTAGGATCTTGATCAGTCTCAAATTCCAAAATTTACTGACTCTTAATCATATTTGTAATGCCATCAACCTAGCGAAAATTCGAAGACGATAAAATGCTGCAATCTTATAGGTTTGTTTGTAAAAATACAACAAATAACTCCCACAGTATAAGTATTACATAATCCAATTCATAATTAATCAACCCACAGGATATATATTATATATTCTAAATTATAAACCAATTCAAGTTTAAGAGATTTATAACTATTCAATAAACTGAGTCATAATAGGTGCATCGTACATTTGCTAAGCGACTCTAAAAATATTAAGAGATAGTCATATGAATAAAACATAACTCAAAGAAGCATTTTTAACTCACATATTAGTCAAAATTTATTATAAATAAATAATTTTTTTAAAAAATAAAATATTTATACATTTAATATATACTTATGAAATATGTATAAATATCAGATATTTTCTTTATGCTCATATAATTTATCAAATTTAAACTTTATATATATATATATTTTAAAAAAAATCATAACTTTAACATAAAATATTTAAATATCAACAAGATTTCGACGAGGCATATCCAAACCACGTCAGGATGTGTAGAGAGACCGATTTGTATGGAGAAGAGGGGAAGGGAGGAAGAAAGGTAGAGGAGCGAAGCCAAAACAGGACACCAACTCGTGGGCGCACGCAGCGGAACCGAGATGAAGGTGATGGTCGCCGTCAAGCGGGTGGTCGATTACGCCGTCAAGATCCGGGTGAAGCCCGACAAGGTACGATATCCCTTCGCGACCACCACCCTCCATCGCTCAACCTAGGGTTCTGACGGGCGCCGCCGCCTTTCCCAGAGCGGGGTCGAGACGAGCAACGTGAAGATGTCGATGAACCCCTTCTGCGAGATCGCCCTCGAGGAGGCCCTCCGCATCCGGGAGGCCGGCGCCGCCGCGGAGGTCGTCGCCGTCTCGGTCGGCCCCGCCCAGTGTGTCGATACCCTTCGCACCGCCCTCGCCATGGGCGCCGACCGTGCCGTCCACGTCGACGCCGGTGCGGCGCCGGTTCTCCCCCTCTCCGTGGCTAAGATTTTGATGGCACTCGTCCAGGTGGAGAAGCCTGGGCTCTTGATCCTCGGCAAGCAGGTATCGGAATTGGATCCAAGCTTGTATTGTCTATCTTGAATCAAACCAATGTTGGGTTCTTGACACGTGGGGCCGGTTTAATTTCAATCTTCGTTCCTATAATTAAAGATTAGAGAAGTGGAGCACTGTGCTCTTTCACTATTTTGATTGCCTTATGAATTAAAAGCGAGTTTTTGTGTGTTCTTATTAGTGGTTGTGGTATTAGAATTGCTATATGTTTCAGGGCTAATATTCTGGTGAGAAAAATAACATCTTTGGTCTGCTTTTGATGTTAAGTCTTGGATATTAGGGAATGGATTACTGTCTTTTTCACGTTGTTTAGGTTGCCTTATGAACCAAAGATGAGACTTTGAGTGTTCTTGTTAGCGATCGCTGTCTTAGGGTTGTTAATTATATTGGGGATAACATTCTGATGATAAAATGACACCAAGTTGTTGATAGTGGCTTTGGGTGTTAATGTTATTTATATTTTATTTAGTCATGAACTCCCAGCGGTTGGTATTTGATTGTTTTTCTCAAGTATTGCACATCACTTAACATGGCTAAAAGCATGGTTTTGAATATATGTCTGGTGCCAATGTCTGTTCTCGATTTGGACTGGTATGGTGTTGGTATACCAGGCAAATTCGCCAACTTGTATCTATAGTATCACTAAATAATAGTTGAAAGAAAGAATACTGAGTGGTACCAAACTTAGTATCTGTCTTGATTAAACTGGTAAATACTGAGCAGCACATACATATTTTAATGGTACATACAACCATGGTAAAGAGTATAGTTCCTTGAGGTAGTACTTGTCAATCCCCGAATGATTATTGAGAAACAATAATTAGATGCCTATCATATAAATTTCAGCTTTATAATACAAAACTTATGTAATCCAATTGAGTATATTTTATCAGTTAGAAATTAATACCTTTTGATTAAACATAGAGTTCTGATTTTAGACTTTTGCAATTTTTTGGTGGTCTATTAGGATTTTGGTTTAATTGAGGCTATTGAGAACTGAAACATTAAATTCTACAATTAACGAACATAGATTTTCTCGTGAACATGAGAAGGTTCTAGGTTGGCAGAATATAGTAAAGGATGATCATTAAGCTTATCCCAATTATCAGGATAGCTTCTAGCTTGTCCATTAATTTTACAAGTCTTGTTTGATATTTAAAGTCTTCCCTCTATTGATTCTTTGTTCTATAAAAGAACAATCATTCTATTGCTTGATGTTAGCATGACATGCACAAGCCTCATTCCTGCTTTGACTAGTCAGTGCCACCTAATATCATGACTTTTCTTGTTACTTGTAGAATTATTGCTCAGTACACTTATTCTAGTGCTATATTATCCAGACATTGCATGTATTTTTGAAATCTTTTAAACTAATTAAAATTGTATTGTTTATTTAAATCATTTATTGTTATTACATATTTGTGCAAAAGTTTTAATCATCCTTGATCTAGCTAGCTGTGATATGACTTTACTTTCTTTTGATAGGAGTTGTACACTCTTGATTCATGTCTGAACGTTGACCTTGTTATTACATGTATCAGGCAATTGATGATGACTGCAACCAAACGGGACAAATGGTAGCTGGACTACTTAGATGGCCACAAGGAACTTTTGCTTCAAAGGTCAGGCATTATAACCCAGATATATACCACGTGGTACTCTTCTGAGTTCCCAAGTTATAACCATATTATGTGATAATCCAAATCCAGGTGATCTTCGACATGCATATATCAACAGAAATCCTGAGCAGATACAGTGGTCTTTAGTAAAAAAAAAAAAGAAAAAGTAATCCACTTGATGAGTTGATGTATGTGAGTATGTCTCAGTTATGAAACACAAGTTTGTAAAAGGCCTGAAAGAAGTTTGAAGACTGTTCCAGGGCCTTGAGCTATATGGAACTTTGATGATTACTTGATCCTAAGAAGCATATGGAACAATGAGATTAAGCTATAAAGCGGTTATACACATTAATACACTGTCATACAATCATATAGATATTGAATACTTGGTATGCCTTTCACAGTTTCTTAAAGGTTTCTTCTTTTTTAATGAATAGAAGGGACAGAATGCACCAGCTAGTATTTCCAATGAGCATAAGTTGAAGTTCTTAATACATGTACAAACAGAGGAAGATCATTTGAACTCCACCACCCTCCAATTAAAATAATGGAACCAAAGCATTTGTGAAAGGAAACTGAAGGAAATGATTGTTACTGAAATTTTAACATGAAGGAAAACAGAACACAAATTTATTCATCCAATTATCTGCTCATAGATTGGGTGTTTTACCTTTTGATTAACCCACTGTTACTTATGCTCCTTTTAGCTGCTCCTTTAGCACTTTAAGGCAAATACATGTTTGGTTATGTTTCTCAGCTTTGAAAAGCATGAATGATCGTATAGAATTGAGGATGTTGAGGTGGATCTATGCATATTTCTGATGAAGCTAAGAAAGAGAGGAGGCAAAAGACAGGGGAACAACTATATGAAATTCAAGTGTTTCATCTTTACATGATTAGTTGTGATAATTATTTCGGCTGTCTTGGTTCCCTTGTGCTGACAACGTATCTGCTTCGGAGACTGGTTTTTAAATTTAATCCAGGGATTATAAAAAGGAGTGGTGCTAAGTAAGTCTTGTAATTGGAGAAGAAAATCATGTAATGGAAGCAGCTTTAGAAGTACGAATGTTGACGTGACACACTGCTAAAGTTTGAGACTTGTTTCCATTGAAGTTCAATTTTCTCTGAACTTAAGGAATGGTTTTGTTATGGACTTTTCATTACAATTGTTCTGGCAGTTGAAATGTCATTATGGATCAAGCATTATTCTTTTATAGAACATGGGTTAAGAAGTTTTGAGTCATAAAAATGTTTATGTTGCTTATATTATATTGAAATAAAGTTCTTAATGAATAGTCATCTTTTGTAGTTTGGAAAACACATCTACTTCTCATGTTTGGGTTACTCTACTAGGAAAATTCAACATTACCATTATAAAATTTCTGACACAAAAGGTAACCTTCAGAAGCAAAAATGGAAACAAGCAGTCATAAAGTTCTTTTCTGATGAGTGATGAGGCTTCCAAATTATATATGTCCGGTTACTTGAAATTGGAATTTAGAACCATCCTTCTTAAAAATATATACGGATCACAAATTGAATTATATTTGGTATGACATTCAAGAGAATGCACCAAACTGCCTTGTTATTTATATTAATGAATCACATCCTCAAGTTATATTTGAGAACCATTAAACCATACCTTGATTTATCTTTCTTTTACCCTGCACAAAATTGTACTGGAGTTATTTTTTCTTAGTGCAGATGATTTTTTGTTATATTCTATTAAATAACTGTTTCTGGCATCCATTCTATTTGTGTGTCTGGCATCACTAGATGACCCAATTCTTGCAAAGTACCATGCTTATTCTTATTCTGTACTGGGATATTTATTTGCCTTTTTTTTCTTTCTTAAGCTATTGTTTCTTTGTTTCTTGATCTGTGTTCAGGTATTATTTTTTGGAGATGTTATATGTGGATAATATTTCTTTTTGCCAGAAGTTAATGTAATATTATTCAACCATATTCATTGCTTTTAGTAGGTTGTGCTGGATAAAGAAAAACAAGTAGCAACAGTGGAAAGAGAAGTGGATGGTGGTATTGAGACTCTATCTCTAGATTTGCCTGCAGTAATCACGTAATATCTCATGTTTCTTTTAGCTGATTTTATTTCTTGGTTATAAGTTTTTGCCTTGATTTGCAGTCACTGGCATAATTTGATATATATACTTGAATAACAAATTCAATCAAAATCGAGAAGTTGTGTTTGAATTGGAATAATTTGGGACATACTTGGGTAACAAATTCAATCAAATTTAGACAAGTTGTGTTTGACTCGATGCTGAGTTATCTATTCTTGTGTTCCTCCATTCACGATATTGCTGACTAGAGAATGGAATCCACTAACACGGTGATTGATTGTGTGATGGACCAATGTAGCTACTATTAAATCTAGAAGCAGGTCGGACATCATAAACACTATGAATTTTTTCTTGATCAAGACTTGCTTTGGTGTGTGCAACGTTTGAATTTTCTGCCTCGATGCATCACATAAACTTGCTGAGTCTATAGCACACCGTTTAACTTTGTTTTTCTTTAAAGATTTGTAAACATTATCTCAACTCAAAAGGATAAATAAGATTTAATTCTTAATCGGAACTGGTATAAGGAGCTCTTATAAACATTGTTTGACTGTTTTTAGTTTGATTTGTTTGTCCAATCAGTTGGATTTTCTTCTTGTTTGATGCCGGACATGGTATCAATTTTGCAGAACGGATCTGAGGTTAAATCAGCCAAGATATGCAACTCTTCCCAACATAATGAAAGCGAAATCGAAGGTCATTAAAAAAGTTACACCCGCAGAGCTGAATGTGGAGCTGAAGCCAGATCTGGAGGTGGTTCAAATCACAGAACCTCCCAAAAGGAAAGCCGGTGTTATTGTCTCTTCCGTGGATGAGCTCATTGACAAGTTAAAGAATGAAGCTCGTATCCTGTAAGATGTTTGATTGTTCTATCTCCAAGTGATTGGAGGTAGGAACCCTTGTCGCCCTAACTGATCTATATCAATCTTGCCTAAATCATACAAAACTGCAAGCATTCCAATGTACTGAGAATTCCACCATCCTTGCATTGAGCACAGAAATTATTCCTTTTGTAATGGTTGTCAATGATGCAGTTAAGGAGAGTATCTTCATGAACTATATCATAAATTTATTTATTTTTCGTATAATATAAAAGGTTAGTTTGATTTAACAATTTTGAATTTTTTTTTTTTTTTGGAGTTTGACGAAAATTATATTACTCTGAATTCAAGTTTGCTGAACTCAACCTTCGGCGTCCACAAGTCGAGTGGGTATGCATCATTCACAGTGGTCTAAGATTCACACGCCACTTGGAATTATGACGTGAGATCAGATGATGGTGGCTTTGTTCAAGTTGGATGTATGAACTCAAGGTGCCATGTTCCCTTCTACGTAGGAAACCATGTCCCCGAACTATTGATAGGGCCAGTGCCGATTGAGTAGTTTATCTTATGTAAGATAGTTACCTGTTCATCATGTGCTATTTCCTACATACAGCTTAAGCGTCAATGACATGAGATGATGAGATAGTTATCGTTAGTTTTATAAATAAAATTATGATTCATAAAATGAAATATATTCACTAAAATATATTTTTTATTTTATCTCTTGCTTAATATTATTTTGGTTTTTTTTGTTTTGAAGTATTTTTTTAAAAAATTAATCTTTCTTTCCAAACATTTGTGATATCAGAATCAAGAATAATATGAACAAAGCATTATGATTTTCAATGATAATTTGTGATATCATAACCAAGAATAATATTGATAGAGCATTACGACTTTCAATGATAATTTAACATCTAAACTATTTATTTTTATTTTCTCAAACAAATACTATAAATTTTGGAGTATAATAGAAAGAATATAGGTCAAAGAGAATAGGAAGATTCCAGTTCAACTTACCTCCTAGCTGTTCAAATAGCTGATAAAAGAACACTCGTTTTGCTTGAATCTTCATATTCTCTCTCTGACTATTGAAATCCTCACAAAAACAAATGAATGAACTGTTTGTGGCCATTGATATTTATTTAAAATTTTCATATTGTCATCAGTTGATGCCAATGACATTGTAATCTATAATTTTTTTTAATACAATAATATGCATGCAAATGCATGTAGCACATACCTAATTCATAGTTACCTACACATGAAACTGCAAAGATAAAATTTAAAAAATATCAATGATAATTTAAATAAAACTAATTATAAAAGAATATATACAATACCATACCTATGCTTAAGTCAATATTCTCATAGTTGACTTTGTAATTTCTATTTATAATAAGTGCTTGATGACATAATTTATTGTTGTTTAAAGCCAGAAGGATTAGAGTTGATAATTTAATACAAAATTTAGCAAAACCTTGGAAATAAAAAAACACATCATGGATCCTGTTTAATTTAGTGGAAATAGAAATAACATGGAGAAAATAGGAAAATTACATACTCTTAAGATGCTAAAATATTCAGAAAAATATCTAAAAATTCTCTATATTATAAAATTTGAGATAGAAGTTCTTTCATTAAAGTTTCAAATGATTTGGAGAATTTGTTACATGTGATATAATTTTTGGTTTAACCCCAAAAATAATATAAGGTATATCAAGACTTGTCTTTTCTGCACAAAATTTGTATCAAAGGTTGTCAACCTACTTAGAAGAAATGTCAGAAAATATTATATGGATCTATCTTAATATAGTGGAAATAGAAAGAAAAAGAGAAAAATAGGAAAATGATTCATTGTTTAGATGCTGAAAAAAATAAAAAAAATTCTCTAAATTAGAAAAACTGTGGCTTATGCCTATTTGGGTCCAGTTCAAAGTTTTTATGAAAATTTTAAATGATTTGGACTAGTCCCTATATGCAATATTATTTTTGGTTTGACCTCAAACATAGCATATCAGGATTTGAATTTTCTGCATAAATTTTTTACCATATGTTGTGGACCTACTTAAAAGGTCAAATATCAGAAAATATTGCATGAATCCATCTTAATGAGTGGAAATAGAAAAAAACAAGGAGAAATAGAAAAATAACACATTATTTAGATGCCAAAAACATTAAAAAAATAGTGACTTATGTCCATCGTAATTCAAAGCTTTCAATAAAATTTTAAATGATTTAGACCTGTCCCTGAATGTGATATATTATTTTTTATCTGACCCCAAAAATAATATATCATATATCAGGACTTATAATTTCTTCATAATTGTTTATTATAAATTATCCACCTATTTAGAAGGTCAAATGCTAGCAAACATTGTGCTGATCCATCTTAATTTACCGAAAATGGCAATCGCAAGGAGAAAATAGGAAAATAACACATTATTCAGATGCTAAAAGTATAACAAAATAAAAATTTTCTAAATTAAAAAAATAGTTATTTATGTTTTAATTCAAAGCTTTTATAAAAATTTCAAATGATTTATACTAGTCGTTATGTTCGATATATTATTTTTGATTTGACGCTAAACGTAGTGTATCATATACTAGGACTTGTATTTTCTATATAATTTTTTTTATCATAGATTGTTCACCTATTTAGAAGGTCAAACGTCAGAAAATATTGGATAGATCTATCTTAATCCAATGAAAACAGTAAAAAAAAAGGAGAAAAATAGAAAAATGACATCGATACTAAAAAATAAAAAAAAATCTCTAGGTCCAACTCTAAGCTTTCAAGAAAATTTTAAATGATTTGGGCCAGTCTTGATATGCAATAAACTAATTTTGGTCTAATACCAAAAATAATGTATCATATACCATGACTTATATTTTTTACATAATTCTTTTTACTATAGGTTATCCACCTATTTAGAAGGTCAAATGCCAAAAAAATATTACATAGATCTATCATAATAAGGTGGAAAAAAATAAAGAAAATAAAAAAAAGACAAACTATGTAGAAAATTTTGGGAAAATATCTAATAATTCTAAAAATTAAAAAAAATGATATAAAAGTGTATTTGGGTGCAATGCAATGCTTTCATCAAAGATTCAAATGATTTGGACTAGTCCTAATATACGATATAATGTTTTTGATTTGACCCCAAAAATAAAAATAGTGTCTCGTATACCTATGTTTTCACAAAGTTATGACCTATTCACAAAGCTAAATATTAAAAAAATATTATATGGATCTATCTTAATTAGGTGAAAAAAAAAATGAGACTTCTTGCTTTATCCAACCAAACAAAGTAAAGGAAAAAGAAAATAATTTGACAGTAAAATGCAAACCAATACAGCATTTGAACAATGCGTATGCTAAGATGAGTGTAACTTCTTATTTTGAAGTTAATAGTAGAATATTTATCATATAAAATCTACAAATTATAATCCGTGTAAATCCTACAAAGTTAATCAAAGATATCAAAAGATAAATCCTACAAAGTTAATGAGTAACCCGTGAGAGGCACTGAAACCCTAGAAGCCTCTTTGCTGGAACTCGATGGCAACGATGCTGAAACTCGATGGTGAGTTGTACTGGAACTTATTTCTCCTTGGTGGCAATCGAAACCCTAAACCTTTCGAGGTAGGACTCGAGATGGAATTAAGACTACAAATAAATATGGATAAAAAGCCAAAGATAACATACCGTACACCGCAGAGACATTCTTCCAAAAATATAATGTATGAACCGGCGGTTAACGTTAAATCGGTTTTTTTTTTTTCGATTCCAAGTCTATGTGAACCCAATCGGTTATAAAGGGTATTTTTATTATTTAAAAAATAAGAGCACTGTTATATGCATAAGTTTAGACTTTATATTTCTTGTAAGAAAACTTATGCGAATTAGGCATTAGTGCTCTAGTTCACGTTAATGTAGTTTCTATTTTAGCACAAACAAATATGCTTGAAAATGAAAGAAAGAGTGATAGTGAATTCCATGAAGAAGATAGCAAAGGATATCAGTCGACGAACTGAGCTATCAATCAGTAATGAAGTAGACATCTGAACAAATGGTCTCTGCCAACAAGTCTTCCATCCATGAGAAAATTATCAGCAACGAGAAGCCGATTGTGCATGGAAGTAGAAAGAGTAAATTGCCGAACAGGAGGTATCCTAATAATTATTAAGCAGAGCGAGTCTAATAATTATTTTTTATTTTAATATTTTTTTTTTGCTTATTATTTTTATATCGCTCTGTTTCTGTTACTTTATTATCAAGAAAAAAACTGGCCACCGGTAACCCTACATGCAGCTTGTCAGATTTGGATTCACCCAAGTAATCATACAATCAAACAAGAACAGCGAATGGAGTTCAACGAAGAAGAAGAAGAAGAAGATGGATTGGTTTGGAAGAATATTGAACTCACACTATGTTCACGTCACGGAAGATGTAAAACGTCGACAAAGAAATAGCTCACACACTAGGAGGAAATCATGTCAAAGAACACATCCTATAAAGGAAGCAACAAGAAGTGGAGCTCGATTCCAAGCCACTGAGAGAGCATCCACCACCGCAACAGATACCGAAATGGCAGCAGCGGTTGACTACGACAGATCGGAGGGGCTGAAGGAGTTGCACGGCACCAAGGGGCTCGTCGACGCTGGCGCCACCAAGCCCCCTAGAATCTTCATCCACTCGCCGGACGTCCTCACGGGCCCGTGCGCCGGTGCGCCCACCGGTCTCCAAGTCCCCGTCATCGACCAAGTACACGGACCCGTCGTTCCTGAAGCTGCTGGTGGAGGACGAGCTCGGCGTCCGGAAGGTGCTTCACCAGGACCAGTGGGTGGACGTGTCGCCGATCCCAGGAGCAGTAGCAGTCAACGTGGGCGATCTCCTGCAGGTATCCCAAATCTGACTGCTTACTGCTTGAATCTACGTACACCACTTGTCGGTCTTCTTCATTCGCCTGCTTTGGTGGGTTCTGCAGCTCATCAGCAATGGGAAGTTGAAGAGCGTGGCACACTGGGCGTTGGCGAGTCGCCGGATAATTTAAATAGTTATGATTAAGATAAAATAAACGATTAAAATTTAGATTAAAATAAATAGATGATGGTGAGAATATTTATTGGAATATGATATTTTTTTATTATTTTAAAAAACTTGTACTCTATCCTTTGATCAATATAAATAAATATTTTTTGATAAATCCAAAGTATTTCTAGATTCTTCTATTATTTTCTCTCTTCTCCTCGAATTTTTATAGAAAAGCCTATTGAGTTAATCGCATCAATTTTATCGAATTTTCTTTATAGAAAAGCCTATTGAGTTTATCGAATTTTCTTTCTCTTTCTCTTCTCCTCGAATTTTTATTGAGTTAATCGTGTAAAACTTGATATGCAGGCTCAAAGTATATAAAAAATTTAGCTTTTATTGTTGAATTAATAAAAAGCTAATAGGACACAAAAGCTAATAAGAATTAATAAAATTTGATAAAAGATAGTTTTGTTGAGCATGATCTATAAGATCATAATATTATTAAAGATAAAAAAATCAAATAACTAAGAATATATAAAAAGATGCATGAGCCCTCTACAGACTATAACAAACTATAACAATGAATCCTTATTTCCCATAATCATAGCATCAATATCAACAAAGGCCTAGAAGATATTAAAAAGTATGTTAGGAGGCACAAACAAAGTATAAGACTTCAAATTCTTCAATATGAATTCAAAACTGATGAACGATTTAACATTTTTTTTTTTTTGAAAGTCTCTTCTATTGTGAACCAAATGAGATCTTATAGTTAAAACCTAGATAATCAAACTATAATATAAAAAGTTTTATGGAGTTTATCTTCAAATTTTGATATGATTTCTACTGTAGTAGAAGAAGCAAAAGATACAAATACATTATCTATTAATGAATTAATGAGCTTCCTCTTAGTTCATAAATAAAAAGTGCACAAACCTTTAGATAAAACTTTAGAATATACTCTTTAAATAAAAATAGATCAAAAGAAGGAAAAAAAAAAAAATTCAAAAGTCAGATTTTAAGGGAGAGATCAAAATAGCAAAAGTCATGATTGATTAAATGAGAGTTAGAGGAACTCGAATGAAGGTTGTTACTAGTATAAAAATATTTTTATTATAAAAAAATTAGACAATTGAACAAAATTACTGGTTTAAAAAGAAAAAACCAAATGTTATTTTCTTATTGTAAAAAATAAAGCCATCTTTAAAAAAGACTATTGGAACAAAAATTAAATAAATTATCATGACAAAAATAATACTAAAGAAAAAGATAAAGAAAATACTTTCTTTATAATAAAAATATTCTACATCTTTTTTATATAGTGGATATAGTGATCATATGACAAGGGACAAAAGTTTTTTTGGAAGACTTAGATGATTCATTTCGAAGACTTGATGATTTTGATTAAAAAATTATTGATGATATAATATTTATTTCTAGTTTAAAACAAAATTCATTACTATAGGACAAATGATAAAAAAAAATATTATGCTATTTTTGATGATAAAAAATATTTAATTTATGATAAAAAAATTAAAAAATGGATAGCAACAATGAGGATGATAAAAAAAATAAAGTGTTTCCCTTATATGTTACTTTAATTGATAAATCGACATTATAATATAAAAGTTATGATTATATGAATTTTTGTGGATATACGTAAACTATCTACATGACAACTATAAGACGAAATATCATGACATAGGTTATAATAATTAAGAAACTATTGAGAGACACATGCAAAAGAAAAGGATAAAGAAAGTGATCCAGATTTCACTATTTCTAAAGCAAGTCCGTCTTCTGCCTAAAGTCTTCTGAATTGACGGATGAAGTTATGATGTTAAAATAAAATGATGGAAGAGGAAATAGTTGGGAAGTGAAATCTACCAAGTACGGCGAAGTGGACATCAAACTCGGTCGTGAAGTGCAGGAAATTATGATGCTCGATAAATTAAAAAGTCCTATAGAAATGATTCTGAAACTGCATTTTAATAAGAATCTTTCATCTGCCAGTAATGTGAATGATAAACTTGATACTTATTCAACCAAATGTGAAACGAAATGCAACAAGGATGTTAGGGCAGAAGGAGAAGCCTTTGCTGGAGAACCTAGAAAAGACATCCCACGCTAAGCATATCGAAGGTCCACATACAAGGAGGGTAGAAGTCTGATGTAAAAAAAGCTAAGATAAAAGAAAAGAAAGAGGAAGCATATGATCGATGACATACAGATTAACTCAAATTATTTTTAAAAATTCATCAAAACTTAAAAGAAGACTTTTAATCTTCTGAAAATTATGAAGACTTAGAAACCTATGTAACTGGTTAATAAAAAAAAATTAAATATACTACTGCAACACCGAAGATCAATTTATCGATATTTTCACAAAAATAAAAAGAAAGAGGAAGCATATGATCGAGGACATACACAAAAAAAAGAGTTTAGTGATACTGAGATCAATACAAATTCTTCAAAAAATTCATCAAAACTTTAAGAAGACTTTCAATCCTCTCTGACGATCATGAAGACTTGCAAATCTATAGAACCGGTTGATAAAAGAGAAGTTCAAAGACACTATTAGCTTGCCAATATTTTCATAAAAGTTTTGATGAAAGAAAAATTTTATTTTTTCTGAAGACAACTTCAAGTTATAACTATTTGAATTAAAAAAAGGTATGATAAGATTAATTTAAATGGTTAGAATTAGATAAAATAGAAGATAAAAATTTTATATTAAAATAAATAAATTAGGGTAAGAAAATTTATTAGGATATAATAGATTTTTTTTATTATTTTAAAAAATATATACTCTATCTTTTGATTAATATAAATACGTGCTCCTTGATCAATCCAAAACATTTGAAAAGACTTTTAGATTTTTTTTATTATTATTTTTCTTCTTTTTCTCAAGTTAGAAACACCAACAAAGTTGTCGGTGGTGGTCTTCACCCAAGTCGTGACGAGAAGAAGCGATAAGCCGGCCAAGTACTCGGAACTTCCGGTGGAGGACTACATCAGGTATTATGCGTCGAAGGGGAGTCTGCACTGTCTCGTTTCAGCCTCGAGTAGATGCTGATGGTTGGTGGTTCACTGCATCGTAGTAGAAGATGATGTCCTTATCATGCTTGCACCAACAATGCGGGCAAGTTGTGCCCATAAATATCACCTTTAAACCCAATAAATTATTAGAGGACATGCTTGGTTGTGTGTTGTGATGATGCAAGATCTTCACTTACAGTCATGAGTATTAGTAGCATATCCTGTTAAGAAAATGTCAGCTGATATGAAGATTAATAGCCTTATTTTAATAAGCACAAAAAGATTGACTCATGACTTAAATGATCTTAGATTGAATTGTAATCTAATTTTATCTATGTTAATATTGACTAGTCTAACTCTAACCAATGTCCATAAAAAAAAAAAAGAGTGAATTGAAAAGTAAAAAAAAAGTAAATGTTGATTGCAATCAAGATAAAAAAAATCCTCTAACCTACCCTTATTGAATAGTGAGATATGTTCAGAAAATATTTATTTATGAAATGTGATTTCATCCGTTCAATAGTTCTTATCTTCATCACTTTTTCTATATTGATCATTTGGTAGTAGAATCTAAGATTGGTTGTATCTATGTTTGTTTGTATGAGATCAAAGAATAATCTTAGCATAATGGTGGAGTCCGTTTGTTATTTGTTTACATATATTATCGTTTTAACGCTTTAATGAAAGTACTAATTTCAAATAATTATTCTAATATCTTCCTTGTTTAGCTTATACACCATAGAATGAAACCAAAGAGGACTCACCAAAAAGATTTTATATGTATTAATACACAGCGGTTAATTATATATTATATCCTATAATTAATTATCTCTAAAATTGTAATTTTTATATTTTTAAAATTTATATTGAGATTCTTATACATATGAAAGTATAACATTGAGATCCTTATATAAGATTAAAAATCAATAAAAATAAAGAGGCTTTGTTAGAGCAATGTGATTAAATATTTCGTTTTAGATATCTCAATATAATTTTTAAAGTTATAGGAGTTAAAGATAACTAATTACATATGTTAATCTCTAATTAGCCCCATACCTTAGATTTTTAAGACTTAATCAATTTTTTTTTCTTCTATAATATTCTTTAGTAATTAGATAAACCCAAAAGTTCATTAAGGAATCATCACCAGTGTCAGCAAAATCCAAAATCCCTTTTGATTGAGTGTTATGGATAGGATCCTAACACAAACAAGATTGAGAAAAGATGGAGATTGTTACTTAATTTTATTAGCGAATTGGTGAGTCAAGAGCGAACTCATTCAATTCCTTTGTGCTTAAAGATTAAGTCTCTATGAAAGAGTGAAAACTGAAAGAATGAAGCATGAAGAAATGATACAGTTTGATCTGGTGGTGATACTCCCTATTTATACACATCAGGATGAAGATTTCCTCAATAGATTCATGAGATTTCCTTATGTAGTTGAGAAAATCTTAATTATTTATCAAGAAAAATCTTAACTTCTATCATGCCCCCGCAAGATGGTGCTTTTGTCAAGGATGTTGATCTTGGACCGATGTAATAAAAATGGTTTGCGGGCGAAAGGCTTCGTGAGTGAGTCTGCTAATTGATCAGTCGTATGTATATGAGAAACACATAGTTAATTTCTGACAACTTATTCTCGCACAAAGTGAAATTCAATAGCGATGTGTTTCATGCGTGAGTGAAATACAAGATTGACACATAGGTAGATGGCTCCGACATTGTCACAATATATTATAGGAGTAGAGATGGAGTTGATGTTAAATTCCTTGAGTAGATTCATGACCCAATTTAGCTCTGCAGTAGTGGTTGCAATGACACGATATTCAGCTTCAGTTATAGATTGTGCAACTGTTCTTTGCTTTTTAGAATACCAACTGATTGGATTAGCTCCAAGGAAGATAATATACCCCGACGTGGATGTTCTATCATCAAAATTCTTTACCCAATCAGCATCAACAAAGTCATGGAGATGAATGGGAGAGTGTGTGCAGAAAAAGAGACCATGATTGAGGGTCCTGTGAAGATATCGTAAGATTCATTTAACTGCAGACCAATACATAATAGATGGTCGATGTATGAATTATAATAATTTATTGACCGCAAATAAGATATCTGGACGAGTGAGAGATAAGTACTGTAAGAAGCCAAGTACTTGGCGGTATTGAGTTGGGTCTATAGTAGAACTTTCATTATATAGTTTGAGTAACTCGCTAGTAGATAGAGGAGTTGTAACCGCTTTAGCATCCTACATGTTCGTCTTTGATAATAGATCTTAAATATACTTTTTTATGATAGGAAAAATCCTAAAGATGTGTATATTGCTTCCACTCCCAAAAAAATAGCTCAAGGTTCCTAAATCTTTGAGAAAAAACGATCTACCAAATGCTTAAGAAATACCTTGAATTCCAGATGATTATTGCTAGTGATAATAATATCATCCACGTATACCAGAAGATATATTATATTTCTACTTTGGTGATAAAGAAATAGCGAGGTATCAGACTTGGAGTTGATGAAGCCAATGAATGTTAGAAACGAGCTAAGTTCGGTGTACCAAGCTCTTAGAGCATGACGAAGTCCATAAATAGCTTTTTGTAGTTTACAAATATGCCTTGGATACTGAAGGTGGATGAAGCCAAGAGGTTGTTGCATGAAGACACCTTCAGTTAGAGTCCCCTATAAGAAGGCATTATTAACATTGAGTTATTATAAATGCTAGCTTTTTGAGATAGCCAAACTCAAAATAAGTCTGATTGTTGTAGGTTTAACAACAAGACTAAATGTCTCTGTGAATCAACACTAGGATGTTGATGAAATCCTTTAGCCATTAGACGTGCTTTATATCTAGCAACGGATCCATCTGAGTTTTGCTTAATTTGAAAGACCCACTTACACCCGATGATATTTTATATGGGATGAGAGGATACAAGGGTCTATGTAGAATTTTGGAGGAGAGCATCATATTCTTCACACATGGCTTTATACCAGTGTGGAAATTTTTGGGCTTGAGTAATTGTGGTAGGTTTAGTGGTCTCTAACGTGGATTTTTTGGTAGCATGTAGATCAAGGACTTGTCATGGTTTAAAGATATTACTTTTGGAGCATGTTGTCATTATAAGTCTAAGGGCTATAGGTTGTGATGTAGGTATGGGCAATGGAGATATACTGACATGGGTTGGAAGTACATCAGTATCACTAGTACCAAAAGAGGATAAAGGTAATGATTGTGTTTCCAAGGGCATTACTTCAGTAGTATGGGAACTTTGTGAAGAAGGGAGAGGAGAAATGGAGGGGGTGAGGAGCTATTGAACTGGGAGAAGAAGAGAGTGTGGATCCTGAGGAGAAAAACTGGATGGTGTTGTGGGAGACTTGGTTGATGGGATCGGTGGTGTACTCTAGTGATATATATTTGTTACAATAGAGCGCACAACAGGAAACTTAAGATTTTAAAATGGAAAAATAGACTAAAAAAAATAACATGATGTGATATAAAGATTTTTTGAGTATGAGGTTTATAGCATCGAAAGGCATTATGTTTAAGAGAGTATCCAATGAAAATGCAAGGCTTAAATCATGATGTTATCTTATACGAGGCATAGGGACATAGCCATGGATAACATAAACAGTCAAATACTTTGAGTTTTTTAAGGTTTGGGGATTTGTGAAATAATTTTTCAAATAGTGACTGATACCGAAGGACTGGAGTGAGCATACGATTAATGAGGTATATGACAGTTCGAAAGGCTATAGACTAAAAGGTTGTTAGCATGGAGGCTTGATGGAGGAGTGTGAGACCAGTTTCAACTATATGTCGATATTTGCATTTAGCAAAACCAACTAGTTGAGGAGTATATGGGGGTGATTTAAAGTGTTGTATACCACAAGTTGAGAGACAGGATGTGAGGGCTTGATATTCACCATCACATCAGAGTAAACTGTTTTGATTGTAGATTGAAAGAAGTTCTCGACCAACCTTCTAAAGTTGAAAAATATTATTGAAACTTCAGATTTATGATGGAGAGGGTATAACCATGTATACTTAATAAAATAGTCTACAAAAATGACATAAAATTGAAACTTGTCAAATGAAATAATTTGGGCAGGGCCCCAAATATCAGTATAAATAATTTCAAACGGTTTGGAGTAAGATATAAAGGATGTTCCAAAAGATAGTCTAGGACTTTTATTACTAAGACAAGCATCATAATGTATGTTAATGCTACTAGTTTTAAAAGTAGGAAGAGAATAATGAGAAAGTAATTTTTGCTAGATAGAGGATGAGGGATGACCAAGATGATGATACCACACATCAATTGGAGAAGTGACGGAAGAATAGGCAGTGGGTTGGGTGATTTGTGGAACTGACGATCACTCATAAATGTTGTCCTTATTTTGGCTTTGGACCAGGGATGCCCCCGTGCTTAAATCCTTGACAAGAAAGGCGTTAAGAAAAAATTCAATGGAGGTATTATTTTATTTACAGAATTGAGAAATAGAAATGAGATTTCGTTTGATGTGAGGTGCACATAAAACATTATCGAGTGTAAAAGTTCTATTGTGTGAATTAAGCTTTGTAGAACCAGCATGAGTAATGAGAATTCCTTTACCATCACCGATGATGATATCTTCATTTTCGCTATAGTTATTGTGGATGGACAAGTTCTGTAAATCAGATATGATGTGATGGGATGCAACAGAGTTCACAATCCAATTGTGTTGACTGGTATTCGGAGTAGTCGTGAGATTTGCTTGGGGTCGCTGTGATAGAGGAGGAAGTCTGGGTCGAGATCGACAGACTTTTGCAGAGTGTCCGACTTTGTCGCACAGTTGGTAGAAAACTCTTTGTTGACTTGAATGTTGAAGATGCCAGGACTGAGGATAATTGAAGTAGCCGCCTTGATAGTTGTGATTAAAATGCTGATGATGTGGAGGGATGGTTTATTCGTAGTTCATAAGTTCAGGAGGCATCTTGGTCAAATCTTTGTTGAGAGTCTAGTTAGACTGATTGTCCCTTCTTTTGGATTTTTGACTGACTTGAGCTATGATGGATGATCTTGACAATTTGTCCTCTCGCTTGAGATATATCTCAAAGTTAGTCAATTTATCATAGAGTTTTTCAAATGACATCAGTGTGTCATATGGCCGTATTACTACTGCCAGTTCCTTTTGCTCGTCCCCTAGGCCATTGAGGGAGTGTGTCATATGGCCGTATTACTACTGCCAGTTCCTTTTGCTCGTCCCCTAGGCCATTGAGGGTGTATATAATGATTTCTTCATCATTGACGGAATGACCTATCAGAGCCAGGTTATCGATAATAACTTTTATATTTTGTAGATAATCGATAATAGTACTTCCCTCTTATTTTGTTTTCATAAGGCTAGATAGGAGACTGAGCATACGAGTCCGGGAATGATTTACCAAGGTGGTTTGCAGCTTCCACCAGGCTTCGACAGCAATGTTACATGAAGATATGAGTGGGGCAAGAGATTCAACGACTGAGGCTTGAATTGCTTGTAGTATGAGACGATCTTGACGTAACCAAAGTTTGTGATCCGGATTTGGTACTGGAATGGGTGCTCTTGGGATGTTGAGTATCGTTAGTGGACAACGGAGAGAGTCATCTACGTAGCCAAGTAGATCATAGACAAATAGAAGATTAGAAAATTGAGTATGCCAAGATGTGTAGTTGCCACCTTTAGATAACTTGAAGGGGATGAGCATAGCAGCATTGATGGAAATAAGGCATGTAGAGGGAAGAGTACGATGGTTCCCTACAGGGACAATAATTGGAGCATCAGATGTGGATGATGAGGACATATTGAGGATATATACTAATCGACAGAAAGCGATTGGTGAAGAAGAGATGATGTCGCTGGTGAGATGCACTACTAGTCCTCAGCAGTTCTTAAGTAGTGATGGGTGGGGATTAAGAGTTCTTAGATGCGCTGCTCCGCCACAAAGGCCATGATCTTTATAGGGTGTTCGGGCGAGCTGTGTATGGCCTAAAGTAGAAGATCGATTCTGCTGCAAGTGGTGCAGTGAAGTAGGTGACTTCTATTGCTACTAGTATCGTTCCAGAGAATGAGTGCAGGAGGAGGAGGGGTAGCCGCTTGGTGCAAAGCAGGCGACAAAGACTCAATCGATACAGATGGCATCGTTCAGTCGAATTCGACAACAGAGGAGTGAGGGTTCTCGGCAGAGGAGAGTGCCAAGGTTGAGATCGACGGTGCTGCCCTATTTTTGTCGCACCGCACACTAGCTGCGATGGTTGCTGTTGATGCCGGCAATGAAGAGGGGTGCGTGAGCACCGATTGAAGCTGCGGCTGAGGGGGTCGCAGCCGAAAAGCAAGAGAGTATCGGCAGCAGTGGTTATTGGCAGTGGTAGTAGGTGATCGCAAGAGCTAGTATGGCCATGCAAAAGGAATCGTCGTGCCGACAACCTACAGGAACCAAAGAGAGGATGGTCGTTGTCGTTGGCCGGAGGGGGATGGGGAATGAGGCAACAGTGATGGTTGCTTAGAGCTAGGAATCGCATGACTGGAAGCCGGTGCTGGCAGTGCCATCTCCAGTGGTTGTTGGAGGGCCTCAACTACGGTGGGTGTGGCCGGGGAGGGGGAGAGGCAAGGCTGCGATGGCGGCGATGACAACCGGCGGTTGGGCGATGGTAGCAAAGAGTGCTATACTTTTGTTGCACCACAGAAGAGAATTAGCGTTGCAAGGACTCGACGGCTAGTAGCAACGGTAGTCGCTATGAGGATGGTGCGACTGGGGCGACGCCACCGAGAGTTAGGTCGGAAAGTAGCAGCGGCCCTTCTTACACTGCAGCAGCCGGTGAGATGATCACACGACCAGATGTTGCGACGACGGGGTTGCATGGTGGGGGGAAAGAAAGAGTAGCGACAGCGATGGATGCCAAGGTTGGCGATTACGTTCTTTTGCTCTATTTCGTCGTAGAATAGGGGTGACTTCGACTGTAGATCATTACAGCTGAGGCAGCTAGGGGGAAGAGATCGCTGGCCGGAACAACGGAGAGAAAGCTTCCACCCGTAGAAGCAGAGGAAGCAGGGGGCAAAGGGGAAGAGTCGGTGAGGAGCTTACTCTAGGCAAGGAGCTCTGATATGATGAAAAAATGAAGTATGAGAAAAATGATATAGTTTGATCTGGTGATGGTGCTCCATATTTATATACATCAGGATGAAGATTTCCTCAGTCACGAGATTTTCTAATATAGGTGAGAAAATCTTAACTATTTATCAAGAAAAACCTTAACTTCAATAAAAAAACAATAACCAATCCAATCAAAAGTCACTAAAAATCTAAGAACATATATATGAAATCTTCAGTTCTTATCTTGACTTTTGATAGCAAAGGTGATAGAAAATTTTGACTAATACTACTAGTGGATAGATCAACTGTTCTTGCATGTAGCTTGATAAAGTCATCATCTTTTGCTGCTTCTTACAACTTCATGAAGGAGACGAGCATACATGTTACTGCAAAACATTGAATTAATTGTTCTCCAAAATACACTTCATTTGACCATGGAAATATTACTGTAACCCAACCATTCCTCATCCTCGCAACTCTGGTTCAGATGAGATCACCATTGACATCGTATCCATCTGTCATCATATAGCAGCAAGTCTTACCTGTTCCAAATGTAGGTGGATAAGATCTGATTGAAGGAAAAGGAGGCTGGTGATGTTGAATGCTGTGCACTTCTCTTCATCCTCTCTGATAAGAGTTTAATAACACAGCATAAGCAACGGAAGCTAACGCACGTCGGTATTCGCCATGACAGCCATTTGATCTCCAAAAGCTGTAAAGTCCAATGCACCAAAACCCACTCCGGTTCAACTGCAGCACCATCACCTGTCCGTGCGAGCTTATAGAAAGGAAAGGGGAAGCGAAGAGAGAGAGAGAGAGAGAGAGAGAGAGAGAGAGAGAGAGAGAGAGAGAGAGAGAGAGAGAGGAATGTACTGCTGGCAAGGGCAAGTTGGGTTGGATGAGGTCCCAAGTTGATGATGTTCTCCACGAAGGGAAAACTCCAAAGGGATAGGAACTTGCGGAGATGGAGATGGTACGATAGCCAAACCTAAGCCATGCAAACGTTTTTGACCTCATCCATACTTGGCTTTACTTAACCCCAAACTATGTTTCCATTAGTTTAGATGATTAAAATATTAAGATCCCACTTAACATACGGATAGGAAATATCATCTCTACATAAAAATAATTTTATACAATTATTTTATTTTATTAATACATATATATATATATTATTTAAATTTATTGGTTATTTTTATTTTGGAATCTAAATATTGAGTTACGTTAAATTGATTCAATTGAACGTGTTTGAAAAAGAAGGAAAAAAGAGGAAAAGTGACATGAAGACACCTTTGTGAAAAAGGAGAAACACTTTTACGAAAAATAACCAAAACATAAATCTTCTGTCAGAAAAAAAACTGAAGAGAGAGACAGGTCAAAATATTCAAATTTGAATCTCATATGATATCTAGCCTTACGTATTGAATTAATTATATGATGTATATGATGAATGTGAATATTATGTTAATTAGGTAAATGATGATTAAATTATAAAACCTATCAAATATGCATATAAATTATCAAAAATAAATAAATATATTAGAAAAATTACATACATAATGTATATGTGTAAATGTACTATCTCACTCACATATTAAAAAGTTCATATGACTCATAATGTCTGACCCACTTTCATCCCCACCCTATTCATACGTCTTTGATATAATATTATCGTATTGTACGATGCGTGTGTATATAATGTACCCAGAAGCTTGTCTCCCCCATGTGCTGCTCTTCTCCCCAAGCGTTTCCCTCCCTTCCTCCTCTTATCTCCAATCGTCGTTTAAGCAGCCTCCGCACTACTTCCCTCGTCAAATTATGACTCCCTATGTTTGGAGGAAGGAGAAGAAAGAAGGAATCCGACTCCACAACTCTTCCGTCGTGGTTGGAGAAGCAAACTGAGGCGGAATTAGATCTCCCGACGCTATCCCCTTCCTGGTGTTGTCAGTTTTTGTAGGCTATCCAAGTCGCCGTGTGTCGAATCCCAGAAGTTCGAGTTTGCGCTACTCTCTCCAGTGTTGGCTGGAGGTCAATCGTGCTCGGATTGGAATGGGAAAGATGAGATCTTGGGAATCGAGGAGGTGAATGAAAGATTCCAATTGTTCGTCCTTCTGAGCTGGCTGTGTATGACTTGAATTCGTGCTTGTTTTAGGTTGCTGATTTCGTCGTAAAGATTGGATTTTTTTGCCCTGCGAAAGCGCTCAATTTTCCTTTTGCTTGTTTGCTTCTTCGCAGATGACGAAACCTTGTTTGAATGCGATCGGAGGCAGAGGACGCGCCAGGGGAACGCTAGATCTCGCCAGCCGCGGATAGACAATATGCGGACTTCCGTCG
The DNA here is from genome assembly GCA_024322285.1 of Musa beccarii. Lineage (NCBI taxonomy): Eukaryota > Viridiplantae > Streptophyta > Magnoliopsida > Zingiberales > Musaceae > Musa > Musa beccarii. The sequence continues at coordinate 11,217,530 of CM044396.1, read as the reverse complement.
CTACCGCCGCCGCCGCCAACACCACCAAGAAGAAGCAGAAGAAGAATAAGAAGAACGGGTCGAAGCTGCCGCCGGATGGCGGTGCCTCTACCGCCACCGTCGGGATCCTCTCCTTCGAGGTTGCCAGCGCCATGTCCCGCGCCATCGGCCTCTACCGCTCCCTGTCCGAATCGGAGATGGCACGGTTCCGCTCCCAGACTCTCACCGCCTACGGCGTCAACCACCTCGTCTCCTCCGACGAACCCTTTCTTCTCTCCCTTGCCCTCGCCGAGAAGTTGGACGACCTCAACTGCGTAGCCGCCGTCGCCGCCCGCCTGGGCCGCCGCTGCTCCCATTCCGCCCTCGTTGGCTTCGAGCACGTGTACTCCGATCTCCTCGCCGGCCGCGTCGATCCTTCCGGCCTCGGCTTCCTCTCCAGGGACATGGCCGGGACCATCCGCAAGATGGAGCGCTTCGTCTCCTCCACCGCAGCTCTCTACGCCGAGCTGGAGGTTCTCACGGAGCTGGAGCATGCTGCCAAGAAGTTCCACCAGAACCCTGCCCACCACGCGAGCCGCCAGGCCTTCGACCAGAAGATCCAGTGGCAGCGGCGAGACGTTAAGCACTTGCGTGACTCTTCCCTTTGGAACCAAACTTTCGACAAGGTCGTCCTCCTCCTCGCCCGAACTGTCTGCACCATCCATTCTCGGATCTGCCTCGTGTTTGGGGATACAATCGGCACCCTGGATTCCCTAGTTTGTGATCAAAGTTGTCAGCTTTCAGACCAAATTGTAAGTCCAGTTCAGTACCCAATTCATTCAGGCTCCCTAAGATCAGGTTCCCTGGATAGCAAGTCTGTGAAGATCCCTGCCGTGGCTTCTGATGCTGTCACCGGTGTTAATTTCCGGGGAGAGGGTCTCCGATTCCACTGTGGAGCAAGTCCTGGGCGCCTTTTCATGCAGTGCCTCAGTTTAGGCAGCTCTGCTCTATTGAAGGATAGCGATGAGCAATCAGAGAAGGCGAGTTGCGTCAGTCGGCCTGCAATTGGTGCTTTGGTTCCATTTAGTGATGAAATAGTGCAGAATAAAAGTGGAAGAAGATCAAAATTTGGGCCAAGGAGTGAGGTAATGATGCTTCCGGCACCCTCCACCGTGGGTGGATCAGCTCTTGCATTGCATTATGCAAACATCATAATTATCATTGAGAAGTTACTAAAGTATCCGCATTTGGTTGGCGAGGATGCAAGAGATGATTTGTACCAGATGTTGCCCTCAAGCTTAAGAGCAACTCTTAGAAAGAGCCTGAAGTCGTATGTGAAGAATTTAGCTATTTATGATGCTCCACTTGCACACAGTTGGAAGGAAGCACTTGCTAAAATCTTGAGCTGGCTGCTACCCATGGCTCATGATATGATTCGTTGGCAGACTGAGCGGAACTTTGAGCAACAGCAAATAGTGTCGAGAGAAAATGTTCTGTTGCTTCAGACTTTACATTTTGCTGACAGGGAGAAGACAGAGGCGACTATTTGTGAGCTTCTGGTAGGGTTGAACTATATTTGTCGGTATGAACAGCAGCAAAATGCTTTATTGGATTGTACAAGTAGTCTGGACTTTGATGATTGTATGGCATGGCATATGCAGTACATTTCTCAGCTCCACTTGTAATTCATCAAAATTTAAAGAAAGATGTGGTATTTGGAACTTTACCTTTTCCTATTTCTGCATCCAGTGAAGTAAAAGAGTTGCTGATTTTTCTTCTCTAAGGTACGAATTCTTATTTCTAATCTATATGATTCTTCTGTTTGGAATTCAATGATTAAGCTTATAGAAATTTCACATTTTCATTCACTATCATTTTTCATGACTGGCACATAGTTAAATTTTATGTGTATACCTTTCAGCTTTTATATCTGTATGGTAAACTTACAAGACGGGTACACCATAATTCTCATTTACATGGTAAGTTTGTTTGCTTGTATGACTTATACATGTTTCAACTTTTATGAATTCACTAGCAAAAACATGGTTGATTGGAATTGATACTTATAGAACTAAACTATACATAGTTAAATGACAACACTTATGCTTCGGTCTACTTTACTCTTTATAAGTTCCTTATTTCATGGTTTGCCAATCCCTCAATAAGTATATTTTTTTTAGCCATAGAGATGGAGAACCTCCTCCGGCTTCACGTATCTCTATCATCTTCGCTCAAGTATATGGTTCTGAATATGATGTATCACCTGACAATAATAAGCTTATGAAAGAAAAGTATCATTTAGGATTTACAATCTCATGGTTCTACAATCTAAATTCCTCTGGTCCGTGTACTTGTTTTTCAGATAGGTATTACAAACATGAATATTATGCATCATTCAACAGTCAGGTGCCTTCTCATAGGAGGATTTTAAATGTTAATATTTCTAATTTTCTTCTCTACCTACTTTTATAATCCATGAAGTGTTTTTTGTGCATTGATGAACAGTGTAACAGGTCCCTATGTTTATCTAAGTAGCAGTGGACTATGTTCGTCTTGCAAGTTGGTAAATAATGAAGGATTGAGGTGCTAATGAGCTGACAGCAGGTGAGGGAGCTGCCAGTTTCCTTTTCATCACAAACAAACATACTTTCCGGTATATCCTTTTCATGGGTTTGTGATGTTGACTTAATATTCTTTTATCATTGGCCTATGGTGATACAAAATTGTGTGGCACCTGTTTGTGGAATGTTGACATGTTTTCTTCCATTCTCCATGTTCCTTGGTAATAATCCACTAATGAAACATTCCTTTGTATTATAAATGTCCATTATTTGACCTCTTTTTAGAAGTTCCATTTCAATTGATACCTAGCGTTTCAAGATTAATTCATCAAAGATTTTTTGAAAATAATATAGCATCGAGCCTTCTCTTGCCCGTGGACTGTGATATATTTTCATGCCTTAGTAGCTTTGAATCTTTCTAGTCGGTTGCATTTCATCCCAGTAGCAGCCATTTGTTATAGCATAATGGCAGTAGGCAACTGAGTAAGAGCAATATTAAGTATGTTCTGCTATGGTTCTAAAAGAAATGGATACATGCTAATTGAATCCCGACATTCCTAAGCCAGTAATATTGAATATTTGGTTAGACTGATGAAAACCTTATTTTCGGCATAAAATCTGGTTTATGGTAGATTTTGATGTAACTTTTGCTTGTGTCTCAGGTGTTTGTAAGATTCAGCAAGTGAAGACCATTGTGAACAATGAGGTTTTGCAAACACTATCAGGCCTACTTGATGAGCGATTAACTTTGGCAAGGTGGTCTCTATGGTTGCAAGACTTGTGGCTTTTGTTAATAACATACACATGCTGACAAAAATATGGTGTTTGAGCAATTGTTAGTGATAGCAGAAGGTTTTACATGGCGAAAATTGTTGGTGTTCATTTGTTTGACTTGTGGGTTCTCAGAAGCGACCAAGCATTCAACCTGGCCTTTTTTCTCCAATTCAAACATTTGAATTGGAGGCAGGTGCTAGTGGCCACAGATCTTATGGTGCATTATTCATGCATGACAGTGCAGGTTCCTGTTCTTAAATGTTGGGCCCATTTGGTTGAAGCCATTAATGGTGGAATTAAAGGTGGATAGAGACTGGGAGGAGTGGGTAGGAGGAAGATGAGCATTCTCATGTGCTAACCTTTGATGCTGGATTAATGGTGCATTAATATCTTTTCTGTCAGATGATGGCCAGCTGCTGCTCAGTTTCGTTGCAGGAGTCTGCAGCATGTTGGGCTCCACTTTGATTATTGTTATCTGATATTATGGTTTAGTTTCATATTAGAAATGAGTTAATATTTGAATTGATAGATGAGTATTTTGGAAACTCATGTTTTCGGAATAATGCAAATCTAACTCTCATTAAAATGATAAAATAGTTAAAATGTTCAAACAAGAAATAGAAAGTTAAAAGAAATTAATGATATTCATTGCACCGTCGTTAACAAATACCCAAGGTACAATTAGACTTTGATCTTTCTACGTGTACGATCACAAAAAATCATAAAGATGTTTTATTATTAATAATATGATAAGTAATTTGAAAAAAAATCTAAGAAATAAGACGGGAGAAATAACTCCAACTCTGAATCAATAGGTTAAAGATGTCTTAAGAATCGCACAAAGTAAAAAATACAAGGAAAAAAGAAAAAAATATGTATAAAAGGAGATGTTTTTCCATTAGCGTTTCTGCAGAGAGAGAGAGATGAGAGAGAGAGCGTCGTAGCCCGTTCTGAGAGTTTCATCTACTTCTGTCGCGCTTTGGTAAATGATTAGCCTCACATGAGTCACGAGCACTTCACATGAACGACTGTCCCCTGAGAAGCCTGCATTCTTCACAAAGATCATCATTGCATGCACGGGGGGTCTAAGCCTTGTGCCTCTCGTTGCAGGTCACTTTACGTTCTTTTTCTGCTACGTTTGCATGCCATGCAGAGGTTGTGTGTGGCTTTTCGAGGCGATGCATTCGGTCGAACCATGCGACAAGCGTGCACCCCTTTTTCAGCAGCCCGCAGTGGAGCTTTCGAAGAGACGGTAGGTAAAAACGCAGAGGGACGATGGCTGTTGTCCGCTGTGCAAGCAGGCTGGTGGTCATGTCTTTGTCACCCGCTTGGTTGGTTCTCGTTGATTAAGTGGGCCGGAATGGGCTTTTAAAGGCCCAAATGTTGGGGGATAAGCTTGGACTTCAGGGCCCGAACTTGGCCTGAAATCTCCTATTAATTATGATATTTGACCAAGTTGACCAGACCCGTTCGTTTTCGGTTCAGACTTCCTTGAACGCGTCCACCTCATCGCAGCATCACCCAAACCCGACCCATTCTTCTCGGACCCAAACTTCCTCGCATCCATCCACCGCATCGTACCACGTCCCTTCCTATTCTGCGCGTACTAATCACCGTTCAACAAACCCGTCTTCTGCGATTTCCACTGCACCTCCCAAATCGTCCCACCCCAAACACGTTGTTTCCTCCAACCCTTCCTCTTCATCGCGGCCAACCCTTCAGCATATGATGCAGCGCGTTCCGCGTATAAAAGCCGGTGGGGACAACTCAGCTACCCCTTTCTTCGCTCCTCCCGTTCTCGCGTTTCACACCACCGGCACCGCTGCATTTGGGTACTGCGAGGTAACCCTAACCCTAGAATTGTTGACGACGGAGATTGTTGCGTCCTAAGACACAGGCTCGTTCATCTGTTCACATGTCTTGGATCGAAGGTCTCGCCTTTCGTCCCGTTTTCCCCCGTTTTCGTTAGATAGGTCTAATCTTGTTTTGCCTTTTTCGTGGGATTTGTCGAATTGATTGGTGTTGTGAATGAGTTATCACCGAGACTAATTACGATTTAGGAATTTAAGTGCTTCAAGTTCTCGTTGATCGACTAGTGTTGTGATTTGAGCTTTCTTGGATGAGTCGATGTCTGAATTATGGGGGTTCATAACTCAGATTTTATCATAGTATGAGTTGTAGAACGACGATAAGACCTTTAGATACACGTTATTTGTTCGATTAAGAAACGGTTCCAGAATGAATTGCTATTTGCAGCTATTGGTTCCTTTGCGATGTTATTGTTGCTATTTTTTGTTCTTTGCTAAGGTGCAATTTTTTATCCATTACTGAAACGGCCACACCTCTGGCGCTGCATTTGTAGCCGTCGCGGAATATACGGAACGTCAAAAAGCAGAAGACGTCAGGATAAATAGAGGAATTCTCTGAATTCACCAAGTTATGAACTTGAGAAGGTACGTCCGTTATTTTATTTTGTTTCCATCCAAGGATTTGCTTCGAGGACTAGCTTTTGCGAGATTTTATGACAAAAATTAACTTATTTGCATATGAAGCGCTCCACAGTTCATTTTCCCTGTTTCTTTTTGCATTAATTATTCAGTTAATTTCATGGAAGTTCATATGAACAAACTTTTTAAAGTTTATGGCTATTTCATATGTTCATATTTTTGCCTTTCAATTATTAGTTGAATCATCTTTTGGTCTTTGCATATTTTATTTGACAATATTTTTAGTAAAGTTTAAATTGAAAGTAATCGCACTGCATTTTAGTACATAAAGAGACATGAATCTTGTTTGTGCATGTCAGCGCAGCTGTGGCTTGCCCTACAAATTTTGAACTATGGTATATGCTTAAACTCAAACTGGGACTCTGTCTCAAGTTGTTGAATAATGGATCACAGCAGCTTAATTTTAGAGCTGATCCTTAAGTGGTTGACCAATAACAAATTGGCACCAATGTTACCAATTTTATGCTGTATGCTACTAGAGAAAACTTTGAATCTCTTTATAGTTTCAAGAGGGAACGTAGTGATGGACAAACCAGAGAGCATCATTAGAGATGGACTTGAAGAATGATGCTGCATTAAATTAACAAGGACTTTTGCTGGAGAAAGGGAATTAGGCCCACTTTATGCCAAAAAAGAAATGGTCTATTTCTTTGTTTTAGGAGAATTGAAATCATATGCAGTGGCAAATGTATCAATCCCAATAGTTTTTATTAGTATAAAAATATGTGCTTGCCAGCAGCAGCAATTGGATTTAGCATTTTGGCTGTTAAAGATTTTAAACGCATTAAGTGGACCACTTTTCTAGAAGGCCTAGTTTAAGCCTTTTTTTCTCATGCCTTAGCACAAATTTTACCAAAATGCATTGAACTTCATTAGTGATGCTCTACAAGTAACCTTTTGATTGCTTACGGTGGCTCATATGGAGTGTGCTCCTTGATAGTGGCAGATCAAGTAGTCTTAGACATATTTGACAAAGCATTTTTTGAATTGCATTGCCTATTAGCACTTTAGCAGTGTTTTTAGGATCTTCAGCAAAATTTGTACTTTGTTATAGTATTTTAAAGAAGTCATTGAATTTGTCACTTCTTATCTTATGTTTAATTTAACTGCTTGCAGAGATTATCAAAACAACAGAGCTGCTCAGTTTGATAGCATTGAGGAGGGTGGCATTAGGGCCTCATCTTATTTACTCATGAAATTGCTGAGTATGACTAAGATAAATATATTGATGGGTTGCAAGATAGAGTGAATTCTAAAAAAGAGGATGTCATTTACAATATATTATTTGATTTTTTGGTAAATATTTCCTGACTCATTATATTTTATCAAGTTCTACTCATATTTTTCTTGATATAACTGTTGGACCTGTTGTTTATCATGTAAATATATTTCATAGATATTGTGATTGATAGTAGAACAAATATCTTTCTTAAGATTGGAAGCTTCTTGATGGACCGGTGCTTTTTTTTTTTTTCTGGTTTTGTGATGTGTTTTAGCTGTTACTTCTTCACTGCTACTGGCGACAGTTATTTTTTTGTTGGGTGAGGACCGGTGACAGTTATTTCAGTTGATACTTGGGTTTAAACTTGATACCCCAGCTTTTGTCATATTTTTATTAGCTACCCGGTCATGTTCTTCCAGATTATTAGAATTTTGCTTTTGATGATGAATGTGTAAAATATTCTTCTTTAGAGCTGTTCCATGTGCACTGGTAAGAGATACTCTGCTGTTTCTTTGTCCGGAGATATCTATTTAATGCTATATTGCTTGATCTTCAGAACTCTGAGCCCTGCTAAGGAGTTGTGCTTCATATTACCCAGTTGAAGACCGTAATATTGGTGGCATATCTTTGGTCAATATGCAAATGTTACACTATGATTAGATCTAAATTTTTTTGCAAGATCATCTTAAACATTTTGTACTTCTCATTATTTCTAAAAATGTCACAAAGTTACTCAAAAGGTTTTATTTAGCAATCTAAGGAGAAATTATCATCTAATTTTCCAGTTTGTGTATCCTTTCTTATTTTCATTTAATTGTTCTTGTGTCCATCTTTTTTATTTGAGTTTCGTAATTCAATTAGTTTTTCATCATCTGAAACATCTGCAGTTTAACGGAGAAATTATGCCTTTGTCATTTATTTTTATTGCAACAATCATCTCAATCATCTACTTTTTTTTGTGACACAGTTTATGCCTATTTATCTATCTTAACATGCAGCGAGAAGGAATTTAGTTATCTTAGAAAACTTGGCTATATGTTGCTATTACATTTTAGTTATTCTGAGATTTGACTTCTATTATGATCATCTTGGTGTGAAGTTGACAGGGGAAGTACATGAAGAAGTCGAGATCCGTAATCATGCCTTGGACCTAATGGTATGTGCAGAGCACTCTCTTCTTCTTTTTCTAGCAAAGTGTCCAATTGGTGTTGGTTTTAGGGTCATGACATCGATACTTCCAGTGGAGGAGTCCTTTCTGGGACAGTTGATCGATTCAAGATGGTAAATACACTTCACATCTGTTCATTGGGTTTCTACTTCTGTTTTTGACCAAAATTAAAGTTTCTTCCTTAGGTTTTTGAGAGAAAGTTGAATCGCAGAATGATTACACTTGTGATCTCTTTCCTGGTGTTCTACTCGTACATTACCTAACCAAGTAGAAATCTTCAGCTTTATAGTACACAAGCAGACTGTTGGTCCTCCTAAAGTGATTTATTGCGACTGTAGCCCTTACGCGTGATATCCTTTTGTGTACTATTACTGTATATGTGAAATTGACAGCTTAGATGTTGAATCTTGTGAGGTTGAAGACTAAGAATTGAGTCCTATCATTTTCAGGTCTTTTATCTTTGTAGTCCTATCATTTTCCTGTTGAACGTTTTAGAATCTTAATAAAGATGATGAATTACTTCAATGATTGTGATAGGATGCTTGATCCTGCCAACAATTTTGGAAGGTATCTTAAATGTGTTATTGACATGTTTACGTGCAACCAACAATAACAATAAAGTCGTAGTTTTTTTTTTAACTATTTACATTACAATAAATTTTTTGACACTAAAAAAACCATATATCTAGTTAAATTTAGCATCCTTAAATTTTTATTCATAGTTGTTATTAAATTTCTTTTAGTCTTCCATTGTCTTTTCTTGTATTATTAATCTTAATTATTTTATTTCTTCGAACTAAATCATATAGATAGGTATCTTCTATCAACTCGGTATCTAGTTCACAAATAAAAATGTTTTTTTTTTCTATCTTTCTTAGTAATTATACATATGCATCTCAATATTCTTATCTTAACAATGCAAATATATATATATATATGAGCCTCTCAAGCATTTATGATTGATTTTTGATTGGAAATGTTGCAAATAACAGCATTGATATCTAACAGATTTGCAAAGAGGAGAGAAATGAGAGCCTAAGAGAACATTTAATTCTTAATTTCGTCTAATGATACCACCAAAAATATTTAATGTTTTTCTCGCAATCAACATTTCATTACATCCGTAGCAATTTCTCTTAATCACCATTGATATCCTGTTTTAATATGCCGGTACCTATCTGTAGTCTATCAGATTAATAAACTCTCGTTATCTCGAATCGCGATGGGTAGCATTGCAAATCTGTGTTAGAAGTCATCTCTTGTAAACTGAACAACTTGTCAAATTGAAATATCTCCAGTAGAAAAAAAAGATTCAAATTAATTTACCACCACCAGGATCCTCCTCGTAGCGACATTCTGATCCCTTAAATTAGCTTCCGCAAGAACTTTGTGAATTATGTTAATGACCCAACAAACCCACATGAGAGACTAAACGAAAGACAAAGATGCTGCAGTCACTGCTCCATAAATTCTGCTAGGAACTACATATTTGCAGGGCGTGGAAGAGATGGGCAGTGCTTGGAGTGAATGGAGTTGAAAGCAGCAGAGTCTGAGTGTGTTGAGACTCGATCTCTGGTGGAGGATTGGGACGTGCTTCCCACCTCCCCACGCGCACGCGGCCCTACACGCGAGCAAAGAGGCAAACAATTGCCATCTCTCTCACTCTCTCTCTCTCTCTCTCTCTCTCTCTCTCTTACACTGTTCTATTATTTCTCTTTGCACCACCCTATGGCAACAACTAGAGAGCGTCCCACCAGTAAACTATTCCATGTACTCTCTCTCTCTCTCACAGACAATTGGAAGTTATGGCCTCGCTTTCTCCTCTCGGTGAGTGGCCACATTTTCTTAATTACTCCCACTTGGCTGCTGCTTCTGTGCAGACCGAAAGAAGAGTAAAAGGGCAAACGCCCGTTTCTGCCCTCCTCTGTGTGCGAAGGATCGTTGTGGAATTCTGTTTTAGGTAGTAGATGTTCAAGGTTCTTCTTGCCTCCTTCCTTGTCCATCATGTAGACCAAACCCAATTCCTTCCTCCCTCTCCCTCGCCTCTTCCGGTGGATGACATACAAAGATATATGTCTTTTATGTGATGTATTTACTTGTCAAACTGACTCCGAGCTGCTCCCTCTTGCTCCCATCTTCCTCCTCAATCCTGTCCAAAGAAGAAGCCTCTCTCAGTTTGCGTCCCTTCTAGTATGGTGTACAGATAAGCGGATGAGATAGAAGCAGCAGCAGGAAAACAGGAGTCGAAGGAGGGAGAGACTTTCCTTGATCTTCTCCAAAGAAAGAAGTTTCTCTCAGTTTGCGTCTCTTCTAGTATAGTATACAGAGAAGTGGAAGAGATAGAAGGAAAAGGGAGATAGAGAGAGGCAAAGAGAGAATTTGTTACATCTTCAGAAGCTTTTCTCAGTTTGCCTCTCTTCTGGTTTATTGTACACAGGAGTGGAACACATAAAAGCAGAAGGAAGAGAGAGAGAGAGAGAGAGAGAGAGAGAGAGAGAGAGAGAGAGAGAGAGAGAGTTGTAGGAGGGTAGATCTGGTGCTTTAAGCTGACAAGATGTCGAACCCCTGGTGGGCGGGGAACCTGGGCCTTCCCAGAGTGGAACCGGCATCCTCCGGTCGCAAGAAGCTGGAGGACGAGATGCAGCCCAAGGGAACCGAGCCCTTCGGCTCCCGAGCAGACGACGAGGACGACCGCGACAACAACGACGACCCCAAAGAGGGGGCGGTGGAGGTCGGTAGCCGCCGCCCCCGCGGGCGTCCCCCTGGATCAAAGAACAAGCCGAAGCCGCCGATCTTCATCACCCGCGACAGCCCCAACGCGCTCCGCAGCCACGTGATGGAGGTGGCCGCCGGGGCCGACGTAGCCGAGTGCATCGCGCAGTTCGCGCGCCGCCGGCAGTGCGGCGTCAGCGTGCTCAGCGGCGCGGGTGCAGTCGCCAACGTCACGCTCCGCCAGCCCGCCGCACCCGGCTCCGTCGTCGCCCTGCATGGCCGCTTCGAGATCCTGTCGCTCACCGGCACGTTCCTGCCGGGTCCAGCCCCGCCGGGGACCAGCGGCCTGGCCGTCTACCTCGCCGGCGGTCAGGGCCAGGTGGTCGGCGGCACCGTCGTGGGGTCGCTCATCGCGACGGGGCCTGTCATGGTGGTCGCCGCCACGTTCGCAACCGCTACCTACGAGAGGCTGCCGCTCGAGGAGGAAGACGAAGCCGCCGGCGCCAACGCCGGATTGCCGAGCTCACTCACGGGTGGGTTGCCCGATCCATCGTTGCTCAACATGTACAGCTTGCCGCCGAATCTAATGCCCAACGGCGGGCAGCTCGGCCACGACGCGCTCGCGTGGGCTCATGCGCGCCCCCCGCCATACTAGTCGAGCAGGAGGACGACGAAAGAGAAGCTTCTCTTGGCTTCCATGGTGTATGACGGTATGCCTCGGAGCCTTTGGCTTCTGTTTCCTTGGATGTGGTGGTGTGCAACGATGGTGTTGGTGGCAGCTTAGATGCCCTTATTAGCTTAGCATAGCCTCCAATTACGTTGTAGCATAGCTAATAAGCAGAAGAGCTTGAGAGATTTGGAAAGCTGGAAGAACAGCTGCTGCTGCTGCTGCTGCTTCAAGGTCTGTCTCGAGCAACTCTTTGATTAAGCTATGAAACCATGGTGGATGCCACCATTGTATAGTTTGATATGCAAAACAGGAATCACTTGAGAACTACTGTTGAGTATTGCATGTTGTGTTCTACATATATTATTACTCTTCACCGATGCTCATATTTTCTTCTTATCGTCAATCATTAGGGCCACTGGAGCTGCATCATTGTTGCTACTAGGAACATTATTGCTCGGTTGACAAGTCCGAATGATACTTGCCACAAATCTACTTGTAGAAATATGTGCTCCCCAATAGGAGTATATGACACTCATCATAACGTTGTATTCATTTGGAAAATTATTCGTATAGTATCACTCACTAGATTCAAGAATCCATTTTTCTTGCATTTGAACAAAGATAGAACAATGGATCAGGCTTTTCCAAACAAGAGAAGAGGATGTGGGCAAATTGTTTACTGCTGGACTAAGGCAAACACATGCAAGATCACAGATTTCACAATTACAGTGAAAAGGAAAAATATGCAGCACATCACAACCTCAAAGAGCTAATAATATTTGGCCAAATTAGTCGCACCCATAGAGTCGTTTTAATCTGTTGTCATTACTACCATGCTTTGTTATTTTTTTCGGTAATTATCGGTCCGTCATCTCAGTGCAATACCCAAAATACAACCTAATGTTTAATTTTCAATTATCTCACTCGACTGTATATTCTATTGGAGTACATGTATATATAACCCATGTATTTTCTACATTACAGAGGCATCCTACATAATTTCTTGGGTTTTCTATCATCATTTCTTGAGAGCAAGCTTTTTCCCAATAATTGCAACATCATGACCTCATTGTCTACATATTTTGCAATTTTCTTATTCTTAAGTTGAATGTAAAGGGAGAAGTAACAGTAAACAAAAAGACTTTTAGTATTCATTGCTCACTGAAAACGATCCTAGATTTTTCATTGATGATGAGTGACTTCATTTGGCCAACAAAGGAACCATTTCCTTGGTATGATGCTTAAACCTAATCTCTCAATCCAAGTAAGCCATTGACACAGAGTGAAGAGCCAAGAGTGGGAACTAAAAAGATGAAGACAAGCTTGAGATTGAGGGCAGAATTCCACATAATGATCATTAAAAACGGCTAATTGAAGCCTTTTTTGCACGTAATTAATCTAGACATTGTTTTGTTAATGTTGATGCCTCAAATAAGTGACGATCATCAATAGGATAGTTTCCCTAAAGGCGCACTTTAGAAGATGGTGGAGGTGTTGAAAAGTCTCTCTTAATCAATAATAAATCATCATTTTTTACATGGTCAAAAGATGCGTAGATGCCATATCGAAGGCCAATTGCGATGACTTGGGTTTCACGCCATGTTTTCGTGGAAGATATATTAATCTACGGCTGCTAATGTGGACCAAATATGTCTCACAATCTATCCACTGGAAGAATTTGTCGCATCACATAATTTTAATGTGCAAGGATCTAAAGATTCAACGCATAATTTTGTGAAGCCAACTTGTTTTCCATGGCATGAGTTTACCATTACCTTATTTACCTTCTCCGAGTGATGCTTGTGACCCTTAGAATTGTAGGCTTCCTATCTCTTTCATGCTGTCGGAATTGATAACTATCTTATGATTCCTACAGTCGATATCCTAAAAGAATTGGAAATTCTAGAACGAGAAAGAGTTGCAGTGGAGAAAGAAAATCTTGACAATTAGGATTTGGTTGCTCTATGTATTTCCAAGTTTTAATAAAGAAAGAGCAATATTATGCAAGGAATATTTTTAATGTCACCGGATTTCTAGAGAGGAATGCTTTCGAGAGGATTTCTACCGGAAAATTCGTATTTCAGTGAGGATAACATCTCAAGAGTATTGTAATTGATCTTATATGATAAAGAATTTGGTTTTCTCTATCAACATAGAATAGGTAGAAATTATCGAACCATGTGATTTTTAATATGGTTCAATTATTTCTAGAATAGATAGACTCACGAACCTCTTGATTCCTGTTACTGCAAATGAATGAATGGTTCGTCACTTGGGTTTAAGGAAAGCTGCGGTGCATAGAGAAGAGCCGCGCGCACATCTACTACATGAACAGGTCTTATGATCTTAATCTTCATGCGCAGTAGAATAAGTTACGATCAAGATGTCGCGTCGGTGTACACATAATATGAATCGGGAGCGTTGCAGATATCAAAAACTAGTAGATCTTGCTCTAATCAGCGATGACTTTTCGTCCATAGAAACAGTCGCCATTTGATCTCTCCGCCCCGAGCGAACATGGCGTTGATGGAAATGCATAATTTGGAGGAGACCAGTCGATGCTGTTCGCAAATGAGGACACCTCAGCTTCACATGCATCACATGAAGTACTTACTTTAGTCGACCTAATATTTGATTAATCGATGGCTACTTGGATCTAGCATTCCAATGGTAAACCTTCAAGCCCATGAACCCTAACAGTGAAATCATTGCATCCACTACTAGAAAACCTCTTGGATCCATTAGATTCCCCACTTTGGTATCAATTGCTTTTCCAAGCTCAACCTCATTCCCACCTGCTACAGATCGAAAAGATATCCTTGGAACATGTAACAATAGTATTATTATATACTAAGATAGTGGAACCCAATCGATAGGGTTCATGCCTAAGCATAGCTTGCCATCACATAAAGAAAAGACACAAATTGAGGGGTCCTTTCCTGCACTTGGTTCGTAAAAGTTGAAGAAAGAAGGAAGAACCAGCGGATCACTGAGGCACGGGGTTGAACAAGATGTCATAGCAGAACTCCATTTTTCCTAATGATCTAAACTAGATTGAACCCTGAGAAGCAGTCCGATCTTCGAATGCGATGTGTTTGCCGAGAGAAAGTCGTGCATTCTTTGAGTCCGTCAAGACAATAAAATATGACCAACTGCAGTTTGGTCCCATATAATACTTGCTGACTCAAGACAACCTGCACACGAAGAATCCAAGTGGGTTTCGTAGTCACAGAACCTGAGGATGAAGGCAAAGAGATGTGATTTCCAAGTGATGAGTGACATCAAGTGTGGCACCTTCCTTGTGATATATCACTAGTTAACAATTGAACTGGATTCTTGTAAGTGGCCTTCAGACTCAGCCTAGCCAACGTAGAAGGAATCTGTCAAAGCTTGTAATTTGAGTAGTACCATCAGATCCCCTTGCTCTCTGGACGATGTTCGAAACAAGACTTCAGTGGCGTAACGTCTGAACACAGTTTGCCCAAATAAGTTGATGGAAAAGAAGCAGTATATATGGAAGTTAGCTCAAAAAAGGAGTTTATCATAGCACTTAGGGAAGCTTTTTTCTTGAGCTCGGTCCATGGCATCGATTACGGTCGACTTGGAAATCAATGATTTGGCTGCAAAATTGCATTAAAAAGTAACTGCAGCAATTACAGTGACCGAATTGAATGTGCATCTGATCAATGAAGACATCTCTCAAAATATTCTTCAATGCAAAAGTGTTCTCAAGGACATGTCCATCAGCACCCGACCCAAATTTCCACGGTTATGTTGTCACTGGAAAGATCTCTAGACGTACTTCAGTGCTGTTTGGTGGACCTTCTCCATTTTGAAGTATTAGTGGATCAACAGGTGATTGGATATATGAAGCTAATCTCAATCCATTTTTAATTCTTTGTAAAAATAATCTCTCTCTCTCTCTCTCTCTCTCTCTCTCTCTCTCTCTCTTGTGTGTAATCGCAAGTGTCGATCTCTCCTGAAGTGATTCTTTGGTAAAAACTGCAGCCTAAAGTATATTTTGTTGCAGTGAGAAGGGTTCTTGTGCTGGTAGTGTAGAGAGATTGTTGTGTGCGGGACTGAGCATGCCTTTTAGAATTGGTAATCATCTAACATCACGTACACACTCCCCTTCCCTGGTCATTGAAGTTCTCCTGTTTGGTTGAGGACCCTGATGAAGCAGCAGCACCAAATCCTTCGTTCCTCATGCATGTCCTATGAGTTGTCTTTACAGTGATATATATGGATAAGAGAGCCTCCTCGAGCAGAAGGATTCTTACAGCCATCGGATACATTTGGATAAGAGGGAAGATTACTCCAACCATCACCATGCTCTCTTCATCGTCTTCCTTGAAGTGGACATAAGCAAAAGCATTCCACATTCTAAGTAGTGTTCGCAATGAGCTAACTTCTAAAAGAATCAGCGACAAGTCCGTTACTTCCCATTTAGTGCCCTAAAAAGAAGGGAGTACAATAAGGAAAGGGAAATAACACTAGAACGAGAGAGAGAGAGAGACGATGGGATGTGGGAGTGGGGTCCGAAACAGGCTTTGGCGGAGCGCGCGGGAAAAGCGAGGGTAGGGGTACGTGGAGGGGCCCATGTCGAGTGTCGCCCGCAAAATACGGGGAGGTTCTCTGAATGGTGTGGTGTCCTCTGGTCCCGCCCACCTGTTCACTCTTGTCCGTGTTGATTAAAAAACACGTGCACCAGCCGGGAATCGAACCCGGGTCTGTACCGTGGCAGGGTACTATTCTACCACTAGACCACTGGTGCTGTTGTATTTTATTTTGCCAAATTAAGAATAATAGAATATCAAAGCACCGATCCCGCCTACAACCCCACAACGCTGGATGATCATAAGAAAAGATTTTAAAACACCACCGTACTATGTTATTCTTTGACCGTGGATACAAATAGAACTGATCTTTACATAGATATTTAAAAAATTTTGGATAATAAAATTTTGATATATAAAAAATAAAATTTTAATATAAATTACATATGAGAATATAAAAAAGTCGACCAGCCCACTTTCATCCCTTAATATACACATACACCTTCTCTGATATATCATGTTTTGTTGGTGTGTCATTTTTTTAAAATTGATACTCAAGTATGAAAATATCAAAATTACAAAATATCATTTTAACATATTGAAGAATTATATTTAGAGTTAAGATTTATTTTAGTCCATGTGATTTTGACCATAAATTTATTAAATTTTTATAATTTATTCATATCTAAAACAATCTATATAATTTATTCATATCTAAAACAATCTATATATTTAAACAATCTATATATTTAAAAAAATAACATATAAACTCTTCCTATCAAGTTTGAGTTAACAAAAAATAAAATATGCTTACATGATATAATGACTTACAATAATCATTAATATAATGATACGTATAATTTTTAAGTTTAAAATATTAAAATTCATTTTAACCCTTGGAATTACTCTTATGATTTACTCGTGCCTAAAATAATCCATACATTTTAAAAAATATAACATACAAGTCTGAGTTAACACTCATTAGAATATACTTACGTGACATACTGATATATAATAAATTATTAATATAATATATATAATTTATATTTAAAAAAATAAAAACTAAAACCCCCATCAATGATTGAAGGAGGGGTTGTTGTGGAAGCAACCACTATCAATAGCACTGAATCGTTGCTACATAGCAAGGCATCATACGCATGTAATCTTTCTCGCACTGATGACGAATTCAAGACGAATTCAAGAGCTTCCAATACTGTCTCAAGTGAATATTCATCGACCAATTCAACACTACGACTAAAAGCTCTTAAACTCGTCGTCAACACGGGAGATACTACATGCATATGATGCCCTGCTAAGCAGTAGTAGCTTAATATTGTTGTTGATGGCCGCTTCCACGATGATGTCTCGTTCCGTCATTAATGGTGATCTTAATTTTTTTAACATAGATATTACGTATCATTATATTAATAATTTATTATGATACAAAATATTACATAAACAGACTCTAACATCTACTAACTCAGACTTAACGAAAGATATTTATATGTTATGTTTTTAAAAATATAAAAATTATTTTGAATACAAATAAACTATAGAGACTTAAGAAATTTATGACTAAAACTACAAATGTTAAAATAAACATTAACCCTTATATTTATATTATCTTTCACTACATTGTAATAAAACTGTAGATGTGAATCTGATTTTTTTTCTTATTATCTTTCACTACGACTAGTTATTATTTATTTTTTTTCCTTACTCTGTTTTCAAAAAGTAAAGAAATCAAACACTCGTGCTACTTAAGCAAAAGAACACTAACTCCCATGCTCTGAGATCTGCATAAGGTCCTGATGGGGATGGCATTGTTGGACTCTGTACATAGACGCGGCCGTACATTATGATAAAAGTGACGAATATCTAATCGGAACAAGAAAGACAAAAAACTGCATCTTTTTAGTCTGTACAAATTGAGGTGTAGGTCTTACAACTGTCTCAAAGTCTGCAAAAGTTAAAAACATTTAATATACCAAATTATTTGAGATTTGAAGTCCCATATCATAAAAACAATATCTAAACAGTTTCCTATAGCATCATTCAGTCGACAAGGTATTATGAGTTAAAAATAAGAGACTGATAAGATACTGAAATGGGTTCTAACAAAAAAATAACAATTACGACCACATTAAATTCAATGCAGTAATTTTAAATGCTGGCAATAAGCTCCCTTCAGTGGTAAAACATCCAATGTGAAGGCTTTCTTAGTATATAAGATCTATCAAACACCATTTTTCTGTTCCCTATCTTTAGCATGGACTCGAATCTAGTGCTTATCAAGTACATAACAGTATGCTAATCACCAGGATGTCTCAATAAAAACCTCCTTCAGGTATTACTTTTACTATTGATTGGTAGAACACTAAAAAAAAGCAAAATTTAAGATATAATTATAACCATGCCTCAATAAATTCTTTGTACTTTTTCCCTTATTTCTTAAATGGTCTGTTGCAAAGAATGCGTCATACTGACTAGCCTCTAAATGTGCTGCTAGGAAAGCTGTATCCCTGACATAAAAAATTAGTTGTATCTACCTAAGAATTTTTTTTGGCTAAACCCACTCTGTTTTCTATAATGGAGGGGGGCTGACTTCGGTGTTCTTGGGTCATTCCTGCATCAATACAATATGATTCTCAACTTTCCTTTAGTAAAGGAGTGGGTGGGGGTTGTTCGGTTGTCATGTCTGCTAGCTTACGGTCAAACAACTATCTTGCTTTAGACTAATAAAGTTATGCTTTGTAGGCCAAAAAGAATGCAAGCCACCAAGCCCCATAACTGGTCTCGTAATGGGAAAGGCCTTTTCAGGGTAAAAAGTTTGATTCTATGACAACTTGCAAGCTAATTGACATGATTCAGACACAACACAGAAATTATTCTTGATGTCTAGTTCACGCACTGCTAACAAAAGATGCAATGCATCATCTGTAGGTGAACAAACAGGGTAGGACGACCATTGCGTTTGTAAATGAGTCTCCAGAATAACATTTCAGTCTTACTATATAGGTGAAGAAATCAACAGAAATCTAATTCATTTAATTAACAAGCAAGGAAAAAAAAATCACTAGGCAGCCGGACATTTGGAATGTGAGGTTGTTTGTATTTGGAGGAACCTAAATTTTCCATGCCTCCATTTTAACAGTGATGCCCTAAACAAAAGGGCATCTATTCTTACATATCAGCACATCCTTGTAGTAGGAAATTGAAATACTTCTAGTTCTTATGCATGTCAATTTTGTGGCGATAGCTATTCATGGTGCCCTGATCAGTTAACAAACAGTTGTCACTGTGAACCTCACAGAAGTGGCAAGCAAAGTTGATCAAGCATTTGGTTGAATGACAGCACTAAAAAATGATGATGAGAAAAGGTTCAACATGATGAATGTTATCCGTAAGATGGACTACCAAAAAGAATATGCTTATGCTAACTGAACCCGATACAAGATAACAAAGATATAGGAGAAGCCACATTAAAGTAAAAAAGAAAACAAAGAACTATTTCAATATACGTCCTTCAAAGAAACGACTACTCCAACCACAAATCTTAGCTAGATACTGCACATAACTGCCAAAGTTCAAAATATTGAAACTAAAGGAAGTTGTTATTTTATTGACCTGCCTTTGCAGTGAATACCAAACAGTATTGCCCCACTCCATCCGTACCCAGTTTTTCAGAGGAATGTAGATTTTGTCTTCCATTAACATGAAGTAAATACTTAAGATAAAGACTTACCAAGGTAAGGTATTTAAAATGTAATAATTAAAAAAGATAGTTTGCATATTTTCATAGTTTCAATTTAATATTTTTCATGTTATGATGAACACAAGATGATTCAGAAAGCTGATGCTTTGTGTCCAATTGTAGTGCTGTAAGAAATATGATGCTAGCGAATAGAATAAGGAATTCTTGAAATGGTTAGCAAGTGGAGACCTTCAACTGAAAGCCCGCATATAGCCCATTTTAATCACTTCATATTTGTCAGTGTCATGTCAATTAAAAGGGGTGCACGTAGTGGTGTTACAAATGTACAAGTGTAAAAGGAACATCCAAGAAAATCCTTCTCTCTAAAGATGATGCTCTATCAATTGGCATAATCCTTCATCCTTCTACAGATGACATGTAACAGTTCTAGTTGCAATCTAATGGATTTCTGCAATTAATCAGTCAGTCCAAAGCAATCAGTTGGAAACCACTTTGACATTTCCTATACTCGAATGTCTCAAGTATGAATAATATATTTTCCCTGACTCAAATTTCGAGTTAAATTTCTAGATACATAAACATAAATGTAACCTAGAGGTGGCTACATCACTGTCACTGATATCATACAAATTAACCAATGACAAAGGATACACTAACATCAGCCCACTGGATAAAGATCATTTATAATGGATGCAGTCACTAAGAACCCAACAACAACAACATAATGAAAATCTATATTAGACAAAAGAATCATAAAAAATCTGCTGAGGGCTATTGTGTTCAAAGGCTATGGAAGTATTGCCTTTGTCAAAGGCTATGGAAGATAACATGGTACAAGAAGTTAGAAGATTAGAAAAGTTCATAACTTGTGGTCTTTGTCACAGAGCATGAAGGCCAAATCATCGTTCCTCATGAAAACCAATTCGGATTACATTGCCAGATTAAATCAGTGAATCTGGAGAAGAGTATGGCTACTTAACATGCCAAGCTAAAACTAACTCTAAAAGTAGATGAATCCATGATCAAAGTCAGGAACACCTCAGTCTCAATAACCATAATTGATTATAGATATAACCAACTTTAATAATGAGCTATAGCTGTGGACAGGACTGTTCAGGACAATGAATATAACTAGGAAGCACAATGATAGTTTAGGCATGAATGTGATATTGATTGAAGGGGAGCATGAAAGAGATGTTTAGAATCAAACACAGGAATGAGAAAATTAAGATAGTATTGGTGCACATATCAGAGCAATGGACATTGTTCAAAAGATTTTGGTTAAAAACAACTAGTAGAGATGATAGGCCCATCAAAGTTATAAAGATGAAAATGAGGAAACACTATAATGAAAGATTATGTTAAAATTGAAAACAGTATGAGCCAGATTTTGATCCACATCAATGTGATCATATATCAACATGCTAGCCATATACCTTATCTTGTAGAGAGAGTTATGTGTGTGTATATACATGCATTATAATCTTTAATTCCAAAGTTTTGAATGTTAACACCAGCATAAGTACACCTACCATGATGACAGGACATCAGAAAGCAAAACCAGTTTTCTAATATTTCACATTCTCAAAACATAAAAGAACATATGCAATGCATAATTTATAATAGTTTCTCCTATGTGTCTCCTTAGTGCTTAAAAAAATTACATATGTATTGGAGAAACATGACCTATGGAAATGAAGGGCTGAAGAAGTGTATTGGTTGAAAAAACATAAATTAGCCTGCAGTGCAATTCACTGAAAGAGATACCTGGAGATACCTGGAGCTCCTAATAGATGTAGCATTCGAAAAGTTTATGTTTGATCAAGATCATATATATAGGTATGGTTTTGATGTCATCATAGTGGTATCTTAGAATCCAATGTTAAGTAGTCTGGCCCAGAGCTTTCTAACTATAACTTGACCATACTACAATTTGAACAAGACAAGCAGGTTATTCAGATGTCTATACAATAGTGTTCTGTTTAATAAAGCAATATAATTCTTGAATAAGAACTTTTCGATGGCGATGACTGATGGCATAAACTAACAATCTCTATTAACCATAGTTACTAATAATCTTCCTAACCAATAAACTAATGGATCATAATTTAAACTTAAAATAATAATAATAATAATCAAAGCCTCACTAGACAAATTGAAAACAAGGGTCAAGGTCCTAGCCATACTAACCAGCAAGTGACATAGTATATGCTGAACTATGTGATATCAAACCATGCCATTTGCCAGTATTGC
The DNA here is from genome assembly GCA_024322285.1 of Musa beccarii. NCBI lineage: Eukaryota > Viridiplantae > Streptophyta > Magnoliopsida > Zingiberales > Musaceae > Musa > Musa beccarii. Next base: position 11,195,434 of record CM044396.1, on the reverse strand, counting down.
TGTTAAGATTCCATATATTGACAAGCATTACATGCACCCATTACTTGTAAGAATGCCAACATCATAGTAAGTATGCATCATGACATCATCAGCACCTCAATCAATATATAGAGGCTTTGTTAGGTTTTGGAATCCCCAATATCTTTGGAATAAAGTAGGCGGTTGCCCAAAAAATTTGTTCGACACACACATGCCCAAGCAATGTTTGGTTTTACACTGTCAAGTAGATGACCGCTGATAATGTCGAAAATGGTTGTCCTGCTAAGTAACCCAAGAGACAATCTCAGCCGTCTCTTGCATTCAAGTGGACCATGTCAAAGCATCCAATGTCTCAATCACTGTCATCTCAATTTGCCAACACAGGAAAAGACCAGCAGGAATAGGCCTAGAAGGATCCTTCTCCAATGCTTTGGTCAGAATTTGATGTGGAAAGAAATTGGAATGCTTAAGAGTTTAACAGTGCTCAGAGTATGATTAGCCAATGACTGCATTAGGATCCTCCTTTTGGTATTGTAATTTTTTTAAGAACAAATCAGTATGCACTGAACATGGAAGTTGCTCTAGCTAATTCTTTTTACAGTCAGTTGTGGATTGAGACAGCGGATTGCTGACTGGTACTGTCATGGTCACCTATGCCACATGGCATCTCTGTGATTCATGGGCCAAGAGGACCAATGTGTTCACCCTCATGAACCACCAAGGAGTAAACTGTTGTGACTAAATTGAAAAGGCAATTCACAATCAGTGTATAAATGCTGATGCAAATGTGTACCAATATAACTAGAACATCTAGCAAACATGCCACAGCTACTGAAGAGTGATTACAAGTGTGACATATCATTCAGGTGCTAAATTGTAAGATATCAGGAAAGAACAATAAATTTAACAGAGGATGATAATTATGAAACATCTTCAAGAAAGACCAATAAAGTAAACAATGTGAAGTTTCAAATAGAAAAGTAACAGATGGTGCTCTGACTAGATAGATGCCAAAATTTATCACATTGCTTGGCCCTACATGAACCATATTCCACGTCCAACAACCTACAGTCGTAGAAGAAACTAAAGATTTCAAACTGAAGCTAAATAGTGCAAAATGCAATTGGAAATTTATTAGATATAAGCAGGAACATGAAATGGACGACATACCATGTTATGGCTATAAAATGAGAAAAAAGGAACAAAAAAGTGTGCCCTCCTAGCTAAAGATGGAAAACAGGGACACTTACCGATTATCCAAATTTAGGAGAAGACCAGAGCAGAATATGGTCAAACTGCATCATCCTTGCACAAAGATATATGTTTATGTATATATACAGATACATAAATGGACATGTATGTGTAAAGCCTTTCTAAGCTTAATGATTCTCACCAAAAATTATGCAGAAATGACCAATCAAAGTTAGGCAGCATAAATCCTGCAAAAGATCCACACCTTTTACTTGATAGCAACACCTTCCCATGTTTTGCATGTACTCCACCCTGAATGAGCTTCTTAATGGCCCAAATGCTACCCTTTCTCCCATGATTAGAGTCAATAACAGGTTTAGGAAACAGGATTCCGTTAACCAAAACTCTTAAGTCATGTCCTACGACCAAGTCTAACCTAAATTAGGGATTCCGTATATCTGCAAAAGGCCAAGGAAGTCGTCACTATTTTCACTCTTCTTGCTCCAAACTATCCGAGTAACAAAAACTAGACGATACCACCTCACATCACCAATTTTGATCACCTTTCTTTTCAGTCATTAGGGTTACATATATTATCCGATCTAAAACGAAAAGCGCAATCAAATTCGAAGAGAACAAATACTTTAGACGACGTGCTGGGTGATTAATTACCAAAAGAAACAATCAAGAAAGATTCCAAGGAACAAGGACCGTGAGGTCAGGCGTACCATCAAGAACTCTGAAGATTTCTCCAACCCGCAGATTTCACAGCCGCAATCGAGAACCCCAAAAGCAAGTTTTCGACGGCGAACGGTTGCGCGGTGGAAGCTTCTCCGGGGCTCAGCGTGAATGCGGATAATAGGAGGAGCAGAAGACGGCGACGAGAAAAGTTGGGCTGCGATGATGGTCAGCCAAGACGAGATGGGTTTGAAGCTTCGAAAGAGTCAAAGCGAGGGGACGACCGCCGCGGGAAAAAGAACCGCCAGGATGACGTCAGCATAATAATAATAATAATAATAATAATAATAATAATAATAATTATTATTATTATTATTATTATTATTATTATTATTATTATTACAACATCAAAATAGAAAATTATGATATATAGATACACACATGAGACTATATGCATGTATAATTAATTAAGGAGATCAATTTTCGGTTTGCAACGCAGATAATTTTTCTTAATTCCAACTTACGCTAAAAAAAATAACAAATCGTTCTTTATTGTGAAGGTTTGATCCATTGTGTCGAATCAACAAGAAATAAAATTCGATTAATTATTTTCAGAGGTAAGATCAAAGTTTGAACAAAAAAACCTATAATTATTCTGCAGTGAAAAGCACAAAAAAAAAGTTTTTTTTCAGGTAAATCACCTAAAAATAATTGTGAGGAAAAGATTTCGACGTATTCCACCCACGCCCGGCCCACGCACACGTTACGACGTCCGAAGCATGCAAAGATCCATGATTAGGAAACACACGGCACGTTACGACGACAACAACCAACGACATGCATCAAAGCAAAGACTTGAGAGACCGCGCCTTCATCCTCTTCCTCCCTTTCCTCCTGTAGCTCCTCCTGCCCTCCTCCCTACCATCATTTCCATCCCTCCCACTGATATCATGGTCATCGTCCTCGCTGTCTTCCTCATCCTCGCCGGCCATCGGGGTCTCGACCTCCTCCTCATCGGCAGCCGGATGACTACACCCGTCGCCGTTATCACTGCTGCCGCCTCTCGTCTTTCCTCGCCAGGGACCGAAGCCGGAGTAGTAATAGTAGAAGCTAGAGTCGGCTCCAGCTGCTTCGGTCTTCTTCTTCCGACGACCGACGTCAACATGGACTTCCTTGGGTGACCCTGAGGCCTTGCCATGGCCATGGCTGCAGCTGTAAGAGCGGAGCTGGGCGAGATGGTAGTTGCAGAGCGAGTGTGGGTGATGCGCCCGCCGCTTACAGTGCCAACCTTTACCGTCGCTCTTCTTGCAGCTCGAGCAGGTCTCCGTGGCCGCAGCTCCTCCTCTGGCTTCGACAGCGTCGTCTTTCTTCTTTCTCCTCGTCTTGGCCGTCTCCTTCTTCCGCGACCAGTTCATGCGAGCTTCGCTGTCAGAAAAGCATCGTTTTCCGGCATGAGGATCTACGTCTCCGTTTAGCTCCATTTCCAAATGGTCTGCGGAGCTGAGCAAAAAGGAAAAAGGGAGAAGACGAAGAAGAAGAAGAGCAAGGTTTGATGGTTACCTCTTCGGGACACAAGCTACAGCAGCGGATTCATATTTGATGCGATTTCCTGGAATACCCCTCGCTTCTCCAACTTCAGCTTTCACGCCACTTCCCAGAATGCCCCCGTCAGCCTCTTCTTCCTGCCATCGTTTTAGGTTGAATCGCCGTCGGACCAAGAACAAAAGATCCGCAAAGAGAGAAAGAAAGGGAATCGAAAATGAGACCAGTGCGACAGCGCAGACAATCTGATTGCTCTATCGTGATCGATCGAGTAACTAGGGTTTCCAGTTTCCGATTCAATTCCCTTTCTTTCACGAATCGGAAGCGGAACTTCCACAAACAAATACTAGCAGAGGAAGCAGGAAGCTAGCTAGAATTGCTTTCCGACACCAGCTCTTATGCTGCCTCTCCCAACTGGATCTATTTCCAGCATTAGGGATGAAAGCGAGCAAGAAACAAAAGGAAAAACCCTAACTTTGAAGGAAACGCTCTTGCTCGAGAAAACGCGGGGGCAAGAGTATTAGGCCAGAAAAAGAACTCGAAATTTAAGCTATGTATGCTGATTCAGAAGCCGAAAGGAAGGGTTTTGCAAGTTAAAGACGGAGGCTGAAGAGGAGGAGATGAGGGGAAGATGAATCGTACCTGATCGTAAGCAGCTACGAGATCGAGGCACGTCAGATCATCCCAGGGGGAGCGGTTCAGCTCGCAGAGGAGAGGGGCAGCAGCGGCGGGAGCGGGGACGTCGGTGCCCCACGAGCGCGGCGGCTCAGCGGGGAGCGGACAAGAAGAGCAGGCGGGCAGGGTCGTCCCCAGCAGCCGGTTGGCGCATTTTCGGATCCGCATGGCCGATCGACGGCCGCCGAGCCAGGCGGAGGGCAGGGTGGGAAGGTGGGACGGGCGGCGCGACGCAAAGCGTAGAGGTGGGAGGTGGTGGCTTCCTTCTTGCTTGGGATTCTCGGGGACGCTCTCTCTCTCTCTCTCGATCCCTGGAATGCCTTTTATTATTATTATCGTTATCGGGTTACAACCCGTTCAAATAGCAACCTTGTGATTGGAGGAACAGTTCGGGGCCCAGTTGGTGCGCCAACGGGGAAACGTTTGAGAACAGATGGCAAATTCTTCTCTTCATTAATGCCCATGGCGTTGCATAAATCCACGGAAATGCCCTCCATGGCGCATTGAGATGCGTGAAAGGAAGGCGTGTAACATGCAAGTCAGCCGCCGTCGGAGCCTCGATGTCTACATGTCGATGGTTTTGCTTTCGCTTTAGTAGGAGCGAGTAAATGGAAGTAAGCATGAAGATAAATTTAATATTACCTTATGAACCAAACTCAATATTTATCTAAATCAGACTGTTCTTTAGTCCTCTTTTCAATCTTCATTTCACAATTTAATTAAAAAAACAAGTCATCATATTGGCCTGTTGAGAGAGAAGCCAATAAAATGATTGTTTTTGGATGAACACTCAATAATACATCATAATAAACCAGTTGTCCATGTTAATTTAGGAGCTCATCAGCTGGCTTTTCCTGTGTAAGATTTTTGGAGTTGGGTTGCTGCAACCTTTAAAAGAGACCACTGATACACATGTACATAACTTGACTACAACATAAATCAATAGACAGCATGGTTAGTATCATCACACTACAATTTCTTTCAAGTTGGTTTGGCATGAATTGCACCAACTAATTGGCTAATTAGTTCAAGCACACAGATATATTACTTCGCCAGTTGATCAGATCTACGCTAATTACCCGTGTCGATCCTGCCGCACTGCTTTGTTCCTTTTTTCTCCTCTAGGAGTAGAGAGTTTTCAATCTCTTTGCGGCATGGATGAAGCCTACGATGACTTGCATCTCATCCAGTTGCTTGTTGCAAGTGGGAAGGTTCAATTATAAGATTAATCAGAAAAGTGGGGGGGGGGGGTGGGGGCTTGCAAGGAAATAAAGGAGATATGAAAAATAGTTGTCGATGCAATTGGTGTAGCAGATTTCTTTAAACATATAAAAGAATGATGGATAGAACAAGTACCTGTGAGTGGAAATGACTCTGCACAACATGAATCAGCTGAACCTTTGTAGGGTTAGCGCTGATGTTTACCTATTTATCAATTACGCATTTGATGTTAAACTTTGCAAGAAGCAGGTAAAAGAACTACCGATGAGCATAGTTGAATGGTTGTTCCACCAAGAAACATACAAGATTGAAATGCCTCCCATATCTCCATAACGTGGGTGTTCCAAGCTTTGCCAGATTTACTCTCTGTTCATAGTCTACAAAGTATAAGCACAGGTTCTCAACATGTATATAACCCAATCTACGAGCTATATTTTTGAGATGACCGATAATATGTACATTAAAAAGTTTATTCTCTCCTAACATGTATACACAACCACCCTAGTCAATAAAAAATATCTAAAAGTTAAAAAAAGAAATTACTACATAATGTCATTTAAGTAATTCAAGTCAATATTTTCTCACCATCTTGTGACCATTAGAGTGAGTAGTGCCTCGATAGTTGCTTCGTCCATTTGACTTTGCCGAAGATGTCCACGGCCTGGCATGCCTAACTCTTGGTTTTGTTGGTTTATGGAACTCTAAGCTAGCTGTGCAAACAGGGTCATTTTGTAAAGAGATTATAGTGCAGGTTTTAGTTCTCACTTCAGGCAAACATAATCCTACATCCTACCATTTAGGTGGAACAAGTTAAACAAATAGTACTTGCCAGTCTGGATAACTCACAGTAAGCAATGTCTTTGTATCCCACATCTGAACTACTGCAGAAAGAGTTGTCACAGTCAATATTATTATCATCATCTTCATTTCCTGTAGGAGCTTCTAAGACACTCAATGCATTTCTTTGTAGTTTCACCTCCACCCCATTCTTTAGGACCTGATCAAATGTCAGCGTATTGTCATAGCATGAGCTTTTTATTTCTAAAAGCAGATAAGTACGGATAAAAATATATGGCAATAATCAAAAAGGAATTTATCAAGTGCCAAGTTTTCTCAAATTATTAGAAAGGATAATGACAAGAGTCGAATAAGCAATCACACATGTCCATGTCCAGTCAAAACTTATTTTAGATAATATCTGTGAACTAATTTAAACACATTAATAAGTGACTTACTATAGCCTTCTCTCCCATGCATTTCTAAACATATTGATAAAACTTAGAAAAGTAAGGACAGTCAACTATGAACTGGTAAATTTCTAGCTAATACGGTAAGCTGATTGTGGCTCAATAAGTCACTTTGTAAATGGTTGTCTTAGCAGAAATTTTTTTTCCCATTATTTTCACTTTCTCTACATCAGTTTGAAAAGAATTCTAATTGGAATTTGAATTATGGATATAGGTAATTAATTCCTCATAATATTCAATCATCATGAGTCCTGTGATGCAAGAATTAGAGTGAAAGTCAAAAAAAGAACAGATATGATGAAAAACAGTTACTTACCAGCCAATGCCAGCCACCAAGACCAACTGCTTTCTTCACAACACCTTGAAGCCCAACTAAAACAGATTTTGTTCTGTTGTTACCAGTTACTACGACTTTAGTGTGCCTGGGAAGCACCGAGAGCTCTTCATCACCACTTTCCTCCCGAGAAGGAGACAGGGTCCGGGCTGAACACAACTCGGCCTCCATGATTTGAATAAAATTCTTACCACCTGAGTTCCAAGCAGAAAAGAATACATCAGATTTCTTCGGTTGGACAGAAAACCTCAACCGTTAGATAATCTCGATATTATAATTCAAGATCACAAAAACAGAAAATGATGTGGCAGGTAGTGATGCAATGACATTTGAATTAGGAACAAGGAGGGTGATTGTGTATGTATGAGTACAACATCACATCTTTCAGGTGCTGGCTTATCCCCGTGCAGGGCCCGCACCTAAAAAATATCAATAGTAGCTCAATCAACGCCAAACAGATTGTGACTGGACTTTGGAATATAATCCAAATGCTCAAAACTGTAACAGGCTACTCGACGTCCAACAAATCTTGTCAGAGAAGAAAATTACTCTCAGAAGCCAACATTTCTGAAAGTTATTTGCAGGCTCCATAATGAGTGACTTGGGAACAAATCAAGTCATAGTGATCGATTCAAACACGCATGTCAAGTTCCACAAACTCACCTGATTCTATAAGCCAAGCAACTTGGTCAACATGTTCATGGAGTGATCACCCTGTTATGGATTAAAGAGGAACGGAGAAGCATATGCTCAAGCTGAGACGAAAGCCTACTTTTATGAGTCCTACAAAAATGAAATGTATAATTGAACTCGCATGCCAAATCAAGCAGTAAGTTCGTAGTCACTCGCAGAAGAATCGACTGTTTACCATCAAAAAATCACTTTTTTCAACACCATCCTGCGTCACAATATTGATCTCTCCAAGGGTTAGAAATTAGAGAAGGAAACTAAATGCAAAATCATAAACCAGAGTAGGCGAGCATGCTAATTTGATCTCACACGAACAGATTACATTTTAATGTGGTTTTTGGTATAAAGCATGCATTAAATCCCGAGAATAAAGCATCCAACTGAAGGAACATAATCCCAATCTCCCACCAAAAAAGAAGCCAATTCAAATCCATCGTCGGGGATCTAACTCTCAATTCTTTATAGTCCTTAAACAAATGCAACAACAAACCAAGACGAAACATCAAAATAGAAAACCAAACAAGCAGATCAAAAGGCAATACCACAATGCTGCTGGCAGCAGCGAGGCAAACGACCGAACTCGAACGAACCGCCCAAATGCGGGGGGGTTAGCCGACGAAATCACAAGAACTAGGGCTTTCCGCGATCACGGAAACGGGCAGATCTGCGAGAAATGGAACCCGGAGAAGGGATTCTTGCGATCTTTGAGGAGGGAAGAAGGGGAGGAGCGCAGGGGAGGGCAGAGTAAATGCATTACGACTGCTACTGTATTACCAGGAGAACGTTTCGGGCCGGCTTTTAAGGAACCTGCCGGTCAGAAGCCGACGCAGTGGCTACGGCTCGGCTTCAAGGATCTTTAAATGCCCTCTTCTCTATACCGGTAGAGTCTTAAAACGCTTCTGTACCGTTATACTCCTTTTTACCTTTTTTTTTATTACCGACCCATTTTCGTCCAAAATTTATATTATTTTGATTCAGCTAATTTACATTTTGTGTTTTTTCTTACACAATCTTCTGATTAGTTGAATGAATGAGATGAATTGTTCAAAACTAGATCATAAACCAATCAAATTATTTTTTCGTAAAAGGAAATTCAATGAAATATGATTAAAATTATTTTTTTATTGGATTTCCTTTTTTACGCTTTTACCATTCAACGGGTTTGAACAGTTTCATTCACCCGAATCACGGGCGTCCACGTGAGCTACCGACTGGCCGAGTCGAGTCGAGCCGAGCCGCATGGGGAACAACGACAACGACACGCGTACGCATCCGGCTGTCGGGATCTAATCCGCCAGGCGACGCCGTTGTCGACCCGCGACACACCAACCCGCGGCCTACCCTGTCAGAGTCCCGAGGCGGGCCCGCACCCCTTCACGTGCGGGTACGCGTCGGGTGGGTGGCTTCGTCTCGCCGTGCGGCGCGCCCGGGATTGACAGATCTATAGGGCGGGCGACAAGTCCGGAATTTAGGAAGCATTTGGAGTCCGGCCTCGGATTTCAAAAATAAATAATTAATAATAACAACAACAACTAAGAAATAGAAAAGAAGGATGACACACATGCATGGCATTTAATGCAACCATATTATAATACAAAATTAAAAAAATAATGTAAAATTTATTTTTTAAAGGAATATATATGTTGTATAATTTTACCCTTAAAAGATAATCTATCCTTGCATTATCAACAACACGTCCGACGTGGGCCCACGTCCATTCATGAACCATGTTGGAGCCGTACGACATCCATCCACAATTGATGAGAGGAAGAACAGCGGAACATGGTGGAACAGGGATGGATTGGACCATAGTATACATTTAATTATTGTAGCACACACACGTAGCATAATTAAATGAATCTTAGATATTTTAGATGAATGATTTGGAAATAAATCAGTTGAGCTCATGAGGAAAAGAGAAAGAACACTTACTCTAATTATATAGGTGGCTAAATCAAATCCCGAGATGGCAACAGAGCAGATCATGAATTTGAATCTTGTAATTGTCTTTTTTGTCGGCGTTTTAATAAAAATATTTGTAAATATAAATTTAAATATTATATCTGTTGCCTTTATTTCAAGTCTAATCGATTTACTCGTGAGGGAAGATGTTAAATCATTTGAAGATTTGAGTGGGATATTGTACAAAGAGATTGTCAACGTTAATTATGGGTCAAATACAGGTTATGGTAGTCAACTGATTAGTAATGGACATGTTAGAACATATGCGCCCTGCTTTCCAATAATTCGAATGGAGCTTTGATCAATCATGTCATCAATTTCCCCCCTTGGCAGGACAAAAAGTGAGCGTATTGTAGTTTCTAATCACCTAATGATCAAAGATGGAAACAAAAGATCCATTAATCAATTCACAACCCAATCTATCGCTTTAAGTATGCTTTTGGGGATTACTTTAATTTTTTTATTTTTTTCTGAAAAATGCACCATAGTTTTTATTTTTATTTTTTCATTTAGTAGATGTTTTTCTTAAAATAACCTAAATGTGGCACCTTTATTCATCTCAGCCTTTTTCTCCTCTCTCCTCTTCATGTTTTTTTTTTAATTCTCCTGTTCATACTCAGGCATCTTAAGATAACGGAACAAAGATAATTGGACAAAAATGATCACTACAAGACAAAAATGATAAAACCTTTCAAAGGGTAAGGAGGCTACGAAGGCTCGCAATGAGACGAAGACGATCAGAAGAAAGTGACCAATAGTGACGAGAAATACTTAAAATATTAAAAAATAAAAACACTAAATGAAAAAAAATTAATAACTCAAGCACCTTTAAAAAAATTCAAAAAAAATATTTTTTTTTTAAAAAATCATCTTACACTTTTCATCTCGATAAAAACATATTAAAATTTTATTCAACAAATCTACCTAACATGCTTGAATTGGATTTATCTGCTCTCCTAATTAGATTTAGGATGAGTTGGAATAGAAAATGTTGGGTGTAGATCGGGCTTGGACTGATTGATTTAGTATTAAGCCCAAATCTGATTTATTAAAGAAAAAAAAAGAAAGTTCATCAGCGACGTGAGTAGGACAGCGAACGCATGCATACAACAAATAGTGGTGGTGCTGATAAAAAGATCAGAGTGAGAGAAAAAGAGAGAGAAAGTTAAGATTTTGAGGTATTTGTTAGACGATCAAGCGGTTAAACTTCATCAATTTTGGGCCTAAATTTTATATATATAATCCTTGTAATAAGTTCTACAATTCTAACGATGCCGATCTATAGTTTATCCTCTTTGAGATATTTTTCTGTTATATCCATTTGGTAAGACCTAAACATTTCCTTTGATGAAATTCATCTTTTGTGATAATGATAGGTTACTATTAAGCCAAGATCTATGTTCTTGATGTTATTATGATCCTCTTATTATTTTAGAGAAGATTTATTGTAAATCTGTTATCATTATTGGTGATAGTAGAAGTTTGAAGTAAACTACAGTCTCATGATTTTTTCCGCATTGGGTTTTCCATGTAAAAATTCAGTGTCTCACTTTGTGATTGATTTATTGTTCTACTGTTTATGCTGCTCAAGTTAATATTGGATTTTGGTATCAAGTTGGTATTTTGATGAAAAACCTATTTTGATACACAAAGAGGTAAAATAATTATTCTGCTATAATAGATTTATCCCAACAAGTGGTATCAGAGCTAGGTTATTTGTTGTTAGTTTTTCTTGTATGATTGAAATAGAAGAGTCATATGGTACGATTAAATTGAACGCATCAAATTATTCTACTTAGAGGTGTATAATAGAAGATTTGCTATATTATAAAGATTTGTATAAGCAATCAAAGTTAAAAAAACACCTTCTATTATGAAAGATGAGAAATGAGACGTTCAACATAAAAATGCTATTGCTTATATTAGAAGATTGATAGATATAAATTTGTATGAGTATATTTCTATTAAAATAAAAGTTGATGTTTGGTAAAGATTAGAAAATCTTTTTACGAAAAAAATAGTGGGAAATAGAATTTTTCTTCTCAAAAGGCTTGTTAATTTAAAGTATAAAGATTATGGTAATATTGTTGAGCATAGAAGTCTATTTCAGAGTCTTGCAACAAACTTGTTACTATAAAAATGAATATAGATGATGAAATGTAAGAATTGATACTTCTCAGCTCTTTACTAGAAAGCTGGAAAACGTATGTAGTGATAATTTGTAACTTCACGCTAGAGGGGACTCCAATCATAGACATGTTTTAAGACAGTTTACTAAATGAAAATGTCAAAAGAAAAAAATAAGGAGAATATTCTTTTGGTGCACTTGTTATTGAAAAATAGGAAAGACATGAAAGAAGTCACAGTAGAAATCTACATGATTATAGAGGAAGATCAAGTCTAGAAGAAATATCAAGTGTTTCCAACGCAATAGGCCAGGTCGTATGAAGAAAGAGTGTAGGTTTTGAAAGCGAGAACAGAATGAAAGGAAGAAAAATAAGAAAGAAACATATACAGTTACTGCTAAATGTGATATCAGTATTGTTTATAATGACGGATGTGTCGATCTTGCAACTTAGGATTGTAACTAGGTAATTAATTCTAGTGTTTCATTCCATGTTACTTCTCATGGTGATTTCTTCACATCCTACACTGTTGGTGATTTTGGCAATGTTAGAATGAAAAATAATGATACATCTAAAATTATGGATATTGGAGATATTTGCTTTGAGACCAATACTGGGAGCAAATTGATACTCAAAGATATTAGACATACTCTAGATATTCATCTGAACTTGATATCTACATGCAGACTTGATGATGAAGGATTTACACACTAGTTTGGTCACTAAAAGTTCTCTAGTTTTGGCAAGAGGAAAAAAGCTAAACTCTTTCTATATCATGGAAGCTAAGCTACACAAAAGAGAGATTAATGCAATTCAAAAAGGTAAAAGCATAGATCTTTGGCATAAGAGGCTTGTTCATATCAGCGAGAAGGAACTTCAAACTTATGCTAGAAAGCAATTCTTATCAGAGTTACAAGGTACATCTCTTAAATCTTGTGATCATTGCTTAGATGAAAAAACACATAGAGTTGCATTTCATACTTATCCGTCATCTACAAGATCAAATATTATTGATTTAATTCATACTGATATCTGTACTATGCAAACTAGAACTCTTAGATGTGCTCTTTATTTTGTTGCTTTTATTGATGATCATTCTAGAAAAGTTTGGGCTTTTGTTTTAAAATCTAAAGACCAAGTACTCGATGTCTTCAAAGAATTTCATGTTAGTGTTGAAAGAGAAACTAACAAAAAATTAAAATGTATTCGAGCAAATAATTGTGATGAGTATAGGGGTCCTTTTGAGAATTATTGTAGGTTTCATCGTATCAAGCTTGAGAAATAGTTCATAAAACTCCTTAGCAAAATGGTGTGACATAAAAGATGAATAGAACCATTGAAAAAAGGATTAGGTATATGCTTTCCCACGCCAAGTTACCCATGTCATTTTAGGGGGAGGCTATAAGAACTATAGTTGATCTGATAAATCTTTCTCCATTAGTTCCTCTGAAAGGTAATGTTTCAGAGAGAGTATGGAAAAAAAAAGATGTATCTTATAATCATTTAAGAGTCTTTGAGTGTAAAATATTTGTTCATATTCCCAAAGATGAGAGGTCCAAGCTTGATAATAAAGTAAAAGGCTGTATTTTCTTGGGATATGGTCATGAAGAGTTTAAGTACATATTATGGGATCAAATGAACAAAAAGATTATTAGAAGCAGAGATGTTATGTTTCTTGAAGACCAATTGTTTGATGATAGTGATAATATTGAGAAGCAGAAAACATCTGTTTATATTCCTTGGAGTTTAGGTCCAATTCCTTTACCTGTAGTACATAATGATCATGGGAGAGATGAACAAGAAGATTGTGATGAGAATGTCAATGATGATGTTTTTACAGTTGATGATGTTGAACCAACTAAGTAAGCACCTTCGCCATCAGTTGAGATTTCATTGAGAAGATCTACAAGAGAGTGACAACCAGCTACAATATATCCTCCACATGAGTATGTTATGCTCATTGACGGGGGAGAGCTAGAAACTTACCAAGAAGCTATTCTGCATGAGCACAAGAATGAGTGGGTTAAAACCATGCAAGAAGAGATCGAGATCCTTGCTTGAAAACCATATCTATGACTTAGTAAAATTGCCTAAAGAGAATACACCTCTTAAGAATAAATGGATTTATAAATTGAAGACTGAAAATAATAACTCACAATAAAGGTACAAGGCACAACTAGTTGTGAAAGGATTCAGTCAGAAGAAATGTATTGACTTTAAAGAAATATTTTTTCCTACGATGAAAATGTCCTTTATCCGAGTTGTTCTTGGTTTGACTGCCTGCATGAATTTAGAAGTTGAGCAACTTGATGTGAAAACTACATTTCTTCATGGTGACCTAGAAGAAGAAATTTACATAAAGCAACCAGAAGGTTTCAAAGTTAAGGGAAAAGAAAAATATGTAAGCAAAGGAAAAGCTTATATAGTCTCAAACAAGCATTCAGATAATGGTACAAGAAGTTTAATTCCTTTATGACGAGCCAAGGGTACAATAGAATCACATTTGATCATTATATGTTTACATATAAAAAAGTTTTCAGATGATGATTTCATTATTCTCTTATTATATGTTAATGAGATGATAATTGTTGGCCATAATACTGATAAAATTGGAAAACTTAAAAGAGAGCTAAGTAAGTCTTTTATTATAAAAGACTTGGGATCGATGAAACAAATACTTGATATGAAGATTCTTCGTGAGAGGAAGAAAGGATAGATTTGGCTATCTCAAGAGACCTACATTGAAAATGTTCTTGAAAGATTCAACATGAGTAAAGCCAAAACAGTTTGTTCTCCACTTGCAAGTCATTTTAAGCTTAGTTCGAAACAATATCCGATAAGCAAAAAAGAAAAAGAAGAAATATTCCAAGTGTCTTACTCATCTATGGTATGCAGTTTATGTTAGTTATATGTGCCCTACAAGCCAATCACGTGAATAATTACACCTGTGACACACTACGTCAATCTCTTTGCTCATTATTACTAGTATTTTCTCACATTATCTGGATGAATATTGTGATGTCCTTGGATTTATGCAATGAGAATCGGATTGTAATGAGATGACGATAATGAGACTGATATACCTTTAAACGTAAATCCTAAATCATTATGGTTATAGGTTACTCGAAAAGGACATCGATATAACAGGATAGACTGGTGTGCTGTATACTCGTCTATATGATGGAGGCGACTGGTCTCATAGTCACTTGTGTGGGGACATTAGAGGTATAGTGCAGGTGCTCATTAGAGAATGAGTTTATTAATTGATTCGCTTATGGAATGTTGGATGATTAATGATACCTGATGTCAGATAACGATTCCATAATCTCAATTGTGTGTCTAGTCCTTAGACTTGAGACATAAAAGATGCCTTGTATGAGTACTTCATTCTTTAACGCTAGACTTACAAGTTTGGAAAGCTCCAGATCTGGTACAACCGGTTCTCGAGATTGGTAACCAACCTTACAAAGGTAATTTAGTGTCAATAGAGGATCATCCACTCTCCGTATTGTGAGAGGAATATCCCGCGTGTGCTCGCTTAGGTAAAATCCCTGGCCAGTGTCGTTTGGATTCAGAAAGGAGTTCTCTAAGAGAATCCGATTAAAGAGAGACTCGGACAAGATTCCATATGGGCCTGACATTACCATGTCCAATATACGATTTCTGATATATTAGATAGATGAGAGACTATAGATACATGGTAACTAAGGATAGATAGGTCCGATAGATTAGATCCCCCTATACCGTCTGGGGACTATGGCGTAGTGGCCTAGTACGTCTATAGTCGATGAGTCGAGTGAATTATTATGGAGATAATAATTCACTATATCATAAGGAGTTCTAAGTCAGAAGGAGTTCTGATGGGAGTAACTCACGGCCAGCTCGGTATCAAGCCTAAAGGGTTACACACATTATATGGATGTTGCGACGAGTAAAGGTGCGGATATGAGATATCTATGGAGCCCCTAGTTTGGATCATGTGAATAAGATCCAATTGGATGATTAGATAATATCCAATTGGATAGAGATCTAACTAAATAATTAGATAGAGATCCAATATGAACAGGATCCATTAAGGATAAACTTTATGCAGCTCTATAAATAGGAGGAACTTTATGATTCATAGGCTAGAGCTATTGGTAGTAGCTCCTCATATTCTCCTTAGCCTCATCTTCTTCTTAGCTCTGGCAATCTTGTGGTGCATGTGGAGAGGGAGATCCCATGGTGATCTGAGGAGCGTCGTTATTGTGTCCGTTGTGTGGATTACTGTTAGAGAGGAGTATGCTTGTAATCAAATCAAATATTTGATTTAAGATTTAAATATTATTTCCTTACATGCTAGTATAAATTAGGGAAAGATAATCCTATTTCTTTGTTTGCTATTACGAATTAGGAAATACTTATTAAGCATTCTAAATAAGATGAGATCATATTTGTCAGTATATTAAATAAAAATAATTTATATTAAATAAATATGAAAATTTAGAAAATTTTCCTTTAATGGAGATTCACCTCCTCCTATTTAAGGGAAGGGATTTCTCTCCTTCATTCCTCGCCGAGCAGAACTCAACAGCGGGAGGAACGAGGAGTTTCATCTTGCTAAAAAGAGGTAGGTTCTCCCTACTTTTCTTGAAATTAAAGTTTTTGTTTAGATTCTATGTTGAAATTTTTGATTGATATTAGTTTGAATTAAAATACTTTACCCTTGGTACCCTTAAAAGTTTTTATTTTTAAACATTATGAAATTGTATATGTTTTATGATATCGGATTCTTAAGAATGTTATTTTATTACAGTTACTTTTTAATTTTATTCAGATTTAAATATAATATGAGTAGTTAAAAAAAAAGAGATTCTTAATCCTTTAGATGTTAAAATTTTTATTAGAATATGTTATTTAAATTTTTTATCTTTTTTAGATTTGAAATGTTATTATTTGATCATGTTGAAATTATTCATATGATTTCTAGTTCTTATTTAATTAAAAATATTATTTTCTCATGTTGAAGCTTATCTTATCATTTATTTAATATGTTGTTATGTTTTGATGTATTATTATCAATAGTGAATATATGTTGTTGTAATTCAAAATTATGAAATTGGATAGGATTAGGTTAAAACAGCCTATACGCCAGGCCCCACCCATGGGTCGGGCCCTAGCCCATAGGTTAACCCAACCCAACATAATGTGGGTAGTCATGGGCTAAGGTTGGCCTAAACTGATGTGATGCATGTACAGTCATGTACAGTGCACATGACCGATATTTGGGTCGGCTCAACCTAGTCAAATATTATGTAATTATTGGATTTGAGCCCAAATATTGATTGAACTAAATCAGACTTGATTAGTCTAGATCAATTCAGGGTGGTTCCGAATTGATTTAATCTTTCAAGTTAGTTTAACCTAAAATGAACCTAATCTAGTCCAAATTATACTAGTCTAGGGTGGTTCCAGACCAGTTAAATGAGGATTAGAGATCGGTCTAGTTAGGTCCTAGTGAATCGAGTTTGATTAGACTGATTTAACTAGGGTTCAAGTCAATTGGGAGCTATTTGGTATTAATGATATTGATATTATTGAAAAGAGATGTTTTGAATGTATTGTTTCATCCCGAATAGACATGATTAGTATGAGATTATATTTCTCTACCAAGAGTAGGAAGGGCGATTCCCTTTGGGGATTAGCGTGTCGTCAGACGTGACGGTTGGATGGTTCCTCCATCCGTTGTTGGGAGGAACGCGTCCCCACTTTGGCGGGTGAGAGACGCCACTCCATCCGCTGTTGGGAGTGTGATATGAGTTTGTCTCCATCCGCTGTTGGGAGAATCACAAACTCATCCCGTAGGATAAAGCCTCTCCATCCGCTGTTGGGAGAGTGCTCATTCGGGTATTTGATATACGCCAATGGGATGATGGATTTTTTATTATGCATTTATTTTGAGTTGACTTTTGGGGTTCCTACTCAGCGTTGCTAAATTTTCTTTGTTTTTGATTTTCAGAGCACCTTAGCTAGCACTAATCAGATCCCAGTGGAGAGCGGACCTTTCTCTACCGCTAGGTAGAGCCACTTGAATAATTCTCCGAATTAACATCACTATGTTTACTTTTTACTCATGAATTGAGGAAATAAATACACTGTAATAAATGTTTATGAATAAAGTGTTGTTTACTTATTTGGCTCTGTATGTGTGGGAAGATATAATCCTGGAAAAAAAATCCAGGATGTGATATCTTTTTATAGTATCAGAGCATGGTCTAGGGCTTGTAGGTATTTAAGTCTCTTGATTGATTTTGACCAATGATTATCTTGACTTATTATAGGAGTAATGGAGCCAATTCAAGAAAATAGTGGCCCTATCACCCGTGGCGCTCGTGTTCGTAATGCTATTGGCCTTCGCCCTCGAAGGGGTGTTCGAGCAAACAATAATTTGGACGTTCTACGCACCACGGAGCAAACCTAATCCTCACATACACCTGTCACTGATTATATGCCAGCTTCTCCATCACAAAATATACCTCATGCGCTAGCACCTATCAATGCTCCAGATGATGTACATAGAGTCCTCAATACTATTAGAGGATACTTTGAGTGACAGGAGGAGCATGATAGAGCTCCACAAGGTGGAAGTAATACATTGGAACACTTTAAGAGATTGGGACCACCTGTTTTTTAGGGCAAACCAGATTTAATCCTTGCTGAACGTTGGATTCGTCAAGTGGAGAAGACATTCGAAGCTATCGAATGTCGAGAAAATCAAAAGGTACCTTTTGCTTCTTTCATTTTAGAAGGGAAGGCAAACACTTGGTGGACCTCAAAAAAGAGGATGTTAGAGGCCAGAGATGATGTGGTGACTTGGGAACAGTTTAAGGATGCATTTTATGAGCAGTTCTTTCCCGATTCAGTTCGCTTTGAAAAGCAACAAGAATTTCTTACCATCCACCAGGGAAGTAGAACAGTAATGGAATATGATCAATATTTCACTGAACTAGCTCAGTTTTCTCCACATATTGCCTTTAATGAAAATCAAAGAGCTCGTCATTTTGAGAGAGGACTTCGATCATCAATTAGAAAGTCTATTGCAGTATTGATTTTACCAACCTATGCTGAAGTGTTAAATCGAGCTCTAGTGGTGGAAAAATTGGATAATGAACTACAACAAGCAAAGGACCAAAAGCGACCTTTTCATATTGCACCATCTACATATGGGGGATCTCATTCTGGACCTTCAAAGAAAGGCAAGGACAAACAGCTTGAGCATCAACAGGCAGGAGCTCCTAGTAATCAAGTCATTATAAGATGCTATTTTTGTGGAAAGACAGATCATGTTTCCACCTCATGCCCCACGGGACAGCGTGTATGCTTTTATTGTCAACAACCGGGACACATGTCGAAGGATTGCCCTCGAAAGTAATAACGCTGAGCTCCACCCCAAACAGTTGGGCAACAACAACTAAGACCTAGAGAGGGAGGTCAGGCGAGGGTCTATGCATTGACCCATCAAGATGCTGAAGCCTTAGGATCTATTATTAAAGGTATCATCACACTTTGTGGTATACCTGCATCTGTGCTTATCGATTCAGGTTCTACGCATTCTTTTATATCGTCATATTTTGCTAGGAAACTATATAAGAATCCTGAACCAATGCATAATATATTAATGGTAGCAACACTAGTTGGAAACTCCTTGATAGCTGATCGGATGTATAGAAATTGTATTATTACTATTGAAAGTCACGATTTGCTAGTAGATCTTATTCTACTAGAATTTCAAGATTTCGATGCTATCTTGGGTTTGGACTGGCTTTCAGCATACCATGCAAGTGTCGATTGTTTTCAGAAGACCGTTACTTTCCCACCTCTAGATCAATCATCTTTCAAGTTCATTGGGATTCAGGAAAAGCTCCCTCCTATCATATCAGCCTTGAGTGCTACCCAACTATTATTGAAGGAATGTCAGGGGTACTTGGACTTCATTTCTGGAGAAGAATCTAAGAAGCCAGTATTAGAGGACATCCCCATTGTACGGGATTTTTCAGATGTTTTTCCTGATGATCTACCTGCACTGCCACCAAATAGGCAAATTGAATTTACAATTGATCTTCTACCTGCACCGCACTTTGTTTTCTAAGCCCCATATAGAATGGCACCAATTGAGTTGGAAGAGTTAAAGAAACAAATCCAGGAGCTTTTAGATAAGGATTTTATTCGACCCAGTGTATCACCTTGGGGTGCCCCTGTCCTATTTGTGAAGAAGAAGGATGGATCCATGCGGCTATGTATTGATTATAGGCAACTCAATCAAGTGACCATAAAGAATAAATATCCCCTTCCTCGAATTGATGACTTATTTGATCAACTTCAAGGTACTAATGTATATTCAAAAATTGATCTGAGATCTGGGTATCACCAACTGAAGATAAGAGAAGGAGATATACAAAAAACAGCTTTCAGAACAAGATACGATCATTATGAATTCTTAGTAATGCCCTTCGGACTCACGAATGCACCGACTGCCTTCATGGATCTCATGAATAGGGTGTTCCACCCTTATCTTGATAAATTTATAATTGTATTCATTGATGATATCTTAATCAACTCCAAAAGTAGGGCAGAACATGAATACCATCTTAAGACAGTTCTGGAAGTCCTGAGACAAGAGAAACTATATACCAAATTAAGTAAGTGTAATTTCTGACTCAATGAAATTATATTTCTCGGTCATGTAATTTCGAGTGCTGGTATATTTGTTGACCCTCACAAGATTGAAGCTGTGACAAAATGGAAGCAGCCTTCTAATGTTTCAAAAATTAGAAGTTTCTTAGGTTTAGCTGGATACTATAGAAGATTCGTAGAAGGCTTCTAAAAATAGCAGCACCTTTGACCAGGTTGACATAAAAGAATATAAAGTTCATATGGGATGACAAATGTCAACGAAGTTTTCAAGAATTGAAGAAAAGATTAACCAGTGCTTCTATCTTGGTGATTCCTTCAGGGGGAGAAGGTTTTGTAGTATAAAGTGATGCCTCACTACAAGGACTTGGTTATGTTCTAATGCAAAATGAGGGTAGTTGCTTATGCATCTAGGCAATTGAAACCTCATGAGAAAAACTATCCTACTCATGATTTAGAGCTAGCAGCTATCATTTTTTGCATTAAAAATTTGGAGGCACTATCTCTATGGACAAATTTTTGAAATCTTCACAGATCATAAGAGCCTAAAATATATTTTCACACAGAAAGATTTAAATATAAGACAAAGAATATGGTTGGACTTTCTAAAAGATTATGATTTTAATATCAACTATCATCTTGGGAAGGTTAATGTAGTTGCTGATGCCTTAAGCAGAAATACTTCTAGTCTTGTAGCCTATATGAATATTCAAAGGAATTCTATGATGACAGAGTTAGTAGACTTAAAACTTAGACTTTTATCGGAGACAAATAAAGGTTTTATTGCATGTCTGATGGCACAATCATATTTAGTAGAAAGGATTAAAGAAGGTCAGAAGGAAGATCCATATCTCCAAATGATAGTTAAGGAAATAGCTCAAGGAGCTAGACCCGAATTCCTCCAAATTGAAGATGGTTCTATTACATTCCGCAACCGTTTGTGTGTTCTTGAAAGTCATCTATTAAAGATACAATTATTGGAGGAGGCACACAGATCAAAATTTAATATCCATCCCGGAACTACCAAGATGTACCAGGATTTACGCCAAAACTACTGGTGACGTAGTATGAAGAGAGATATAGCAGAGTTTGTTTCTAAATGTCTTATATGTCAACAGGTGAAGGCAGAACATCGAGTACCTGTCGGAAAATTACAAAGGATTTCAATCCCGGAATGGAAGTGGGAGCAAGTCACTATGGATTTCGTAACAGGATTACCCAAGACTGCGAAAGGATATGATGAAATTTGGGTAGTAGTCGATAGACTTACTAAATCTGCTCACTTCCTCCCTATTAACAAGAAATATTCATTGGATAAATTAGCATGTTTATATAGTAAAGAGATTATTCGATATCATGGGGTGCCAGTTAGTATTATCTCATATAGAGATCCAAGGTTTACCTCTAAGTTTTGGGGAAGTTTATAAAAATCTTTGGATACACAATTAAAGTTTAGTACAGCATTTCACCTCCAAACCGATGATCAATCTGAAAAGACAATACAAACTCTTGAAGACCTCTTAAGAGCATGTACTTTAGACTTTGGTGGAAGTTGGGATATGCACTTACATCTAATTGAGTTTTCTTATAATAATAGTTACCACTCTAGTATACAGATGGCCCCGTTTGAAGCTCTTTATGGGAGAAAGTGTAGATCACCTGTATATTAGGATGAGGTAGGAGAACAAAAACTTTTGGGACCTCAATTGATTGAAAAAGATGCTGATAATATTCAAATTATATGTCAAAGATTATTAACAGCTCAAAGTCGCCAGAAAAGTTATGCAGATCGAAGACGAAGAGATCTAGAGTTTAAAGTTGGCGAACACGTCTTCTTAAAAGTGTCGCCAACCAAGAGAGTTATGAGGTTTGGTCAAAAAAGAAAGTTAGCCCCTAGATTTATAGGCCCATTTGAAGTCTTACAAAAGGTCGGGCCTGTGGCGTACAGATTAGCATTGCCCCCGGTTTTGGCTAGCATCCATGATGTATTCCACGTGTCTATGCTTCGAAGATATATCAGGGATCCATCACATGTCATATCTTACCAACCTCTACAATTGAGAAACGATGCCACTTTTGCAGAACAACCAATCCAGATCTTGGAAAGGAAAGAACATGTTCTAAGAAATAAAGTTATACCTTTGGTAAAGATTTGTTGGCAACACCATTCAGACCAAGAGGCAACGTGGGAAAGAGAAGAAGATATGCGAGAGCAAAGATCCTCATCTATTCTCTTGAGGTAAGTAAAATTTGGGGACCAAATTTCTTATAGGTGGGGAGAAATATAATCAAATCAAATATTTGATTTAAGATTTAAATATTATTTCCTTACATGCTAGTATAAATTAGGGAAAGATAATCCTATTTCCTTGTTTGCTATTACGAATTAGGAAATACATATTAAGCATTCCAAATAAGATGAGATCATATTTGTCAGTATATTAAATAAAAATAATTTATATTAAATAAATACGAAAATTTATAAAATTTTCCTTTAATGGAGGTTCACCTCCTCCTATTTAAGGGGAGAGATTTCTCTCCTTCATTCCTCGCCGAACAGAACTCAATAGCGGGAGGAACGAGGAGTTTCATCTTGTTAAAAAGAGGTAGGTTCTCCATACTTTTCTTGAAATTAAAGTTTTTGTTTAGATTCTATGTTGAAATTTTTGATTGATATTAGTTTGAATTAAAATACTTTACCCATGGTACCCTTAAAAGTTTTTATTTTTAAACATTATGAAATTGTATATGTTTTATGATATCGGATTCTTAAGAATGTTATTTCATTTTATTACAGTTACCTTCTAATTTTATTCAGATTTAAATATAATATGAGTAGTTCAAAAAAAAAGATATTCTTAATCCTTTAGATGTTAAAATTTTTATTAGAATATGTTATTTAAAATTTTTATCCTTTTTAGATTTAAAATGTTATTATTTGATCATGTTGAAATTATTTATATGATTTCTAGTTCTTATTTAATTAAAAATATTATTTCCTCATGTTGAACCTTATCTTATCATTTATTTAATATGTTATGTTTTGATGTATTATTATCAATAGTGAATATATGTTGTTATAATTCAAAATTATGAAATTGGATAGGATTGGGTTAAAATAGCCTGCAGGCCAGGCCCCACCCATGGGTCGGGCCCTAGCCCACAGGTTAACCCAACTCAATCTAATGTGGGTAGTCATGGGCTAAGGTTGGCCTAAACTGATGTGATGTATGCACAGTCATGTACAGTGCACATGACCGATATTTGGGTTGGCTCAACCTAGTCCAATATTATATAATTATTAGATTTGAGCCCAAATATTGATTGAACTAAACCAAACTTGATTAGTCTAGATCAATTCAGGGTGATTCCGAATTGATTTAACCTTTCAAGTCAGTTTAACCTAAATTGAACCTAATTTAGTCCAAATTATACTAGTCTAGGGTGGTTCCAGACCAGCTAAATGAGGATTAGAGATCGGTCCAATTAGGTCCTGGTGAATCGAGTTTGATTAGACCGATTTAACTAGGGTTCAAGTCAATTGGGGGCTATTTGGTATTAATGATATTGATATTATTGAAAAGAGATGTTTTGAATATGTTGTTTCATCCCGAATAGACATGATTAGTATGAGATTATATTTCCCTGCCAAGAGCAGGAATGGCGATTCCCTTCGAGGATTAGCGTATCGTCAGACGTGACGGTTGGACGGTTCCTCCATCCGCTGTTGGGAGGAACGCGTCTCCACTTTGGCGGATGAGGGACGCCACTCCATCCGCTATTGGGAGTGTGATATGAGTTTGTCTCTATCCGCTGTTGGGAGAATCACAAACTCATCCCGTAGGATAAAGCCTCTCCATCCGCTATTGGGAGAATGCTCCTTCGGGTATTTGATATACGCCAATGGGATGATGGATTTTTGATTATGCATTTATTTTGAGTTGACTTTTGGGGTTCTACTTAGCGTTGCTGAATTTTCTTTGTTTTTGATTTTTCAGAGCAGCCTTCCGTAGCACTGAATCAGATCCTAGTGGAGAGCGGACCTTTCTCTACCGCTAGGTAGAGCCACTTGAATAATTTTCCGAATTAACGTCACTATGTTTACTTTTTACTCATGAATTGAGGAAATAAATAGACTGTAATAAATGTTTATGAATAAAGTGATGTTTACTTATTTGGCTCTGTATGTGTGGGAAGATATAATTCTGGAAAAAAAGAAAATCCAGGATGTGACAATGCTAGTGCTCCTTCATCCTCTTCATCGAATTTAAAAATTTCACAGATATACGATCTCCCTAGGTAACATTTCTAACATGATACGTGTGATTTTTCGGATTTGTAATTTTTTCGCATATCAATCGTCGCACAACGACCAAGTACTTAACTATGAAAAATATGGTCTTATTTTTGTTTTTTGTTATGCATGAGATGTCGATTCGTAATTTCTCAACAGTTTAATGTATGCTATGGTTTGTACTAGGCCAGATATAGCTCATGTAGTTGGAGTTATTAGTCGATTTCTCTCTAATCCTAGAAAAGAGCATTGGGCAATAGTAAAATGGATATTAAGATATCTAAGTGGTACTTTCAGGTTGTGTTTATATTTTGGCAGTGGTGAACATGTGTTAGAAGGATACACAGATGCAGACATGGCAAGTGATATTGATTCTAGGAAGTTTACTTCGGGGTTCTTGATGACATTTGCAGGAGGAGCAGTCTCTTGGTAATGTAAGTTTACAGAATTGTGTTACTCTATTAACCACAAAAGCAGAATACATAGCAATTATTAAAATCTACAATGAAGCTTTGTGGATAAAAAAGTTTCTACAGAAATTGGGCTTCAAACACTGTTTATTGTGATAATCAAAGTGTCATTCACATTTCTAAGAATTCAACATAGCATTCTAAATCCAAGCATATTAATGTGTATCATTGGATTCATGATGTGTTTGAGTTGAAAGAATTACAATTTGAAAAATTTACTAATGAGAATGAATCATTAACTAAGTCTTTACTTAAGAAGAAGCTTGAAGCATGAAAGCAAAGAACGAGCTTAGTACAGCCCATCATATGAGCTGGAGGGAGAGAATTATTGGGTCCATCTCATATATGGGCTTGGACTGATTGATTTGGGCATTAAGCCTAAATCTAATTTATGAAAAAATAAGGAAAAAAAAGTTACATGCGTAACATGAGTAGGGCAGCATGTGCATGCAACGAATAGTGGCAGTGGCAACACAGAGAAAAAGAATAGAGAGAGAAAGTTAAGATTTTGAGGCATTTGTTAGACGATCAAGCTGTTAAACATTATCAATTTTGATCCAAATTTTATGTGTAAAATCAAGCTCTACAATCCTAACGATGCCGATTTACAATGTTCTCTATGAGATATTTTTTTAGATATACCCACTTGATGAGACCTAAATTTTTCTTTTGATAAAATCTATCTTTGGTGATGATGATATATTACTATTGAGCTAAGATATGGGTTTTTGATGTTATTGTGATCCTCTTATTATTTTAAAAAATATTTATTGTAAATCTATTATCATTATTGGTGATAGTGAAAATTTGAAGTGGATTATGACCTTGTGATTTTTCCCGCATTAGGTTTTTCACGTAAAAATTTGATATCTCACTTTGTGATTGATTCATTATTCTACTATTTATGTTACTCTGATTAATATTTACTTTTGATATTAAATTGATATTTTGATAAAGAATCTATTTTGATACACAAAGTGACATTCTTGTCAAATTTTACATCAGGATCGAATCACACGGGTAATCGACGATGAGTTCCACATTAATAATTGCTGTTGCGAGAGAGGACAAGGAATAGTCAACTCTTCCATGGATTGCATCCTTCCTCTATTTAGAGCATCTAAATTCATTCCAAATCCGATCCTATCCATAATATCTTTTTTTTAAAATATTACTTCTATTAAAGATACCAACTAAATTAGCTACTAAAGACAATATTTATTGATATAAAAACAGAAAATTTCCTAACTACGACGGTCATTCTCAGACGAAAAAAGATGTAATCCAACAATGTCACATTATGATAAGAATAGCAAACAGCAAAGCATAAATAGAAAAGAAATAGTATTCATGCAGTACGTATTAGAACATAACAGCTCGAATGACAATAATGTCTTTTGACCATCACTTAAGTGGATTCAAATTGCAGCCAATAATGTTAATTAGGAGCGGTACTAACAGTCAGGCTGGAATTTATATCAGCCATATTTCCTTGCATCTGTATAACATGTCCACAAGGATTCTTTGTAGTGTCAACAGCACAAAGATTTCAAGGCAAAATAGTACTTGAGATGAGCAGAGTCTCTGCTCCACAGTAGCATATTCTTGATATGATCAACCCACATAACATAGACAAAGGACTCTAAATGAACAAATTAATGACATATCTACTGTTGAAATCCTTTTCAGTTGATTGCATTTTTCTTTGTTTTCCATGATATGCTCCACAACTAACATAACACTTCGACAAGAATCTTGAGAACAGTTAAAAGAAGCAGTCTCTGAAGGCATATAAACCTACCAAATGCAATCACTAAAAATCATATCATATTAACAAGGTTATTCCAAAATTCAACCTAAGCAGTGTAGTTAGATATAATAGAATGAGAAGAAAATTGATGCAAATTTCAGGACAATATCCATTCCATTCATCAGTTTAATGATAAGCCAAAAGATTGTTATTCAAATCAAATTCAGGTATCGTAAAACTATGCATTCACAGGCATAAAATCCACCAAGGAGTCTTAACATGTATGAGTGCCAATGTGGATCCATGGTTCTATGGCTTGGAGGTCACAAGATACATTCCTAAGATGTCATGTGTCCAAGGCATTTCCTATAGTAATATTTCCGATCAGTAAATTAATTCTTTGGCGGCAAGCAAGGAAAGAAATAACAGATTTATCTCTTGAAACGTTGCAATGAGTTGTGGCCTCTCAAACACAGAATCTAAGACAACTAAGTACCATGTTTACTCTTAAAAACGGTATCTGTGACACTTTTGAACAACATACAACTCATTGCAACATTTCAGGGAAGAGTGTATGCTAATTTTCCTATTTTCAAATGCTGTCAAAGAATCTAAAATACAAGTGAGGATGATGTAGATATAGAATTTTTCATTGTCAACCACTTCGACGTCAATATGCTAACAGCTCAGTTCAAGTGATGGTATTCAGCTATGCCTAATGAACAAGCACAGTATAACATCTAGACAAAAGCAACCACATAATAGAATGTCACTGCTCGGATCTAACTCAATATATATTGGCCATAAATTTTACAAGGGCCAAAGAGAGAAAAGTCTGTCAGAAAGTAAATCAAGAAGAGGGGAGACTTAAAAAAGTGAAAGTTATTCCCATGTTATTTGAAGCTGAGACATTTCTGTGATTCTAATGTGAAACCACATGAAAGAATGTGTAGCAAATTGTGAAGAAAATAGATAAAAATTAACTAACTTGGACATTCATGAGTAGCCTTGTAACTCTACTCAGTGTCTCTCGAGCAGATATGGTGTCCGGATGATGCTCGCCACATATGGATGTCCTAATAAATATAGCCTCTCGAATGAGGTCATCTCCTTTGTCATACTGTCCTCCCTTGAGCATTAGTTTTGCCCTTGTTTCTAAAACAGTTGCCCTCAAGAGTGATAGTTCCTGCCAGAGATACGTGTTCTGAGAATCAGATTGAACTTGTCTGACACAGCAGAAAGATTTATCAAGCCACTTCTCAGCTCGTGAAATAAGGGAGTCCGCAGCAACTTCTAGAACATCAGTTGAATGCTGGAGAAGATCCAATGCTGCATTGCACTGTGATAGGTTGACAAACATGTTTATTGCAAGTGGCAGAACCACACGTTTCATGAAAAATAGCAACTCGGACGGTCTTAGTCTTACAACAATGGGATCAGTTGCAAATCCGAAAAGTAAGAAGCAAGCTGCCCAGAGATGCTCAGGGTATAGAGAAATGGAATTTCTAAGGTAAACTGCTTGTACCATAGCATGAGCAAACCGATTGCCCCCTCTTTTGCAAGCATATAATTTGATGAGTTCATGGAAATGGATACAGTCAGGTTTTGTGCTACTTCTCCCGATCCCAAATCTGATCAACATGGAAGTTGCCTCAGCTTCAGATCTCTTGATACGAGAAGCAGTTAAGCTGCCCGATAATGCATGCCAGCACTTCTTCCAAAGGGGGGAACTACGACGCTTCTCTGGAACCTTGTGTGCAGCCAAAGCTAAGAGCGGTATTGGAATTGCAGAAGGAGCAAACCAACCACTTACCTGAACCATTCTGGTGGCCAAACTCCGTGGTCCGTCAGCATGATCAAATATGGAAAGACAGACATCTAAAAGTTGAACAAGAACTGCATTTCTTCGAAATGTA
This sequence comes from Musa beccarii, assembly GCA_024322285.1. Classification (NCBI taxonomy): domain Eukaryota; kingdom Viridiplantae; phylum Streptophyta; class Magnoliopsida; order Zingiberales; family Musaceae; genus Musa; species Musa beccarii. Next base: position 11,166,689 of record CM044396.1, on the reverse strand, counting down.
AGAGCCTCTCTTTCAGTCCATGCCATATCTCTCACAGGCATTCTATTAATAGTATCAAGAAGTCTACTTGGAGTAATAGGAAGCTCGGAAAGAATGGCACCAACAATGGCAAGACTTAGTGTAAGCCTACCAAGCTTCTCCTCAATGACCCTTAGAGCATCAACTTCCACTATGGGATAATCTTTTACGCCTCCCTTCATCAAAGACAGTGCCTCCGCTCCAGATAAATAAGACAGATTCATGGGATCCAAGCTCATCACCCGAGGAAGGCATGTAGTTATTATTAAGTGTGTTTCTCCACCAAAGCGTGGCAGCAGATCCATGAGATCTTTTTGGTCCCACCAGTCTTTCTCATTCTCCAAATTATCTATAATAATTAAGAATGGGATATCTCGAATTAATTCTTTCCTAACACTCGCAATGGCTTCCTCTTCCTGCTCCTCAAAGCACTTTGTTCTTCCTTTCTCAAGAGAATGATTCTCGATGCTAAGGTCAACTTCCAAAAAGGTTCGTAGAGCCAAATAGTTTTGCCGAAAATATCTGGCTTCTCCTCCCACCCATAAAACCATCTTATATCTCTGAAAGAATCTGTGAGCATATTCCAAAACTAACTCTGTCTTGCCAATTCCAGACTCTCCAGAGACACAAGCAATACCCTTGCCATATAGTATCTTCATGGATCTTTTTCTCCTAGTGTGCCTGCTTCCATTCTTTGGCCTTAGAGGGCGGTATCGTTTTAGTGGACTTCCCAACCTTTGCATCTCTATTTCATTCTCAGATTCCTTCCATAGGACTGGCTCTTTTCCTTTGCTGCTGCTCTCTGATTGTTGATCTTTTGCTTTTGCGTCTTCTTCTTCACGATACTTGTCAGGGCGCCCAATAACCAGAGATTTTCTTCTGTGCCTTGTCTTGAGTTCAAAGTATTCTCTTTCCCCATCTCCACTAACATCACCAAACAAAATAAGCTCCAACTCGGAGAGTTCCTTTTTCCGACCAACAAAATCTTCATTTCGAGGAAACGGGAATTCCTCCTTTTCCACCCTTTCCCTCCATCTATTAATTCTATCAACCACGCTTCTCCTCCCCAATCTTGTAGATAGAAAAACAACTGCCTGCAGTACACAATCTCTCCAGTTGCCATCACATGCCTCCAACTGCCAGTCCAACACCCTTGAGAGTCCATCAATGGCCTCTCTCCATTCTCTCTCCAAGCCACCATAAAGCATCCATAACTCACCACCATATTTCTCCCATAATTCTCCCCTCTTCTCGATTATATCTCTGGCAAGACAATCACCAGCGCCCAAATCAAAGTAGATTGGTATCAGATTTTTCTTGTTCAGGAAACATCGAAGCTCTTCTATGCTATAAGGGTTCCCAAATGACTTCTTCGTAAGTATCACCACACCGTAGGCAGAAGCATTCATTATTCTTTCAACTGCATCATGGCTGCGAGCATTCCTACATCGGGCCCTGTCAGATGCAAAGCAACTGATCCCCTGAATTTCCAGCTCCGCACGGAGCCAGTTGGCAAATCTCAGCAAAGAAGGCTTCCTTCCATGAAAGCCTATGTACACATCGTAGCTCCGAAGTTTACTAGTTGAAGAAACTGAAGCTGAAGGCCTAGAACACAAAAGCTTCCCCTGTTTTTTGTCCGATCTCTTCTGCTTCTCCCCTCGACCCAAGAAATTATTTCCTGTCCCCTGGCTATTATTAGATGAACTGCCATTGCAAACTCCATTAAAGGAGGAAACCAGAGTAAGGTTGTTATATACGGCTCCTGGAGTTCCAAAATTACTGGAAGAACAGAAACTGGGAGCAGGAGAAATATTGGAAGCGACAAAATGGATATTAGATATTGACTGCAACCGTCCAGTTAGGGAGCCAAGATGATCCACAGTAATACCAACACCGTTTGGGCATGCTGCACTGTCATGCTTTAGAGGTTCAGAGGTATGTGTTGATGGTGACCGTGGGGAGAAGAAAGGAGACTGATTAGCAGAGACGAACGCTGAAGAAGAAGATGAAGGGTTCCGAACGGTTGTGGCAGATAACGCCCCGACATTGGAGCTTTCTTGTTGAAGCTCCATATATCCATCTTCATAAGATGTCCACCACTTTCAGTGTTTGATATTTGATTTAACTAGACTTTGCTGTCCCTCAGAAACATGGAAATGTATCAACTCCAAATAAAGTGGTGTTCTGAAATAAGAAAGGATCAAGCATTAGTATGGCACAAATAAGAAATCTAATTAACACAACAATATCTTGAGATTAAAAGGATGAAAACTCAAAGCTGACAGCTAAATCAAGAAATCAGTGCACCAACTTTGAATATCTTTTTTTCTTTCTAGGTAAATGAGTCATAGCTGCAAGAAGCTTGAGTTCATGATGATGACACTCATCACCTAAGTCCATGGCGATGACGGTCATCACGTCAAGTTTCAAGAAAACCGATCAAGTTTCTCGGGCAATCTTAACTATGCTGACCCAACAAAATAATTCTGAAGATTTCAAACTGAAATTACTATAACAATACAGATTTTAACATCCAGTAGATTACAAATCTGAAATTTTCTCCTTTTTAATGGGAAAGAAATATAGTCAAAGAGGATAAACAGATATGTGCTGGTGGTAATCTGACCATCTCAAGATGAAGACAAGAACGAAGTCCTAAGCTTGAGAAACCAATCAAAAGCAGAAGAAAGAAACTTATTGGCATAGATCTCGAAAAGGAAAGCAACTCGTGAGCTTAAACTTCCTAACATGGAGCAGAATCCTCTGAAGTTTTCGGAGCAAGGACTTCAGGAAACAGCCTTCCATTTCCTTATACATTCATGATGAAGAAAATGGCGAAGAGCTCGTCAGATTAAATGGATTCTGAGAGCAAAATCTGAAAACAAGAATGGGAAGGAAACTGAGGCGAGATCCCTGCACAAGAACTCAAATTCACAACATGGGAGAAGGGCTTCCAAGAACCTAAAGCCACATGTGTCTCGGATCCAACAAGTTCACTATGCAAAGATGCAGCGACCCTGCCAGATCTGTGCTGGCTTCCCTACTTTCATGAACTCTGTAAAGATCCAGCCTTTAAGATTGCATAGGATAAAAAAAGGCATGTTCTTAATACCCTAATGCACGCGAGATCCAAAAGGATCCCACCGAATGTCAACAAAACAAATGAATCGCTCCGTCAAGAACCAAAAAGGGACAGCGAAACATCGCAGGAACAACGAAAAAACCAAATCTTTTTCGTGATTCTTGCTCGCAAGATCGTTCCTTTTTTGTGGCCAAGGAAAAGGAACGAGATCCCTGAGGGCTATGGAACAGACGCTTAAGAGGAGGGTGATCTGGCGGCCATTGAGGGCGTGACAGGGACCTGAGAGCCACCAATCTCTGGCAAAAAACAGAGCACGAAGAGATTTTGATGGGTGGAGATCAAGAAAGCTTACATCTTCCGTGGTCTCTTCCCCTCCCCGACGCGCACTCGCATGGACGCCTGCCTCCACTTCCCCTCCTCACTCTCGCCAAATAGACTAATCTGAGAAAACAGCGGAGCTCCACCGTGAACAGCGATAAGATATATCGGAGGGGACAAAGCTGGTGCCTTAGTTTATTGACAGGCGGCGCGTGACAGCACGCAGCAGTTTTGTACTGTTTCTGTTTCGTGTTTCCTGTGCTTAAAAACAAGAACCGGTTTGATGACAATAAAGGAGAAGCAAACATCAAATTCCGAAGCATAAATCTAAATTCTATCGTTTCCAAGCTCAAAATCCAATAATCACCTCAAATTTTTACCCTGTGGTACCGCTCAATCTCAGGATCGATGGACGTGTTCCCGAAAACAAAACCCAACATTGTTTCCTGGCCTTGATCTCAGACTTCATCCAGGGAAGAGTTTTTAACAGAAAGCAAGACCGTATGGGAGCAGCAGAGTTACTGTTTCCTTTTCCCTTTCTTTGGCCTCGGAGGCCTTGAAAGAGCTGCAATTATGTGAAAGGAGGTCTCTGTCCACAATGCTTTGATCTTGTCACTTGTTGCCATCGTCCTGCCATCCTTCCTTCTTTAGGCTCCGTTTTGCTGGTAGAGGAGGCTGTAGAGCCCTCGCCTCTCTCAACAACAGCGTGAGGGTGTGCATCTGACACTGAGGTAGGGGAAGATGGAAGTACCCTCCCTTCCTGTTTTGGTATTTGGTGCAACTGAAAGAGTCACCAGCCTCTGCAATGTACGTCTGTAGGAATCATCACCACCATTATTATTATTCTTAGTGATAGCTGATGAAAACATTGGTGCTTTGTTTTGTTTTGGTGCATCTCTCTCCATCTGTGACTGAAGGTTATGGCATGGTCTTTGCCTCGCCCAGTCTTCCCTTGTCGATTTTGCTGCCATATATGAAAGGTTTCGGGGGAAGTTTATGGAGTTGCACTTTGCCTGACTGCAATATCTCTGTCACACGGTGTCAGCTGATGGCCAACACAGGAAGGTTGGTAACAAGTTCAGAGAAGATGATGCTTCCATCAGCCTCTGTGGCCTACACATGGCATGCACCCAAACAAAACTATCTTTCTATCTGACAGTGTTGGATGGTAATAGCAGGTAAACCCAAGCAAAACCAGCAGCTGTTTGACTTCATGAGTTCCTCATGCAACGAAGTGATCAGGATGTGGTCATGGCCTCATCCTCTGCATCTGCTACTCCTCCATGGCCAGCACAGGAAGCTTTCATCTGGTCCACCAATGTGGGAGGAGAGGCTCACCACATCCGATGATGGAGGATATCTGTCCTCCGAAGTACAAGTAACATGTGGTGTGCTGGAGACCATGGTGGAGTCTGGGGATGAGGGATGGAAGAATGCGGAGGGTGTCATTATCAACACAGACAAAGCTCCACAGAGTATTAAGGAGGGAGACATGTACGACTCTTCTTCTTCTTCCATGGGACAGACCAAACCTTGGGAGAGATGGTCTGCTACTTGGCCAGAATCCTCCATTGTTTGCTCCATTTGATTGAGTTAGATGCAAACAAGAACACAAGGAGTACATGGAATTCTGGTTTAGGTTAACAAGATATGGTTGGTGCATGAGGAAACCAAAGGCATCTTGTCACTTCGAGGCAACATTCCCAAGGTGCCAACATGTAAAAAGATGAGAAAACATATATTTCTCTTATTATATTTATATATATATATATAATAGATTCATTAGGTAATACAACCTAATCAAGAGTTGATCAGGTCCATCGATCAGGTCACCTCGTTACTACTAGTTGGAAATAAAGGGACCCATCCATGATGTTCCCCAAAGGAGAAAAAAGCACAATAGAATCTAAAAAGGAATTTAAGCATATCTTAGTATATATGGCCAATGATCTATAGTGAATCTACGGTGGATAGCATGTTGGGTTACCGTTTGAGCCTTTGGTTGTGATAATGTGTCAGCTGGCAAAGAAACCCTAAACAATCCCACCATTTCTTTTTGGATCATTCAGAGAATTAGGGTTAGGGGTAGGCATGCAGCTAATTAAGATTGTTATTTCCAAGAGCATTATTGGTGTCACCACAATTAAACTAAACCCCATTACCATGAGACCTGTGGACCTTTTGGCTTTCCCTTTTGGGGTTGCGAATCAAAGCCATCGGGTTGAATCCCATGTGAGCCTGCAAGACGAGTCTCTGCTCTCTCATGGTGGGGTCTCGTGCTTGTGGACTCACAGTGGAGGTCGAGTTGCAGGTGTTATCTACTGCTGCACATGCTCTTCGAGGTGAGCAGGAAGAACCAATCGATTAAAGTGTGATGAACGAGACTGTGTCTTCTCTTTGTCAATCCACTTGTTTGCAGTGAATGCATCGGCGTTGAAGACGAGATTACACAGATAACAAGCCCGTTGTGTTGCGCCGAGGAGACACAATTCCCATGCTTCGTGTAGCAGCAGCAGCAGCATTTAATTGGAGGCTTTGATCTTTCAGAGAACAAATCTAATCTTTAAAACTAATTATATTTGGATGGAGACGGTTTACTTTGTCGGAGACGACAAAGATCACGCAGTAGGACGCGACCAGATGTGCCGACAGGCGGCCCATTCCCTTGTGGAGCCCCAACGCCATGGGCGCATCGGTCTGATGAAGCCGAAAGCGGCATCGCATCGCGGCGCCCATCACGTCGCACGCTGGCTCGGAAGGAGAAGGCACACATGCCTCGCACGTCATGCGCGAAAGGGACGCCTCATCTGCTCGACATAATGCGCGACGGTGCGGATGGACCACATGACGTCCCTCTATCGATCTTGTAAGCCATTTTATTGCTTGTACTCTTCCTTGTCACGGCGACTTGCAATCCACCTGCTTGATGAAATGCTTGCCGACAATTAAATGGTTTCCGACGCGGCCCAGGATGGAGAGAGGAGCGCAACAAGTCCAAGGATGATGTGATGTTCCAGCTGTTCACCTGCTGAGATGTCAGGTGGGTGCTCGACCAATTGCCTCAAAGAGGTAATTTATCCGTAGTCCGAACGGTTGCAAATGGTAGATGTCATCATCTCATCATTCCTATTCGAAACTATCATCATATCTCAATTTTAGATTGCTTCGGATATTAATTTTCACGATCAAAATCTTCACCTATCATACCTTGATATTTCTACGCTCTTGTTTCTGCAATTTTATATAATAAACAGTATCGTATAAATTATTTGGCACTGCCAAAACCTAATGATGAAGAGCAGCAACAAAGGACACCAACCCCATCATCTGGTGGAAGCTTTCACTGAGTTCCACAAAGCTACTCGCACAGCAAGGCTGCAAACAAATAGGTAGCAGTGGAAACAGTCTCGAGTGCACACCAGTGAAGAGACACCACTGAGGCCAACTCAATTGAATACATGCGAGATAGCTTTTGTGGAGTTTGTATGTTGCCACAGTATCCCGTGTTGTCCATCTCACTACATTATGCGTCTGTATGTGATATACAAACCCAAGCATGCATTAGCACCTACCTTGTGGGCTTTGGAAAAGCTCGCACAGTGCATATGTCATATCATTCAGATGTGTTCGTAGTAACTCATTCCTCATTGGATGGGATTAAAAAAATATAATATTATTTATTATCTATGGAAATAGTTATTGATTTTTTTTCTATTGCAACTTTTAATATAAATTAACATGGGGGAATAATAACCTAGCTTATATTTACACATAGGTGGCTTCTTGATAGTACGATTGTCATATTCTGAATTTGATAATCTAAACATGGATCATCGTAAACATTGGTGAGATCGCAAATACCATCAGATCATCACTATCAATATTAGTAACTCAAGTCGAGATCATTAATGCAATTAAATAATGACTAATTTATGTTTTGAGGATTAGGGTTGTGAGTTGAAAGGTGTTGTTGCTCACAAAAAATGTCCCACTTAGTTTCTTTTCGAGATAGACAAGAAGACTACCTAAGGGTCATAAATAGCTTAATCATTGTCGATGATCCATATGGGGCTCGGGTTCGACGATCCATAAATCCGGTATCACCTCTTAGATAAAAATTTTGATAGAAAAGAGAATTATTATTATAAACAAACTTAAAGCCGAAAGTAAAACAATATTTATTACTCGTAAACTTATAGATACATGACTGAAGACATATATGCATAAGAATGTAAGTACCCATTGGATAACATCTTGATAAATTGAGGATCACTCTTGGTTTTGGTCTCCTCTCCATGTTTGGACAATAAATAATAGAATTTTGAAAATTCTTTCAGTAGTTAGAAGAAGTTTGGATAAAGGATTTCGACTATTAAAACTTGAGGGAAAGGGGGGCTGTGGCTAGAGGTTTGCAGCACTTGCAGAATTCCTTCTCTCTCCTCTTGCCCTAAGTAGAAATTGGAAGGTTATTGTCAACTGGGGCTGCTTCTTGGCTAACTTAGAGTTATTATTATTCTTTCTTGTTGCTGTCGAATGCCTCTTTAGAAGCTATTAATGTTAGCAGCAACCCGAAAAATATTCCTATAGTAAGGTGGTCGCAAGCAGGAAAAATGACTGTTGAACTTATAAATTCCTTCCTTTCCTTTTCTTTTTTCTTCTCAACTTAGGATCGATTGGGCATTCAAGAGAGGGTACAACTTGAATGTTTTCAAGAGGGCTATAATCCCTTAGATTTATAAGATTAAGGGTGTCCAAAGTCCTAATCTAACTAGGGCTTTTCCTTGGTTCCTTATAGCTACAATAGTCCTTTGTTAATGATTGTCCTAGTTAGCTAGGGGTTGCTGTTATTCTAACTCTATTAAGATTGAGATTGAACTGATTTGGGGATACTTTAGATGAATCTCTCCTCTCTCTCTCTCTCTCTTATAGCTGAGATTGTATAGGAGTCCTAAGGATTTTAAGACTTTCCTTGTAGGATTAGCGCACAGCCTTCTCCTACTCTAAGTGGGAGTATGCCCCTCTTGCCTAGTAGTTGATCCTATTTAAGTGAGGACTATTCTAATCATGATCCTATTAGGATTGAGATTGAGATGAGTAGACTACTATGAGATGAACTTTGCTTGGCCAAATAAGGTTTTGAGGCTTTAAGAGACTCTTGGATAGAGGGCCAAACAAGTTGATTTAATAGTGCGAGATCATTCTTGATCAAGTGACCTAAGCTTCGAACAAAAGGGAGAAGCTCTTGTGATAAAGGGAAGGTCTCTCTCTCTCTCTCTCTCTCTCCCACACCCTCTCCTTACTTTCATGTTAAGCAAAGAATCCAACTCGAATATCAAAGAATCTCATTGAGAATACTGCATCAACCCTTCAACATGTAAGTGATAGAAAAAAATAAAAGGATAGGTAACGAACAATAACTTTTGTATATGAACAAATACTAGCAGTCTGTAACACAGCGGAATTAAACAGAAATCATAATCAAATAGAACATCAAGATTTACGTGGAAAATCCTTCAACGTGAAGGGTAAAAATCACGAGGCAAACCAGAGAAAATCCACTATAGAAATAATGAATGTACAATTCTCGAATCTCTTGCCCAAAACCCAAGCAACAATCACAAGAGAATAACTGGGATACAAGGATCACGCCATCTTTGTGCACAATATCCAAAACCTCGCTCAAGCAATCACGAAAAAACTCACTTAGATCCGATCTAACTTTGAGATGAGAAATTGTTTGGATGAGTGAGAACAATTTCGAGTTTTCCTTGTCTTCTTCCCTTTCTTTTTCTCTTATTTTTCTGCCCTTTTCTCCTCTCTTTGAATCCCTAATGTTGCTGCAAATTTCGCCCTTCTTTGCGATGTTAATCTCCTAATTTCATGCCACCATAGCCCCTATATATAATTAGAGATTAGGTGAATTAGGGTTTAAGGTTAATAAAAAGAAGGGCTATGGTCGCTAAAGCCCATATGGGCTGAACTGGCTCTCAACCCAACAACCTCCCCTTCACCCATTTAGGAGGCTATCCCATGACTCAAAGTGTAAATCCATACCGACTAATGATTGGCATATCTCCTGTCTCTCTTTTGGTAAAGTCTTTGTTAACATATACTGCTCCATTATCATCTGTATGAATTTTCTAAAGTTGCAACTGCTTCTCTTCAAGTACATTTCAAATCCAGTGATATCTGACATCTATATGCTTTGACTTAGAATGAAAAACTAGGTTCTTACATAAATGGATGACACTCTGGTTGTCACAATACACCACATAATTTTCCTGTTTCAGCCCCAATTCTTGTAAGAATTCTTTCATCCATAACATTTCTTTATAAACCTCTGAGCAAAGAATATATTCTGCCTCTGTGGTGGAGAGAGCAATACACCTTTGCAACTGGATTGCCATGACACAGCTCCCCCTGCAAAAGTAAGTACAAAACCTGATGTAGATTTCCTTGTATCAATATCTCTAGCCATATCTGCATCTGTGCAACTCACTAACACAGGTGATCCACCTCCAAAGTTTAAACAAACCTTAGAGCTTCCTTTGAGATATCTCAATATCCACTTCACTACGCCAAAGTGCTCTTTGCCTGATTTGCAAGAAATCTGCTAGTAACACCCATCGCATATGTGATGTCCTACTCGTACATACCATTGCATACATTAAACTTCCAACTGCCAAGCATAAGGAACCTTTGCATTTTCTCTTCTCTTCGTCACTGACGGACTGCTACGAGCACAACTTGAAATGACCTGAAAGAGGAGAACCAACTGCTTTGCATTGCTCATCATAACCTTTCTAATACCTTCTCGATGTATTTCTCTTGTGACAACCAAATCTTCTTATTTTTCCTGTCACGAAAAGCTGCATGCCCAGATTTGCTTTTTTGCCCCATGTCCTTCATTGCAAAGGACTCACTCAGTTCCTTCTTCAACCTGTCAATTATACACATATCTTTCCCAAGGATAAGCATATCATCAACATAAAGTAAGAGAATAATAAAATCCTCACCAAACCATTTGATGTACATACAATGATCTGAAGCCATTCTTTTATATCCATTTTCAATCATAAATGAATCAAACTTTTTGTACCACTGTCTTGGAGCTTACTTCAATCCATACAAACTCTTTCTTAACTTGCAGACAAAATTTTCTTTACCTTTGACTTTGAAACCTTCTGGTTGCTCCATATAAATTTCCTCCTCCAAATCACCAAGAAGGAAAGCTGTCTTCACATCTAACTGCTCCACCTCCAAGTCCTGGCTAGCAGTAATACCTAGAGCAACACGAATAGAAGACATTTTAACAATAGGAGAAAAAATCTCTTCAAAGTCAATACCTTTCTTTTGACCAAAGCCTTTCACAACCAATCTGGCTTTGTACTTTGGTTGAGAACAATATTCTTGAGTCTTCAACCTGAAAACCCACTTGTTTTTTAAGGCCTTCATTCCCTATGGAAGTTGCACCAAATCATATGTATGATTCTTCTGTAGAGCATCCATCTCTTCCTGCATAGCAACTAGCCACATTTTTTTCTACTCACTTTCAACTACTTCCTGGTAACTCTCTGTTCACTCTCAGCATCATGAAGCATAACATACTCATCTCAGAGTATCTTCTCGGAAGGCGACGTTGTCTTGAAGATCTTCTCAATTGAGGTTCTGGGGAAGCTGCTCCTCAACTTCTTCTTACTCAACATGTCCTGCCCCCGTAGATTAATATCCGGCTCTACACCATCTTCTCCCCAAGCACATCTCCCCATCACCCTGATATCTTTGGAGGAACAACTGGGTCACAATATGCTAATCCTTCGCGAGAAGTCTTGGCCGGGTGCCTTCTTCTTTAAATCCTCAAGGGTTTGATCCTCAAAGAAGACCACATCTCTGCTTCTAAACACCTTCTGCTTTTCTAGATCCCAAAGCTTGTAACCAAATTGATCATGTGAGTAGCCAAGAAAAATACATTCTTTTGTCTTACCATCTAGCTTGGACCTTTCATTATCTGGAATATGTGCAAATGCACGACAACCAAATACTCTCAAATGCTTATAGAAACATCTTTCCCTCGACCAAACATGCTCGCAACATCATCATCTAGGGATGTACAGGAGATAAGTTGATCACATCAATCAGTCCTCAAAGCTTCATCCCAAAACCTTTTGGGTAGCTTTGCCTGTGAAAGCATACATCTGATCTTTTCCATGATGGTACGGTTCATCATCTCTGCAATTGCATTATGCTGAGGTGTACCAGGAACTATCATCTCATGCTGGATGCCATGTGACCTACAATAATCATCAAACAATCATGTATACTCACTACCATTATCTTATCTTATGCATTTCAACTGTCTTTCTGTCTCCCTTTCAACTCTGGCATGAAACTCTTTGAAGACACCAATAACCTGATCCTTGGTCTTCAAAGCATAAGCCCAAACTTTCCTGGAATAGTCATCTATAAAAGTAACAAAGTAAAGTGCACCACTGATGCCAGGAATATTAGTAGAACCATTAGGAGTTTTTGTCCTCAAAGGACCACATACATCTGTATAAACACGGTCTAAGGCATGCATTTTTCTAGATAAAGCAAGACTAGCAAATGAAACTCTATGTTATTTACCAGTTAAACAATCGATACAAGGGTTCAAACGTATACCTCTGAGGTCAGGCAATACCTCTCTCTTGGAAAGAGCTTGTAGTCCTTTCTCGCTCATGTGTCTCAATCGCCTATGCCACAACTCCATGCTGAAGTCTTTCTCTGTGGCATTTAACTATTCACCATAAGCTTTAGCCTGCAACCTGTACAAAGTGTGACATTTCTTTCCATTAGCTATAACAAGAGAACCCTTACTGAGTTTCCACTGCTCTCTATGAAACCTGCTATCATAGTCTTCATCATCTAATCTTCCAACTGAAATTAGATTTAACCTCAAGTCAACCACATGCCTCACATCCTTAAGCACCAATTTGCATCCAAGATTGGTCTTTATATGGATGTCACCCATGCCAATGATGTCTGTTGTGCCATGGTTGCCCATCTTGACAACACCAAAATTTTCAGACCTATACGTAGTAAAAAACTCCCTCCGTGGTGTAGCATGATAAGAAGCTCCTGTGTCAATTATCCACTCGAGATCCTGACACACACAAGAAAAAATATCATCAGATGGAGACAAAATCAAATAATCACCAACTTGCACTGTAGCTGTGGTATTCTCTTTTGACTCTGTAGACTCCACTTCTTTTCCCTTTTTCTTGCTCTTCTTAGGATGCTTACACTGATTCTTATAATGTCTTTTCTCACCACAATTATAGCAAACAATATCTTTCCTTGATCTTGACTTGCTTCTACCTATGCGTGAACTGCTTCTATCTTTAGACCTTGACCTTCCTCTGTTCTCGAGATAAGTGCCTGTGAATCAACTGAGATCTTCAGCGAGGTCTTTCTTCTCAACTCCTCATTCAACAAACTTGCTTGTTACTTGACTCATGGTAATAATACCATCTCGCAGAATTATCGAGGAAACCACCAAAGTGTCTCCCAACTTTCTCGCAATGAATCGAGAAGTAACAATGCTCGCAACTCATTATCAAGAGACATTTTCATAGAAGATAATCGGTTAGTAATACTTTGTATTTCATTCAAATGCTCAAAGAATAGAAGCACCCTCTTTATATTTTAGGTTCACAAGTTTTCGATCAAAAAAGCTTTGTTGCCAGCTGTTTTTCTTTCATAGAGACCTTCTAACTTTTTCCAAAGAGAATATGCAGAACTTTCAAGAGAAACATGATGAAAGACACTATCATCGAGCCACCACCGCTCGAATAAATCCAACCGCTTTTCGATCTAATCTCTTCCACTCATCATCTGTCATAGTTATGGGTTTTTCACTATCCCCTTGCAAAGGTCTATACAAATCTTTGCAATACAAGAGATCTTCCATTCTTGGTTTCCATATCATCCAATTGTTTCTATTCAAACTAATCATGCGAGAAACATTACCAGCCTCCATGTTCAAATACAAAAGTTAAATCACCAAAACCTTGCTCTAATACCAGTTGATGGGAGAAAATAAAAGGATAGGTAACGAACAATAACTTTTGTCTATGAACAAATACTAGTAGGCCGTAACACAACAGAATTAAACAGAAATCACAATCAAAGAGAACACCAAGATTTATGTGGAAAACCCCTTTAACGTGAAGGGTAAAAACCACGGGGCAAACCAGAGAAAATCCACTATAGAAATAATGAATGTACAATTCTCGAATCTCTTACCCAAAACCCAAGCAACAATCACAAGAGAATAACTGGGATACAAGGATCACGTCACTGTGCACAATATCCAAAACCTCGCTCAAGCAATCACAGAAAAACTCACTGTAGATCTGATCTAACCTGAGATGAGAAATTGTTTGGATGAGTGAGAACAATTTCTGAGTTTTCCTTGTCTTCTTCCCTTTCTTTTTCTCTTGTTTTTCTGCCCTTTTCTCCTCTCTTTGAATCCCTAATGTTGCTGCAAATTTCTGCCCCTTGCTGTGATGTTAATCTCCTAATTTCAGCCCACCATAGCCCCTATATATAATTAGAGATTATGTGAATTAGGGTTTAAGGTTAATAAAGAGGAGGGCTATGGGTCTAAAGCCCATATATGGGCTGAACTGGCTCTCACCCAACAAAGTATATGCTTCTCTTGAAGCTTTGATGTTAATATTTGGGGTCAAGAAGTCTATCGTCTCTATCTCGACTCAAGGTCCAAGCGATGCATAGTTCACTTAGGTGAATTGGGACGAACAAGATCATTTTCACGAGCTAATTTTGATGTTCAATATTTTTTATATCATAAATAATTTATAAAAGATAAATCAATATGTCTGATATATTTTTTTCTTTAACTACAATACAATGAAAACACTGCTAATATGCAATAATTTAAGCTTAGGATAAGTAAAGTAAAAAAATTCTATTATGATTGGATCTGATTAGATAATTGATCCATTAATTTATTAAGTCTACGCTATCCATCCGAAATATCTATATCTAAATCAATGATAAGAGACTCATCCAATTGCGATTCAAATCACCTCTCATGTTTGATGTAGAAGAACTAAACTGAAATATTATAGTTATTGTAGACACAGTAGCCACATGCAAGAAACCAATTCACAAAGTTTATTTCTAAGCCACCAATTTGAACACGAGTCTGAGAAATCTTAGCCACCATATGTTGAAACAGGAAGTCGTCCTTCTCGGTGCCAACGCACACGACAGCTTGGGATCATACAAAGAATCCTTCTCCCCACTCCGCATAAACAAGACAGGTGGTGAGCAAAGTAACGCACGTTAAATGATGCGTTGCTTAATAAGTTCATTAAATAAAAATTTAAAATATCTAAAATCTAAAATCTAAAATCTGAAGGATTTTAATACTCTTTTATGTTTGATTCTTCGTTTTATTTTTATATTTTATAAATTTCTCAAAAACTTTAGACTTATACTTCATCAAGTATATGTGTCCGTATCTTGAAAAATCATCAGTGAAAGTAATTAAGTAGGAGTAACCATCTATGGCATGAGTCGACATGGGACCACATATCTGAGTTCTAGTAACTCAATGGTTCTCTCTCCAGTTCCACTAAATGGGGAGTTAGTCATCTTTCCCCGAAGGCAAGGTTCACATGTCACATATGACTCATAGTCAAATGGATCTAGATATCCATCTTTTAGCAACTTTTGAATCCTTCCCTCGTGGATGTGACCTAGCCTACAATGCCAAAGATATGCATTGTTTACCTCTTCTCGTTTTCTCTTAGACTCACTTACATTCATGATATGTGGAGCTGTATCTAGCATAAATAAACCATTATGTAATGTTCCTCTCGTGATGATCTGATCATTTAATATTATTGAACAATCATTGTTCTCAAAAATTAATTTATATCTAATAACTGTCAAATACGAAATAGAAATAATATTTTTGATAATAGAAGGAACATAATAGCATGCATCTAATGCAATAATAGCTCCGCCAAGCAGATGTAAGGTGACCTTGCTAACAGCCACTGCAGCAACCTTTGCTCCATTGCCCATCTTAAGGTCCATCTCACCTCTGTTCAATCTCCTAGGTTCTGCCAGAACCTACAACAAATTACAAATATGATAAGCACTCCCAGTATCCAATACTCATGTGTTATCAAAAGATTCTGACAAATGGAGACTAATCGTGAATGTACCTAAAGCTTCTGCAAGCTTCTGTTTCGCCCTCTCTGCAAGGTACTATTTGTAGTTCCTCTTCCAGTGCCCATCTTTGCTGTAGTGGAAGCACTGGCCTTTGTCCTTTATTGGATATTTCTTAGCAACCTTTGCCTTACCTATTTTGCCCTTGCCCTTCTTAAGGGTCTTCTCAGCCTTCCTTTTCTTTCTGGTCTCACTAGCATAGAGAACTGGCTTCTCTTTCTTGATGGTGCTTTCTACTTCTCTCAATATATTGAGGAGCTATGGGAGGGTCATCTCAAGTTTGTTCATATTAAAATTCATTATGAACTGAGAAAATGATTCTGGTAGGGACTAAAGCACAAGATCCACACACAAGTTATCCTCTAGGACCATTCCTAGACCTGTGAGTTTCTCGATCCACTCAATCATCTTAAGAACATGGTTCTGAACCGGTATCTCCTCAATCAACCTGGCACGGAAAAGTCTCTTTGATATCTCATATCGCTGAGTTCTTCTCTATTCCTCAAACAGTTTGCGGAGATGTAGGAGTATGGAATTAGCATCCATATTTTCATGCTGTCTCTGTAACTCAGTAGTCATAGAGGCCAACATATAACACTGAGCAAGAGTGGAATCATCTAAGTACTTCACAAACGAGCGATCTCATCCTCGCTTACCCCTTCATCGGGCGTAAGGATCACTATATCAAGGATATACATGATTTTCTCCGTCGTGAGAACGATTCTCAGATTGCGAAGCCAATCCGTATAATTTGGACCAATGAGGTGGTTGGCATCAAACATGTCACGTAAAGGATTTGAAAGCGACATTTTCTGAAATTAAAGATGTAGCAAAAATAAATAACATGTAGACTTTACAAAAATTAAACAGTTAAGATAAGGACTTCTATCTTAATGTACTCTCACTAATTTTTCGCGAGACACACAACACCCTCCGGTATGTGAATCGGAGACCCCCGACAGATCTCTGGTAGGGATCAGGATCCAATCGATGTCTTAACATAATCTCGAGGGACTCGACCAATCACGTTAAGCCCGTAAAGGTAGGCAACTCTTGCCAATCACAACTTCTTGTGATTCCCGTCCTGTTCGGCCTCCAAACCACCATGGCCTCGAGGGACTCGACCAACTATGATGTTCGGTTAAGTCATCACCATTGTTACAAGATGAGTATGATTCGGTGATATACTCTCGAAGGACTCGACCAAGCATACTATGTCCTCAAGTCACCGATGATATCTCTATGTCGTAGATAAAATAGTGAGATGCGATATAGGTGAGTCTCGAGGGACTCGACTAACTCAACCTACACCGGGAATCGGTTCCTAGCTATAACGATGGAAGGCCACGTGGGTTAATCTAATTGCCTCACGTTTAGTGACTTAATATTATTAATGGAGAGGATTTTTTATTTAGTCTCCTAACATAATGTGTCACACACATACGTATTTAATATATATATCTACATCGCATGCAAATATATATATATATATATATATATATATATCTAGTAGGTATATATCTAATCACACATCATATGAGCAATCACACCAGATGATCATGGACCACATCCTAATGTGATCAGGCCCGAGCCAGTGGGCCCAATCACTCATATTAAGATCTATGTGTGCTTCGACGCATCTCTATGCCCTGTGATCGTCCATCTTACTTCATCGGATCCGTCGGCATCTCAACGCATCTCCATGTATCGGATCATCCGTCTCGACCTCGTAAGTCACGTTACCGCTGCACCTCTTCATATAATTATAACATAATTACAAGCACATAGGCCCGATAATAAATAAGAAAATAATAGAGGCTCGCAGGCCCCAATAATAATAATCACATACACACACATCACATCATAGGTCCATGATCATCTGTCAACATCATACATCACATGTATATATTATTTTATAGGACTACTAGATAAAGAAAATAATAGTTAATTAAACTATTTAATTAACATATTTATTTTTCTGAAATCAGGGACATAAAGAGAAATTTTGAATTCCCAAGGGTATTTCGGTAATTCGACCAAAAGAGTATTTTGGTAATTTTATCAAAGGGGACAAAATCTGGAATTTCTAAAATTCTGAGGGGTATTTTGGTAATTCTATCAAAAGGGGCAGAATCCGAGGGGTAAAATCATCTTTTGCCCTAAAACCCTAACTCCTCACCCCTAGCTGCCTGCGTTGCGGTTGCGGCCGCCGCCACCTTGCCGGCGACGGACCCTGTGCGTGAGGAGGGCGCCGGGGTATCGGTGCCTACCGTCCATCTTGACGCGCCCGCAGCGCGGTGCGCCAGCATAGCGCGTAGCTTCGTCGCGCCCAGCCCCGGCAGCCGATAGCGACTGCAGAAATTGTGCCCTACGGCAGCCAGCAGCGCCAAGAAGGTCGCTGCGACGGCCGCGACACACGAACCACACAGCAGAAGGGCAGCAAATAGCTGCTGCCCTTCCTGGCCCTTTTGCGCTAACGATTTTGGCATTAAAAGCAGATCCAAAACACAATACACATAATTTAAGATCCAATCCTCGCACGAACAACCTGGCTCTTATACCACTGTTGGGAAATCCTTCAGGGGAGCAACATCACATGCGTAGTGGAAGAACAGAAAACAAAACCCCAGATTTCCCGTAGAAAGTTTCCGTCGTCATATAAAAATTGGTGCGTCAAAAATAAATCCGCAAAACTACACGTGTAAAAGAAGATTCCTAGGGAGATCGTATATCCCTGAATTCCTACAGATCTGTGGGAGAGGATGAAGGAGGTCAACCGTCCTCCTCTCTAGCGGTATCCACATGGCAGAGATTGCGACGATGCATCTCTCTCTCTGGGGAGAGGAGAACAGGAGGTGGTTACCAAAAGAAACCCTCAGCCTATAGAGCTTTGGTTTCCTCCTATTTATAGAGGCCCCCTAAAACCCTAATGGATCTTTTGCCTTATTGGGTATTCGATCTCCATCTAATTTACCCAAGCCCTTGGATTAGTGGGTCTCTACCCAATAATATCTTATTAGCAATTATTGGATCTCATCTCAGGATCCAATAATTCAGGGGCTTAATGGATATCCAATAAGATAGGGGGTTCAACGGATATCTTATATCTAAACCTCTACTCGTCGCAACACCTATCATATGTGTGTGACCCTCTAAGCCCAATATCGAGCTATTCATGAGTCATACTTGTCAGAACTCCTTCTGACATAGTGAATTATTATCTCTATAATAATTCACCTAACTCATCGACTGCGGACGTACCAGGCCACTACGCCGCGGCCCCTAGACGATATAGGGGAATCCAATCCTTTGGACTTATCTATCCTCAGTTACCATGTATATATAGTCCCTCATCCATCCAATATCCCAGAAACCCTATACCATGCACGGTGTTGTCAGGTCCATACGGTCTCTCTCGAGTCTTGCTTTTATCGGATTCTCTCGAAGAACTCTTTCTCTCTCAATCTGAATAACCTTGGCCAAGAATTTGTTTAAGCAAGAACATATGGGATATTCCTCTCATGATACCAAGAGCGAATGATCCTCTATTGACACTCAATAGCCCTCGTAAGGTTGGCTACCACTCCCAATAATCGGCTATACTAGATCTGGAACTTTGCAAACATAAGTCCGGTATTAAAGAATGAAGTACTCATACAGGATATTCTTGGTGTCTCAAGTCTAAGGACCAGATACACTACTGGGACTACAGAATCGCTGTTTGACATAAGGTATCAATAACCATCCAGCATTCCGTAGGCGGATCAATCAGTTAACTCATTCCCCAATGAGCACCTGCACTGTACCCTTAGTGTCCCCACACTAGTTGCTATGAGACCAGCTACCTCCATCATATGGACGGGTATACAGCACACCAGTCAATCTGGTTATCTTGATGTCCTTCTCGAGTAACCTATGACCAGGATAATTCAAGGTCTGTGTTTAAAGGTAAATCGGTCTCATTATCATAATCTCATCACGTTCTGATTCCCATTACACAGATCCAAGGACATCACAATATATGCAACACGCAAGATAAAATGATAAAACACCTAATAATAAGTAAAGAAAAAAAAGTGTATATCAAGTCACAAGTGCCATCACTCATGTGATTGGTTTGCAGGGCACATATGACTAGCATCTTGTTATAGCTAATGGAAATAAATTTCACACTTTGTACAGGTTGCAAGCCAAAGCTTGTGGTGAACAACTGAATGTGACAGAGAAAGACTTCAGCATAGAGTTGTGGCATAGGCGATTGGGACACATGAGCGAGAAGAGACTACAAGCTCTTTCTAATAGAGAGGTATTGCCTGACCTCAGAGGTATACGTTTGAACCCTTGTATTGATTGTTTGGCTGATAAACAATTAAACAATATAGAGTTTCTTTTGCTAGTCCTGCTTTGTCTAGAAAAATGCATGCATTGGACCGTGTTTATACAAATATATGTGATCCTTTGAGGATAAAAACTCCTAATGGTTCTACTAATGTTCCTGGCATCAGTGGTGCACTTTATTTTGTTACTTTTATAGATGACTTTTCTAGGAAAGTTTAGGCTTATGCTTTAAAGACCAAGGATCAGGTTATTAGTATCTTCAAAGAGTTTCATACCGGTGAAAGAGAGACAGAAAGACAACTGAAATGCATAAGATCAAATAATGGTGGTGAGTATACAGGATTGTTTAATGATTATTGCAGGTCACATGGCATCCAGCATGAGATGACAGTTCTTGGTACACCTCAGCATAATGCAATTGCAGAGAGGATGAACCGCACCATCATAGAAAAGATCAAATGTATGCTTTCACAGGTAAAGCTACCTAAAAGGTTTTGAGATGAGGCTTTGAGGACTACAGTTGATGTGATCAACTTATCTCCCTGTACAGCCCTAGATGCTGATGTTGTAGAGCATGTTTGGTTAAGGAAAGATGTTTCCTATAGGCATTTGAGAGTGTTTGGTTATCGTGCATTTGCACATGTTTCAGATAATAAAAGGTCCAAGTTGGATGGTAAGATAAAAGAATATATTTTTCTTGGCTACTCATATGATCAATTTGGTTACAGGCTTTGGGATCTAGAAAAGCAGAAGGTGTTTAGAAGCAGAGATGTGGTATTCTTTGAGGATCAAACTCTTGACGATTTAAAGGAGGCACCAGCCAAGTCTTCTATAGAAGGATTAGCAGATTGTGACCCAGATATTCCTCTAGTATATCAGGGTGATGGGGGAGATATGTAGGAAGATGGTGTAAAATCAGATGTTAATCTACCTGCAGGACATATTGAGTAAGAAGAAGTTAAGGAGTAGCTTGCCGCAGAACCTTAGTTGAGAAGATCTTTTAGATAACATCAGCCTTCTAGAAGATACTCTACAGATGAGTATGTGATGCTTACTGATGCAGGTGAATCAGAGAGCTACCAGGAAGTAGTTGAAAGTGAGCAAAAAAAGAAGTGGCTAATTGCTATGCAGGAAGAGATGGATACTCTATAGAAAAATCACACATATAATTTGATACAACTACCATAGGGAATAAAGGCCTTGAAGAACAAGTTGATTTTTAGGTTGAAGACTCAAGAATATTGTTCTCAGCTAAAGTACAAAGCTAGATTAGTTGTGAAATGCTTTGGTCAAAAGAAAGGTATTAACTTTGAAGAGATTTTTTCTCCTGTTATTAAAATATCTTCTATTCGTGTTGCTCTATGTATTCTTTAGCCAGACTTGGAGGTGGAGCAGTTAGATGTGAAGACAGCTTTCCTTCATGGTGATTTGGATGAGGAAATTTATATGGAGCAACCAGAAGGTTTTAAAGTCAAAGGTAAAGAAAATTTTGTCTACAAGTTAAGAAAGAGTTTGTATGGATTGAAGCAAGCTCCAAGATAGTGGTATAGAAAGTTTGATTCATTTATGACTGAAAATGGATACAAAAGAACGGCTTCAGATCATTGTGTGTACATCAAATGGTTTTGTGAGGATTTTATTATTCTCTTACTTTATGTTGATGATATGCTTATCCTTGGGAAAGATATGTGTACAATTGATAGGTTGAAGAAGGAACTGAGTGAGTCCTTTGCAATAAAGGACATGGGGCTAACAAAGCAAATACTGGACATACAGATTTCTCGTAATAGGAAAAACAAGAAGATTTGGTTGTCACAGGAGAAATACATCGAGAAGATATTAGAAAGGTTCAGTATGAGCAATGTAAAACCAGTTGGTTCTCCTCTTTCAGGTCACTTCAAGTTGTGCTCAGAATAGAGTCCGTCAAGTGATGAGGAGGAGGAGAAAATGCAAAAGGTTCATTACGCTTCAGCAGTTGGAAGTTTAATGTATGCAATGGTATGTACGAGGCCAGACATCGCATATGCAGTCTGTGTTACTAGTAAATTTCTTGTAAATCCAAGCAAAGAGCACTGGGCAGTAGTGAAGTGGATCTTGAGATATCTCAGAAGAAGCTCTAAGGTTTGTTTAAGCTTTGGAGGTGGGCCACCTGTGCTAACGGGTTACACAGATGTAGATATGGCCAGAGATATTGATACAAGGAAATCCATATCAGGTTTTGTACTTACTTTTGCAGGGGGAGTTGTATCATGGCAATCCAGATTATAAAGGTGTATTGCTCTCTCCACCATAGAAGCAGAATATATTATTGCTACAGAGGTTTGTAAAGAAATGTTATGAATGAAAGAATTCTTACAAGAATTGGGGCTGAAACAGGAAAACTATATGATGCATTATGATAGCCAGAGTGTCATCCATTTATGTAAAAACCTAACTTTTCATTCCAAGTCAAAGCATATAGATATCAAATATCACTGGATTCGAAATGTACTTGAAGAGAAGCAGTTGTAACTTTAGAAAATTCATACAGATGATAATGGAGCAGACATGTTGACAAAGGCCTTACCGAAAGAGAGGCAGGAGATGTGCCAATAATTGGTCGGCATGGATTTATACTGAGGAGTCATGGGACAACCTCTCTTATGAGCTGAAAGGGGAGGTTGTTGGGCTGACAGCCCAGTTCAGCCCATATGGGCTTTATCAGCCCATAGCCCACTTTTCTCTTATAAACCCTAACTTAACCTAAACCTTAGACTTAAATAAGGGCTAATAGTGGCTGCAGAAAATAAGGAGAAAAATCACAGCAACAGGGCAGAAACTTTGCAACAGTAAAGGGGATTCAAAGAGAGGAGAAAAAGGCAGAAAAACAAGAGAAAAAAAGGGAAGAAGATAAGGTACACTCAGAGATTGTTTTCATTCATCCAAATAGTTTCTTATCTCAGGTTAGATCAGATCTACAGTGAATTTTTACTATGATTGCTTGGGGAGGTTTCGGATATTATGCACAGTGACGTAATCCTTGTATCCCAGTTATTCTCTTATGATTGTTGCTTGGATTTTGGGCAAGAGACTTTTAAAATTGTATATTCATTGTTTTTATAGTGGATTTTCTCTGATTTGTCCCGTGATTTTTACCCTTAACGTTGAAGAGGTTTTCCACGTAAATTCTTAGTATTTTATTGGATTATTATTTTTGTTTAATTCTGTTATGTGTTACGTTAGTATTTATTTTTATATAAAAATTATTTTTTGTTTATTTACTCTTTTTTATCCCATGGTTGTCATGCACAGATCGCAGCAAAGCTAGAATTTTTGCAACCCTCCTTCAGCGTGAAGGACAGGTATGACATGTTGGCCTATCTCTTGTCTTCATGTAGACCGCGAGACGTGAACTTGTCCACCATCTGATCGATAGGCAATTGCTCAGTCTACTTCTCTTTCTTTGCTGTTAGGTCGGCTGTGGCCATGATTGAAGATGTTGACAAGAATGTGCTGATAACTCCTGACATGGTTATCACTATTTGTTTTATGTCCTATCCTTTCTGATCCACTTAATCTCTTGCAGCTCTGGTTGGATTTACACAATCCAATAATCAAATATCTAATATATTAAACACAAATAAAGATCGATGAAATTTAAATGAGTTGACCATGTTTGTGCAGAAAAATAAGGATTAAATTTAAAAAAAAATTATGATATTTTGTTATTTTTTAAAGATCTAATAATAAGAATAGAAAGATGAAACATTATCCAAAAAAAAAACTGTTGGGCTTAAAAATTCTCTTAAATTCAAGAAAATAAACTCATAATAAAATATTACTTTTATTGGTAAGAATGGACATACGAAGACCTATACTAAATGCAAAGATTAATTTTAAAAATGAGATAGAATATTACTTGCACATGTTTTGAATCAAATATTACTTTAGTCCTCTCTAATACTTACTGGATATATTCTAGCTTTTTAACTCATATTGCTAATAACTTAAAGTGATTCCTTTCAACCTAAAAATTAAAAAAAAAGATTCATTGTTATAAGGAATCATCTCAAAGTAAAGGTGATAATAGTAAAAATTTATCGGTTACGACTCGAGATGAATGATATGATAGATCTTGAAGATGTTTTTTTATGTTTCTTTAATTTCTAAAAAATTAGTTTTTATTTCTAATTGGGTGAATTAGGATGTGCTTTTTCTTTTGGTTTTTGAAAAACTCAATATATATAGAATTTTATGTAATAGTTTATATAAAATTAATTTGAATCGTGAATATATGAAAACTTTGTCTACCCTATAATCAGATATTGAAACGAAATATAGTTCCATTAATAAAGATTCATCTATCTTGTGGCATAGACATCTAAGATATATCTATAAAGAAATGATTGAAAGATTAATGGTGGCTAGAATTTTGAAATATCTAAACTTTACTGGTTTTGATGTGTGTTTACGTTACATTATGTTGGGTCCAGCCCATAGGTGGGCTTGGACCAGATAATTGGGCCTAAGCCTAATTGATGGGCTTGGACCAGATTAGGCATAAGCCCAGATCAATTAAAGGTTTCTATTGAGGTTACTGTGCAATTGAGAAATAAAACACAAGACTAGCAGATGACGGCAGTGCAATGGCAATACGTCATGGCAAGAGAGAAAGAAAGAGGAGAGAGAGAAAAAAACTAGGTTTTCTAAGTTTTCTGCTTGACGATCGGTGACCAAACTTCATCGGTTTTGGCCCAGATTTGACGTGAAGAATCCTTGCAGTAAACTCTACAATCCTAACGGTGCCGATCTATGGTTTATCCTTTCTAAAATACTTTTCTGCTAAATTTACTTGGTGAGATTTAAATCTTTTTTAGAAGAGATCTAAGATGATGATTCGATATCTGATCTTGATGTTATTGTGATCCTCTTATTATTTTAGAGAGAAGAACAGATTGTAAACCTGTTATCATTATTGGTGATAGTGGAAGTTTGAAGTGGACTAGGATCCTATGGTTTTTCCCGCATTGGGTTTTCCACGTTAAAATTCGGTCTCACCTGTGATTGATCAATTATTCTGTTGATAATATTGTTCTGGTTGTTACTTGCTTTTAATATCAAGTTGGTATTTTTGATGAGGAACCTATTTTGATACACAAAGAGGGAAAAGTATTATTCCACTTTTACAGGTTTTTTTCCAACAAGTGGTATCAGAGCAGCAGGTTGTTATTTGCTACTAATGTTTTCTTGTGTTATTGAAATGGAAGAATCAGATGGTATGATTAAATTGAACTCATCAAATTATTCTACTTGGAGGCGTATGATGGAAGACTTGCTCTATTGCAAAGATTTGTATAAGATTTGTATAAGCCCATCAAAGTTAAAGAAAACCCTCTACTATGGATGAGGAAGAATGAGAAGTCAAAGACAGAAAACTATTACTTATATTAGAAGATGGATGGATATAAATCTGCATGAGCATATTTCTGATGAAACCAGAGCTGATATTATTTGGCAAAGGCTAGAAAATCTGTTTGCGAAAAAGATAGTGGGAAATAGAATTTCTCTCCTTAGAAGGCTTGTTAATTTGAAGTATAAAGATGGTGGCAACATTGTTGAGCACATAAGCCTATTTCAGAGTCTTGCAAACAAGTTGGTTGCTATAAAAATGAATATAGATCATGAAATGCAGGGATTGCTACTTCTCAACTCTTTACCAGAAAGTTGGGAAACGTATGTGGTGACAATTTGTAACTCCACGCCAGAAGGGACTTTAACTATAGACATGGTTAAAGACAGTTTACTGAATAAAGATGCCAGAAGGAAAGAACAGGGAGAATCTTCTTCTGGTGCACTTGTTATTGAAAAACAGGAAAGACGTGGAAGAAGTCACAGTAGAAATTCACATGATTACAGAGGAAGATCCAAGTCTAGAAGAGATATCAGGTGTTTCCACTGCAACAAGTCAGGTCATATGAAGAAAGAGTGTAGGTTTTGGAAGCGAGAACAGAATGAAAGGAAGAAAAATGAGAAAGAGACCAATACAGTTGCTGCTGAATGTGATATCATTACTGTTTGTGATGATGGATGTGTTAGTCTTGCAGCTCAGGACAGTAACTAGGTAATTGACTCTGGTGCTTTATTCCATGTTACTTCTCATGATGATTTATTCAAATCCTACACTGCTGGTGATTTTGGCAATGTTAGAATGGGAAACAATGGTACATCCAAGATTATGGGTATTGAGATATTTGCTTAGAGACCAAGATCTTTGAAGCAAATTGATACTCGAGATGTCGACATGTTCTAGATATTCGCTGAATTTGATATCTATAAAGTGCGCAGACTTGATGATGAGGATTTACACATTATTTTGGTGAAGGCAAATGGAAGCTCACTAAAGGTTCTCTAGTTGTATGAGAGGAAAGAAGTTAAACTTTTTTATATTATGGAAGCTAAGCTACACAAAGGAGAGATTAATGCAATTCAAAAGGGTGAAAGCATAGATCTTTGGCATAAGAGGCTTAGTCATATCAATGAGAAGGGACTTCAAACTCTTGCTAGAAAATAGTTCTTACCAGAGTTGCAAGGTACATCTCTTAAATCTTGTGATCATTGCTTAGTTGGAAAAACACATAGAGTTGCATTTCATACTTATCCGCCATCTAGAAGATCAAATATTATTGATTTAGTTCATACTGATGTCTGTACTATGCAAACTAGAACTCTTAGAGGTGCTCTTTATTTTGTTACTTTTATTGATGATCATTCTAGAAAAGTTTGGGCTTTTGCTTTGAAATCTAAAGATCAGGTACTCGATGTCTTCAAAGAATTTCATGTCAGTGTTGAAAGAGAAACTGGCAGAAAGCTAAAGAGTGTTCGAGCAGATAATGGTGGCGAGTACAGGGGTCCTTTTGAGAATACTGCAGGTTTCATGGTATCAGGCTTGAGAAAACAGTTCCAAAAACTCCTCAACAAAACGGTGTGGCAGAAAGGATGAACAGAATCATTGAAAAAAGGATTAGGTGTATGCTCTCCCACGCCAAGTTATCTAAGTCATTTTGGGGGGAGGCTATGAGAACTACAGTTGACTTGATAAATATTTCTCCATCAGTTCCTCTGCAAGGTGATGTTCCAGAGAGAGTATGGAAAGGGAAAGTTGTATCTTATGATCATTTGAGAGTCTTTGGGTGCAAAGCATTTGTACATATTCCCAAAGATGAGAGATCCAAGCTTGATAATAAGGCAAAGACATGTATTTTCTTAGGATATGGTCATGAAGAGTTTGGGTACAGATTATGGGATCCAGTGAACAAGAAGATTGTTAGAAGCAGGGATGTGTTTCTTGAAGACCAATTGTTTGATAATGGTGATACTGTTGAGAAGCCAGAAACCTCTGTTTATATTCCTTGGAGTTCGGGTCCAGTTCCTCCACCTATAGTTCATGATGATCATGGGGGAGATGATGAAGAAGAAGAATGTGATGAGAATGTTAGTGATGATACTCCTACAATTGATGAAGTTGAACCAACTAAGCAAACACCTCTACGACCAGTTGAGATTCCATTAAGAAGATCCACAAGAGAGCGACAACCTTCTACAAGATATCCTCCACATGAGTATGTTATGCTTACTGATGGGGGAGAGCCAGAAACTTACCAGGAAGCTATTCTACATGAGCACAAGAATGAGTGGGTTAAAGCCATGCAAGAAGAGATGAAATCCTTACTTGAGAACTATACTTATAACTTGGTAAAGTTGCTTAAGGAGAAGCTTGAAGCTTATAGGCGAAGCGTGGACTTAGTATAGCCCACCATATGAGCTGGAGGGGGAGAATTGTTGGGTCCAGCCCATAGGTGGGCTTGGACAAGATAATTGGGCCTAAGCCCAAATTAATTAAGGGTTTCTATTGAGGTTACTGTGCAATTGAGAAATAAAACACAGAGCAGCGACGGCATGCATGCAACGGCAGCGTGCGGCAGCGAGAGAAAGAAAGAGGAGAGAGAGAAAAACTAAGTTTTCTAAGTTTTCTGCTTGACGATCGGTGACCAAACTTCATCGGTTTTAGCCCAGATTTGACGTGGAGAATCCTTGCAGTAAACTCTACAATCCTAACGGTGCCGATCTACGGTTTATCCTTTCTAAAGTGCTTTCCTGCTAAGTTTACTTGATGAGATCTAAATCCTTTTTTTAGAAGAGATCTATCTCTAAGATGATGATTCAGCCAAGATATCTGATCTTGATGTTATTATGATCCTCTTATTATTTTAGAGACTCTTATTATTTTAGAGAGAAGAACAGATTGTAAACCTGTTATCATTATTGATGATAGTGGAAGTTTGAAGTGGACTACGGTCTCGTGGTTTTTCCCGCATTGGGTTTTCCACGTTAAAATTCGGTCTCACATCAATTATTCTGTTGATAATATTGTTCTAGTTGTTACTTGCTTTTAATATCAAGTTGGTATTTTTGATGAGGAACCTATTTTGATACACAAAGAGGGAAAAGTATTATTCCATTTTTACAGGTTTTTCCCAACACATTAAAGGAAAATAAACTAAACATATTAAAAATAAACCACAAGAATTAAGAAATTTCTTGAGATTATACAAACTAATATTTGTGAACCACTCCATCTTTTATGTATTAGGGGATAAAGATATTTCATTACATTTATTGATGACTTTTCAAGATATGAATAATTATATATAATAAAAAGTCTATAGATGTTAACATTCTTGAGGTGTACATATATAAAGTTGAAAGATAATTGGATAGAAAAGTCAAAATTATAAGGTCAGATAGGGGTGGTGAATTAGATCAGTATTCTAGCTTGTTTGTTAAATTTTTTAAAAAATAAAATATTTGTGCTCAATATTCATTATAAAGAGTACCATAGCAAAAATGATATTAATGAAAAGCACAATCATACCCTTATACCCTTATAGATGTTGTTAAGAGAATAATACAATTTTCTTCTATACTTGAATCAATGCAAGGTGTAGCTCTTAATATTACTATTTATATCTTGAACATTGTCTCTAGTTTCATCAACTCCATTTAAATTGTAAATGGGTAGAAAACTTAATTTAAAACATTTACATATTTATAATTTTTGAATATAGATAAAAATATTTAACCCACATAAAAAGAAGTTATATCTAAGAATTATTTTTGAATACTTTATTAGTTATCTTGAAAATTTTAAAGGATACAAATTTTATTACTCTAATCACAATATGAGAATAGTTGAGTCTGGTATTGATATTCTTTTATCATTTTCTATTTAAGATGTTGTTTCTCAAATTACTAAACAAATTAAGAAAAATAAATAATATAATAATATTGATGAACTTTTATATGATGAAAATATCACTACTAATGAACTTGTACAACAACCACAACCGACATCTTTGATAAGATTTAAAAAGAAAATAGATTTATCATTTCTAATAATTATGTGGTAAATATAAAAGAATCAAATTATGATATAGGAATCAAAAGAGATCTCTTAATCTTTTTTCAAGATATAGAAGGTAGTAGTTCTGATATATGGCATGATGTCATAAAAGAAGAGATGAAATCAATGAACTAGAATAATATTTGGGAACTCATTGAATTATCTAATAATTATAAGAAATAAATATTTTAAATGAGTCTTTAAGACTAAACTCAACTCAAAGAGTAATATCGAATGGTATAAAGTCAAATTTCTAGCAAAAGGTTTTACTCAGAAAGAAGATATTGATTATAACGAGATTTTTTCTTCAATTTCTGAAAAAGACTTGTTAAGAATCATTATGATCTTAGTAATTTATTAGGATCTTGAGTTATATTAAAGGGTTGTGAAAATAATCTTTCTGAATGAGAATTTAAATGAAAAAATCTATATAAAATAACCTGAAGGGTTCATAAAAAAAGGAAAAAAATTTGTAGTCTTAAAAAATTTATCTATATTATTAAACAAGCTTCTAGATAATTATATATAATGTTTCATGATATCATTACTATTATCGAATTTAATGAAAACATTATTGATCAGTACATACATTTGAAGGTTAGTGAGCATAAGTTTATTATTTTGATCGATGATATTTTACTTGTCAATAGTGATTTTAATTTATTACACAAAACTATAAACTTTCTCTCTAAAAATTCCTAGATAGTTGATATGAACGAGATTGCTTATATTATTGGCATAAAGATCATTAAAGATTGATATGATTGTTATGACTATCTTAGAAAATGTATATTAACTAAATTTTAGAGAGACACAATATGTATCTTTATTTAGAGAATGATACACCTATGACAAAGGGTGAAAAGTTCAATATGAGCTAATGTTAAAAAAATAACTTGAAATTGAATCGAGAGAAAGATATTTCATATCAATACATAATTAAAAATTTATTATATGCTTAAACCTATATCAGACTATATACCAATTTTATAGTTGGCATGCTAAATAGATACTAGAGTAACATAAGAATATAATATTAAAAAACTATAAAAAAAAGTGACAAGATATCTACAAAGGATAAAAAATCATATGCTCACTTAGATCTAATCAGCTAAAAGTGATGGAATATTTATATGTTGATTTTGTGAGTTGCCTTAACAATAGAAAGTTCACTACACGATATATATTTTTGCTAGTTGGTAGGGTAATTTTTTGGAAGAATGCTAATTAATCTATTATTGTATTATCAATAATGAAAACTGAATTTGTGACATGTTTTGAGATGATTAATCAAACTTTACGATTGTAGAATTTCACTTTAAGATTTAGTGCAGTCGACTCAATTATCAAGCCACTAAAGATATTTTGTGATAATACTATAGTAACTTTTTTTTTCTAAGAATGACAAATACTTATATTGTTCTTAGCATATTGAGATAAGATATTTAGTGGTTAGAGAAAGAATTTAGAAATAAGAAGTGTTAATTAAGAACTTCAACACCACTTTAATTTTTTGGAAGAATGCTAATTAATCTATTATTGTATTATCAATAATGAAAAATGAATTTGTGACATGTTTTGAGATGATTAATCAAACTTTACGATTGTAGAATTTCACTTTAAGATTTAGTGCAGTCGACTCAATTATCAAGCCACTAAAGATATTTTGTGATAATACTATAGTAACTTTTTTTTTCTAAGAATGACAAATACTTATATTGTTCTTAGCATATTGAGATAAGATATTTAGTGGTTAGAGAAAGAATTTAGAAATAAGAAGTGTTAATTAAGAACTTCAACACCACTTTAATTTTTTGGAAGAATGCTAATTAATCTATTATTGTATTATCAATAATGAAAACTGAATTTGTGACATGTTTTGAGATGATTAATCAAACTTTACGATTGTAGAATTTCACTTTAAGATTTAGTGCAGTCGACTCAATTATCAAGCCACTAAAGATATTTTGTGATAATACTATAGTAATTTTTTTTTCTAAGAATGACAAATACTTATATTGTTCTTAGCACATTGAGATAAGATATTTAGTGGTTAGAGAAAGAATTTAGAAATAAGAAGTGTTAATTAAGAACTTCAACACCACTTTAATGATTGTTGATCTATTGACTAACGTTTTACAGCCTAAAGTATATAAAGAATATATTTTTGAAATAGGTTTTGTAAATAATATATTTTTAAAATAGATTTTATAAATAATCTATAAAATGTATAGTGATGCATATCTAAGTGGTTATTGTTATGATTATTAATCCATTAACTAGGGTATTACAACCTATAGTATATAAAGAATATATTCTTAGAATAGGTCTTGTAAGCAACCCATAAGATATATGGTGACATATGTCTAAGTGGTTATTATAATTAATATTATTGCTTGCATAAACAAAAATTACTATCCTTTTTTGTTATTATTATTTACATAATATATTTGTACATGATAATAGGATCATCCTAATAAAATAAATTACATAGGTCATTATGAATTACATTTGGGAAGAATTAATAATATTATAGTGCATAGAAGGAAACACAAATGACATATAACCATTATGACTTATATTGGTAGTTTAAGTTGATATAATATTATAATATTTATTGGATTTATTCTAAATTATTTTTAAAATTATATAATACAATCAAGCAAAATTATTTTTTTAAAAAAATATTTTATTATTATGATTTTAAATGTTTAGTCTATATCTCTTTCGATTTATAAGCCAAATGAAAAAATATTATCCATATGTGGCTCATAACTTAACCAGATGTATTAAGGATTATGATTGGATTCTAATCAAATATTTAATTATCAATATTTATGTATATTTAAATCTTAAATATTGATTTTAATGGAAGAGAATATCTCAGATGCCTTTGTAGACCCTTCCTCTTTTCGCGTATAAATAGGCAAGGCCATTTGTATTGTATGACATGTTCTATATGTGGCCTTACACGAAGTAGGAGAGAGAGGCGATAAAATCTAGTTCTATGCAAGGATCAGAGGTGACAACAACAATAGGAGATATTTCGATTTGACAAAAACATGTTGAATAAAGAAAAACACATATTCTTCCCAAATCTATAATAATTTAGATTTCAATCCTTGGTAGAATTATTTTTCATATTAAAGTTATTTTCCAACAATTCTTGAAAACTATATACAATCTTCGAAGCCTAGCCAAAAATAGATTTTGGAGATACTAATTATTAACCAACAATTTAAATGTGACAAGAGAAAGATACGCACGAGTTGGGACCATCAAAAGTCAGAAGTATGATGAGTTGATTGTCTTCAATCGATACATGAAAGAAGAAATATTAGAAATTATTATTCATTTGCCAGACAAAAATAGAGATGAGTTAAATATGAATATTGGATGGGTTAGAGATTAATAATCTTAAAATGAAAGAGTCTGCTGATATATCTTGGGTTTGATCAAAACTTTATAATTAAAATTTTTTGATATAAGAAAAGCACATGTGGAAGATATTCGATCATTACGACTCGATACTAAGTTTGATCATAAGTCAATTTTGTATGTCAACATAAAGTGATTGATGACTACAATAATCCTTCACATTCGAATAATATACTGGACGAAACCATCCATTACTACTAAATAATGAAGAAGTATAATTAATCAAAGACGCCGTGATAGTCCTAATTTTATGCAAGAACCCGATTGTAAATAAAAAAAAAATTGTCAATGATAGTTGTCCAGTGAGCATGGTTATAATATGGACCCAATCAAAATGAGGGTTATATATTGGAATATATTTTAAAAACTAATTTCTTTTCGGTATAGACATAAGAAGGATTTAAGTATTGTACATTTAGGTAGGTATGTATGTATGTATGTATGCATATATGTGTGTGTATATATATATATATATATATATATATATATATATATATATATATTCTCTTAAGAGCTATTGTATTTATTGAAGTATTCTATGGATATATTGATTATGTAATAGAATATGTAATAAATATTATATGAAAATAAATCGTTCAAATTTTGACTATAAGAAAACCAATAGGATTACGTCAGAGGTCTGTTCAGGTTTTGACATTGTGCAATTAAGCGCACGTCGCCGAGGAAGCCACGGCAATCTTTGTTGGCCGTGGATGAAGTAAAAGATAAGGAGCAATTAATCAAACTAGTTCATTGATCTGTTTATTTTGGGCTCACAATTCAAGTACAGAATCCATGCACTGCCGACCACTGCTGGTATCTCAGTGGCCTTTCACCTAACCTCTCCCCACCGGATATGCCTCAAACTTCGCCAATGTGAGTCGATGAGAAGAGCCATGAGCGATGCGGAAGACGAAACAAGGAACGAACACAGCGAATAGTGCGGCTTGGAATTAACGCAAACACCTCGTAGATGGAAGGAAGCGGAAAGCACAACGAGGCGGAGATGGCCATTGGATTTTGATTGAGGAGGTGGCAGCCCAAGTCAACCTATGGGTGAGACTTTGACAGAAGCCAACAAGGTAATGACCAGTTATGTGTGATCCCTTTCATTCCACTCACTTGTCATGAACTACCTACGCTATCTCTGATTCGAAATGCTAAGTTGATAAGAGATAAAAATCATCTTAATTTAGATGTCTGATACATCGGTGATGATGCACTTATCATCAACGTTTGAGTGTTACTCGAACGTGAGGAATCACATGGACCATCGGATGTCATGTGTTGACGCCGATGCAATATTCTAACTCTCCACATTTCATTAACCCATATCAACAAGCAAATAGATCCAACTCTTCTTCCGTATCTGACGTCAAACTAAGTTTGGAAGGAGTAGAAGTGGCTTGATAGCAACTATGAGAGAATCCCACTAACAAAGGGATGAATGTAAAGGCTTCAAGACGAGAGGAGGAGGCCGTGCCAGAGAAGCAAACATGCACTTGCTGAGGTGTCCTCAATTAAAGTCCTCGGTTCACACTGCCTTCTTGTGGGGGCCCCGAAAACTACGTGCATTACGGCCTCGGATTTGGACGCTTAGCCATGCAGAGAAGGCCTATAAATACCCTTCGCTACCTCCCTCCATCCACCACTACCTCATCTCTCGGTTCACTACTCGTGCAAGTGTAGCTACCATGGCTGGTAGAACAGCTCGTGTTGAGCTCTGCGCTCTTGCCTTCTGTGCTCTCCTCAGCCTCCAGCTCGCCTTGGCCTCTAGATCCCTTTATGGAACTGGCGCCGGAGGTGGAGGCGGCGGCGGCGGTGGAGGTGGTGGTGGTGGCGACTCTGGATATGGTTCAGGTTACGGCTCCGGATATGGTGAGGGCGGCGAGAGGGGGAGTGCGGGAGGGTATGGTAGAGGTGGTGGAGGTGGAGGCGACGGTGGCGGGGGAGAAGGAGGAGGTGAAGGCGCTGGCTCCGGTTCCGGGCATGGCTATGGATCTGGCTCTGGATATGGTGAAGGTGCCGGTGGTGGGAGTGCTGGGGGATACGGTAGAGGAGGCGGCGGAGGTGGCGGCGGGGGAGAAGGGGTTGGTGAAGGTTCGGGGTATGGGTCTGGCCATGGCTATGGATCCGGCTACGGTGCTGGTGCTGGTGCTGGTGCTGGTGGCGCTCAGGGTGGAGGTTACGGGAGTGGTGGAGGTGGTGGAGGCGGCGGTGGAGAGGGCTCGGGCTCGGGCTCCGGCGCTGGTTCCGGCTCAGGCTACGGTAGCGGAGGAGGAAACGGTCACTACTAGATATGATCTCGACGCTGCACTACCGGTAAACAGTATTGTAAGATGCGGATGTGTGTGTAATACCAAATAAGCGCGAAAGCTTTCTCGCCGATATAAAGAATGGCTATATGTCTTATTGCTTGTTTCCGTAAGTGGAAGCCTGTCATCAATCTCTTACAGCTACTGTGTACAAGTCCTAATAAATGTTGGATATATAAATTCACTTTTATTACCTATCCCATAAAGCACAATGAGGGCTCCAAATTAAGATAATTATTGTATTTTAATTATCAGAAGAAATATTATTCTCTTATACTTAATTAGTCAGATATCCTGACACTAATCAAGCAAAATTATAATTGTCCAATCTATTAAATTTTCTTTTGTCAATGTTATTCCATCTAAAAACCCAAGTCATTAGATGATATATTATCGGTATTTTTGTATTCTCAAGAAAACTGAATTAATCTGAAATTTTTTATAAGACTGGTTTTGAGAAGATTTGAACTCATAACCAATCTTCCTTCCTCTTATCATCTTATATTTTTTTTCATTAAAGTCATTTCATCTAAAAAGCTTATGCCATTAGATGAGACAACATTTATATTTTCATACTCTTAAGCCAACGTTGTGACCTACAAGAAGGAAGTCCCGTTAAAGACACAGAAAACTAAGGATTTAGCTTGCCCTGTTATCAACTTGATAACAACTTGTTCCCATCTCGTATCCGAATCTGATCGCATTAATTCATCAATATCGCATCAGGCGATCAAACTTAGAGGTTATTATAGAAGAAAACTGGAGTCTTAGCGGCGTTTCACGTAAACTACCCCGCTGGATTTAGCTTGCCCTGAGCTTCCCCAGGTGTCTCAATGAGAAGAACTGCAAGCAATCTTGTGGATAAGACAACCTTAAACTAAGATGAACAACACACGCTCCCACCATGACGAAGCAATCCAAGAGAGAGAGAGAGAGAGAGAGAGAGAGAGAGAGAGAGAGAGAGAGCGAGAGAGAGGTGGAGTGATTGGCTACTGGACTGGGATAGTGACAACGAGACAAACGGCAACGCAGGAGTGCATCGTGATGCGCGTTGGAATCGACCAGAAGCAGGAAATTGACATTAATCTTCATCGTAGCCTTTGAGGTGCTTCAGACGCGGAAGAGGCTAGACTTCGGCACAGTAGAAGCCACACATCAGACACTCGTATACGAATGGAAGGAAGAAAAAGGATGGATAAGGTTGGCCGATAGCAATCCGGAGGGAATCCCACTAACCAAATCGATGGAGACAATGCTTCAAGAACCAAAGTGATGGAGACTAACGGTTCAACGAGCAAGAAGAGAAAGGCGGCGGTGAGCTTATGGGACCAGACGAGTGTTCCAAAGCACTGGACCGCCCGCCGTGTTCGGCATCCTCCAAAGCTCCTCGTGTCACACGCGCTTTATTTCCGGTAGCTAAAAAACCTACGGCCATTATGGCCTCGGATTCGGACTGTTAGCCATGAAAGAAAGGCCTATAAATACTCCTCGTCCCCTCTCCTCATAAGAACAATTCAGCTCTGAGTTCACTAGTATTGCAACCATGGCTGGTAGAACAACTTGTGTTAAGCTCTGGGCTCTTGCTTTCATTGCCCTCCTCAGCCTCCAACTCGCCTTCGCTGCAAGATCGCTGGCTGGAACTAGTGCCGGAGGTGGCGGAGGAGGTGGTGGAGCTGGTGGCGGTGGCTCGGGATATGGTTCCGGCTTCGGCTCTGGATATGGCGAGGGTGCCGGCGGGGGGAGTACGGGAGGGTATGGTAGTGGGGGCGGTAGTGGCGGTGGCGGTGGAGAAGGGGGTGGTGAAGGATCTGGCTATGGCGCCGGGCATGGCTATGGGTCCGGTTATGGCGCAGGTGCCGGTGGCGGGAGTGCCGGAGGGTATGGTGCCGGAGGCGGAGGAGGAGGGGGAGAAGGCGGAGGTGCAGGCGCTGGCTATGGTTCCGGGCACGGGTATGGCTCCGGGTATGGCGCAGGTGCCGGTGGCGGGAGTGCCGGAGGACACGGCAGAGGCGGAGGCGGAGGAGGAGGTGGTGGTGGTGGAGAAGGGGGCGGTGAAGGCTCGGGATACGGGTCTGGGCACGGCTACGGCTACGGCTACGGCTCCGGCTATGGCAGCGGAGAAGATGGACACTACTGAGTCGTATTAATGTTCGAAATACGTGTGTAATGTGCTTGTAAGACTCCATTCTTGGGATCAGTAAAACAAGTACTGTTGTTTCTTATTTGTATAAGTGGACTATGTTCTCATTGTAAATCTCAATAAATACAAAACCTTATTATTAACCATCAAAATGTAACTTTTTAGATCTTAATTGTATAAGTGGAATATCTAAGACTAATCTTATTTTTTAGATCTTAATGGGCATAAAATTGAGTCCAAAAGTATACAGGAATACATAAAGTATATAGGAATAAAGTAATGAATCCTGTATAACATGCATAGTGGAGTCTATCAAAGTTGGTTTATCTGCGTCAAATCCCATTTCTCATAATGATTATTTACATAAATTTCCTTTTTTTTTTACACTTTCTTTTCAGGTATTGCACGACAGCTCAATAGCTTTTGGGATGCGTTGACTCCACTTAAATGGGACGGCGCCATCAACATATGATCATTCAAATTTGATTGAGATCGATTGATCAACTCGTCGGTCAAATAAACATCAAATAATCGGCAACATAAAAAAATATCCGTTCGTATATGCCATCAATACTCTCTAACAAAATGCTTATAACATTTCGGTTTAGTTTTACATTATAATGGAACAAAATTTTAATTTATTTATAAGAATCTAATGAATATATGATATTAAATTAGACAGACATCTCGGACAGATAATTCAAACTCAACAAAGTTAATTTTATTCCCTCGCAACTGCTGTGGCTTCCAAAATCCCATTAGATATAAACTCAAAACATTCTCTCTTCACTTCATTATATTTTGATTGAATTAAATATTTTAACTATTTTCATATACTCATTATTTTTCGATGCTTGATTTTAATTTCATGACCATTTTTGATTGTTTCTTTTCTTGTAATTTTTTTTATGTATCCAAAATGGTTAGGTCATATTTTGGTTATTATCGTCGTTCTTATTCACATTTGATTTTATTGTTGAAGACAAAGATTTTGCCAAGTTCTCATATATAATCATGTCTCGAGATTAGATCTCGATCATAACTATAATGCCTTAACGTAGTATTTGCATGTTTATGATTGATTTTGATCTACTGTTCGAGTAAATCCACCATGCACTGCAATCTTAGTGGTGTTCTACCTTACCTTTCCACTGGATTTAGCTTGCTTATGCTTCACCCAAGTGTATCGATTAGAAGACGAGCTATTAAGCGACGTGGTAGACGAAGCGCAGGCTCCGGTGAGCTGTGCAGCTGCTGTCACCTGGCACTCAACTCGCAGATGAGAGAGAGAGAGAGAGAGAGAGAGAGAGAGAGAGTTAGAGGTTGGGACACCGACGGCCGCAAAGGAAGGTTGGCGGTGGTGGTTCTCTCCGCGATGCAACAACGAGCGCCATGGAATCGGCAGAGTGGAGAACTACGCGAAGTGCTTCGGACGCGGAACGAGCTCCGAGCGTCGTCGAGAATGTTCCAGCGCTGGTGGATGTCGATGACAGGATTTGACAGCAACCAAAGGAAGAGAAATGGAAATAATTGCAGCATTGATAGAGAATACCACTGAGATGGTGACCGAGAGAATCCCACTTGCCGACCTGCTTCCACAAACTACGTGAATTGTCGCCTCGGATTTGGACTGTTAGCCATGCAGAGAAGGCCTATAAATACCCTTCGATCGCGGCTTGGACATAGCAACCATGGCTAGTAGAACTCGTGTTAGGCTTTGTGTTCTAGGCTTCATTGCTCTCCTTAGCCTCCACCTTGCCTTCGCCGCTAGATCTCTGGCTGGAGTTAGCGCCGGAGGTGGCGGAGGAGGAGGTGGAGGTGGAGGTGGCGGAGCTGGTGGCGGTGGCTCGGGATATGGCACCGGCAACGGCTCTGGATACGGTGAGGGTGCCGGTGGGGGGAGTGCGGGAGGGTATGGTAGAGGGGGCGGTGGTGGCGGTGGAGGTGGAGAAGGATCTGGTTACGGCGCCGGACATGGTTATGGGTCCGGTTATGGGGGGGGTGCCGGTGGCGGGAGTGCTGGAGGTTATGGTGCAGGAGGAGGAGGCGGTGGCGGCGGGGGAGAAGGCGGAGGGGCAGGCGCCGGCTCTGGGTATGGACATGGCTACGGCTCCGGGTATGGTGAAGGTGCTGGTGGCGGGAGTGCCGGAGGATATGGAAGAGGTGGCGGTGGTGGTGGCGGAGGAGAAGGTGGTGGTGAAGGCTCCGGATACGGGTCTGGTCATGGCTATGGATCCGGCTATGGTTCTGGCGCTGGCGGCGCTCAAGGTGGAGGCTATGGAAATGGTGGAGGGGGTAGAGGTGGCGGTGGAATGGGCTCCGGCTCCGGCTCTGGCTACGGTTCTGGTTATGGTTCTGGGTACGGCGGCGGCGGCGGAAATGGCCACTACTAGATTTAGTTCTATATACCATTAAATTACCTGCAATAAGAGCTCTGTTGCTGTATCAGTAAAACTTAGCATGACGTGTGCTCAATACAAAATAAGTGGGAGCTTGCTTGCTAATGCATACAATAACTTCATGTTGGTATAGCTTCTTGCTTGGATTTATATGAGAAATTTATATTATGACAGCTTTATATATATACATATATATATATATATATGGTATTGTTATATCAATTCAATAAAGAATTTGGTATTTTTGGATTATGAAACCAAATTTATAAAGAAGCAGCCAATAAAGATGGATTGATTATATTGGCGTTAGGATCATTCAAATGATAACATATCAACTTCTTCCATACGATTATTTATATTTTGATATCAATATCCTCTAATGTTATCTTTTTAATTCTATTACGTTGTTATATTAAACATTTTTAGCTATTCTTTAAATGTTATTTGCAGTACAGGGACAAAATTGAGTATAATTCTTTCTTATTTCTTGGATCAACCTCCCCCTTTATTGAATAAGATTCCGAGATGGATGGTTTGTGGATTGATTATTTCACCACTAATGTCTTAATCACTTCAAATTTTTTCCAAGGGAAAAGAGGTTTGGAGGGGCTGAAGATGCAAGTCTATATTCACAGCTTAACACAAGGATGAAAGGCTAAATCAACAGATGTGAGCATGATTGACTTGGTGAGTTAATTTACAGTTAAATAAGTAAAAGATGAGGATCTAAAAGCACTTTTATGAGCTTAATTTAAAATGCTGATACCAGAAAATGAGTTGGGCTAAGAGCAGATTTTGCAGGTCAAATAATTTCAACGTTGACTAAATGAGCAAGTGTAAATAAAATACTCAGGTCTCAAATACAATGATCTGCTGTGAGCAAAAATGCTCCCATGCACATTAACTGAATGAAATTTAAACCTCAAACATTTTGAATGTAAACCATATTAAACAAATCCATGAAGTAGAAATTGACCAGAATATGGTACAACTTTTAAACTTCCAAGTCATAGTGGCACTTGAACAGGTCACTTCCCAGTAGTACATCTCATATGCAAGATATGTTCTTTTTTTATTCGTCATCATCATCATCAACTTCCGAGCTGGGCCGACATGTCAACTCAGTGTATCAGCGAGCCCCGCTTGTGGCGCCAACTAGAACATCCTTGTACCGGCCAATCGGTCTCAGCATTTTCATCATCATCTGTCAAAAAGATATAAGAGTTGTTAGCTAATAAAATAAAAACTGAGCTACGGGCAGCGCAAACAACTAACTACAAGATACATAAGCCGGAAGCAGCACAGCATAGTCTCTATACCCTCTGAAATGGTAGCACCATACCACAAACAAAATCCAAATGCGCTATGCCACTTGAAGTAACCACTCAAAATTATTTCTGATGGATGCATTAATTGATTGATTGTGAGTTCATATGGAAGTTGCAAAACATCATTGATTTCAGTATTGTGTTGCAAAACTGAATTGGTGGAGCTTTCACAGACATGGTTGTCTCAATCAGGGTATGCAGTTTCGAGCTGTACCGCCCGGTATGGGCGGTACGTACCGGTCCGACAGGATACCGGTACGCGGACCGCCCTCTACCGGGCGGTACACCTAGTATCTCCCGTATCGGTCGATACGGAGATATATCGGGCAGTAACGGTCGAAATTTCGACTGTTACCGCTCGGCACAGACTCGGTAACGGTCGATTTCGATCGTTACCGCCCGGCACAGCTCGGTAACGGTCGATTTC
Organism: Musa beccarii; assembly: GCA_024322285.1. NCBI lineage: Eukaryota > Viridiplantae > Streptophyta > Magnoliopsida > Zingiberales > Musaceae > Musa > Musa beccarii. The sequence continues at coordinate 11,125,204 of CM044396.1, read as the reverse complement.
GACCGTTACCGCCCGGCACAGCTCGGTAACGGTCGATTTCGACCGTTACCGACTGGTAACAGTACTCCAACGGTACCGCTTTCGATGCCCGCATACCGCTCGATGCGCCCGTGCATCCGTCACTGAGCAACTCTCGGTACACCGGTACGGTACGGTATTGCGGAGCTTGGTCTCAATAAAACAAAAATAAACTACAATGGAGAACTCGTAGCTGATACACAAAGGATTGGATGATTTCTCAGACTGCTTGCAAATTCTAAATATAAAACTAGTCATATCAACTTCAAGCTTCTGGGCATAGATCTTGTACAAAATTGAGCATAAAAAAATTAAAATTCTTCCCTATGATATGTCATCCAGGATACGGTATGGTCAAAACTGATGGGACTCAATGCTGTTGCTAAGTGTTATGAGTATGTCTACACATCGAATAATCTAGGTGTTGACAACACCATCATAAAAAAAAAAAAAAATAGCCTACTATCAGAACCATGGATCAGCTGTAACTGAGAAAGAGCGGGAGTGTGTGTGTGGTACATCAGGACCACAAAGCTATGGTAAATTTTCAACATTTGCTTGTATAGTGTAGTAGCATTTTGCACAATAAAAGCAAGCATACCCAGTCGTTGATGCTAAACCTCCATTTAATTTGATGAAGCTGCCATTTGTCTCGATGCCATCGATGCCCCAGAACAATGATTCCCACGACAGCAGCAGCTACAACAACTGACCAAAAGGTATCTGCCTCCTTTGCCTGGTGATACAATGATACTGCATGCCTCTTCCACCACGATTGGCAAGGAAGGTTGGATCCATCAAATTCGTCTTCATTTGGTTCTGTATGATCTCGAGGAGAATCCATATTCACATCAACAGCTTCTTCACCCTCAAATTTTCTGCCACCCTTATGTTCTTCGGAGCGAATAGCAACATCAGGATCAGCATATATATCTTGCTCCATTCCAACCAAATTTTGTCTTTGAGATCTCTTTCTGTCTTCAAATCCCATATCATGAACAGCAATTCTACTCCCATCATCAAAAAACTTGACGGCATGTAGGTCATCATCAAATACAATCTGCATCTTTTCTGTATCAGAAGAATCAACTCGATCATTACCAACATCTACCACTGCAGAACTCACATTATGCCTGTCCGGCTCGATATGGATTTCGCTTACATCGGGTTCTATTGGGAGATTCTCATGTTCACTGGGTGGAAACACAAAATGACCAGACATAAATAACACTGCAGAAGCCTCGCGTTCACTTGCGCATATCTCTCTACTTTCATCAGTAGGGTCAAATTCGGGACCAGGTGCTGCAGCATAGGCAGATGCTGTGAGAGACACGACTTCCCAGTCAACCCCACGAGACGAAGTTCCCTCTTCCTTCTTCTCATTGTCCGCCATGTCAAACCCTAATATTTATTAGAAATTTAAAAAGATCAAGTTATTCCGGTGCAGACAAAAATACATATCCGAATGAACTCAAACACATGAGGAAAAAGAGGAGCACATTTCCAATAAGATCAACACCCAAGAAACAAAATCCATATAGTAAAAAAGCAGAAGTTTTCCTCCTCCATTTTCAACACAGATTCTTCACCCTTCTTTCATGGAAGACAAGCCAGCATCTTAATATCAAATCAAGCAATCATGATTCGTTATAGAAGAAGATCAAACTCTCTTTGTTCGAGGCAATCTCATGATTAATGTACAGCATGAAGCACGATACATCAAACCATTCCAGGAGAAGCTACAACTGTGAATATTGATAGAAAGCCCCAATTATCGAGATACTCCAACTTTTCTCGACATAAAATCTACAGCCTCGCCGACGTAACCCACCAAAATTATGCGACCGGTTGAGAATCCGACCATCTAATCCAGCCCAACAAAGTCAAATATCCAGATCAATAAACTGCCACCCATCAATCAAAGCAAAGTACCAAACTGACAGAGACCTCAAACTCTAGCATGACGAGATACAACGAAACAAGAAGAAATCATTAGAAGAAGGAACTCAAAAGACGAGATCTTTTACCTCAAAACGGAGATCTCTGACCAGGACAGGTAGATGGGGAGCGAGGAAAAGAGGATGGACTTGGTAGAATCCCCAGCAAAGACCCCGGAGGCGATGAAAGGGAGGGCGTGGGCGAGTCGAGATCTTGTGCTTCCGCGATTGGGACCGATTCGGCCGGTGGTATCCGTACCAAAACCGGCTGCAACCGGTCACCCTCTTTGAAAGATACACCCACGTAAAAATTAGTAAAAATTCATTTATGTTATTTTTTAATTTAATTTTATTCCATTTAAGATGAATTTACTCCCTCTGGATCAGAACAATATTATTATAGAAAATTTTGTGAGCTTAAAAATTATTTTCTAAATTGAATTACATTGAATAGGATTATTTTTGTTTCAAAACAACCCAAGAACAATAAGTATTTTCATTGTAAAGACTTAATTGACTGTTTTTATTTTTATGTACTTACAATAAGTATTTTTAAGCGGTCAAATTTTTATTTTTCTTCCTTTTTTTTCTAGTTTAACGTGATATCACAATCATTTTGGACCAAAAATCACATGAATATTATGAACGAATATTTTTTGATAATTTTGAGAAATTACACAAAAAAGGTTACACTATTCATGTTGTCTTATTCAAATATAGTACAATCATATTTAGAAATATATATAACTCACCTCTCACTTTTATAAAAAAATTCATAAATCTTTAAGGGGACTGGGAAATAATTACAAAGGCCCAAATGAATATTTTTTATTTCAAGCATTTAAATTGGATATTTTTACTAATTTCAGTCCTTTAGGATTGAATTTGTGCTTTTTTTAATTTACTCAATTTAAGATAAATTTTTAATCACTTTAGACCAAAAATCACTAGAATATTGTCAAAAAATAAGTTTTTCAAGTTTTAAGGGAAAAAAACCAGAGACATAAGATATACTATTTTTAAATGTGATTATGCTTTTTTTGGGTTATGTTTTTTTTTAAAATATAACTCACCTCATGCTCTTTTGAATAATTCTTAAATTTTCAAAAAGACTTTGAAAAATACATTGCATAGGTTTTCAATAATCATTTTTTTTAGTTTTAAGCATTTAAATTAGGTAATTTTACTAATTTTATCACTTATAATTATATATTTTTAATTTTTCCCAATTTAAGATAAATTTATAACCAACCACTTGAATATTATTATTAAAATATTTCCCATAATTTTAAAAATATTTTTTTAGAGTCGCACTATTATTATACTGTTCTTAAATGGAGTTGCACTATTTTTGTAGTCTTATTAAAAAAAACTACATAGCTCACCTCACTTTTTTTTTTCTTCTGAAAAGTCTCATATTTTTAGGAAACTTTGAAAATGAATTATAAAGGCAAAAATGGCCATTTTTCTATTTTTAAGCATTTAAAAATATATTTTTTTTACTAATTTCATCCCTTAAGAGTTTGAATTTATGCTTTTTTAGTTTGTCTAATTTAAGATGAACTTATAACAACTTTGGTCTAAAAATTACCTGAATATTATCCAAAAAAAGGTTTTAAGTTTTGAGAAAAAAAAAATAAAGACCTGAGTTACATTATTTTTTAATATGATCACACTATTTTTAGAGTATTGTTAATAAATAGTATAGCTCACCTCTCTCTCATTATAAAATGCTCAAAATTTTCAGAATCTTTGTAAATGACTTGCAATATATAAATGATCTTTTTTCATTTTAAGTATTTAAAATATATATTTTTACTAATCTTACCTCTTAAGATGTTAAACCTGTATTATTTTTTTAACTTTAACCAATTTAAGATGAATTTATATCCATTTGAATATTATCACAGAAAGTTTTCTAAAATTTTGAGAAAAAACTATTTTTAACGACCTTAGTTATACTACTTTTGGAGTCATATTCAAGAATAATGTAACTTTCTCCTCACTCTTTCCACAAAGATTGTTAAATTTTTAATAAGACTTTAAAATGAATTCCAAATGCCTAAATGATTTTTTTATCTTTTAATGTAAATATGTTTACTAATTTCATCCCTTAAGAGCTTCAATTTGTGTTTTTTTTATAGTTTTGTCTAATTTTTAAAAAAAATTAGAATCATTTTGGGTCAAAATCACTTAAATATTATGAAAACTTTTAAGTTTTAAGAAAAAATTTAGATACCTTAGCATACTATTTTTGAATGAGGTTATATTATTTTTAGGTCCTATTAAAATAAAGAGTGTAAGCCTTATTCAAAAATCTTATAACTAATATTTTATTTTTAAAAATATTAAATTTTAGAAAACTTTAGAAATAAGGTCTAAATGATTTATTTCTATTTTTTAGTATTTAAAATAAGTATTTTTACTATTTGAAGCCCTTATGAGGTGGAATTTTTGTATTTTTTGAATTTTACTCACTTTAAGGTGAATTTAAAATCACTTTAGGTCAAAAACTACTTGAATATTATCAGAGGATTTTTATAAAGCTTTAAGGAAAAGAAACAGTTTTTGCTTTCTAAGTGACATTGTTTTTAACTAAGTTGACACTATTTTTGGATTCTGTATAAAAATAGTATATTTCACATCTTTTTAAAAAAATTAAATTTTTAGAAAACCTTATAAATGAATTACAAATGCCTAAATGATCATATTTTCCATTTTAGTTGTCAAAATAGGTATTTTTACTAATTTTAACCCAAATGTGTTTGAATTTGTGTCTTTTTTTAATCTTACCTAAAGTAAGGTGAGTTTACAACCACTTTATACCAAAAACCACTTGAATATTTTCATAGAATATTTTTTTAAAAAACTTTAAAATGAATTATAAAAGCATAAATAACCATTTTGGGCTAATAACCACTTGAATATTATTAGAGTATAATATTCAAATATTATTAGAAATTGAATATCATATTTAAATATGATAGTATTAGAGAAGATTTAAATATGATAGTATTATTGGAAATTGAATATCATATTGAATATCATATTGAATATTATTAGAGAAGATTTTAAAAAACAAATTGAATATCATATTTAAATATAGTATAATTCACCTCTCATTCTTTAAAAAATTCTTAAATTTTCATTAAAACTTGAAAAGGAATTACAAAAGCCAACTTGACCATTTTATATTGTTATTTATTTAAAATATATAGCAACAATCTTGCAAAGGAAATTTTTTTATATATCATTGTTATTAATTTAAAATATAGATTAAAGTATATTTTACTTGATATAAAATAATATGATTTTTCTTTATTTTTCATAATTTCTTTTTCTATTATATTTTTTAGAATTTCAAGGTCAATTATATATAATTATTTTATATATTTGTTAATATAAATGGATATATAATAAAATTATCATTTTTTAGATATTATTTCTTTTAAATGGTTTAAGCCTTGAGTTAGTTAAACCAGTTCAAATGAATTTGTAAATGAAAAAAAAAGATAAGAAAGTGTTTGAAGGTATCTTAGACATTTTAAAAATGAGGACACTGAATCAATATTAGAATGCTATGCAGAAAAGAAGAAGAAGAAGAATGTGTTGGGAAATTCACAAGGGAAGCGACATCACATGCGCAGCGAAAGAACAGAAAAACAAAACCTAGATTTTCCATAGAAAGTTTCTATCGTCGTGCAAAGATCGGTGCGTCAAAAACAAATCCGCAAAATTACACGTGTAAAAGAAGATACCTAGGGAGATCGTATATCCCTGAATTCCTGCAGATCTGTGCGAGAGGATGAAGGAGGTCAAGCGTTCTCCTCTCTAGCGGTATCCACACGGCAGGGATTGCGACGATGCACCTCTCTCTCTAGGGAGAGGAGAATAGGAGGTGGCTACCAAAAGAAACCCTCAACCTATAGAGCTTTGGTTTCCTCCTATTTATAGAGGCCCCTTGAAAACCCTAATAGATCTTTTGCCTTATTAGGTATTGGATCTCCATCCAATTACCCAACCTCTTGGATTAGTGGGTCTCTACCCAATAATCTCTTATTAGCAATTATTGGATCTCATCTCAGGATCCAATAATTCATGAGCTTAATGGATATCCAATAAGATAGGGGGTTCAGCGGATATCTCATATTCGAACCTCTACTCGTCGCAACACCTACCATATGTGTGTGACCCTCTAGGCCTAATATCGAGCTAGTCGTGAGTCATACTTGTCAGAATTCTTTCTAACTAAGTGAATTATTATCTCTATAATAATTCACCCAACTCATCGACTGTGGACGTACTAGGCCACCACGCCGCGACCCGCAGATGATACAGGGGAATCCAATCCTTTGGACCTATCTATCCTCAGTTACCATGTATTTATAGTCTCTCATCCATTTAATATTCTAGAGACCTTATACCGGACATGGTGCTGTCAAGCCCATACGGTCTCTCCTCGAGTCTTGCTCTTGTCGGATTCTCCCGGAGAACCCTTTCTCTCTCAATCCAATTAACCTTGGCCAAGGATTTGTTCGAGCAAGAACACATGGGATATTCCTCTCATGATACCGAGAGCGGATGATCCTCTATTGATACTCAATAGCCATCGTAAGGTTGGCTACCACTCCCAATGGTCGGCTGTACTAGATCTGAAACTTTTCAAACCTATAAGGTTGGTATCAAAGAGTGGAGTACTCATACAGGACATCCTTGGTGTCTCATGTCTAAGGACCATACATACTACTGGGACTATAGAATCGCTATTTGACGTGAGATATCAATAACCATCCAGCATTCCATAGGCGGATCAATCAGTGAACTCATTCTCCAATGAGCACTTGTATTGTACCCTTAGTGTCCCCACATGAGTAGCTATGAGACCAGTTACCTCAATTATATGAACGGGTATATAGCACACCAGTCTATCCAGTTATCTCGATGTCCTTCTCAAGTAACCTATGACCAGGATAATTTAGGGTCTGTGTTTAAAGGTGAATCGGTCTCATTATCGTGATCTCATCACGATCCGATTCTCATTGCACAGATCCAAGGACATCACAGTATATGCAACATACAAGATAAAGTGATAAAACACTTAATAATAAGCAAAAAGATAAAGTACATATCAAGTCACAAGTGTCATCACTCATGTGATTGGCTTATAGGGAATATATGACTAGCAATCTCCCACTTGACCTAAAGTCAATCACCAATATGTCTGATCCCCATCAGACTTTTGTGATGCTCAAAGATAATCTGAGTTAACGACTTTATTAGTGGATCTGTAATGTTATCTTCGAATAGAACTCTTTCCTTTGCTACATCTCTTCGGGCCACGATCTCTCTAATAAGTTGGAATCTCCTCAGAACACTTCTGATGAGACCCGAGTTCCCTTATTTGAGTAATTATCCCATATTTATCGCAATATAAAGGAATCAGCTCCTTGTTGCTCGGTATAACTCCTAGATCTGTGATGAACTTCTTCATCCAGACTCCCTCCTTTGCTACCTCTATCGCAGCAATGTATTCCGCCTCTGTGATCGAGTCAGCAGTAGTATCTTACTTGGAACTCTTCCAGCATACTGCTCCTCCATTCAGGGTGAACACATACCCTGAATTAGACTTGCTATTATCAATATTGGACTGGAAGCTCGAGTTCGTGTAGCCCTCAACCCTAAGGCTACTACCTCCATATACCAGTAAAAGATCCTTAGTCCTTCTCAAGTACTTAAGGATACTTTTTACTGCTTTTTAGTGCTCTAAGCTTGGATTTGCTTGATATCTGCTCGTGACACTCAGAGCATGCGCTATATCATGCCTGGTACATAACATAGTATACATGATAGATTCTATCGCTGATGCATATGGTATCATATCCATTTATGCCTTTTCTTTAGGAGTCTTTGGGGACATACTCCTAGAAAGTGATATTCCATGTCTCATTGGTATGAGACTTCTCTTGAAATTTTTCATGCCAAACCTTTTGACAATGGTGTCTATATACCTAGACTGGGACAAGCCAAGCATCCTCTTAGATCTATCTCTATAGATCCGTATCCCCAATATGCAGGATGCTTCCCCTAAGTCCATGGAGAAGTGCCTAGATAACCAAGTCTTTACTGTGGAGAGCATTCCTACATCATTTCCAATAATCAGGATGTTGTCATACACATATAATACCAAAAAGATGATAGTGCTCCCACTTACTTTCCTGTACACACAAGGCTCATCTTCGTTCTTAACGAAGTCATAAGATTTGATTGCATCATCAAATCTTATGTTCCAACTTCAGGAAGCTTGCTTTAGACCTAAGCAACCTGCACACCTAATCTGGGTTATCCCTAAATACGAATCCCTTAGGCTGTATTATATACACCTCCTCCTCGAGGTTACCATTGAGGAATATGATTTTGATGTTCATCTGCTAGATCTCATAATCATAGTGTGCTGCAATAGCCAATAGAATTCGAATGGATTTTAGCATGGCTACAGGTGAGAAAGTTTCATCATAGTCAACACCTTACCTTTGACAATACCCCTTAGCCACTAGCCTTGCTTTATAGGTCTCTACCTTTCCATCTACTCCAATCTTCTTTTTGAAGATCCACTTGCAACCAATGGATACAATACCCTTAGGTGCATCAACTAGGTTCCAAACTTTGTTGAAGTACATGGAATCCATTTCTGAATTCATATCTTCTTATCATTTCCCAGAGTTTATGTTCATAATAGCCTCCTTGTAGATCTGAGGATCAATATCCTTAACATCATCTCTTCTGATATGTCCCACATATCTCTCAGGAGGATGAGATACTCTATCGGACCTACGTAAAGTTGGAACTTGTGTGTTAAGTATTTGAATAGACTCTGGCTGTGGAATGGTACTTGAGCTAGGTTTTCCAACCTCACTCAATTCTATCATGCTCCCACTGTCTCCATCAAGAATGTGTTCCTTCTCAAGGAACACTGCTCTCTTGGCTATAAAGGCCTTTGGTCCTCAGGGTGATAGAAATAATACCCACAAGTTTCCTTGGGGTATCCCACGAACTTGCACCGTTCCGTTCTGGATTCCAACTTGTCAGGGTTGTGTCTCTTAACGTGGGCAGGGCAGCCCCAAATCTTAACAATCTTAAGATCATACATCTTCTCATTCCATATCTCATATGGAGTAGACATCACTGACTTGGTTGGAATTATATTCAGAAGATAAGTTGTGGTCTCTAGGGCATATCCCTAGAATGAGATGGGTAGGTCAGAGAAACACATCATGGAACACACCATGTCTAACAGTGTGCGATTCCTCCTTTCTGATACACCATTAAGCTATGGTATATAAGGAGGTGTCCATTGGGATAAGATCTCATAGTCTTTGAGGAACTGGGTGAACTCTGTACTTAAGTACTCACCTCCTTGATCTGATCGAAAGGTTTTAATACTCTTTCCTGTCTGGTTCTCCACTTCTCATTTCCTCTTAAACTCTCTTACACTCATGATATGTGAAGCTGTATCTAGCATAAATAAACCATTATGCAATGTTCCTTTCATGATGATCTGATTATCTAATATTATTGAACCACCATTGTTCTTAAAAACTAATTTATATCCAATAACTGTCAAACATGAAATGGAAATAATGTTTTTGATAATAGAAGGAATAGAATAGCATACATCTAATGTAATAATAGCTCCACCAGACAGATGTAAAATGACCTTGCCAACAGCCACTACAGCAACCTTTGCTTCATTGCCTATCTTAAGGTCCATCTCGCCTCTGTTCAATCTCCTGAGTCCTGCCAGAACCTGCAACGAATTACAAATATGATAAGCACTTCTGGTATCCAATACTCATGTGTTATCATAAGATTCTGACAAATGGAGACTGATCATAAATGTACCTAAAGCTTCTGCAAGCTTCTGTTTCACCCTCTCTGCAAGGTACTCTTTGCAGTTCCTCTTCCAGTGCCCATCTTTGCGGTAGTGGAAGCACTGGCCTTTGTCCTTTGTTGGGTCTTTCTTGGCAACCTTTGCCTTACCTATTTTGCCCTTGCCCTTCTTAAGGTTTTTCTCAGCCTTCCTTTTCTTTCTGGTCTCGCCAATGTAGAGAACCGGTTTCTCTTTCTTGATAGTGCTCTCTACTTCTCTCAACATATTGAGGAGCTCTAGGAGGGTCACCTCAAGTTTGTTTATATTATAATTCATTATGAATTGAGAAAAGGAATCTGGTAGGGACTGAAGCATAAGATCCACACAGGTTATCCTCTAGGACCATTCCTAGACCTGTGAGTTTCTCGATCAACTCAATCATCTTAAGAACATGATTCTGAACCAGTGTCCCCTTAGTCATCTTGGCACGGAAAAGACTCTTTGATATCTCATGTTGCTGAGTTCTTTCTTGTTCCTCAAACAGTTTATGGAGATGTAGAAGTATGGAATTAGCATCCATATTTTCATGCTGTCTCTGTAACTCAGTAGTCATAGAGGCCAATATATAATACTGAGCAAGAGTGGAATCATCTAAGTACTTCACATAACGAGCGATCTCATCCTCGCTTGCCCTTTCGTCGGGCATAGGGATCATTGTATCAAGGACATACATGATTTTCTCCGTTATGAGAATGATTCTCAGATTGCGAAGCCAATCCATATAATTTAGACCAGTGAGGCGGTTGACATCAAGTATGCCACGTAAAGGATTTGAAAGTGATATTTTTCTGAAATAAAAGATGTAGCAGAAATAAATAACATGCAGACTTTGCAAAAATTTAAACAATTAATATGAGGACTTCTATCTTAATGTATTCCCACTAATTTCTCGCGAGACACACAACACCCTTCGGTATGTGAATCAGAGACCCCCGGCAGACCTCTAGTGGGGATCAGGATCCAATCGGCATCTTAATGTAACCTCGAGGGACTCGACCAATCATGTTAAGCCCATAAAGGTAGGCAACTCTTGCCAATCACAACTCCTTGTGATTCCCGTCCTGTTCAGCCTCCGAACCACCATGGCCTCGAGGGACTCGACCAACCATGATGTTCGGTTAAGTCATCACCATCGTTACTAGATGAGTCTGATTCAGTGATATACTCTCGAGGGACTCGACCAAGCATACAATATCCTCAGGTCACCAATGACATCTCTATGTCATAGATAAGATAGCGAAACGCAATACAGGTGAGTCTTGAGGGACTCGACCAACTCAACCTACACCGGGAATCGGTTCCTACCTATAACGATGGAAGGCCACGTTGGTCAATCTAATTACCTCATGTTTATCGACTTAATATTATTAATAGAGGGGATTTTGGTTTGGTCTCTTAACATGATGTGTCACACACATACGTATTATATCTACATCGCATGCAAATATATATATACATATCTAGTAGGTGTATATCTAATCACACATCACATGAGCAATCACACCAGATGATCATGGACCACTTCCTAATGTGATCAAGCCCCAGCCAGTGGGCCCAATCACTCACATCAAGATCTATGTGTGCTTCGATGCATCTCCATGCCCTGTGATCGTCCATCTCGCTTCGTTGGATCTATCGGCATCTCAACACATCTCCATGCGTCGGATTATCTGTCTTGGCCTCGTGGGTCACGCTACCGCTACGCCTCCTCATGTAATTACAACATAATTACAAGCACCCAGGTCCAACAATAATGAGAAAAGAATAGAGACTCGTAGACCCCAATAATAATAATCACATGTACACACATCACATCATAGGTCCATGATCATCTGTCCACATCATACATCACATGTATATATTATTTTATAGGGCTACCAGATATAGAAAATAATAGTTAATTAAACTATTTAATTAATATGTTTATTTTTTTTCTGAAACCAGGGACATAAAGGGAATTTTTTGAATGCCCAAGGGTATTTTGGTAATTCGACCAAAAGGGTATTTTGGTAATTCTGTCAAATGGGCTAGAATCTAGAATTTCTGAAATTTCAAGGGGTATTTTAGAAATTCTGTCAAAAGGGATAAAATCTAAAAATTTTAAAATTCTGAGGGGTAAAATTATCTTTTGTCCTAAAACCCTAATCTCTCACTCTTCACGTTTACCTACCGCCACCACCTTGCCGTGGCGCCCCTTGTGTCTGGGGGAGGCGGGCGCGGCAAGCCAAGCGACCAGCGGGAGGAGCGCCCGTCGTCGGTGCCTCTCTGGCGCGCTGCCCTCTTCGGTAGCCCTCCGCGCCCTACGGCCGCTGCTTGTCGAGCAACAAGGTCAAGCTATGGGTTGTTGCACGAGCGGGCAGCAACAGTTGCTGCTTTTCTCGCTATTCGCACCAATGATTTTGACGTCAAAAGTAGATCTAAAACACAACATACATAGTTTAAGATCCGATCTTCACACGAACAACCTGGCTCTAATACCACTGTTGGGAAATCTACAAGGGGAGCGATATCACATGTGCAGCGGAAGAACAGAAAACAAAATCCAGATTTCCCATAAAAAGTTTCTATCATCGTGTGAAGATCGGTGCGTCAAAAATAAATCCGCAAAACTACACGTGTAAAAGAAGATACCTAGGGAGATCGTATATCCTTGAATTCCTGCAAATTTGTAGGAGAGGATGAAGGAGGTCAAACGTCTTCCTCTCTAATGGTATCCACATGATAGAGATTACGACGATGCACCTCTCTCTCTCTCTGGAGAGGAGAACAGGAGATGGCTACCAAAAGAAACCCTTAGCCTATAGAGCTTTGGTTCCCTCTTATTTATAGAGGCCCCCTGAAAACCCTAATGGATCTTTTGCCCTATTGGGTATTGGATCTCCATCCAATTTACCCAAGCCTCTTGGATTAGTGGATCTCTACCCAATAATATCTTATTAGCAGTTATTGGATCTCATCTCAAGATCCAATAATTCAGGGGCTTAATGGATATCCAATAATATAGGGGGTTCGGCGGATATCTCATATCCGAACCTCTACTCGTCGCAACACCTACTATATGTGTGTGACCCTCTAGGCCCAATATTGAGCTGGCCATGAGTTATACTTATCAGAACTCCTTCTGACTTAGTGAATTATTATCTCTATAATAATTCACCCAACTCATCGATTACGAACGTACCAGGCCACTACGCCGCGGCCCCCAGACGATACAGGGGAATCCAATCCTTTGGACCTATATGTCCTCAATTATCATGTATCTATAGTCTCTCATCCATCTAATATCCCAGAGACCCTATACCGGGCATGGTGCTGTCAGGCCCATACGGTCTCCCCTCGAGTCTTGCTTTTGTCGGATTCTCCTGGAGAACCCTTTCTCTCTCAATCCAATTAACCTTGGCCAAGGATTTGTTCGAGCAAAAACACATGGGATATTCCTCTCATGATACCGAGAGTGAATGATCCTCTATTGATACTCAATAGCCCTCGTAAGGTTGACTACCACTCCCAATGACTGGCTGTACTAGATCTGGAACTTTCCAAACCTATAAGTCTGGTATCAAAGAGTGAAGTACTCATACAGGACATCCTTGGTGTCTTAAGTCTAAGGACTAGACACACTACTAAGACTACGGAATCGCTGTCTGACGTGACGTATCAATAACCATCTAGCATTCCGTAGGCGGATCAATCAGTGAACTCATTCTCCAATGAGCACCTGCACTGTACTCTTAGTGTCCCCACACGAGTAGCTATGAGACCAGCTACCTCCATCATATGAACGGGTATACAACACACTAGTATATCCGGTTATCTCGATGTCCTTCTCAAGTAACCTATGACCAGGATAATTTAGGGTCTGTATTTAAAAATGAATTGGTCTCATTATCGTGATCTCATCACGATCCGATTCCCATTGCACAGATCCAAGGACATCACAATATATGCAACACACAAAATAAAGTGATAAAATGCCTAATAATAAACAAAGAAATAAAGTACATATCAAGTCACAAGTGTCATCACTCATGTGATTGGCTTGCAGGGCACATATGACTAGCAGAAGGCCCAAGATTATATTTACATTTTGGAGAGAGGTAGGGGTGAGTTAGTACTATATCAATTTTTAATCAATTTTAAAATTTGATAAAAATATCAAAAATATAATTAACAAAGCATTAAGTGTAATACGAATTGCTAGTAAAGTGAATGATAATAAGTAAATAATTTTGATCAAAAGTCATAAGAAAGAAAAAGAATATAAATTGATTTATAATGATTTGATCTTTTTGATATACATTCTCTCGATTCTTCTTCTTTTAATGTCATCACTTTTCATCTTCTTCTTTTAATGTCATCACTTTTCATTATCAATATTACTGCTAGTAGGGTGAAGATCAATAACTCTTTGTAACTTTTCTATTTTTTCAAACTTAGAAGAGAAACTTCACACTTTCGATATTGCTTTCGTTTGATCTTGTATTTTGAAAAATTATTATGACTTAAAAGAAAACTAAATCTTACATACCAAGTCCCAAAAACTTATTTTAACTAGTAGAAAGTCATAGATAATTTGTAAATATTATTTGAATAAAGATTATTTTTAAACCTGAGTAATTATTAGACATAAACTTTTTCTGAAACAAGATCATTAAGAAATAGTCTAAAATTTTTAAAACAAGTATAGACAAGGAGTATTTCATTATTTCAAGTCTTGCCCAAGAATGAATATTTCTTCATAATCTATCCCTTCTTCTTGGTTAAAAATTTTGATCACTAATCTAACATTGCTTCGAACCATGATAACTTATTTATCATACTTATTTCTAAAAATTCATTTAGTACCAATTATTGGATAATTACTAGGTCTAGAAATAAATATTTAAACTTTATTTCTCTATTAAGCTCTTCACACATTTTTGAGACCCATGAATCATCCTTAAGAGTATCATCAATGTATTTAGCCACATTTTAAAATAAAAAGTATTTATATAAATATTTCTTAAAAAATACATTTGAACACCTTTTAATGTTTTCATAATTATTAGCCCATTAGGATGTGCATCTATATATTTTCATTCTTTGGGTAAGGTTTTTTTATAAAGTAGATATATTCAAATTACTTAGAGGAGTAGAATTATTATTTAAATTTAATTTTCAAGTTTAAAACAATTATCAACAAAATTAATTTTCTTAGTTTGAAGAGATTCATTAAAAATAATATGAATAGATTTTTTTAACAACAATAGATCTTTATTGAAAACTCTATAGGCTTTAAAATAAAAGAGTATCTAAGAAAAATAACTTCATCATATTTAGTATTAAAATTTTCTAAGAGATCCTTACCATATAAAATAAAATATTTATAATAAAAAAATTTAAAATATGAAATATTGAATCTTTTGTTCTTCCACAACTCATAAGAAGTTATAGATAAATGTAACCTTATAAGGATCTTATTCATGACATAGCAAATAATGTTCACGATTTCTAGTAAAAAAAATTTAGATTAGCTATATTCATTGAGCATTGTTGTCAAAAAATATGTCAAAGTGTATTTGTTATAGAAATTAATAATCACAAATGTAGTTGTGTTTGAAACTTATTTTTGGGTTTGAAACTTCTCTTTATATATTTTTTCTAATTGACATATATCATAAATATTATATTTAATAAATTTAATTTTAGACATTCTTCTTACAAAATTTTTAGTTTTAATTTAAGAAATTAATTTCATGTTAGCATATTCTAGTCTTGTATGCTAAAACCATACATCATTATTTAAGGCCAAAAAAATAAGTTCCATACGAAAGATGTTAAAATTAATAGTGTAAATATTATTTCTTAAAGTAATCAATAATTTATTTCTATTATATATGATGATTTAAATTTAAATTTATTTTTTTATTATAAAGTTAACTAATGTTTATTTAATTATGTTTCAAATTATGTTAAAAAATAATAAAGTACATCTTTAATAAAAAAAATAATTTATTACTAATATTATCGATACTACTAATTTTTTTTTATTATTTTCTCCTTATACATCCTTCATTTTAGCTAGTGAGATTTGAGAAGATAATAAAATCTCTGATCATACATTTTGAGTATCCACTATCAAGATAATATATTTTGCTTCTAACTCTTACTCTAATAACATGCGTCAGCATCAACTTATAAGAATGAAAAGATTAATATTAGTACTTATTCAACTTTGATACTTCAAGGTTAAAACTATCTTTGTTACCTTTAGGGATTAGATTTAAAGTAGTTTCTTTACGAATCCAAATAAATTTTGTATACATGTTAATAATTTTCTTTTAATAGTAAGAATAAGCTAGTGACCATGTCTATTATAAAAGTGACATATGCCTTTAATTAAAGTTTCTGCTCTTAACATATATAAGGTTGTTTATTTAACAAACTTAGACATACCGTATTTGATTTTATTAGAATTAAAACTAATCCCTTCTTTTTTAAAACCTTGCACTTGCTTAGTTAATATCATATCAAGTGATTTATTTTTAACCTCAAATTTAGTTATTAGCTTGCTTAAAACTTATTTTTCTTCTTATGTTTAAGATGGAAAGATTTTGATTTTTTACATCTAATAATGCAAGGAATAAAAGATTTTGAGTTACATTTATTAGGAGCATTTTTTTAGTGTATCAAACTCATTAATAGGTAAAGTATTATCTTTTTCAATAAATTATATTTTTTATCAATCTTTTTAAATTTATCATATAAGTCATGAAATGCTTCAAGAAATTTTTCATATGATAAAAAAGGTTTTGGAGAAATTAGTTATCTCATTGTCGAATATCATTAGAGTATAATTTGTTTGGTGGTTTTCATTTGATTTAACCTATATATTTAGGGATGATTATTTTTTTTCAATTATGGGTATTTATTCTTGAAGTATTCTTATTTTTTACACTCATAATATATGATTGTATCTTTTTTAGACTCATTTTGTTTTTTGATTATTTATCTTTAAATAATACAAAATATTGTAATATGATAAATATACATTAAAAAGGCATGAGTGTCAACTTATAACAAGCATAAGTGACACACTCCTTTAACTAGCTGCTGCCACGTGTTCTACACTAGTTTAATATCCAAATTCTAGGATTCATCGGAGCACTAAGTTTCCAATATAAAATTATTTAATTAAAAATTATTGAATATCATAAATAATTTAAAAATAAGAAATATTATACTCTTCCCTTTCACACACACACACACACACACCCAAGTCGCTCCGGTTGAGTGAGACCCGGTTTCCGAAGCAGCGCCGAAACCCCTTCTTTGTTAAACGACCACCTTTTCCCTCTCCACCTCATCGGCGCCTTCCTTCTCTCGGCAGCCGTTCTTCCTCGGAGATAAAGGTAAGTCAAAGCCCAAAAGTCTCCCCTTCCTTTATCCGTGTATTTCGAGCATCGATCTTGAACCGTTTCGGTAAACCAGCTTGAGATGTAGGCGTACCCGGTGGGAAGTTCTTGCTTTTACATCTGAAAATTAGGTCTTTGATTGTTCAAGATCCTGATCCATGACCTTGCTTCTGATCGGATTCATCTTCCATAGTTTCTACCACAAATCATAGTTCTTTTCGGGCCACGTTTTATTTTTCACAAGGGAACTGAGTTGGGAATGGAAGGTTACTGTGGAAATGCGTGAAAGAAATGAGATTTTTGGAATCTGGGTTTGGGTTTTAGATACTGTACTTTGATAGTTAATAAGCAACAAGAAACGTATTCTTACTGCTTTGAGGTGATTACATTGAAGCCGAACAGTTGTTTGTATAGAGAAAGAGGTTTTGTGATGATTAGGGTTGTTATTTTAGTCATTGTGAGTCGTCACTAGTAATAGATTGGCTGGAAAAAAATGGGAGGTATTGCGATGCATATAACTAATTAGGTTGGAATTTCAACTTTGGAACTTCAGGTATGCTCAGAAAGTAGGATTTCCTTGACAGTGACTGTGAAATGGAGTAATCTGATGTCTGAGTCTTGTAGGACATCGATAAAGTTGTGAGAGATAATGGTTTCGGTGAAATACTAGTAACTGTCATGAAAAGATGGATTCAAGCCGGTCCTTGTTCCTACTTTGAAAACTTGGCTGAAACTAGACTTGCCTGTGGCTACATTAAAACTAGAATTGATTCAACCTGTTAAAAGATGGATCCAAGTCATGTAGGATATGATGCTTCATTTTAGACTTAAGACACTTGCAAGTAGTATCTAATCTATTCTCAACACCTTGTTTATAGATTTGTGTTCAACATTGTCCTCCTGGATGCCTGCTTTATGCTAAAATGTGAGATGAATATCACCTCCAAGTGCTACTTTGCTTCCAGCCTTTTCTATTCGGTTTCATTGATGCAGTTCTTCTGCATCCGTTGCTTTTTATGTGCAGGCTTTTTTTTAGACATGGGAATGTCATGCAGTAGTTATACATCAAATTTGCTTTATTTTGTTCTTGAATTTGTTTGTGTTATCATATCGTCTCAGTATGTGTACTTATAGTGCAGAAAACTGATTATGGGAAAATGGAGTGCAATGTGGTTATTCACAAGGAAATCTGTAACTGGTGCTTTGTTTGGTCTAACAATTTCGGATCGATATGGCTCCATTGTTCCTGTGACAGGCAGTTCTATGCATCCAACATTTTCAGCCTGTGATGCTAGGTTTCCTGGATATCTGAAAGGTATCTCATTATGGAAGGGATTTAGTTTAAAAAATAATTCATGGTGAAAATGTCTTCGATCTAAAAAAATTGTGAAAAGATTTTTTTGTCTACTTGTGCTCACTACACCCAGCTGATGTTGTACTGGTTGAAAAATTCTGCCTGGAAAAGTATAAATTCTCACATGGGGATGTAATCACTTTCAAGTAAGTTTTCATATATCCATCTGTTTTTCTGCCTGGAAAAGTATAAATTCTCACATGGGGATATAACCACTTTCAAGTAAGTTTTCATGTATCCATCTGCAGCTGTTCAGCCTAAGGTCTATTTTGTTCAGAATAACTTGTTTAACCACCATTTTACAAGATTAAGCATATGTGTGTAATCAAGTAGTATATGCATACTTCAATCCATATTAATTTGGGTCTAATTCTTGTTTTGGGTTTTTTATAGGTCTCCAACTGACCACAAGCAGACTTTTGTTAAAAGATTAATTGCATTGCCTGGTGACTGGGTACAAGTTCCAGAATCTTCTGAAATATTGAAAATTCCTGAAGGGCATTGCTGGGTTGAAGGTGATAATGCAGCCTGTAGTTTGGATTCACGATCGTTCGGCTTTGTATGTCACCTTTGAGCATGGAGTCAGTTATAGCTTAACTTTTTATTTTGTTCTTCTCATTTTACATTGATAATTATCTACTTTTTCTTGTGTGTTGTATGCGTAAATACTTTTAATTCTTTCATGACTTGTCATTATGGCACATATGCCCAGCATGGCTTTACTGCAGCCCAGCATTCCATGTACTTGAGATTTGTTTGACCTGGACTCATAAAACATGAAAATAATCATGAAGTTCCAGTCCAACATTGTATAAGCTCCTGTTTGTCTATAATTCTTTTACAAAGAGAATACTTAAAAGAATCAGATTCATAATTCTTTTACATTATATGAGCTCCTGTTTGGACCTAGATTTATCAGATTATTGTGACAACAAGTTTAATGACCAAAATCTATATGAAGGTTATAAAGTTTGACATAACTTAGTGCCAAAATTTTATTGGGGAACTACTTTTCATCAAATTGTATCCTTATGTTTAAGAACCTGACCTATTTACTTCTTCAGTAGTTCCTTCCAAATCCATCTATTCTGCTGATTGCGCCATATTGAACAAATGTCATTTGGTTCCTGCACACACTGGGGCAGGTTGTCCACAAAGTTATACAGCATATACCCTTGACCCACTATCATGGATAGCAATCCATGATAAATTATTGCAAAATCATGTCTCTGACTAGGCATTACATTACATGCTTGCTAGTTTAGTTGGTAAAGACCTTAATAAATTATTGCAAGGTCCTGAGCTCGAATCTTGCCTTGGTCACATACTCTTTGTAAAAAAATTACATTACACCATCCTGGACTATGTGATTGAGCTCATGATATACCCACTGGAAGAGCACAGATATGCCTGGTTAGAACTGAAACATGCCACTCAGGATACTGCACAAATATTACCTTTTAACCGAAACTGTGGTATACAAGTATTGGTAAATTTGTACAAATTTATTAACTTACTGAATTAAGAAGAAATTAGAAAGGAAACCACATAGGATTTATTTGAATCAGATTGTGTTTGACAGTCTTTTAAAATTTATGTTTAATACTGAAGACATGTTTCCTTTCATTACATTATCTTTATGTTACATGACTTGCCTGATGAAGTCTGATGTCGTCACTTCCTACTGTTCAACTCTTAAAATTGTGAAACTTGGGAATCTTTAGTTTGCGTTTACTGCATTACTCTGCTGGTATAAAGGAACTTCTCATATCTTCTAGAGTGAGACATTACTTCTTGCTTGGTGCCGACATTCACATTGGATGATTAGTGGACATCTCATCATTATTCCAAATTCATGTGTAAATTGAAAGACTGAAACATCTTTTGATGTGTGTCATTTCTGATGCTTAATTTTGCAGTAGCTGGCCATCTTTAATATGAAGAACTATGAGCCTTGCTTACCTACAAGAGTGACAAGTATTTATCTTAACTTGCAGGTTCCTCTGGGTTTGATTCAAGGGAGGGTGACACATGTGATCTGGCCACCCCAACGAATAAGCCAAGTGGAAAGAAAGAAGGCTATCGAGAGAATTTCACCGCATTAATTTATTTTGTTACAGATTACCTACTATTTCAAGCCAGATTCATACAATTGTTGAACCTACATCTGCCCTTTGCATCTAGGCCATAACTGGATCCATCCTTAGATGGACCTTGTATTCTTCGTTTATTCGTGTTTCTGTGACATTTGTTTTCCTTGGCAATCATAAAGTCTCATTATTTATCACTTTGTTGGGGAATTAAGCTCTATTTCTAACTAGTTAGATTTCCCCTTGAAACTTACATGACCAAGATAAAAAGTTCTCTGATGTCGTTAGCCTACTTAGCTGTTAATTTGCTCAGCTTAAGTAATAGTCTTTCTCTATTTTGTTGCCTTCATGAATCAATATATACTTAATGTTAACATGTGTCTCTGCATTATGTTTTCAGCCGATTAAGTTGATTCAAAAAAATCTTTGTTGAGTGCTGTGAAGTGTAATCACATCATGAAAACATTTGTTGTTCTGTTCTAAGTTTTAGAGAGAACTTATCGTAGGCTGCCTAGTTTTTGCTTCTACATTAGTCGTTTCTGCATGACCTAATAAAGATGGTTTTCCACGAGTGTCCCCATGCCTTGAATCAAGAAGAATCTCGAGTTTTAAAAGAACCAAAAATCTTAGGCATATGAATTTCGATATTAATGCTGAGATGTTTATGAGGCATTTTATGGATGATTAGAAAATGAGTTAGGAACCGAAAGCATCTTACAAAGTTCAATTTAAAGTATTCTATAAGTTGTGATCATTTCTTTCTATAAAAGGTCATGAAGGATAATACTATATTTGCGAGCAGATGAGACTCCTTTTTTTTTTTTTTTTTTTCACTCCTTAGAGTTCCTAGATGAGTTACTAAATGAAATTTAACTATTCCATGTATGTATAATTAGTTGTCATTCATTGTCTTCAAAAATAGGGAATAATTAATATATTAAAAATCATCCATGTTTGGAAGATTGTTCAAGATTATCACTATATATCTCGTGTCTTGTAGACCTTAAGAGGATAGAGTGATTTGAATGCAAGTACTGTTTCTTGAATTGTCTCCTTGGTGTTTCTTTGGATAGTGAATTATAAATCTTGTATTCCTGACTAGCCTCCTTTAGGTGGAGATATTTATATCTTTTATATGTTTCAGGGTGCTAAGCTTGTTTATCTTTTGGTTAACCTATTCCACTTCTTTGCTCTTCACCTAGTCATCAATGATGCATATGAATATGAATAGGATTGATGAATCCAAGTCATTGTACAGGGAACTCTCCTCTGTACATCCCTCTTGAAGGAAATATCTAGTAATGGGAACCATGACTTCTTTTTGTTACTTGCCCTCTAAACCCTGACTCTTTGCATACCTTAATTCTTTTAACTCGATCTTTCAATGGCCAAGTAACTGGTTTTGTTCTTCTTCTCGCAGACTCTTGAATCAACATGCTAACAGAAGAATTGCTCTTGCCCTGTACATAGATAATCTCATAGAGAACTTCCCTGTAAAGTTGAGATAGAACCAAGCAGGTAGTTTACCTAATTCTCAGTTGCTGTCCGCTTATACCATTCGTCACGACAAAATAAACCAGCGACTGTGATTTAGATAGTAATCAACCTCACATGCATCTTTATATCTCCCTCTCACCCGTGATGAAAGGAGAAAAATGCATAAACATGTTGATGGGAATTCAAAGTTTG
Organism: Musa beccarii; assembly: GCA_024322285.1. Lineage (NCBI taxonomy): Eukaryota > Viridiplantae > Streptophyta > Magnoliopsida > Zingiberales > Musaceae > Musa > Musa beccarii. The sequence goes on along the minus strand of CM044396.1, from coordinate 11,102,795 downwards.
CTGGGTAACACATGATACTTTTGATCAATCTTACTAGCATTTGACATAATTCGATATTGATCGATCGATCGATTAAGAAATAGTCGTCGCTGACGAACACCAAACTAGATTAGTCGACCGGCACAGGTTGCATCTGCTCTGCTTCCCGCCTTAAATCTTCGAACAAGGCAGACGATAAGTATCTCTCTCCCAGGCTCGGCAAAACAGTCTGCAATGCAAACATCAGATCATGATATTTCCTCGGCACTCACCTAACTAAAAATTGCTAACATGCTGATTTCTTACAAAAGCAACAAACAAATAGAAGCAGTCTGCATGATTTCAATCGGTGTCCGATCAAGTAAATATATGAAGAAGACCATCAAGTTTAGAGAAGAAAGTTATCGAACAATATAATTGATATGCATTATTAGTAAGATGAAACTTCCAAACTAAATATGACACAATTGCATACCACAATAAGTTTGCCTTTGTTCTCTGGCATTCTTGCGAGTGTTAGTGCTGCAACAGTATTAGCTCCAGAGGATATTCCAACCTACAAACAAAGCAAACCAAAGTGACATTTAATGTTAGATCGAAACAAAATTCTTTAATTCTCATCACAGGAGAATAAAAAAATTTCATTTTAACATGGGATAATTGTATATGGTCATTACCAAAAGCCCTTCCTTTTTTGCCAACTCTCTAGCCATCTTTACAGCATCCTCACTCTTGACCTGCTCAAAGTTAAGATGGTGATTACATTAAGAAAAAAAAAATTAAAAATTGCCAAAGACATTCGAGAATGTCCGAGCAAAACCAAACTTGCCTCGAGAACTTTTTCCATTACATCCATGTCCAAGATCTTGGGCTTGAAGCCAACTCCGTTACCTGTGATGAGATGAGGACCTGCACCGGAACTTGTTTAAAATTCTTCGATGATGTAGCATTTAGAAAACGTTATCTGATTTTGACTACAATTAGGGATTATACAGTCGTTTGCCTTGGCTTATGATTAGTTGTAACGATAGATTAAAATGTTATTTACCTGGCTGACCACCATTAAGAATGTTGGATTCCGCGGGCTCAACTCCATATATCTACCAAAGATTGCAAAAGAATGAGTGCCAAAATTAACAACCTACATGCATCACTCGTAATAAAATCTGCATGACTAATCAGACATGACTTATATTTTCAGTACGTCTCTCGTTAGCATCGAGAGTCAATCTCTTTGATGGAGCATGTACCTTTACATTAGGGTTCTTTGATTTTAGATACCGCCCGACGCCGGTCACAGTACCACCACTCCCAATTCCCATTACAAAGATGTCGACTTGGCCTAGTGTGTCATCCCATATCTCAGGGCCTGTGGTTTCAAAATGTACCTGCATGCTCTTGTTAGATACAAATAACTACAAAAATTTACTGCAAATAGATTGGATGAAATGCTTAGATTTTTTTTTCCTCTGTTTTCCAATCAAAAATCAAAGACAACAAGATATGACAACTACACTTATATCATATTAGAAGAGAGGGTAACGGATACTTCAGGAAATTTTTCTTCAACACTGATGAAACTTTCTTTTATGAGCTACTATACATGGATGTACCATGAAGATCACAGAATTAACTATATTATGGTTAATATCTAATTTGTGAACTTTCCATTGGAGGGCTACGGACATCGGTAGATTAGAGATGGAAAGAAAATGTCTTTCTTGCTACAGGATGTTAACAGCAACACCAATTAGTGTCTAACTTGTGACCTTTGCATTGAAGTGCTACCAACATCGGTAGATTAGAGATGCAAAACGATGTCTTTCTCACAAAAGGATGTTAACGGCAACACCAATTAGTGTAGGCCGGAATCTTCAAATACCGAAGTAGCTTAGGGAATATTTCTGAGTATGAAGTGAATGCAAATGTTAGGGTCTGAGCAAAAGAAATATACCGTTCAATATTGGATATTACAAAGCTACTGAAAATTCAAGACCATAGTATGCTCAAAATCAAGTGACGTTGTGACCACATATCTAAAGTGGCAAAAGAAAGTTACCTTGACATTAGCAGGATTCTCAAACTGTTGAAGCATGAAAGCATCTGGGTAAGACTCCATCAGTTCGTATGCCTTCTTCACTGTTCCCCCCATCCCCTTGGTTGGATCAGTGAGCACTAAGTTTGCACCAAAAGCCCTCATAGTCACCCTCCGCTCGAGACTCGCATACGAAGGCATCGTAAGCACAAGGTTATAGCCTTTTAAAGCAGCCATAAAAGAGAGCCCAATGCCCATATTTCCAGATGTGGGTTCAATTAAGGTTGTCTGATAAGAACCAGTGACCATAAGATTAGTATGACCATGAACTAAAAAAGCATATCATCTTATTCTTTGACTTATTTCAACTTAAGGTACGTGCAACAGGGTAAACGCCGAATCTTAGTTTTGGATTGCCTTGTTAGAGTCAGATATTTGATTATTGGATTGTGTTAATTCAACCAGAGCTGCAAAAGATGAAGTGGATCAGAAAGGATGGACGTAAAACAAAGAGTGACAACCTTGTTAGATTATGTGGCCCGTTATAATCGGATAAAATATTTGGTATAACTAATTGGATTCTGATATCAGTATCGGTCAATAGAAAAGAAGTTCATATTATGGAGGATACCTTAGGGGATGCCCTTGATGGAAGGAACTCCCCTAATAACTTATCCTAGACCCTCTGCTCTCGTCTATAAATAGACAGGACCTCAGGGGACTTAAAGCGTTAGAAGCAACACAGAAGCATCTAAGAGTTGCGTAAAGATTAGCAACACAGATGCATCTAAGAGTTGCATAAAAGAAAATATTTCACAGACATAGATTGAGAGATTACGGTCTCCCTCTCAATCTCCCTGAGCCATCAATTACAGTGGTCCTGTGAAAGGATAGGAAGAGAGGAGGAGTCTAGTTCTGCTTGCAGATTGGCGCAGGCGTTGGATCTAAGGAAGGTATTCAGATCTTTCCTCCTTTCTTCGCGGATGGCATCAAAGGTACACATTGTAAAAACAGATCCATTGTTCTTTGATTTCGATCCTAGCATTAAAGTTTTCCGCATTACAGAAGCATGATTAAAGATTTTTATGCTTACAATTGGGATCAGAGCATAGGTTTTTGAAATCAAAACTTTAGATCTGTTGTTGTTTTTATTTACGATGTTTGATCCGAATTCTGTCAAATCTGTATTCCTATCGATTTTTGTTTCTTGTCATGGTTTATCGTCTTCTTGTTGGCGATATTAAGGAAACAAAGGACGATCATCAAACCTCGTTATGTCGACGGCCATAAGGGCGTCGGCGGCTACGATAGCGACCATGAGGAGCTGCGGTCAGACGGTCGCGATGAGGGCGGCAACCTCGCGCAGGCACGCCATGACGACCATCGCATGTCGACGTGGCGAGCATCAGATGGCAGGCGCGCCACAAGACGCAGCATGGCGCGTCGGCGGCGACCTCACGTAGGCATGGCCCATGCCGACGGCGGCACATGGCATCACAGCACGCCGCCCAGCAGCCCCACGGCGGCCGTTGCGGCGGCCGTTGGTAATACCGCCAGCATCCATGACGGCCGTTCGATGGGCGGCCGCTTTAGCGGCGATCATGCGCAGAATCATGGTAGCGGGCAGCCAGCCATCGCCAGCCGCTTTGCCATTTCGGCAGAATCACAGACGCTGTGTACGGCAATTCGCTCTTAAGAATCGTGCATGCATGCAGAGCCCCGCTTTCAGCGGCATAACAAGAGCGGCGCGCAGGAAGAAAGGGTTTGGCAAAAATTACAATTTTGCCCTTGGGTTAGGGTTTTGCCAAATTACAGTTTTGCCCTTATGTATTTTATTAATACATTTAGTATTTTGACAATTTTGCCCTTTATTAATATGAAAAATTACAGTTTAATCCTGTCAATATATTTACAATTTTGACCTTATAAAATTGAGAATTTTTTTATTTATATTCTCAATTATTAAAATTAATCAAAAAATAATAATTAAATTTGATCATGATTGTATTTTGAATTTGATTTTGATCAAATTTAGAAAGGATTAAATTTTGATCAATATTTGATTTTGATCGACTAGTTTAATTGGGCTAATAGTTAACCCAATTATGGGCTTACCCAATTAAATAAGATTGATTGGCATAATAGTTCTTTTATAATTTTTTCATATGAATTATTGATTATATTTTATAAATAAAATTCAATTATTGTTCTTGGATATTTATTTAGTTATTCATATGTATTTATTTGAAATTGTGAAATGACAGTTATCTTTCACATAAAAGTTTTTCATGATTTATGTGTTATCATGACTATAGTTATCATATGAATTTTTTTTATGCTGATCAATATATATGAATTATTAATTGCAAGTTAAAAAATAATAATAATAATATTCAATTATTGTTCTTGGATATTTGTTTGATTATTCATATGTATATATTTGAAATTGTGAAATGATAGTTAATTTTCACATAAAGGCTTTTTATGATTTATGTGTTATCATGATTATAGTTGTCATATGAATTTTTTTTATTTATTTATGCTCATTAATATTCAATAATCATTATGGTTGTTCTTGTATTATTGAATTGTTTAGCATAAATTGAATTAAAGAAATTTAGTGAATATTATTTGTAATTCATCTTCCTAAGTTTTATCTGACTAGTAGCTGCCAAAGTGGCCTGGGATGATAAGCTTATGAGATATGAATTACAATAAAAGTTTTGTCATTTATAGGATATTTTAGATTGTATTTTATATTTATATATTGGTCTTGCAGCCATCAAAGTGACCTAGACCAATAATTTATAAAATACATTATAGAATTGATCCTAAATGATATTAAGGAAATTTGATAAGTATTTATAATTTATTTTCATAAGTTTTATCTGACCAATAGCTGTCAAAGTAGTCTGGGATGATAGACTTATGAGATATAAATTATAATAAAGTCTTATCATTCATGGGACATTTTAGATTATATTTTATATTTTTGTATTGGTCTTGCAGTCACCAAAGTGACCTAGATCAATAATCTATAAAATACATTATGGGATTGGTCCTAAATGACATTAAAGAAAAATAATATTCACAATGACACACATAATTAGGAGATTTAGATAATCCCAAAGGAGAATCTATTTTGAATAATTATGTGATGGGGTAGGATGATACTGTTTTGGATATCCTTGTTGTTTAGTGTTTTATACCCAAAGGTATTAACACTATTCCACAAGGATGGTATCAGTCCTCCATAAATGATTATATATGTGAACAATATATATGTCAATATTGAAAGTAAAATATTGATGATATCAATAGTTCAACATAAAACTCAAAGCATTGATGTTATATTATTACAGTGGTACTTCCTTCATTGTATTTTTATAAATGTCCCTATATTTTCTAGAATAAATGGCTTGAGCATATAAGTTATATTGAATGAGTGAGACCTTGATCGATTATTTGAAGGAACACGAGACTTATTTATTGAAAGTTACGTGGAATAAATAATTAAGGTTTGATCGGAAAGGTTTGAAAAACTCAATTTGATGATACTTAGACTTCAAAGATAATAATAGCGTGAGAGAATATTTAAGGATCAATATAAATTTTCTGATAAGTCATGAGTTGACACATTAATGAAAGAACTAACTAAAAATGAAAGTATTTGAGGAATTAAAGATTACCTCCTCAATATAATTAACAAAGTTGTAAGCTCAAGACTTAGAATATTTGAGTTCTACTCAAGGAGTAGGTAACAATAAAATAAGGATGAAGCATAAGCCACCTGAGTTTATAATTACTATATAAACTCATAAAGGAATTTCTTCATAATAAAGCGTTACTTGTGTAACAATGAAAGTTATATGAAGAAGAATTATAAGATTTGATTTGAAATGAAAAGTTACGTGGTTCGAATCAAATATTATAGAAATTATTTTTCTAATACTTGGTGGATTAATTTGATGCTTCAATGTATGTTACCAATAATAGAGATTTATTTTAATATTTAAAAGGAAAAGGAATTAAAATCAAAGGAGATTGAAATATTCATCATTACTGGGAATCATCTTAAAGTGAAAGCGATAGCAGTTTGTTTTTATCACCTACGCCTAAAGATGATTTATTTGATGAATTTTGAGGATTCGTGTTATATTCTTATAATTCTGGGAGTTTGGATTTTTTACTTAGAATTGTTAGAATATTGTTTCTCCATTGATAGTTGTGAACTCAATATGATTCAATAAAAGTTAACCTTTGGATTCTGTATAATGGTGTATACAGAATTAATATGAATCTTGAGTTTATAACGATCCTATAATTAAATATTAAAATAAAATATAAACTCATAAACTCCTTGAGATTATGCTTACATCTGCGAGTCACTCTATATTTTTGTCTCATTAAAGAGAGACATTTTATCACCATATAGATAACCTATTGAGATATGATTTTATATATATCTAATTCATGTAAAGTCTCAGGCCATTGATACTCTTAAAGTGTGCATAAAAAAGGTCGAGAGATAATTAGATAGAAAAGTTAAAATCATCATATCTGATAGGGGTGATGGATTTTATGGTATTCATGATTTACCATATGTGTCGTAGCAAAACATAATTATTAAAAGGTATAATCGTACACTTATAAATGTGATTAGGAGCATAATGTATTATTCTTTTATACCCAAATCAATATGAGAAAAAGCTCTAAGGACAACTATGTATATCTTAAATGGGGTTTCTAGCGAACCTAACTTAAGATATTTACATATTTAGGATTGTCCTATAGAAATAAGGATCTTCAACTCACATAAAAGAAATTAAAGTTAATAATTATTTCTGAATATTTTGTTATTTATTCAGAAAATTTTAAAAAAAGGTATATGTCTTATTGCTCTAATCATAGTACGAGGATGGTTAAATCTGATAATATAAAGTTCATATAAAATAGCGAATCAGTGGGAGTAAAAATCTCAAAATTTAATATAGTGGAGATACATGTTGATACTCCTTTATTATTCGAGAGATTGTTGTTACTCAAATTATTAAATAATTTGATAAAGGTGAACAACAAAATAACATTACCAAACTCCCACATTATATTAATATCGCTAATAATGATCTTATATAATAACCACAATTGACAGCTTTGAAAGTTTTTCAATAGGAAAGGAATCCTGTCATTTATGATTATGTGGTATATCTATAAGAATTATATTTTGATATAGGAATCAGAATAGATCTTTTATTATTTTCACAGGTCATGAAAGGTAACGGTTCTGAAAAAAATAATATGATATAATATAAGAAGAGTTAAAATCAATAACCAGAATGATGTCTGATGAATTCGTCGAATTGTCCAATAATTGTAAAAGAGTTTGTTATATAAATATGACTCAATGGACAATGCCGAACGCGATATAATGGTCAGACTTTTAGTTTTCAATATGGTTATAGATTTTACTCATAAAGAATGTATCATAACGAGACATTTAATTTTTAAATGAGCTCGTTAAGAATCGTCATGACATTAGTGACTCATTATGAATTTGAGTTATATCATAATGATATGAAAACAAATTTTGATTAAGGATCTAGTTTTATATATGGATTACTCAATGACTCATGAGTAAATAAAAGAAATATATAATTTGGTATGCAAATTCAGAATCTATTTATGATCTTAAACAAGCTTCTAGACAATTATATATAAAGTTTCCTAATATCATTGATTTCTTGATTTAAGAAAAATCATTAATCAAGATTTATATCTAAAGATCGATGGGAGCAAGTTTATTATATTGATCATATATGTGGATAATATTTTGTATTGCCAATAGTGACTTGGTTTATTATACTAAACCAAGAAATTATCACTAAGAATTTAAGATGGTTGATATGAATGAGACATCTTATATTATTAGTATTGAGATACTCAGGGATATATCTCAATGATTATTAAGACTGTCTCAGAAATGATATATTAACCAGGTCTTGAGATGATTTAATATACAACTTTGTTCAACAAATCATAAAAGTAAAATTTTAGTCAAAATTGAGTGCTTTAAAATGACTTGAAAAGAATCAAATAAAGGAAATATTCTTTATATATGCGTAGTTGAAAGTCTATGCTCAAGCTTATGTCAGAACAGATATCAGTTTTTTGCAGTTAGAATACTGGGTAGATATTTGAGTTATCCAGAAGTAAAAAATATTAAAAGACTGCAAAGAAAAGTAATAAGATATCTGGAAGGGACGAAGGATTATATGCTCACATGTATGAAATTATATCAGCTTGAAATGATGATGTTTTTCAAATGCTGATTTTATAAATTGCCTCAATAACAGGAAGTCCACCTTATGGTTAATATCTATATCAATTAGAGAGGTAATTTATTATTATATTATTATTATTAATGAAAGTTGATTTTGTGGTATACTTTGAGGCCACTAATCAAACTTTATAACTGCGAAATTTTATCTCAGGACTTGATGTGGTCAGACTCAATTGTCAAGTCGCTGAAGATATTTTGTGATATCGCAGTAGTTTTCTTCTCTAAGAATTATAAGCACTATTGCATTTCTATGCATTATGGTAGAAAGTACTTGATGGTTAGAGAAGACGAGTCCAGAAACATCTAATATCAATTAATTACTTGAGTTCCACTGTATTAATTGCTGATCCATTTACTTAGGACTTACAGCCTAAGGTATTTTGAAAGAATATATTCTTATGATTGGGTTTGTGAGCAACCCATAAAGGATATAATGATGCATATTTGAGTGGACACTGTAATTGACATTTTTACTTACGTACTTAAAGTTATTTGTTTCTACTATCCTGTTCACAATTATGTATGTACATATTATGGTTAAATGTGATAACAGGATTGTCTTGACAAGACAAATTACAGGGGTCATTATGGACTATATTAGGAAAGACTAATAATGTTGCAGTACATAGAAGGGAGTATAACATTGATGATATACAACCGCTATGACTCGCATTGATGGTTGGACTTAATATAGTATTATTCTGTTTATTGGACTTATTGGTTTGTTTTAAAATTCATGGCCATGTATAAAATGCTTTTCAAAATTTTCAGAATCCAATTAGGTAAAAATATTTTCAAACAAATTTTGTTTTATTTATTTTTGATTTTGAATATCTTTTATATCTAATCAATTAATGGACCAAGTGGGAGAATATTAGATTATGTGGCCCGTTATAATCGGATAAGATATTTGGTATAACTAATTGGATTCTGATATCAGTATCGGCCAATAGAAAAGAAGTCCATATTATGGAGGATACCTTAGGGGATGCCCTTGATGGAAGAAACTCCCCTAATAACTTATCATAGACCCTCTGCTCTCGCCTATAAATAGACAGGACCTCAGGGGACTTAAAGCGTTAGAAGCAACACAGAAGCATCTAAGAGTTGCGTAAAGATTAGCAACACAGATACATCTAAGAGTTGCATAAAAGAAAATATTTCACAGACATAGATTGAGAGATTACGGTCTCCCTCTCAATCTCCCTAAGCCATCAATTACAGTGGTCCTGTGAAAGGATAGGAAGAGAGGAGAAGAAGTCTAGTTCTCCTTGTAGATTGGCGCAGGCGTTGGATCTAAGGAAGGTATTCAGATCTTTCCTCCTTTCTTTGCGGATGACATCAAAGATACACATCGTAAAAACAGATCTATTGTTCTTTGATTTCGATCCTAGCATTAAAGTTTTCAGCATTACAAACCTTGCCAGGAGTTATCAGCCCATTCTTCTCAGCATCTTCTATCATGGCCACAGCCGGTCTGAAGACAAAGAAAGACAAGTAGACAGTGAGCAATTGCCTATCAATCAGATGGTGGACAAGCCCACGTCTCGCGGACTACATGAAGACAAGAGGCAGGGCAACATGTCATACCTGTCCTTCACGCTGAACGAAGGTTGCAAAAATTCCAGCTTTGCTGCGATCTGTGCATGACAGCCTTCAGTCACTTTGTTCAGATACACCATCGGCGTCCTCCCAACAAGCTGCGTTCACCAAATCAAACTCTTAGCACCAAGAAGGAAAAAAAAAAATTCAATTTTTGCTCTTTTTCTCCCTTTCTTTCTGTGCATTTTCACCAAATCAAACTATTGTCACCAAAAAAAAAAAAAAAGGATCACTTTTGTTTTTTTTTTTCTTCCTTTATTTTTGTACATTTGTCAATGTTTGAAGATTGTTTGAGGAAGATGGAAAGAAAGAGAGGAGTGGAAAGCAAAATGTTATAGTCCGACGGAGTGGTGGTGAAGCAAAGAGCAAAAAGGGGCTCACTTGCGTGGCTTCCTTGTTGATTCGGAGGCCGGACAAGTCCTTGAGGCTTGGAGAATCCACCGCTTGTTGAGTAGAGAAGGGCGAGGCCATTCGGAGAAGAGGCAACCCGCTCCTTCCCCTTCTCACGAGCTCCATCATGTTCCTCGCCATCTCTCTCTCTCTCTCTCTCTCTCTCTCTCTCTCTCTGCCTGCTGCTACTGCTACTGCGGCTGCCACCGCGCGCCCTCCCTCTCAATCTATTCATATAGTTATCTTATTGGGATGACACATGTGCGGCCACGCCCGGTCGACGCCAACCACGTTAAGCGAGTGGATCTCCTGTTAAATCACCGTCAGGGAACAGGGTATGAGCATCTCGCGGACTTCCGTGTCGATCACTAATTGCACACAAAGTGGGACCCCGCAACAATGACCACCCGTTGTACTACGTCACAAATCGAGAAGACCCTTGCCGAATTATTTGGTACATGAACTCGACCATCCTTCCAAAGAGAATCAAGGCGGAATCGACATGTCGCATCTTAAGCGCAGACAGACACTCGGCATGGCAATTACACGGGTCAAGATGCATGCACCGAATGCGGACATCATGTTCACCGGAATCAGCACGCAACGACAAGAAAAGATGGGACGGCAATCAACCGAGATCCCACAAAGGACAGCGTCAGCGACGTGGGGTGTGCTCGCAATCGCAGCCATCGCACGGCATACGAGAATGTAGGTGGTGGGAAGAACATGAGATAGCGGGCGACGGGTCAGAATTGGGGACCGTGTTGTCGTTCTCGTAAGACCATCACCAAATACACAGCATCGGAAGACCATCACCCACCAAAAATTCCCACGAGGATACTTTTCTTTCGATGTTTGACTGATTCACTGCGGGTTCCGGGAAAGTGGTAATGCTTCTTTAAAGAATAATTTTTAGGTGGTTCTTGATATATACTATAAGGAAAGACGCTGGATTTGATCCCAAAAGGCAATATAGTGAAGAAAAATGAGGATATGGCAAGAGGAGTATCCCTCCCTTTCTCTCTCTCTCTCTCTCTCTCTCTGTAAGCTCATTAAGCTCTAGTATCCCACGTGAAAAAACTCATAGCTTATGCGTCGAAGAAAGAGTCCATGAGGTTCTAGCATGCTTAATGTAATCCCCATCGAGTACATATAGTTTTACTTAACATATTTTTTTATACTTAATAAAAAAATCTAAAATTTTTAAGGATAATTTATCTAAAAGGTTTTAATAATAACGTTTTAGCATACGATATCTCCGTGTTTGTTTGTTTTTTTAACTCTAGACACCTTTTTTTTGGTTGAAAATTTAAAAATATTTTTCTAAGAATCGATCGATGATGGCGATGAAGACGATGATGTTGTTGCTCATCACCAATAATAAGGTTCGCCGTTATTATTGTTGGATTGGTAGATCTGAAGTAATGGGATGATCGGAGAGAAATAAAAGGAGAATCTAGGTCCTAATAATAAAAAACTAATATTTAGTCATATTGAATTGGTCAATTCCAATAAATTTGATTTCACATTGATTCAAGCCAAAAAAAAAAAGAGGAGGTCCAAGAATTTTCTCTCCTGACATTTATAAGAAAAATATGAAAAGACACTTCAGATGCTTTTCTTCCAAAACCAAGCAAAACTCTTTCTCAATTTATATGCACTTTTAACCGAACAAACCTGTTGGCGGAAGCCATCCGAAGGCGACAAGGAAACGAACATCAAAGTTTATGAGTTTTACCGCAGCAGAGCTCAAAACGCAGAAAGAACAATTGACACAAAGAGGAAAACTTTCAAGATATATAGAAGTTCATGTATCTAAGCAGAAAACTAAGGACATTCATAGGGGGAAAAAAAAAAAAAAGATATTTTAGAAAACAAAAAGTATTCTTGGAATAATAAATTTCCGCATGAATACTCTGTTTAAGTTTCCAAAGTGCATTAATCTCCAGCACTCCCCCCTTACTGCACTTGCTGGACAAACTCCAATTAACCAACTCTTTTGCATAGCTTTGGTGGACAGATCTGCAAGTTGGTCTTGAGTTCTGCAGTGTTGTAATTGAACTTCATCATCCTTCACTGCTTCCTTGATGAAACGATTCTCGATTGCTATATGCTTCCTGCGATCATGAACACCTGGATTTCTTCCCATTGCAATTGCATATTTGTTGTCACAAGACACAGCAGTCGTGCTTCTCTCTAACATCTTCAAGAATTTTTCTCAACCATGTTACTCGAGAAGTAGCTTCATCTGTTGCAGTGTACTCCGCTTAGGCTATAGGATTTTTTTGCCTCTTTAGAAGCCAAGAACAAGCTTAAGATCCTACAGAAAACACATGACCTGACATGCTGTTCATGTCATCAATGCTTCCTACCTAATCACTGTCAAAATAACCAGCCAATCTTGGGCTTCTTGTTGCCTTGTATAGAAGAATACCATGATCAAGTGTTCCTTGTATAAATCTCAGCACTCTTTTAGTTGCACCACAATGAAGGTGACTTGGTTCCTGCATAATCTTGAGAGTAAATTTGCAGCAAATATAATGTCAGGACTTTGTAGTAGTTATAAATACAAAAAGACTTCTAATTAATCTTCTATAAACTGAAGCATCAACTTTCTTAGCACCATCATCCTCCTCCAACTTCTCAATGCCTAGCAAAGGATTATCAACAGCCTTGCAATTTGTCATACTAAATTTCTATAACATATTTTTTTTTTGGAGAAATAATGGTTCCTTTCTTTGTTTGTTTGAGAGACTTCTAGTCCCCGAAAATAACGAAGCATGCCCAAATCAGTCATCTCGTATGCGTTTATCATATCATTTTTGAATTCTTAAAAGATGTTGATATTGTTATCAATAAAAATTAAATCATCTATGTGAAGACAGAAAATAAGGATATAATCGTCTTATTAAAAATAGATAGAAAGAAGAGATAAAGTTATCATACAAAGGAAAGTAGGACAAGACAAAATCTTTTATCTTTTGCTCAAATCTCTTTATTAACTTCAAAAACTCTATATATATTTCATGACTCAACATAAGGGGTTTATATAATCCCATAGATATATCATATTAATTATATTTAAAATGAATCAATCTTTTCCAAGAAATCCTTTCAGGAATCAATAGTCAATTTGGTTTATCTTTCTATGTATATATATATTTTTTATTTTCAGACATATTTATTTTTGTCATGGAAATCAGAATCACATGTATAAAATAAAACTTCCCTCTTCATCTTTTCCTTTAGCAAACTTAGCTTGCTCTTTTGCTTTAAATCTACACTCCTTTTCGATATGGTCAAACTTTTTTCAATGATAACATTCAGGATTTTGGATTACTAGAGTGCGTATCTTTGTCAGCATTTCCGTCTTCCAATCTTACTCGTGTCACATTCCTTCCTTCTATTTTGATTTGACTTCTTTGAACCATTGCTGAAATTTGTCTTCTTTGAAGTCTGAGACATATCTTTGTCAGCATTTCCGTCTTCCAATCTTACTCGTGTCAGATTCCTTCCTTCTATTTTGATTTGACTTCTTTGAACCATTGCTGAAATTTGTCTTCTTTGAAGACTTCTCAGATTTCTATTTTGATTTGACTTCTTTGAATCATTGCTGAAATTTGTCTTCTTTGAAGTCTTCTCAGATTTCAATTTCTCAACCTTCTTTTCTCATGTGGTTACAAGGAGCCCATCGATTCGCAAATAGTCAACTTGGTGAGATCTTTTGATTCCTCTATGGCAGCAACGATATACTAATGCTTATATCCTTTAAACTCATCAAAATTTTCTCAACAATATTTTGATCTGCAACATTCTCACCATATGTTCTCATTCGATCAACGATTTCCATAACTCTTCCATGATAATCTTTAATATTTTCATAATCTTTTATTTAGAATGCTTACATATATGGCCTATTATATGCAGACGGAGGTTATGTATCTAAGCGAAAAACAACTAACGACATTGATGGGAGAAATAAAAAAGAATTTCTGAATTAACACTTTGTTTAAGTTTTACAAAGTGCATTAATCTCCGATACTCCGCAAAACCAAAACAAAATTAAGAAAATATTATTAGAAAGGATTCTAACAAACTGACCTTAAAGGGAGGACAAGAGAAATCTACTAGTTTTAGGCCTTGAAAAATAGTTAACTGTCAATATAGGATAAAATAAACATAAAAATGATAAGTGGATAACCTTAAGCTCTTTGAAAATAATCTTCTTTCTACGTGTTCCATGTTAATCTCCTCGTTTTGAGAAAAACTTGTCCTCGAGTTTATGTTTGAATAGGAGTTGACTGTGATGGTTTTACAAGTTAATTAATAATGATATTTACATGATATAGAAATTCATCGATATTATCATATTCTCAAATAGAAAATGATAAAAGAGTATCAACCTATATCTTCTTAATATTAAATCTTTAAAATTTTTTACTCCCACTAATTTTATCATTTTTTAAGAAACTTGCATTATCAAACTTAACTATTCTCGTGTTGTCTTAGGATTATAAGATTTGTACCATTTAGATTTTTCTAAATAACTAATAAAATATTTAAAAATAGTTATTAATCTAACTTCTTTTTATATGGGTTAAAGACTCTTATACTTATTGGACAATCTTAAATATATAAATATTTTAAATTAGATTTCTTATTAATTCATAACTAAAATAGAATTGATGGAACTAACTTACTAGGAACCTTATTTAAATTATGCATCGTTGTCCTTTGAGTCTCACCCCTTATTAAGTTAGATGTAGAAAAATAATTTATCATGTTTCTAATTATATTTATAAGAGTACAATTCGTCTATTAGTATTTTACATTTTATTGTGACATATTGGTAAGACATACTTAAGTACAAATATCCTATGTTTCTAAGAGTCTAACATAAGGATCATAATTCTTATCTGACTCATCATATCTATCATAAAAGACACCATCTTTATCAAATCTAATAATTCTAATATTTCTATCTAATTATTTTTTGATGTCATTTATGTATACTTAAAAGTATTAACAACCTAATATTTTATATGAATTAGATATATATAATCATATTTTAATATGTCATTTATAAATGTGTTAAAATATCTCTTCATAAAATAGGAAAGATGAAGTGTTCCATAAATATAAGTGTATATAGTCTTAAGGAGTTCTTGAAACTATGTTTTATTCCAATAATTGATTGTATGATTACTGAGAACTCAATATTCATATTAATTCTATATAACTATCATACAAAATTTATAATCAATTTTTATTGAATCATAAATATATTGAGTGTATTATCACTAAAAGAAGATAATATCCTAATAAATCTAGATTTAAAAACTATTTTTAAAATTATAAAGTTATAACATGCATTCTCAATATCCATCAAATAAACTATCTTTAGGTATAGACAATAGGTTTCTACTATTATCATTTTTACTTTAAGATAATTTCACGTAGCAAAAGAATTTCTTATATTATTTTAATTCCTAAGTTAAAATAAATTACCATATATTATTGGTAATATAAGTTGAAGTGCCAAAATAATCTACTAAGTATTAGAAAGGATTTCTATAATATTTGATTTGAAATAAAAGTCAAACTTATATATTTTATTTTTAAACTAAACGTTCTCGTCCTTCTCTTTCTTACTATAAAAGTAGTACTTTATTATGAAGACTTTTTATTTTTGAGTTTACATAACATTTCCAAATTCATTTATTTATTTAATAGATTTTGCTTCATTTTTTTATTATTACAAACCCCTTGAGTAGTAATTAAAATATTATGAGTCTTTTCTACTTTAGTATTAATTCTTCTTAAACACATATATTAGTTAGCTTATTTAAATTTCACTTATCATTTATTTGTATATAGCAAATTTTAAATGAGTTAAACTAAAAAAAAGGAAAAAATTAAGAATGTAATACATGAGGACTCATTATGTCCAATATTTTGTGTTTTACAACTTTGTCACATATAATGAAGATTTGTCCTAAAATTTATTAAACATCATAATACTAAGTTGTCAGTTCTTTTATTGAAATATCATCTAATGATTTCTAGGAAATTTAAATCAATTTTTAAATATTTCAGTGTGCCAGTTGTATATTATAATAAAATTTAAATATTATTAGTAAATATAATAAAACTAAGCCTATTAGACCTTTTTAGATTATTTACTTTAATTATTTGAACTTTCAATAATTAAGTCTATGATCATTTTAACAAATCTAATAAGGTCTAACATACTTAGTGTAAATTACATATGCTCAAGCTATTCAAACTAAATTAATCAAGAAACTATAACACACTTAAAGCATATAAATATAAGGAGAGAAATGTTATTATAATAAAATAATATATCATGAACGTTTTGAGTTTTCAAAAATATGATGAACTATTTATATCATCCCTATTTTACCTTTAGATGAAATATTTCACCTATAGATAAAATATTAATATATCCAATATTCACTTAAAATAACAATTATGAAGGACTAATAACATCCATATATCTAGTGTTATTGCCTTCATGTATACAACCCTAATCTATATGACTTTTTAAAATAATATTATCTTTCCCCACTATATACTTAATTGAAGAAGATTCTCTTTAAAATCATCAAAATATCTTAATTATGAGTGTCATCGTGAATATTATTTTTTAATATTATTTATAATTAATTATTATATAATTTTATAAATATATTAATTAATATCATGATTATATGATTAATAAAAATATAAAATTAATAATAAATTATTTATTCTTATTCATATCTCATAAACCTATTATCCTAGGCCTATTAGTAAGATAAGACTTAGTATATATGTCATAAATAATATTTACTTATTTTTTTCTTTAATATCATTATTATGTAAATAATTTATTCAATAAAATAAACAAAGTATTAATTTAACAAAAAAATTTAATAAGCAATAAGGTAATAGCAACAGTCAAGAATATCCATCATTCTTTCATATAAATATCCAAAAATAATAGCATAAGCAAATAAATTTGATAATAATAATAAATTATGTCATATGGATAATTATAAAATGTCTATAATTTATTTTTCCCTTTAATTCTAATAAAATTATTTATCAGATTTTATGGCATAATTTCTATTATTATGGTTGCTCAAACAAAAATGACAAATCTGAAGGGTAAAAAAATGTAAATATAGGATATCGGACGTAAATAATCAATTCATAAGAATAAAAGTGGAATTGATGGGTTGAGGACATATAGGGTAAAATTGGATCTATGGCACAGCGACTGGAGTTAATAGATTATAGAAGGGCAAAATAGTCTTTTAAGGGCCCACGTAGCCGTGAAACACAACCGCCCGGATCGCCCAACTAGGGCCGCGCACAGCCATCTCACCCCGGCTTCCTCATCACGGCCGTTTCTGTCGTACGGCCGCCAGCACCCTCCTCGGCCAGCATTTCCTGTGGCCACAGCCTCCGGCGAGTCCAGCAGCCCCGGCCACGGCCAAGCGCGCGGCCGAGTCCAATAATCTACGGTGCGCTACTCTCCTTATTAAGCCAGCGGCCACGCCAGCGCCGTTCATAAGCCGTCGTCCGCGCACTACTGTGAAGCAACATCTGCCAACAGTGTCGCTGGCACAGCCACAACCGCCGTACGCAGCGCCTCAACACCGTAACTCCGGTAGGGCCAGCGACCATCGAAGGCCGCCGTCCTCAATAGGGCCATCTCGGAAAGCAGTCGCGGACACAAGCAAGCGAGGAGCACGGAAGAATATGTAATAATATCACATACTAATTTGAAAATAATATTAATTCAAGATTAAAACAATGGTTCAAAAAATAAACAGCTCAAATCACCTAAATAGATTAGAATTCTTTTACGATTTAAGACTATTAGATTTCATTACTCTACCGATCTAATATCAATTATTAGAAGATGTATTTGTAATGTGAATAACATTCGATCAAAAGTTTGGAATAACATTCAACCAAAAGTTTTTATAAATGTCCATATGTGTGGAACAAATCAGCCCTACACTTTTTTCGTATAATCATTCAAAGCTTACAAAATTTATGTTTACGATTTATATTATCTATCAAGTGTTTATTAAAATATATACTTATGAAATCCTAAGTTAAACGCTTCTTAAATTCGAATAAGAATATAAAAATACCACATGCCTACGTTGAATCGAAATACCTCAATGCTAATGAAGTCTTCGATCCTACAAAAAAAACTAGCCACTGTTATCCTTGGAGTTGTGATCACAAAAGCACAAAAAGTCTTATTTATTTATAGGGGAAAAGAGAGAGGATGTAAAAATGCATTTGGAATGTTACCTTTGTAGGTTATAAGACACGTATATGGTTAACAAACTCATCTCTATTTTCGTCTTGCAAACAAATAATAATTTCTAATATTTTTCTTCATATCGATTGAAGGCAATCAACTCATCATACTTTTTGACTTGTGAGGGTTCGAACTCGCGTGTATCTTTCTCCTTTCACATTTAAATTGCTAGTTAATAATAGTTGTCAGTGGCAAAATCTAATTTTCCTTTAAATTTCAAAGATTGCATATAGTTTTCAACAATCACACCGGATCCGATGTTGAATGATGATAGGTTTCAAGATTGTATGTGAGGTGGTTTCATTTAGAACTAATTGTTGTTCTCTGTCTTATTTCTTGAGAGAGACCAACATTGCTGTATATTGAAGATGATCGTTTTAGAGAGACTTCATTAATGGCGAAAGATATGGCCGAAGGAACAGCTCTCCATGAATGTACGCAGATGGATTCAGATGAAGAGGAGGAGCAGGGAAGGATCGGCGTCCAAGACGACGACTAAAAGACCATTAACCTATGCGGAAGCAGTGCTAAAGACAGCAAAGTGGGACAAGCAGCGGACGAAGACGAGGTGGCCGTCAGTAGTCGGCGGAGGCGAGCTGCTCGTGGGTGCTGCAGATGAAGAAGATCTCGTAGACGAGGCCGGCGAGGGCACCACCGCTGAGCGGGCCCAGCCAGTACACCCACTGATGGGTCCACGACCAGCTGACGAACGCGGGACCGAAGGACACGGCCGGGTTCATGGAGGCACCATCGAAGGCGCCGCCCACGAGGATGTTGGCGCCAACGATGAAGCCGATGGCGATGGGTGCGATGGCGCCGAGGCTACCCTTCCTGGGGTCGACGGCGGTGGCGTAGACGGTGTACACGAGGCCGAAGGTCATGACGGCCTCCAGCACCAGCGCCTCCCACACGCTCACCCCCGACGACAGCCCGAAGGTGCCGGTCTCCAGCCCGCCGGTGGCGAAGTGGAGCAGGAGGCAGGCCGCGGTGGAGCCGAGCAGCTGCGCCACCCAGTAGAGGACGCCCCGCAGAAGCGTGATGTTGCCGCCCACGAACGCACCGAAGGTCACGGCCGGGTTTACGTGCCCGCCCGAGATGTTCGCCCCCACCGACACCGCCACGAACAGGGCGAAGGCGTGCGCCAGCGCCGCCATGATCAGTCCTGTGGGCGTCGCCGCCCCACCGCTCGTCATCTTGCCTGTCGTTGTTCACCATCGACCATCAGCGACGAAACGCGCATTACGCAAGCAAACAATTCGAGGAAGAACGTACTGTAGGCCATTCCGGAGCCTTGGCCGGCGAAGACGAAGATGAAGGTGCATATAAACTCGGCGAGCGCGGCTTTCAGCGCGCTCGGGTGCGTCGCCTCCTCCGTCGTCCCGACGGCGATCCGAGAGATCGGCATTCTATCACTTTCTTAATGCTTATGCTGCTGCAGCTGCGGCTGAACCAAGCACTATATGTACACGCATTTGCTGCGAACTCGTAGGGAAGCCACCTACAGTATCTGGTAAGCCGGTAACAATAATAATAATATACATATGCATCTCTTTCCCTGTCTTTGGTTTATTTTAAGATCCATATGATCCGGTCTACTCGTATAGCTCAGCTGCGTCAGATGCATGTGTTCTACCAAGTAATGACGCGTGCGGCCTGTCTGGTCTCAGTGCTCATGGGGAGCACAATCATTGGCCAAACAGGATGTTTGGTGAATGCAAATGAGCAGCTAAGTAGGGTGGTAGTATCGATCTCGATGACCGGATCAAACATGGACAATAACCTTAGCCACATTCCGAACAGTGATCGCGAGGTGTATTCACAAAATGCCAGATTTGGGAAGCTACCAACCCACACGTGGGGTACCCTACTAATGATGGGACATGTGCTAAGGCACATGGTGATGGGATACTGCCTTTATAATTATGTTGGGATGGAGATAATGGATGCCCTTGGTGGACTGTGACTTGTTGCAGAGACGTATGGATGGATGAGCGTGAGAAGAAAGGGCAAGAAAAGGATCTGAGAGGCGGTGATTTGGGGGTGGGATGGTGGAAACAGCTCCTTTGGCTACGTACAAAACACAAGAGTACAAGCAATCACGTTGTCTATAACGTCGTCAAGACTGTTGCCAATATTACGTTAATTCTGCTCGAGAGCTCCTGTGGTGGACTCTCGTGATCACGTGCAGGCCTTGATGTCTGACAGGGCCACTTATATATATATATATATATATATATATATATATATATATATATATATATATATATATATATATATATTATGGAGGATGAGCCTCGTGAAAGCGAATGAACATCAATTAAAGCTCATGTCCTAAAAATCATTCGATAATAAAAATCATGGAATTCCATATGCTTCCAGCGCTATGCCGAGGGAAAGGATCGAGGCACACTCTCATTATCTTTCTCCCGTGTCCTTCAATTAAGCTACTTGACAACCGGGCTCTATTCATCAACACACATTATACTCGCTCGTTTACAGTTGTGAAATTGTAATTTGCACTAAACTTTTGATAAGCCTAAGGAAGAAAAAAAAATTAGTAATCAGACTTGATTTCCACGATCTAACTAAATCATAGGACTTAGAAAAGAATAAATAAAGAAAAAAAATGAGTTATTCAAAAAAAAAAAGGAAGAAAAACACCATATAATCGGGTGGCAGGTGACTTGCTA
Source organism: Musa beccarii (assembly GCA_024322285.1). Taxonomy (NCBI): domain Eukaryota; kingdom Viridiplantae; phylum Streptophyta; class Magnoliopsida; order Zingiberales; family Musaceae; genus Musa; species Musa beccarii. The sequence continues at coordinate 11,081,415 of CM044396.1, read as the reverse complement.
TAGATCAAGTATTTAACGATCACATCAATCCTACTCCACCAACGGCAGAATAAAGATAACAAACAAGCAATATGGAACAATCTACTGGCTAAAGCAGCCTTTTTATAAAAAAAGATGACGGACGAACTAGTATACAATGCAACAAGAAAAAAAGGTTTAAATGCTTCGGAAAAATTGAAGCACCCATGCTGAAACAGTAATATTTATTTGAATTTCAACACAGAATATTCAATAGACTTAAGTACAGGCACTGGATTACCCGACCAATAAGTAATCCAAAACAAAAATGAAAGAAACAGAGAGTCCTTCGGAACAAAGAAACTGCATATTTAGTTCTCAGTCAAATGTTCAACTTGCCATATCAAGAGTCAGTATATCTGTAGTCAACACTGATAAAAGCACTGGAACGTAAAACTAGTACTACTTATTTGTTCATGCAATAAAAAAAACATAGGGTATCAGTTGCACATGAATTTGAGCTGAAACGTCAAACAGTATTGACATAAAAAAGTATACACAACTTGCAGTACATTTCAAATACTTGTAAGCCTCTTTGCAACACTACCAAAGCACAGTAGATAAGAACCTGCTTATAATCACGCAATTGTTTGCAAGATGGATTCCCTATCAACAAAGATTATTTTCACTAATTGGCAGAACCCTTGCACATATGACCATAAAAGATGATTCATGGTTATAAGCCTCTGATCAAAAGGTTAAATAAATCAATTATTAGCTCAAATTAGTAAAGAGGTCATATTATCTCATAATCAGGAAAAGCAAGTTTAAATAAGCATATACATTCTGAAATTAAGTCGATATTGTCAGTAAAAAACTTGCTTCTTTCTACCAACAACAAGCTTTGATAGAGAACAAATCAGAAAAACCATGATACTTACGATTGCGTCACTCGACGGACAGTATTTACGATGAGAACTTGCTTCCCTTGCTTGTATCTTCACTTTATAAAATATTGATTTTATGGGTGCAAGTTTGCGATGCTCAGCATTTAACATACAAGATGACTGCAATGTGGTCGAGGACCGACATGACTATGTTGCTCAAATTTAAGAGTTTATGTACCATTTCTACGGCTATGCATTGAAGAACCAGAACGAAGATCTACTGATGGATTAAGCTTCATTTGATCTCTCAATATCTGATATGACATGTGATCAGATAAAAACCGGTGACTCTCACAAGGATCTCTCATATTATAATGTCCCACCCTACCAACCTGAATGCTGAGAGTGTCAGTTTCCGATGTCATTCTTTCACCAAGACGTGGTAACACGTGCTGCATCCCAAGGAAGAGATCCACCTTGGGTTCATGATAGATGGTCCCACTAGGATAGCAACCATTCATGGATCTTGATGAACTTCCATGACCATCATGAAGATAAGCCACTTGCTTCAATTGGTTGAATGGAACAGCACCATTGCCACCTGTCAGAGGTGTGGATGAACCTGAGGTGGCCATAGGGCTTGAGATTGGAGATGGGGACATTCGTCCACTGATGTGCTGGGGAGACCTGGGGTTCAGAAGAGGACTTCCAATGGGAGAGACAGGGCAAGATATGTACCTTGCATGATTACTGGAATTCAGACCAAACTAGTCAGAGAAAATTATCATGTCTATATGGAGGACAGTAGAACAGTATAAGTCCACAAGACAAGTAACTAGAGCAAACAACAAAAGTTATAGTCAAAACCCCTTGTTTTAGTGGAAAATAATATTTTTAAAAAAGTTTATTACAAATTCTCACAAAGAATGCCAACTGCTTTAGCTGTTTCTAAGAGAACAGCTGTAAGTCTTGCATTGTTGCTCATCTAATATCAAACATGATACTGATGTACAAAGTTTTATTGTTCAGATCATGACCTTAGCCTCGAAAGAAACCATATGCATAACACAGCAAGAGTTAAGAATCCAGACAACTTGAATATCTTAAGTTTCTCAATTTAGCAACTCCATCCATACGCATCGATAAGCAAAATTTCTCAGCCATTAAGAGCTGTAAATTGGCCTTACCACTTGAGACAACAGTCCTTTCTTTACTAATTACAGAAGAGAAAACATTAAATAGTGTGATCAACGATGACACATGATAAAAAAAAAAAAGTCATTTCCTGACAACCTTTGAGATCAGCTCATGTCAAAACAATTAAAAACGTGTCCTTTCCGAAGCACTAAAGTCATTTCAATGAAGCAGTGGTCGATTTTTCTACCACCACCAGCATTTTCCAGTTTTTGGGAGTCAATCATGGCAAATGCTGTAAAAATTTGATACAAGGAAAAATTTAATCTTTAAAATCTTGGAAAATGGGTGGCCAATATGGTCATAGAAAGCTAAAGTCCATAAAAGTAACTCATCCACTGATCAATTAGTACCAGATGGTTCTTAGCAGAATAAGATAGCTAGGACCAGGTTTTGCTTAGCTAATACATGAATGATTGGAGATCAAACACGTTTTCTAATCATACAGTTGATTGGAGCTCAGAAAATTACCATTGCATATCCACGGAAAAGTTGAGGTTTGCTCATCAACATAAGCTTAAAGGTCCTTATAGGTGAGTGGGTACATATTCTAATCTTGGTATCCAATTTTAGGGGTTTTATGATTGGTTCAAACTTCAGAGTCAGTAATAAAGTATGCTCCATTCTTCCATGTAGCTTTCTGCACTTAAAGCTATTCAAAATGAAAAATCTATCAGATTAGAGAAGGCTAGTTGAAAAATCTTTCTGTTTAGTTGAAAAATCTTTCTTAGTAAAACCCTACAACATTGTTCAAATGGATTTAAAATTTTAAACTCAATGTATACCCAATTTGTTTGCAGCAAACATAACTTTGTACTGATTTACAACAGAAAATTTTGGCTTGCATACCTATTTCTGTAAGCTTGAAAAACCTTTATAAAAGCAGAAAGGGGAATTTTGATCAATTTACCTCGACAAAATAGTAGATTTTCCACCTCTTAAACGGTGAAATGCCAATCCCTCCACATCCAAAGAAGAAAGATTTCTTGCATGACCAACACCCTGGGGTTTAGTCATAACAACAAGTGTTTCATTGTATAACTTCAAAGAGCAACAGATGAAAGCCCACAAATACAGAAAACTAGTAAGAAAGAGAAATATGTTCTCATCGTTTATGTCATGATACCTAAGACAAGCTCCTTAATTTGGATAAAATTATGCATAAGCCACAAATATAGAAGTTTAATGAAAAGAAAAACTTACAAATGATATATAAGATAAAGCAAGAGTATAAAATTTTAGTGATCAGCATAGTTCACAAAATTAAAAATCTCAAGCAAATGGTTATAATCTGTCGTTTAAGAGTTAAAAGCATTATGACAATCCAGACATTGAGAACCTTGCAATCTCATACTTAGATCCAAGACTCACATCATAAAAACTATGGTGCTACCAACAAAGCTACAAAAAATACAATAATAGTTCTTTTTAACAGCATGGCACTTAAAACGACCTGGAATGACAGATTCTACATAAGACCCCTCAAATAAAAGAAAAGAAAAGTCAGGTCTTCCAACCCAAAGAAAAATTTTAACTAGAACTAGCAACAACAAATACATGCGCACATGGATGACCATACAAGGTTCAATCATGCACTTCCTTAAATATTAAATATGCTCTTTCTCTTTTTTTGAGCCACTGCTGATAGTATACACAAAAAAAGGGGAACAACAATGCAAAAGGTTCCCACAAATGGAAGTATACAAAAGCTTCCCAAATGGAAGGCAACTATAGCTTGGTAATGACAAGTTTTTGATATAGAAGTTGTCAGCAAGTCATTGTATCATCCTTAAAATTAGTGAATTTAAATAATTTAAGGAAAATATTAGCAGAAAATATCATGTTGTACATGATCTAGCCAGCGGACAAAGAAGCAAGAAACCACTATACCAAAGTATTCTTCTCACGGTTCTTTAGCCACGAAGCTGATTAATGAAAAACCTAGGCTCAACTATTAGTTGTACAATATTCAATCTCCTTCACTTTTTAGATAATTCAATCAGCACCCTAAAACTATGCTGCCAAAAAGATATTCGTAACACTATAGTGATCCTGCTAGTTGAATTCCCACAGAGAGATATGGTGTGTCATCCTGTAAACAGAATGGGAAAGTGAACTTAGAGATATAAACATGATGACCTGAGAATGACTTAAATGTAACCATTTTAGGCCACTTTAGCTATGTGCTGCTCTGTACAAGTGAGATAGGCTAGTAGGCACCTTGGCCCATGGTTGGTTTAAGAGCATTTAGTGAACAGCTACATGTGGGCTAAAACAATGAGATAGGGCTTGCCTTGGCATATCAAGATGGGAGTCCTACTATGTTGGTCCTACATGAAAATCCTAAGTATATATTCTAGGCTAACACTGATATTGATGCCAAGTAATCAAGCAAGCAAGTTTATGACACACTACATTCCTGCATCGACATGGAGAACATTAGAAGTAAGATAGAAATTTATGAATTCACTGATGCATAGAGAAAGTTGATAATTTTCTTAAACAAGGGTCTACAAACATCTATTTCATTTATATTTAGCCATCAAGAGTACCAGAACTACACATGGAGAACATTAGAAGGGAGAGGTTAAACACTCCAAAGAAAGTCCAGCCTTTATCATACTTATTGTATTGCAAGTATTGTATTGCAAGTATACATACATGAGATCTGGATTGGAGTTGGCACATAAGTGAAAATTTACCAAGGAGATACTACGGCATATAGGAAAATATAACTGTTCCAAAGACTGCATACATGAATACTGCTTGTATACACATAAGATTCCCACAAAAAAAAAAAAAATAGAATTAAAATAAACAGGTTAATCTAAAAATTAAAATGGGACTGTATTTTTTACATGCTGTAGATGAGGTCATAATGCAACATATTTCATAAACGTATCACAGTTTATAAGTATTAACTGGGATACTCTAATTTATTTTTTAAAAAATCATTTTTGGCTTTAATTTAGAAGACACAAAGAAGTAACTTGAAGTTTGATAGAGGGACAATCAACGAAGGGCAAATTGAAAATTATTGGTCCTACAGTATGTTACATTTAAGCCTTAAAGACATGAAAGGTGTCCAAGGGAGCTGCTGATCATTGCATCAGTTCCATATATAAATTTATAAAGCTTCAAATGGTAAATTAACAAAGATGAGAACTATTGCACCATGTACAATGACAAAATACAAAATCAGAGAGAAGCTATGGTGACAATTATGTCAATAGCAATAAATTCTGATAAGAAAACTATCACTTTACTGCAGCAAACCACCATCTTGTTATTAAACAAACTAATGAATAGTTTTTGACTTTTAACTGCATATTGATAATTCAAACTAAAATTTCAATAAGATAAACATCTCTCACAAATAATACACTGTAACTCTCAGTCATGATTGGCAATATTCTTCCCAGTGATTTAAAAAGCGTTAGGCGCCAAAAGGCGCCAAGGTCTAAAATCGCCCGAGGTGCTAGGCGCTCGCCCAGGCGATAGCCCGAGCGAAGTGAGGCGCTAAAATATAAAATATATAATATAATTAAAAAATATAATTATTTAAATAAAAATATATTATTAAATTAAGAAAATTAGTAGTATTAAAATTAAAATAATATATTATTAATTTAATAAATAAAAAATTTTGTTATTAGTATAATACCGACCAGTACCGCCCTTGGCGGAATTTTTTAAATAAAAAACTAATTTTTTAAATAAAAATTAATTTTTAAATAAAAAAATAATTTTTAAAATAAAAACTTATTTTTTAGTTTTTTAAAACTCGGGCGGCGTCCCGAGGCTTGGGCAACGTTGCGAAGCCTCGCGCGCCGTCCCGAGCTCGCGCGACGCCCCGAGGCTCGCGACGTTGTCGAAGCCTCGCGCGACGTCCCAAGCGCCATCGGTGCGCTGTTGACATCTCGGACGCGTTAGGGCAGCGAGCGGCGGCGGCAGCGGCAGGCGGCAAGCGATGGCAGCGAAAGCGATGAAGCGGCGATGGCGATGCGGCAATGCGGCGCGGCGCGGCGGCAGCGCGGCGGCGACATACAACGGCAAAGAAAGCGACAATTGAGAGGAGCGGCGGCGGCAGCAGCGGCAGCGCGCGGCGGCGGCAGCGGCAACGGAGCGACAGCGGTAGAGAGACCAATCGGTCGCCGATTTAACCCGGCGCTTCGCTCAAGCGCCCGACGCTTGGGCTCGGCGAGCGCCAGCGGCGCCTCTTTGAAGGGCGCCGCCGAAGTGAAGCGAGGCGCTTCGGGCCTCGCCTCGCCTCGCCTAGGCGAAGCGGCGAGCGCCTATTTTAATCACTGATTCTTCCTCCACTGTATGACAACTATATAGCAAACAATGAATCAATACTAAAAAATTTCCATAACACAGCTTACAAAATTAGCAATCCCACAGAAGTTGCAATTTATATGCATGGCAAGAACCAGTAAACATAATAGATCATATGAGAGCCGATATGTCAATACCTTGGTGCATGCTCCACTTGAAACACCTATCAGTTGTTCCACAGGTTGGGAACCAAAGATGGATTTTTCTATCAAGGCTGCACTGTTAACAAATGGATGTTGTAACAGTTCAGATGCAGTTGGACGCTTGGATGGATCACGTTTAAGACATTTTCCTATAAAATCTTTGCCATCAACAGAAAGATGATCAGGGATCGGTGGCAGCTCCTTACTATTTCCAATCTTGAACATGGCTGCAATCTAGAGCACAACAAGAAAAATCTAATGCTAGTAAAACAACTACTGATCAAGAGTGTAACAACAGGATGATAATACTAACGGAGGCTATGATTTTTTTCCCACAGCTAAGTGCTGCTATAACAGTAAATTATGTACCGAAGTGCCACTATACTCGGCCCAAATGATCAAGTACTAACCCCTTCATATTGGCTCCAAGGTGGCTTTGATGTAACCATCTCCAAGACAGTGCACCCTAGGCTCCATACGTCCACAGCAAGATTGCAGCCATTTGAGTTCTTTATGACCTATGCACATATTGCAGTGAGAAAGCATATTAGAAGCAGACAATTCACAAGTCAAAAGGAGAGAAGTAAAATGACTTTCATAGAAAATGTAAAATTTGGAGGAAAAGAAAATAAAACAAGAGTACCTCAGGAGCCATCCAGTAAGGACTTCCCTTGAATGACAAGGGACAAGATTGTCCAGTAATCTGGAAAAATGAACAACATTTGAGTATCACTATAAAATGTACTTAAACAGCAAATTTTCTTTACTGTGGTGTCTTTATGGAGTTTCAGGGATAAGTTTCATTAATAAAAACTGATGAATAAAGAGACTGGAAATTTTTTCAAGATACAAATAAATTGCAGCTTTACAGGCACAATGAAACACAAAGAAGTTGAAAGTTATCCCTTACAGAATTAATAAGTGTTAATTCAAAAAACACATGCTATCATTTGCTTGAGTTTCAGAGGGTGCATTACAGTTTAAATTTATATCAGATGCAATTGCTAATCAATAAGAAAATTTGCTTATGTTGCAACCAATATCCATAAGTGTTCTTATAAAGTGTTATATCTCATCAACTCAGTTTGATGTTCTGGAACATATCATGTAGTTCAGGTCCAATTCAGAAGGAACTCGTTGTATACATGTGTCATAGACAAGTATTTTATAAACAATACATTTCTTACAGAACTCTTGGAGTCACATGGCAGTAATGGCATGTAATTGACACTAAGACAAAGGATCAAGAGGATATTAATAACACTGTAATTGATGGTTAACATTTCCCAGATAAATACATAAGAATAAACCAAAGGACATTATAAATCAGGGTTAAGTGCTGAAATAGCTGGTTAAAGATGAACCATGGAATTTATATAAGAAAAAGTTATGCCATCAGTTTCTTCAAGCGAGTTATCCTATGGCCATACAATGCCCAAAACAAACTTGAAATGCTGGAAAAGCTCATAACACAAAACTGTGCAAGCAACATAAAGATTGTATGTTAGAACTAAGATTTACTGTTTATCATACTATAATTTGTCAAACCAAAATGACCACAAATCATTTTGCCCTGCTGTCATGTAGAACTTCGCTACGGTGCATCAATGTTTAGCGTTTCAATCCTACAGCACCATGATGACGTGTCCGATGTTTAAAAGAGAAAGACACTACAGAAATCACAAATGACATAAAAATAACAAAAAGACAATCAGGATATCATTACATATTCAACATGTGGGAAGAAATGGGTAATTGAAATCGATTTTGTAATATAAAAGCATAATGCTCACATCATTTCTGCCTCCTATGTTTTGATTTCTTGTTTTACAACAAGTTTGAAGTTGCTTGTCCTTTACTCAAGCATGTTTTACACTCCAAAATTAACAAACTCCAAACAGGACCTCGCAATTATATGTAAACCATGTATATTACATGGTTTACATCTCCCCTCTATAGTCCTGTATAAAATTCAGTATATCTGTTAAAGATAAAGCAACAAGAATAATTAAATAGTTCCATTCTGAAACTCCCCTCCTCCCTACAAAGCATCACTTTTTTGGGATTTGGACCAACATGACTAATTGCTAGCTGCAACTAAGGCCATTAAAATAGTTAAAACTGAACTAGAGCTCTAAAACATGCAATCTATAAATCTTCCCACAAAATATGAATTTAAACCAACTCACATCACAATTAACATCACATCATTTAAAACTTTAAAGCCTGATATTTATTTCCAACTAATCAGAAATATACTTATAGAATTAAAAAAAGGAATATCATTATTAAAACAGTACATGTTTCGCCATCCCGAAGTCTGCCAGCTTCACCCGGCCATTTGGATCTACCAGTATATTTGCACCTTTGATGTCCCTAAATGTGAGTGATAGTTTGGAAACATAAGAAAGAAAATCTACGATCAGGATATCATCTTCCAAAACATGGACTCACAGATATTCAAAAATTATAAACCAAGATTTATTCATACCTGTGAACAGTGTTCTTTGCATGTAAATATGCTAAACCTGAAAGAATTTGTAGCGTATAACTCCTAATTGCTGGTTCACCAAGTGGCCCATACTCTTGAAGTAGCTTATGTATGGAGCCACCAGATACATATTCCAAGTAAATATAAAGCTTGTCATCAATCTGTTAAGAAGTACAAAATTAAAACAGAACAAAGTGATAAAACACTGCTACTTCTAAAGACTAAATCAGATTAAATTGACTTTAAAATAATTAAATTGACTTTAAAATAATTAAATTGACTGGGCGGATTAGTTTCACATATAGGGGTTACAACAGTTGTCAGTCTAAATGCTTAATAGGATTTTAAATAAAGGAGAAGAACTCCCTCCCTCCCTCACATGCCTTGTCCCCATTTGCATAACTTAAAGATGATATTTCAGAAAAAGATTACAATTCTACAGCCTATCCCCACGTCGCCATAGTTTCTAAGATGAAATTTAAACAGCAAAGAGAAATATGAAAAACGACGAAGATAGGCATCCGAGAAAACATGGTGCCATTTTGATTGGCTACATAATTTCCAGATGAAATTAGAACAGGAAAGAGAAAGATTAAAGACAACGAAGATACGCATCAGACTAAAGATAAAAAACGATAGGCATCAGATAAAACATCGCACTGTTTTGATTGTCCCCTGATGGATGTAGGGTCATCAGGCCTCCATCGGAACTGCATAAGGTGTTTGATCATTGGCAGCAACTCACCAACCCATGATATTAGTAAGGCTGCTAGATCTCTATGAAATGAACTAATTCTTCCATTGATAAGTACTGGGAGTTCTTTTCATCTGTGCTTTAAGGAATCCATTAATGTTTGGTTCCATCTAGTACGTTATCTGTCCAGATCAGATCTAATTATCTCAATGCAAATCATCCAATTGTAAAGAGAAAGTTTAAGTTTATGAATAGTTGACCAGCCAGTTGGCAGCCCAGGAAGTCTCATTTTACATCCCATCCAGATGGAAAGGAACTACTCCAAAGAGCATAGATTAAGGTGCTGTCAGCGCCAATGAAGGTACATCCAGTATTCGCAGTGTCAGTAAGAAACCAACACAAAGGTGTGTGCCATTTGCCATGTTAATATTATATATTGAAGCATTTATCTAGACAGCAGTATGTAGCAGGTACTATGCCAATAGCCAGCAGAAAAAGGCATGGTAAAAGGCCCTTACATCCAAAAAACTAAAAAGAGTTGGGCTTGCAATGGCCCTTAACCATATATGGCTTTGGGATAAAAGGAAGAAAATTCTAAAGTATTGCGCTATGTCCAATGACTTGATGTGAATGGAAAGTGTTGAACGATTAGTTTTACTACCTGTGCAATAAATATAAGATAGGGATGTAAATTTGCTTATTGAAAATGAAACGAACCAAAGTTCTTAACAGATTTTAATAGGATTTGGTATTTATTTTAGTGTTTTAACTTTGATAGTGGTTTTACTTTTAAGGTTACCTTCTCTTGATCACTGTACTTCTATATCTTGATTTATTTCACATAATAATTTTTTTTTTCAAAAATTCACCACCTGATAAATAGATTGGCAGACCTTCCCTCCATTTTCATTAGAAAAAAATTTAACTGTGATTCTTCAGCTGCATTTAGTCAGCCATTAGACATCAACTCATGGAATTCTGGCATGAATAAAATTGTTCTGAAAGTTGCAGTAACTTGGTCCATATAGCAGTTGAAAATACCATAATTAATTGTTGAATACCTTGAGAAAACACTAATCTTGCATGTATCTTAACAGGATATGCATGAACAAATAACAGTGTACTCGTAGATAAAGATGCAAAGTGATAGATTAAAGTGAAACTGTAAAAGTTCCGTCAAATGTCTGATTGGTATCAAGCTTACTGAACATAAAGATCCTATAAAAAAAATCTCTGACATGGAACAGTTTGGAATGAGAGAAATAGAGGTATGTCAAAATTAATGTGTGATGATGAATAAAGAAAGACTGAAATCCAGGCCAAGATCATAGGTCGTGTCATTTCTAGAAAATTGTCATACCATTTCACAACCATAATATTGCACAATATTCGGATGCTGTAGCCGACTTAAGAGGGATATTTCCTGTCAAGAAAGCAAACACCTAAATGTATACTGTCATAAAGGGAAAAGAGGATGTCATATTGAGTACATATCCTCCAGAATAATAGGACAAAATACTCACTTGCCCCAACTGTTTTGCACTTTCTTTTGACTTAGCATCATCCATGAACAGGGTAACCTCCTTCATTGCACACATTTCACCACTCTCACTAGAAAAGGTAGAAAATCAACAAGCAGCCAGTAGAAAGAAAAACTTGAGCAGACAGAATAGAGATTGACTATCTTATACAAAGATCAAAGAAATAAAAACAAGATCAAATTTTATCAGATCTGGATGTCTCAATTTAGCCAAATATAAATTGTCCAAAAAACGGAACTAACCCAGTACCATTAGTTTCTACTAGACAGCTCATTTTAGCTCCTTCACAAAGGAAATGCAAATAATCTAAAAGCACCATCAATTAAATCTTAGGTTCTCTCACTTTCATTATCCTACGACCCAGTCCTATCACCTTCACCAAGTAACCTACTGAACAACTTGTGTGGTCATTAAAACTTTCCGAGAACTAGTTAACAGAGAGACCTTTTGTCTGTTGAGGTAATCATGAACATTTTCGTAGATTCAGGTTACATGAAGAAAAACATCAAGAGTCATGACATGTACTCTAAAGGGATAATAGAACCCATCCATTCTTCTAAATACTAGTGCTTTCTTTTATCGGGTAATTTAGCCTCTACTGGTCCAAGCTGCTGTAACTGTTAAAAGTCAATTGAGTTAGTACGTCTTTATATACTGTACATGCATGTAACAGTTCTGGACTTGCTCATTTTTGTTTACATATGTCAATAATGGATGGTTATGTACTGATTCATGGTGCCATGATCATGCTAAAATTGTAGAAAGATATGGTAATTGACTTTTATTTCATTGTACACTTTTAAACCTCTTACTAAGTGAAAGGAACAAGTGATCTTACTCAAGGTATGCTGTATGCAATACCGACTGGTACCGCCTGGTATGGGCGATACGTATTGGTCTGACAGGATACCGGTACGCGGACCACCCGCTACCGGTCGGTATGATTTTTTAAATTTTTTTAATAAAAAAATTATTTTTTAATTAAAAAATTCATTTTTTCGGTTTTTTTAAGGCTCGGGCGACATTGTCGAAGCCTCGACGACGTCGCCAAGGGGACTTCTTGCCCGAGAAGGAAGGCGACGCTCCCGAGGTGACGTCGCATGGGCGATGTCATTTTTCCATTTTTTAATAGAAAAAATCATATTTTTTTTACTTTTCGGGCGACGTCGCCCAAGATGGGAGGCGACGTCGCCCAAGATGGGAGGCGACGTCGCCTGTTGACATCTCGGGCGACATCGTCAAGGGAAATATATATACATATATTTATTTATTTATTTATTTATATATAATATTTATAATTATAAATATATATACCGAACTGTCACGGACAAATTGTAAACGGCTTGTTCGGTGTAATGCTTATGCATGTCCATGTCTTTTCGGTTTGTTCTTACTTTGCAAAGCATGTAAAGGGCTGGCCAAAGGCTAAACAGCCCTATTTGAGCGAGTTTGGTGGCCGTTTCAGGCTTGTACATAATGATGGTGTCATGTGAACACTTATACTAGATTTCGAGCTATAGTGGACCAATTTTATACCTTTGTTGTGCAATCATTCTGAGCTTGTGATATCCATGGTTGGAATTTGCATTAGCTATAAAGTGTTTGCTGAAAGGTTTGCTTGTGGATCCCGTGTAAAGCGCTTTCTTTGTCCTGTCTTCTCTTTTGTAGGTCCTAAGGGATCGTAGAAGATTTCTGGGAGACTGATCTTTGCGGACTGACACGCAATGGTGCTGCACGACTTAGGCAAAACCAGCTAAGTCCGTGACAGAACGGTACACCGAAACATACCGTTCGGTATACGGTACCGTACCGGAGAAGTATCGAAACTCTGGTACGGTACGGTATTGCAGACCATGATCTTACTACAAGTTATAGTACTTTCTTCAGCCTAAAGAGAAGACTGTACACATATGGAGTAACTTGGTTCAGAAATCAGCTTTACCTAGTCGGTTGATGAAATAAAACTTGATCGACATTCCATGTAGGAAGTTCCTAAACTAACAATGTAATTGAATCAAAGTAACAACATAAAATTTTTAAGGGTAGAAGGCCCACAATACCTGTTAAAACCAATATAAACATGTCCAAATGTACCACGTCCAATTAATTTTCCCTTCTTCCACTTTGATCCAGGACTCGTGGGATTATCTGTCCTTCCAGGACTGCGTACTACTGACATTGAAGAATTTGTGGTTGTATTATGTGGAGGAAAAGTAGCACTGGTAGATATATTTTTCGGCGGTAGTGGCAATCTGTGGCTTTCTTTCTTCCCCTCATCATGCCGCCTAGTTGGTGACTCTGGTGCTGTTCCTACAGCCCGTGGATGCAGTGGAGAGACAGTTCCACTATGTATCCTAGAACTGGGACCAGGACTCACCATTCTTGGGCTTGGTATTGGAGAGCACTCTGGACTACCTCTACTATGCTGCCAGAACTGTCCAAGCATGTCTCTTCCCATTGAATTATGCCCAGAAGTCTGACCTGAACCTGGACTTGAGCACTGGCCAGATCCAAAAAAAGTTAAATCTTGTTGCGGCTTTGTCACCCAAATGGCTGATGTTGGGAACTGCTCAGGGAACACAACTCTCATAGGACTTCTCGAGGGACTTGACAACGAACTATCTGGTGCACTTGCAAAAGCACCATGTCGAGGAATTTGTATGTTTGATTGGTAATTGTTCTGAAAACCCTGCTTAGATGGTGCAGATAAAATATGGTTCCCAAGTAAGAAATTTGTGGATTTCATCATCTCTCTTGTTTTGCATTGTGTTGCAGGACATGGGTCCTTGCACCCCGCGCTTCAAAGAGAACAAAGAAGAAAAGTGTGTAAGGGGAAAGGTCTAGAAGTGAAAAGATCAACAGGCTAAAATGGAAATGAAACACAGAAATCAAATCACAAGTTCCACACCTATGGTTGCTTGTAACAGCTCTATTGCTTTTTAAAAAGTCATTGACCGGGCTGTGAAGTTCAGAATCTGCTGCATCGTCACTATCAATAGAGCAATTACTAGAAATAGAGGTGGTAGCTAAACCTCCATCAAGCTCAGCAGTATCTGGTCTTTTTGAAATGTGGCTAGGTCTTGGAAGCGGTAAAAGCAGCTGTGCTTTTCCGCGCTCTCCTAGGATCGACTTTGATGTAATGACCTCAGAGGGCTTGCATGATATGCCTGAACACAGCCCGGGTAGAGGAAGTGGTTGGGAATTTGTCTTGCCTCCGAAACTCTGACACCGGGACACTTGTGCAGAAGGTGATGCAGATCGTGATTCTGTTCTTGATCTGGATGCCTTTTCTGAAGTGTCACTTTTTCGCCGTCGACTTCCCCTTGATTTTGTAGTGCTTTTTTGTTCAGTTGAACTAATAAAACGGTGTAATGTGTCAATAAAATTTTCCTTTGTGTTCTTCTTCACATCCTTAGAAGACAATTTCCCCCACCATGAAGGCATTGTGGCTGGGGTTTCTAAGACAACAAATGGCTATGTAATACTAGCAACCATGGTAGCTAATGCTTTAGCCACCAGAAAAGAGATTCATAGTCTTGCTTCAGGTTATAACACCTCACCATCAGCACTAGCAACCAAAGAGAGACGCCTGAAGAAGCAAGCCTCCCCAAGAAGGTTCGTCATTAACCTGAATAAGAAAGCATCACGAAATGCTGAACCCAGCAAGAAGTAATCACAAATGAGCATCATACATGAATACAACTTCAAGCAGCATGATATACAGTGTTCATAATTTTACATAAGCAAAATGGTCAAAAGCATCAGCAAATTTCTACTATTTCCTCATCATAAATGCCTCAAAAATCTCAAGCTCGTACCCTAAGTGGTAAAGCAAATAATGAGAAGATAAAGGAATATGTACAAATTGAATTCATATGATGCTTGTTATTGAAGTGGACAGATTACAATGTAGTGACTACCGAAAGTAACAAACCGGGAACAAGATTAAAAGGTTGATCTTGCAAATATGCCATCCAGCAAAGACCAAGCAACAAACAGGCATCCAATAAGCAGCTTATCCACCAGCACTGACCGTGCTTAAACTCAATCTACCTATCCAATTATACGACAACAAAGTCACAACAGCCTATCCGTCCCCCGATCTTACCCCTGTAGCATGCGAAGATCCAAAAACTCGTCTAATCCAACAAACTCAAGAAAAGAACCGCAAGAAATCTCAAATGCTCCTATTAATGAACTCACCGCCAAAATCCGAGCACCACTAGAAGAGCCCCTCCAGCAATTCGCAGATCAAAACGCCGCGAATCCCTCCGATGCCCGCCCGATCAAACAACTCAAGAACTCCCAAGGCAGAGTACCAGCGGGCGCCCAACGTCCCAACCAACCCTGCCCTAGATTGTCAACTCACTTGTCGCCCAGTCTCGCTCGCCGACCTCGATCTCCTGGTTGAAATCGAGGAACCCTAGAAACCCTAAGAAGAGACGGAGAGATTTGAGAATCGATAAGGGCGAAGCGCTCGGAAGAATGCCACAGGCGAGCGACGACGAAGAGGAAGAAAGATGAAGACCTAAGCGGAGAGAGTGTGTGCGTGGAAGAGCGGAGAAGGCGAACGGCGGTGACACGAAGAGACGAGAGGAAAGATGGGTTCGGGTGAGCAACCGTGTGAGAAAGAAGAAGGCAACTGAAAAACAAGTGCACTTACAAATCACACTTATTCCACGTGTGACCTCATCGCAGCGTAATTTGCGGGTCCCAATAGTTTCGTTGCGGCCCGACGCAACGAGAGGGGAGGGTTGGCGTTAGTGCTTAATTAACGCACGTAATGAAGGACTTTTAAATGCTAATGCGAGGCGGGGGCCGTTGGTTACTGATGCCTTATTCTATTCTCGTGCACGCTCGTCGCCGTCTCGTGCCAATTCATCCATCGGGGAGTTTACGCAGTAATAACAAATGTTTTTTATTAGCTCATTATTTGTTATGGGTATTAAATGTGACGTGACGCTGCCCTGTAGGTCGCGTCTGAGTGACGTCGCAGCCCCTCTTGCGTTCTACTGTGGCAGGGGTTGACTCTCAGACATCATCCTCCTCTGCCCCTCCCAGGTCCGTGGGAGGGTAAATCACGGCATCAACACGCGGAGCCAGGTCCGTACGGCACCCTCAGACGCTACCAGAAACACATCAACCGCCCGATCTATATAAGCCACTGAAGAGTCATATTGAAGGGGCGCCTCTTTTCCACTATCAGATAATTGGTGCATCAAAAAAAACTCTCGAATCCTTATTTTACACGTCGATAAGCTGACTTGAGCGTCGGAGGGGTCGGGCAGAGTACCCTCCGACCCAGCCTTTGTGCAGGGACAGGTCCCGACGACAATCACGAGCGGCGGAGTCTCTCCCTCTCCTCTCTTCCCGACCGGGGCACCGTCGGAGAACCACCACCTCGACCAACCCGAACCCAACCGCGACGACCTCGGAATCTCGGAGTCAAAGCCGCTCATTCCTAGGTCACAGTAAAAAAGTTGTTTGCATTAACAGATTGGCGCTAGAAGGAGGGCATGTCGAGGGATCACCTGGTTAACCCCAACGAGCACTTGGGCGAGGAGCTCCATCCAGAGGGAGCCTCGGCGGAAGCTTCCCTCCCCTCCAGAACAAGGATGGATGACCCCATCTCGACTTCGGAACGCTACTGGCGTTTGTTCAACGATCCCGGACTCCTTCCGCCTATGGGTGTCCCCGCCACCCCTTTCCCCGTCACCGCGGAAGCCTTTCGGGATCTCACCCAACAGGTCCGAGCGTTAGCAGAGACGGTGCAAGCCATCGTCCCCCTCCTTCCTCGGATGACGGGAGCATCGGAGAACCAAAGGCCCGGGCCTCCCCTTCAGGCCCACAATGCGTCCCCCATGCTACCAGCCTCACCCACATCTCATCCGATCTTGGACGGGATCCGGGTCCCCAGAAACCCAGGTACCCCACCCGAACCCGAGGCGGTGTCCTCGGACTTGACGGACTTATTCCGAGCCCAGCTCCGTTCCATTTGCCAGCGCCTGGACGAGGTACAAAGGGATATCTGGAAGTCTAAGGGGGAGCAAAGGGAGGAGGTTCATTGGGAGTCCCCGTTCATAAGCGACATACGGGATCACCCGATGCCCCCGAACTTTCGCCTCCCCTCCATCGATCTTTATGATGGTGCCAGCAACCCGGCAGATCATGTCGCCCCCTTTCGAGCTCAGATGGCTCTATACGGAACCTCCGATGCCTTGATGTGCCGAGCATTCCCCACCACGTTGAAAGGGCCCGCCTGTGCTTGGTACAGCGCTTTGAAGAGCAGGACAATTACTTCTTTCGAACAGATCGCCAAGGATTTCGAGCTGCACTTTCTTGCATTTACATGCCCGAAGCCATCTATCACCCTCCTCCTGGGGTTGAATCAAAAGGAGGACGAACCTCTCTCCCATTTCGTGTGCCGGTTCATTACGAAGATTTGGGGGTTATCTGACGCCCACCCTTCACTGTTGATGCAGGCATTCATGATGGGGTTACGACCCTCGAGGTTTTGCTGGTCTCTCGTGGAACAACCCCCCGCCTCGATCGCGGAGATGCTTCAACGGGCGAACCAATATGTCTCGACCGAGGCCTGGATGTTGGGAAGAAGAGAAGAACGACAAAGAGGGCATCCAGAATCTTCCCGAGCGGGAACGGCATCCAGGCAGCAGCCCGCGCAGCCAAGGCGCAAGGTAGATCGCCTCGACCTCTCCACGTCGGGGCTCCCGCCTTCCTCCTTAAATGCGTCTTGGACGCAAATATTCCTCCAGATAAAGGAGAAGGGGATGCTCAGGCCTACCCGTCCGATGACGAGCCCGCGAGAGTTGGTGGACCGTATCCGCTACTATCGCTTCCATCGGCAGAATGGGCACGACACGGAGGAGTGCTATGAATTAAAGCGACAGATCGAGGAGTTGATACATAGAGGCCATTTAGGCCGCTACCTCCGACGAGAACGGGAACCCTCCCCGCGTCCTGAAGGTCCTGTCGAGCGACACATCGATGTAATCACCGGGGGACCAGCCTCCGGAGGAAACAGCACCTCAGCATGAAAGGCCTACGCCCGTGCCATCACAACCGAGGAGCATGAACCTGTTCCCGAGCCAGAAATAACATTCCCGTCAGAGGACTCAGGACGACCGGAGCATGACGATGCGCTGGTAGTATCGGCCAGAATCGCCAACGCACAAGTAAGAAGGATTATGGTCGACACGGGCAGTTCAGCCGACATACTTTTCCTCGACGCCTTCTAGAAGCTGGGACTACCGAAGGACACCATGAAACCCTTACATTCAGCACTCACTGGGTTCACCGGCGACTCAATCTTGCCACTGGGTGCAGTCACCCTACCTTTAACCCTCGGGGACTCACCGAAGATGAAGACGGTGTTGGCGACCTTTTTGGTGGTCGATCTCCCCACGGCGTACAATGCCATCCTAGGGCGACCCACCCTCAACAAAATAAGAGCGGTCATCTCCACTTATCATCGGACTCTGAAATTCCCGACCCGCGCTGGAGTCGGGGAAGTCCGGGGAAATCCTCGGGAATCCAGGCAGTGTTACCTGACGGCGATCTCCCTGTGCAAGAGAAGGAGACCGGAGCACCCCTTGACGACCCCCGTGAATCCAAGCGTCCTGCTCAGTGCCCCGAACCGATGAAACCCGCAGTCGATGTTCCTCTACAGGAAAGTCGTCCCGACCGGACGGTCGGGGTCGGTTTGAAACTCAACACACAGGAGCAGGTTCAGCTCATCAGCCTCCAAGAAAATGCCGACATCTTTGCTTGGACCTCTGCCGACATTCCGGGAATCAATCCGGAGGTATCTCAACACCACTTATGCATTTCCCCGACCACGCATCCGGTAAAACAAAGACCGCGGGCTCAGGCCCCCGAGCAGCAACAAGCTGTACGAAAGGAAGTGGAGCGACTCTTGGCGGCTGGCTTTATCGAGGAGGTCAAGTACCCACGGTGGCTATCCAATGTAGTCCTCGTGAAAAAGCCTAATGGAAGCTGGAGGATGTGTGTCGACTACACCGATCTTAATCGTGCTTGCCCAAAGGATTGTTACCCCCTACCAAGGATCGACCAATTGGTCGACTCAACCGCTGGGCACACCCGCTTTTCATTTATTGATGTCTTTTCCGGCTACAACCAGATCCGGATGGCACCCGAGGATCAAGAGCACACGGCTTTCCACACCAACCAAGGAGCTTATTTTTATAAGGTTATGCCGTTCGGATTAAAGAACGCTGGAGCCACATATCAGAGGACAGAAGTAACATTTTTGCCCGTTAGATAGGGCGAAACATGGAAGTCTATGTCGACGACATGATCGTAAAAAGCCGGACGGGATCAGCCCACCTCGCTGACCTAACGGAGACCTTTGCCACATTGAGGAAGTACAGGATGCGCCTTAATCCAACCAAATGCATTTTTGGCATGACTTCGGGCAGATTCCTCGGGTTTATCATACACGAGAGGGGAATTGATGCTAACCCGGAAAAGGTCCAAGAAATCATCAACATGCAAGCCCCCCGAACCGTCAAGGAGCTCCAGTGCCTCAACGGAAGGCTTGCAGCCCTATCCCGGTTTTTATCCCGATCGGGCGACAGATGTCTCCCCTTCTTCCGAGTCTTGAAGGACTCGAAGAACTTCCAGTGGACAGCAGAGTGCGAGGAGGCCTTCACGCATCTGAAACAGCACTTATCCGCCCTACCGCGCCTCACCTCGGTCGCCACCCAGGAAAGACTCTGCCTCTACCTGGCGACATCTCAACACGCGGTGAGTTTTGTGCTGGTCAAAGAGGTCCCCGAAAAGCAGCTCCTGGTTTATTATGTCAGTCATTTCCTACGAGGACCCGAGGAGTGCTACCCCCCCTTCGAGAAGCTGGCGCTCGCACTCGTCCTCACGGCCCGAAAGCTGCGCCCCTATTTCCAAGCTCACGCGATCGAGGTAATGACCGACCAACCGTTACGTCAGGTTCTGTCAAAGTTCGACGTGGCAGGACGCCTCCTCAAATGGTCGGTGGAGCTGTCCGAATTCGATCTGCAGTACAAACCACGAACCGCCATCAAGGCATAGGCCCTAGCCGACTTCATCTCAGAGTTAACCCAATCAAGGGCACAGAGTCCGGAGCAGGTGCAAGAAGACTGGGTCCTTCGGGTTGATGGGTCATCCGGCTCGAAGGGCGCCGGAGTTGGACTTATATTGGAGGCCCCCGATGGACGTTCGTTCGAGCGCTCTTTCCGCTTCGGCTTTGAGGCCACTAATAACGAGGCAGAGTATGAAGCGCTCTTAGCAGGCCTCCGGTTGGCAGCCGAGATACAGGTGGGAGCTATCCACGTCCTCACCGATTCACAACTCGTCGCCGAGCAACTCAACGGAGAATACCGGGCTCGGGATCCAATCATGTCCAAATACCTGACGGAGGTAAGAGCCTAGACCGCTAGTTTTCCCCGTTTTACGTTATCTAGAATTTCCAGGTGCCAAAATGAGCGAGCGGACTCGCTCGCAAAGTTAGCCTCGGGGTCGGACTTCGGGGAACATCCCGAGGTCGAGGAGCTTTCGCACCGAGCTGTACCTACTATGGAGATAGGCGAACCTGGAGCCCCAGTCACATGGACGCAGGAGATGCTAAGGTATAAGCGTGAAGGTGTCCTTCCCGCCGATAACGCCGCGGTGAGACGCCTTCGCCGAACCCAGGCATGGTATTGCGAGATTGGCAACTAGCTCTACAGAAGGTCATTCTCGCGCCCCCTGTTACGATGTTTGGATCCCGACGAGGCACTGTCGGTCCTCGCCGAGGTCCACGACGGGGTCTGCGGGGAGCATATAGGCGGCAGAGCCTTGGCATTCAAGGTATTGCGTCAAGGCTATTATTGGCCCACGTTACATCGGGACGCAAGGGCCTACGTGCGACGATGCGATGCATGTCAGCGCTACGCCCGAGCCTCCCAGCACCCCGCAGTCCCGCTCACCTCTTTGGATTGCGCCTGGCCTTTTGCACAATGGGGGATGGACCTCCTCGGACCATTTCCCCCGGCGTCCGGGCAGCGAAGATACATTATCGTGGGAGTCAATTACTTCACCAAATGGGTGGAAGCCGAGCCACTGGCGACGATCACAGCGCGTCAAGTCGAGCGATTTGTATGGAGGAACTTCGTGACCCGATTTGGCCTCCCTAGGACTATCGTCACCGATAATGGGACTCAGTTTGCTAGTGCTCGATTCAAGGAATTCTGCGCGACCTACCGGATACAGTTGAGGTTTAGCTCTGTGGCCCACCTTCAGACCATTGGCCTTGCTAAGGTAACCAACCGATCGATCCTTGATGGGCTTAAGAAAAGAACCTTGATGGCCCGATCAAGCTGGGTCGACGAGCTACCGAGCATCCTATGGTCCCTGCGAACCACCCCTAAAGCCGCTTCTGGCGAATCTCCGTACAGCCTGGCATTCGGCACGGAGGCGATTTTGCCAGCCGAGGTGGTCATCCTTACTCCCCGGGTGGAAGCCTTTGAAGAACCAACGTCGGCCGAAGGAATTCGAGCCAGGCTAGACTTGCTCGAAGAACGTAGAGTCGACGCTCACCTAAAAACCTTGTCCTACAACCGAAGCGTCGCTAGAAACTACAACAAAGGAGTCCGCCCTCGACCCCTCGGGTTGGGAGACTTAGTATTACGCAAGTCTGAGGTAAGTGATCCAATCCGCTCGAGAGGCAAGCTTGCCCCTAAGTGGGAGGGACCTTACCGCGTCGTCAAAGTCGTCCGACTGGGTACGTTCCAATTTATAACAATGTCGGGACAACATGTGCCGAGGACCTGGAATGCCCAGAACCTCAAGAAATACTATGTAAAGTTTCACGACGAAATCAAAGACAATAGCAGAAAGGCGAATATTGATTAAATGAAAATTTCAAGTACAAAACTCACCCTCAAAAAGGGGGAAGATACGCATAATCAAAAAGAAAACAGAAACAAAACAAGAAAATCCCTTAGGATTTTGCCCCCTCTAGGCTATCATCGAAGGGGACCTCCTCGGGCATATTCACCTCCAGGTCCTCGGGACAGGAGGTGAAGGGGTCCTCCTCGATCGCAGAACCTGGAGGGCACGCTCGGAAGTGAGCCAAGGCAACCTTGTATCCATATTCATAGGATACTCGGCTCGTCCGGTCCAAACCGAGTAGAAACCCCTTGGACTTCTTGTAACGTTCGACCGCATCCCGCTCCCTCTCCGGTCGGAGGCGTTGTTCCTCGGCGAGGGCTTCCGAGGAAGTCTTGGCCTCGGCCTCCTTCGAAGCCAGCTTCACGGCTAGGTCGGAGGCCTCCGTCTTATGGAGGCGGTTCTCCAACTTCTCCATCCGCAACAGCTTCTACAAGTTGGCGGAGGACGACTTCGCGGCCTCGAGCTCGGTGTTGAGGCGAGCCACCTCTGCGTCCAGATCAGTCGCTCGTTTCTCCGCCGCCGCGACCGCCTCAGGGCCGGAGCCGACTCGGACTTCCTCCAACTGGTGGCGCAATTCGGAATTACGCTCACAGAGACCGCCGATGATGCGACCGGCATCGCGCGTCCGGTCGATTAAAGCAGTGGTATAGTGGAGGTTCTTCACAGGACAATAAGGTCAAGACAGAACCAAGAGAAAATTTAAATGAAGGGGATCAGGGACGGCACTTACCCACATCACCGACTTGGCTAACTTAGCGATGAGGGCCTCCGAGGGGAGCGTGTACAAATCCCGAGCTATATCGGGATGAAGCGCCCCCCGGAGGTACGAGGCCGATGGGTTCCCCCCTACCCACACTTTGTCCCCGCGGGACAATCCACCCCAGCGGGCGACTAAAGGGTCGCTCGCCTCCCCCGACGGGACCTCGCCCATCACCCGAGCAAGAAAAGGCTCCTCCCTCCCCGGTGGAATCCGGCATAAGTCCCTTACGACCGGCGGGCGGAGGTTATTCCCGGTTGTTGCCTGACTGGGCCCAGCCCCCTCTTGCAGGATGGATGCTCCTGGGCGATCGGACTGCTCGTCGGTCGCGTCCTCAGGACGGGACGCCGGTGCCTCGGGTCCCTGGGCACCCGCGGCTTTGGACTTCTTCTTCGGCTGTACCTCCTCAACCACCAATGGGGAATCTCTCTCCCCTCGCTTTGGGATGGGTGACGGACGTGGAGACGAACCGGCCGAAGTCCGCCCACCACGAAGCGCCCGCAGGTTCACCATTTATGCAGAGAGCAATAAAGTGGCTAAGGCGAGATGAATGTCAAAAACAAAAAAAAACGCATAAAGCAATAGACAACAAAGACCCACCCCGAGAGAACGGGCTAAGCCTCGCTTCCACCGGCCATCGTTCCGACATATTACGGATGGCTTGAGAGGAGGGAATAATTTTCCTCAGTCTCCCCAGATATTGACGCTCTTCGGCATTCAATTTCGGGGCCGTATTATCAATGGCCCTTGCGGACCACTGAACTCCAAAACCCCAGTCCTTTTCACAATGGACGTAGAAGAATCATCTCTTCCATCCTTTATTGTTTGTAGGGGCTCCGCGGACTCGGAATCCTGCCCGTGCGGCTAGGAAATATCCCCCCGACCCCTTGAAGAGACGAAAACAAGAGAGGAAAAGGTTTCGGGTCGAGGAGATGTTGGCGTAATGGCATTCCCCCAAAAACGCCACCAGATAGCGCCAGGAGTTCGACGTCACTTGCGACGGTGAGATTCGCCACAGGGAAAGACAGGAAACTATGATGGGATGCAGAGGAAGACGCAGGCCTGCCTCGAGGGCGTCAAGGGTCAAGGCAAAGCCTCTAGGGACGGGATCATAAGCCCGCTGCCCCACCTCAGGGGCTACGAGGATGTAATCCTCCGGGATGCTATAGCGCTCCCGGAGGATCCCCAATGAGGAACCACTCATGGTGGAGTCTAGATCATGCGGCCACATTAGGGCTTCAAGCGCACGCACCGCCTCCCCGTCGGAAGAACGGCCTGAAGGCGGAGAAGGTGGCAAACTCGAAGCACATGCGGAGATGGAAGAGGTAGAAGAGGAAGAAGTGGAGGAGGAAGAAATGGGAGAGGAAGTCATTTTTTACTGACCTCCGGCAGAAAAGTCGACTGAAAGGAGGCAAGGGACGCCGGGGCAAAGGAAGAAGGTTCAAAAGAAAGAGACGACAGAACTCGAGGCAAAGAACTCCGTTGGTAAAAAATTGTGGAGTGTCGCAATGCGCGCTATTTAAAGATGGAAATCCCACCGAAAAGGCTCTGCCCCTTCGTCTCCCAAAGTGGGCGATAGCGTATCACCGTGCGTACTTCCCACCTACATCACATCAGGCAGTCTAAATGTCGACATGATATTATTCCCGAGCGGTCCTTTATCCCGAGCGGCGGCTCGAACCATTATTCCCGAGCGGTGGCTCGGTTATTTATCCCGGGCGGTGGCACGGTTCTTTATCTCGAGCGGCGGCTCGATTCTTTATTCCCGAGCAGCAGCTCGATTCTTTATTCCCGAGCGACGACTCGATTCTTTATCCCGAGCGGCGGCTCAGTCCTTTATCTCGAGCGGCGGCTCGATTCTTTATTCCCGAGCGGCGGCTCGGCGGTTCTTTATCTCGAGCGGTGGCTCGATTCTTTATCCCGAGCGGCGGCTCGATCCTTTATCCTGAGCAGTGGCTCGGTACTTTATCTCGAGCGGCGGCTCGATCCTTTATCCCGAGTGGCGGCTCGGTACTTTATCTCGAGTGGCAGCTCAATTCTTTATCCCGAGCGGCGGCTCGGTCCTTTATCTTGAGCGGCGGCTCGATCCTTTATCCCGAGCGGCAGCTCGGTACTTTATCTTGAGCGGCAGCTTGATTCTTTATCCCGAGCGGCGGCTCGGTCCTTTATCTCGAGCGGCGGCTCAATTCTTTATTCCCGAGCGGCAGCTCGGTCCTTTATCTCGAGCGATGGCTCGGTTCTTTATCTCGAGCGGTGGCTCGATTCTTTATCCCGAGCGGCGGCTCGATCCTTTATCCCGAGCGGCGGCTCGGTACTTTATCTCGAGCGGCGGCTCGATCCTTTATCCCGAGCGGCGGCTCGATTCTTTATCTCGAGCGGTGGCTCGGTTCTTTATCTCGAGCGATGACTCGATTCTTTATCCCGAGCGGCGGCTCGGTCCTTTATCTCGAGCGGCGGCTCGATTCTTTATCCCGAGCGGCGGCTCGGTTCTTTATCTCGAGCGGCGGCTCGATCCTTCATCCCCGAGCGGTAGCTCGAGACTGATCCCCGAGTGGTGGTTCGTTCACCCAGTTCTAAGTCATACCCCAATCGCGATTTCCCCCGGCCTGCCTAATTTGTGATCGGGCTCCACAAAATGTGACCCCCAGGCCTCAGGGCCAGTCCCGCAGGAGGGGCTTTCTTTGGGGGGGGACAGTATTATGGGTATTAAATGTGACGTGACGCTGGCCCCTGTGGGTCGCGTCTGGGTGACGTCGCAGCCCCTCTTGCGTTCTACTGTGGCAGGGGTTGACTCCCAGACATCATCCTCCTCCGCCCCTCCCCAGGTCCGTGGGAGGGTAAACCACGGCATCAGCACGCGGAGCTAGGTCCGTACGACACCCTCAGACGCTACCAGAAACACATCAACCGCCCGATCTATATAAGCCACTGAAGAGTCATGTTGAAGGGGCGCCTCTTTTCCACTATAATATAATTGGTGCACCAAAAAGAACTCTCGAATCCTTATTTTTCACGACGATAAGCTGACTTGAGCGTCGGAGTGGTCGGGCGGAGTACCCTCCGACCCAACCTTTGTGCAGGGACAGGTCCCGACAACAATCACGGGCGGCGGAGTCCCTCCCTCTCCTCTCTTCCCGACCGGGGCACCGTCGGAGAACCACCACCTCGACCAGCCCGAACCCAGCCGCGACGACTTCGGAATCTCGGAGTCAAAGCCGCTCATTCCTAGGTCACGGTAAAAAAGTTGTTTGCATTAACATTATTATAGTTCAAATTTGTTGCTTAATTTAATTAACATTTTTTAATTAAATTATACTAAGCACTGCACCTTTTTATAAATCTATTTTTTGTTTATATTAATACTTGGTATTTGAAACAACTGTGCCGTCACATGCCGAGAAAATAAATGTAATCTTTTACGTATCCTGTCCCCACTGTGGAGATAGATGTTAAGTTATACTTGTACTTCTGTTCGATGGTGTACTTTTTGATGTTTTTACATATACTTCCCTGCATTTTTAGTAATAGCATATTTGTGTTGTGAGTCATGTCACATGCCATCTCCTTTATTTACGTACATTATGGAGAAAGATCTTAATTTGCATTTAGTGAACCCATCTATAACATAAGACATAATACAATTCCACTACATATGTTATATTATATGATATTATTTGTCTTATGGTGACACCGACTTCCTTGATTACCATCTAATTTACGTGTACGCAAGCCATGCGTCGCGGTCGTGCAACGTTAACCTTACCACCATTGCTTATTGTACTACGAGCAGGCGCACGCACTCGGCGCTCAGGCGCCAGCGGCCACGACCTCGGCGGGAACTGCCGCGGCCGACTGCCGAGTCTTCCTTAGTTCGCTGGCAATGGAATCCATGTCGCGGTCATGTACGTTCATCTTCAGCCCGTGCTTCATGAACAAGGTGAGCGACATCTTCTGCTCGACGCGGTGGGCGGGGGCGACGTGAAGGCGGTGTCGCAGCAGCACGGCGGCGGCGATGGACTTCATTTGGAGGTAGGCGAGGTCCTTCCCGAGGCAGATCCGCGGGCCGGCATTGAAGGCCACGAATCTGAACGAGTCCTGCATCTCGAACCGCTTCCCGTCAGGCGAAAGCCACCGGTCGGGCCGGAATTCCAGGCAGTCGTTCCCCCACACTGACTTCATCCTTCCGGCCGAGTAGATCGAGTACGTGATGGAGGAGCCAGCGGGTACGAACGTGCCGTCGGGGAGGACGTCGTCGGCCACGACGTGCTTCGAGTCCTCGGGGACGGACGGGTACAGACGGAGCGTCTCCGATAGCGCCGCTTTCAGGTAGACTAGGCGATCGACCTCCTCGAAGGTGAACGGGGAGGCGAGCCATGCGCTGGTGTCGGGACCGCGGGATTCGTGGAGGACGGAGGCGAGCTCGAGGAGGATGCGGCGCTCGACGTGGGGGTGGGTGGAGACGAGCCAGAAGAACCAGCTGAGAGCGACCGAGGAGGTGTCTCGGCCGGCGAGGATGAAGTTTAGCGCCACGTGCTGCAGGAAAGCCTCGGAGTACGTGCCCTTCTTGATGAAGCGCGAGAGGAGGTCATCATGGTTCTGCCCGTCGTCGATCTCCAGCTTGCGGGTCTTGATGACTGCGGAGAGGTAGCGGTCGACGTGCGCGACGCTGCGGAAGAGCGTGGCCTCCATGCCGATCCGGAGCCACTTCTTGAACCGCCACATAGACTCTGGGAGGATGAAGCGGTTGAGAGTGGCCTCGGTGGCGCGGTCGAAGGCCACGGCGAAGGCGTTCTCAGGGAGGCCGGGGGCGAGCGTCTCGGGGTCCTTCCCGAACGCCAGGCCGCAGATGTTGTCGAAGGTGAGGCGGAGGAGGAGCTCCTGGAGATCGACGACACCGGACTTGAGGGAGGCGTCCTGCAGCATGGGAAGGAGGCGGAGGTGGATGGAGCGGCAGACCCAGCGCGACATGGCGTGGCGGAGGGTGCGGGTCGTGAACTCCAGCGCCGCGGTCTTGCGCTGGAACAGCCAGGTATCACCGTCGGAGTTGAAGATGCCGTCGCCGAGGAGGTCGAGGAAAACGGCGTGGTAGGTCGGGCCCTTGGGATAATTGTCGAACCGGGTCTTGAGGACGTGCTCCAAATTCCGGGGGTCGCACGTCACGGTGACCAGCCCCTGGCGGCGGGCGAGCCCCGGCACGGCGCAGATGCAGGTCTGATAGGTGCCGCCGTTGGCGCGGAGATTGTCGGCGATCCACTCGTGCATGCGCTCCGAGTGCTGAATCAGCCCCGGCAGGCTACCGACGACCGGCCAAACCCGCGGGCCGGTGAGACGCGACGCCAGCCGCGAAAACCACACCACGTAGGCTGCCATGCATGCTGCCACCAGCAGCAGCGTCACCACTTCCATGTTCCCCTTGTCACCCTTCCGTCTTCAACCCTCGCTCGCTCGCTCGCTCGCAACACAAGCACAGAAGTGAACGAGACATAGCCCAGCGATATATATACATACATACATACATATATATATATATATATATATATATATATATATATATATATATATATATATATATATATATATATATATATATATATATAAAAGAGAGAGAGAGAGAGAAAAGTCTCTTAAGAAGGTGAAGGTGAAGGTGAAGGCGAAGGTGAAGGGAAGGTGGTGGTGGTGGTGGTGGCTAATGACTTAAGCTAACATGGAGGGAATTAATGAGGAGATGGAACAGAAGAAGATTACAGACGAGGAGAAAGGTGAGAGGATGGGAGGCATTAAAGAAGCCACCGTTTTCTTGCTCCTCAACAGCTCCGCCAGGCTAATGCTTTTGAGCCGCTCACACCCACTGCGTTCTCCGGCGGGCCTTCCCAGCTTAATTAAAACGCTCATTGAATGCTGTCAGAGTTCGCTGGATCACCGAGACAGCGTAGGAACGGCATCATCAAGGTTAACAACTATGGTCAACATTCCCATCGGTAGAACACAACTAATCTCACCATTGTGAATCAAGGATAATTTTTATAGGATGATGCCTCCATATTCAGTTTTACCTTGGTGTCTCTTTTTCGATTTGGACGAAAATATTCTCAATTTTTTACTAAAATGATTTAATCATATATGCTATTCAAAAAATTAAATATTAATTATCATAAAAATTTTAAAAACTAAAAATATAATACTAATCATCTTTAAAATGAAAACGATATGATTGCATCATCTGGTAAAAAGCAATATTATGAGTTCTTTTTCGATAAAATACCCAATAATCAATGAAGAGGGAATTATTCTATCCAAAAATCTCTCTCTCTCGCTCTCTCTCTCTCTCTCTCTCTCTCTCTCTCTCTCTCTCTCTCTTCATACTATATATATAATTGGAATATGTTTATGACCTTATGTTGATTTAAGAATTGGCTTAGTAAGAAATTGTGAACTTATTGACTCTTATGAGCAGCTGAGTGACAAACGATTTCACCAATTAATTAATTAATTAATTCTTAGTAATGCAGTTCGTGGAAAAAGTATCTTTATATAGTCTTTTAGCTTACGGAAGGGTCAAACTTACGAGTACATCATATGATTTCGTAATTTGGGTAATTCTTTAAATCCGATCTCTGTTTAGGTGTTATTTAATGACGTTATCGCTGTATATTTAATCAAACAAAAGATGTGTTTTGGACTGATCCCCCCACTTCGACTTTGTCGGCTAATTTATGTGTTTCTTGGCATGTGTGTGTTTTGGTGTTGCTTTAAATGATCCATTTCTTTGAGGAATAAATTAGGACTCGTTAGCATCTAAAACAACTTACAGTATTATATGGAGTGAGAATAAATATAAAATTATTTTCTAATTAAGGATGTTTTAAAATTTTAAGAATCTTTGGATATATATATATATATATATATATATATATATCCATTGATAACGAGTCCATATTTTCCCAGCAATAATCCTCTTACTATGTGTCTAAACTATTGGTTGAGATATAACTAATCTAAATTGACAAAATAACCTAATGATAGTTTCAATTGATGACAATTCCAATTAATAATAATTTTAACCAATGTATCAAATGAGTACAAAGCCTAGATTAATGAGACGATTATGATCATTTCTCATTAAATAAACTATAAAATATCTCCTCGCAAGCATCACTATAAAAGGGATCGTATAAATATTCCCAAAAGATGTAAAAATAATTTAAGTTCGACTTATCTGATTTATCATATCGGATTACTGACTTGAGCATCGGAAGGATATTATCGAGGATAACTCCGACTTAGTTTTACATGGTTCAGATATATGATTTAACGAGTTCCATTTTGGAAGCAACCCGAAGAAAGACTAAGTTAGATCCAATTTAACTTCCAACTCCGACAACTAAAATTTATTCTAATAGTTTAGTACTAGAACGAGGACTAGCATGTCTTGAGAGAATTTTGTGGGTCCTTCTCAACTTACGGTCTAAGCATGATAGCCCTGGATGCTATCCTACCACATCTCTCGATCTTATAATTCAAAATCTGATAATGTCGAGGATGTTTATCGGTCTGAATCCATTTTCTATCCTCCATCCTAAATCTTTTTAAGTGACTTTTTCAAGATCCAACCCTTATCCAATCATCTCTTGCCTCACCTATAACCATGATAATTCCTGCAAAAACCTTCCACTCTATATGGTAGCAAATATAGGTTTTAACTAAGATAGTCCAAAAAAATCATCTACTATCTATCATAATTTTTCAGCTTGCTCATTAAACCCTACTTACATTAATCCCATAAGTTCCTGCTCCTGTTCCAACATAAGTTCTTGTTCCTAGTCTGGTGGACGAATATTGTCCGGCTCAAGCTCAAACACCACATGAGATACTTTAGCTATCTTTAGCCCAAAACTCTATTCCTTCAATAGAGTTAGTGTTTTCAAATGAGCCGATTGCTCAATCAACCAACCTCTTAATCAAAGTTTAAGACCAACTTAATAAGATGGATCGATAATTAGATGATATTCACAAAGAAATTAAGCAAGACAAACAACTAGAGATAGAGTTGTACATACAATCTCTTTTTATAGGGGACATAAGTAATAAACTGATTCTTCAGACTTTAGACTTCTCGTGCTTAATTGTATGATGGGAAATTTGACTCATCCAAGCATACTATTGCATTTACCTCAAAAATAATTCTCTACAATACTTCTAATTCTATGATGTTTCAGACTTTCCTTACCACTTTAAAGGGAATAACCCTTAAATAGTTTGTTAAGCTTTTCCTAGAGTCTATCTTCGTTTTTAGACTGTTGGTAAAAGATTTTATGCTTAGCTTTGTCATATATAAGCTCCCAACAAAACCTACCACCTCCCTTCTAACTATCCATTAGGAAGAGGAAGAATCCTTAGAAAGTTATACGAAGAAATTTAATGATGAGATTCATTTGGTAGCAAACCCAACCCCTTCTATCCTTATCAACACATACAATAGTGACATATAGCCTTTAAGGTTCTTTTATAAAGTTATTGCCAACCTCTAACAATTTTTTCAAAACTTTTACAAGAGGCTAACTGCTATATCATCGCAGAGTTAGCACTTGCTGGGAAGAGGAAGAGTGAGCCTAGGAAAGTAGCAAAAAAAAGAAGGCTCAGCATCCAAATCCCGTGTAGAGGCTACAAAATATCTTATCAAAAGGAGAATGTGTATGTCTCCAATGAGACTTCACACTACTCAACACTTTTTACATGGAAGTTTTTATGTAAATTTGAGAGAATGGACTCTTGTGGACCCCTTTATTCCTTAAGGACTCCATTGATATGAAGAAATATGACTAAATACTATCATTTCCACCTGTAGACTAGACACGATATTGATAACTATTACACCCTAAAAGAGTAGGATGAAGACTAGTAAAGAGAGCACCTTAATAGGTTCCTCCCTTAGATTTGCGAAAACTTACTAAAACCTAGAGGTCCGATTGAATGATAAGATGTAATGTTGAAAGCCTAATAATATAATATAATAATTTATTTACTCAGAAATAATATACAAGGGAACCATACCCGAAGAGGTTCCATCCCAATGTTGACCAACCAATCGTCTTTAGAGAAGAAAAAATGAAGTATCTATATCTTAAATATGACAATGCACCGATGGTCTTCCTTAGAATTGTAAATACTCCAGTAAATAGAATTCTCATCAATAAAGGTAATTATGTATTATGTTATGACAACTTCTGAAAAATTGTCCTAACTAAAGACTTGTAATCTATATTATCCACCCTCGTAGGGTTCGCAAGAGATTCCATCGTCCTTATAGGAATGATGGACCTTTATATAACTTTAAAGTTTGACTATTGCTCTAAGACAATAAAGACCAAATTTTTGGTAGTAGATATCATGTCCACCTATAATGCTATCATTGGAAGAGTAACCCTCAATTGCATATAAATAATGGTGTCGATCTACTTTATGATATTAAAATTTTTGACCAGCTCCATCGTGAGGGGAATCAAAAGCAACCCTAAAGAGTCAAAGCGATGTTGACATCATAAACTTTGTCAAAAAAAGCGATGCTATCAGGTCAATAATTGGATCTATGAGAACCTTCACAATTTAATTTGCATTAAAAGGCTTGAGAACTTTTGGAAGAAGTTTCGTTGAACCCTAAAAGACTAGAGCACAGAGTTAAGGTAGGGTCAACATTGATTCAGAAGAGAAAGAGCTAGTCAACTTCTTATGCCTCAATTACGAGGTATTCATACGATCGCCTAGTGATATATTAAACATTGATCGAGGCATAGCTCAACATTAATACCTAATGTAGGTTGGTTCAAAAAAGAGCTAGTCAACTTCTTGTGTCTCAATTAACAGGTGTTCACAAATCTTTTCTACGCTTGACGTTATAAAAAGACTTTTTAAATGGGTAATTGAGCTCAATGAATTTAACATTTCTTATAAATTAATGATCATTATTAAAGCTCAAGCACTTGTTGACTTCAATATAGAAATAAACCTTTTGTGAAGAGGCATCCAGAGAAGCCAAATATTAAACACTCCATGTTAACAGGTCAGCAACCTTAATGAACAAGGGGGCAGGTGTCATTTTGCAAAGGATGAGTTGATACCACTGACTAGTTGCACCTCTCATTTTATCAAGGAAAAGTTGAAGGTTAGGCTAAAAAAAAAATAATATACTTAATCGATAAAGTTAGAACTCAGGCACCCATAAAAACCTAGCTTATAAAAGGGTGGTTGCCAAAATTTCTAATACCAAAATTCACCCTCATCAACTAAAGGAGGGGGATTTGGTTCTCAGAAAAGTTATGGTCAATAACCCAATTCATACCAAAAGTAAGTTGGCACTAACTTAAAAAGAATTATATTAGATCGTAGAAGAGGTTCGACTCAGAATCTATCGACTCTAGACCATAAGAGGGTCAGATATTCCTATAACTTAGTATATTTTTTACCTTAGGAACTACTACCTCTTGTATTGTAACTCTTGACATAATTAAAGATGAATTTATAACTCATCATAAAATAGTGACAAAACTTGGAGAAATCTATAGTTATAATTCTTCCTTTGATTGAAATAAAGTTTGTTGGAGTTTATGGTTTGAAAATAAACTTTTATTTATAAAAACTAATTACATTATCCTCGGGAGTCCTTACATCACAAAATAGACTTCTTGATTAGCACAAGAAAAGAAAAAAATACTAACTATGGAAGAAATGACTTGATCATTCTACTATTTCAATGATATCCTCATTAATTGAGTTGAGAGCTAAGCATCGATAAGCTGAGCAGGTTCTTTGGTGGCCTCTAGAGTCAACCCCCCAACTTCTGATAGAGTCCATTCCATATATTCTGTAGATGTAAATGCCTTATCAGCCTTATCATAAGCCTTGATTGTTCCTCTCTCCAAAGTTCGCTTTAGTCATTGATATTATTTAACCCAATCATGCTGATTTTGTTATCAATAGGGTGGCCGATAGTGGAGTCCTTAGGAAGGGCCAGCATGGGGTGCTTATGCTTAGCCCATAAGATAGTGAGTTCATAACCGTAGGCAAAGGAGTTGTATCCTAACTTAGCTAATCTCTTTTTAAACTCTCAGGAAGCCTTATTCTTAGCCACCTCGCATACTTCTACCTTGCCTTATGTGTCTCCACCTTTTATAGCTATTGGGATAGCTCATCATTATAGTAGTAGAGGTTTCTCACCTCTACCTTTTAGGGTCAACCCTTGAGTTTGAAGTAGGTTGCCATTGGCTTCAACTTCTAGGGTTCTTTGATATGACTTCTATCTATCTTCATTACCTCCACTAACTTCTTTAAGGACTCGTATGTTAGAAAACCTTAAAAAAGCATCACATGTGTAGTGAAAAATAGAAAATAAAATTTGATTTTTTAAAAGAATTATATCGGATCATCGTACGAAGGTTAGAAGCGAAAACTTAATAAATCGAAAAATTATGTAATATTCATGAGACCTTCTCACCTAGGGGAGATCGTATGTCCTCATAAAAATACAGTTCCAAGTCAATGGATGAAGATTGTTAGATGTCCTCTCTAGTGGTGATCCACATGACAGATGAAGCGATGATGCTCCTCCTTTTACAACATGAATCCTTGTAGTCTTTGCACACCACCTCGCAATAGTGATCAAGAAGGGTCATCCCCTTCTTATTATCCTCTTATACCACTAAGAGGATTGTCAATTAAGGAGAAGGAGGGAGGAGAATAAGATATGACAGGTAAAAGGGTCTAGCCTATGACCCCTTTGGTCTCCTCCTATTTACAGATATCCCTATTAATTTAACCATAATAGATCATATCCTATTAAATACTGGATCTCTACCTAAGCCTCTTGGATTAATGAATCTTTATCCAATAATCACTATTTGCTCTTATTGGATTTTATCTAGAAGATCTAATAATACAGGGGCTTATTAGATATCCAATAAAATAGGGACTGGATGAATATCTCATATCTAAACTTCTATTCATCGCAACACCTACCAAATATGTGTAACTCTCTAGGCCCAATACCGAGTTGGTCGTAAGTCATACCTATCAGAACTTCTTCTGATTCAATGAATTACTATCTCCATAATAATTCACTCGACTCATCAACTATAAACGTACTAGGCTACTATATTATAGTCCTTAAACAATACAAGAAAATCTAATTCATTGGACTTATCTGTCCTTAGTTACTATGTATTTATAGTCTCTCATCCATCTAATATCTCAGGGATCATATATCGGATATGGTGCTGTCAGGCCCATACAGAATCTACTCGAGCCTCGCTCTAATCAAATTATCCCAGAGAACTCCTTTCTCTCTCAATTCGAATGATTTTGGCCAAGGATTTGTTTAAGTAAGAATACATGAGATATTCCTCTTATGACACTAAGAATGAATGATCCTATATCGATACTCAATTGCTCTCGTAAGGTTGGCTACCACTCCCAATGATTAGTTATGCTAGATTTGAAACTTCTAGACCTCTTAATCTAGTATCAAATAGTGGAATACTCATAGAAAGAATCATTGATGCCTCAAGTCTAAGGACTAGATACATAACTAGAACCATGAAACTATTGTCTAACAATGAGGTATTATTAACCATCCAGCATTCAATAAATAGATTATTCGGTAGACTCATTATCTAATAAGCACCTGCACTATATCCCTAATGTTCCCATATAAATAACTATGAGACCAGCCGCCTCAATCATATGGATGAGTATACAGTACACTGATCTACCCGACTATCTTAATATTCCTCTTTAGTAACTTATGGTCGAGAATATTTAGGGTTTATGTTTATAGATAAATTAGTCTCATTATTATGATCTTATTATGATCCAATTCTTATTACATAGATACAAGGATATCACAATATATCAAGTAGACAATATAAAGTGAAAAAAATACCAATAATAATAATAAGTAAAAAGATTATGTAGCATGTCACACATGTCATTACACACATGATTGGCTTCCAGAATACTTGTAACTAGTATTGACCTCCCTTAAATTGGTTGTTTTTATCTCCTCCAGTATTGTAATTTCTCTTTCTAGCTCATCAACCCAAGCTTAGATCTAGGTTGATCTGTCCTTCCATCGAGACTTCTCGATAACCAAATTATCTTGCTCTTTTTTTAGAGCTTCAACCTTCTGAAGGAGATGATCGATGGTAACTGAGTAGTCCTGGGCTTGGTCAAAGACCAAGTTTATAAACTATTGGTGTTACAAAGAAAGGACTATAAGTCAGAAAATTTACTAAGTAAAAGATTATTATGAGTGGCTAGATCTAATACTTATCATAACTAGACACTTATGAGCATTAAATAAGAGATCCTTTGTAGGTCTTAAATAGAGGCTCCTGGCTAGGGTAGGGTGTAGAAGGCACTGGTTCCAAGAGGTGGCTTCCTCGAAACCTCCTATGACCAATTAAAGCTAGTTAGGTTTCAATTTGGAACACAAGAATTCCCTTTCTCCAATGACCACTCCATCACTAATTCGTAGTGATAAGAGTTTTTTTAGATAGGTAGAATTCTCATCATTGATGAAGGCAATGGACCACATAGAGTGGTCGAGGGTCTCACCCATGAACCCTTTGAAAGATAAAGGGTGGAATGTAGCTACAATTGCTATGGCTCGAGCTCATGGGTCTCAAACTGCTTTGTCTCTACCTACCGATCCTTTGAGCGAGGGGAATCAAACCTCCATGAAGACCACTCTACGTGGGACACCTCCTTTAGCTGGGCGGTCATCATGGTGATGGGGAGGAGCTAACAAGTATTTTTGCCTAATAGCGGGTCTATCTTGTCCCCTTCCTTTGGTAACAAGTTAGTAGTGCTCCTTGTCGACCTCCTCCTCTCATTGAGCTTGGGCCGAAAAATGACACTTTTTGTCTACCCACCTTGACAGTGAGCATTGTATTTCAGTATACTCCTCTAAAGATTCATATCTGCATAAGAATGATTCAAAGTGAGCCAAATAAAATAAACACTTAAGAAGTAAAATTTTTAACTTTTTACCTTGAAGAGCTGGACTTAGGCCCACATTAATAAGCCATTACTTGCTCATCTATAGGATGGTGGTGGACTCAGACAATGCTATGGATAATTTATGAAACTGCCCTTTTTTCATCTAGTGTAATCTTGGGACGACTTTAAAATCTTTCAAGTGGATCAATCTAAGTTGACTGGTTAATCATTTTTTGAAAGAATAATAAAAAAATCTTCTCTTCCAACCTTTATAGGAGGTGGGGGCACCCTTGACCTAATAGCTAGGTCAGGCATAAAGAAAATATGTTAACCCCCTTAAGTACATATTATAGCAGGCAAACAAGAGGGTTTGTGTTAGAAAATTTTCGGTTCTTATATATTCCCTGATGAATGTCATAAGAAAGTGCTAGGAGTTTGGTGCAATTTAGGTGGGTGAGAACTTTTAATCATTGAAAGCCTTGACAAAAAATGGGTGGAAGAGGAAACGAAATCCCACCTCTAATGCATTATGCTTGTGCAATGCATGCAAAACATATGATGTGACACATAAGATTGGTCACCCAATCGAGTAGTCACAAACTCAAATTTGATTGATATATGGTAAATCTCACAAAGCATTTCTAGGTTGGAGGCTAACACCAACAAGTCAGAGTCAAAGGACTCTACCAATGGTAATGAAGCCACACCACGAGATGTATTCATCTCGACAAGGGAGCAATCTCCATAGGTATAGCTAACTCGACTCTTTTTTAGACAAACTTTTGTTGCCTGCACCAAGGAAGGTGACGAGGTCAATAACCTATTTGAGTCTAAGGTGTTAAAGGATGAGGCTAAAGATAATATTACAGACCTAGACATAGGGGGATGTTGTTCACAGAAGTTCTAGTCACAAGCTAAGATGAGAAGCATCTAGGGCAAAAAATGACTATTTATAGAGGCCAAAAATGATGCTTCGTCTATCTGATCACTTGTTCGGCTCCCGAATACTTTAAGAAGAGTGGGATATATAGCATCATCCAGAATGACCTAGGATATATGGCGTAATCACAACAATGTGACAATCATTCAGATCATCAGGAAGATTAGGCCAAATCCACCATGATCTACGTAATAACCACATGACATAAGGTAAGTGTACCACATCCCCCTACACTACAAGAGGGTACGGTACATAATCAATTGTTAGGTCATATCTGAATCTGCTTAGATTCTTTTGCTTGTCGACAAGGAGGCATGCTTGGCATGTGCCTATTTTGGACCTCTAGGCGGTATCTTCGACCCCCAACGCCATTGCATGCAGCTCTCTTGGTTTTATTTGCATTATCGTACATGACTTTTTTGGTTCCTGACACTATTGCACGTAGCCTTATTGGCCCTTTGTGCACTGCCACGCTTGGCTCTTTGGCCCTCAGTGCCATTGCATGCTGCCCTATTGGCCCTTTGTGTATTGCCACACCTAGCCTCTCTAGCACTTAGCACTATTACATACGATCCTATTGGTCTTGTGTGTATTATTGTGTCTAGCCTTTCTGACCCCAACACCACTACATGTGACCTTATTGGTCCTCGATATTAATATATCTCCTATATAGATAATGAGTGCTAATCAAACTAATTATACATTGTGCTCTTCAACACGGGAAGTAGGGGCATGTGTTATGTTAAGAGTAATGTGGCTGCCCCATCAGCACCTTACGTGGTTGACTCATCAGTATTTCATGCCATCAATATTGATATCTACCCAGTAAATGACCCATCACAAAATTGTCTAAGCTATTGGTTAACATATGATCGATCTAAATAGGCCAAACAATTTAATTGTAGTTTCGACTAATGGTGGTTTCAACCAATGTAATAAATGAGTACAATAGCTTGAGCTCAACTTGGTTATTAAGATTGCTTCTTGGCAAATAAATTGCTCACGCATCTACTATAAAAGAGATTGCATAGGTATGCCCAGAAAGGCATAAAAATAATTTAATTTGTCCAATCAAATTACTGACTTAAGTTTTAGATGGATGTTATTAGGATTTATGAATACTCTCGACTTAGTTCTATAAGGTTTGGACATGTGATTTGATGTGTTCTACGTATGAAGATTCAACTTAGCTTTTGGGTGGCACAATCAAATATTTATTCCAACACACACACGCGCACGCACACACTCACATATATATATATATATATATATATATATATATATATATATATATATATAGTTATAGGCATCTCATGTTGCAAACTGGTTAATAGTAAAGTGGTCTTTGTTGCATGCAAATAAAGAAGAGTGGATGGTGAACGTCCCGATCACGAATTGAATAGCAAAAAAATGTAGTTCATACCTTCACATCCGCATTTGATTCCTTTGGCTCTAATATGATGTATGACACATTGTATGCACCTTCTACATTTAATCCACATTAATGAAAGCTTCCATTATTGACTGCAACGGGTAAAACCGGGCTCATCACAATCCACATTAGCCAGCTATTAATGAAAGCCTTCTAACAAAGAGGTCTCAAAGTTACTTGATTCCATTGATATTTCCTTTCACCGACACTGTAGGATCATCTTTCTTCTCGACAAAAGAGTTTGGTCTGCTTGACATTTCCCAGATAACATAGATTTGCTATCTCAATTTCATCGCATAGCTTAGGAGTCATATATTGTTGGGATAACTAAATGATTAGATTTTGTAAATTATAATGATAAGATAAGAGTTTGGGATAGGAATTATCATTTAAATTTGTTTCACTTATTTTAATATGTTCAATTCTCTTCTTCTACGTAACATTTCAAATTGATGGATGTTTCTAAAGGGCCCATTTTCTCTTCTTCTTCCTTTCTACTTAACATTATGGTATTTCACAAAGGGAATTACGAAATCAATTATTTCATATATGAATAGGAAAAGATATCAAGATAAAACTTGTAATAAAATTGAATTTGAAGAATAGTCTCACACTGTTAAAGATTGAAAAACTTAGAAAATAAAGTTCAGGTTGAATTGGCATCCAATATTGTGTGAGTCATCTTTGACTAATCGGACAAAAATTCATCCAATTTAAGATCTTAACATATATAGATTGATATTAATATAGATCTTTTGGTTGCTTGAACGTTTTGACAGTGCGATGTAGTGTTTGCATGTAATTCCTAATCACATGAGCATGATGATGGAGAATATTACAAGATGGAGTGAAGTTGAATGGATTCTCGAACTGCACTGACGAAGAACATGGAAGCAGGATGAGTGAACAAAAGGTTGACTCAGGTTCTTTGTTCTGTGGCGCTCCATGGAAGTCGAGCAAAGAAGATAAAAGAACAGAGGTCAAACCATTGGGTTTCTCTTCCACTCTCATGGTGATGGGTTGCTGCCTGAAATCTTTAATGCACTGATCAAAGACTACAAGGACTATGGACTACAAACCTAAAGCATATCATATTGAAGAGGATAGTGTTGTTGAGCTCACTGTTGTTGTTGTTGACTGCGAAGAGCAGACGTAGAACAGAAACCACAGGCATTGAGCTAGCCTCAGCTACTTTAAGTAGCATTTACTCACTTGGCTTTCTTCTTCCACCGCCGCTAACGTCCAACTAATCTTCCTTCCATTCATGGTTGACAGTAATGACTGCTGCTGTCCTGCAGCAGATGTGTTGTACTTCATGGCTGCTCTGCCTTCTCCAATTATTGGCACTCTTTATTTCTTAGATCGTGCTTTCAGATTCAATTACAATAACCGTTTTATGGGGACGTTAATACATGCACATGAAATTTAATCTTTATATTAATTATGTTGTTTAATGCTTTCTAAATTATAATGGTTCAGTTTAAGTTCATAATGCAACAAAGTTTAATACAGCTCATAGTTACTGGGTCTTCAAGAACCCATTAACTGTCGTAAAATCATCTATAACAGGAAGCTTAACCATGGATCAATAACATAATGATTAATCATCACCAGAATACAGATCATATATTATCCAGTCAAACAACAACTCCATCTTGAGTATATGTGCAACATAGTTCACTATGTTACAAAGTTTTATACACCTCATGTTTGACGGTTCTTGAAGATCCCATTAACAAGCATCTATGGTAACAGGAAGGTTCATTGTGTCGATGCTAATACATGCATGAGATCCGACAACAGAGACTAATCACCGGTTAGTGCACGGGGCCTGTGTTCGATCGTCAACAATGACATTGAAGTTTGTGAAACAGCTCGCACGAAACCCGTATTAGCCGTCAAAGTTGGTGCGTGCCAATGATCTCCTGTCCCAAACACGATCTTGTTCTTCAATGCAATTTTTCTTGTTGTTGGAAGATTCATCAGCCGTTCCGAAGGAGAGTCTGGGACAACTCTGCAAGTAAAAGCCGAGTACAATGAAGCAATCTCAGAATAACAGTTAGCTTTTCAACTATTAGTTTGTAGCCCAAAGAACACAAGGTTCTCCAGCTAAAACACTTGAATAGAACAGCCAAACAAGCAATGCCATGGATAAAGGGTAATATAAATTACTTGGAACATGCAACCTTCCTTCAAGAACCAACGCACATATGCATGTATACTGATGCATGCATAGCGATAGTATGATTATATGAAAGCCATGTTGTTTATTAACTAACTTTTCTAGTTTCTACAAACTGAAACATATTAAAAAAATTTTAGCTTGAGATTAATACAGTTGGATTTACCATTCAATCACTAATAACTCAACGTCAAATGGTAAATATTGTCTAAATAAAGTATTTTATTCTGTTTCAGTACATTACAGTGCAGCAGTATGTAAATCTCCATCCCTCTTTGCTCTCTTCCCGGAGTTGAATCAAGCAACCTCCAGTCCACTTCTCTATTGGGTAACCTTCCACTATGAGGTCCTAACTTCTTACCTCATCACATCACTCCACTGCTATTTTTTAGTGTCATCCCAACGATTCAAAGGAGGGACGAAGGGAGGGTGACAAACAAATGTTTAACATTAGCTTTGTCACCCGCTCTTCCCCACACCCCCCCCCCCCTTCTCTCTCTCTCTCTCTCTCTCCACCTTCCCTAGAAGGCCATATTACTTTTATTTTCTTTTTGGACTACGCTGTTTGACGTGTCACTGACCCACAGTTTAGTCATACACGCCATAAAAAGGACCAAGTCAGAGTTCAAAAGATAGGAATAACCATTTAAACCAATATGATTTCATCACAACTAGCAAAATGAGCAAAACAAAAAAAAAAAAGAAAAGCAAAATGTATTAGAGTAGCGACTAGTAGGAAAAGTAGCATCATAAGGCCAAACAAACCTATTTAGCTTTGCTGAAACAGTTTCTATTAAAATAAGTACCCAGTTACACATCCCGTGGAACTCTGCTTGTCCTCCCAGAAGGAGGCTTATTTTGTGTGTTACCTATAACTCCACCAATTTACTAGTATTTCCACGATGAAATATGCATACATAAGAACAACAATTGATAGACATATGCCCACAATTTAAGTAAAAAAAAAAAAAAGTGTGAAATGAAAATGCATGTGCCTGTGCTTGGAACTCTTAAGATCACGCCCCTGAATGGTGAAATTTTGAAGCAAAACTAAACCATACCATGCAATATGTAATTGATTTCTGATGGACAAAGATTAAGTGATTGGTAAGATAACTTACCGGAGATGCTTTATAAGTTGATCAGCTCGTAACCTTTCGTTGGGTCCTCCGCACATAGAAACCAGTTCTTGAAATTCAGAAAGGACACATTCACAGATTATACCTTTCTTTCCAGCTATCGTAACACTCAGTTCTGCTAGAATTGGATGCTCAAGTTCGGACGTCACCTGCCAATTAACATGCAAAGATATGGATGATTCAATGACCAAATATAAAAAAAACTTAGTGAAGACTTTCAATTAACTCAGAAAAAATGAAATAAGATGCCAGCATTAAACACTGAACATATAACATTACACATGCTAGTGAAAAAAACTCCCATGGGAGAGACAAAAGCACATGATAAACCTTTAAAAAACTTTGTCTCATTGAAAAGATCACACTATAACTATCATATCATACCAACAAGATTCTGACTCAATAAATATGCTCCGTTGTAAAAGGGAATGAAGTAGCCAAAGCATGGTACAAAACCAAAAATATAATTACTTGTAAACAATAAATTGAATAAAACTTCACTTTCAGAATTACAAAATACTTTGATGCATAAAATAGATTAAGGCAAAGTCTATGCCTTGAAATATCTGTTTTAATAGGAACAATGTCTTCTAATGTCAGTGAATAATGCTAAAACAATAACCTTCCCTGGACATTTTTCATTTTGATGCCCTTGGCATTTATTGTACTCATCATACATCTTAAATAAAAAAAATCCTATTATTATACAAAGAATAATATTTAATTATTTATAAGATTCGGACTCAACCCAGAAGATCCATAAAATGGATGGCATATATTCATCCATTCACCACCAAAATAAGATTCCAAGGCAAAGCAACTAATAA
The DNA here is from genome assembly GCA_024322285.1 of Musa beccarii. NCBI lineage: Eukaryota > Viridiplantae > Streptophyta > Magnoliopsida > Zingiberales > Musaceae > Musa > Musa beccarii. Next base: position 11,037,959 of record CM044396.1, on the reverse strand, counting down.
ACAGATCAGAGAATACTAATACAACTCAAGCAACAAAAGAAACACTCCTCTCTAACGTCAAAGAGCTTGGACCTACATCTTGAAAGTTCGGAAGCCATAGTACAAAACCCAACTTCTAGAACCTTAGTCATGAGAAGTTGATCTGACAGACACACAAAAAAATAACCTGAATGCCGTCTTTGAGAGTAAAGAAATTCAGACTTGGAAATCATGTGACCTTTATAGGATTTTTCATTGCTATTCTTAATCCTATTCACGGAAGGTTGTCAAAATTTAAAAAACTTCAATTTTATCTTGATAACTTGTAGAAAGGACGAAATCATATACCTAGAACATTGCCACTCATGCATCAAGAGTAGCATAGACATGGAATACATTGGCTATACATGGAGCATCGTTTTGTATAATTTTGCCATATATCATAGTACATAATCGACAATGAACATTGACAATGAATTTCCGTACTTATTCCAGTTGTTTGCATCTTCAAATGAGTTTTCTTTCTTCAATAAATTATTCAAAACGACAAATGTCAAACTGCAAAAGCCACCAGAGCAGACTGGGAGGGGATTCTTTTGGTCATAAAATTCAAGTTAGTAATTCAATGAGTTCAGAATATTTCATCATAACCATTTCAATATTCCTGATAATCATATTACCATAAAGAGTCTCATTATGGATCAGTAACGAGAACTTACCAAATGTGAAGTTAGTATTCACAGACAACATCATCAAAACAGTGCTTCCTAAGATCTAAAATCTTTGCAAGTAAAAAAGTTTATATTACAGTCTTGCTGAATTACTTGTGCATGGCTTCTTTGTCACATTAAGGTACTTGATCAAATTATAGTTGTCGCAAACCACTACGTCATTCCCTTTTCAGAAGAATTCTCAACAGTTCGGATGAAAGATCAGAAAGAAGCTGAATCTTGTGGTCTACTGTCACGAACGGTCGTCGCGCACCTGCAACAATTTCGTTCCACGAACTGTTCGTCACTTTTACATGCTTGTATAGATCCTTGGCAACATGTTTTGCCATAGTTTTGGTGTGTTTTGCTGGCAAAATGCCCATATTTGAGTGAGTTTGGCAGCCATTGTAGGCTTGTCCATAAAGTATGCGTCGAGGGAATACTTGTAATAGAATTCGGTCTGTAGTGGACCAAATTTATACCTTTGTTGTGCAACTGTTCTGAGCTTGTGATATCCATTGTTGGAATGTGCATTGGCTATAAAGTGTTTACTAAAAGAGTGGCTTGTGGATCCCGTGTGAAGCGCTTTCTCTGTCCCGTCTTCTCTTTTGCTGGTCCTAAGGGATTGTAGGAGATTTCGGGTAGGCTGACCTTTGCGGTGATACGCATTGGTGCCGCACGGCTTAGGCAAAACCAGCTAAGTCCGTGACAGTTGGTATCAGAGCGGGACAAGCTCACTTAGAAACACTTAGCATGCAAACGTGGGGGACCTTGTCAGGCACCACGAGGACAACAAGCTAAGAAGAATTGCGGAGCGCACAAAGGTGGGGATGGCTGAGTTTGAGCGTGGCTCGACAGTGGCACCCAAACTTGACGGTGCTCGAGGCAAGCGGGTGCTTGGCCAAGGATGAGACCGTGCAAGTTGCAGTGGGTTGCTCAATGATCGAAAGAGTTGTGCAAAGCTCACAGAGGTGAGGAAAGTTGCAAACTCAAGGAATTCGATACTCATGCAAGGTCTTGCATGCGGACAATGGACTGTCCGTGGCCATCCCAAGGCGGCTGAAGGTCCGTGCATTGGAGCATTGAAACTTTCTCTTCGGCATGTGCAGGATACTTTCGTATGAAGCTGAAATGTGCAACAGTGCAGCATGTTGCTAGACCCGAGGGGTGCAGTGCGAGCTGTTTCGGTGAGGTGTCACTATCTAACAAGTGCATTTGCGAAGGCAGAATTGGGCACAGTTTGTTCAGCAAAGGCGGAGTAGTCCAAAGGGACGGTGGCCTCCAAAACTTCCAGAGGGAAGGATGCGAAGAGAGATGTTGCTCCAACGGGCAGATATCCATGAGGGATAAGTCCCGCTCTCCAGAATGTGAATCTGGTGCAAAGAACTGCTTGAGGAGTACCTCAAGACAGAGCTCGATGGATCGAGTGAGCGGTGAGGAGTCATCGCATGATCTCGCAAGTGGCAATGCGTTGGTGGACGCATAGTGAGATCAAGTGGGGAGCAACCCAGGGCAACACAAAGTGAAGGCACACTAAGAGCCGACAGTGAGTTCGGACTCAACAGAGGGCTGACCCGTGGAATGGTGGGCGTGAGGGCCACCATTAATCCAATGCTAATCGAGAAGCAGAGCAACTTGGGGAAAACTTGGTGAAGTACCCAAATCGCGTGAAGGGAGTTGGCTTTGAAGACGGAACATGGAGCGGAGGCTTGGTGCTTTCCTTACACGAGGTCAAGGACATGGACTCTTGCCGAGGCAAGAATCGGATCATGTCGTTCCATGGGTTTCATATTCAGATGGAGCAAACTCATCTTGCATGGTGCCAAAGACGAAGGGAGCTTCGAGGCACATACATCTTATCTCGATGAAGCACTTGGTGGAGATTCTAAGGTGACGCAGTTTGCTGAGGCAAAGTTGGTGTCAAAAGGCCTTAGCACGGGGCAAGAGGATGCAGAGACAGCTACTCTTGAAGAATATGCCACGTGTTGCTATTCAAGTTGTCATGAGGAAAGCGGTGCGCAGCGAGATTGTCTTTGGTAGGGGCGAGTCCCAGATCCGCATAATGGTGCACCTATTTCAGCGAAGTCGAGGGACTTCGAGAGGAGCTGCTAGGCAATGGACTATCCTAGAGCTAGACTTCGTCCGAGTGTGACCCGAGAGTGGGTGGACGAAGGTCGATTGCCAAAGAAGCGAACAGAATCGAAGCTGGCGAAGGCCCTGCGATGTGTTGGCGGAGTCCACACATGGAGATATCGCAGTTCGAGTTCATACCACAGGGATCAGAATGCAAGTCACCAGGAGGCGACATGATGCAGGGGATTGGGGTGGAATGGTTCGTGGCAAGACGACACACAGTGTGTCCCGTGAGGGACATGGTCATCTGGAGATATGACCGGGAGCGCGACAAGGAGCTCCAAGTTGGTGAACAACACGACGGTAAGAAGAGTTATGGATTCAAGCAGTGAATGCCATGGTACCGCAGAGGCGGGTCTTCCGTGCGTGCACCGAATGTTGCATTGAATGGAAGCCTTGGACATCAGCTTATGGGGGCTGTGCCCTGTCGAGGAAGAAGTTCAGATGCAAGTACCAGTGAGTCCCATGTGGGGACTGGATCATGCCGAGGTATGATCGGAGCTGCTGAAGAGTGGAACTACTTCAGAGCTCACATTCGCTTAAGGGAGCCCGGCAAGTCAGAGGACAAGGATGAGTAAGCGAACATTGCAGCCAATGAAGCTAAGGAGAACAGAATTGGTGCAAGTCCTGCAACATGTGTGGCGGTGGCCATACATGGGAGTTGCAGTCTGTCTTTCCATCGACCAAGTGAATGCTCCGAGAACACAGAGGTGTTGAAGCAGGTGGTCGAAAAGGGCGAGGAAGCAATGACGAGTCCAAGAGGGACTCACTACCCAAGATCAATCATCGGTTAGATTGAAGGTGAACTCAGAGGAGTGTCACAATGCCGCAGAGGCGGATCTACCGATCACGAAGGGATGCAGATGCGAGACAACGGATAGTAGTGCCATGGGCGTCGCAATGCCATGGTACCGCTGAGGCGGGACTTCCGGGGAGTCATCAATCCCTTGCTCTCTTAGAGGGAGAGCACTTGGTCGTGATATGGGCCGTGGAGGAGGAGAATGCTTTGGCAAACTCCATGTACCAAGACAAGGCTGAAGGGCAGAAGCCAGAGAACTTCGTAAGACCGGTGTCAACAGACTTTCCATCAAGATAGCCGTGAGTGAAGGACTTCGGGTCAATGCAAGAGTGCATGACCAAGGATCGGAGCGGGCAGTACGCGGTGCTGTACCTTTGCTACTCAGAGGAGTCGGCGACAGAAATGATGGAGAATGCGGTACAATCCCAAAGGCGACCAAACCTATCGGAGACTTACTCCAAGTTGGAGTGATAACTTCTTGCATTCCAGAAGTTCAATGGCAATGAGAAGGTGAATCACAGTAGCTAACTCAGCGCAAGGATTGCAAACACTCAAGTGCTTCGGAAGTGTGAGCTAAGAGCAGGGCGAAGTCCAAGAACTACTCGACGCTTGCAAGTACAAACTCGAGGAGGCGGGCGAAGACAAGTAACCTTTGCCTTCTCAACTCCCAAGAGAATGGGCGGAACTCCAGTACCCCAGCTCTCTTAGTTATCCAGCAGAGGAGCTCTGCACAGATGTGAAGACCCTTCGAAGACAACTAAGTGGAAGAAGATTCGATGGGCAAATTTTGCGGAGGAAGGACCTGAAAACTTCAAAGGTTGCGAGGTGATGCTCGTTAAAGCTCCAACAAAGCATCTATCCAGTTCAAGAGACAAGAAGAATTTGAAGACTGGCGCATATCAATGATGGTCTTTTACCTTCATCAGATGAATCCGCAAGAGCTAGCAAGGATCAGCACAACTCTGCCAACCCCACACCAAAGTCAGAGTCATTGGCGAGTTGAAGTGGCATGGCGGATTAAAGTTCGACAACTCAACAACAACAACCGGAGAACAAATGGGAGTCAAGGGGCGCATCGCATCAGAAGCAGAAGATCGAAGATCCAACCAAGAAACGAAGTTGCAGCGTCAGTAAAGGCTTCTACGAGGACGTCGAAGGAATAAGTGGGGGAGAATGTCACGGACAAAATTGTCAACGGCTTGTTCGGTGTAATGCTTATGCTTGTCCGTGTCCCTTTTGGGTTGTTATATAATGTAAAGCTTGTAAAGGGCTTGCCAAAGGCAAAATGCCCATATTTGAGTGAGTTTGGCAGCCATTGTAGGCTTGTCCATAAAGTATGCGTCGAGGGAATACTTGTAATAGAATTCGGTCTGTAGTGGACCAATTTTATACCTTTGTTGTGCAACTGTTCTGAGCTTGTAATATCCATTGTTGGAATGTGCATTGGCTATAAAGTGTTTACTAAAAGAGTGGCTTGTGGATCCCGTGTGAAGCGCTTTCTCTGTCCCGTCTTCTCTTTTGCTGGTCCTAAGGGATTGTAGGAGATTTCGGGTAGGCTGACCTTTGCGGTGATACGCATTGGTGCCGCACGGCTTAGGCAAAACCAGCTAAGTCCGTGACAGTAATGTCACGGACAAAATTGTCAACGGCTTGTTCGGTGTAATGCTTATGCTTGTCCGTGTCCCTTTTGGGTTGTTATATAATGTAAAGCTTGTAAAGGGCTTGCCAAAGGCAAAATGCCCATATTTGAGTGAGTTTGGCAGCCATTGTAGGCTTGTCCATAAAGTATGCGTCGAGGGAATACTTGTAATAGAATTCGGTCTGTAGTGGACCAATTTTATACCTTTGTTGTGCAACTGTTCTGAGCTTGTAATATCCATTGTTGGAATGTGCATTGGCTATAAAGTGTTTACTAAAAGAGTGGCTTGTGGATCCCGTGTGAAGCGTTTTCTCTGTCCCGTCTTCTCTTTTGCAGGTCCTAAGGGATTGTAGGAGATTTCGGGAGGCTGACCTTTGCGGTGATACGCATTGGTGCCGCACGGCTTAGGCAAAACCAGCTAAGTCCGTGACAGCTCGTCGCTCGCTCGCGCAGCCAAAAATGGCCTGTTTTGGCCCGTTTTGGGCTGTTTTTGGGCTGTTTTCGCGTCTGCGGCGACCGCGGCGAGCGGCGCGAAACGTCAGCCATCTCAGGCACTTCAGAACCCCGGGTGGCATGGCCCGGGCTGGATGGGGCTTCGGATAACGAGGGACGGTGCTGCTCGCCAGCTTTGCGCTATCGCTGTCGCCGCTTCGCTCGCCGCTGCAGCCCAAAATGGCCTGTTTTGGCCCGTTTTGGGCTGTTTTTGGCTGTTTTGCGCGTCTTTGCGCGGAAAAGCGGCGCAAGCGGCGGCGCGCATCGTCGAAAAGCCATCTCAGCCTCGACTGAACCCCGGGTGGCACAGGGCTGGATGGGGCTTCGGATGACAGGGCGGTGCTGCCCGCCGCCGCTTCGCTCACGCCGCTTCGTCGCTTCTTCAGCAGCGCAAAAAAATGGCCTGTTTTGGCCCGTTTGGGCTGTTTTTTGGCTGTTTTCGCGTTTTCGCGCGCATGGCGCGGCGGAGCGAACGCCAGCCATCTCGGCACCAGAACCCCGGGTGGCATAGGGCTGGATGGGGCTTTCGGATAAGGGGGTGCTGTGCTGCCCGCTCGCGATTTCGCTTCGCTCGCTCGCTGTCCGCCGCTTGTCGCTCGCTCGCACAGCAAAAATGGCCTGTTTTGGCCCGTTTTGGGCTGTTTTTGGGCTGTTTTTTCTGCGCGGACGCGAAGCGACAAAGCGGCGCGCGCACCATCATCCATCTAAAGACTGGAACCCCGGGTGGCACAGGGCTGGATGGGGCTTTGGATAACAGGGACGGTGCTGCCGCCCGCTTCGCTCTCATCCGCGCTCGCTCGCTCGCTCGCTCGCGCCCAAAAATGGCTGTTTTGGCCCGTTTTGGGCTGTTTTTTTGTTTTGGTCGCGTCGCGTGCGGCGACGCGGAGCGGCGGGCGAACGTCGCTTCATCTCAAGACCACGAACCCCGGGTGGCACAGGGCTGGATGGGCTTTGATAACGGGAGGTGCAAGCTCGCGCCGCGCTCGCTGCCTCGTCCGCATTGCTCGCAGCCAAAAAAAATGGCCTTTTTTGGCCCGTTTTGGCTGTTTTTGCTGTTTTTCGTTTTCGCGCGACGCGCGACGAAGCGCGAAGCGTCAACGCACCATCTCAACACTGAACCCCGGGTGGCACAGAGATGATGGGGGGCTTCGGATAACAGGGGCGGTGCTTGCCCGCCGCTTCGCTTGCAACTACGCTCGCTGCCAGCGCCAAAAAATTGCAAAAGGGCCCGTTTTGGGCTGTTTTTGGGCTGCTTGTCGTTCGCCAACGCGGCGGCGCAAACGTCGGCCATCTCCCCGACTTTTATACCCCGGCCAAAGGCATGGCCCATATGGATGCGGTGGTGCCGCTGGTAGCCATTGTGGCTTGTCCATAAAGCTATCCCGCTTTAACTTTTGCTGCAAGATCGCTTGCTGCAGCTTTCGCTGCATCGCCAGCGACCTGGACCAAATACCCTTTGTTGGGAGCTTTGGGGCGAGCTTGGGCCATTGCGTGGCTTCGATGTGCATTGGCTTGAACCTGTTTACTTTACAGTGGCTTGTGGAACACCGTGTAAGCAACGCAAAAACAGACGCCTTCTGGATATGTACGGGCATGGGGCAAGATTTGATAACGCGGTATAGCTTGAACGCTTGCTGCGATTGCTGCCCGCTGCTCGCTCGCTTGCAAAACAGCTAAATGTCCGGCGCTTGGCCTGTTTTGGGACAAGCTTCGCGGAAACACTTAGCATTTGGCAAAGCGGCAGCCTTGCGGCACTCACGATTCCTCTAAGAACAGTGCGATGGCGTGCGCATAAGCAGGGAAGTTGAGACAACTCCGCCGCGACTTCCTTCGTTCGACGACTACGGCTGAAGCCGGCTATTTTGCTGAATCGAGCGTGCATCATGCGGAAGGTGACGATCCGCCCATCCAGAAACTCGTGGAAAAAGCTTTTGCTTCAGCGATGGCTTAAAGATAAGCGGTCTGCAGCTTTGGCCTTGGCAGCAAAATGGTAGCCGTCGTGGCAAGCCGAGCTCAACTACATCGACGAATGTCCAGCGATGTGATGGGGCAATTTGGCTGTGTTGAGGTTTCACCGACTTTGCTTTTCTTCTGCCGTGCTGGCTTTCGAGCCGCCACTCGCCGAAAAGAAAAATAGAAACAAACTTTAGGAAATCACCGGCTTTTTTGATATTCTCAAGGGAAGGAGCCTGAACGGGTGCAAGCTCGAAGGATAAGAGCAATCCTAGCCTAAAGGATGGCAAGCTGGTACCGCCAACGCAAGCGCCTCTGCCCGCTTTAATGCTTCGCTTGTGGCGGATGGCTTCCTGCGATGGCCGTTTTTGGGCCTTGCGCGGTGCACGGCTTTTAGCGCTCAATGCCTGGATAGCTTTGGGTATCCATCCCCCAAATCGGAAAGGGCAAGGCATCCATAGCCGCTTTTAATTCAAGTAACATCTGAATGGCGATACGTCAAGCATGGTGAAGGGATCGATATCTGGCCAAAATGGCAATGCGCTTGCTCTTGCTTTGTTGAATGTACTACGAGGTCAAGTGGGGGAGAATATAAAGGCAAAGCAACAGAAAGTAGGGAGCAGTGAGCTAATGTACCTGGACATCAACCTCAATAGCCAAACAACCCGTGCGATGGTAGACACGGGCGCTACCCACAACTTTATCATCAATCGAGAAGCAAAGCGACTTGGGTTGATCTTGAAGAAGAACTCAAGTCGAATGAAGGCGGTGAACTCAGAGGCCAAGCGAATCTTCGGGCTAGCAAAGGGAGTCCCCATCAAGATCAAATCATGGAGCGGGAGCACAAACATAATGGCGATGCCATTGGACGACTTCCAAGTGATTCTTGGAATGGAATTCATGCACACAAAAATGGCCTGCTTTGGCCAATTCGTTCCTAGATTCTCTGTCTCGATGGGAGGTGACAACCCCTTTTTGACGTGGTTCCGTCGCTAAAGATCTCGAGGAAGCCCCAACAACTAACCCGACATTACAATTGAAGAAAGGAGTACGAAAAGGAAAATTAACCTTCATGGCTGCTGTGAAGCTAGAGCCACTCGACGGGGAGGTCATTTATAAACCTGCTGTGGTAGCGAACGTTCTGAAGGAGTTCACAGATGTTATGCCACTCGAGTTGTCAAAACTCTACCACCACATAGAGGCGTGGATCATCATATTGAGTTGGAGTCGAGAGTGAAGCCTCTAGCAAGACCATACCGCATGCCCCCTCCCGAGTTGGCAAAGCTCAGAAAGCAGTTAGATGAACTACTAAGCGGTGGTCTCATCTGCAGTTCTAAAGCATCATTTAAAGCTCTAGTTCTCTTCCAAAAGAAACAAGATGGGAGCCTCCGGCTACATGTCAACTATCGAGCCCTTAACAAAGTGACAGTGAAGAACAAGTATCCAATCCCACTCAACGCAGACTTGTTTGACCAACTGGGCAAAGCAAAGTATTTCTCCAAACTCGACCTTCGGTTGGGTATCGGCGACAGTGCGCGCGAATGTTGAAGCGTCATCATAAAGCAAAGAACTACTTGTGTGACAGGTGGATGGGGCTGTCCGGATGGAGGGAGTTTGAATTTTTCGCTTCGTGCTTCTGCTTTCGCTAACCAAAATCGCCATTTCCCGTTTTGCACTTTTTGGCGTACGCTGCTTAACCAACCGTCGAATGAGTATTTGGACAAATTCATGATCATCTACTTGGATGATATCGTTGTATATAGCCAAACGCTTGAGGCGCATATCGAGCACTTTCGGATAATTTTCAAGGTTCTATGGTAGAACACTTTGTTCATGAAAAGAAAGAAGTGCTACTTTGCTCAGACGGAGATCTTATTCTTAGAGCATCGAATCGGCGACGGCTCCATTCGAATGGACTAATCAAAGGTGCAAACTGTTGCGAAATAGCGAACTCCAAAGAATGTGCCAGAGCTGAGATCCTTCCTTGGTTTTGTCAACTACTATCGGCGCTTCATAGTTGGGTATTCGAAACGCATAGCTCCACTGATGGAGTTGTTGAAGGAGCAGCCTTGGAGATGGTCTGATCAATGTGAAGAGGCATTTCAAGATCTAAAGACTACTATTTAGAAGAACCAATGCTCAAATTGCCAAACTATGGGAAGCCCTTAGAAGTCCATGCAAATGCTTGAGCTTTGCCGTACGCCAGAGTACGCAAAAAAACGCAGAGAGTCACCCGCTTTTGGGCTGTTTTTGGCTATTTTTCGCGTCAAGCTGCTGGGCGAAGCGGCAACGAAAATCGTCAGCCATCAAGCGAACCCCGGGCCTGCACAAGGGGCTTTGGCGGATGAACAGGACATGCTGGTCCACAGCTCGCTGCTCTACCGCTTGCGCTTTCGCTCAATGACACTACCTTCTCGGATCGCGATTTGTCTGAGGGCGGACAACATCGCTTTGAGTTACTTCCTATGCGCTGAAAGAAACTCTCTCCAAGCAGCAACCCGGGTATGGCGGACTTCTGGCTGAATTTGATATGGCAATGGGTATAATCCCGCTTAAAAAAAAATGTGTCGTGCTCCTTGCATTGAGCCAAAAAGTAGAACAAGTGAATGTCATACAACTGAAGGGCAGAGGCCAAGCAAGTCAGTTGCACTCCAACTTCCTTTCCCGGATTAGGGATGGATTATACAATGACTCTCAGGCAGTGAACCTGATGCAACTTATCCAAGAAGGCAAGGCACGACGGTTTTGGGTCCAGGAGAGACTCATCTACACAAAAGGGAATAGGATTTATGTTCCTCGAGTGAACAATTTAAGGTGTGAACTCTTGAGAGAGTGTCACGATTCCCTTTGGGTAGGACATCCGAGCATCCACCGAACCTTGGCTCTCATGGAGAGGGCCTTCTATTAGCCAAAAATGGGGATGGATGTGGAGGAATATGTTCGACCGTGCCTTATTTGTCAACAAGATAAGCCCGTGGAGCTGTTTTGGCCCGGGTGGGACTTTTAGTCGTTGCTTTCGTGCGCGTGCAAAGCGCAAAGCTGGGGAACGAACGCATTTCTTTGGACTTCATATCATGTGGAAATTTCATTTAAACTTACGGCAATAGGGGAACTCGGATCGATACTCGTGGTGGTCGATCGATTTTCAAAGTACGCTTTTTTTTTGGGCTTTTTGCACTTTCACTTGACGCGCGTCAAAGAGCGAAGCAAGCATCTCAAGCAACCGAACCCCGGGTGATGAAGAATGTGGTGAAGTATTGAGGAGTCCCCGCACAATATCATCGGCGATCGAGATGCTCGATTTCGAGAAAAATGGCGATTTTGGCCAAGCTTTGGGTTTTTGGGCTAAGTTATACTTCTCCACAGGCCTCCACCCCTAGATGAATGGCTAGATTGAGAGAATAAACTCACTCCTGGAGCAATATCTTCGGCACTACATGAGTGCCATGGGGCTTCCGGAACGAGATTGCACGGTTAAGCTATTGGACATAGCTCATTCTCCTTCAACCTGCTGCGGGGCTGTTTTGGCTCTTTTTGGTCACATCCAACAAGAACTTTTGGAAAGACGAGGCTGAGATCATCACGTTCAACAAACCGTTGACTCCTCACACCTTGCTATTGGTTATCTGGGAGTAGTCCGTCCGGATATCACTTTGCCGCTGCTGGCACCGAAATGCCGCTATTACGCAGACTTACTTGAAGAAGACGACAAAAAATGAAAAGTGGGCGTTTTGGGAAGGCATCCACGCGAATTCAAAGTCGGCGATTCGAGTTGAGTGAAGCTCGCAACGTCACTCAATTCTCTCGAACCCCGGGGCACAAAGTGCTGGATGGGGCTTTCGCATAACAAGTACGGTGCGGCCCTTCCCGCTCATCGCAGGGTGGACAACGCCTCTTACTTACAAAAAAATGGCTTTTTTTGGCCCGTTTGGGCTCAAAATTGTTTTCGCATAATGTTTTTGGCATGCTAAACTCTCGGCCTATCACTCGAACCCCGGGTCCGCAAGATGCTTCGATAGTATTCGTGCTCGACTACCCCCCCACTTGAGCCTCCCTCCTCGCGGCCGAAGTTGAAACCCATTTTAGCGGATCGTAAGGCGGCTTTTTAGCTGAGCGCGAGAAAATCGAGTACTTGGTGAAGTGGCGAAAGCTTCCCATCTCGAACTAAAACCCCCGGGCACAGCTGGATGCCTTCGATATCATTAAGGCGGTGCTGCCCCGCCATTAAGCCTCGCTTGTCGCCTTTGGCTTCGCCCACGCCAAAAATGGCGGCCCGCTTTGGGCTGTTTTTGAATGTTTTAGCGTCTTTGCGAACGTGCGAGCAAACGTTGCGAACCCACAAAGAATCTCGGCTCTCGAACCCCTTGTCACGGACTTAGCTGGTTTTGCCTAAGCCGTGCGGCACCAATGCGTATCACCGCAAAGGTCAGCCTACCCGAAATCTCCTATAGTCCCTTAGGACCTGCAAAAGAGAAGACGGGACAGAGAAAGCGCTTCACACGGGATCCGCAAGCCACTCTTTTAGTAAACACTTATATAGCCAATGCACATTCCAACAATGGATATCACAAGCTCAGAACAGTTGCACAACAAAGGTATAGATTTGGTCCACTACAGACCGAATTCTATTACAAGTATTCCCTCGACGCGTACTTTATGTACAAGCCTACAATGGCTGTCAAACTCACTCAAATAGGGCATTTTGCCTTTGGCAAGCCCTTTACAAGCTTTACAAGTGACAACCAACCAAAAGGGACACGGACAAGCACAAGCATTACACCGAACAAGCCGTTTACAATTTTGTCCGTGACATTCTCCCCCACTTAATCCTTCGACGTCCTCGTCGAAGCCTTTGCTGACGCTGCAACTTCTTTTCTTTGTTGGATCTTCGATCTTCTGCTCCTGCTGCGATGCGCCCCTTGGCTCCCATTTGTTCTCCGCTTGTTGTTGAGTCGTCGAACTTTAATCCGCCGTGCTGCTTCAACTCGCCAATGACTCTGACTTTGGTGTGGGGTTGGCAAAGTTGTGCTGATCCTTGCTTGGTTCTTGCGGATTCATCTGATGAAAGGGAAAAGACCATCTTTGATATGCGCCAGTCTTCAAATTCTTCTTGTCTCTTGAACTGGATAGATGCTTTGTTGGAGCTTTAACGAGCATCACCTCGCAACCTTTGAAGTTTTCGTGTCCTTCCTCATAAAATTTGCCCATCGAATCTTCTTCCACTTAGTTGTCTTGAAGGGGGTCTTCACATCTGCAGAGCTCCTCTGCTTGGATAACTAAGAGAGCTGGGTATCTGGAGTTCCGCCCATTCTCTTGGGAGTTGAGAAGGCAAAGGTTACTTGTCTTCGCCCGCCTCGAGTTCGAGTTTGTACTTCCGAGCGTCGGTGGTTCTTGGACTTCGCTTTGCTCTTAGCTCACACTTCCGAAGCACTTGAAGTGTTTGCAATCCTTGCTTGCCGAGTCGCCACTTGTGATTCACCTTCTCATTGCCATTGAACTTCTGGAATGCAAGAAGTTATCACTCCAACTTGGAGTAAGTCTCCGATAGATTTGGTCGCCTTTGGGATTGTACCGCCTTCTCCATCATTTCTGTCGCCGACTCCTCTGAGTAGTAAAGGTACAAAGACACGTCTCTTGCTGCTCCGATCCTTGGTCATGCACTCTTGCATCGACCCGAAGTCCTTCACTCACGGCTATCTTGATAGAAAGTCTGTTGACATTGGTCTTACGAAGTTCTCTGGCCTTCGCCCTTCAGCCTTGTCTTGGTACATGGAGTTTGCCAAAGCATTCTCCTCCTCCACGGCCCATATCACGACCAAGTGCTCTCCCTCTAAGAGAGCAAGGGATTGATGACTCCCCGGAAGTCCCGCCTCAGCGGTACCATGGCACTGCGACGCCAATGGCACTACTATCCGTTGTCTCGCATCTGCATCCCTTCTTCGTGATCGGTAGATCTGCCTCTGCGGCATTGTGACACTCCTCTGAGTTCACCTTCAATCTACTCGATGATTGATCTTGGGTAGCTGAGTCCCTCTTGGACTCGTCATTGCTTCCACGCCCTTTTCCGACCCCCTGCTTCAACACCTCCGTGTTCTCTGAGCAGTTCCACTTGGTCGATGGAAATACAGACTGCAACTCCCATGTATGGCCACCGCCACCATGTTGCAGGGTTTGCACCATTTCTGTTCTCCTTAGCTTCATTGGCTGCAATGTTCGCTTACTCGGCCTTGTCCTCTGACTTGCCGGGCTCCCTTAAGCGAATGTGAGCTCAAGTAGTTCCACTCTTCAGCAGCTCCGATCATACCTCTGTATGATCCAGTCCCCAAATGGGACTCCCTGGTATTTGCATCTGAACTTCTTCCTTGAGAGTGCACAGCCCCCATAAGCTGATGTCCAAGGCTTCCATTCAATGCAACATTCGGTGCACGCACGGAAGACCCGCCTCTGCGGTACCATGGCATTCACTGCTTGAATCCATAGCTCTTCTTACCGTCGTGTTGTTCACCAACTTGGAGCTCCTTGTCGCGCTCCCGGTCATATCTCCAGATGACCATGTCCCTCACGGACACTGTGTGTGTCGTCTTGCCACGAACCATTCCACCCCGATCCCCTGCATCATGTCGCCTCCTGGTGACATCTCCTTGCATTCTGATCCCTGTGGTATGAACTCGAACTGCGATATCTCCATGTGTGGACTCCGCCAACACATCGCAGGGCCTTCGCCAGCTTCGATTCTGTTCGCTTCTTTGGCAATCGACCTTCGTCCACCCACTCTCGGGTCACACTCGGACGAAGCCTAGCTCTAGGACAGTCCATCGCCTAGCAGCTCCTTTGAAGTCCCCTGACTTCGCTGAAATTGGTGCACCATTGTCTGGATCCTGGGACTCTGCCTCTACCAGCACAATCTCCGCTGCGCACCGCTTTCATCATGGCAACTTGAATAGCAACACTGTGGCATATTCTTCAAGAGTAGCTGTCTCTGCATCCTCTTGCCCCGTGTCAAGGCCTTTTGACACCAACTTTGCCTCAGCAAACTGCGTCGCCTTAGAATCTCCACCAAATACATCATCGAGATAAGGTACATGTGCCTCAAAGCTCCCTGTCTTTGGCACCATGCAAGATGAGTCGGCTCCATCTGAATATGAAACCCATGGAACGACATGATCCGATTCCTGCCTCTGCAAGAGTCCATGTCCTTGACCTCTGTCTAAGGAAAGCACCAAGCCTCCGCTCCCTGTTCCATCTTCAAAGCCAACTCCCTTCACGCGATTTGGGTACTTCACCAAGTTTTCCCCCAAGTTGCTCTGCTTCTCGATTAGCATTGGATTAATGGTGGCCCTCACGCCCACCATTCCACGGGTCAGCCCTCTGTTGAGTCCGATCTCACTGTCGGCTCTTAGTGTGCCTTCACTTTGTGTTGCCCTGGGTTGCTCCCCCACTTGATCTCGCTATGCGTCCACCAACGCATTGCCACTTG
The DNA here is from genome assembly GCA_024322285.1 of Musa beccarii. Lineage (NCBI taxonomy): Eukaryota > Viridiplantae > Streptophyta > Magnoliopsida > Zingiberales > Musaceae > Musa > Musa beccarii. The sequence goes on along the minus strand of CM044396.1, from coordinate 11,022,777 downwards.
CGAGATCATGCGATGACTCCTCACCGCTCACTCGATCCATCGAGCTCTGTCTTGAGGTACTCCTCAAGCAGTTCATTGCACCAGATTCACATTCTGGAGAGCGGGACTTATCCCTCCTGGATATCTGCCCCGTTGGAGCAACATCTCTCTTCGCATCCTTCCCTTAGGAAGTTTTGGAGACCACCATCCCCTTGGACTACTCCGCCTTTGCTGAACAAACTGTGCCCAATTCTGCCTTCGCAAATGCACTTTGCTAGATTGTGACACCTCACCAATACAGCTCGCACTGCACCCCTCTGGGTCTAGCAACATGCTGAACCTGTTGCACACTTCAGCTTCATACGAAAGTATCCTGCAAATGCCGAAGAGAAAGTTTCAATGCTCCAATGCGCTGACCTTCGGCCACCTTGGGATGGCCACGACAGTCCATCGTCCGCATGCAAGGCCTTGCATGAGTATCGAATTCCTTGAGTTTGCAACTTTCCTCACCTCTGTGAGCTTTGCACAACTCTTTCGATCATTGAGCAACCCACTCCAAATTGCACGGTCTCATCCTTTGCAAAGCACCCCGCTTGCCTCGAGCACCGTCAAGTTTGGGTGTCAATGTCGAGCCACTGCTCGAACTCAGCCATCCCCACCTTTGTGCGCTCCGCAATTCTTCTTAGCTTGTTGTCCTCGTGGTGCCTGACAAGGTCCCCCACGTTTGCATGCTAAGTGTTTCTAAGTGAGCTTGTCCCGCTCTGATACCAACTGTCACGGACTTAGCTGGTTTTGCCTAAGCCGTGCGGCACCAATGCGTATCACCGCAAAGGTCAGCCTACCCGAAATCTCCTACAATCCCTTAGGATCTGCAAAAGAGAAGACGAGACAGAGAAAGCGCTTCACACGGGATCCGCAAGCCGCTCTTTTAGCAAACACATTATAGCCAATGCAAATTCCAACAATGGATATCACAAGCTCAGAACAATGCTTGCACAACAAAGGTATAGATTTGGTCACCAACCAAAAGGGACACGGACAAGCACAAGCATTACACCGAACAAGCCGTTTACAATTTTGTCCGTGACAGTTCGTCGCTTTTGCATGCTTGTATAGATTCTTGGCAGTATGTTTTGTCATAGTTTTGGTGTATTTGCTTATTAAAATGTAAGCAACAGTAGTTCGCAGCGCTGCAGTACAATCGCTCGCCATACCGAGCAAAACTACCCCAAAATGGCTCCGTTTTCACATGTCATGGCCTGTTTTCTGCAGACCACAACAACCCACAAAACGTCAGTCATCTCAGCCCCTTGGGACCACCCGGGTGGCACCATGGGGGATGGGGCTTCGGGGTAGCGTCGAACATTGAACAACCTTCACAAGTTTGCATGTCAACTTGACGAAAATTTGCCTTCGCACCCGACACTCGGGGAGTAGTTGTTTGCAGACTTGCAGCTGCTCGTTCACCCTTCTAAAGTCCTTACTTTCCTCATTTCTCTCATTTCTCTCATGTACTCCGACTGCTCGCTGAATTGCTTGTAAAGCTTCCCTCTTCGCGAGACGTCGGGACTTGTTCGCCGCTTGTTTCCAAACTAATCAACTTTCTGTTTTACAGGCCCTTCGGGACCTGTATGAGGTTGCAAATTGGCTGACCCTTAACGGACACGTATGTTGCAAGGGCGCCTCAAGACTTAGACGATCCCAGCTAAGTCTAATCGGAGTTGACGCAAGGGTGCTTCACGACTTAGGCAACTCCAGCTAAGTCTGTGACTTTGCCACAAGGGTGCCTCACCACTTAAGCAACTCCAGCTAAGTGTGTGACACTACGTTAGCTGATATGAAGCACTTCAGATACATCACTGCTTACTAGCTAGACCAATTTACATAATGTTGCTAGAACAGGTTTAATTTTCCTATGCTTTTGGGGTGTTGGCCAATACCATAAAGCAAAAGAAATACCATCATAGTGGTAATTGGATTCTTCCATTTCATCTTGGAACTTGACTTGATAGATATGTTTTTTCTCACAAACAATCAACAATCAACAATCAAGAAAATCTATAAGGCAAAGAACATAACTATACCCTGTATCTCTTGAGATTCATATAGAACTTCTCTGGAATAACAGTTACCAGTATGATCAAATGATTACACTAAAACCTTACCAAATAACTCCTGTAGAACTCAAGAACATTTTTTTCCTTAACTGAAAATTTACTATGGTAAGAGTTCAAACTAGTTATTCAATAAAAGAAATCAACTTCTGTAACATACCCTAAAATAGAACGTAGGCATACCTGAGCCATCACAAACTCATAGTTGCTCTTAAACCTTGCTCGCATCTCTGCCTCCGGCGTCTTCATCAGCCGCTCGCAACCACCGTTACTTATTCCTGACACCATCGCGATCAATGCCGTGGTATCAAAGTTCACCACATCCGCCGAATCCACATCAATTCTCGAAACCAAAGACCCAAACCCATCATCCAATCCACCCACTTCTTCTCTCTCGTCCACGACCTCTAAGCTACGACATGCATCTCTTCCATCATCTAAGGCGATCTTTATCTCAAACACCCTGGAATTCGAGCTCCGTGACCATCTAACCCCAATCCACCCATCTTCCAATTCCTCGAACACATCTTCTTCGTCGTTGAGCAAACCAACTTCCATAGCCCCGAACTCATCCACCAGATTGTCCGAAACATGGTCGCGGATGCCGCGGGAGAAGACGAATAGGACGGACGCGGGCTTGAGCGACCCGGCGGAGCGGGCGGCGGCGATGACGCGCTCGACGCGGGCGCGGAGGCCCTTGGGCCCAATCCAGGAGAGGTAGACGGGGTTACGATCGGAGACCACGAACCAGGCGGGGCGGCGATGGAGGGTACAGACAAGGTCGACGTGGATGGGGTGGTCTTTGGCGGCGGCGGGAACGGGCCGGGAGACGCGGGAGACGCAACGGACGGAGGGATGGAGCAGGAGGCGGGCGATGGATTCGAGGTAGCCGACGTTGGAGCTTAAGGGGAGGGAAAGGGAGGAGGAGGCAAGGCGGGAGAGAGAGCGGAGCTCGGCATCGAGGAGGCGGAGGAGGGAGGTGTAGGAGGAGGGGGGGAGTCCGGAGCGGAGGAGGCGACGGCGGACGGCGAGGCAGCGGGACTCGGCTTCGCGGATTTGGTGGACGCCGGTGGCGGCGCGGTGGAGGTTGGCTTTCAAAGGCATCGTCGCAAAAGGCGCTCATTTTGTGACCGTCGTTTCCTTTTAGCAATCCGACCCAACCCAACACAAACTTGGGTCGAACCCACTCGACCTCCTCGAGGCGAATTTGATCCAACTCGATCCATCGCATCACATAAAGGCCCCACGAAACTGTGCTTGATGTCTTCTTTTATGACCTGAACCAACACAATGGCCACTTCCCTGCCAAGTGCCATATGGACCAGCTCGTCCGGGGGGATCAACTATCATTTATTTTCAGACATAAAAAAAGTAAGTGTACCCTTCTCCGTGGCTAAGGCATTTTAACATCGTGATGACAAAACTTGTAGTTGTGTTTACCGCGGTATTGTATCTTTGTTATTACACTTATTCAGCTGCAAATTTTCAGAATCTGCAGACGTCTGAATGCAGGCTTTTATAGACATACTATTAAATCCCAGCGTCTGAATGCAGTCTTTCATATAAAAAAAGAGTTAGTGTCTTAAAAAAAATTTTGTTTCTCTCTTTCTTAATGCAACATGATTTAAAACTAAACGGCTCCCTGGTTTGGAACTTGTTATCTGGTTCTGTTCTGGATATTAGAATAAACTGGAATGCAGTAGGCGTTACATGTCATAATAGCATGCTGAGGTTATTAATATCTACTGCAACTGCATTAGAGTCGGTGCCAGTTCATGTTGATCTATGTCGACCAAATTATGTGATCTTGACATAAACTTAGAATATAGTGAATTCGAATTCTGCAATCCAATTCTGCCAACAGGTGATGGGATTATTTTCGTTATTCATTTCTACAGCACACCGTAAGGCCACATGGTTTTATTGTTATCGAGTGATGGACTGTGTTACAATCTTCCATTACTATTCATGACGGCGAAGTTGTATTTCCTTGAATTAATCTTATTATAAAGTAGATAAATTACGGTGTTTGGATTCATTTAGAATGTTTCATTGGACTTGTGCGCAATAAAAAGCCCTCGGACCATGTTCCAGTTTTGCAGATTGTGCGTGGCATTTAATCAAACAGGTTTAGAGCTTAACAGGGTGCGCATTCCTGAACATTGCGGGGAAAGGCCCATCGCTGAGCCCCAACCACGTCTTCCCACCCACCACAAACACGCCGACGTCCCCGCACGCGACCTTGCGGAACCTGCACACGCTCGGGCAATGGACGAGCTTGGAGGCCCTCTTCCCGTACCTGTCCATCTTGAACCAGTTGCTCACCGTCGCCAGCCGCGGGTCCCGCTTGACGCCGCCGGTGACCACGTACCACCGCATGGTAACCACGGCGTCTCCCAGACTCCACAAGGTCGACTGCACGCAGATGGTCGTGGCGGCGAACCACACGTTGAGGTCCGTCGACATCTTCACGTACTTGTCTTTAGGGTTCCCCGGAAGGTGAGGAGGACGCCGTCGCTAACCTCCGAGCTCTCCTGGGCCACTGCGAGCGGGCAGGTGTCGTTGCTAAGGGCGGCGAGCGAAAGACCGCCGCCGTGGCTCCAGATGAGGGGCTAGGACGTAGTACTCGTGTCCCGGGCGGAGGCTCCGCCCGTCAGTGTCGCGCACGGAGGCAAATATCGTTGCCTCTGCGCAGAGCGCAGAGAGGAAGAGGGGAAGCAGGACGAGCAGCTCCCTGGCTGAGAGGGTTGCTGTGGCTGCATAGTGTATCATGGGAAGGAGACGAGTAATCCGTTGACCAGAGAGGCATGAGAGGTGAGTATGATGTTGACTTTTTGGGAGTTCTCAACTGTCTCAAAATGTACAGCAGTAGTGCATGGTTGAGCAATGATATCCATAGCCGACTTATTTGAAAAGGAGTGGCAGAAAGGATTGGATTATCCAAACAAGTGTTGGTAGTGAAAGATTACAGCTTCTTGGGGTGATTCCTTACGCAATGATGCGAGCTGGTGGGAGTTGAACATCTTGGACTAGATTGATGATTGATGAAGGTTCAGTACTCCCAAGTCAAACGTCCATAAACAGGATGTCCGAGGTCAACTCTCTCAACCAATAAAATTTCAAATACAATATGAATTGATATTTGCTAATTTTTAAAATTATATTTAGCATGGATATTATATGACAATATTAGAACATTAATGCTATCCTAGTATTAGTATTTGAGCATTTACGGAATGCTAATAATTTTTTTAAATTTCTTAAAATATCATAAAATATTTTTTTTTAAAGTCACACGATTGACATCAGATAATAAATAGAAACTCTAGCCCTTGTCACAAGTTCGCTTGCTCCATCAGTTTATTTAGTAAGAAACCAATATGATATATATCTTTTATAATGAAAAATTTTATTATTTATTTTTAAAAACAATTTTATATTCATTTAATTTTTAAATTTTTTATATAAAATATATAAATAAATATATATTTATTATTTTTTAAGATTACATATATGCATTTATTTATTAATTTAAATAAAAATATGTATTCACTTTTGAATAAATATTAAAAATATTAGAAGGATAAATTTCTTATATAACATTCAATAGACTTTTGAAATATAATTTTACTAAACAACACTTACGTCAATACATATTTAAAATAAAGATCAAAATTTACAAGGGCAAATATGCCTTTTGAAACGTTGTTTAGGATAGATATGTAAATCCCTCAAAAAAAACAAGAAAGAAAATTCAGGAAATATCAGCCAATATTATCTGTAATTTAAAAAAAAAATTATTTTTGTAAGAAAGAACTTTCATTTTAATAAGCACAAGATTCAAGTGCAACTATATTGTTCTCAGTTAAAGTTGTTTTACACAATTCTCTAAAAAGATATATTGCAGTGAGAATCCCATGAAAAAGTATCCTCTAAAAGATTGTAATTTTTAAAATGTTTCTTAACCCCAATCACATCAGTTATGTGCTGAAATGTTCAAGCCAGATTACTAATAATACAAATTTTGTTCTTGAAAAGTCAGGTCACTAACTAAGATTTATCATAACGCAAAAGTCATTAAGCTAAAAAAAATTAACTCTCAAAGCATAATACTCTTTTTATTTTGATAATACTAGTAAAAAGTAATATAACAACAAACTCTAAAGTGCCACATGTTCGGAGATGCTATATGGATCTTTTTATTGTTATTGAGCAATATAAATAGTAAAATCTTTCAAGGTCTGCTTCAGTTAAAATTTTTAAATGTTTCTATAATTTTTAAATGTCCAAACAATAAACCGTAGTCATATTCATAATTAAATTTAAAAAGTTTAAATCCTTTCTTCTATCTCTTCTCATATCACTTATAGAAATTATTTCATATCTTCTAACTATAATATCTACAAGTCTCGCTAGTATCTATAGTGACATCCAAAACAATCTCTGCTATACATAATTATTCTAAAGATTCTTATATCTTTTATTAATTTTACAGTAAATTGAATGTCTAACACAAATGCATTCAGCCACATAAAGCAAGCAGTTGAATCAAAACAATATAGACAGAACAATCAATCTTCGGTTGCTAATGTGCATGGTCTGTTCTTTTATTTCTTCATTTGATGAACGCAAAAATGACAGTGTAATTTGCAAAGCTTGTCTCTTCACCATCTCCACCAATCCCATCTTCCACAAACCTATTCCTATTCCTACTTCTTTATTCAGAACGATCATGCTACCAAATCTCGAAATCTTGGAATACCAAAATCTGACACACACAACTCAGTGTCAGTACTAGTCTAAGCCCCCTAAGCCTGGGGAGGAAAAAGAAAAGAAGATTGATTGACAGGCTTTGCAGAGCCAATGAGAACTCCAAAGGCTCAACCAGTGATCGAGGAGAAGGATCCTTGATCTCCTTCTCCTGTCCTTGTTCATTATCTTCTGACGGATGAAGTATTTCTGCGCATGAGTCGTCACCGGCACAGAAATATATAATTCATACATTAAAAGAAAAAACTAAGATTATCTAAGACTTAATAACATCACTCTGTAACCATCAATTATTGGCATCACATTGCATCATTGACAGGACAAGTAAATGCAAATGCAAATTGCATCATTGACATCACATTTTTCCCTCGAATAAAAAGCCAAGTTGTACTTTATGACACAAAATCTAGCAGTTCCTATTATTAACCAGCAAAAAGACACTTTACTTGCCCTTATGGTTGACTATCCGTCAACTAAATGGAACTTTCAGGTAATATATATAAATAAAATCACCACTTGGATTATCTATGGTTATACATCGACTGGATGAAACTTTCGTGCAGTATATGAAAAGGATAAACATCACCATTTGAACTGTTAAGGAACAGATCCATAAATCACTTACATATCACATATTTTAGATAGCTTGGACAGGAAAAATTACTTTCCTCCCCAAAAATCAAAATTTAAGACGAGCATTAACGCTCTTCAGGTTGCGTTTAGATTATACATTTTCTAGAGTTTAAGTGAGAGAACTTGATATGAAATGGCACATATAATCAACAATTGATAGGAGGGAGGGATTTTAGAGGATCTGAGAAAGACATATTGATGGGTCATGTACCCGTGTCACTCGTTTAGTGGTGTCCATTGTCACATCAACATAAGAGCTGAGATGGGAGATCATCTTTGCTTAGTTTGTCAACCCCTCAGCCGTGTCAGAACTGACATCAACCAGGAGATAAAGTGTCATGACCTGGCCTGATGGGCTAACTAGCCTATTAACTTCATTTTGGCCTATCAACCATTGGCCAAAATACTTAAGCTGAAATTGTTAATAGTATACTCATCAGGCCCATATAAGTCAATTTTAGTCTCACCCACTTCCGATGTGGAACTATTAGACTAACTAGGAGTGTTACAATCTCCCCCATTTAAATGACTTGACATCCTTGTCAAGGCCCAGATCAGACCCTAGCATGGTGCATGTGAGGCATAGCCTAGTGGTGGCTCTACGCTGTGATGAGTTCTCTGATTTCATCCACAGGTAGCCCTTTCCTACTCAAGCCTATCTCACCATGCCCGAATACTAGGTCGGCTCTGATACCAAATGTCATGACATGGCCTGATGGGCTAACTAGCCTATTAACTTCATTTTGGCCTATCAACCATTGGCCAAAATGCTTAAGCTGAAGTTGTTAGTAGTACACTCATCAGGCCCATATAAGTCAATCTTAGTCTCACTCACTTCCGATGTGGGACTATTGGACTAACTAGGGGTGTTACATAAAGCCCCGTCTCCAGACTACACTCCATATGGGCGCATGCGCCGCCCATAGGATAGCGCCATCCCAGGAAGCCCGGAGATGGCATCGGTGTGGTATCGGAGAATGCGACATCACATAGGCACAGGCACCAAGAAGTGGCACCGCCCCGGAGGGCCCGGGACGATGCCTTCATAACGCCATCCCGGAAAGCCTACCGAGGAAAGAGGTGGCGGCACGATGCGCGCCTCGAGGGTCGGCCTCCCTCCATTATATAACCCCAGGCCATGCCAAGGATTGGGAAGGGAAAAGGAGGAAGGAAGAGAGAAAAGCAAAAAATTCTCTCCAATAGTGTACTAACTTTACCATCGGAGGGGTCGGGTCACGCCTTCCCGACCCGACCTGTGTGCAGGGACTAGAGAGCTCGAGGCGACCGGTGTTCGGAGAGAAGTCTCCTTTTGAAGCGAACCAGGGACTCACTTCAGCCGGATCAACACCTGTAGCTGACTCGAGGATCAATTAAGGAGATCTCGATGCATTCGGTCCCGAATCCAACCGTGCTGACTCAGCGGCCACGGCATAAAGGTACAAACAGATTGACGCTAGAAGGAGGGCCCGATATTGAGAGATCAACAGACTGACCCAGACAAGCTTGTGGCTGAGGGGTCTCACCCAGCCGAGGCCCCCTAGGAATGTCCCCCGCCACATGGTGGGTCCCGAGCTGAAGATCACGTCACGACTTCAGAGCACTATTGGCGACTGTTCCCTGACCCAGGCTTGTCGTCGCCCGAAGGCACCGCGACCGACTGGTCTCCCATTTCGCACGAGGTGTTTTGGGGCCTCGCCCATCAAATCCAAACTCTAACCGGGATGATGCAGGTTATTATCCTGCTCATCCCCCAACTGACGTAGCCATCCGCGGCACAGCCTCTACGGCAACCAGAACCGCTAGTTCCAACCTCCCTGGCGCCCCCGGTTCTAACGATGCCCTCGGCCTCACCTGAGGCACGACCGGCCCCGCTCGCGGAAGGGGCGTCGGGAAATCCGAGCGGACGATAGGAGCCTGAGGTACTATCATCAGATTCGACGGACTCCCTCCGAGCCCAGTTGCGCTTCGTCAGCCAGAGACTCGACGATGTGCAAAGGGAGGTCCGCAAGTTGAAGGAGGAGCTCGGGGAGAATGCAGACCGAGGATCCCCGTTTGCACCCAAGATACGGGAAAAACCAGTTCCCCCAAACTTCCGGCTCCCCTCTCTCGATCGATGCGTACGACGGTGCTATGGGCTCGGCGAAGCATGTGGCCACCTTCCATGCCCAAATGGCGTTGTATGGGACTTCCGACGCCTTTATGTGCGGAGCATTTCCACGACCCTGAGGGGGCCAGCCCGTGCATGGTACAACGGGCTAAAGGCCGGGATGATCACATCCTTTGACCAGCTCGCCAAAGATTTCGAGCTCAACTTTCTAGCCTATGCCCAGCCGAAGCCATCCGTCGCTTGGCTCCTTGGACTTAACCAAAAGGAGGATGAGCCCCTCTCCCATTTTGTGAACCGTTTCGCTACAGAAATCCGGGGGTTGCCTAATGATCATCCCTCTCTAATAATGTAGGCATTCATGATGGGGCTGCAACCGTCCAGATTTTTCTGGTCCCTTATGGATAGACCCCCCGCGGCGGTCTCGGAAATGCTCCAGCATGCTAATCAATACATCACGATGGAGTCCTGGATGGCTGGGAGACGGGAAGAGCACAAAAGAGCTAGGCCGGAGCCATCCCGGGGACAACCGTCGACCCCCCCGAGGCGCAGGATGGATCGACCCGATGTGCCACCGCTGAGCTCCCCCCTCCCCGCCTTAGGGACGTCCAGAACAGAAATATCCTCCAAATAAAAGAGAAGGGGTTGCTTAAGGCCCCCAACCCGATGAAGAGCCCCCGAGAGTTGCGGGACCAAACCAAGTATTGCTGTTTTCTTCGGGAGCACAGTCACGACACTGAGGAGTGCCACGATCTGAAGCGACAGATTGAGGAGCTCATACGCCCAGGACATCTCGGCCGATACCTAAGGAGGGATCGGGACCCTTCACCACACCCCGAGGGTCCCATTGAGCGGTAGATCGACGTAATAACATGTGGCCCGACATCCGAGGGAAACAGCATGTCAGGACGGAAGGCCTACGCCCAAGCGGTCGCAAGTGAACTTCCAAGGCGATTGCCCGACCCCGAGGTCACGTTCCCGGCCAAGAGGGCAAAGTGATCTGAGCACGACGACACGCTGGTGATAGCGACCAGGATCGCCAACGCCTAGGTAAGGAGAATCATGATTGATACGGGGAGCTCTATCGACGTTCTCTACTTCGATGCTTTCTAGAAACTCGGTCTGACCAAAGACGTCCTGGAGCCAATGCGCTCGGCGCTCACTAGGTTCACCGGTGATTCGATCTCTCCACTAGGTACAATTACTTTGCCCATAACCCTGGGAGACGTGCCAAGATCAAAGATGGTGATAGCGACCTTCATGGTGGTAGACCTTCCCTCTGCATACAACGTAATCCTGGGTCGCCCGACCCTCAACAAGTTTCGGGCTGTCATTTTCACCTACCACTAAACAATAAAATTTCTGACCCATGCTGGAGTCGGGGAAGTCAGGGGAAATCCCCGCAAATCTAGACAGTGCTACTTGATGGCAGTTTAGTTGCCCAAGAGAGCGAGAGCTGAGCAATCCCTGGAGGATCCCCGGGAAGTGAAGAGGCCATCCCAACATCCCGAGCTGACGGAGTCCACTATAGGCATACCGCTATTTGAAGATTGACTGGATCGAATAGTAAAGATTGGGTCGGAACTCCCAGAGCAAGAATAGGTGCAACTTATCAGTTTCCTGCTGGAGAACGCCAACATCTTCGCCTGGTCGCCGGTGGATATGCCCGGTGTCGACCATAGGGTGGCGTAGCACCACCTGAATATCTTGCCCAAGGCTCATCCAGTGAAGCAAAAGCCTCGGCGGCTTGCTCTCGACCGACAGCAGGCTGTCTGCAACGAGGTGGAGCGTCTCTTAGCGGCAGGCTTCATAGCTGAGGTCAAGTACCCACGGTGGTTGTCCAATGTAGTCCTCGTAAAAAAACCTAATGGGAGCTGGAGGATGTGCGTTGACTATACCAATCTCAATCGCGCATGCCCGAAAGACTGCTACCCTCTTCCAAGGATCGACTAGTTGGTCAACGCGACCTCCGGGCATGCTCATCTCTCGTTTATGGATGCCTTCTCCGGCTACAACCAGATCAGGATAGCGCCCGAGGATGAAGAGCATATAGCCTTCATCACCGATCAGGGAGTATACTTCTATCGGGTCATGCCGTTCGGGTTAAAGAATGTCAAAGCCACATATCAGAGAACCGTGAACAAAATGTTCGCCCAACAGGTCAGGCGAAACATGGAGGTGTACATCGACGACATGATTGTCAAAAGTCGGATGACCACAACGCATCTGTCTGACTTGGCTGAGGCATTTGCCACGCTGTGAAAATTCAACATGCGCCTCAACCCCGTAAAGTGCACATTCGGCGTCAGCTCGGGAAAGTTTCTTGGATTTATCATACACGAAAGAGGGATCGATGCCAACCCAGAAAAGGTCCAAGCCATCATTGACATGAAGCCACCCCAGACGATCAAAGAAGTACAGTGGCTAAACGGGAGACTCACCGCCCTATCTCGATTCCTATCCCAATCAGGCAACAAATGTCTCCCCTTCTTCCAGGCCTTAAAGAGTCCGAGGGACTTCAAATGGATAGTGGAATGCGAAGAAGCCCTTGCACGGGTAAAACAACACTTGGCCGAGCTCCCTCGCCTTGCTACGATCTCCCCAGGGGAGAAACTCAGCCTCTACCTGGTCGCGTCCCGACACACTGTTAGCTCCGTCCTGATCAAGGAAGCATCTAGAGTGCTGCTACTAGTCTACTACACCAGCCATGTCTTGAACGAGCCCAAGGAGCGATACCAATCGATTGAGAAACTGGCCCTGGTGCTTGTGTTGACGACCTGAAAGCTACGCCCCTACTTTCAAGCTCACCCGATCAAGGTAATCACCGACCAACTGCTCTGACAAGTTTTATCTAAGTTTGACATCTCAGGTCATCTTCTCAAGTGGTCGGTGGAGCTCGGTGAGTTCGACATACAATACACGCCGAGGACTGCCATCAAGGCTCAGTCAGTCGCCGACTTCATCTTGGAGCTAACTCCATCTGAGGATGAAGGGTCTGAGCGAGTTGAAGGGAGATGGATCCTACGCGTGGATGGGTCAGCTAACTCAAAAGGTGCAGGTGCGGAATTGGTGTTGGAAGGTCCTGACGGGCAATCATTTGAACGTTCCCTCCGCTTCGGCTTTAAAGCTATGAACAACTAGGCGGAATACGAGACACTCCTGGTGGGACTCAGGCTGGCCGCCGAGATGCAAGTAGAAGACATACACGTCCACACCGACTCGTAGCTAGTAGCCGAGCACGTCAGTAGAGGATACGAGGCCCGGGATCCGAGCATGTCCAAATACCTGGCCGAGGTAAAGAAGCTGGCCACTAACTTCTCTCACTTTATGTTGTCCAGGGTGCCAAGGGGCCAAAACGAGTAGGCAGACGCACTGGCAAAATTAGCCTCAAAACCTAGTCCCAAGATTAGCCTCGAGGTTGAGGAGCTCCCGTTTCGCACCATCGCGATCGGAGTAGTGACCTCGGCCGACGCGCCAGCAACGTGGGTACAGGAGATGTTACAATTCAAGCGTGACGGGACCTTGCCCACTGATAAGGCCGTGGCTCAGTGCCTGCAGCGCACCCAGGCCTAGTACTATGAGGTGAACGACCGGCTCTATAAGAGGTCATTCACCCGCCCCCTCCTACGGTGCCTAGACCTCAAAGAGGCTCAGTCAGTCCTAGCCGAAGTTTACGAAGGAATATGCGACGAGCACATCGGTGGGCGAACCTTGGCATTTAAGATCCTTTGCCAAGGGTACTACTGGCCCACCATGTGTCACGATGAGAAGGCCTATGTACAGCGATGCAGCCCATGCCAGAGGCACGCTAAGACACCCTGGTGACCCGTAGTGCCGCTCACTCCCATGGATTGCGCATGGCCTTTCATGCAGTGGGGAATGGATCTTCTCGGACCCTTCCTGCCAGCCTCGGGACAACGGAGCTATATCATCGTTGGGGTGGATTATGTCACGAAGTGGGTCGAGGCCGAGCCACTGGCAACGATTACGAAGCGCCATGTGGAAAAATTTGTGTGGAAGAACATAGTGACTTGGTTCGGTTTGCCAAGAGTCGTTATCACCGACAATGGGACCCAGTTCACCAGCGTCAGGTTCAAGGAATTTTGCGCAAGCTATGGGATACAACTAAGATTCAGCTCGGTGGCACATCCCCAGACGAACGGTTTGGCGGAAGTGACCAACCAAGCCATTTTAGATGGACTTAAAAGAAGTGTGTCGCGGCTCGGTCTGCTTGCGTGGATGAGCTCCCAAGCATCCTGTGGTCTTCACGGACCACCCCTAAAATTGCAACTGGAGAATCCCCTTACAGCCTCACATTCAGCACCAAGGCCGTCTTACTACCTTAGGTGGTTATCCCCATTCCTCGGGTGGAAAGCTACGAGGAAGAGGCGTCATCAGAAGGACTCCGAGCCAGTCTTGACTTGCTCGAGGAACGGAGGGACAGCGCCCACTTAAAGGCCCTCTCCTATAAGAGAGTCATCACCAGGATTTACAACCAGAAGGTACATCCCCGGCCGATCAGATTAGGCGATTTGGTCTTGCATAAAGCGATTAGGCGATTTGGTCTTGCATAAAGCAGAAGTTAGCGACTTAACCCGATCGCGCGGCAAGCTCGCCCCTAGCTGGGAAGGACCTTATTGGGTGGTGGGCGTCGTTCGAGATGACACTTACCGACTAGCCACTATGGAGGGTGCTCGGCCAAGCCAATGCCCGAGCTATGTTGCGTGGCCAGTATAGTCCCCAGCGCCCGAGCAGTACAGCTCGGCCAAACAGAACTCGAGCCATGCTCGACCAAAATCTACCCGAGTCATGTTGCTCGGCCAAACAAAGCCCGAGCCACGCTGCTTGGCCCCTTGGCCACAGAATGCCCGAGTCGTATACCTCGGCCGTAGAATACCCAAGCTGTACATCTCGACCGCGAACCGCTCGAGCCGTGTGCCTCGATTGCAGACTACCCGAGTCGTACCCCTCGTTCGCGAATCGCCCTAGCCGTGTACCTCGGTCGCAGAGTACCTGAGTCGTACACCTCGACCGCGAACCGCCCGAGCCGTGTACCTCGGTCGTAGACTGCCCGAGTCATGCACCTCGATCGTGAACCACCCGAGTCGTGTGCCTCGGCCGCAGATTGCTCGAGTCGTGTACCTCGGCCGCGATTCGCCCAAGTTATATACCTTGATCGCAAACTGCCTGAGTCGTATACCTCGGTCATAGACTGTCCGAGTCGTATACCTTGGTCGCAGACAACCTGTGTCGTATACCTCGGTCGCAGAATGCCTGAGTTATATACCTCGACCGCAGACTGCCCGAGTCATATATCTTGGTCGCAGACTTCCTGAGTCATATACCTCGTGTTGAATCTCAGATTTTGATGATGAAACTAATTAAGTGTGATTTGTGGTCTAACTACGTTTTGAGTTACGCAGGTCTACTATCGATCAGGATTAGACAGTTGACGCTGGAGGAATTGACGTTGCGCCGGAGGTGATCACATCAGGATATTGGATGTCGAGCTAGAGGTTCGGTCGACTATCGGCAGGAGGCTTCGTACGTCGGGCATCGGGCCAAGAAGTGCGGAGTTGCACCATGGATATCGAGGTTGCGGAGGTCAACCGTCGATTGGGCAACAAGCCGCTAGAGAGGGCGATGTGCCGAAGGATCGGACGAAGCACCGAAGGATCGGACGAAGCGCCGACCAATGATGTGCCGGGCAACTGAATGTCAATTCGCGTTGTAATAACTATCTATATCGAAGTAGAGTTTTGGTGTTTGTTTGTGCAGGAGTGACTACGATAGGAATGAAGACGCGTAAAGCGAAACAAAGGGCCGAAGACAAGTGTGATGAATCGTTGGGAGTTCGAGTGTTCAATGAAGTCCGAGCTTGCTTGTGAGTCCGCGGAATGGTTTCCGGTTCATCGGAAGACCGTCGGAAGTTGACCGGAAGCTCACGGAAGAAGTTGTCATGTGGACTTTGTAATAGCTTAGGAAACGTCTTTAAAATTCATAGTTAGCACGTATTTTGGGTTAGAATTAGATAACCCAAAGTGGGCCCATTGGGCCTTGATTAGGATGAGTTTGGGCCAAAATTTTAGCCCAAACCGAACCAACTACGTGCATGCATGCGTGCATGCACGTGCATGCATCAGAGCCCAGATCTTGTGTGAGCTCTTCAGTGCGGCGGTAGCACCGCCATAAATTGCTTGGCGGTGAGTACCACCCCACCCCGGCTCTTTGTAATCATAGTCCACAGTTTGATAGTAGTAGTACTGCCGCTGGTGCGTGGAAAGCCAGCGGTAGCACCGCTGGTGGGCTTGAAACAAGTCTAGTGAAGAACCGCTTTGGGTGTGTCGATCTGCCAAGGATCGATAGCACCGTAAACTCAAAAGATTCAAATTTTGGCTCCATGTTTAGGCTCCAAATTTGAATCACTTTGAGGCTTATAAATACCCTTCCTTTTTCAAATTTGAAAAACTCAACCCTTAGAGAGTTAGAGTTTGAAAATAAGTCTTGGGAAAGTCTTGTTCTTCATTTACTTAAGTGTTCACCTCATTCTTCTTGTGAAATCTTGTAAGAGTGTGAACCACTTGTAAAGGGTTGTAAGAGGGGTATTTGATCCTTCCCCTTCAAAGGATTTGATAGTGGAAGAAGGGAGCCTCATCGGAGAAGGCTTCGGAAGTGGATGTAGGTCACTTTGACCGAACCACTATACATCGCTGCGTCTTGATTGTGTGAGTGTTTAAATTTCAGTTTTACTTTGCTGCAAGCCTTTACTTTACTTGCTCCACTTCCTTTTTATCTTTGTACGCATGCTTTAAAGTTAGAACGCAAAAATCGGTTTCAAACGAAACGTTGCTTTCATCGTACGAAGTTTCCGAAGCTTGTTTTAAATCGCTGAAAAATCTATCGTTTTATCCGCTGCACTAATTCACCCCCCCCTCTTAGTGCCGCTCGATCCCTAACACCTCGATCGTAGACTGCCCAAGTCATATACCTCGGCCGCAGACTACCCGATTCATATATCTCGACCGCAAACTGCCCGAGTCGTATACCTCGATCACAGACTACCCAAGTCGTATACCTCGATCCTGACAGATTGCCCGAGTCGTATACCTCGGAAATCGAGATCGCCCGAAGTCGTATACCTCGGCCGCAAACTGCTTGATTCATATACCTCGACCGCAGACTACCCGAGTCGCATACCTCGATCGCAGACTGCCCAAGTCGTATACCTCGATCGCAGACTGCCCAAGTCGTATACCTCGATAGTAGATCGCCGAAATCATATACCTCGATCAGAATGCCCAAGTTGTATACCTCGACCATGATGCCCAATCGTTGTCGTATACCTCGATCGCAGACAGCCAAAGTCGTATACCTCAACCACAGACTGCCCGAGTCGTATACCTCGGTCGCAGAATGCCCGAGTCGTATACCTCGGTCACAGACTACCCAAGTCGTATACCTTGATTGTAGACTGCCCAAGTCGTATACCTCAGCCGTAGACTGCTCGAGTCGTATACCTCAACCGCAGAATGCCTGAGTCGCATACCTTGGCCGCAGACTGCCCGATTCATATACCTCGGTCGTAGACTGCCCGAGTCGTATACCTTGATCGCAAACTGCCCAAGTCGTATATCTCGGCTACAAACTGCCCGAGTCGTATGTCTCGGTCACAGACTGCCCGAGTCGTATACCTCAGTCGCAGACTGCCCGATTCATATACCTCAGCCGCAGACTGCTCGAGTTGTATACCTCGGTCGCAGACTGCCCAAATTGTATACCTCGGTCGTAGACTGCCCAAGTCGTATACCTCGGCTACAGACTGCCCGAGTCATATACCTCGGTCGCAGATTACCCAAGTCGTATACCTTGGCCACAGACTGCTCGAATCGTATACCTCGGTCATAGAATGCCCGAGTTGTATACCTCGGTCGTAGACTGCCCGAGTCGTATACCTCGGTCGCAGACTGCCCGAATCGTATACCTCGGCCGCAGACTACCCGATTCGTATATCTCGATCACAGATTGCCCGAGTTATATGCCTTGGTCACAGAATGCCCAAGTCGTATACCTCGGCCGTAGACTGCCTGAGTCGTATACCTCGATCGCAGACTACCCGTGTCGTATAACTCGACCACAGAATGCCCGAGCCATGTACCTCGGTCACAGATAACAGAGCCGTGCTCCTTGGCCGGCCGTTGCCCGAGCCTTGCCTCTCGGTCGCACGTTGCCCGAGTCATGCCTCTCGATCGCACGCTGCGAGAGTCATGCTCCTCGGTCGCACGTTGCCCGAGCCTTGCCTCTTGGTCGCACGCTGCCCGAGTCATGCCTCTCGGTCGTAAGCTACCCAAGCCTTGTCTCTCGGTTGCACGTTGCCCAAGTCATGCTCGATCGTAAGCTGCCCGAGTCATACCGCTCGGCCACACGCCGCTCAGCCAGACAAAGCCCGAGCCATGCTGCTCAGCCAGACAAAGCCCGAGCTACATCGTGCCGCTCGGCCAGACAAAGCCCAAGCTACGTCATGCTGCTCGGCCAGACCAAGCCCGAGCCACGTCGCTCGGTTGGACAAAGCCCGACCCACGCCGCTCGGCTGGACAAAGCCTGAGCCACGTTGCTCGGCCAGACAAAGCCTGAGCTACGTCGTGTTGCTCGGCCAGACAAAGCCTGAGCCATGCCGCTCGGCCAGACAAAGCTCGAGCTATGTCGTGCCGCTCGGCCAGACAAATCTTGAGCTATGTCGTGCCGCTCGACCATACAAAGCCCGAGCCACGCCGCTCGGCCATACAAAGCCCGAGCTACACCGTGCCGCTTGGCCAGACAAAGCCCGAGCCACGTTGCTCGACCAGACAAAGCCCGAGCTACGTCATGCTGCTTGGCCAGACGAAGCCTGAGCTACATCATGCCACTCGGCCAGACAAAGCCCGAGCCACACCGCTCGGCCTAACAAAGCCCAAGCTACGTCGTGCCGCTCGGCTAGACAAAGCCCGAGCTACGTCGTGCCGCTCAGCCGCAAGCTTCATGAGCCACATCGCTCGATCGTAAACTGCCCGCACCATGTCGCCCGGCCAAGCAAATGCCCGAACCATGTTGCTCGGCCACACTGCGCGACTAATCTCCTAGACTTCACCTTAATGCTACTCGGTGACCAAACCAACAATCCAAGCACAACAACCAACCCAACCAACGAAAGGCACTAAGCCATGCCCCAAGCCTCTCCACAAGAAACCCGGGGCATGTCTCTTTGAGGGGGGAGTATGATATGGCATATTTTGGCATGGCCCGCGTGGCAGCGGATAGCTGCCTCCCTCGTACGTTCAGCACCGTACAAGTCAGTGCCGAATACCCTAGAGCCGCTTTGGAAAGTTCGGTTGGCACTGCTCGGTGCAGGGTCGTATAGCTCAAGCAGCGCTCCCAATGGAGAGGAGCAGTAGCGCTCCCATTGGAGAGAAGGAGCAATAGTGCTCCCATCACATAGAGGAGCACCAGCGCTCCCATTGGAGAGAAGGGGCAACAGCGCTCCCATCGCAGAGAGGAGCACCAGTGCTCCCATTGGAGAGAAGGGGCAGCAGTGCTCCCATCGCAATGAGGAGCACCAGTGCTCCCATTGCAGAGAGGAGCTCCAGCAGCGCTCCCATCACACGGAGGAGCACCAGTGCTCCCATCGCAGAGAGGAGCTCCAGTAGCTCTCCCATCACAAAGAGGAGCTCCAGTAGTGCTCCCATCGCAGAGAGGAGCTCCAGCAGCACTCCCATCGTAGAGGAGAGCTCCAACAGCACTCCCATCACAGAGAGGAGCTCCACTAGCACTCCCATCGTAGAGAGGAGCACTAGTGCTCCCATCGCAAAGAGGAGCTCCAGTAGCACTCCCATCGCAGGGGGGAGCTCCAACAGCACTCCCATCACAGAGAGGAGCTCCAGCAGCACTCTCATCACAGAGAGGAGCTCCAGCAGCGCTCCCATCGCAGAGGGGACCTCCAGGAGCGCTCCCATCGTAGAGGGGAGCTCCAGCAGCACTCCCATCGTAGAGGGGAGCTCCAGCAGCACTCCCATCGCAGAGAGGAGCACCAGCGCTCCCATCGCATAGGGGAGCTCTACCAACGCTCCCATCGCAGAGAGGAGCACCAACGCTCCCATCGTAGAGAGGAGCAGCAGTGCTCCCATCACAGAGAGGAGCTCCAGCAGTGCTCCCATCGCAGAGAAGGAGCACCAACGCTCCCATCGAGGAGAAGAAGCACCAGTGCTCCCATGGAGGTAGAACTCTCGCTGCCTTGGTGGAGCAACAACTGCTCGCTATGACCTACCACAAGTGAGCCCTGCTCACTGGGAACATCTCCATCAACCTCATCCTTTATGAAGGACTCCCTGGAACCCCCCATGGCCACCTGGTGGAAGACCCTCACCAAGTACTCCTCCACATCGAGGACACCACTGCCCAAACTCAGCCTCAGGAAATTGCTCCTCGAACAAGAGTGTTCCCTCGGCAGGTCCCTACGGAACGCCTACCTTGAGATGCTGGTGGCCAAGGGCTCTCTCTCTCTCTCTCTCTCTCTCTCTCTCTCTCCCCCTCTCAAAAATACTCAACGTTCCCTCACCCAATACTAACTTAAGCTTCGAAGGGGTCGGGACGGGAATCCCCCGACCCGACCTATGTGCAGGAACCAACTCGGAGTAGGCGGATGATCAGTTTTACCTAACTCGACGGCGACTCCCTACCTGAAGACCAACCAAGGCGACCCCAGCACATCCGGACCCGGACCTAGCCGTGCTGACTCAGCGGCCACGGCGTAAAGGTATACTAACAGAGCGTGACCCTATGCCAAGAACATGGAATGTACTGAATTTGAAGAAGTTTTTTATGGAGGCAGGTCGAACAAAACAATATGAAGTTCTAATGAAGGATTTTCATTTAGCCAAAAAATTCAGTTACAAGTTCGGGTCGGTCATGGCTTACAATGCCTGTCCATGCCCAACCGACCCCTTGAGGAAAAAGGGTTACAAAATGATAGCCCTACTTCTCGGGGATGTCTAGGCTATCATCAAAAGGAACCTCCTCGGGCATGTTGATGCCTTCGTCCTCTGGCAGGGAAGTGAAGGCATCCTCCTCAACCTGGAGATCGGGGTGCCATGCCCGGAATCGGGACAGCATGATTTGGTACCCATACTCGTAGGTGATCTGCCCCGACCGAGTCAGCCCAAGTTGGAAGCCCTGGAACCCTTTGTAGGCCTTGATCAGCTGCTTGTCCTTCTCGGGCCTCTAGCGAACCTCCTTGGCAAGGGCCTCGGATGATGCAAGAGCCTCGGCACTCACCGCCTCCAGTTTCTTGGAGAGCTCGAGTGACTCCCCCTCCACCGAGCGGATCCGGGCCCGGGCCCCCTTCAGCTACGCCTGAAGCTCTCCTTTTTGCCGCTCGGCCTCCTTGAGCTCAGACTTGAGGCCCGCCACTTCCGCCTCCAGATTGGCCGTGCGCTGCTCGGCAGCAGCC
Organism: Musa beccarii; assembly: GCA_024322285.1. Taxonomy (NCBI): domain Eukaryota; kingdom Viridiplantae; phylum Streptophyta; class Magnoliopsida; order Zingiberales; family Musaceae; genus Musa; species Musa beccarii. The sequence continues at coordinate 11,001,698 of CM044396.1, read as the reverse complement.
ATGGCTTCAGGAGCTGCCCTGGGCTGAAGCTCCTCATTCTGTCTTCGTAGCTCGGTGATGCGATCGCCCATGCTGTTAATAACCTGACCAGCATCGCGCACGCGGTCCATCAGTGCCATGGCATAATGTTGACCCTGCAAAAAGAATGGGTTAGAGCGATAATGCCCAACAATGCCGGAAGACCAGGGATAAGATACCTACCCACAACAGCGACTTGGCGGACTTGCCAAGCAAGACCTATGAGGAGGAAGTATACAGCTCCCAAGCCAAGTTGGGATAGAGCCCTCTGTGGAGGAACGAGGCCATGGAATTTCCATCGGCCCACACCCAGTCCCCACGAGATATATTCCCCCAACGAGACACCAGCGGGTCAGACGTCTCTCCTTTTGAAAGGTCACCCATCACCTGAGCCTAGTAAGGCTCATCCTTGGTACGTGTAGGGAGGCGAAAGAGGTTGCGCACGGAAGGCACGCGTATCGCCTTCCCCGCCTCTTCTCGATTGGGGCCAGCTTCGCCTCGCTTGCGACTCATTCCCACACCGGAGGTGTGCTCGGCAGAAGCACCCTCGCCCCTCCCCCCCCCTCGCTCGAGCAATGGCCACCTCAGACTTCTTGGTGGCACAGACCTTCGTCTGCTTCCGCGGCCGATCGGCCTCGATCTCCACGGGCACCTCCCGGGATCCCGAAGCCGGCTCCGTCATTGGGCGAGGAGCTAGAACGGATGAAGCTCGTCCCCCTCACATAGACCTGAGATTCACCATCTCTGCAAGAAAAACAAAAGGTTAGACACAACTCCAAACAACTCACAAGGACCAGAAGCTAATTACTGCAGGCATACATCGAGGCGTCGGGCTAAGGCCCGCCTCGACGAGCCACTGCTCGGTCATGTTCTGTATGACTCGAGAGGTGGGAAGGATCTCCCTCAGCCTCCCAAGGCCCTTATACTCTTCAACAGTTAGCCCCGAAGCGGTATTGTCTATCATATGTGCCGACCATCGGAGGCCGAAGCTCCAACCCCATGCGCAACTGATGTAAAAGAACCATCCCTTCCATCCCTTGTTGTTGGAAGGGGCCTCGCTAACTCTAAAGCCCGATCGGGCTGATAGATAATAGCCCCTCGATCCCTTAGAAAGATAAAATAGGAAAGGAAAAGAGATCAGGTCGGTATGATACCGGCGTTATGGCATTCCCCTAGGAATACCACCAGATAACGCTAAGAGTTTGGCGCCATCTGTGATGGGAAGATGCGCCACAAGGATAGACATGATCCGATGACAGGATGTAGGGGGAAGTGCAATCCCGCCTTGAGGGCATCCAGGGTCAGAGCGTACCCCCGAGGAAACGAGTCGTACGCCCACTGTCCCGGCTCAGGGGCATGGAGCTTGTAATCCACCGGGATGCTATAGCGTGCCCGGATATTATTGAGCAAATCCTCACTCACCGTGGAGTCGAGGTTATGCCACCACATTAGGGCCTCAAGGGCTCACATCACCTTCTCATCGACAGGCGAGTCATGGCCCGAGGGCAAGGGGCTTCCCCCAACGCTACTAGAAAAAAATGGGAAGAGGACGAAGAGGTAGAAACAGAAGTCATCCCGACTAACCTGAAAGGGAAAAGGAAAGCAAGTCAGGAAGGAGAAGGCGGCAGAGATCAAAGGAGACGACCGGAGAAGATGACGAAGATCGAAGGGGGCAACCATAGAAAATGACGAAAATCAGGAAGAAACGACCCAACAGATTGCCAGTAGAGAGCGTGTGGGAAAGGGACTCCACGTCACTTATAGGAAAAATTCCGCCAACACCATGTGACCCTTCGCCTCCCCGGGAGTGGATGATAGCCCACCCCATTAGTACACCTACCCGTAAAGCACATCGCGTCAGGCAACCCAAATGCCACCCAACGATAAATGGGGCTTAACGTGGCAGCCAGGGAGTGTGCAGAATGAATACCAAAGCACAGGCTCCTCGACCTTGGCACCCGAAAACCTGCAACTCTATACCCATGATCATTTTTCAAGACCCTCCACAAACAAGGACCTGCTCGGTACCCCTCAAGTATCCTCCGGGGACTTCAGCATGCAGGCAAGCTTCCTACATCACCCGAGCCATGTACCTCGACCGTAGACTGCTCGAGTTGTACACCTCGGTCGTGAACTGCCCAAGCCGTGTACCTTGGCCATAGATTGCCTGAGTTGTATACCTCGGTTCGCGAACCGCTCGAGCCATGTACCTCGGCCATGGATTGCCTGAGTCGTATTGCCGAGTCGTACACCTCGGTCGCGAACCGCCCGAGCCGTGTACCTCGGCCGCAGGCTACCCGAGTCATATACCTCGATCGTAAACCGCCCGAGCCGTGCACCTCGGCCGCAGGCTGCCCGGGTCGTACACCTCAGTCGCGAACCACCCGAGCCATATATCTCGACCGCAGGCTACCTGAGTCATACACCTCGATCGTGAACCGCCTGAGTCATGTATCTCGGCCATAGGTTGCCCGAATCATACACCTTGGTCGCGAACCGCCCGAGCCGCATACCTCGGCCGCAAACTGCCCGAATCGTACACCTCGGTCGCGAACCGCCCGAGCCGCATACCTCGACCGCAGACTGCCCGAGTCATACACCTCGGTCACGAACCGCCCGAGCCGTGTACCTCGGCCGCAAGCTGCCCGAGTTGTACACCTCGGTTGCGAACCACCCGAGCCGTGTACCTCGGCCGTAGACTGCCCGAGTCGTACACCTCGATCGCGAATCGCCCGAGCCGTGTACCTCGGTCGCAGACTGCCCGAGTCTTACACCTCGGTCGCGAATCACCGAAGCTGCGTACCTCGGCCACAGGCTGCTCGAGTCGTACACCTCGATCGCGAACCGTCGGAGCCGTGTACCTCGGCCGCAGGCTGCCGGAGTCGTACACCTCGATCGCGAACTGCTGGAGCCACGTACCTCGGCCGCGGACTGCGCGAGTCGTACACCTCGGTCACAAACCACCCAAGCCGTGTACCTCGGCCGTAGACTGCCCGAGTCGTACACCTCAGTCGCAAACCGCCCAAGCCACATACCTCGACTGCAGGCTGCCTGAGTCATATACCTCGGTCACGAACCGCCCAAGCATTGTACCTCGGTCGTAGACTGCCCGAGTAATACACCTCGATCACGAACTGCTTGAGCCGCGTACCTCAGCCGCAGACTACATGAGTCGTACACCTCGGTTGTGAACCGCACGAGTTACGTACCTCAGCCGTACGCTGCCCGAGTTGTACACCTCGGTCGCCAATTGCCCGAACCGTGTACCTCGATCACAGACCATCCGACCCAGATGCCCCGCGATCTCCACAGCAACAACATAAAGGACAAACTGAGAGTCTCAGTGTCGAGGAGCGAAAGCCATGCCTCGACTTCCCTCCCCCAGTCAAGAGTCGATACAAGGCTTCCTTCGGGGGGGGAGAATGATGGGTCATGTACCCGTGTCACCCGCTTATAGGTGGTGCCCATTGCCACCTCAGCATAAGAGCTGAGGTGGGAGACCACCTCCGCTTAGTTCGCCGACCCCTCAGCCGTGTCAGAACTGGCATCGACCAGGGTACAAAGCCCCGCCTCCAGACTGCACCCCGTACGGGCGCATGCGCCGCCCACAGGACAGCGCCATCCCAAGAAGCCCAGAGATGGCATCGGTGTGGCCCCAGAGAACGCATCATCACACAAGCACAGGCACCAAGGAGTGGCGCCACCCCGGAGGGCCCAGGACGGTGCCTTCATAACGTCGTCCCGAAAAGCCCGCCGAGGAAAGAGGTGGCGGTACGACGTCGCGCCTCGAGGGTTGGCCTCCCTCCGTTATATAACCCCAGGCCATGCTAAGGACTGAGAAGGGAAAAGGGGGAAGGAAAAGAGAAAAGCAAAAACCGTCTCTAACAGTGTACTAACTTTACCATCGGAGGGGTTGGGTCGTGCCTTCGAGACCCGACCTATGTGCAGGGACTGGAGAGCTCGAGGCGACCGGCGTTCGAAGAGAAGTCTCCTTTTGAAGCAAACCAGGGACTCACTTTGGTCGGATCAACACCTACAGCTGACTCGAGGATCAGTCAAGGAGATCTCGGCGCATTCGGTCCCGAACCCAACCATGCTGACTCAGCGGCCACGCAATAAAGGTACGAACACATATATTAAGCAAGCATTTGCATCAAGCTCTATCTTCATGTCGAACACTATAAAACGATGATTAGCTTGCTCTATATATTTCGTCCAACAGCAGGCATTTTTCATTATATAAATTAGAAGCAAGAAATATGCTAAAAAGGAGAAATAATATATGCAAAGTTTCACGTTAAGCAGATAAAGTTTGATGAGTATTACTTGTGTTCTTCCTCTGTCGAGGGTTGCCCTCTCCGGCGCTCTTGATCTCTTCTTGGTCCCTCCTTGGTTCATCCACACTTCCTCTGTTGGCATCACTACAACCAGCAGCAGATTCCTCAGGTACATCACAGTCGGGAAGAGACAGTACAAAAGAATCGATCTTGCAGATGTCTTCCACTAGTTCGTCATAGTGGGCTTTGACTTCGGCCACGGTTCTTCCAGGCAGTTCTGCTGCAAGTTTATCCCAAGGAATGGGAATGGGATGGTTCTCAGTATATGCAACCAAGGCCACTTCAAATTTCTTATTCTCCTCCCAACTCCAAAATGAACTGCTGCTCTGCTTCCCAGCACCCATCTTACTACACTTGCAGTTTGTATAAGCAGGGATGCAATTTTTCAAGAAAACCTGCAATAAACACAAAGATGTTGAAGTAAGAGATTACATAAAAAAAAAACAAAGCATGGATTCAATCCTTGATTACAGTCTATGTAACCGAGAAAAATCTACCCAATGATTCAATTGGAAGGAGAAATATGATTTGTTTGTGGAGATGTGCAGAGGATCACAATCAAAAGAATGAAGGAAAAGGCATATCGCTGAAATTTTCTGGAACTGAAACCGAGTAACAACATTTTGCCAGATTATTCATTTATATGAGTCGGCGAGGAACAGTTGCAACGATCTATTCTCGATGGGCTTAGGAAAAGAACTCTGAGAGCCCGATCAAGCTGGGTCGACGAGCTACTGAGTATCCTATGGTCTTTACGAACCACCCCGAAAACGGCTTCGGGCGAATCACCATACAGTCTGGCGTTCGGCACGGAAGCGGTTCTGCCAACCAAGTTGGTCATTCCGACTCCCCGGGTAGAAGTCTATGAGGAGCCGACGTCAACCCAAGGAGTTCGGGCCAGTCTGGACCTGCTCGAAGAACGCAGGGCCGACGCACACCTAAAAATCTTAGCCTACAACCGAAGTATCGCCTGAAACTACAACAGAAGGGTTCGCCCTCGACCTCTCGGGATGGGGGATCTTGTACTGTGCAAGGCGGAGGTAAGTGACCCCGCCCGCGCAAGGGGCAAACTTGCACCTAAATGGGAAGGCCCCTACCGCGTCACTAAGGTCGTCCAACCGGGCACGTTCTGACTCGCAATAATGTCGGGACAACAAGTGCCGAGGACCTGGAACATCCAGAACCTCAAAAAATATTTTGTTTAAAGTTTTTATAACGAGTGCAAAGACCAAGCAGAGGGGCTAGCATTGGATTCAGGTTATTGAAGTTAACTTGCCGAAATTTGAATTGCATTACCAAAGTTTCAAAGTACAAAATGAGCCCCTAGAAAGGGAAAAAGCAATACATAACCCAAAAAGTGAGGAAAAACCCTCCAAAAAGAACAAGGCGTCCCTTAAGAATCGACCCCCGGTAGGCTATCATCAAAAGGAACCTCTTCGGGCATACCTGCCCCCAGATCCTCGGGACGAGAAGTGAAGGGATCTTCCTCGACTGTGGAACCCGGAGGGCGCGCCCAGAATCGAGCTAGGGCGACCTTGTATTCGTATTCGTAGGATACCCTACCCGTCCGGTCCAAGCCGAGGAGAAAGCCCTCTGACTTCTTGTAACGCTCGATTGCCTCCCGATCCCTCTCTGGTCGGCGGCGTTCTTCCGCCGCAAGGGCCTCCCGAGAAGCTGCTGCCTCGGCCTCCTTGGAAGCCAGCTTCGCGGCCAGATCCGAGGCCTCAGTCTTGCGGAGCTGATTCTCCAGCTTCTCAGTCCGCAACAGTTTCTGCAGGTTGGCCTGCGTTGCAGACGCAGCCCCGAGCTCGGCGGTCAGCGAAGCTACTACTCGGATCCATATCGGCCGCCTGCTTTCGGCGCCGAATCGCCTCGGGGCCAGAACCCATACGGACTTCCTCTAGCTGCCGGCGTAATTCGGAGTTACGCTCGCAGAGCCCACCTATGATCCGACCGGCGTCACGTGCTCGGTCGATCAAGGCGGTGGTATAGTGGAGATTCTGTAAAAAGAGCACAGTGAGACAACGACGGAAAGAGAAAACAAAAAAGGTATGGCCGAGAGGATACCTACCCACATCGCCAATTTGGCTGACTTGGCAATGAGTACCTCCGAGGGGAGCGTGTACACGTCCCGAGCAACGACAGGATGAAGCGCCCCCCGAAGGTAGGAAGCCGAGGGTTCCCCCCCAGTCCACACTTTGTCCCCTTAGGACAGGCCGCCCCAGCGGGCGACCAGAGGGTCGCTCGCCACCCCTGGGGGGACCTCACCCATTACGCGGGCGAAGAAGGGCTCCCCTTTGCCCGGGGAGATCCGGCATAATTCCCTCACCGCCGGCGGGTGAAGGCTCTTCCCGGTCGCCCCCTGACTCGGCCTAGCCCCCCCTGTCGGGTCGGGCACTCCCGGTCGGTCGGTCAGTTCCTCGGTCGGCCCTTCGGGATGAGTTGCCAGCACCTCGGGATCCGAACTACCCGTTGCCTTCAGTTTTTTCTTCGGCCGCTCTCCCTCGGCCACCTGTGGATGACTTTCCTCCACCCGTTTGGCCACCGTTGGCGCCGTTGCCGGGGACGAGCTCACCGAAGCCCCCACGCCATGGAATGACCGGAGGTTCGCCATTTCTACGAGAAATAAAAGACCAGTCAGAATGAGAAAATGGCCATAACCCCAAAAGCGTTGAACAACGATGACCTACCCCGAGAGCGCGGGCTAAGCCCCGCTTCCACAAGCCACTGCTCCGACATATTACGGATGGCTTAAGAGGAGGGAAGGATTGCCCTCAGCCTCTCCAGGTGTGTACGCTCTTCGGCATTAAGCTTCGGGGCCATGTTGTCAATGGTCCTCGAGGACCATCGAACCCCGAAACCCCAGTCTTTTTCACATCGGACATAGAAGAAATGTCTCTTCCATCCCTTGTTATTAGTAGGGGCGCCGCTAACGCGAAACCCTGCCCGGGCAACGAGGAAATATCCCCCCGACCCCTTGAAGAGGCGAAAACACGAAAGGAAAAGGTTGCGGGTCGGGGTGACATCGGCGTAATGGTATTCCCCCAGGAAGGCCACCAAATACCGCCAAGAGTTGGGTGTTATTTGTGACGACGAGATTCGCCACAGAGATATACAGGACACGATGATATGGTGTAGGGGGAGACGCAGACCGACCTCCAGGGCGTCGAGGGTCAGGGCGAAGCCCTTGGGGACCGGGTCGAAGGCCCGTTGCCCCGCTTTCGGGGCCGCAAGGATGTAATCCTCCGGGATGCTGTAGCGCTTCCGGAGGATCCCTACGGAAGAATCATCTAGGGTGGAATCTTGATCGTGCGGCCACATTATGGCCTCCAGTGCACACGCCGCTTCCCCATCTGAGGAACGATTGGAAGGTGGAGAAGGTGGAGAGGCAACAACACGAGTAGTGACGGAGGGGGAGGAAGAAGAAGAATTAGAGGAAGAAGTGGAAGGAGTCATTCTGCACTGACCTACAGCGAATAGGGTCGACTAAGGGGTGGCAAAGGACGCCGAGGCCAAGGAAGAAAGCCCGAAGGAAGGAAACGGCAGGATTCGAGACAGAAAACACTCCACTGATAAAAAGTCATAAAGTGTCGCAACGCACGCTATTTAAAGAGAGAAAGGCTTCGCCCTTTCATCTCCCGAAGTGGGCAACGGCATGTCGCCGCGCGTACCACCCAACCACATCGCATCGGGCAGCCCAAACGACGACGCGATATTAATGGGATGTGACGTGTCAAATCATCCTGACGGGTAACTTGTCCAGCACGCCAGCGACCCCTCGATTCCCGTGACTGTGCTTGTGCGAACGGTTCCCGAAAAGGCCCAAAGGTCGCGGGACCCTCGACCCCTCATCCCAAACGGCGGTTCGGTTTTCATGGTCTTGAGCGGCGGCTCGACCATCAGTCTTCTGGGTCTTGAGCGGCGGCTCGACCCCTCATCCCGAACGGCGGTTCGATTTTCATGGTCTTGAGCGGCGGCTCGACCATCGGTCTTCTGGGCCTTGAGCGGCGGCTCGACCCCTCATCCCGAACGGAGGTTCGATTTTCATGGTCTTGAGCGGCGACTCGACCATCGGTCTTCGGTCTGAAGCGGCGGCTCGACCCTCATCCCGAACGGCGGTTCGGTTTCATGGTCTTGAGCGATACTCGACCATCGGCTCGGTCTTGAGCGGCGGCTCGACTTCATCCCGAATGGCGATTCGGTTTTCATGGTCTTGAGCGGCGGCTCGACCATCGGTCTTCTGGGTCTTGAGCGGCGGCTCGACCCCTCATCCCGAACGGCGGTTCGGTTTTCATGGTCTTGAGCGGCGGCTCGACCATCGGTCTTCTGGGTCTTGAGCGGCGGCTCGACTTCATCCCGAACGACGGTTCGGTTTTCATGGCCTTGAGCGGCGCCGACCATCAATTTTCTGGTCTTGAGCGGTGGCTCGATTTCATCCCGAACGGCGGTTCGGTTTTCATGGTCTTGAGCGCGCTCGACCATCGGTTTTCGGGTCTTGAGCGGCACTCGACCCCTCATCCCGAACGGTGGTTCGGTTTTCATTGTCTTGAGCGGCGCTCGACCATCGATTTTCTGGTCTTGAGCGCGGCTCGACCCCTCATCCCGAACGGAGGTTCGGTTTCATGATCGATTTTCTGGTCTTGAGCGGCGGCTCGACTTCATCCCGAACGGCGGTTCGGTTTTCATGGTCTTGAGCGGCGGCTCGACCATCGGTTTTCGGTCTTGAGCGGCGGCTCGACCCTCATCCCGAACGGCGGTTCAGTTTTCATGGTCTTGAGCGGCCGCCGACCATCGGTTTTCGGTCTTGAGCGCGCTCGACCGACTCCTCATCCCGAACGACGTTCGGTTTTCATGGTCTTGAGTGGCGGCTCGACCCTTCATCCCGAACGGCGGTTCGGTTTTCATGGTCTTGAGCGGCTCGACCATCGGTCTTCTGGTCTTGAGCGGCGGCTCGACTCATCCCGAACGCGTTCGGTTTTCATGGTCTTGAGCGCGCTCGACCATCGGTTTTCTGGGTCTTGAGCGCGGCTCGACCCCTCATCCCGAACGGTGGTTCGGTTTTCATGGCCTTAAGCGGCGGCGCTCGACCATCGGTTTTCTCTTGAGCGGCGGCTCGACCCCTCATCCCGAACGACGGTTCGGTTTTCATGGTCTTGAGCGGTGGCTCACCATCGGTCTTCTGGGTCTTGAGCGGCGGTTCGGTTTTCATGGTCTTGAGCGATGGCTCGACCATCGGTCTTCGGTCTTGAGCGGCGCTCGACCCCTCATCCCGAACGGCGGTTCGATTTTCATGGTCTTGAGCGCGGCTCGACCCCTCATCCCGAACGACGGTTCGATTTTCATGGTCTTGAGCGGCGGCTCGACCATCGGTCTTCTAGGTCTTGAGCGGCGGCTCGACCCCTCATCCCGAACGGCGGTTCGGTTTTCATGGTCTTGAGCGACGGCTCGACCATCGGTCTTCTGGGTCTTGAGCGGCGGCTCGACCCCGCATCCCGAACGGCGGTTCGGTTCTCACGGTCTTGAGCGTCGTTTCGACCATCGATTTTCTTGGTCTTGAGCGACGGCTCGACCCCTCATCTCGAACGGCGGTTCAGTCAGTTATGTCACGACTAGCCAAACCTCCGACCGAGGTCTCTGCCAGCCACCTACGTGCAACCGGGTTCCCCCGAAACACCACCTCCTGCCCGCGAGGTTAGTCCCGCAGGAGGGGCTTTTTGAGGGGGGTAGTGTTATGGGTATTTTTTATGGGTATTAAATGTGATGCGACACCGGGTCCTAAGTCTTACATCTGGATGACATCATTGCCCCTCCTGCGCTCAATTACGGCTAAGATTGACCGCCCGACGTCACTTCTCCTGTGCCTCGTCCCAGGTCCGTGCGGGAGTTGACCACGGTACCAGCCTACGAAGCCAGGTCCGTATACCACCCTCAGACGCAACCAGAAACGCGCCAACCGCCCAACGTATTTAAGCTACCAAGGAGTAAGGTGAAAGGCAGGTTGTCTTCTCTGAACTCTTTTATGGTTTAACCGGCCTAAGTGAAGGAACTCGGGAAGGTGGGGAGTCCTGGAGAGAAAAGCTGACTTGAGCGTCGGAGGGGTCGGGCGGAGCATCCTCCGACCCGCCTTTGTGCAGGTACCATTCCCGGTGAACTCGGCGTGCACGATCGATTAGGACCCAGCTGGAGCAGGAGATATCGATCGGTCCGAACTTTACCGAGACGACCCCGGAACCTCGGAGTCCCGACCGCACACCCCTGGGTCACGGTATAAAGCTGTTTGAACTAACACAAAAGGAGCGCTATCTCGACGGAAGCCGACCTCCACCACGCTGCCACCGGCGTTCACCAAACCCGCGAACCCGAGTCCCGCTGCCTCGTCGTCCGCCATCGCCTCCTCGACGCCGAGCTCCGTTCTCTCTCTCGCCTCGCCTCGTCCTCCCTTTCCCTCCCCTTAAGCTCCAATGTCGGCTACCTCGAATCCATCGCCCGCCTCCTCCTCCACCTCTCCATCCGCTGCGTCTCCCACGTCTCCCGGCCCGTCCCCGCTCCCCCCCCCCCCCCCGCCCCCGCCAAAGATCACCCTGTCCACGTCGACCTTGTCCGTACCCTCCATCGCCGCACCGCTTGGTTCGTGGTCTCCGATCGGAACCCCGCCCACCTTTCCGGCCCAAGGGTCTCCGCCCCCGCGTGACAGTTGTTCGATCTCCTGCTCGGATAAGGGAGACATTTTATACAATTTTAGGGATATGACTGTTTTATTCAATTTTGAACCATTTTATCATATATCATAGTGCATAGTCGATAATAAAAATTACAATGAATTTATATATTTTCTCAATTGCATTTTCAAATGGATTTTCTTTCTTAGATAATTTAACGAAAGAAGTCTCTGCTAATGAGCTTCTACGAGATGACATCTCTATATTTGGTTTTTGTAAAAAGATTTTTTTTTTAAATATCCTCGATGAAGACATAAAAAGATGATGATATCCTTTAGACTAGGTTTAATTTAATTTTTAGGATTAAACTAATTTTTTTCGAGATAATCAGAATCATAACGATTCAATTAAACCTAATTATTCAATTGATTTATTTAAATTATATACTATCCTTTGATTTTTTTTTCAAATTACCCCCACCTCCATCGTTTGACTCCGTCACCTCCTTCGACTCTCACACTATCTCTATCGTCTCCTTCTCTCCCATTAGCTTTATCGTCCTCACTCTTTTATTTAGTTTTTTTTTTTTTCATCTCCCTCGTCATATTGCCATCTTGTCATCCTCTCGTTTCAACATCTCCACTTCTTTAGTCTTGGCTTTCTCTTTTACTTTTTACCTTCTCCTAATCTTCCTCCTCATCAACCCTATACTTCACTTCTACCTTCTGCCTTATCTTCTCACTCTAATTCCACCATCATTTTACCTTCTCCTAATGTTCCTCCTCCTCGTCAACCCTATACTTCACTTCTATCTTCTGTCTTCTTTTGTCACTCTTATATTTTGAATGAATAAGTGACATAATATTTATTATCATATAACTACCATATCAGTATCAAAAACTCTATATCACATCACAATCAACACTTGTATAATTATAGGATCATCATATCAGATCCAAAATAATATTTCACATTAATATTATATAAGTCCAAAATATAAGAGGATTATAAATAATAATATTTTTTTCTCAAGTATATCCCTGATATACTATTCCTTGGGATCTAAAAAATTGAAAGAGCAGACATATGATCAAATAATAGCCCAATAAGTACTATAACTTATATACCGAAATTGTTACAAATACCTATAAACAAATAATTATATTTTTTATATTCAATTTAGCAAAACATATAAAATATCAAATCATTCTTTCTATCAAAACCCATACATAAGCTTTATATTCATTTCAGAGTAATAAAATCAGCTAAATGATATCAGAATAAGTAGCATATTCATACAAATAATCATAAATAATTATTCAAAAGTTAAATAAATGTAACTAGACATATATATATATATATATATATATATATATATATATATATATTCATATATATATATTCACAACAAGCATAGCTAAAGGTGTGTATCAAAAAAACAATAGTTATAATGGTACTAACAATTATGATAACATTATATGCTATAACAAGGATCAGAACCATGTTTACCTCTCATGCAGCAACTTATGCTTGCGTCCAGACTTAGAAATAATTAGTTCCTGAAATATTTTTTAATGTGTAACCCCATTGGTAGGGTTCACATTATAGTCATACTAGACATACAACATAAGGTATCAAATATATTTAAAAATAAAATTAAAAATAATTTTTTTATCCCTTATTTCAAATCTACGAATTCATATAACATTTAAAATTAAGCAGAATCAATTATTTCAATCCTTTCGAATAATTAAAATATCGAATTGATATTTTCACAGTAAATACACTTAATAAGTACATACCATACATTTTCATAAGGATTAAACAGATATATTAACAGTAAATATATTTATATTATTCTTTAAATAGATTAGACAGAGTTATTGGATATTCACCCAAACTTAATTCATGATTGGATATGTTGATTGATAAATAATAGTGAATAGAGAGATAATTTTTTACCTAGGATAATAAACCTAGGGTGACTCTTTTTGAATGTTCTGGGTCTCTTTCTGGAGATAAAAAGACTTATCATTTTGACTATCTATTGGCTATCCACAGAGCATTTTGTTATCACCCGAACGACAACAGCCAAGAGGCGCTCTCAAGCGTTACGCGTTCCCTTATCTCAGGTCAGATCTCTTTCTCTTCGCCCTTCACTGGTTTACCGGCGGTTGCGTCCCTTTCACGAAAGCAAACAAGAATCGTTGCAACTGTTCCTCGCCGACTCCTATAAATGAATAATCTGGCAAAATGCTGTAACTCGGTTTCAGTTCCCAGAAAATTTCAGCGGTAAGCCTTTTCCTTCATTCTTTTTATTGTGGTCCTCTGCACATCTCGACAAGCAAATCATATTTCTCCTTCCAATCGAATCATTGGGTAGATTTTTTCTCGGTCACATAGACTGTAATCAAGGATTGAATCCATGCTTTGTTTATTTATTTATTTATTATTTTTAATGTATCTCTGATCTCTTACTTCAACTTGGTTCTGTTTATTGCTGGTTTTCTTGAAAGATTGCATCCCTGCGTATACAAACTGTTAAGTGTAGTAAGATGGATGCTGGGAAGCAGAGCAGCAGCACAATTTGGACTCGGGAGGATGTTAGGAGATTTGAAGTGGCCTTGGTTAAATATATTGAAGGCAATCAGATTCCCGTTCCTTGGGATAAAGTTGCAGCATATCTGCCTGGAAGAACCGTGGCCGAAGTCAAAGACCACTATGACGAACTAGTGGAAGACATCTGCAGGACCGATCCTTATGCACTGTCTCTTCCCTACTGTTATCTACCTGAGGAATCCGATGCTGGTTGTAGTGATGGCAACATAGGAAGTGTGGTTGAACCAACGAGAGACCAAGGAGAGATCACGAGCGCCGCAGAGGGCAACCCTGGACAGAGGAACGATACAAGTAATACTCATCGAACTTTATCTGCTTAACGTGAAACTTTGCATGTATTATTTTTCCTTTTTAGCAGATTTCTATAATGAAAAATGTCTGCTGTTGGAGGAAATATATAGCGATATGGGAGCAAGTTAATCATTGTTTTATAGTGTTTGGCATGAAGATAGAGCTTGATGCAAATGCTTGCTGTATGTCTTTCTCATGTCCTCTAACATCCCTCCCTCCTATCAACTGTTGATTGTATGCGCCATTTCATATCAAGTGTTCTCACTTGAACTCAAGAAAAATGTATAATCTAAACGCAACGTGAAGACCGTTAATCTAAACTCAAGTAATGTTTCCTGTCCAAGCCATCTAAAATATGTGATATTTAAGTGAATTATGGATCTGTTCCTTAACAGTTCAAATGGTGATGTTTATTTATATATATTACCTGAAAGTTCCACTTAGTTGACGGATAGTCAACCATAAGTGCAAGTAAATAGTCTTTTTGTGGGTTAATAATAGGAACTGCTAGATTTCGTGTCATAAAGTTCAACTTAGCTTTGGAAAAATGTGATGCCAACGATGCAATTTGCATTTGCTTTTACTTGTCGTCTCAACATCAGAGATGTCTTTCTTAAATAACTGATGGTTACATAGTGGAGTGCTGTTATTAAGTCTTGATAATTTTTAATATATGAATTATATATCTCTGTGCAGGTTGCGTTTCGGTGCTCACAGAAGAACTTGATCCGTCAGAAAACGATGAACAGGGACAGGAGGCGGAGACGAAGGGTCCATGACATTACCATGATGTGCACATGTACGCATGCGTCTCAAGGGCCAATCACTGGTCGAGTCATTAGAGCTCTCATGCCCTCTGCAAATCCTGTCGATCAACCTTCTTTTATTTTTCCTCCCCACGCTTTGGGGGCTTAGACGACTACTGGCATCGAGTTGTGCGTGTCAGATTTTGGCATTCCAAGATTTCGAGATTTGGTGGCATGATCGTTCTGAATAAAGTAGTAGGAATAGGAATAGGTTTGTAGAAGATGAGATTGGTGAAGACGTGAAGATAAAAGCTTTGCAAATTACGCACTGTCATTTTGCACTCATCAAATGGAAGAAATAAAAGAACAAACCGTGCACGCTAGCAACGGAAGATTGATTGTTGCGTCTATGTTGTTTTGATTTAACAACCTGCTTTATGTGGTTCACGAAATCTGAATGCATTGGGGTTAATAAAAAATTGAGATGAATGTGTAAAATTAATAATACATATAGAAATGACTTCTATATGTATATTATTAAAAAGATCTGAATGGATTTTACTATTTACATAGCTCAATAATGATAAAAAGATCAATACGGCGTCTCCAAACAGTTAAGACTTTACTGTTAAAACGAGTACACTATGCTTTGAGAGTTATTTTAGTTTAATGACTTCTGCATTATAGTAAATCTTAATTTGTGATCTGACTTTTCAAGAACAAACTTTGTATTATTAGTAATCTGGCATGCACATTTCAGTACATAACTGATGTGATTGGGGTGAAGAAATATTCTAAAAATTATAATCTTTTAGAGGATACCATTTCATGGGGTTCTCACTTGCAATGCATGTTAAGAAAGCCGGGCTTAGCCACTGAGAGGGAACAATATAGTTGGACTCGAATCATCTGTTATTAAAATGAAAGTTCTTTCGACACAAAAATAATTTCCTTAATTACAGATAAGATTGCATGAAATTCCCATGCATTTTCTTATTTTATTTTGAGGGTTCTACATATCTATCCTAATAAAATATTTCAAAAGGTATATTTGCCGTTGTAAATTTTGATATGCATTTTAAATATCTAGTGACGTAAGTATTATTTAATAAATTTATATTTTAAAAATTATTAAATATTATATGATAAGTTAATCCTTCTCACATATTTAATATTTATTCAAAAGTGAATACATATTTTAATTTAAATTAATAAGTAAATAAATAAATGAATGTATGTTATCTTTAAAAAAACTTGTATGGTCCATAAATATGATAAATAAGAAATATAAGCATTATATAAAAAATTATTTATTTCCATATAAAAATATAATCATCTAAATGAATATAATTTTTTTAAAAAAATAAATAAATAAAATTTTACCTTACATGAGATATAAATTATTTTCATTTTCACACTGGAGACATTTAATGAGGGTTAAAAAAAAAATCAAGAGAAGGGGAGAGAAAATGAGGGTTAGAATTTTCATTTAATTTTTTTTTTAAAAATAATTAGCTTCCAGAAAATACTTAAATACTGATACTATCATATGATAGCATTAACATTTCAATACTTATAATACAACATCCACATCCAATATAATTTGATAAAAATCTATCAAAAACCGACTCATATCGTATTTGCAATGTGATCGGTGGAGATTGCCTTGAACAACCCATTTATGGATGTTTGACTTGGGAGGACTGAACCTCCATCCATCGTCGATCCAATCCAAAATGTGCTACTCCCGCCAGCTTGCATTATTGAGTTAACAATCACCACAAGATGCTGCAATCTTTGACTACCAACACTTGTTTGGATAATCCAATCCGTTCTGCCACTGCCTGTCAAATAAGTCGGCTATGCATCATCGCTGCTCAAAACATTATGCAACTGCTGAAGCTACCAAAAAGTCAACATCCTACTCACCTCACATGCCTCTCTGGTCAATGCATTTCTCCTCTCCTTATAATAACTATGCAACCACAGCAACCCTTTCAGCTATGGAGCTGCTCGTCCTGCTTCCCGTCTTCCTCTACGCGCTCTCCGCAGAGGCAACGATATTTGCCTCCGTGCGCGACACCGACAGGCGGAGCCTCCGCCCGGGACACGAGTACTACGTCCTGCCCCTCATCCGCGGCCACGGCGGGGGGCTCTCGCTCGCCTCCCGCAGCAACGACACCTGCCCGCTCGCGGTGGCCCAGGAGAACTCGGAGGTGAGCGACGGCCTCCCCCTCACCTTCTCGCCGGTGAACCCTAAGGACAAGTTCGTGAAGATGTCGACGGACCTCAACGTATGGTTCGCCGCCTCGACCATCTGCGTGCAGTCGACCGTGTGGAAGCTGGGGGACGCCGAGGCTACCGGACGGCGGTACGTGGTCACCGGCGGCCTCAAGGGGGATCCGGGGCTGGCAACGGTGAGCAACTGGTTCAAGATCGAGAGGTACGGGGAGAGCGACTATAAGCTCGTCCATTGCCCGAGCGTGTGCAGGACCTGCAAGGTGGTGTGCGGGGACGTGGGCGTGTTTGTGGAGGGTGGGAAGAGGTGGTTAGGGCTCCGCGATGAGCCTTTCCCCGTCGTGTTCAAGAATGCATCCCCCGTCAAGCTCTAAACCTGTTTGGTTAAATGCGACGCACAATCTGCAATATGAGAACATAGTCCAGGGGCTTTTTATTGCAGATGAGTCGAACTCAGTGGCATTCTAAATGAATCCAAAGAACGTAATTAATCTATTTCATAACAACAAGATCAATTCAAGAAACTACTACTACACCGTGATGATGAATAGTAATGGAACAAATGGTCGCTGTGACATCAATGTCTTCTTTCCCTACCACAACATACATTAAAAGCTATAGTCTCTCTCTTCTTTGGGCATCGAAGATTCTAACACAGGCCATCACTCGATAACAATAAAACCATGACATTACAGTGTGCAGTCTGGAATAAATGATAATAATAGTCCCATCACTAGTTCGAACAATTGGACTGCAGAATTCCAAGTCACTATATTTCTAGGTTTCTATCAAGATCACATAATTTGGTCGACATAGATCAACATCAACTTGCGCCAGCTCTTAATGCAATTTCAGTAGATATTAATAACTTGAAGCATGAAATGACATGTAATGCCTACTGCATTCCAGCTTATTCTAATAGCCACAATAGAACTAGACAACAAGTTCCAAACCAGGGAGCCATTTAGTTTCAAACCAAGCTCTATTAAGGAAAAGAGAAACAGTTTCTTTTAAGACAAAACTCTACGATCTGAAAGACTGCATTCAGAAGGAGTATCAGTCTATAAAAGCCTGCAATCAGTCATCTACAGATTCTGGAAATTTACAGCCGGATAGGTTTAATAACATAAATACAACACATCGATAAACACAACAAGAAGTTCTGTCATCAAGATATTAACATATCCTAGCCACAGAGAAAGGTATACTTACTTTCTTATGGCTGAAAAGTAATGACAGTTGATCACAGTATGAGCTTGTCCACAAGGCACTTGATAGGGAAGTGGTCATTGTCTCGGTTCATGTCTTAAAAGAAGACATCAACCATAGTTTCATTTTCGGATAAGCTGCCGTCGTAGTTTGTTTTACAACATTCAGGAAACTGCAATCCAGCCTGCTGACAACCCAACCTTGTAATATGAGGGCATGATCGCAGGTCAACATACTCTAGGGATTTGCAGAATTTCAACATGGAGCCTACGCCAGAAACTGTGATCTTCATGCAGTTACTCATCTTTAAAACCTTCAGTTGCGACTCAAATCCTCCCATTCCAACTGACTGGAAAGCCAAATCGGTTAGTTTGTCACAGCAACCTATGTCAAGAGCTGCAAGATGTCTACAGTTTGACAGCACAGAGTTCAAGGATGAGTCTGTGATGTTTAAACACCAGTCCATCCTTAAGCTCCTTAGGCTGCCGCAACAAGCAAGTGACAGGGCCTTTATAGGCTCATCTGTAACATCGCGGCATCCACCAATTACAAGAGTTTCAAGGTTATGGCAGAAGTGGGACAAGGAAAATATGGATTCATCACCAACTCTGAAACAGTCCAACAACTTGAGAATCTTCAACGATGATGATGCAACCTCAGCAATTCTTGAGACTCCAATATCACCAATTTTGGTGCATTTACTAATATCTAAAGAGTTAATATATCGACAACCATCAGCAAGAGCTGAGAGCCCAGTGTCTGTTATGTTGTTGCATCCTGCCAATCCTAGATCTTCTAGGCATGAGCAGCTCTTAGACAGTGCTTTTAGTAACTCATCTGTTACAGATTTTGATCCAGCTACATGCAACCTTTTCAAAGAGGAACAACCCAAAGCAACAGCCACCAATCCTTTGTCTGTAATTTTTCTACACTGGGAAACGTCTAGGGACTGGAGGGCTGGAAGGTCATTTCCCAGAGAAATCATCCCAACATCAGTGACACCTTTGGAACAGAAGCCACATAATTCATATTAGACTACTAGAATCTGAAAGCAAAACATTGTATCTTCTCTGATGACGGGAAAGGTGATGGCTGGAAGTGTATAAGCCTAAACAAACATCTATACAATGACCAAATCTAATGTTATGTCCAACTTGCAAAATTTACATGTCGCTAACAACTAGAACAAGATATGAGTATGATACTGATACAGTTTTAATGTCATAAATATGCTGAAAACAACAGAGAAACAACCGTAATCACAGATATCAAGAATCAGCCTGATGCACCTAAGTATTACCATTTAGGTTCACAAAACTCCAGCGATAGAAACTAAATAAAGACTTCACTTAAAAGAACTAATTGTAGGATAAAGTACATGCATTTGTAATATATCAAGAAAGGAGTTGACATTACTTGGGAAATGAACAGTAAATAACTTACAAGAATGTGCAATTGAGTACAAAAAAACAATTAACTGCCCAAGTCATTATAGGCAATCTTTTCCAAGTGTTTTGTGAAGTTCAAAGACTGAACTGCATTCTAAAGCTTACACCATGATCAAAAATTAACATTTTTCACATTATAAGACTCCATCTTTATCACCAAAGAGTTGCATCTATCAATCATTTCAGAACACAGAAGAGCATATAAACTTAATAATGGAACTTTCATATGTCAAACCGTCTTAAATCTCATCTAGTAAACAATCATGTTTTTTACAATAATTGACCTTTTTTTACATAAATTATCATAATAAGTTGGTACCACCAACAACAATTACTTAACATCAAGGTCCATTAAGCGAAAGTACCATGGCCAAGGCTCAAATAAAGAAGAAGCATTTGCCACATCTACAAATTTCCTATAAATACCAGTATTTGTCGTTTCTCTGCATGAGCATAACCTAATAATTAGTTGGATCATTACATAACTTCATCAAATCATATCTCTGTTATCATTGAATAATAAAAAAAATCTGCACACCTAGTCAAGCCCATAGGCTATCCAATGTTCCAAACAAAGACAACCCCTGTCAAATAAATAAAGATCTAATTTTAACTAATCAAATTAATTCATGATGTTATAATTGTGACCTCTTTAATTATTATTAATAATTAGTTGGTGGGGTACAGTTGTCATTTGCACTAAGATTTTATTATAATATCAATAACACGATTGATTTACTAGTGTGGAGATGATTACATGGGAATCGAGTAAAAATGACACTACGCATGTGATGTCATTACTTAATTGGGATTCCTCACTCTTCTTCGATCTGTCGGTGGATGGGAGATCCAGGAGTCCATGGGGGTTTTTCACTGAAAGACAGAGGGGCATCACCAAAAGGATTGAGATAGGCATCACCAAAAGGATTGAGATAGGCATCCCATCCTCTCTCATATTTTGATCTTATTATCATATCTAACATATTGATATCACAAAATGCTTCCCTCAGATTAATCTCACAAATATCATCCATGTTACTAACTTTATGCTTTCCTCTCAAATCCAAATTTTTTTAACATATCAATTGATATGCTGTAAAAACTTACTATATCTTGGTTCATGCTCAAAATTTATGCTTCCTGTCAGGGATAGATGAATTTACATATTATGTTCTGCATGTGAAATAGGAATCATGTGTCAATCTTCTTATATGGAGTCTTTCTGATCATATTTTTATCATTATTTCATGTAAAATAGGTGTTATTAAACAAATAAAAATGTTATTATATTCAGGTCCGCTGCCATGTCAATAATCCACATCATTGGCCATGGAATCGTTGACCATTGGCACACCAAGGTTGACCACTACCATGCCAATGCTGATTTATGTCATGTTAACAGTGACTGTTGACACAATAGGCTGCCGTGCAGCGTACACAGAATTTGTCATGTCATCACTAACCTTTGTCATGTCAGTGTGATTGTTGATACAAGAGGCTACATGGCAGTTTGCATGGAATCTAAGTGGACCAATCTTGAATGATCTAACCCACCACCTAGCCCAAATCAATGCAACTGGGCTAGAGTAAATTGAAACAATATTAACTGACTTGAACCTATCCTATGTTGTTTAAACCCATGCCACATTAAATCATGCATCCACATGCACATACATATATATAACATATAAGATAAGATGTATCATCGTCGAGGTCAATTGGAGTCAAAAGGGATGGATAGCATGTGGCAAAGAATTTAATTTGCAAAGTATAGAGATCAATCATGTATAATAGAATTTATTATGCATTATATATTTAAATTTATTTACTTGCCCATATAGCATTTATACTTGAGATTTTAGGAGGTCTAAATCACTAATTCTAGGTTGCCATAGAATTCGGGGTAACCTAATAATATCATTCTTTTCATTTAACAATCTCTGAAAAATAAAAATTGCATTTTTGGATTTTTTTTGTATTTTTATGAATTGTACTTTTCTAAAGTTTTTGTATATTTATTAATTACCTATACTTTGGTTTAGTTACTGCTCAAAGGCCTACACCGAAGCCAGCCGACTGGCTTAGCCAACATAATCAACCCACAGATTGAGCCTGCATAGCCAACTGGCTTAGCCAACACAACCAACCCACTGATTGAGCCTGCATAACCTACTTGGCTAATGTAGAATTGAGCCTCTCAAATCTGGACTGGGTGCATGGCTTGGGTTCAATCAGGATGTGATTGAGTTCGATTGCATGTAAGGATTGGGTTCAATCTGGATGCATGGCTAGGGCTTAATCATGATGTGATCAGGTTCGCATATAATGATTGGATTCAAATTAAGTCAATTAAATAAGGATCAACATTGTTTCAATTTACTCTAGCTCAATTACATTGATTTAGGTTAAGTGGTTGGGCTAGACCATTTAAGACTGGTCCACCCAGATTTCATGCAAATTGTCACGTAGCCTGTTGTGTCAGCTGTCAAACTAACATGGCAACAATCAGCAATGACATGACAAATTTTGTGTAGACTACAGTACAGCCTGTTGTGTCTATAGTCACCACTGAAATCACACAATTCAACGGTGGTGTAACAGTGGTCACTAACATACTAGCGATCAACGATGATGTGGCTGATGATGTGGATCGCTGACATGGCAACAAACTCAAATTCAACTATTTGTTTGTCTAACAACACCTATTTTACATAATATGATGATAAAAATCCAATCGTAAAAGACTCCACATAGGAAGGTTGACACATGATTGCTACTTCACATGCAGAACATAACATATAAATCCATCCATCCCTAACAGGAAGCATAAATTTCTAGCATGAAGCATGACATAGTGAGTTTTCATAGAATATCAATTGATACATGTTAAAAAATTTGGATTTGAAAGGAAAACATAACATGTAACATGGATGATATTTGTGAGATTAATTTGAGGATACATGTTTGTGAGATGTGATTATGAGATTAAATTAGGAGAGAGAGAGAGAGAGGATGGGATGCTTACCTTAATCCTTTCGTGATGCCCCTCATCTTTTGATGGAACTCCCACAAACTCCTCGAACTTCAG
The DNA here is from genome assembly GCA_024322285.1 of Musa beccarii. NCBI lineage: Eukaryota > Viridiplantae > Streptophyta > Magnoliopsida > Zingiberales > Musaceae > Musa > Musa beccarii. Next base: position 10,979,045 of record CM044396.1, on the reverse strand, counting down.
TCCACCGTCGGGGAGAGAAGAATGAGAAAAGTGAGGAATTCCAATTAAGCAATGATACCATCTACTTATTCCCACATGTAACTATCTTGACACCAAAAAATTAATCAAGTTGCTGCTATCATAACAAAATCGTAGTGCAAATGATAACTATACACCCAACTGAATTATCAATAATAATGAAAGAGGCCACGGTTATAACACACGAGATCAATAACCAACCATAAAAAAGAAGAATCCCTATAGTGAAAGACAAAAAGATTTCACCTTTACAGTTCTGGAGATCGAGGACACGTAAATTCCGAAATCCAGCGGCAATGACGGCAAGATCCGAGTCGGTAACTCCAGGGTAGAACGACCTCGAGGCGGATTGAGAGAGGTCAAGCTCAAGGAGACCTGGAAACCGGTCGGTCATCCGGCGAAGCATGGCGGGGCCGGCCCGGGCTCGGAGGCGGCGGCGCTCCGAACTCTGAAGGCGGAGCCAGCGCTTACAGACGAGCCCGAACAAGTCCCTCTCCTCCTCCTTCTCCAGCCGCGCGAACACAGCCCGAAGCTCGTCGTCAGTAAGGGCGTCATTGATGCAGATCCTTGCCCCCTCCTCCTTCGGCCGATCCCCTCCATCCAACCTCGCCGGGGCCATGTGAGATCGGGAAACAGAGGAGTGGACAGGATTCAAATGGTCGCCCGCACGAAGAGAGGATTAGGATTTCGGTTTAAGAAACCCTAATCGTAGCCGGCCCGGTCGCGGCCTCCTCCTCGCGGTTTCTCTTCCGCTGAACCTCTTTTATCTGAGGTTGGTGAGTGCCGCTAAATATAGTCTTTTAATTCATCATCCCATCGAAGAAACCAGCAAACCACACCCACATCATCCACACCGTCAATCTCACGCCATCTCTATGATTTGGATGGTCAAGTAGCCAAAGTTAGACGATTATGATCGGCGTAATAATAACGTGGATAATTGCGCTACTTGGGGCGTGAGACAAGCAAAGATTGACGAGTCCATAACTCGGTCGGGTTGGACGCGGTTGACTCATAACTTACTCGGCTGAGTCACACCATTTCCTTTCAGAAATAAATGGCAACTCGCTCCAAAGATACCATGTTCCTGTCCTCGGCTTCCCTCCTCTTGGTCCTCGCAAGCCGAGAGCTCTCCACGAATTCGTCATTGTTCTCTCCCGAAATAGTACGATTCAAATCTTTTTTTACTAATATGATTTCTTTATGTTCCTCCATTGGTGATCGATTGATTTTTTCCTTACAAACCCTAGCTTGCAGTTCTTGATCTCCTTTTTCTCTTTCGAATCTTACTTGAAGTAGTTTGTGACTAGTGTAATTATCTGATTGCTTGATTAATATATTCATATCAAACATCGGATCAATACAAGCGGAGATTGCGGGACGGAGAACACGCTGAAGTCAGGGGATGTTACACCGTGCAGGGAATGCGGATACCTTTACAAGAAGCCCACATTGGAGAAGTATGTGTTGACTGGTTCCCATTATACTTACTGTTGACTGTGCTCAAAGGTTTAAGTTCGTCGATGGAAGAATTAGTCAAATATTTTATCATTTGGCTAACATTTGAACACCCTAGAACTGGAAATTGGCCGTTTAGTAATTGAGATTAGGAGTGCTTAAGATCGAGTAGATGCTCCAGTAGGTTCAAGGGATTAGTGGTGCGTGAAGAGGTTGAAGAAGATCTAAGAAAACATTTCTTGAAACTATAATGGTTTTTAGTTTGTCTAGCAATGTTACCTCCAGCAGTGCTCAATGGTAGGAAAGGACCCTTGCTACCAAGTCAAAATGTTTCAAGCCTTGTGGCTTGTTGTGTTAGTGTTGCAAAGCTCCTATATGAGTATATTTCTCCATGAAGTTATCACATATGTATGCTCCAGTAGGTCCAAGAAATTAGTGGTGCATGAAGAGGTAGAAGAAGATATGAGAAAACATATATTGAAACGATAATGGCTTTTAGTTTGTCTAGTAATGTCGCCTCCAGCAGAGCTCAATGGTAGGAAAGGACCCATGCAACCGACTCAAAATACTTGAATCTTATGGTTTGCTGTGTTAGTGTTGCAAAGCTCCTATAAGAGTATATTTCTCCATGAAGTTATCACATATGTATGCTCCAGTAGGTCCAAGGGATTAGTTGTGCATGAAGAGGTAGAAGAAGATATGAGAAAACATATATTGAAACGATAATGGCTTTTAGTTTGTCTAGTAATGTCGCCTCCAGCAGAGCTCAATGGTAGGAAAGGACCCATGCAACCGACTCAAAATACTTGAATCTTATGGTTTGCTGTGTTAGTGTTGCAAAGCTCCTATATGAGTATATTTCTCCATGAAGTTATCACATATGTATGCTCCAGTAGGTCCAAGGGATTAGTGGTGCATGAAGAGGTAGAAGAAGATATGAGAAAACATATATTGAAACGATAATGGCTTTTAGTTTGTCTAGTAATGTCACCTCCAGCAGAGCTCAATGGTAGGAAAGGACCCATGCAACCGAGTCAAAATACTTGAATCTTGTGGTTTGTTGTGTTAGCGTTGCAATGCTCCTATATGATTATATTTCTCCATGAAGTTATCACATATGTATGCTCCAGTAGGTCCAAGGGATTAGTGGTGCATGAAGAGGTAGAAGAAGATCTGAGAAAAGATATATTGAAACGATAATGGCTTTTTGTTTGTCTAATGTCGCCTCCGGCAGAGCTCGATGGGAGAGTCAAAATACTTGAAACTTATGGTTTGTTGGTTTAGTGTTGCAATGCTCCTGTATGTCTCTATTCCTCCATGAAGTTATCGCACATGTATTCACTATTAGTCTGATAGTTGTTGCCAATTAGACATGTTTGATCGGTGACTTGGTCGAATTATCCTATCCTGGAGGAGTTGTTTCTTCATCCTTGGGTCATCAGTGTTAATTAATTATCTCAACTAACACATCTTTATTACTTCCCACGTCAGCTAAATTAGGATCTTACTGATGATATTAAGATGTTAAACTTTTTACCGGGTGGTTTGTTGTTTCTTCACTAGATGATGAATATTTGAGTTGCTATATGTTAAAATATATTTTCATGTCTATTTAATATCCTTGTAAACTAAAGCCTTTTGCTATATCTGGTCATAGAAATTTTCTTTCCATGACCAGTGTTGCAAAATGTAGTCGAGTTGTTGTAGACTCCCAATGTTTTAGTTCTTTTTGAGGCCTGATATACAAGTACCTGAGTCCAATATGCCTGAGATTTATTTTTCTATTTTGAGTCAGATAAGTAATATGTTGAATAAAATCTTAATTGAATTGCCATATTATGTAGTATGTCCATGCAGTGTTGCGACCTCAACCTCTTTGTTTCATGCTGATAAATATATGGTTCAAGTATGAAATATGGCATGTAGCTAATTTTCCAATCTGCTATATGGGCTTGTGATGCTTGTTAATAATTGCTGGAATGGCTTCACTCCTCAGTCAAAAAAATGCTAACATGTTCCAATAAATATACCATGACTCTTGACTTCTTTAAATATATTTGTGGCATCACCAATGATGGTCCCAAGACAAAGAAACTTTATTAGATTCCAATTGCATGAATCTATTTTATTAAATGATGGATTACATTCGATATAGTTGATCTTAAACAATTGGCACATTATGATTCATTACGATTGTTATGATTTGTGACCATGATAAAGAAGTAGCTTATTGCTTTCTTTCTCGTCTATTGGATGGCTGTAATTAGGTAGTCTGAATCACCCCACTGTTACATCAAGTTCCATGATCATCCCACCCACATTGATTTGAGCTCTGATGAGCAGAGGAATGGATGTATCAGGCAATTAATGTAATCTAGTTTATATTATGCTTTAGAAAGCAAAAAAAGAGAATTTATGCTGCCTCACAGATAAGCTATTTCTTTAAGTTATACAATTATTGATGGCACAAGAACATTCATCACACTTTAGGATGGCAACATGAGCTTGAGAAGTCTCTCCAACAAATTTCTTACTTTGATCAATATCTTATTGTCATTTACAGGCCTCTCATCTTGACTTCCGAGTCTTTCATTCAATCTAGAATAAGCTTCAAGGACTTATTCAATGCGGGCCTCATGTTGACTCGAGGTGGCATGACGACGAGGATCCAACAACTCGTTCGACCTATAGCTTCTTCATCGACCAAGGCTTCAAAGTCATCTTTCACGAAGCTGGCATTTGATTTCCATGGCACCCACTCTCGTAGTTAAAAATGTCTTCGTTTACGCGTTGGAACAGCAGGATTTGTTGGTCATCGACAATGGATTCCATTCATCGAGAAAGATGCATACTTGTAGGTGATCTACTAAAAGCAAAAGGGTGCAAAAAGGATGCAAGAATAAAACACTAGTTTTCGTTGCAGTCAATTCAACTCCGAAGAAAAAGAAGAACATGATTCAGCAAGCAGGAAGGACAAAATTGATGAGGTCATGCATCGAGTAAGCTGCTTACATGCACTAAGAGGAATCGTGGAGTCTTATATCAGTTCATATCTGAAGAAGGATATAGCTGGTGAGGTCACGCTTCGAGTCAATGCTTAGTTGCAGATGAGCCACATAGTGTGACCCATATGCCTGAGAGAGTTGACTAATTCAGCAGTTACCACCACCTACTCCAACAACTTTTAATATGTTCCTCAGCTAGTTAGGATTGGCATCTAGGTCTTCATATTTTAAAAAAATAATATTTAAATTTTTATAAAAGTGAAATATTTAATCATAATTTTTCTCATGTCATTAATTTTATCATGAATAAAAAGGATAAAAAAATAATTTTATAATTTTTTTTTGTTTTTCTCCCGTATGGATGGTGGATTGCAGGCAACGCTGGTGGCGTTGGTGGCACGCGAGGGGAAAGGGAAACAGGACTTACGACGAGGTGTATGGAGTAGTTCTTGATCTCGTAAATCATGTCACGTGTGTTGAAGACGAATGCGACGGTGAAGGCACCTCTTGCACTTGGTCACAAGACTTTCTCTTAGAATCTCGTCGCATAAGGGAGTGGTACAATTCCATCTTCTTCAACACTCGTCTTATGCTTGTTGCTGTCGACTTGGACTCCAGGGTTGGCGAGGGAGGTGAGTTAGAGGAAGTAGTCGCACTCCGCCCTGCGGTCTGGATTTTACTAATGGGGCTAGCGACGGAATCAGCGAACCAAGTTGGGGACTTTCCTTGTTGCAACAGACGACGTGGTATGAAAAAAAACGACACGGTATGGAAAAAAACGACACGAGGTCGGTGCTCAAGGGTGGCGTTCTAAAGGGTATCCGGCATCGGCCTCGGATGTCACTGACGCAGTCGGCTTTGCGTACCCCTAACGTCATTGGCAGTCTATCATCTATGAAATTATTTTTTTTATCATTTTTATTTTCATCAAAATTGATAAAGTGAGAACAATTGGGGTTAAATATTTTACTTTTGTAAATAGGGATCCCAATATTATTTTTAAAAATATAAGGATTAAAATACTAATCCTAAGTAAATATATGAAGTAATATATAATTATCCTGTTCGACCACATGAAAGATGTGATAGCTCGGCCAAACTCTTTGGAACAGCGAGAAACATTCCGTGTCCGACTGAGTTTATTGTTCTTTGCTAACGAGTGTCACAAGGAGAAGGATAACAAAGTGAAGACTTGCAGCTTCTTCTTTATACCATGACGATCTCATGTACATGAAGCCATATGTACACACATGGACACCACCAGTGACTGTGTTACCAGTTCACGAATGAATCGAGAAGAGAAACGTAAGCTAAGTGGGAGATCGACTGCTAGGAAGACCAAGGAAGCATCGCCAAGCGTTGGCGTTGCTCCGGGTACTCCTCATGCGGCTGGAGCCGGAGGCTGTCGTAGTGCTTCTTGATGAACGCCTCCGCTCGCTGGAACAGCTCGTCGTGGTGGACCACGAGCACTTCCCTTCTCCTCCACCCAATGGCCTCCTCTTTCACCACCAACGGTGCAGCCTCCTTGCGGCGGTATTGCTGTCTAGGCTCCACCATCTCCTTTGTGACCTCCGGCGGCAACGGGTCGGGTTCACGCGAACCAGCCCGAGAAGGAAAGGAGGTGAAGTAGCCGGCGGAAGGGACGTCACACCACGTCTCCGGCGAGTCAACAGCAAGAGGACGAAGGCAAGAGAACTCAAGAGACTCGTCGGCGTCGCCGGTGCTGGAGAGCTTCCAGATGAAGAAGACGATGAACTGGGAGATGATCCAGAGGTGGCGCAGGGAGAGGAAGAAATCCAGAAAGCAAGGGAGCAAGAGATCCGCGACAAGCGTGACCGAAGCCACGCCGAGAAGGGTAAAGCTTAGCTTACCGATCCAATGGATCATCTCCAATCCCTTCCTTTTCCTTCTCCCTCTACTTCGAGACTGTAAGCAAGAGGTGTTTACTTATAGGTGGGCTTGTGAAGTTTGCCTCTCATATTATTTAGTGTACACACTGCGGTGGTTAGGTTATTTGACTTGACCATTAAGTCTACGCCAATGTCCATAAAAAACTGAGGCTCAAACTAGAACAAAAATCCTATTTTTAAAGGACAGGAAAAAATTGAAGGATGAGAATATTCTTTTCCTTGTAATTAAACGTTTACAAATACGAATAATTTGAATGTTGCAACTTCAATTGCCAACTGCTGTAATTAAGTTATTTGACTTGACCATTAAATCTATGCCAATCTAAGTCATTCACACACATTATTCAATACCCATGTCCATCAAAAATTGAGGCTAAAGACTAGAACAAAAATCATATTTTTAAAGGACAGGAAAAAGTTGAAGGATGAGAATATTCTTTTCCTTGTAATTTGAATGTTGCAACTTCAATTAAGAAATCCCCATTATTAAAGAGGAATTAAATTGGGATCATGGTAGCGTGATTGTGGGAAAATTGACATAATATGGCTATGGTAATTATAGTAAATCTTCACAAATTTGTAATGCCTTCTATGTATTGATATGCCACAAATGTGTGTATTTGGTGTGCAACCTTTGTGCATATATATAGGAATTGAAGTCTTTTTTTCCACGTATAAGTTACAACTATCAAAGAATTTCTTAATATGTATAAGTCTTTTTTTTTATATGTGTATAAGTTACCATCAAAGAATTTCTTAATTCAGTGGCTGCTGTGATGTACAAGGTACAACTATCTGCCTGTCTCTACAATTTCTATACAATGATATATATATATATATATATATATACGTATATATTATTCTCTGTCGGCACAAAGTCAACAGCATGTCTGCTGAGAGTTGAAAGATATATTAAAGGAAAAGAACATGAACAATTGTGGAGACAAAAGTTGTACAGTGGCTTGCTACCCAGTCCAAGCTTTGAGAGGATGAGTGGATGCTTCCTAGTATTGAATCTACAATGTCTACCATAAAAATAATCATCCTAATCATGTTTGGCTCATAGCAATCTGTTCTTATCTCTATCACTTTGTTCACCATCTCCAAATGTACTCCTAATTTATGGATCTGTTACTCCTTATTGTATAATTCTTTTAGAAATTGATTCCTATTTTATTGATCAATTTGACAACTATATAATAGTGTGTCACCTAATCATTTATAAACATGATTTCTGCTAGTTTCTACCCTTCTATTAGCTCAAATAAAAGAGATAAAAATTCATGAGAAATAAGTAAAAAAAAAAGCTCATTATTATTATTATTATTATTATTATTATTATTATTATTATTAAAGAATGATACATAGCAAAATTTATTTCGTTTTTTATTTACACATGTAATTTACTCAAGCACAAGAGAAGATATTTGGACTTTCCAAGCTATCAATTAAAAAATGTTGCCCCTTCTTCTTTATTTTAATGAATAATTTTGAGAAATTTTGTCCGGTTTTCTTATATGAATATGACTTTAAATCTAACAGAGGAAAAAGGGAGAGATGGAAAGAAGAAATAGTATTCTTTCTCGATTCTTTTCTTGGCCTATTAATTAATGTATTTAAATTTTAGAATTTTATTTACTCTATTGGTAGTACTTTTTCTTTCATCACATGGATTGTCTGTTAAATGTTGTAGGAATTAATATCTTTCAAATGGGAATAATTATGAATAAGTATTTTTTTCTATCCATAAATTTTACGATCTGCGTACGAAATGAGTTCTAGCCGTATCCAAATATCATAATCTTCTTAAATATATTTGTTTTTTTATTAAGCATTAATTTTTTTCTTATTTTTTTCTTTTTTTGATACACTATGTGGATCCAATATAATAAGTCTAATATACTTTAAAAAATCACCTTTTTCTATAGAAGTATAATCTTAAAAAATAAAGCTTTAGTGAATTAAAATAAATACTTTTCTCAATCAATAGGATTATTAACAAAGCTTCCACGTGTATACCTTTCTATCCAAATCAATCCCAAATTCTACTAAAAGTCATCTGAATTCCATTAAATAGACGTGTATACCTTAGAAAATCTGATCATATATTGTTATCACTTAATTTTAAAATGATATATATATATGTATATATATATGTATATATATATATATATATATATATATATATATATATATTTATATAGTTTGAGTTCCAAGCCCTAATATAGTGATGTCTTTTTGGGTAATCATAGATTATCTCATGTAATTAGTTATTTTTAGTATCCCGATCTTTATATTTTTAAGAATTACATTAAGATTTATATACTTATTAAAGTGAAATATTTAACCTTATTTTTTCTCACTTTGTCAACTTTGTTAATAAAAATATCATAGGGTTCACCATTGAACATATGTTAAGTTGCCTCACTTTAGTTTATCACCGGCAAGTATGATATTTTCGTCAATAAAATCGATGACATAATGAGAAACAAGATTAAATATTTCACTTACATAAGTATAAGGATCTCAATATAATTTTTAAAAATATAAAAAATAAAATATCAAAGATAACTAATTATAGGGGTTAATAGAGATTAATACATAATTTACCCTCCTTGCTTGTTTAATAATAAGTCTTATTTTAATCTTCATTGACTCAAAACTTAGACCTTCTATGCCCTCTTGTTCCGGTCCTCTCTCTTCACATTCTAAGTCCTCAAAGCTAACAATACCTTTGATCTGGAAGGACATATTGGTTGGATTTTGATGAGTTCTTGGGTTGTCAATATGAGCATCCCGATTGTGCACTTGGTGTTTGATCTCAGGTCGATATGTTTTATATATGTTACATAGTTATTTGTTTGAAATAATATATTTATCATGTTAAATTATTTTGTCAATTTGGTATTTAGTGTTGGAATAGTTAAAGAGTTGATATTTTTGTCCAACTAAACCTTCGTTTAGGACTAATATATGCTTAGGATGAATTTGGGGACTCATTTTTTGATAGGATTTGATGATACTTTATTCAAAAATTGTTATCATAGAAATGATCCTTTATTGAAAATTTGTTAACCCTAGTGGCGTGGCATTGTAAAAGTAAATACGAAAACATATAGAATTCAAACTTGAAGGGATGATATACCATGAATAATACCCATTTTCCTCCCATTTGGCCAAAACTGTACATGTCCATTATCATATAAGAAAATTCTGAAGTTTAAATAAAAAATATATTTATGATGTTTGTAATAAAAAGTTAAAAATTTATAACTAAGTTCTATTATTTTGGGGTCTTATTAAAAAACAGCATAACTTAGCTATCACCATCTCCAAATATTTTCAAACTTTCAGCCTGATGATTTTTTTTATTTTTAAAATTATAAATTACCTATTTTGAGTAATTTCAGCCCACCAATGGGTTGAAATTATCTAAATTTCTCAAATTTTGGGCAAATTCCCTTGAGTGCATCTCTCTTTTTTTTTGGGCAAAAAATAAACTTATCTTTTGCCATATAAGCATTTTTGATTTTTTAATAAAAATATAAAATTTTCTAACTAAATTATATTGTTTTTGAAAAATGTTGTAATGATTCTATTGGAAAATAATATAATCATATTAAAAAATAATGCAACTCAATTGTTACTGTTTCAAAAAATCCAAGACACCATGGAAATGAATTAAAAAACACTTAATATGATTATTTTTCCATTTTTGAGATTTTAAATGACCTATTCTAGTAAGTTCAACCCCAAAATATTCTAACTTTCTCATGTTTTGAGCAAATTAGGTTGGGTGCACTCCCATTTGACCAAAAATGGGCTTACCTTTCATCATATAAGCATTTCTGATTTGGTTAGTGAAAATATAATATAAAAATAATATAATTTAAGTTATTTTAAAAAAAGAATTCAAAAATTATAAAAATGATTATTGGATCCTAAAAAATTCGTCTCCAAGTGGTTAATATCTAAATCCGATTTCAGTTGAGCTGTAAGCAATAGATTGGAACAGCGAATCCTACACGTGTACGTTCCTCCTTGCTGCTTGCACGGTTGAACAAGGGGATGCTTTCGTCAACTGACGATAAAGCGGGACCCATCTTGGATAAACAGGGTGTCTATTTTTGTGTTGATCAATAATGATTCAGGTAGGACGTGGGTAGATTTTGTCGGGTTTGAAGATTATTTTCGATACACTCTTATTTCTTGGCCCACAAAGGTTCGAAACCTCCCGCTCGTCGCTGCCAAGAGATGTCCTCAGCTGGGGCCACCGGTTCCTCCGCCGCCGCCGCCGTCACCGCAGAGAAGCGCTACTTATGCCACCAATGCAATCGGACCTTCACCGCCGCTGGCACCAGGCTCGCCTGCGCCCATTGCCATGGCGATTTCGTCGAGGAGTTCGACCTCCCCGATCGGAACCCTAACTCTGCCCTCCACCCCGGTCGTTACTTCCGATCCTCCTTCGACGATGTGGATGCCTTCCCCGCATTTCCTTCCCTCTTGTCCGCCTTCGTCGACTTGGCCGCTGCCGCTGCCGCTGCCGCGGTCAACGTCGAGAACCCGTCGGTCGACGCCAGCGCCGACCCTCTGAGCTCCTTTTCCGCCCCCTCCCTCCGAGATATCGTCCAGGCGGTCTCCTTCGGCGGCGCTGCCGGATCTGGCGGCAGGGGACGCCACTTCATGGGGAGCATCGGCGACTACTTCGTCGGTCCGGGGCTCGACCAGCTGATCCAGCAGCTGTCCGAGAATGATCCCAACCAGTACGGCACGCCTCCGGCGTCGAAGGCTGCCGTGGAGTCCCTTCCCGACGTCAAGATCACGGAGGGGTTACTGGCGTCGAACGAGACCGAGTGCTCGGTTTGCATGGACCTGTTTGAGATGGACGCAGTTGCAAAGCAGATGCCGTGCAGCCACGTCTACCACAAGGAGTGCATCCTCCCATGGCTCGAGCTCCACAACTCGTGCCCTGTTTGTCGATATGAATTGCCAACTGACGACCCTGATTACGAGCGTCATAGGACGCCTCAATCCAATGCAGTGAATCCAGGTGGTGGGTTGACCACAGGGGCTGTGGCTGGAGAAGAAGACGGCAATTCGCCGGTGAGAACTGCAGAGAGGAGTTCTGGTGACCATGGTCATCCTGCATCGGGGACCCACTAATTCTGGAACTATGGTTCTTTTATATTTATGGTATTCTTGTTTGATTCTTCTTTGAGCTCTGAGCATATTTGAGAAATTATCCTTGCCAGTACTGGATATTGTTTATGACATTAATCTGCAAACTTTACAGATTATGACAGAAGAAGTTAGGATGGTAGGTTTTATAGATTAATTATGAAATTTGTCTTCCTTGTCTATTTAGAAGCTTTAAGCTCTCAATACTAGATTGCTGATACAAACTTTATGCAACTTAGTGCATAGCACATTCGTATGTCGTTTTTGTTATTCCCTTTCAAGTCCTATTGGAACATATGCAAGGACTGGAGTTTCTTGTATAGATCTTGGTCAAACTAATACTAATTGTTATTTGTTTTGCCCAGTTAAGCCATCTTTTGCAAACATAATTTGGTCTAATAACCCTAGAGTTCTGACTTAATTGTCCATTAACAGTGATCTGTTTTAGATAGGGAACATTTCGTGTGGGGTCATGTTGATCTTGAGCACAATCATGTGCTTAACTTGATTATGCCATTTAGGGTCATGTTTGCCTCAAGGTGAATCACATGATCTGGAAATAGAATTATTTGTTCTGCTGCTTGGATAAGTAATGACTTCATATGAGGAAAAAATATCCTTTTTTTTTTTCTTTTGGAGATTAGGTTTGATTCTTTTTAGCTGGAAGTGAGTTGGTGATTTATACTGTTATCTATTTCGAAGTGACATCTTGGGATGGCATCTTAATATTGTCTGCTCTATGACAGGTATATTAGCTTGTCTAGTGGTCTCTTTTGCAGTTAAGATGGTCACTTAGGAGCAGGTTAGTTCAATAGAGTGGATGCAATAAAACAAAAACGATCTACTTCTTGCAAGCCTGTATAGTTTCTCTCTTTAGGTTTGTTATGGCTAAAAAGGTTCTTGTGGGTGAAACCAACCATTTGTTTGCAAGCTGTAGGCATTGTGTGAACATTATTTATGCCTAACTGATAGATTCATGTATTTATGGACTTCTAAGATGTTTGGACTTTCTCTGGAAAGTTGTGGGTGAAGGTTAAGGTGTCATGAATTATGTGTACAAAAAGTCTAGGGTTTCTGCATTTGTGCTACAGATCGCTTGATGTGAGCATCGAGGTTTGTTTTGAAGGATATGACTTTTGAGGTTTGGTTTTAAGGATAGTGCATTTCGTTACCCCGTGAGCTTTTGCTTGTGTTCCTGTTCTCATTTTCTCTATTCATGTTGCTTATGCAGGCACATGTGAGAATGTTGTCAATTGTGCTTGTTTATGTTTCCACAACTTCTTTGAAGGTGTGTTTGAGTTTGTGCGGTTGAGCAGATTTATCAATCTATTTGCTTGGGTAGGTGTCTGAGGTGCTACTGGTCCACAATTGTGATTTTTCTTGGCCTTTAAAAAGAGTTCCAAGCATCTTGAATATATTTGCAGGTGTATGGATAATTTTTCTAACATGATTTATTGAAAGTTGGTCACTTCTGGTTAGAATTGGATTATGTCAGGTTATTAGTAGGATAATGTTTAATATACACTTGGATAACTCACGCTTTAGACCATACAACATTTGTTTTTCTACTAGGTCGTAAATGGTAGCATATTGTCATACAGGTTCTAGCAATTATGTGTATATATGCAAGAGATACATTATGAAGCTAACATAAATGCATAATGTAAAAAGTAAAAACATTACGTTTTGCTGCAATGTTTTAATAAATTTTATTGAATTTAGATGGCAAAGAATTGAGGTGTTTGCTCAATTTTTCTTTGTTGTAGGTTGCCACACATTTCAGAGTCTTCAGACCCTTAAATTTTGTGACATCTTTTGCTTATACTTACTAGGGAATATTGTGCCTACCGGCACATGTTGGCACTGGCTGAAATGTCCTGTGCTATAAAGATATCGAAAAGTAAAACATTGGCATGCACCAAAGCTGCTGACTGCTGATGTATCTCTAGTTTGGTTTTTTGTTTGTGCTGGTCAAAACGTGAACATGTGAAATGGCATGTCATGTAGTTCGATTTTTCATTTGTGCTGGTCGACACAGGAACATGCCAAATGGCATGTCATGCACTCATCCTGTTTATGAGGGTTTAGCACTTCCTGATGCCATGAAATGGTAATTCTTGTATTTGACTATATGAAATGGACATTGCAATTTTGTTTTGTCGCATGGTGTTACATAAATTCCAGCAATTATCTACTGCTTTATCTGTGAGAAATGCATTACAATATGATCTTGAATGATTGTTGACGAAAAATTCATTTGGCTGCTAGTTAGATATTCACTTCTTTTGTTGTGAATTGTACTGTAGATGTATTCTTGTTTTGCTTTTACTTGTAGATGATGGTTTTTATCCCCTTTTGATAGCATCTTCTGAAACAAGAAGGAATTCTAAACAGTAAGATTGTTTTCATCAACATGATGCTTTCCATGTAATATAAAGTGCATTATTTAGTGGCCAATACCAATCAGCAGGATTGAAAGTTTATTTTACAGAAGTTGTTTGTCCTCTAATAATTTGAGTCAACAGGACTACACTTCCTTTGACATGCACTCTATGTTGCTCTAATGCTTCATATGTAGTGTGGATGTAGGAGACTCATGCTGAGAAGGTAAGTAGATGGTTATATTACTTGGCTGGTGTGTTGTGGTGGAAAAATGACATTGATTTGAGTTTATCATGGCTGTGAGCTGATTGATGGTTGGATTGATTTGTAAAATTGTTTCAGTGGAATAACTGGCCTTTTAGGGATTCAAACAGATTGGGTTGTGGGAAAACTATCTATCTATTCTTAAAATATTTATAATCAATGGATATGTCAGATACCAAGCATAAACTTAAATTTGTAATCACATCTGTTCAAAACAGATAAATACACAAACTAATATATATCACAGATATAGATCCGAATTGGTAATTAGCCAATTACAGAAGTGAAGAACATGTGAAACTAGGATAACATGAGATAATCAAGAAACTGATTCAAATTTCTCAATCATATTTCATAGTCAAGAATGATTCTAGTGCAAATGTGAACAACAAAAGAAACATGAGAAGAAATATAATAAAAAATAATCAAATAACAAAATTTTGGGTTAATGTTGTTATAAGTAGAAAAGAACACAGAGATATCTGGATATTCACATATGGTTGGAGCTCAACTCATATACATCTGGTATATTTTGGATATTAGGATGCATATCCAAGTAGCCATCCACTGGGATTTGGAAACAGATTCTAATGAATACTATCTGACCTGCTTTTACATTGTAGTTAACATGTAGTCATTGATTGGAGTGTTTACTGTCTCATCCTATTACTTTTAAGGACATATTACAATAATCTGTTTGGATCAGGATCTCTTTTGTGGCTTGTCTCAAATGCGGAGTTGTCAGATTAGATTTAATTCTGAAGTAATTGATGTGAAGTAACAATATATTAAGACTGAGATTTGGCTTCAAGAACTTGAAGTTGTTCCAAGGCTGTTGTTGTACACACGATAGTTGTTTCTGCGACAGGAGCTTAAATAAGCTTGTTAATGTGATGATGCAATTAAGATCTTCCTGAAGTACAGCTAGTATTGCTTCTCGCTTCCTGACCCTATGTTCCCTTTCTTAAAAGTATCACAAGGTGATGATATCTGGCAACCTTTCGAAACTATTCTGTTATGTTGATGTTCTTATCTTTGGCAATGCTCATATCATTCGGTTCAATGTTAAGAGATACACCCTTCAGTCACTTTATTGGTTTAGTGGAAAAATAACCTATGCATACAGAACTTGTTTTTGCTTAGTTGTTTTCTCAAAGATTTTGGATTCTGAGCAAGTATTTATGATGTATGTGTGTTCTTTAATTTTAGTTTAATTGTTTCATTTCACTACCAGTATCCTCAGATGTTAAAACTGAACCCTTTTATTTTGGCTCTGTCAAATGATGGGCGGATAGGTGGTCAAATTTTTTGTAGGCAACCATACAGCCAACATATAGTTCCAGTCATTTGTTTCTGTTCTAACTCCATGCTTGTTCTTCCATACATGTAGGATGATGACCTTCTTGGTACATTTGGACTGCTCAGAGAATATTGGTCAATGCTTGCCAATTTCCACCGATGAAAGGATAATAATTATCCAAAACAATCTTTTAGCTGGTAAAGGTTTCATGTTTAGTTTTTCCTGGGTACTGCAGAACAGGGGCTGCTAAAAAACATTTTTTGCTTGGGAATTAAAGCAGGATTGTGATGACTTGTGCTTTTTTTAAAGCCAATCAATTGCCCCTGCGTTGTATACTTCTGCTGCTTTATTTTTCAGTTCAATCGCAATGGTGTCTATTTTGTATAATATTCAGGTATTCTTTTGTTATCTTGGGTCAATCTTTTTCTCTCTATTTTTTGACATGACATCAATCAACTCGAGCATATCGGAGTCTACTTTTGAGGGAAAAAAATCGGGTATTTTATCTAAGTGGAATCATATCAAAGTGTAGCTAATAAAATTCATGAACATCACATGAATCATATATGTACAGGCATTAAATCAATCTCATATAAGACTATGTGACACATGCATCAAAAAAAAGAAATAATATATATATATATATATGAAGGTTATTTGTTGCGTAAAAAATTTATTTTACCATTAACTCTATCAAACCTGTGGTTTTTGTCTTGTTTGTCAAATTTATTATTATTTTCATGAATCTTGTTGCACTAACTCTTATTTGTCTCAAACTTTACAAGAAAGGAGGAGGAGGAGGTGTGGAGGCAAATACGAGGTTCATGGAGGTAGTGGTGGGCCTCGTTATGCTTGCCTCCTCATTTGAGGAGCCATCATCACCTTCGTGCCTCCTCCTTCGTGCGAGGGTTGTAGAAAAGCATGAAGATAGGAAATATTCTAGTATCAATTATAATCTACTAATTGGTTGTAATCCCGGAGCTGACGTAGAGAACGAAGGCTAGGTTATCCTGCTATTTGATAGTGACGTGGGAGGAGCAACGACCTGTCTGTCGCCATGGACAATAGTCCACGGGAGGTCGTTCGGGCTGATCTGGTTAGCCACCTCGGGTAGTGGCCCCTAGGTGGTCGCTCAGATCTGCTTCTCTTTAGTCGGTATTTGTGGACAGTAGCCAGCTGAAGGTCGTTCGACCTTATCGACTATGTGGGCAAAACACAAATGAAGGGTGTTGTGATGGTTATAGCCGCTTCCCTAATCGCCCAAGTATAAAAGTCCGCCTCTAGTGCTTGCCTAGGTGTCAGACCTCTCTCTTTGAAAATACTCTACACCTACATAACTTCTGACCATCAACTTGAGCGTCAAAAAGGTTCGGTTGAGAAATTCCCTCCAATATTGACCTTTCCGTAAGACCCTCGAGGAGACCAAAATTCACTTCAGCCTAGCCTCGGGACCACCTCGGGTATCTAAAGACTCCTCTAAAGTCGCCTTTGAGCTACTTTTGACACCTCGACGTTGCGTCAACCGCCTCATTAGAACGTCACGAGGGCTGCTTAGATGACTCCACACTTTTGGGTCAAGACCGAGCTATGTTGACTCCCGGTCAAAGGCATCAAGATCACAATATTTTGGTACTAGAAGAAGGGTTGGGAAGGTCAGCCGTACGCAAGGCCATGAAGGGCAAGGTTTTACCCCTGCACAAGTTCTGCATCAATCGTAACCTCACCACCTTCTTCCTCGAACATGCCCCGGGATCTTGACCCCCTCAGGAGTCGATGGAGAGTGCCTTGTTCCTTGAGCAAAACCCTTGGGCATGGAGCCTTTGCCTCCAGCATGAGTTAGCGGAGAGTAGGCTAAACCTTCAACGACCTTCCCTATTTCAGCACTTGGGGCCTTTTATGCTAGTACCTTCTGCTTCTTCTTGGGTCATCCAACATCGTCACGACCCGACGAGGTGGGTCAATTGGCTCCGCAGATAGCTCTCAATTGACTCTGTAGATAGCTCTCTCTGAGGCGATCAAGGATCCACAACACTCGATGCAAAGCCCAACCTTTTCAAGTTCTTAAGGTTCATGCCTACAAACAAGTTGTATCATGATATAAGGTTAACAATGTCAGCTAAGCAAATAAGGAAAGGTCCAGGTTGTACTTAGAGGGGCTGGGCTGAGGCTCGCTTCAACCAGTCAATCCTCATCCATCTTCCTCACCACCTTAGAGGAGGAGAGGATTTCCCCCAAATGATATACACGGTTCGCCTCTTTGTTCAATAGAAATGGGGGAGTGTTATCAATGGTCTATGCCGACCAAGTAAGGGTGAATCCCTATTTCCAATTAGCACTCATGAAAAAAATAGCACCCTCTAAGCTTTATTATTCAAAGGGGTGCCACTCACCTTGAAACCTCCTCGAGTGACTACGTAATTACTATTTTGTCCCTTGCATAGTCTAAAGTAGGAGGAGAAGAGGGTGAGGGTTGATACGATCCTAGCACCTCGACACTCCCTAATGAATGTCATGAGATAGTGCCATGAGTTAGGTGCCATATGAAAAGGCAAAATCATTCACCACTAGAGGCATGATATAATGACTAGGTGAAGTGAAAGGCGGAGCCCTGCCTCGAGGGCGTCATAGGATAAACAAAAGCCCCTTGGAATTGAGTCTAAGGGGTGTTGCCATGGTTAGGGGATGTGCAACTCGAAGTTGGTCAAGATGCAATAGTGGGATCGCAACTGGTCCAAGTGAGATGCGTTCACCACACAATCACAATCGTGATAGCCCTTCATAGACTCTAGGTCCCAAAGAGCCCTGAGGTCATCGGAAGACCTATTCCCAGAAGAGGATGAATCGTCTTGCTCTGCCCTAGAACTACTGACTAGAAGACATAGAACTAGTAAGAGAAAGCAAGGACATCCCGACTTGGAATGGGATAATCGGATCGACATGGAGGATGAAGGATAAAAACCGATCGATCCTTCTGAGGCAATGCTTCATAAGAGGCTAGACGGGAGCTCCTGAGATCCCAAATAATTTAGAGGCTGAAAGCTAAGGCGTAGAATGAACTTGTCCCCTTGTGAACAAAGGGGTTTAAAGGGGAGCACCTGATCTCTCTCCTTCTACGATCAAGATTGGTGTCCCCTTTTGAATGAACTTAGAAACATCTCGATGGCAAGAAAACCTGAAGTTTGCCATGATGGAAAATGCCTCAAAAGAAGCCTCAAAGCCTGCTAAGATGGGAAATGCCTCAAAAGAAGCCCTCGATAGTAGGAAAACCCAAAGCTCGCTATAAATGTAGATTACTTCAAAAATCACAATAATGATGTGAACCTCAAAGCCCATTGGCAAAGCAAGCAGGGAAGCCTGCCATAGTGAAGCAACTGATCTGTCATGGTAGAATGACTCAACTTGCCATGACGGAATGAGGACCTATCATGGCTGAGTGACTCTAACTTGCCATGAAAGACGAAGGCCCGTGTGGCAAAACCTTGAGATCCACTATAGCGGAGAAGGGATGATGACAATAGTTGTTTAATTATTAAGGATGATGAGATTATCATGAGAGAAACATTGCATAATAGTTTGATTATGCTAGAAACTATTTCACATGTCATGAATGTAAGTGAGTCCATGAGGAAACGAGATGAGATGAATAATACATACCTATGACGTTGTAGGCTAGGTCATATCCATGACGAAAAGATTCGAAAGTTATTGATAGATGGATAGTTAGATCCATTTGACTATGAGTTATATACAACTTGCTAACCTTGCCTTCATGGAAAGATGACCAACTCTCTATTTAGTGGAATTGGAGAGAAAGCCACTGAGTTGTTGGAACTTATACATAATAATGTATGTGGTCCTATGCCAACTCAAGCTATAGGTGGTTATTCCTACTTCATTATTTTCACTAACGATTTCTCTAGGTATGGACACGTGTACTTGATGAAGTACAAGTCTGAAGCCTTCGAGAAATTCAGAGAATATACGAATGAAGTAGAGATTCAGACTGGAAAGAGTATCAAAACTATTCGTTCAGATCGAGGAGGTGAGTACTTGAGTACAAAGTTCACCTAATTCCTTAAGGGCCATGAGATTCTGTCCCAATGGATACCTCCTTATACACTCTAGCTCAACGGTGTATCCGAAGGAGGAATCACACATTGTTAGATATGGTATAGCCTATGATGAGTTTTGTCATCCTACCCGTCTCATTATGAGGATATGCCATAGAGTCCGTAGCTTACCTTCTGAACAGAGTTCTAACTAAGTCGGTAGTATCTACATCATATGAGACATGAAAAGGGAATCTCGATCTTAAGGTTGTTAAGATTTGGGGCTGCTTTGCCCACGTTAAGAGACACAAACCCCGATAAGTTGGAATCCAGGACGAAACGGTGCAAGCTCGTGTGATACCCCAAGAAAACTTGTGGGTATTATTTTTATCACTCCAATGACCAAAATGTCTTTGCAGCTAAGAGAGTAGTATTCCTTGATAAAGAATACATTCTTGGTGGAGACAATGGGAGTGTGATAGAGTTGAACGAGATTGGAGACCCAGCTTAAGTACCATTCCATAGCTAGAGTCAGTTCAGGTACTTAGTACACAAGTTCTGACTTTACGTAGGTTCGGTCCCATCAACCTAAGAGATATGTGAGACATATCAGAGGAGAGGATGTTGAGGATATTAATCATCAGACCTATGAGGAGCCTATTATGAGTATAAGCTCTAGGAAGTGACAAGAAATCATAAATTCAAAGATGGATTTCATGTACTCCAACAAGGTTTGGAACCTAATTGATGCACCTAAGGGTATCGTACCTATTGGCTGCAAGTGAATCTTCAAGAAGAAGATCGGAGTAGATGGAAAGATAGAGACTTATATAACAATGCTAGTGGCTAAGAGGTATCGTCAAAGCCAAGGAGTTGACTATGATAAAATCTTCTCACCGATAGTCATGCTAAAATCTATCGGAATTCTATTGACTATTATAGTACACTATGAGATCTAACAGATGGATATGAAAACTGTATTCCTCAATAGCAATCTCGAGCAGGATGTGTATATGATATAGCCTGAGGGATTCGTATTTAAGGACAGTCCAGATAAGGTGTGCATGTTGCTTAGATCCATTTATGGACTGAAGCAAGATTCCTAAAGTTGGAACATAAGATTTGATGAGGCGATCAGATCTTATGACTTCGTTAAGAATGAAGATGAGTCTTGTGTATATAAGAAGGTAAATGTGAGCACTATCACCTTTTTGGTGTTATATATGGATGACATCCTAATAATTGAGAATGATGTAGGAATACTCTCCACGGTAAAAACTTCGTTATCTAGATATTTCTTCATAAAGGACTTAAGGTAAGCATCTTACATATTGGGGATTTGGATGGATCTATAGAGATAGATCCAAGAGGATGCTTGGCTTGTCCTAGTCCAGGTATATAAACACTATTGTCAAAAGATTTGACATAGAAAATTCCAAGATATGTCTCATACCGATGAGACATAGGCTATCACTTTCTAGGAGTATGTCCATAAACACTCCTGAAGAAAGGGCACACGTGGATATGATACCCTATGCTTTAGTGATAAGATCTATCATGTATGCTATGCTATGTACCAGGTCTGATATAGCATATGCTCTGAGTGTCACGAGCAGATATTAGGCAGATCCAGGCTTGAGCATTAGAAAACAATATAGTGTCTCCTTAAGTACTTAAGAAGGATTAAGGATCTTTTATTGGTATATGGAGAAATAGCATCAAGATTGAGGGCTACACAGACTTGAGCTTCCAGTCCGATATCGATAATGACAAGTCTAATTCAGGGTATGTATTCACCCTGAATGAAGGAGCAGTATGCTGGAAGAGTTTCAAGCAAGATATTATCGCTGACTCAACCATAGAGGCGAAGTACATTGCTGCGGTAGAGGCAACAAAGGAGGAAGTCTGGATGAACCAGTTCATCACAGATTTAGGAGTCATGCTGAGTAATGAGGAGCTAATTCCCTTATATTGCAACAACTATAGAGCGATTACTCAAATAAGGGAACCCGGGTCTCATCAAAAGTATTCTGAAAAGGTTTTAGCTTATTAAAGCGATCGTGGCCCGAAGAGATGTAGTAGTGAAAAGAGTTTCATCCGAAGATAATATTATAGATCTATTGACAAAACCATTGACTCAGATTATCTTTGAGCATCATAGAGGTCTGATAGGAATCAAACACATAGGTGATTGACTTTATGTCAAGTGGGAGATATCTAGTTATAGATGCCCTATAAGTAAATCACATGAGTGATGACACCTATAATACATTGCGTCAATCTCTTTGCTTATGATTATTAGGATTTTCTCACATTATTTGGATGTATATTATGATGTCCTTAAATATATGTAATAAGAATCGGATCGTCATGAGATTACGATAATGAGACTGATTCACCTTTAAACACAAACCCTAAATAATCTCGGTCATAGGTTACTCGAGAGGGATATCGAGATAACCGGATAGACTGGTGTGCTGTATACCCATCCATATAATAGAGGTGGCTGGTCTCATAGCTACTTGTGTGGGAACACTAAGGATACAATGCAGGTGCTCATTGGAGAATGAGTTCACTAATTGATCCGCTTACGGAATACTGGATGGTTATTGATACCTTACGTTAGACAGCAATTCCATAGTCCCAATAGTGTATCTGGTCCTTAGATTTGAGACACCATGGATGTCTTGTATAAGTACTCCACTCTTTGATACTAGACTTATAGATTTGGAAATTCCAGATCTAGTACAGTCGGTTATTAGAAGTGACAACCAACCTTACGAGGGCTATTGAATATCAATAGAGGATCATCCACTCTCGGTATCATGAGAAGAATATCCCATGTGTTCTTGCTCAGGTAAATCTCTAGCTAGGGTCATTCAGATTGAAAGAGAAAGAGTTCTCCGGAAAAATCCGATTAGAGCGAGACTCGAGTGGAACCGTATGAGCCTGACAGCACTATGCCCGATATATGGTCTCTGGGATATTATATGGATGAAGGACTATAGGTATATAGTAACTGAGGATAGATAGGCCTAAAGGATTGTATTCCCCTGTATCGTTTGGGGACTATGGCGTAATGGCCTAGTACGTCCGTAGTTGATGAGTCGAGTGAATTAATTATGGAGATAATAATTTACTGAGTCAGAAGGAGTTCTGATAGGTATGACTTACAACCAGCTCGATATTGGGCCTAGAGGGTTACACACATATGGTAGGTATTGCGACGAGTAGAGGTTCGGATATGAGATATCTGCCAGAGCCCCTATCTTATTGGATATCCAATAAGCCCATGTATTATTGGATCATATGGATGAGATCCGATAAGAGCTAAATTATTGGGTAGAGACTCATTAATCTAAGAGGCTTGGATAATTGGATAGAGATTCAATACCCAATATGGCTGATCCATTAGGGTTGATAAGGGGCCTCTATAAATAGGAGGGAACCAAAGGTCCATAGGCTGGGGTCTTCTTAGCAACCACCTTCTATTCTCTTCTCCAGAGAGGAGTATCTTTGCAGCTCTGTCATGTGGATCGCCACTAGAGAGGAAGATACTTGACCTCCTTCATCCTCCCCATGGATCTGTAGGAATTTCGGGGATATATGATCTCTCTGGTTAGTATCTTTTTATACATACAAATTTTGATTTGCGGATTTATTTTTACGTATTAATCTTCGCACGATGACGGAACCTCTTCGTGAAAATCTAGGATGTTTTGTTTTCATTCTTCTGCTACACATAAAATATCGCTCCCGGATTTCCCAACGGGCCTACCATGGTAGAAGCCTAAGATCCACTACAGTAGATAAGAGACTAAGGCCCACTATGATGGAGTGTTTGGGCCGAATGAGCCCAAGGCATGTGAGTCAGAAAAACTGACCCATGCTAAGATATTTGTTACGATGGAGGCTTCAAGCCGAATGATTCTGAGGCATGTGAGTTGAGAAATCTAACCCATGCAAGATATTCACTTCGGTAGAGGCATCAGGTCAAATGTGCCTGAAGTGTATACGTCAAGAAAATTGACCCATGCTAAGATATTCGCTATGGTGAAGGCTTCAAGATGAATGAGCTCGAGGCGTGTGAGTCAAGAAATTCAACCCACGCTAAAAAAAATCCGCTATGATGGAGGAATCAGGTCACATGGGCCCGAGGTGTGTGTCAGGTAATCCAATCCACACTAACACATTTCCTAAGGCATATGGGTTGGGTAGTCCGTGCTGGGAAATCACGAATCGACATCTCATGCATAGCGAAAAACAAAAACAAGACCAAAATTTTCATAGTTAAGTACTTGACCGTTGTGCGATGATTGGTATGCGAAAAATTGCAAATCCATAAAACCGCATGTATCATGTTAGAAGCGTTACCTAGGGAGATCATATATTCCCGAATTTTCTAGATTCGATGAAAAGGATGAAGGAGCACTAGCGTACTCCTCTCTAGTAGTAATCCACACAGCGGACGCAGCGACAACGCTCCTTAGATCACCACGGGATCACTCTCTTATCATGCACTACGAGGCTGCCGGATCCAAGGAGGAGGAGAGGAGGCTGAGGAGAATAAGAGGGGCAACTACCAATAGCTCTAGCCTATGAACCAAGAAATTCCTCCTATTTATAGAGGTACATGAAGCTTATCAACGAATCTTGTTCACATTGAATCTCATGATTTGACGTGTCATACACATATATATTTAATATATATTTATATCGCATGCAAATATATATACTTATCTAGTAGGTGTATAGCAATCACATGCATAGGCACACCAGATGATCATTGACCTCAACCTAATATGATCATGCCCGAGCCAGGAGGCCTAATCACTTACATCAGGATCTATATGTATATTGACGCATCTCTATGCCCAGTGATCTATCTTGATATCGCTGGATTCGCCAGCTCTTTGACGTATCTCCATGCGTCGTGATCGTCTAAATCGACCTTGAGGGTCCCGCTGCTACCTCCAGGCTTTCGTCGTACTTCTTCATGTAATTACAACATAATTACAAGCACGCAGGCCCGATAATCAACGAAAAAATAGAGGCTTATAGGCCCCAATAATCACATACACACATCATATAGTCCATGATCATCTTCCCATATCACACATCACATGTATATATCATGTAGAATTACTAAATAAATATTAATAGTTAATTAAACCTTTTAAATAACTAAAATTTTAAAATCAAGGACATGTAGAGACTTTTTAAAAATATTAAGGGTATTTTGATAATTTTTATAGGACATACCTTGGAGTTTTCGAAATTCATAGGGGTAAAACTATCATTTTTGCCCATTCGGCCACAAAACAAAGTCAGCGGCAATAACTTCTTGCGGCCACTACCTGGCAGGCATACAGTGTCGTGTTTGGCGCTATCGCCTCGCCAATGGCGGTCGCCAGGCACTGCCATGGGCGGGCAGTTGCTGCCTCCCTTTGCGGTGCCACCTCGTGCATGCGGCGGGGTGTAGCCGCCGTAGCCTACTGTGCACCGACGGTCGCAACCATTGCAGCCGCCACCTTTTACGTGCAGGGGCTGCTGCCATGCGTGGGTGGCCGTAACTATTCTGGCCGTTGCCTTATTCGTTCATAGGCACCTTGCCCATCAAATCTGCCTCGATGGACAAATGACTCATTCGTAACTTTTGCACGCACTTCGCTTTCGGTCGATCCACCAGGCAGCAACAATTGTTGCCTTTTTTTCTTTGATTTACGTCAACAAATTTGACACAGAAGGGATGCTTTAAAGCATATTTCATCAGCATGATAAAGCACTTTTCGAATCTAAAAAATCACATCAAACGTAACAAGAACACGTAAAATAATTCTACACGATTAAACACAACACATGCAGTTTATAAGTCAATCATCACATGACGAACCTGGCTTTGATACCACTGTTGGGAAATCATGAATCGGCATCTCATGTGCAGTGAAAAACAAAAACAAGACCAGATTTTTCATAGTTAAGTACTTGGCCATTATGTGACGATTGGTGTGCGAAAAATCATTATTCCAAAAAATCGCATGTATCATGTTAGAAGTTTTACATAGGGAGATCGTATATCTCCGAATTTTTCAGATTCGATGAAGAGGATGAAGGAGCACTAGCGTACTCCTCTCTAGCGATAATCCACATAGTGGATGCAGCGATGATACTCCTCAGATCACCATGGGATCACCCTCTCCTCGTTCACTATAAGGCTGCCGGAGCCAAGGAGGAGGAGAGGAGGTTGAGGAGAGTATGAGGGGTAACTACCAATAGCTCTAGCCTATGAACCAAGAAGTTCCTCCTATTTATAGAGGTGCATAAAGCTTATCCTTAACGGATCTTATTCACATTGGATCTCTATCTAATTATCCAGTTGGATCTCTATCAATTGGATCTTATCTAATCATCTAATTTGATTTCATCCAATTATCCGATTGGATCCTATTCATAGGATCCAAACTAGGAGCTCCGTAGATATTTCATATCTGCACTTTTACTCATCGTAACATTCGCCTAATGTATGTGAGCCTCTAGGCCCGATACCGAGTTGGTTGTGAGTTACTCCCATCAGAACTCTTTCTGACTCAGAACTCCTTCTGATATAGTGAATTATTATCTCCATAATAATTCACCTGACTCATCGACTATGAATGTACTAGGTCACTATGCCATAGTCCTCAAACGGTACAGAGGGATCTAATCCATCGGACCTGTGTGTCCTTATTTACTATGTATCTATAGTTCCTCATCCATGTAATATCCCAGAGATCATATATTGGGCATGGTAATGTCAGGCCCATACGGAATCCTATCCGAGTCTCGCTCTAATCGGATTCTCCCGGAAAACTCCTTCTCTCTTAATCCGAATGACCATGGTTAGGGATTTTCCCTGAGCGAGCATACGTGGGATATATCTCTCATGATACTGAGAGTGGATGATCCTCTATTGATACTTAATTACCTTCGTAAGATTGACTACCATTCCTGAGAACTGGTTGTACTAGATCTAGAGCTTTCCAAACCTGTAAGTCCAGCGTCAAAAAATGGAGTACTCATACAAGACATCTTTGGTATCTCAAGTCTAAGGACCAGACACATAACTGGGACTACGGAATCGCTGTTTGATGTTAGGTATCATTAACCATCCAACATTCTGAAAGTGGATCAATCAGTGAACTCATTCTCCAATGAGTACTTGCATTATACCTCTAGTATTCCCACACAAGCGACTGTGCGACCAGTCGCCTCCATTATATAGACAAGTATATATCGCACTAGTCTATCCGGTTATCTCGATGTCCTTTTCGAGTAACTTATGACTAGGATGATTTAGGATCTGTGTTTAAAGGTGAATTAGTTTCATTATCGTGATCTCATCATGATCTGATTCCTATTGCACAGATCCAAGGACATCACAATATTCATCAAGATAATATGAGAAAATATCAATAATAATATGCAAAGAGATCAACGCAGCGTGTTACAACTGCTATCACTCATGTGATCAGCTTGTAAGGCACCTATAACTAACAATCCGACTCACGCCTAAATGTCCGTTATGATGGAAGTACAAACCTACTATACTCGAGATATCCAAATAGGAAAAAACTCAATTAGTGAAAGGAAACCCCAACCGACACGTAAGCTAAATGACATGCCTTGAACCCTTTTGCAAGAGCCCCAAAGCACGTTTTAGGGGTGACAAATGATAAAGAATATTTTGGTGCTAATCATAATATGCCAACTGGTTGCCTTCGAGGAGCTGATGTGGAGAACAAAGGCTAGGTCTTTTCCCCTACTTGATAGTGATGTGGGAGGAGCAACAGCCTGTCAGTCCCTACAGACAACAATCCACAAGAGGTCATTCGGGCTGATCTGGTTGGTTGTCATGAGTAGTGGTCCCCGAGCGACTGCTTAGATATGCTCCCCTTCGATTAGCCTCCCTGGACAATAGCTCGCAAGGGGCCATTTGGGCCTGTTAGCCATGTGGGCAAAATGCCAAAGAAGGGCATTGCGACGATTATGGTTGGTCCCCTCAATTGCCCAAGTATAAAAGCCAACTTTGGCGCATGCCCAAGGGTTGGACCTTTCTCACCGAAAATACTCTACACCCACATAACTCTTGACTACAAACTTCAGCATTGAAGGGATTAGGTCAAGAAATTCCCATCAACATCGACCTTTGTGCAAAACCCTCGAGAAGACTACAACCCACCTTAGCTTAGCCTTGGGACCACCTCGACGCTATGTCAATCGCCCCATCAAACAGTCATGAGAGTTGCCTAGATGACTTTGTTCCATTGAGTCTGAGCCATGCTAACTCCCGATCAATGACATCAAGACCACAGCATGTGAGGTGTGCAAGGATGAGTTTGCTAAGCATCGACAAAATCTATAGAGATGACCTCTACATCTTCTCCTTTCTTGTGTGAGGGCTATAGATGATGATGTTGGCTATTAGTGAACGGATTAGGACAACGAGGGTGAGGCGACGAGTCCGTTGAGAGCCAAGGGTAGAGACGGAGGCGACGATAAGTTCGACGAGGCAAAAAGGAGGGGAGGCGATGGTGGATGTGGTTCAGGGCAGAGGTGGAGGCGAGTCCGACGAGTGCTAAATACAAAATTATTATTTATAAAAATCTCATTCTATGAATTTTTTATTATTTTTAAAATTCATATATATATATATATATATATATATATATATATATATATATATATATATATATATATATAGAAATTTTTAGTTTTGAATAAATACATAAATAAGTACATGTAAGTATATAATTTTAACAAAAAGGACGAACGGTGATAAGTCAATATTTCAGGTTTTTAGATGCAAAAAATCAATTATTTATCGACTTCACATGTTCAAGGTTATTATAAAATGGTTTCTATGTATTGGGGCCTACACACAAAAAAACAAAAAAAATCCACATTTTGTCTTTTTCTTGTTCATTTATCATTTCTTTAGATGAAATCTGAACGATGAATCGCTGGTGGCGGGCGGAGCGGACGAAACGAGCGAAGGAACGATTCGCGAGCATTGATTTCTAGGGTTTTTATCAGCCTCTCTCCCCCGCTTCGAATGGTACCGGACATTGTGCCCTAGACGCTTGAACGATGGTTTGGTGTCTCTATCCCGTCGATCCCGTTCGAGGTACCTCTTCTTCACTCAACAATTCCCCGTTGTTTCGATTTTCTCATATCTACGACCTATTGTTTTCGTGTTTCTTTTTCCTTCTCGTGCTTTGCTCAGTTTTTTTTTTCTTCCATTTTTGTTCGAAACTCAGCATTTTTTGTGTTTATTAGCTCATGTCTTTATCTTCGGTTCTTGGTCTGGCAGGTGCCCAGAAGTACTACATCTTCTCAATAGGGACATACAAAATTGGTCGAAAAGGTCAGAACTTCTTATTTCCCTTTTCTTATGACGATCATTTAGGGTTTATGGTTTAAGGTTTGAGGGGCTTCACCTCCTGTTGTGTATTTACTTGTTCAGTGAGGTCCAGAAATTATGTAGGATCCAACAGTTCTAATGCTAATTTTGCTTTCAAGAAGGCTCAAAACAGACCACTCTTGTATATACAACCGTTTCCCAACCCGAACTGTGGTAGCACCAGTGTCATATGAACATAGAAGCTGATATCAGCAGTAGTACAATCTTTCTTGTTTGTGTAATTTACAATTTATTTACTTGCTTGATGCTGATCTTCTCAAGAAGTGAATTTTTGCAGTGCCATTGATGCACCATTGCATTTGTGTAAGTCACGCATTGGCTGCAAAATCATCTTGTACTGCATATTTTATTGCATTTTTATAGTGGCAATTCTTTGTAGATTGTGATGTGGTTGTTCAAACGGACACGTCGATTTCTCGAGTTCATGCTGAGATTGTTCTTGATAAAATGATTTCTCAAGATCCCTCCGGAAGCATGATCTCCAGTGGTTTCTCGGGTGTCCATATAATAGATCGATCGAAATTTGGCACAGTTGTTAACAAAGAACTCGGGGTTGAGGCAACTCGTTTGAAGAAAAACGAGGAAGCAATGCTGAAGGATGGGAACTTTGTTACTTTTGGAACTGGCTGTGCAACTTTCAGGTGAATGATACTTCTAATTGTGATTAACACCATCCTACTGGATTGATTCTGTCTTGATCTGTTCCACACCAATAACATCTGTGTTATGTGTCCATTTTAAATATGGTGTGTCTACTAAAACTAACGTTTTCTGATGTGGCTGGTGTTTTGGCAGGTTATCGTATGTTCCTTTTGTCATTTTTTCCGGTTCTGTGAATACGAGCCCACTGAATCCAATGATTCAGGCTACAATTTTAGCTATTGGTTTGTATACAATACTTAAAGCATGTTTTCTTACTGAATTTAGCTGTAAAAGTACACTATTATCTTGTCTTAGTGTTAAGGCTTTTTAGGTTCTTTTAAACAAGAAGTGTACAACATTGTACTCTTAGCATGATTCTTTTAGTTCAATTAAAATTTTTGGAAACAGTTTGCAGTAAGCATGCAGCAACTACCTTGTGAAGGGTGATTTATTCTTGATGAGATTTGTCTTCTCATTCATTACTACAAATTACAAAATTAATTGCATACTCTCTATTTGTAAAAATTTTTTAGAATTGTCACTAAAATAATTTGCATTCCCCATGGTTACGTTCATTTCACATTTTGTTGTTTACATTACTCAAAAAATTCAATTGTACCTGGCCAAGCTAGTAAATGTACCACTTCCATTAGAGTTTGTTTTGTTAATTACTTGTTCGTTAGCAGTTATACCTCTATGCAGTTCATCATGAGCTATTTGTATTAGTTGGTAATGTGAATGTCTTAGTATTAATATTATTCAGCACATATGAAGGACAAATCTCATCAGTTGTTTCTTGTCTAAAGTGTTTGTATAGAAAATTTTCCTAATTTCTCCCAACCTATCAGAGTTGATTACTTAGTTGCAAAAACATAACTCAAAATAGATTGCTCTGTTATGACAATGGAGTACATATTCTTTCTACCTGTTCCTTTCTTTATCACCCTCTTGTGTGCATAGCTTTATAATGATTGGCAAACATATGACAATGTGTACACACATAGTTGGGTGCAGGCACATATTTATGCTTTTGTTTGGATTGCAGATTGATGTACTTGGGAGTGTTGGGTTCTCCAAATAACAAAATATCTATGAAAATGTGAAGTGACTGCCTTAGTTACAATGTCTTTTGAAGTTGGAACTTCTGTTGTATAGACTGCTTTAATGATTCATATAGAGTTTTGCTGGCCATGGATCTTATGCCATGCTGAGTTGTCGAGACACAACCTTGTTGAGTTGATTATCTTTTACTACTTAGCATGAGGCTTGTGCCACTCCAAGCCTACCAAAAGTTCCTGTCTATCAGAGTCTAGAATGATACATTATGCAATATGGGATTCTTGTTCTGATGTGGAAGTCCTTTGTTGTTGTTTTAAAGCAGAATTTCTATCCACTTTTATGAATTGCTATCTATAGGTTAATGTAACCTCTTTTGTTAAGATTCTTCTCTAGATTGTTTGCCTGTGCATGTGGGGCACTTGAGGGTTCTTATTGAACTACTTTGCTTGTTGATCACATTAATTGTTCAATTCCTCCTTTAAAAGGTGCATATCTGACCAGTAGCTGGAGCCCAGAGTGTACACATGTTCTTGTTGAAAAATCTTCTCCAGTATCAATTGAGCTCATTCAAGCAGTCTTGGCTAGGAAACCCATTATCCTTGGTGATTGGTTTAAGGTATTTCATGCTATTCTTGTGATTACGGCGTAATAAGTGTATGTCTGGCATAGCACTTGTTTTTATAGTATCTGATTTTTGTTATGTTTTTGGAGTTGGCAATTTCTTTAAAGTGGGGTAACTAGATTTAAGCAGTGGTTCTCAGACCCACTTTATTAAATGCCCAGTCAAACACCTGCATGTTTAATAAAAAATTAGATAAATATATCATCTGTTCTTTAAATGGGCCACATCAGAGGGGTTGGATGGTATTGGAAGGAACATTTAACCATATCAGGGAAGTGTCTTTTTGACTGGGTGTTTGACAAAGTTGTAAAAAGCATATCTTGATGGACAGTAGGGATTGATTTGATGTCTAACATATCAGTTTAGTGGCAAATTTCATAATCCTTACATATGCTTTGTTGTCGATGGAGCCCATTAGTCTATAAACTTGGCATTGTAGTAGTAACAGATATGTTGCATAATAGTGCAGTTATGGTTGTTATTCTTGAGTGGGTTTTCTTGCTTAATATACATGTTGAACAATGCTTATACTTTTGTTAGTTAGAGATGTCTAATTCATTACACGTGATGCAATTAAAATAACTTATTTTTTGCATGTAAATGAGTGAATTGGGTTGCCATGCCCTCGCTATGACATGTGACACAGCCTGTGCCACTTGTACTGTATTGTCCCATGTCCATTACACTTTTGTAGTTAAATGCATAGGAATGTGCCCATTAATGTGTGTTAGGAGGATGCAGCATAGCTGGCACAAAAATCACAAGTAAATCATGCTTAGTTTGGCATGCTTCTAAATTTTCCTTCTCTGGAAGCATATTTTAGTTTAGCGTTCTACCTTGTACAACTCTTTGCATCTTCTTGCTGCAGTTGTGTGGTGGGGAATCTGTAACAGCTTGTGTACGTGAGTGTTGTAGATTAAACTACAAAATGTGCAGCCAAGTGCACAAGGTTCCTACTCTTGGTGTTTGAGGAGACCCATCTGGGCACTGCCTTACCACTGTGTTGAGAGGGATTCTTTTACGAATTGGGTTAATTTCGATGTATGGAATCCATGTGACAACAGAAAAATCCTTGTAGTTTTGCCAAAACCCACTTTCAGTGTTATATTATCCAACTGTTTAAGGATACTAGGTGGTTAAGTATGTGCATGCACTTCTGCTTCTCTTATTATTATTATGAATCATCAGTTTTGAAGTTTAGGATATTTATCAAGTTGAACATGTTGAACATGTGATTTTCAGCCTACCATGTTAACCTTGTCGGGTTCAAATCATATTAATGGGTTTATTAGTATGTTTTTGAAGTATTACCGGTTGTGTAGGTAGTCAAACAGCTTTGAAGTTGTGTTCACTGTGTCATCCTTAACCCAAATCAGACTGACTTATCTGTTAAGTGGGTTGTGTACTCTCCAGGTTCAAAATGTTTGTTCTAGCACATGCAACTCCACCTTAACTAGCCTATTGTTGCTAACTGGAATATATGCTGATGGTGGGTTGATTTAGGAGGGGTTTTGACCAGCGAAATCGATTTTTTATTTGGGCAATTGGGCGAGGCTAGGTTGTTATTCAAGATACAAAATACTTTTCATATTCGTTCAAGCATATCTTCTTTTGGCTAACGTGGACCAAGTTCCATCCAAAAATCTGACCTAACCTAATTGAAAGCAATGGTACTTGTGATACATGTCTTACACAGTTACACATTTAAATGTACATGTAGATATTTTTTTTCTTTAAATTATATGTTTATCTATTTAAAAACGATAAAACCTTTAGTTATTGTTTCTGCTTTAAAATTATGTATGGGGATCATACTAATTGGAACCATAGGAATGATCTGGCTCAGACAGAAATCTGGCCCTTGTATTTCCTTTATGTTTAGTCTTTTTGTATAGTCTTCATATGAAATTTGAGGAATAAACACCAACGTCTGCAATTTCGTATCGTACCGGAGTTTCGACACTTCTCCGGTATGGTACGGTACTGTATACCGAACGGTACATTTTGGCATATCGTCCGGTATATATATAATTTATAAATGTTATATATATATTTCTTTTCTCGGCGACGTTGCTTATAAAAAAAAACCCTCGCTTCTCGAGCGACGTCGCGTCGGCGACGTCTCGAGAGACGTCGCCTGAGCCTCAGCGACGTCGCTCGCAGATTAAAAAAAACAGAAACCGGCGATGTTGCCTGAGCCTCGGCGACGTTGCTTGCATATTAAAAAATAAAAAAATAATTTTTTTCTATTAAAAAAAAATAGAAAAACCGATACCGCCCGATAGCGGGCTGTCACGGACAAATTGTAAACGACTTGTTCGGTGTAATGCTTTATGCATGTCCGTGTTCTTTCGGTTTGTTCTAGATCAAAGCTTGTAAAGGGCTTGCCAAAGGCTAAATGCCCCATTTGAGTGAGTTTGACCATTGTTGGCTTGTACATAAAGTTCGTCCAGGTGGATACTTGTATTACATTTCGGTCTGTGGTGGACCAATTTTATATCTTTGTTGTGCAACCATTCTCGAGCTTGTGATAACCATGGGTGGAATTTGCATTGGCTATAAAGTGTTTGCTGAAATGTTTGCTTGTGAATCCCGTGTGAAGCGCTTTCTCTGTCTCTCTTCTTCTTCGCAAGTCGTAAGGGATCGTAGGAGATTTCGAGGAGGTGACCTTTCGGATTGACACGCATGGTGCCGCATACGACTTAGGCAAAACCAGCTAAGTCCGTGACAGATGGTATCAGAGCGGGATAAGCACACATAGAAACACTTAGCATGCAAACATAGAAACACTTAGCGTGCAAACGTGAGGGACCTAGCGGGGCTGCGTTGAGAGCAGCCAACATGCACGACTGTTTGGAAATGGACATGGAGTTGTAGGGGAAGGAGTCGCTCAGAGGAGCGGGCATCCAAGGATGGCATTCAAAGGAATGGCCAACCCTTCGGGTAAGAGGCACCACGAGGACAAACAAGCTAAGAAGAATTGCGTAGCGCACAAAGGTTGGGATGGCTGAGTTCGAGCAGTGGCTCGACGTTGGCACCCAAACTTGATGGTGCTCGAGGCAAGCGAGGCGCTTGGCAAAGGATGAGACAATGCAAGGTGGAATGGGTTGTTCAGCGATTGAAGGAGTTGTGCAAAGTTCACAGAGGTGAAGGGAGTTGCAAACTCAAGGACTTCGATACTCATACAAGGGCTTGTATGCGGACGATGGATTGTCCGTGGCCATCCCAAGGCGGTCGAAGGTCGGCGCCATGGAGCATTGAAACTTTCTCTTCGGCATGTGCAAGATACTTTCGTAAGAGGCTAAAGTGTGCAGCAGGTTCAACATGTTGCTAGACTCAAAGGGGTGCAGTGGGAGCTGTATTGGCGAAGAGTCGTAATATAGTAGGTGCGTTTGCGGAGGCAGAACAGTGCACGGTTTGTTCAGCAAAGGCGGAGTGGTCCAAGGGGATGGTGGTCTCCAAAACTTTCAGAGGGAAGAAGACGAAGAGAGAAGTTGCTCCAACGGGGCAGATATCCAGGAGGGATAAGTCCCGGTTCTCTAGAGGGAGAATCATGTGCAATGAACCGCACCGGTTGAGGAGTACCTTAAGACAAAGCTCGATGGATCGAGCGAGCGATGAGGAGTCGTTGCATGATCTCACAAGTAGCAATGCGTTGGTGGACGCATAGCGAGATCAAGTGGGGGAGCGACCCAAGGCAACACAAAGTGAAGGCACACTTGGAGCTGATAGGGAAATCAGACTCAACAGAGGGCTGACCCGTGGAATGGTGGGCGCGCGAGGGCCACCATTAACGCAATACAAATCGAGAAGCAGAGCAACTTGGGGGTAACTTGGCGATGTACCCAAGCCGCATGAAGAGAGTTGACATAGAAGATAGAACATGGAGCGGAGGCTTGGAGCTTTCCTTAGACAGAGGTCAAGGGCATGGACTCTTGCAAAGACAGGAGTAGGATTATGTCGTTCCATGGGTTTTTTATTCTGATAGAGCAGACTCATCTTGCATGGTGCCAAAGATGAAGGGAACTTCGAGGCACATGCATCTTATCTCGGTGAAGCATTTGACGGAGGAACTAAGGCGACATCGCTTGCAGAGGCGAAGTTGGTATCAGAAGGCCTTGGCACGGGGCATTGAGTTGCTATTCGGGTTGCCATGAGGAAAGCGGTGCGCAGCGGAGATTGTGCTGGTAGGGGCAGAGTCCTAGGATCCAGACAATGATGCACCAATTTCAGCGAAGTCGGGGGACTTTAGAGGAGCTGCTAGGCGACGGACTGCCCTAGAGCTATGCTTCATCCGAGTGTGACCCGAGAGCGGGTGGACGAAGGTCAATTGCCAAAGGAGTGAACAAAATCGAAGGTGGCAAAGGTCCTGTGATGTGTTGGCGGAGTCCACACATAGAGAGATCGTAGTTTGAGTTCATACCACAAGGATCAGAATGATGTCACCAGGAGGTGACATGATGCAGCGGATCGTGGTGGAATGGTTCGTGGTAATGCGACACACACAGTGAGTCCCATGGGGGATTGGATCATGCAGAGGTATGATTGGGAACGCGACTGGGAGCTCCATTTCGGTGAATAACACGACGGCAAGAAGTGCTATGGATTCAAGCAGTGAATGCCATGGTACCGCAGAGGCGGGTCTTCCGTGCGTGCATCGAATGCTGTATTGAATGGAAGCCTTAGGTATCAGCTTATGGGGGCTGTGCATTATTAAGGAAGAAGTTCAAATGCAAGTACCAGTGAGTCCCATGAGGGGATTGGATTATGCAGAGGTATGATCGGAGCGGCTGAAGAGTTGGACTGCTTCAGAGCTCACATTCGCTTAAGGGAGCTCGGCAAGTCAGAGGACAAAGCCGAGTAAGCGAACGTTGCGACCAATGAAGCTAAGGAGAACAGAAGCGGTGCAAGCCCTGCAACATGATGGCGGAGGCCATACATGGGAGTTGCAGTTTGTCTTTCCATCGACCAAGTGGAACTGCTCAGAGAACACAGAGGTGTTGAAGCAGGTGGTCGAAAAAAAGGGCGAGGAAGCAATGACGAGTCCAGAGGGACTCAGCTACCCAAAAATCGAGCGTCGGTTAGAATGGAGGTGGACTCAGAGGAGTGTTACAGTGTCGCAAGGGCGGATCTACCGATCGCGAAGAAGGGACGCAGATGCGAGACAACGGATAGTAGTGCCATAGGAATGGCAGCGCCATGGTATTGTAGAGGCGGGGCTTCCGTGGAGTCATCGATCCCTTGCTCTCATAGAGGGAGAGCGCTTGGTCGTGATATGGGCCGTGGAGGAGGAGAATGCAGTGGCAAACTCCTGGTACTATGACAAGGCTGAAGGGCAGAGGCCAGGGAACTTCGTAAGACCGGTGTCAATGGACTTCTCATCAAGAGAGGCGTAAGTGAAGGACTTCGGGTCGATGCAGGAGTGCAGGGCCAAGGAACGAAGCAGGTAGTACGTGGTGCTGTACCTTTACTACTCAGAGTAGGTGGCAGAAATGATGGAGAAGGCGGTACAATCCCAAAGGCGACCAAATCTATAAGAGACTTGCTTCAAGTTGGAGTGATAACTTCTTGTATTCCAAAAGTTCAATGACATTGAGAAGGTGAATCATAGTAGCTAACTCAGCGCAAGGATTGTAAACACTTCAAGTGCTTCGGAAGTGTGAGCTAAGAGCAGGTGAAGTCTAGTAACCACTCGGCGCTTGCAAGTACAACCTCGAGGAGGCGGGCGAAGTCAAGTAACCTTTGCCTTCTCAACTCTCAAGAGAATGGGCGAAACCGAGTACCCCAGCTCTCTTAGTTATCCAGCAGAGGAGCTCTGCACAGATTTGAAGATCCTTCGACAAGACGAATGGAAGACAACAATTGTCAAGTCCTCACTAATGGTGATCAGTGCTACTGGCAGTAGATTGTCCGCTTCATTTCCCAACTGAATGCCAATCGAAAGCGGAAGTGATGCGAACCTACTTGGACGAGACAACTAAGTGGAAGAAGATTCGATGAAAAAATTTTGCGAAGGAAGGACCTGAAAACTTTAAAGGTTGCGAGGTGATGCTCGTTAAAGCTCCAACAAGCATCTATCCAGTTCAAGAGATAAGAAGAATTTGAAGACTGGCGCATATCAAAGAAGATATTTTCCTTCATCAGATGAATCTGCAAGAACCAGCAAGGATCAACACAACTCTGCCAACCCCACACCAGAGTCAGAGTCATTGGCAAGTTGAAGCAGCATGGCGGATTAAAGTTCGATGACTCAACAATAACAAGCAGAGAACAACTGGGAGCCAAGGGGTGCATCGTAGCAGGAGCAGAAAATTGAAGATCTAGCAAAGGTAAGGAGTTGCAGCGTCAACGATGGCTTCGACGAGGGCATCAAAGGAATAAGTGGGGGAGAATGTCACGGACAAATTGTAAACGGCTTGTTCGGTGTAATGCTTTATGCATGTCCGTGTTCTTTTCGGTTTGTTCTAGATTGTAAAGCTTGTAAAGGGCTTGCCAAAGGCTAAATGCCCCATTTGAGTGAGTTTGACAGCCATTGTTGGCTTGTACATAAAGTTTGCGTCAGGTGGATACTTGTATTACATTTCGGTCTGTGGTGGACCAATTTTATATCTTTGTTGTGCAACCATTCTGAGCTTGTGATATCCATGGGTGGAATTTGCATTGGCTATAAAGTGTTTGCTGAAATGTTTGCTTGTGGATCCCGTGTGAAGCGTTTTCTCTGTCCCGTCTTCTCTTTTGCAAGTCGTAAGGGATCGTAGGAGATTTCGGGGAGGCTGACCTTTGCGGACTGACACGCAATGGTGCCGTACGACTTAGGCAAAACCAACTAAGTCCATGACAGGACGGTCCGCATACCAGTATCCTGTCGGATCGATATGTACCGCCCGAAACAGGTGGTACCATTCAAAATTGCATATCTTGATAAACACAATTAGTTTTTGATAGCATATTGTCTTGGATGACCTATGGTGCAAATCCTGTTCATGAGATGCCAGCCTATTACGACCTTAATTCTGTGCCATGTTAGGGGCATGAAGGCATTTGGTGGCTTGACACAGCCAGTGCTGGCCTGACTCAGTCTGTGCTGGCCAGTTGTCTCATGTGAATGTCTGTTGATCACAAATTATTACGCCAGCACATCAGCTATTAGCTAAGTTAATTGATGCCATGATCTTTTTCCTATTTAATTAATCTACCATGCTTCTGTTTTTTTTTTCTTTTTTTAGATTCTTGGTGATTAGCTTTGTTTGTTTCACCCATTTGTGATTTAATTTCATTGTTATATTGGTATCTTGATTTTTAGATGCTTGCTGAGAAGAGCATATGCACAGAAATTCCAAGCTGTACATCGTAAGTTCGCACACTCCTGTTGTAAATATCTTACTGGTGCTTTTTGGGTTCTTGCAACTGCTTATTGAATGTTCAATGTAGAAAGGAAATGCTGAATCTTGAATCAGTTACTGATCATGCGTGTATTTGTATTTTGTTTTCCAGATATGTCCCAGATTTGGTTCTAGATGGGACATTGGTAAAGGTTGTCGAACCCATGTTTCGGGAGAAAATTTTTGAAGGCTATACTTTTGTTCTGGGATCACTAAATATGGTGGATTTCTTGTTTTATTTTCCTTCTGTAATTTCTTCTCAAGAAATCTGGTGCTAACCCTACCTTTTTGGTTGCAGTACAAATTTAAGGGTATGTTCCAATCATTGCTAGAACTAGTTGGAGCAAAATGTCTCAGTGCTGGTGAATTTTCTTCAAACAGCCAGGTACTTTATCTTGCCTATACTTTTAATTGTACCTTATGATTTATTTGATGATAGTCTATTTAGCTGATAAGTGGAATCTATGCGGCTCATTAATTTGTATACATGGATACCTCAAGCTGCTTCAAACTTCCTCGTGTTTGGCATTTGTCTTATTTATTGCCACATCTTCCCCTATCATGCATGTATCACAATGGAGTTATTAAATGTGAATTGATATTGCTGGCTCATCAATTTATTCTGGTAGGAGAGCAAAATTCATGTAGTCTAAGTATTTCTTTTCTAAAAAATGAATTCTTTGTCTGTTTAGTTGGTGTGAAGGTTCAGGTGCCTGATACCTGCTTTATCTTTTTTCCTTCTTTCTTTGGCAAACCTGTCCCGGTTAGATCTTAGGAGTGTAAAGAACCTTTGGTTGGTTGAAATTCATTATGGTTTCGTAGCTTGGAATATCCGTTTTTTGTCTCTTTTTTGCAATTAAAACAGTTTTAGAGCTGGTAAAGCATACCACTGAGAAATAAGGAGTATATAATGTAATGGTATTTTTCTTTTTGTAATGCATGAGTCATTACATTTATTTCTCTCTGAACTCCATTAGCATAATTGGTGGACAGAATTATTTCCTGGTTCTTAATCCTGGCGTTGAATTTGTCTTGGATGTTGTAATGCTCATCAAGGGATTTTCTTAAATTACATTGATTTAACGGTTGATATCTGACTTATTGGGAAGTTCTTAGACTTCCACAGATGGGGAGAATAATCAGCTTATCTTGGTTGTACCTGCTGAGTCAACAGGCGAATTCAATCACTTGCGCGAGCTGTCTTCCTTGGTCAGGGTTATTGATGTAAAATTAGTTGCTGCTGTTCTATCTGGAAACCTGGATCTGTCCATCTTTGAGCAACCTTCTTGTAAGTATTCATGTGCAATGACATTTACTCGTTAAAGGGTTGGTATGTTTTTAAAAAGTTCTTTGAATGTTGATACACAGGCCATGCCATGCCATCCTAATCACGTATTCCATGCTGACCATCTTCCAGCATTGGGCTTTTGACCCAAATTAGAAATCCTTGTGTTGGGATGTTTGGGGCAGGATAAAAAAAAAAGAAATCTGACTGCTTGCTACTTTTCAACTAATGAAATTCAAGTAACATGAACACCATGTAGAAATTTTCTTGGTTTTTCTTTATAGCATATTGATTATGGTAACATGATGTGGAGTTGCAGTACAATGGAAATTGAAAGCTTCCACAACCTAACTTGGAGTTTTTTTGGTGAAATATCTCCTGATTGGTAATGACATCTAGTTGTGGACTGTAGGAAGCATCAAGGGTGAATAGGAGGGTGGGTAGTCATGTGAATAGGAATGCCTAGTGACTAAGAGATCAGATTATAGTAACTGAGTCAATGGGGAGTCGTGGAGGCAGTTAAGAGGTCTGCCTAGATACTTTGGAATTTGCTATCTGGACTCAAAGTTGGAAAACCTGCTTCTGCTAAGTTGCAATCTTGCAGATTTTGTTTTCAACGACATGATTATAGTGAAATGAAGCCCCCTTCACTGGCTGACTATGAAATGATTGGATTATTGAAACCAAGTGAATGGGAGTGAGTGGTCGAAGTCTAACTAAAGCAGGCAAGGAGCATTTCTACTAGTGAATTTTCTCCTAATGGTTGATTTGTTTGGTATTGGAATTTCACCTGTACGATTATAATCAAATGCTCTTATTTAAGTTCTCCTCAATCTGAGTTGGTTTTTAAGCTCACTTCGAAGCATTTAACGCAGATGTTGTTTCATCATCACATTCCACTGATGAAACTATAGTAGCAGCTTCTGATGTTGAGATGGATACTGCAACATCGGATCATGCTGATGCCACAGCGAAACCTCAACTTGCCATCAACAGTGAATATGAAGATGTGGTCAAACGAAGGTTGGAAGATGGAAAAGGTGCCAGAAGGTGTGAAAACAGGGAGAACGATATTGGTTCTTCTGCTATTGCTTCCTATGGTAAAGTTTCAGACTCCAGGAATGAGGATGTTGGACTTATTACAAGGACAGAGAAAGGTGATAAATCTGTTGACAGACATGAAAATTCAGACATCATATATAGTCAAGATCTGATTGTACGGAATATCAGCACAACATATTCTCAAAGATCCACCACCGATGAAGTGTTCAACTTCAAATGCTTTAGAAAGGCAGGTTTCTTTATACGTTTGATTCTACATGAACCAACAAGATATTTTCTTGTTGGTAATTTGAGCAGAAGCATTTTTGTTATTTTACTCATTGATTTTAGCTAATGTTTTGCATCCATTGAATGACCATGTAGAAAGAGACCGTTTCGGGCAACAGCTTCAAGGACCTTATTCCATTTTCAAAAGATCCATACAAGTACGTACAAGCTATCTTCTTAGCATTCAGGTGATTCTAGGAGTTCTTAGAGTCAACATCATGTGTTTTTCAGTGAGTCCGACTTTGGGAGCAATGGAACATTGGAGTACATGAAGGAAGAGAAGAAGCGAAAGCAAATTGAAGCAATTGCAGAGGACTTGTTTAACAATGACAAGGTAAATTAATGAACTTACTTGCAACTATGGTGTTGACAAGCTTGTAAGGTTGCTTATTGTTTGTCTGCAGTATTATATTATCTTGATAATTATTTTCCAACAGGTGAGGAAACGTGCGGCTGCTGGTACTTCTCTTTATTCTCTCTTTAATCGCAAATGATGTGGTAATATTTCTGATACATCACCTAGCGATAGAAGCTCTTTGGGCTGAATGCTATTAGCTTAAAGTCTAATACCTGGGGTTCAAACTAATGAATCCTTTTTTTTGACCTTTTCCACAAGGATGTTGTTTATAATGTCCTGGATCCCGTTTATAATTGACCGTCTATAATGTCTTCTCATTTTGTATTTGTGATAAAAATGTAGTCTTTTTTGGAAAACGGCCACCATTTCTGAGTGTTTTAGGAAAAAAATTCTTGCTGCATATGAAGAAAGAGCAGAATTAATATCGCATCGATTGTGGAAGAAAAATTGAATTGTCTATGACTATTTAATTACCCAAACTCAACCTCACATTGTTGATGGGTGCAGAACTGAGGTGGTAGATGAGTCTATAACTGTTAATTTTGACACATTTTGGACCGTGTTGTTCTAAGCTTATCAAGTTAAATGAGTCATGGCATTAATATGCTATCATATCAAGATGTGATTAAGTCTCAACTAAATGTCTAGCCACATCTCTCTTTTTTGATCTTAGCATTTGGATAGGCTGTGATAAGCTGTCCTAAATCTGCATTTTGGATTAAACAGGCGGTCGGAGAGAAACAAAACTTAAATGAAAAAGAAGTGAATCATATTAAGAACAATGTAAGAGAGAGTTGAATCCATTAATGGTTGTATCGATGCATAATTACGGGCTGCTGATAAACCCATTAATGGTTGGATTGCCGCTGCGGATTCTGTTGGAATTTGGTCACTGTTTGGTGAGAATAAAGAAAATTGGAAACTGAGTAATTTGACGCAAAAAGAAAGATTTTAAAAACGCAACCGAAGTTCCTTGTATTAATCTTAAGAGAGAGGGGTTCGATCACCGTTGGCTGCCAATGAGAGCAGAAAGGTGTAAGGTAACCTCACCAGAAGGGGTTCGTGCTTCGTAATACTGCTGTGGGAGTCGGTTCTCAGCTGGTTATTATAAGAACGTCGAAATTCAATGAAATTGCACCCAAAAAAAAAAAAAAAAAGGCCCGTTCATCCTCCCATTGACACCCCATTGGGTGATTATAAGAGCATCGAAATTCAAGGATCTAACGGCGCTCAAATTCCCACCAAGTCATCTCACTAATCACCAACCATGAAATAATTTTCATGCTCCATTCATACTGCTCCTCGTGACGACAACAAATATCTAGTTTGACTCTTTTTCCTCCATTTAACGATGCCTATATCCACAGACTTAATCATATGACACATTCTTCAACTAATTTTGCTGAATCAAGACTCGTTTGTCAATCCCAAGGATGTGATCTTCCAGATGATTTTATTGGTTTGTACCAACTCTAATTCTCTTGTTCTTGCTACAACAGTATAATAAAATGATTTTATTTGTACCATAAAAAACCATGATAACCAGTGACTTCCTGATAAGAAAGCTAAGGGGAAAAAAAAGGGCTAAATTAAATCGACAGCACAAAAGATCGATTTCTCAAGCAGGGAAGCAGCAACAATCATCGAATATTAATGCACAAGTCACTCTAATAAGTTACTGGAAAACTACAAATGAGAAGAAGTTGAACAGTGACAACAGTGCAGGATAAAAGAAAAGGAATTGTTTCAAAGCAAGGACAGTATCTAACCAAGTGAAATGGCTTGAAGCTATCCTTAAACCCTTGAGGATTCAAAAGCAACTTACGCATCACAAGATCTGTTCCCCTGGATAGAAATAAATGAGGCCTTTTTTGCAAGTAGCTACATCTAAGAAAGTTGTAATTGGTATCTAAATACAGGAATGCCTCAGGACAAGAACCTTGACATGCATTAGACTGAAAGCAACAGCATGACTCGGTAACTGAACTGCTACTCCACCTCAGCCAAATAATCATCGATTTCAGCAGGTGTTAGTACTCTGCAAATAACAAGTGCATGATAAATGTGATCATTTAAGTACGTATGAACAAGGCTACAACATCTTTTAACAGAGGTGACAATGCAATGGTTGATGACAATGTCCTACACCGAAACCATATAACCATGAACTGCTGAAGCAAATACTACTGTTTGATGAAAATGTCCAGTAGCTCTTTGTCAAATGAATGATGCAAACCAAAATCATTTGGGTTCTTCAATGTGGCAGTTGCAAGCATGAAAACGATGCTTAAAAATTATTTATTTTTTTAAAAAATATAAAGCAATAATTTGGTTTTGTAGTTGGGTAGTCAATTTAACCATGATGGATCAAAAGTAACTACACTAGAGCTTAACAAGCACCTGAATTTTCGGTCAGCACCTATTATTCCAATCTCGATGTTCTTGCCAGAAATCTGCCCTTGAAACCTTAAGGTTTACGAAACAATTTACATTACATCATGATATATACGAGACTCAGAGTGGCAATGCAAAAGTGAAATACCCTTCTTTTAGAGTCAATATGGCAGTGTGAACAGCATCATCAAGCTCCATATCCTCAGTGTACCTGAAAGGATCAAAACAAGATCATCCAGTAAGCAAATAAAGAAAAACATGCCAAAAGAGTAGATCCTACTCTCTAGAAAAAGACAGTTGAAGAATGAATTGTACATGATCATCATGCATCTTACAATAGAAACCCTATAATACACTCATTCTAACAATCTCAACGATTTCCCTGTCAGTCGGCAAATGCCAACACAAACAGAATTTTATCATGCCAAAAAAGTATCAACATGAACCATGTAAACCTTGTTAGAGGTGCCAACACGTAAGTGAATTTTTGGCACAAGCTTCCAACTGGTATACCATGCTCAAGGGTTCTCTCATGCTCTAGGGATTCAATTATTGTCCATTTGATATTTTTGTGTTCTGGAGATGAGCATTGCCTCCCATATGAAAATTTGCCAGCCATACATC
Source organism: Musa beccarii (assembly GCA_024322285.1). NCBI lineage: Eukaryota > Viridiplantae > Streptophyta > Magnoliopsida > Zingiberales > Musaceae > Musa > Musa beccarii. The sequence goes on along the minus strand of CM044396.1, from coordinate 10,934,326 downwards.
ATACATAACCTTCCCAAGTCTTGGAAAATATTACACATTTTCCATGTCACATTAGCTTAAACCCCAAAAATGTGGGTAAAATTTTCATTTCTGGCAAGTTCACATTTTTGGTCTTACAGGAAATACATTTCTACCTGAATTTGCATTGATTAGGAAGCTTGACCAGTTATTAAATATCAAGTCGACAGGCTAGTATAAAGTACTTCTAAAATTTTTTCAAGATTAGTCAACCTAAGATTGGACTATAAATGGGTAGAAAAGATCTCGACAGTGCTAAATTGCGAAAATGTAATGTACATTTTTTGCTGGATAAAAACTGAGGAAAAAACAAAACATAGCAAGAACATGAAAATAAATTATTCAGAAGTCGAGTTCAGTATATTTATCAGTGGATTTCAGGACAATAAGAGAACATATAAGCAGTAAAAGACCATTCAACAGAGAAATGCAGTACTTATCACGTGTTGTATCCCGATGCATGCAAGACACCTTTGAAAATTTGGAGCCAAGGACAAAACAGAGTAGGTGGACAGTCATGATACAAGGGCCATAACTATGTTACCTGGATGATTATTTATGCTGACATGTACCACATGATGCACAAAGCTGGTGGATGAGGGATTTGACAGTGGTGCAATACATGCTCAGTTAAAGGCAACCAGTTTGTGATAACTCCATTAGTCTCATGGAAACAAGAAACTTGTAAAATACATGATCGTGCATAACCTTTCCGAGTCCTGGGAAATAGTTAATTATTCCTAGCCAGGTCACATGAACTTAAAACTCAACATCGAGGTAGATTTTTCTTTCTTGGAAAATTAACTTTTCGGATTTAAAGAAAATCCACCATTATCAAATGAAAAGCTGATACATCTAAGCATTCTTGGTGCACAAGAATACAATTGAAAAGCTTCGAGCTATGTAAGGACAAAATAGGAGTACGAGACCTCTTAAAAAATGAGCACTATGACAGGCGATCATGACACAAGGGTTGATGACTGCATCCTAGATAATGACTTATGGTGGCAAGTAACATGGTGTAACAAGCTGGTGCATGAGGGCTTTTTGGCATGGTGCAATACATGCTCAATTAGAGCCAATAATTTGTGATGACCTGATTGTCTTCTCGTAGTGGGATATGACCACATGCGGAGTGTCTACATGGGATGGCAGAGTACATCACATGACAAGCAAGACAGGTAATAACTTAAAAACTTGGAAAGGGCGACTGTGCAGATTGTGCTATCTAATTGACCAGAATCATTAAAATTCAAGAAGATGCAATTAAGAAAACTGAGCACCTCTTCTCAAGAAATGTCTTAGCATTAGAAACATTTTTCCCCATTGCTGAAGCCTTCCAAGAAAAGTATGAACCTGATGGGTCAACCTGTCAGAACAAAGTTAGAAAAATCAAAGTCCTCTTATGCCTCAAAAACCTCATATGTTATATCAATTTAAACACAAGCAGGGGCCAAGTTGCAAAAAAAACAATCTTAAACCAAAAGATACAAGACATACAACAAAAATACTCAAATTTACCAATCTTTATAATTCAACGTGTTTTGTTCATAACTAAAAAAAAAGTGCATGATCATAAAGGACTGATAGAAAATTTAGAGCATCTATTCAACCTATAACAAAATGACTTGTACAAGAATATAGCCACAACTAAAGGCATCAAATAGGATTGTGTACCTGATATAATTGTGGACCGTTGTCATCATATCCAGCAATCAGAAGGGAAACTCCAAATGGCCTTACACCACTAAATTCAACAAGAAACCAAAAAAGCAAGACAAAAGGAAATTAATACTGATTGATTAATTCATGCACAAAGTTTGGCATATATTATGCCAAATGCCATTTATGATAGGTAGCTAAGAAAGAAAGGTTAGATAGAAGAACAAGATTTCCCACAGTTTCATCATCTCTTGTAAGATCTGTGAGGATAGTAAAACACCTCATATTAGCCGGTGAACTAAAAAAGGTACCTAGTAGGTACTCAGTAATAAGCAGTCTTAGGCTGTACAAAAATAGTTGTTTATTTGCAGATTCCTACAATTGTCTAATCTGTTTCTCGCATGTACATGGACTTAGCATCATATGTCAACTTGCATTGTACATATCATGATAAAGAGAAAAAACAGCTAAAAGAAAGTGGGTCTGGAAGGATACCCAGATTGTGTGAATTCCTGCATAACTGCTGCAGTTTCTCTGACAAGTTGTGTTACAGGAATAGCCTCCTGCAATCATTTAAATGTGTAATCAGAATCTGTGGAGAAGGAACCTCCAAAACAAATATAAAATTTAAAGTATACATGAAGATACAAGGCCACAGTTTTGAATTAGAAACTAATCCTGTAAGAACACATTACTAGTCACTTCATGTCTCAGATATAATTACGATAATAATACCAAAGAAAATCTTACATGTTGCATGATAATGGAATGCCATCTTCGGGGCTATAATAATTCTTGGATATTATGATGACATAATTTTCCAAAATGTATGACATTAAAGAAACAGCCTCTGTTTGCAACAATACTGCTGCATAGACTGACACTCCTCAAACACCGAATTAGCATGAGTCATGCATTGGCCATCTTTTTCTATAATATAAAATGCAGTATGATTTCATTGATAAAATAACTACAGTTGACAATCACAAAATACAGATTCTTATAAAAGGAAATGTATCATGGATACTCAATTTTACTTGGCACAAATTAATGTTAGTTGCAATTTAGATCTTTAATCTGATTTTGTAAATACTAAATTTTACTTAATAGGAGTTTGTTTCAATTTAGCATTTTAGTTTTATAGGTTCGCTCGAACAGCCCTAGATAGGGAATTTGGGTTTGGGTTGATAAGCATGATTCAATTAAAGTATCATCTGGGTACTGAATACATTCAGAAACAGGAAACAAATCAAAATAAAAGCTAGCATGATTAGTAAAATCTAAATATTAAGAACTCAAATGTAGCTTAAATTCATATCATGTTAAACTATCTTGGTTTTAGTGAACAAATACTTATGTCTGCTAGTGTCTAAGTTGGAAATGTGCACAAACAAATGGCCTCAACAAAATTTAAGAGTGCAAGTGCGTTACTAAACACCAAACAACAAGATATTTCAGATTGTTTTTACTGCATTTCAGGAAACAACCTTAAGCACAAAAATGTTCTCATTCTATCTGTGAAGGATGAAATAGCATAACTAGCAGAATCTTGTAACAATTGAAAACAGTAAAAGAACAACTCTGGACCAAAAGTGATTAAGGCTTAAACGATACCTTATATAGCCGAAAATATTGTTGTGCTTGTTTTCTACTTTTTCTTACTAGAACACGAGAATCTGGGCCCATCCCACTGCAACAGAAAAGGAAAGACATTAAAGGCATTGTTGTAAAACAACTGAATGAAGAGAATGTAATTTATGGACAAATGTTGGACCTTTTTTTTAATCAAAACCCGATGAGAAAAAAGATAAATATAAGCACTAAAGCATAGAATAAAGTAAAACCAACTCCTTTACATGCTAAATCCTATTGTCACATAACAGAGCAATAACATTTTTTTACTGCTTTGAGCATTTGATGCAATTCATTTTTTTAAATGGTACAGCTGGCACCAACATTTTCAGAGTGCTAACTTACTTGTCTTATATTGCAGTGTATTATTACATGTTCAGCTGAAAATAGCAAGGTCAAATCTGTACTATCAGTTACCAGCATCTCTAGTTTTATAGACTTGATAATGATACTGATGATGACTTGTGTTTGCTTTTGTAGCCCAAAATATACTAAAAATGGTGGATTGAGCTAAGGATACATATGATCATATCGAATGATTCAGGTGCATATAATGCTTGCATGCTTAGCTTCTCATCATTCTTTGACATGAGCAAAACTATTTCTTCATATATTAGCAAACACTAACTTGTGGACATCATTATAGCACATCAATAACATCATTCACAAGTTCACACTTCACAAATAAATTTAAGCATTGAGAAAGGCATATCTATCAAATGCTCATAGAGAATTAATAGAACTTCACACATACAGAAATAGTCATGTATCTAGATGCATCAAGCTTGATACATTTAGCTTACTTCTTCATGTGAGCAATGGTCACAAACTTGGATGAAAATATAAAATACAGTCATAGAATAGCAAGGTCCAAAAGGAATTTTCAAGAAACAAATCCCCTGTCAGAGAGTTAGTTGGAAACCAGTGAGCCAAGAAGCATGTGAATAATTTGTGAATTTTCAATAAATTTGAAATTTCAATTACTATGCTCAAGTTGCTTCATGCATGTTTACAAATCCATAATCAAACTAGCAGAAAAATACATGAGTCTATTCTAGAAATACATTACAGAATAACCTTGACTAAATAGGAATGCCAATTGAAATTTGAAACCGCTAGTTAAAATCTAGAAGTAGCATCAAAATCACACATAAAAATATATTTATATGCTAAGAACTTTTATGCAGAGGAAATACAAACATCGAACTTTATCTACAAGAAACTACAAAATATGTGATTTATCAGCAAAATGTTTCAGGAACAAAAAGGTGGAGCAGAATGCTCACCTATAAACAACTCCAATATTTGTCGTCATAAGCTGGATCTTTTGCACCTACAAACAAAAGTTAAATAAGCAACCTTCAAATTTGAGTTGTTCAGTAGAATGAGAAGAAAATTATTCTTGATGCACTATTCCAGCAGAAGTAAGATACTCAAAAAAGGAAGAGAAAGGGATAAGAGGGAAGAAAGAGAGGGGGAAGAGAGAGGATTAGGACGATATGGACCATGCTGATAAAACTTAGTAGCTATTGATTTCTCAATTCAGTCTTACATCAATTATCAAATGACAGACATTTCTTTCTATAACATACAACTGGACCACAATTTTACTTGACTAAGACTGCCTAATTTCTGAATGAAGTGACACATCACTAGAAAAAAAAATGTGCCCAGTGTCATCTGAATGAATCAGTCGACGACCTCTAATAAAAGAAGTATGATATAACATATCAATAAACACTAACCTATTAGACTTCTTCCTGAAAACTCAAAATTGATCTACTTGGTTAAGAAGCTACTAGAATAAAACAAGCTTTACAACCATTGTGGAACTCTTGGGCATGTCTCTATGTAATTAAACATATTTAATTTTCACAAAGAGAAAACTACCATCCACAATATAGTACCAAAATATCGAGAAAATAGACCAACAGAAAACACAGCATATATAGTCTTCAGAGTGAATTGATACCTCAAAAAACAAAATCAAAGGAAAAAACTAATGATCTAAAGATAGATGCTCACCGATGTCTCATCCACCAAGATGGAAGGAAGCTTCTTCTCAGTTGCAATAACAACACCATTGGATGCTGTAGTAATAAGAAAAACGAATATCAAGAATTTTTCTATACAAGTGTATACCAAGAAGCATACAGGATGTTTCCAATCAAATTTCAGTAAGTAGTCATATTAATCTGGATCATCCTCCTCAACCATATTTAACCCTTTAAATTGGACACGGCTGGCATTAGAACTATGGTTACCAATTTATTATAAGTACTATTAATCTGAACATGTAGAATTGCTTCCACCTAAACTCCAGTGTGTACTCATATCAAACTGGGTCATTCTACCTAACCATGATTAAGAACATCAAGCATCTATAACTTTTGCAGAGGCTCCTTATCAACCAAAACTTCTAGATAACACATTCTAGATGGTCACTTTTCAAATCCTTTGTGCAACTAAAATGTTGATATGTTCTAATCAAGTGCAAACAGTCTCAAAAGGATTTACTCAATCAGATACTATCTGTGTTCACAGTTAATCTCGTCATAAACCATCAATCTTTTTGTGTTCTCTGGATTTCTTATTTCGACCGTCACATTCTTAAGCACGCTCAAAACACGCACGACGAATTATTCTATGGAACAGCTTCACATCAGCCTGATCTGATAGGTGGAACTTTTGAGGGAACCCTGAATTAACGACCTTTTCGTTTGAATCAGTAAACGTACATGAAGTAGAATAAAAACAAAGAGGACATATTAGATCGCACATAACCTTTGATGCCGAGAGAGGTTTGTCCGGATCCGACCGCCGTTAGGGCATGCTCGATCTGAACGAGCTTCCCCGAAGGGCTGCAAGGCGACAGATAAAACAAGAGGGTAAAAGGAAGGTCCATGGAGGCGCAAGGGTTTGCAACGTATTGAGGATATGAGATGGAAGGACTGGCAAGAGTACCTGAAGGTGGTGAGCGAGAAGGAGTACTGGCTGTCACCCATGTTCGCAAGCGAGGAATGCAGAAGGCGACCGGAGAGATCGGGCGAGGGGAAGAGGGAACGGCTTCAAGAAGAGAGGAGACTGAACCCTCCTCCAAGCAAGAAAAACAGGAGGGTGTTTTGGGTATCGTGGTACATTTATAGATAGAACAAAAGGGTAGTATGGGAATCTCGATCTAATATTAATAACATATTACTAGTTAAATTCTAAAAATTTCTCTAAATTATTGAAGATAAAAATTAGAAAAGAAAACCTTAAGAAGGCAGTTTTGCATTTGTAAAATATCTAATAAATAATCATAGAAATATAAAGATCTATCAATTAAATATTTTTCTTATTATAAAAAATATTTCTATTTTCCAATTTTATTTTATTTTATTTAAGTCTTTGACATTTTGTCTTTTATTTTTTTATTTTATCTATAAAAATTAGTTACTGAAAAATGGACACTCGGATTCCTCCACCCTGTTTGTGGTATCACTATTAGGGATCGAGCGGCACTAAGTGCACGGGGGGGGAGAGGGGGGGTGAATTAGTGTAGCGGTAAAGAACAATAGATTTTCAGCAATTTAAATAAGTTCAAAAACTTTGTACGATAAAAATCAATGTTTCGTTTGAAATCGTTTCGATTGCGTATAAACTTAAAATGATACGTTTGAAGATGAAGAGGAAGTTGAGTAAGTAAGGCAGCAAATGAAGATGGTTTGCAGCAAAGTAAGTTGCGAGAAAGTAAATGCAAACCGATTTATAGTGGTTCGGTCATCCGACCTACATCCACTTCCGAAGCCTTCTCCAATGAGGCTCCCAACTTCCACTAGCAAATCCTTTTGAAGGGGAAGGACCAAACACCCCTCTTACAACCCTTTTACAAGAAGTTCACACTCTTACAGATTTTTCAAAGAGAAAGAAGGAGGTGAACACAAGCTATTGAAAACTAGACTTTCCCAATCCTTTTGCTCAATTTCTAACTCTCATAGGGTTTTTTTTCAACTGAGAAAGGGGGGTATTTATAGATCCAAAGTGGATTCAAATTTGTGCTCCAAATTTGAATTCAATTTGATTTCCCGATGCTTGGCGGTGCCCTTTGCTGTCGATCGTCAGGCCCGGCGATTACCTGCGATACCACCGCCCAAGGCAAGCGGTGCTACCATCGCTACACATAAACGCTGGGCGGTACCACCGCCCAGCACTCGGCTGGTGGGCGGTTCCATTGCCCAGCACAAACCAGATTATTGGTTTGGGCTGAAAACTTGGCCCAAATCGGTCCCAAACAAGGCCCAATGGGCCCCAACTTGGGTTAAAGGATTAACACCTAATCCTAACATAAATTAACGTGCTAATTATGAAATTAAAGATATTTCTTAAGCTATTACAAAGTCCAACAAGTCAAGACTTCTTCCGGCGTGCTTCCGGCGAACTTCCGATGGTCTTCCGACGAACTCTCGGAAACCATTCAGCGGACTCCCGGCAAGCTTCCGGAGTTCACGATGTTCTTGGCGAGTTCCACCGAACTTCTTTGGCAAGTTCCGATCTTTCTTGGCAAGCTCCATGAACTTCCGATGAACCTTCCGGCAAACTTCCGAAAACCCTTCGGCAAGCTCCCTACTCGTTCTCGGTCGCTTCCGGCAACACTCCCAATGAATCTTCGGACTTCCGTTGAACTCTTGAACTCCCAACGATCCATCACACTTGTCTTTCGGCACTTTGTTTCCTTTACATCTTCATCGTCATCGTAGTTAATCCTACACACATAAATAAAAACTCTACTTCGATCTAGACAGTTATTACAACGCAAATTGACATTCAGTTGCCCGGCACGTCATTGGTCGGTGCTTCGTCCGATCCTTCAGCACATCGTCCTCTTTTGCGGTCCATTGCCCAATCGGTGATTGACCTCCGTAACCCTGATATCCTTGGCGCAACATGCTCTTCTTGGCCCGATGCCCGACGTACGAAGCCTTCTGCCGATTATCGACCGACCTTCGGCTCGACATCCAATATCCTGACGTGATCACCTCCGGCACAACATCAATTCCTCCAGCGTCAACTGTCTAATCCTGATCGATGGTAGACCTGCGTAACTCAAAACGTAGTTAAATAATAAACCACAATCAATTAGTTTCATCATCAAAATCCGAGATTCAACAATCTCCCCCTTTTTGATGATGATAACTAATTGATGACTAACGGAGTTAACCATAACTCCCCGGAGTTTAACACAAACTCTTCCTATCAATATGCCATTGATAGAAACCTTGGATTATCCCAAATCCAAGTAATATTCATCACAGAATATGAGAATTATCAAACCATCATGCAAATATATAAAATATTCAATCAATGCATGAAGTCATCAATCTACTTCTCCCCCTATGTCATCAACAAAAAGGAGAAATTGCATAATAGCTAGTTTTCAATGATATGCAAATATTACAATCATACTAGCTATCAATCACATCATACAACATTTAAACATGGTAAGATTTTTAAAGATATTCAAGCATAGCAATTCAACACTTGCTTCTTGTGCAAGTTTGCACTTTGCTTTTCTTAAATTTGCAAGATAGCAATTTTTGATATTTCAAGATAGCAAGTTCTTTTCCTCTTTTGTAGGCAAGCAAGATAGGAATTTTCTTTCTCTGAGCTAGCAAATTTTTTATGCAAGCTAGCAATAAACTTTCTCCCCCTTTATCAATGTCAAAAAGAAAGGGAGGATCAAATATGATGATATAAACTTTTCACATAAGTTTGCACAAAAAATTTACATCAATCTTCAAATCATGATACAAATATATCAACATGATGGATCAAGTCATGATTACAAGTGCTAACATATTTTCTTTTCATTCATTTTTAAGCCATGATAAAAGAATAAATCAATGATTCAATCATTAAGTACATTTCTTTTTCATTAAATTTTCAATCATCAAAATTCAAGTCATGAATATTAATTCAACAAGCTAGCTCCCCCTTTGTCATTGTCAAATAGAAGTGGAGGACTTATTTGCTAAAAAAGTTCAAGCTATATAAAGAAATCATGTCATGATATCAAGAAAAAATTAAGAAGGACATGATTCATTTGACAAATCCTTTTAATAGAGTAAAAGAATTATACAATCAAGGATCATGATAAAAATATATCAAAATCATAGATCAAGTCATGATTCATGATTCATCATAAAGAAAATTTTATTTATATCAAATATTCAATTTGCCACACAAGGCAAAGAAATCATGTCACTTCTAGGATATAATATCAAGGCTCAAGAAAAACATGATTTATTTAAGAATTGATAGCACAACGAGCATCTTGATTCATGCAAAAGAATTTTCATCAAGATCAAGATTTCAATAAATATTTACTTTAGTAAAGAATCATATAAGCACTTCATTATTGCATAAGAAATCTCATTACATCATGATTTATGAATTCTTTCTCTACACATGAATCATAGGAGATATAAGAGCAATGATATCGTTCATGATTCATTTGGTAGCAAATAGCAAGGAAAACAATTTGTTTCATGCATAAAAAATTTTGTCAAGAAATCAAAAGAAGGTTCATGATTCACTTGAAACAAATGATCTCATTCAAATCAATTTGTCAACTTGTCAATTCATCATTAAAATTTTATTCATAGGATATTCACATAGATGAATTATTTAACTTATCATCAAAATCTCATTCATAATTTAAGTGATTCACAACAATATTTCAAGTCAAGAATTTGAAGTCAAGATTTCAAGAGATCAAGTGAGGAGTCATAAAATCATTCAAACTCATTTTGTTAACTCAAAACTCGTAATCAAATTATCAAAACCATTCTCGAGATTCAAGAACATAATATACATGGATTCATCATTTGTCTTTTATCAAAAATTCAAAAATTTCAAGAATCATACGTTTCCCTTTTTGATTAAATTCATTTGAACATGCCTTTGTCTTTTAATGTCAAATAAAATAGAAATTTCAACATTCAACATCGAAAGACAAACTTCATCATAAAATTCATCAAGATAAAAATGTAACACATTATTTCAAAACATAAGATTCAATTTATCATGATAATGTGTTTTGTTTTGTTTCAAACAAGTGTGCTCATGTTTCAAAAGATGAGTATCAAATTTTATAACCGAAACATGAGTTTGTCATCAAGATATAACAACTTCAAGTCCTCATGATATCATAAAATCATTAAGCATGATAATAAACTTTTAATTTCATCATTATCAATAATGATTTCATAAGGTATGTTCAAATATTTATACGGAAGCCATCATTGTATAAATTCAAAATACAAGTTTGTCATTAAACCCATTGAGATCAAATGCATCAAAATCTTTCATTTGAAAATTTTAATAAGAGCAACATAAATTGATTACATGTGAGCATGTATCAACTTTTCAAAGCAAGACGTAAGTTTGGTCATAAAGACCGTTAAGACCAAACACATCAAAAATAAAACATCATGATTAAAATATTTTTAACTTTTGTGTTTTATTTTATGTGGTTGATCTTATATATATGCATATTCAAATTTTCATATAAAAACGAAATCATCAATATGCTTGCTTCTATCTTTTAATTATATTTAGTGTGCAAGCATTATCTTGAAACATGCTATTAATTTTTTGTGTAAAAAATTATGCATCTTGTTTGAAATCAAAAGCAATGTAAAATCATCAAGATTCATGAATTTATCATGATCATACGTATGGAACATTTTCATTTATCAAGTAAGATTTCACATAAGCATGCCCAAAAACTTTTTGCATGAAAGATATGTATCAAGTTTAAAGCCAAAAAGTGATATGAAAATCATCAAGATTCATGGATTCATTATGAATATATTATTTCAAAATATGAGATTTCAAGTCATCAAGTATGATACAATCATTAAGCATGTTTTCATAATGCATCATCAAAATCATTTTAATTCTTTCTTTCATTTGTAATAACAAGATGATCAATGCTCAAAATTTTGCTAAAATCATGCATCATTTTATAAATGTGAAAAATAATTTCGTCATGAAAACCATCAAGTCCGAATATGCATTATTCTAAAATGTAGGATTTTAAACTTCATCATTTCAATTCCTCATTAAGCATGATACAAAAATTTAAAGATCAAGCATCATGTTTAGAAACGAAATATAAAACATCAAGATACACATGCATGGATCAATTCTAGGCAATATCACAAATCATGCAAGTATCATTCATAATTTTTACTTTTCAAAAATACTAGAAATAAAAGCATAGTATAATTTTAAAATAATTTTTTTTAAATTTCCAAAAACACAAGAAAAGCATGAAAAAAATCCTACTAACTAAGTTAAGCATTCATGGAAAGCATCATGTAATTTCAAAATAATTCAAGGGAGTTAAGTTACTTACCTTGTAGTCGAAGCTCGTTAAAGCCCAATTCTCCGTTTTATCATTTGATTCTTCTTTGTGCTTCTTCTTCATCTTTAGCCTCTTCCTCCGTTCAAGTTCATTATTCATTTTAGTTTTTTGTTTAATGAACTTATTAAGATTCATTAAAAGTTCAATGTTCTCTTCATTGTCCTCATCACTTGAGTCATCACTCAAGTGACATTCATTTATCTAATGTTTCAAATCCTTCTTGTTCTTTAGAAGGTGGTTCATACGTTCATCATGTTCCAAATGTTCTAAGAAACTCATTTCATAGGTCATTAATGACCCGATTAGTTCTTCCAATAAAAAATTATTTAAATTTTTAGTCTCTTGTATTGCGGTTACTTTTGGATCCCACCTTTTTGGAAGGAATCTTAAAATCTTGCTTACGAGTTCAAAATCCGAAAAATATTTACCAAGAGCTTTTAGACTATTGATGACATCCGAGAACCAAGAGAACATGTCATCGATAGTCTCACTTGGTGCCATTCGGAAAACCTCAAAATCGTGCATCAAAATATTAACTTTCGAGTCTTTAACTCTACTCGTTCCTTCGTGCGTGATTTCAAGAGTTCACCAAATGTCAAAAACCATTTCGCACGTAGAAATCTGGTTGAACTCATTTTTGTCTAAAGCACAAAATAAGGCATTCATAGCCTTTGCATTTAAAGAAAATGATCTTTTCTCCAAATCCGACCATTCGTTCGTCGGTTTAGAGGAAAGTTGAAATCCATTTTCAACGATGTTCCATAAGTTTAAATCGAGAGAAATCAAGAAAACTCTCATTCGAGTTTTCCAATATGTGTAGTCCGAATCGTTAAAGAACGGTGGACGAAAAATCAAAAGCCCTCTTGAAAACCATTTAGAGCCATTTCTCACGGGTGTAAATCCGAAAGAGAAAGAACATGGCTCTGATACTAATTGTTAGGGATCGAGCGGCACTAAGAGGGGGTGAATTAGTGCAGCGGTAAAGAACGATAGATTTTCAGCGATTTAAACAAATTCGGAAACTTCGTACGATAAAAATCAATGTTTCATTTGAAATTGTTCCGATTGCGTATAAACTTAAAATGATACGTATGAAGATGAAGAGGAAGTTGAGTAAGTAAGGCAGCAAATGAAGATGGTTTGCAGCAAAGTAAGTTGCAAGAAAGTAAATGCAAATCAATTTATAGTGGTTCGGTCATCCGACCTATATCCACTTCCGAAGCCTTCTCAGATGAGGCTCTCAACTTCCACTAGCAAATCCTTTTGAAGGGGAAGGACCAAACACCCCTCTTACAACCCTTTTACAAGAAGTTCACACTCTTACAGATTTTTCAAAGAGAAAGAAGGAGGTGAACACAAGCTATTGAAAACTAGACTTTCCCAATCCTTTTGCTCAATTTCTAACTCTCATAGGGTTTTTTTTTCAACTGAGAAGGGGGGGTATTTATAGATCCAAAGTGGATTCAAATTTGAGCTCTAAATTTGAATTCAATTTGATTTCCCGGTGCTTGGCGGTGCCACTACCTGTCAGTCGTCGGACTGACAGTGCACAGGCGGTACCACCGCCCAAGGCAGGCGGTGCTACCATCGTTGCACACAAACGTTAGGCGGTACTATCACCCCAGGCTGGGTGGTACCACCGCCCAGCACAAACCAGATTACTGGTTTGGGCGGAAAACTTGGCCCAAACTGGTCCCAAACAAGGCCCAATGGGCCCCAACTTGGGTTAAAGGATTAACACATAATCCTAACCCAAATTAACGTGCTAACTATAAAATTAAAGATATTTCCTAAGCTATTACAAAGTCCAACAAGTCAAGACTTCTTCCGGTGTGCTTCCGGTGGACTTCTGACGGTCTTCCGACGAACTCTCGGAAACTATTCAGTGGACTCCCGGCAATCTTTTGGACTTCATGATATTCTTGGCGAGTTCCACCGAGCTTCTTTGGCAAGCTCCGATCTTTCTTGGCAAGCTCCGTGAACTTTTGACGAACCTTCCAGCGAACTTCCGAAAGCCCTTCGGCAAGTTCCCTACTCATTCTCGGCCGTTCCGACAACACTCCCAATGAATCTTCGGACTTCTGTCGAACTCTTGAACTCCCAACGATCCATCACACTTGTCTTCCAACACTTTATTTCGCTTTACGTCTTCATCGTCATCATAGTTAATCCTGCACACATAAACAAAAACTCTACTTCGATCTAGATAGTTATTACAATGCAAATTGACATTCAGTTGCCCGACACGTCATTGGTCGGTGCTTCGTCCGATCCTTCGGCACATCGTCCTCTTTTGCGGTCCATTGCCCAATCGGCGGTTGACCTCTGCAACTCCGATATCCTTGGCGCAACACACTCGGCTCAACCAAGATGCTCAGAGGATGAGAACCTCTCCTAGGCCCATGGCATATAAACCTCCTTCTGCTCCCAGCCATCCTTCGCTGTCAAAAAAATTGACAAGAGAAGAACTACATGATCGATCAGCAAAGGGTCTTTGTTGGTATTGTGACGAGCCATAGAACTGTGATCATTGTTGCAAAAGGGGCTACCTCATACTGATTGAACCTCTTGAAGATATGGAGGAGGAGGTCCAGGAGTATGTGGAAGAGGTCGCGGATGAAGAACAGCAGTCAGTTGATATTATGATGCATGCCCTTGCCGGTTCGCGAACCCGCAAACGATGAAAGTGGGAGGACTTCTAAAGTAACAACCGATTACCATTCTTATTGACACCGGGAGTACTAATAAATTTATGAACAGCAAGGTTGCTGTCTAGATGGCCTTACCTATCAAGAATTATAGCATGTTTGACGTTAAGGTCGTCGACGGATGAATTTTGAAGTATGATCATAGGTGCCCTCGGGTGAAACTGTTGCTGCAGGACCAAGAGATAATTGCAGATTTCTTCCTCCTCCCTCTTGATGATTATAAGGTTATGCTCAGTATCAAATGGATGATGGTATTAGGTGATGTTTTCTGAAATTTTTTGAAACTAATTATGAAATTTTACAGTAAGGAGAAACAGGCGATACTGCACGGGAAACGTGGGAGTGACGTAACGACGATTTGCACGCAACGAATGGAGAAAGTTTTGCACAAAGCATGCAGCGGCTTTTTAGTACAACTTGAGCAGCAATCTAAGAGAGAGTCAACTAAATTTAAAAATCCAAACCTACTTCCTTTGCTTGCTGAATTTTCAGATATATTTGATGAACCGCGCAGCCTACCTCCTACCCGTCGGCATGATCATCGTATACCGATTCTTCTGGGCAAACCTCCAGCAAATACTTAGCCATATCGGTATCCACATCTCCAGAAGGATGAAATAGAAAGGATTGTAAAAGAGATGCTTGAAATAGGAGTTATTTGGCCAAGTTGCAGCCCCTACTTTTACCAGTGCTCCTCGTACGAAAGAAGGACGGAACATGACGAATATGCATTGATTACCGAGCTCTCAACAGCATAACCGTCAAGGACAAGTACCTATTCCAGTAGTAGATGAATTAATTGATGAATTAAAGAGAGCAGGAGTTTTCACAAAGCTGGACCTTCGATCCGGATATCATCAAATACGAGTGTGCTAAAAAGATATACTAAAAATTGCCTTTCGAATGCACAACGGCCACTATGAATTTTTGGTAATGCCCTTTGATCTCACCAATGCTCCCTCCACCTTCCAGAGCCTTATGAATGATATTTTCTGAAGTTATCTTCGTAAGTTTGTGCTGGTTTTCTTTGACGATATCCTTATTTATAGTCCTTATCTTGAAAGTCATTTTCAGCACTTACGACTTGTTTTGACGATTTTGTGAGAACATGTTCTTTTTGTTAAAAAAAATCCAAGTACAACTTTCTTCAACAGAAGATGGAATATCTTGGGTATATTATATCAGAGGAGGGTGTGGTGGTGGACCCCCTCCAAAATTGAAGCAATGCAGAATTGGTCGAGGAACATAAAATTGTTACGCGGCTTTCTCGATTTAACAAGCTACTACCGCAAGTTCATGAAAAACTATAAAAAGATCAGTACACCTTTTACTTCCTTGCTGAAAAAAGATACTTTCCAATGGTTAGACAAAGCCACCCTTCGACGAACTTAAAGCCACAATGATGACAACGCCCATACTAGCGCTACTCAACTTCGATAGGACTTTTGTTATTGAAGCCGATGCCTCCGAAGTGGGAATTAGCACTGTACTAATGCAAGATGGCTGCCCCCTCACTTATACCAGTAAGGTGTTATCTCCTTCCCATCTTAAGATGATTATTTATGATAAGGAGATGCTCGCGATTGTGCATGTGGTGGCCAAATAGAGACTGTACTTGATCGGGTGACGCTTTCAAATCAAGATCGACTATAAAAGCATAAAATATTTCTTAGAGTAAAAGATATCTTCCCCCAAGCAGCAAAAATGGGGAACAAAGCTTCTCGGATATGATTATGAAATAACTTACAAAAAGGGGAAAAAGAATGTTATTGCAGATGTACTTTCGCGGCTGCCCCAACAAGTTGAAATTTTGACCGTTTCACTTCTGACCAGTAACTTCTGTGAGGATATTAAGAGGGAATGGTAAGATGATCCGGAGACTAGTAAGATCATAAAAAAATTGGAGGAAGCACCAAGCTCTGTGGCTCATTATATTTAGGACTTAAAAGACTTGCGCTACAAGGGACGCATTATGTTTGTGCCAAATTCTACTTGCATAAAGACCATCCTTCAAGAGATGCATTCCACACCTATGGCCGGGCACTCCGGGTTTCTTAGAACCTATAAGAGAATTAAGTAAAATTTTTATTAGGTAGGGATGAAAAATATTATTGCTGAATTTGTAGCATAATATGATGTATATCAATGACATAAAGGTGAGACAGTGGCAAGTCCCAGAAAGCTACAACCTCTACCCATCCCGGACTCAATATAGACTGATATATTAATGGACTTTATCGAAGGGCTTCTCTTATCACAAAGAAAAGCTCAAGCAAGGATGAAATAATAATATGATCAACACAAAGGCGAAAGAGAATTTTCAGTAGGAGATTAGGTCTTCCTATGGCTCCAGCCATAAAAGCAAATATCAATTCAGACCAGAGCATCTATGAAGCTTTCACCTTGGTTCTATGGACCCTACCAGATTTTGGAGCGCATTGGAGCAGTAGTATACAGATTGGACTTACCCGCTAGCTCCCGAATCCATCCAGTCTTCCATGTATCATGTTTAAAGCTCAAGTTGGGACAAAACGAGACAACCCAAAGCCATCTACCAAATATGACTACCCAAGGAGAGCTCCAAACCCAACCGAGTGCCATTATTGATTGACGGATTGTGACTTGATGATGATGATCCACTACTGAAGTGCAAATATAATGGGTGAACCTACTAGCAGAAGATGCCACTTGGGAGAACTATGATGACTTGAAGATCAAATTCCCAAAATTCATGGAACGTCAGCCTCGAGGACAAGGCTAATTTGAAGAGGGCGGGTCTGTTAGGACTCTAGCTAGGAGAGTCCTAATTTAATTTTATTAAAGGGGGCAAACATGTAAATTAGAAGGGCATTCATATAAATCCTATCTAGTCGACCCTTATTAAGGAGGTGAAGAGGCCGACTAGGTTAGGATTAGTTTGGAGGTTGCTTCTTAGAGAAGCATTAGGAGTAGATTAGAAGTAGGGGTCTTGAGTATGAGTCATATTAGGAGTTAGGGTCTTGAGTATGAATCCTATTAGGAGTTGGGGTTTAGAAGCTCTATAAATAAACATGTATTCACCCTCTTTTCTTCATGAATAGATCTTAGTGCCGCTCAGATCCTAACAATTGGTATTAGAGCTTGGTCACTCTCATTTGGTTTAAAATCCAAGAGAGATGGCTTATTCCGGTATGCAAGAGGGTCATTCTATTACATGTCCGCCTATGTTCAATGGGTCGGATTACACCTATTGGAGGACTCATATGAAGATTTTTTTTTATATCCATGGATTTCAAACTTTAGAATATCGTTGAAAATGGATTTCAAAAATCTTCTCTTCCGATGAATGAATGGAATGAATCGGAGAAGAAGATTTTTGCACTTAATGCAAAGGCTATGAATGCTTTATTTTGTTCACTTGATAAAAATGAGTTTAATCGTGTTTCGATTTATGAATCGGATTTTGATATTTGACACTCTTGAAATCACTCATGAAGGCACTAGCCGAGTGAAAGAGTCCAAAATCAACCTGTTGGTCTATTCTTACAAATTGTTTTGGATGAAACCAAGTGAGTCCATCGGAGACATGTACACCCATTTCATGGATGTCGTTAATGGACTCAAAGCACTTGATAAAGGTTTTTCTAATTTTGATCTTGTAACTAAAATTTTAAGATCCCTTTCAAAGTATTGGGATCCGAAAGTTACGACCATTCAAGAGGCCAATGACCTTAAAAATTTTCCTCTCGAAGAACTCATTGGGTCTTTAATGACCTACAAAATGACATGCTATGCTCATGATGAGCTAGAGAACCCCCTTCCAAAGAATAGGAAGGATATGACATTGAGAACACAAGAAGACCATTTGAAGGAATCTTCAAGTGATGAGGACCTTGATGATGAACTTCTACTCTTAACTTAGAAATTCAAAAGATTTATAAGAAGAAATAAATTTAAAAATGATACTAAAAATAAACTTGAACCCAAAAAAGACCAAATTATATGTTACAAATACAAGAAGCCCGGGCACTTCAAAAGTGAATGCTCCAAAGCCAAGAAGAAGCAACCAAAGAAGAAGAAAGCTCTAAAGGTGACATGAGACGACTCAAGTGACTCCGAAGATGAAGAAATAAGCAACAAAGAGAAGACCAACTTCACGTTAATGGCTTTAGGAAATGAGGTATGTGAGTTATTTAATAAAGATTTATCTTTCGATGAACTTTCGATTGCTTTCTATGAATTATTTGACAAATGTAGAACTATTAGTAAAAAGTTTAATTTATTAAAAAAGGAGCATGCTTTATTACTAGATAAGCTTGAAAATCTTGAACATGAGACTCTCTCTTTACCTCCATGCTCTAAGTGTGAATTTGCTAAAAATGAGAATTTGCTACTTAAAGAAACCCTAAAGTTTAAGGTCGACAGCAAGGGCTTGGACATGATTCTTACAAACAAGGGTCATGTCGAAAAAAGAAGCAGACTTGGATTCGTTAGTGGATCTCACTGAACTCCAACCACCTTTGTTAAAGGACCCATACTACATGTAATACCTCATTTAAAATGTAATTTTTGTTACAAATATGGACATGTTGCTTACAAATGTCCGTATAAGAAACTTAGCCCACATAAGTTAATATGGGTTCCGAAAACGATGACAAGTTTAGTAGATCAATTTTTAAGGCACCCAAGTTCAAATGGGTACCTAAAAACCATCCTTTTTTGTAGACACATTCACTCACACAAGCTAGGAGTGGGTAGTAATACAATTCTTGATTATTATTAAGCTCTCTAGCTTGGGTAATAAAAGGTCCTTGAGTGTTGTACATTGTTTGGTTATGCACCATAACTTCCATAAAGTCTCTTGAAAATTGATTTTGGCAAAAACATTTCTGTCATCTTACAACTTGAAATCTTTGTTTGGAAACAATGTGGTTTTAGTGAATACTAGGTTTTTATATATTTTTCCTAAACATTATGATAAAAAGTCAAAATCACTATAGTAGCATTCTCTACTCAAAATCTACAAATTGACTCATTTGAAGAATCTCGTATGTAAGTTTAATAATGGATTTAGAGTTGATTCCTCAAAATGATTTCAAATTCTTAGAATCATAACTCCATTAAATTCATAACTTATGACTCAATACATATCGATAGTTTCAAGTGCAATATATTCTCCTTGAAATATCTTTCAGATATAATTCTAATGATGTATACTTTGAATCGTCCTTAACAATCTTTTACCTATTTCAAATTTATATATGATGAATGATACAAATAAATTGATAATTCACGACATAAAAATTGCTTCCCTTGAACTTTACATCTTAGATGTTTAATACGATGAAGACATCTTTCGTTGAGCATTATTCTCTTCATGATTTTACAAATTGATCCTTGTCAGTTTGGATACACAAGTCCTTGTAGCCTTCACAAATCACCCTTCATTCATCAGTTGATTTTTTAAGTTATCATTCTCTATTGATCCACTTGATAAGATAATTTTCGATTACATCACTCTATAATAATTGGATAAATGATTTGATGAGTCACCATATGATTAATATAAGATTAGAAGTGATATAAGACATCATTCTACCTTAATCAAACATATGATAATCAAATTAGACATATACAAGATAAGTAAAAAAAAGGCAAATTGATAAAGAACAAGGGTTGTAGCTCGCAACCCCCCTCCCTCTAAGTCTAGGTGCCAGTGGTGGCACCACCAAGACTGACGGTATCACCGTCTAAGCATTCTGTTCCCAGGTGGTGGCATCGCTTAGTTGGCGATAGCACCGCCCGAGAGGTCCCTTATATAAAAGGGAGTTAGAGCCGACGGTGGAACTGCCGCCAACACTTGAGACTACTTCCAAAAATATCTCCCCTCCTCTCTAAACTTTATCTACTCTCCTAAGAAGATCAAGAGAGGGTTCCATCATGGATCAAGACCTCTATTTCTCAAAAAATCTCATCTAAGGTAACATTTGACACTCTTTCTTTGATCTCTCAATACATGGATGTTTGTTCAAAATCTCCTTGTTCTTCCTTCATGTTTAGATAAATGGCTCCTAGGAGATCATCTAGGAACAAAGAAAAGAGAAGGGAAAGAGAGTCATATGGCCCATCTCTTTTTAGCTCTAATGAAATAGCCCTTAGGTACCCTAGCTTTGAAGCAAGAACCATACATAAAGGAAAACATGTTGATTTAAGCGAAGTAGGATACCTAGAGCCCATTAGGTGGTTTGCCTATTTGGATGTCTTGCCCATTTTACAAATCAACGAACCAATTTATCTTAGATTAGTTAGATTGTTTTACGCTAACTTAAGCTTAGATAATGATGATAACATGTCAACCTACCTTTTAGGAAACTAAATTCCAATCACGGACAGCATGATATGTGACCTAATTGGAATCTCCGAAAAAGATAGGAGTTATTACTTTAGATGACAATGAGATATGGATGCAATCGGAGTAACCTACTTCAAAGCTTTAGGGACCATTTTTAGAAATCCAAATCTAGCTATAGTCCCTAAAAGTTGTGAGCATTTGTTACCTTTCAGTTCTAAAATTCTTCATTACATCATTATAAGCATCCTAATTCCTATATAGTACCACCATGATGAGATTTGTGAAATGGAGTTAGGTAATATATACTAGATAATGACCGGGCAAAATAATTGTTTTGGATACCTGATCCAGCAAAATATGATAGAAATAGTATCTAAAGACTTAATGTTACCATATGAGGGGTTAATCACTAGAATACTATATGTATATAACATTAGAATACCACTCGATGAAGAGGTAATGAAAGTGGATAGATACAACACCATAAATATAAATCTACTTAAGAGACTAAGGTGCACCTTTGGGAATGAAATATGGACTAGGCAGTCTAGAAGGACTGATCCAGTCCCCCCTCTAATAGAAGAAATATGGACTAGCTCCATCTTTTGAAGATCCGATCATAATAGAGATAAAGCAAATCAAATCACAATAGGTTGAAATTTTGAGTGAAGTATAATAGATGAATCAGAAGTTAGATCACTTGTATAGACACTTTGGTATTCCACCCTAGGAATAGTTGTTGTAATAGAACTTTTCACTGTTGTTTTGTAAACCTCAATGCTATTTTGATATATTTTTGAAATTCCATATAAAATTGTCCCAATGCTTGAAGATGTTGTATGATTCTTTTTTAAAATTTTTATAATCTCAACGTGTTATTATTTCTGAAAATTTTCAACATCTTTATATAATATTTTGAACAGAGCTCTCATTTTTATCCTTCGATCGTAATATTTTGATACTCCTCCTTCTACGACTGATGAGTCTTAAGAAACATCATGCCATTTGATGATGTAGTGAAATCAGTTTTATACTCCCTCTACTTTTATTGGGATGATTAAATGGTTTTCATGATTTTCATATTATTTGAAACTTGACATATGTAGAGATTAATGTCATGAAGATTAAGCTCTTAAGTATTTATTATACTCTCTTCAGACTTTATCATTGTGCTAATTTCTAAGTCATGAGCTTTTATAATTTGATTATTTATCTCATGAATTCTTATGCCAAGTTGAATCCTTTTCTATGAAACTCTTGATGTTAATGTATTCCACTTCATGAATTCATGTTGAGTTGAATTTTTATGAATTTTGATATTTCTCTCTCATGAATTTTACCTTGAATAAATACATGAGATCTTGTTAATATGGTTGACGAATGACGAAATGTTTGATGAATGGCTTTAATGATCTATCCTTCCACTTTACAACTTTATGCTTGAATTTTTCAAAATTATATCTTGAACTTTTCATCCTCTTTCATGTATGAATCTTTCATAACTTGATAGATGATCATTTTCCAGATTTCATAAATATGAATAAGAATGAACAAATCACTTTTCGAGTTTATCATTCTTATGTGTATGATGACTATCTTTACAACTTTGATGTGGTTGATAAATGACTAGCATCATGAAACCTTATGAGGACTATCTTTACCATTGTTTTTAATCATAATTCACCTCCTTTTTGTTGATGACAAAGGGGGAGAAGAAAATAGCAAATTAAATTGATGACTTGTTAAATGCCTTGCATGTGTATCATATAGCAGTATATCGTATTGTATTACATTGACTTGATGGAATGATAAAAGTCTTATATATTTTATATTGCAATATGATTGCTTTTGTCATGCCTTGTAATCGAAAATTGGTTGTTATCTTTAAAAGCATCGCAATAAAATTTGTATCGTATCGCAATGTATCACATGTATCACAAATGCTTAACATGTAAATATTTTGAAAGATTGTTACCATATCATGTTTAAAATTTGGTATCTTTCATTGATATGATAAGATATTATCTCATTTGATGAGGTATCAAAAAATGATATCATGCCTTGTATTTATACATTTTATATCATTTGATCCTTGTTGTATTTCAAATTATAATTAGTATATCTTGTCAAGGTGATGAATGTCTATCATTCGACTTGAAAGCAAGTGTCATGCCTTGCTATTGTGAAAAATACGAAGTTTCATATTTATGAATGAAAGGTCATGCTTGTTAAGCATGATCGTAAGTTCAATGGATGGATCTTATTGGTTTCGGCTTGAATTCAAGGAGATTGAATTCAAGTATTTTTCTTCTCATAATATGACATGTAGATAGGGGGAGTTAAAGTTAACTCTGTCATCAATTGATTGTCATCATAAAAAAGGGGGAGATTATTGAATCTTAGATTTTGATGACGAAGTCAATTGATAAGTTATTTGATCTAATCCATATTATTGAGATAAGTGTGCAGGATTAACTACGATAACAAGAAGACATAAAGCAAATTACTAGAGTCAAGTACATTGGAAGTTTGAGAGTCCGTCGGAAGTCCGAAGGATCATCAGAATTGCTGTTGGAACCAACCGAGAATGAATCGGGGATTTGCTGAGGGTTTCAGAAGTCTATCAGAAGATCGTTGGAGGTTCACGGAGCTCACCGAGAAGGTTCGGAAGCTTGCCAAAGATTCATTAAACTCGCCATAAAGTCTAGGAGCCTGCTAGGAATCCATCGGAAGAAATCCGAGGGTGTATCGAAAGTTCACCGAAAAGCTCGCCGGAAGAAGACTCGACGTTACCGGTCTTAAATTTGCTTCGAATAATGTTTTAATTTCATAGTTAGCATATAATTAGGGTAAGGATTAGGTAATAATCCTAATTAACCCTAGTAGGGGTCAATTGGGCCTTATGTGGACTGAATTGGACTGTATTCAGGGCCCATTCAATAGTGCTGGACCAGGTCTGACAGAGGCACTGCTAGACTGGGGTGGTGGCACCGCCTAGGGAACTGGTTCCTAAGTGGTATGGGCGGTGGTACTACCCCAGGTCAGCGGTGGTACCGTTAGTTCACAGAGTCTGAGGACTCTGTCAAGCGGTGGTACCGCCAGACTGGGCAGTGGTATCACCCAGTACACTGACAAAGCAGGGTTAACTGGCGGTGGTACCGCTAGTGCCAAGCGGTGGTACCACCAGTGCCAGACGGTGGTACCGCCAGTACCTGAAAATCCGAGATGTGACTCGTTTTGGCTCTATTTTTGAAGCCAATTGAGTCTATAAATACCATTCTCTTCTCAGCTGGCTAAGCACCTTTTGAGAAGTGAAAAACTAAGTCAATAGCTTGAGTGTTCGATAGCTTGAGTGTTCACCTCCCACTTTTTCTTTATAAAATTCTATAAGAGTGTAAACCACTTATAAAAGTTTGTAAGAGGGGTACTTGGTCCTTCCCCTTTCAAGAAGATTCAATAGTGAAAGTTGGGAACCTCATCGGAGGAGGTTTCAGAAGTGGACATAGGTCATTTGACCGAACCACTATACATCGCTGCGTACTACTCTGGATGTGTGAGTTCTTAATTTCTGCATCTTTCTTTTACTTAGTTGCAAATCTTTTGATCTCCTTCTCATTACTCTCAATCGCATTCACTCGAATCACTTTGCTCAAGTCTCTTTCGTCGGATCAAAATTTCTGAACGAATAACTCTTTCCGAAATCATGTTATAATTATGAGTTTTATCCATTTTCCTAATTCACCGCCCTCCTCTTAGTGCTGCTCAGATCCTAACACTTGACACTCATAACAAAAAAATTTAAAAAATTCATAAGAAGAAATAAAACAAATCTTGTAAAACAAGATACTAAGAGCAAAAACGAACTAAAAAAGGACACAATTATCTATTACGAACGCAAGAAGTCAAGACACTTTAATAGTAAATGTCCTCTACTAAAGAAAAAGAATGTGTCAAAGAAAAAAAAAGCACTTAAGGTGACTTGAGATGAATCAAGTAGATCTGAAGACAACGAGCAAACCAATGAAGGCGATGTGGCAAACTACGCATTGATGACTCAATAATAAGATAAGTGACTCAACCAAAATCTCTTTACCTTATAATAAATTACTTGACAATTTTCAGGACTTATATGATGAATTTAAATTAATTAGTAAAAATTATAAATTGCTAAAAAAGGATTATGCTTCCCTCTCTAGCAAATTTGAAAAACTAAAAAATGAGCATGATAATTGCATATTAACCTCTTATACTCAATATGAAGAGTTAGACTTAGTTAAAAAGGAAAACATGGTTTGTAAAATAAATATTAGAAAATTTTAAAATTGAAAATAAATCTTTAAACATAATTCTTACCAATAAGGGTCATGTTTATAGAAAGGAAAGAATTAGCTTTATGAGTAACACTCAACAAAAGCCAACTACCTTTGTTAAAGGACCCACATTATATGTTTCACCCAGAAATAAATATAATTTTTATGGTAGATGTGAACATTATACTTATAAATGTTCACTTAAAAAATATAGCTCACACTAATTAGTTTGGGTTCCTACAGGGACCATAAATAATTTAATGTCATTAGTCAAAATAAGTAGATCTTTTCATAAGGGACCCAAAGTTAAATGGGAACCTAAAGCAAAACCTCATTTATTGTAGATATGTCTACAATCAAAAACTAGGAGCAAGAGATGGTATCTTGATAGTAAATGCTTAAGAAATATGACCGAAGATTCAACATAATTATCCAAGCTCACTAGCCAAGACGAAGGATATGTCACATTCGAAGACAACAACAAAGGAAAAAATTATTGGCAAAGGAAATATAGGTAACAAATAAAACCTTTTGATTGAAAATATTTTATTAGTAGATAGTTTAAAACATAACTTGCTAAGCATTAATCAATTATGTGATAAGGGCTATAACATCAAATTTGAATCTAATGCTTGCATTATAGAAATACCATATAAAAATAGACCTTTGATTACCTTAAGAACTAATAATGTGTATACTATTAAGCTTAATGAGTTTTATGATAAAACTTGCTTTTCGACTTTAAACGATGATGTATGGTTTTGGCATAGAAGATTAGACTATGCAAGAAAGAAACTAATCTCATAAATTACAACTAAAGAACTCGCAAGAGGAATGCCTAGTATTAAATTTGTCAAGACAAAGTTTGTGATACATACCAACTAAGAAAACAAACCAAGAGTAGTTTTAAATCAAAGAATCAAATAAACATCTCTAGACCACTATAATTAATCTATATAAATTTATTCAGACCAATTGATATAACAAGTCTAGGAGGTAGTAAATACGCTTTTGTAATTATTGATGATTATAGTAGATATACTTAGACATACTTCTTGGCATATAAAAGTGATTACTTTAAGTGTTTTTTAGAATTTTGTAAACTAGTTCAAAACAAAAAGGGTTTTATAATTTTCTCTATTTGTAATGATCATGGTGGTGAGTTTAAAAATCATGATTTTTAAGATTTTTATGATTTAAATGGGTTCAATCATAATTTCTCTACTCCAAGAAACACAACAAAATGAAGTTGTTGAGAGAAAAAAATAGGAATTTACAAAAGATAACAAGAACCATGATCAATAAATATAGCCTACCCAAATACTTTTGGGCTGAAGCCGTTAACATGACATGCTATGTCATGAACATGGTTCTTATAAGACCACTCTTATCTAAAACTTCCTATAAATTATAGAACAACAAAAGACTCAGTATTTTATATTTTAAAGTTTTTGATTGTAAATGTTTTATCTTGAATGAAAAGGATTCTTTAAGAAAATTTGATGCAAAATCTGATAAAGATATTTTTCTTGGATATTCCTCTATTTTTAAAGCTTTTCTTGTCTTTAATAAAAGAACTTTGGTGATAGATGAATCTATTCATGTTGTTTTTAATGAGATTTTCAAATTTAAGAAAGATGATTTTGATGATGATTTTGATTTTGACACTTTGAATTTAAATAAAAATTCTCCTCTCCCTAGTAACTTAGATACATTTACTTCCAATGAATCCTTATCTAAGGAATGAAAGCTTGTAGATGCTTATCCTAATGAGCTAATTATTGGAGATATATCAAAAGGTGTTCAAACTTATTTCTCTTTTAAAATTTTTTGTGTGAATGCAGCCTTTTTGTCCCATATTAAACCGAAATGCGTTGATGATGCTCTAAAAGCTGATTCATAGGTTTTTGCAATGCATGAGGAGTTAAATCAATTTAAGAGAAATGAGGTGTGCAAGCTTATTTCTAAACCCAGTGACCATCTAATAATTGGTACTAAATGGGTCTTTAGAAACAAGCAAGATGAACTTGGTATCATGGTTAGAAATAAGGCTAGATTAGTGGCTAAAGGTTTCAAACAAGAAGAAGGTATTGATTATGAAGAAACCTTCGCTTTTGTGGTCAGATTAGAAACCAATAAGGATACTCCTTACTTGTGCTTGTAATAATTTTAAGTTATTTCAAATGGATATTAAAAGTGCTTTTCTAAATGATTTTATTTCTGAAGAAGTTTATGTTAAACAACTATCCATATTTAAGAATGTTTTTTTTCTCAACCATGTATTTAAGTTATCTAAGGATCTCTATAGATTAAAATAAGCTCCAAGGGCTTGGTATGAGAGGCTTAGTTCTTTCCTTATTCAAAATAATTTCTCAAAAGGTAAGGTCGATACTATATTATTTATTAAAAATTTTAAAAATAATTTTTTTATTATTTAAATTATGTTGATGATATTATTTTTAGTTCTATGAATGAGTCTTTATGTGAATCTTTTACCAAAAGTATTAGCCAAGAATTTAAAATGAGCCTAATAAGCAAATTAATTTTTTTCTTACGATTGTAAATTAAGTAACTAAGTGATGAAATCTTTATTAGTTAAACTAAGTATGCTTTAGATCTATTAAAATGATTTAATATTGATAGTACTAAGGCTATTAATACAACGATGAGAACTTCTACAATATATATATATAAGGACTAAGATGGAGAATGTTTTGATCAAAAGACTTATAGGGGTATGATAAGTAGTTTACTGTACCTTACTACCACTAGATCCGATATTATATTTAGTATTGGACTTTATGCTAGATTCAATCTAATCCCAAGCAATCTCACTTTAAAGCCATTAAAAAGATTTTTAGATACCTAAAAGGAACTCATAATATAGGATTATGGTATCCAAAATCCAAAAATTTTGAATTAATTGCTTATATCGATGCTGACTTTGCTAGATATAGAATAGATAGAAAAAGTACTTCTAGAACATGTCAATTCTTAGGTCATACACTTGTTTCTTGATTTTCCAAGAAACAAATTTTTTGTTGCATTATCTACAGCTGAAGCTGAGTATATAGTAGCAAGTGCATATTGTGCACAAGTTATATGGATGAAAAATACATTATAAGATTATTAAATTCACTTGAAAAATATTCTTACAAAATGCGATAACACTATGTTTAACAAAGAATCCCATTCAACATTCTAGAATTTGTCAGGATCTAGAGCGGCACTAATGGGGGGGAGGGGGGTTGGGTGTGAATTAGTGCAGCAAATAAAAAAAACATAAATTTAAATCAATTCTGAAAAGAGTTGTGCGTTGAGAAATTTCAATTCGACGAAAATAATTTTGGCAAAGTGAGTTAATATGAAAGGGAGTTGAGAGAAGAAGATTGAGAGATTGCAACCAAATAGAAATTTAAATGCAGCAATTTAAAAACTCACATCAGGAGAAGTACGTAGCGATTTATAGTGGTTCGGTCAAATGATCTATGTCCACTTCTGAAACCTCCTCCGATGAGGTTCCCAACTTTCACTATCAAATTCTCTTGAAGGGGAAGGACCAAGCACCCCTCTTACAGATTTTTACAAGTGGTTCACACTCTCTTATAGAACTTTTACAAATGAGACTTGGTGAGGTGAACTCTCAAATTTTCGAAAGTAATTTGCTATAGTTTTGACTCAAATATTATCACTTCTCAATGTACATAGCTAACTGAGAAATAAGGGGTGTTTATAGACTCAACTGGCTTCATAATTGGAGTCGAAAAGAGCCACATCCCGAATTTTTGGGTACTTGCGGTACCACCGCCTGACACTGGCGGTACCACCGCCAGTTGACTTTGTTCTATTAGTGTCCTCTGTTGACTCAGTTGACTCTGTTGACACTGGCGGTACCACCGCCAGTTGACTGGTACCATAGCCCAGTCTGGTGGTACCACCGCTTGACAGGGTCCTCGGGCTCTCTAGAGGGGTGGTACCATAGCTTGTCAGGCGGTACTACTGCTGATAGATAATAACTGTCAGTGATACCACCGCTGGCCTGGGGCGGTACCACCGCCCATACCACTTGGGAATCTATTCCCGAGGCAATGCCATCACCCCAGTTTAGCAGTGTCACCACCAGGCATATTTAAAATAATCTAGTTGGGCCTTGAATCCAGCCCAAACTAGTCCAATTAAGGCCTAGTTGGCGCCTACTAGGGTTAATTAGGATTATCACATAATCCTAACCTAATTATATGCTAACTACAAAATTAAAACATATTTCTAAGCAAATTACAAATCGATAATGTTGAGTCTTCTTCCGACGGATTTCCGACACACCCTCGGATATCTTTTGGCGGACTCTCAGTAGGTTCTCAGTCTTTACGACGAGTTCCAACGAGTCTACTTCGGCAAGCTTTCGACTTTCTTGGTGAGCTTCGCGAACCTCCGATGAGCCTTTCGACTGTTAGGATCAAGAGCAGCACTAAGGGGGGGGGGTGAATTAGTGCAGTGGTTAAAAACATCGATTTGTGTGATTTCGAAAAATTTCATATGAGAAGAATCACGTTTCGATGAAAACCAATTTCGATTGCATCTTAACTTAAAGAGATTCGTAAATGAGAGAGAAGGATCTGAGTGATTGTAGTAAGGTAAAGAGTTTGTAGAAATATAAATTGTAAGAATAGAAATGCAAATCGATTTTTATAGTGGTTCGGTCTTCCGACCTATGTCCACTCCCGATTCCTCCTTTGTTGAGGCCATCGGCTTTCACTAATGATCTTTTTTCAATGGGTGAAGATCAACCACCTTATTAAACTCTTTCTCCTTTTCAAAGGTTTAGGAGATAATCTCTATAAGTCTCACACCTCCCTTAAACAAAACTCTATACTTTTCAAGAGGAGGGAGGGAACACTCAAGACTTTTTAAGATTACAACTTGATTCACTAGAGTTTTAGCTCACTTTTTCTTATATAATCCTTCCAGGGATGAGTGGGGTATTGTTAGGACCCTTACAGATTCTAAACTTGGGGTTGATCTCTATAGGGGATCGACCTCCTTAGAACTATATAGTGGTTCCTTCCTCCAACTTGCTGCTCAAAGGCTGCTAAAAAGATGATCTATTCCTTATGAAAAGAGGGTGAATACATAGCTATTTATAGGGCTTCTAAACCCCAACTCCTAATGGGACTCTTACTCAAGACTCCTACTTCTAACCAACTCCAACTTCTAATTATGACTCCTTCTCTAGTAGGACTCCTAATTCTAATAGGACTCTTTCTCTAATAGGACTCCTACTTCTAATAGGACTCTTTCTCTAATAGGACTCCTACTTCTAATGGGACTCATTCTCTAAGAAGCAACCTAACCCTAATCTAGCCGGCGTCTTCACCTCTTTAATATGGGTCGGCTAGATAAGATTTACATGAATGCCCTTATTAATTAGGACTCTCATAGCTAGAGTCCTAACAAACCTACCCTCTTCAAATCAGTCTTGTTCTCGAAGTTGATGTTCCATGAATTCTAAGAATTTGATCTTCAAGTCGTCATAGTTCTCCCAAGTGGCATCTTCTGCTGGTAGGTTCGCCCACTATATTAACACTTCAATAGCAGGTCGTCATCGTCGAGTCATGATTCGTCGATCAATAATGGCACTTGGTTGGGTCTGGAGCTCTCCTTGTGTAGTCATATATGGTAGATGGCTTTGGGCTGTCTCATGTTGTCCCAACTTGAGCTTCAAACATGATACATGGAAGACTGGATAAGTCCAATCTGTATGCTATTGATCCGATGCACTCCAAAATCTGGTAGGGTCCATAGAATCGAGGTGAAAGCTTCATAGATGCTCTGGTTTAGATTAATGTTTGCTTGTATGGTTAGAGCCATAGGAAGACCCAATCTCCTACTAAAAATTCTCTTTTGCCTTTGTGTTGTTGACATACATCACACTGTGCTACAAATTCAGCAATAATATTTTTCATCCCTATCCAATAAAAATTTTGCTTTATTCTTTTATAAGTTCTAAGGAACCCAGAGTGCCTGGCCGTAGGTGTGGAATGCATCTCTTGAAGGATGGTCTTTATGTAAGTATAATTTAGCACAAGCACAATGCGTCCCTTATATCGCAAGTCCTTTGAGTCCCAACTGTAATGAGCCACAGAGTTTAGTACTTCCTCTAATTTTTTTTTATGATTTTACTCGTTTTCAGATTATCTTACCATTCCCTTCTAATATCCTCAAGGAAGTCGCTGATCATAAGTGAAACAACCGAAAATTCAGCTTGCTTGGGTAGCCACGAAAGCGCATATGCAACAACATTATCTTTCCCTTTTTGTAAGTTATTTCATAATCATATCCAAGAAGCTTTGTTACCCATTTTTGCTACTCGGGGGAAGATATCTTCTGCTCTAAGAAATATTTTAGGCTTTTATGGTCGGTCTTGATTTGAAAGCATCGCCCGATCAAGGACGGTCTCCATTTGGATACCGCATGCACAATCGCGAGCATCTCCTTGTCGCAAATAGTCATCTTGAGATGGGAATGAGATAACGCCTTATTGGTATAAGTGAGGAGGTGGCCATCTTGCATTAGTACAGCACCAATTCCGACTCCGGAGGCATTAGCTTCAATAATAAAAGTCTTGCTGAAGTCAAGTAACGCTAGTACGGGCGTTGTTATCATTGCGATTTTAAGTTTGTTGAAGTTGGTGGTGGCTTTGTCCGACCACTGGAAAGTATCTTTTTTTAGTAAGAAAGTAAGGGGTGCATTGATCTTTCCATAGTTTTTCATGAACTTGTGGTAGTAACTATTGAATCTTGGATTTTGCTGATGAAACTAATTGATTATGTTTTATTGTCTAACTGCGTTTTGAGTTTTGCAGGTCTACTATCAATCAGGATTAGATAGTTAATGCTAGAGGAATTGACGTTGCACCGGGTGATCACGTTAGGATATTAGATGTCGAGCCGGAGGTTCGGTCGATAATCGACAGAAGGCTTCGGACGTCGGGCATTGGGCCAAAAAGAGTGGAGTTGCGCCGAGGATATCGGGGTTGTAGAGGTCAACCGCCGATTGGACAACAAGCTATAAGAGAGGATGATGCACCGAAGAATCGGATGAAGCGTCGACCAATGACATGCCGGGCAACTGAATGTCAATTCATGTTGTAATAATTGTCTAGATCGAAGTAGAATTTTTATTTGTGTTTGTGTGGGATTAACTACGATAACGATGAAGACGTAAAGCAAAATAAAGTACCGGAAGACAAGTGTGATAGATCGTTGGGAGTTCGAGAGTTCGACGGAAGTCCGAAGATTCGTTGGGAGTGCTGTTGGAACTAGCGAAGAACGAATAGGGAGCTTACCGAAGGGTTTTCGGAAGTTCGTCGGAAGGTTTATCGAAAGTTCGTGGAGCTTGCTAAGAAAGATCAGAGCTTGCCAAAGAAGCTCGTTGGAACTCACCAAGATCATTGTGAAGTCTAGGAGCTTGCCGGGAGTCCACAGAATGGTTTTCGATGGTTCGTCGGAAGACCGTTGGAAGTTCGCCGGAAGCTCGCTGGAAGAAGTCTTGACTTGTCGGACTTTGTAATAGCTTAGGAAATATCTTTAATTTCATAGTTAGTACGATAATTTGGATTAGGATTAGGTATTAATCCTATAACCCAAGTAGGGGCCACATGGGCCTTGTTTCGGACTGGTTTGGGCCGAGTTTAAGGCCCAACCAGTGAGCTAGAATGTGCCGGGCGGTAGCACCGCCCAGGACTTGAGAGCCCAGGCGGTGGCATGGCTGACTGGGCGGTGGCACCGCCCAATACACTGTCAGTGACAGACTGACAAGAGGTGGCACCGCCTGGTACACTAACAGTGTTAGTGTCAAACTAGCGGTGGTACCGCCAGTGTCAGGTGGTGGTACCGCCAGAATGCCGAAGTCTAAGGCAATTCAAATTTGGTCTCCAAATTTGAATCCTCTTGAGGCCTATAAATACCCCTTTCATTCATGATTGAAAGGGTGTCTAGAACTGAGAAAGAAAAAGGGAAAACTCTATTGAAATAGTGTCAGAATCTTTCCTCTAAGCTTTAAGTGTGTTCTAGTCCAAAAGAGGGGTGAGAGGCCTTGTAAGGATTACCTCCTAAGCCCATCAAAAGGAGAGAGCTGTAAGGGAGTTGATCCTTACCCTTTGGAAGGAGAATAGCTAGTGGAAAAGCCAATGGCCTCAAGTGAAGAGGAATCGGGAGTGGACGTAGGTCGTATAACCAAACCACTATAAATCGATTTGCGTTTATATTCTTGCAATTTACTTTACTACAAACCATCTTCACTTTGATTCTCTACCTTCTCATCTCCTTCTTACGAACCAATTTACTTCTAAAGCATCTTTCATTGTGGATTTAATCGAAGCATAATTTTCAACGTACGAAGTTTTCGAAAGTTGTTTTAAATCGTCGAATTTATAGTTCTTAACCGCTGCACTAATTCACCCCCCCTCTTAGTGCCACTCGATCCCTAACAATTGGTATGAGAGCCTCGCTATTTCTTATTCAGATTTGCACCCACGAGAAATGGCTCTTCATGGCTTTCAAGAGGGTTTTTCGGTTGTTCGTCTACCGTTCTTTAACGAATCGGACTACACATATTAGAAAAATCGAATGAGAGTTTTCTTGATTTCTCAAGATTTAAACTTATGGAATATTATTGAAAATAATTTTCAACTTCTCTCTAAACCGACGAACGAATGGTCAGACTTAGAGAAAAAATCTTTTTCTTTAAATGTAAAGGCTATGAATGCCTTATTTTGCTCTTTAGACAAAAACGACTTCAATCGGATTTCTACGTGTAAAACGGCTTTTGATATTTGGCAGACACTTGAAATCACACACAAGGGAACTAGTAGAGTTAAAGACTTGAAAGTAAACCTCTTATTGTATGATTTTGGGCTCTTCCAAATGACACTGAGCGAGTCTATCGATGACATGTACACCTGCTTCATGGATGTCGTTAATAGCTTGAAAAGTCTTGGTAAATATTTTTCAAATTTTGAACTCACTAATAAGATCTTGAAATCCCTTCCAAAAAGGTGGGATCCTAAAATAACGACGATACAAGAAACTAAAGATTTAAATGATTATTCTATTAAAGAACTTATTGGATCCTTAATGACATATGAAATAAATTTGTTAGAACATGATGAACATATGAACCATATTCCAAAGAACAGGAAGGATTTGGAACTCCAGACTATAAAATACCACTTGAGAGATGACTCAAGTGATGAGGACAATATTGAGGACATTGAACATATAACAATAAATTTTAACAAGTTTATTAAATAAAAAGTAAAGAACAAAAATGAACTTAAATGGAGGAAGAGGTCAAAGAAGAGGAAGACACCCAAGGACGAATCAAAAACTTCCAAAGTTAAAACGGTGAATTGGGCTTTGACGGGTTTCAACAATGAGGTAAGCAACTCACCTAAAATGTTCTTATGTTATTTTGAAATTATATGACCTTTCCATGAATGCTAAACTTAGTTAGTAGGAAATAAAAAAAATCAATTGGTGAAATATTTGTTCTAATCTATATTGTCAAAGATAAGTGTGCAGGATTAACTACGATGGGTTAGAAACATAAAGTGATTTGCCGAGGTCAAGTCTGTCGTATGTTCAAGAGTTCATCGGAAGTCCGAAGGATCATCGGAAGTGTTGCCGGAACCAACCAAGATCGAATCAGGGACTTGCCGAAGTTTTTGGAAGTTCGTCGCAAAGATCGTTGAAGTTTCACAAAAATTTACCGAGAAGGTTCGGAAGCTTATCGAAGACTCGTTGAGTGTGCCATACAAGCTGGGAGCATGCTGGGAATCCGTCGGAAGAAATCCAAGGGAAATATCGGAGAACCGCCGAAGTCTCATCATAAAGCTCGTCGGAATAAGACTTGAAGAATATCGGTTTAAATCACTGTTAATTATGTTTTAATTTCATAGTTGGCATATACTTAGGGCAAGGATTTCGAATTAATCCTGTTCTAAATTGGTAGGGGCCAATCGGGCCCTTACTGGGCTTTTTGGGCCTTAAACAAGGCCCATTCACTTTCTTTGAATGGGCCAAAGCAGAGAATCCGCTTTGTGCCGTGGTAGCACCACCTGGCGGATGTGTGCTGGCGGTGCTATCGCCCGACTGGGTGGTAGTACCACCCGCTCTCGATGTACAATGGCGGTAGCACTCGCACATGCACTATCGATCCTGATGATCGACAAAGTAGCACCGCTCGACAGCGATAGCATCGCCCGACATCGAAACTCTAATTTGATTTCAAATTTGGAGCCCAAATTTGAAACCATTTTGGATCTATAAATACCCCCCCCTTTTCTCAGCTGAAAGGGCACCCTTTTGAGAGTTAGAATCTTGAGTTAAAGTCTTGAATAGTCTTAAAAAGTCTTGTCTCTTGCTAAGTGTTTAGCTCCTTCTTCTTCTTGTGAAATCTTGTAAGAGTGTGAACCTCTTGTAAAGGGTTGTAAGAGGGGTATTTGGTCCTTCCCCTTCAAAGGATTTGCTAGTGGAAGTGCGGAGCCTCATCGTGAAGGCTTCAAGAGTGGATATAGGTCATTTGACCGAATCACTATACATCATTATGTTCATGAATGTGTGAGTGTTTACATTTTTGAATTATTTCATTACTTAGCTGCAAATCGTTTAGTTCCTTTACTCAAGCTATTTCATTCAAGTTCTCTTTCGTCAAATCGAAATCTTTTTATGAACTAGTCTTTGTGCGAAATCGACTTCAAAGTTACGTTTTTAATCCATTACACTAATTCACCCCCCCCTCTTAGTGCCTTTTCGATCCTAACAATTGGTATCAGAGCAAGGTTTACTCTCATATTGGTTTAAAACCTAAGAGAGATGGCCTACTCTGGTATGCAAGAGGGTCACTCCATTACTCGTCTGCCTATGTTTAATGGGTCAGATTATATGTATTGGAAGACTCGTATGAGGATTTTTCTCATTTCTATGGACTTCGAACTTTGGAACATTATGGAAAATGGCTTTGCAAAATCTTCTCTTTCGATGAGTGAGTGGAATGAGTCGGAAAGGAAGATTTTTACTCTCAATACAAAGGCTATGAATGCCTTATTTTATGCGCTTGATAAGAATGAGTTTAATCGGGTTTCTATTTGTGAATCGACATTTGATATTTGGCGCATTCTTGAAATCACTCATGAAGGCACTAGCCGAGTGAAAGAGTCCAAAATCAACATTCTTGTGCATTCTTATGAACTTTTTCGGATGAAACCAAATGAGTCCATTGGAGACATGTACACCTGCTTTGCGGATGTCATCAATGGACTTAAAGCTCTTGGTAAAGGTTTTTCTAATTTTGAGTTGGTAACTAAAATTTTAAGATCCCTTCTAAAGAGTTGGGATCCAAAGGTTACGGCCATTTAAGAAGCCAAGGATCTTAAAATATTTTCGCTTGAAGAACTTATTGGGTCTCTAATGACCTACGAGATGATGTGCCATGCTCATGAAGAGCTTGAGAACCCCCTTCCAAAGAATAGGAAGGATATAACACTTAGAACACAAGAAGACCACTTGAAAGGAACATCAAGTGATGAGGACAGTGACAATGACATTGCACATTTAACTCAAAAGTTTAAGAAATTTATAAGAAAGAACAAATTTAAAAATGATACAAAAAATAAATTTGAACACAAAAAGGACCAAGTTATTTGCTACGAATGCAAGAAGCGGGGACACTTCAAGAATGAATGCCCTTAAGCCAAGAAAAAGCAATTCAAGAAGAAGAAAGCTTTGAAGGCCACGTGGGATGATTCAAGTGACTCCGAGGTTGAAGAAGCTAGCAACAAAGAGGAGGCCAACTTCGCGCTAATGGCATTAGGAGAAGAGGTTAGTGAGTTATTTAATGAAGAGTTATCTTTCAATGAACTTTCTATCGCTTTTCATGAGTTATTTGATGAATGTAGAACTCTTAGTAAGAAGTTCAATTTGCTTAAGAAAGAGCATGCTTTATTACAAAATAAGTTCAATAGTCTCCAAACCCCTTCTCTACCCCTATGCTCTAAGTGTGAACACTTAGAAGCAACAAAAAGAGAGAACTTGCTACTCAAAGAGACCCTAAACAAGTTTAAGGTCAGTAGCAAGGGCTTGGACATGATCCTTGCTAACAAGGGTCACGTCGGAAATAGGAGTGGAATCGGATTTATGAGTGAATCTCACCAAAATCCCACCACCTTTATTAAAGGACCTACATTGCATGTATCACCCCATTTGAAATGCAATTTTTGTGGTAAAATGGGACATGTTGCTTACAAATGTCCATTCAAGAAATTTAATCCACAAAAATTGATATGGGTTCCTAAAGGAACCATAAACAACTCAATGTTGAATTACAAATTAAGTAGATCAATTTGTGAGGCACCCAAAATCAAATGGGTACCTAAAAACTATCCTCTTTTGTAGACAAACTCACAAGCTAGGAGCAAGAAATGGTATCTTGATAGTGGATGCTCAAGGCACATGATCGGAGATCTATCTCATTTCTCTATGCTCACTAGCAAAGAAGAAGGATATGTCACCTTCGGAGACAACAACAAGGGTAAAATCATTGGCAAGGGGACCATAGGTAATAAATTAAGTTTTTCAATTGATGATGTGTTGCTAGTTGATAGTTTAAAACATAATATTTTAAGCATTAGTCAATTATGCGATAAAGGTTATGTTGTTAGATTTGAATCTAATGTTTGCATTATTGAAAAACCAAACAATGATATATCCATGATTGCTTTAAAATAAAACAATGTCTACACCATAAATATTGATGAATTAAGTAATGAAATATGTTTTTCGGTTTTGAATGATGATGCTTGGCTTTGGCATAAGAGATTAGGCCATGCAAGCATGAAACTAATTTTTAAGATTTCATCTAGAGAGTTAGTAAGAGGTATCCCAAACATGAAATTTGTCAAGGACAAGGTATGTGATGCATGTCAACTAGGAAAACAAATAAAAACTAGTTTCAAATCAAAAAATCAAATTAGCACCACTAGACTATTGCAATTGATCCATTTGGACTTATTTGGACCAATTGACATAACAAGCCTAGGAGTTAGCAAATATGCCTTTGTAATTGTGGATGACTATAGTAGATACACTTGAACCTATTTCTTAGCTTACAAAAGTGATTATTTCAAATGTTTCTCTAAATTTTATAAATTCACTCAAAATGAAAAAGGTTTTATGATTTCATCGATTCGAAGTGATCACAGAGGTGAATTTCAAAATCATGACTTTTAAAATTTTTATGAAATAAACGGATATAACCATAACTTCTCTACTCTAAGAAATCCACAACAAAATGGAGTAGTGGAAAGGAAAAATAGAAGTTTGCAAGAAATGGCTAGAACCATGTTAAATGAATACAATTTACCAAAATATTTTTGGGCCGAAGCCGTGAATACGGCTTGCTATGTTATGAATAGAGTTCTAGTGAGACCATCCCTATCTAAAACTCCATATGAATTATGGAATGATAAAAAACCCAGTGTTTCTTGTTTTAAAGTTTTTGGTCGTAAATGTTTTATTTTAAATGAAAAGGATGCCTTAGGAAAATTCGATGCAAAATCCAATGAAGGCATATTTCTTAGTTATTCTTTCGTTTCTAAGGCTTTTCGTGTTTTCAACAAAAGAACCTTAGTTATAGAAGAATCTATTCATGTGGTTTTTAATAAAATTTCCGAATTTAAGAAGAAAGATTTTGATGATGATTTTGGCTTTGATAATTTGAATTTGAATGAACCCTCTTCTTAAAATGACAACTTGGATGCATCTTCTTCCCAAACTTCCTTACCCAAGGAATGAAAGTATGTAGATGCTCATCCCAAGGAGTTAATTATAGGAGATGCATCGAAAGGGGTTCAAACTCGCTCTTCTTTCAAAGATTTTTGTGCCCATGCCGCTTTTCTTTCTCAAGTTGAACCAAAATGCATTGATGATGCCTTGAAAGATAATTCTTGGGTTATCGCAATGCAAGAAGAATTGAATCAATTTGAGAGGAATGAGGTATGGAAGCTTGTTCCTAGACCTAATGACCACTTAGTTATTGGTACTAAGTGGGTCTTTAGAAACAAGCAAGATGAATGTGGTATCGTGGTTAGAAATAAGGCTAGACTAGTGGCCAAAGGTTTCAACTAAGAAGAAGATATCGATTACGAAGAGACCTTCGCTCCGGTGGCAAGATTAGAAGCCATTAGGATGCTCCTTGCCTTTACTAGTAGTAATGATTTCAAATTATTTTAAATGGATGTCAAAAGTGCATTCTTAAATGGTTTTATTTCGGAAGAAGTGTATGTCGAACAACCACCTGGATTTGAAAATTCTCTTCTCCTTAACCATGTGTTTAAGCTAACTAAGGCTTTATATGGTCTAAAACAAGCCCCTAGGGCTTGGTATGAGAGGCTCAGTTCTTTTTTAATTTCAAATGATTTCACTAAAGGCAAGGTTGATACTACATTGTTTATTAAACATTTTGAAAATAATTTTCTTATTGTTCAAATTTATGTTGATGATATTATTTTTGGTTCTTCTAATAAATCACTATGTGAATTATTTGCCAAGAATATGAGTGATGAATTTG
Source organism: Musa beccarii (assembly GCA_024322285.1). Classification (NCBI taxonomy): domain Eukaryota; kingdom Viridiplantae; phylum Streptophyta; class Magnoliopsida; order Zingiberales; family Musaceae; genus Musa; species Musa beccarii. The sequence goes on along the minus strand of CM044396.1, from coordinate 10,894,630 downwards.
AGATGAGCCTAATGGGAGAACTAAATTTTTTTTAGGATTGCAAATTAAGCAACTAAGTGATGATATATTTCTAAATCAATCAAAGTATACATTAGAATTATTAAAATGATTTAACATAGATGGATCAAAAGATATTAGCACTCCTATGAGTACCTCCACTAAGTTAGATATAGATGAAAAAGGAGAAAGTTTTGATCAAAAAATATATAGGGGCATGATAGGTAGCTTGCTTTATCTCACTGCAACCAGACCTGACATCATGTTTAGTGTGGGGTTATGTGCAAGATTCCAAGCTAATCCTAAGCTATCTCACTTCAAAGCTGTTAAGAGAATCCTTAGATATCTTAAAGGGACTCCAAATCTTGGATTATGGTATCCAAAATCCGATAACTTTGATTTGAAAGCTTATGCAGATGCAAATTTTGGTGGATGTAAAATAGATAAAAAAATACATCCGGAACATGTCAATTTTTAGGACATACACTTGTTTCTTGGACTTTCAAGAAACAAAATTCATTTACACTATCTACGGTAGAAGCCGAATACATAGCTGCAAGTGCATGCTGTGCACAGGTTATTTGGATGAAAAATACGCTAGAAGACTATAGAATTTATTTAAAGAATATTCCTATAAAATGTGATAACACGAGTGCTATCTGTCTAACTAAAAATCAGATTCAACACTCTCGAACTAAGAACATTGACATTAGGTATCATTTTATACGTGATCATGTCAGTAGTAAAGATGTCACCCTTGAATTTATTGATACAAATAATCAATTAGCGGACATTTTTATAAAACCCTTAAATGAGGAACAATTTGATTTTATTAGAAGGAAATTAGGCATGTTAAATTATCCTAATAAATGAGCTTTATTGTATGAGATTTTTCTTTAAAATTTCGGTTTTCGTCGATTTGACTTCCTCTCGGATTTCTTTTTGAAATTTCGGATTTCTTTTTGACATCATCCTATCCTTAAAATCTCTGAAAACAAATTCAGAACAATTTTTTTTAAAAAAATATTTTGTGGGGCCAGCGGTAGCACCGCCTGAACCGACGGTAGTACCGCCTGAGTATTCGGCTCCCAGGCGGTAGCACCGCCTGGTTGGCGGTAGTACCGCCTGAACACCCCCATATTAAAGGGGGTGTTAGGGTCGACGGTAGAACCAACCGAAAACTCTCTCCCTTTCATTCTTCTTCCTTCTAAGCTCCTCTAAGCCTTCTCCTCTCCATTCTTCCTCCTCCTAAAGGGCAATCAAAGGCCATTTTGTGATCCAAGCTCCTCACCTCTCTAGGAAACACAAACAAGGTAATAGCTGAAATTTTCTCTTCTACTCACAATTGCTTGTCTTTTCCTTATTATTTCCTTTTGTTTGTTCATCATGAATAGATATAGACATGGCTCCTAAGAAATCAACAAGAGGGAAAAGGAAAAGGTTGGAAGGAGATTCATTCGACCCAACCCTTTTTAGATCTAATGAGGTAGCCTTAAGATACCCAAATTTTGATTGTAAAACCATACATAAGGGTAAACATGTTGATCTAGGTGAACTAGGAAACCTAGAACCTATTAGATGGTTTGCTAATCTAAATGCTCTACCTATCTTGTAAATTAATGAACCAATCTACCCTAGGTTGGTTAAGCTATTTTATGCTAACATGATTATTAAAGATGATGTTTTGTCCACCTATGTGTTAGGAACCACAATTTAGATTTCTGATCATATCATATGTGAGTTACTTGGAATTGAAGAAACAAATAGAGGATGTTATTTTAGAGGGCAATGGGATATGGATGCAATCGGAGCAACCCACTCCGAAGCCTTAGAAATGATTTTTGCTAATCCTAACCTAGGCATCATCCCTAAAAGCTGCGAGCACTTATTACCTTTTAACTCAAAATTACTTCATCACATTATGATAAGCATTCTACTTCTGAAGCAGTTTCATCCTGATGAAATGAGTATGTTGGAACTGAGTACGATGTATTGGATTATGACTAGACAAAACAACTGCTTTGGTTATTTGATTAGACAACATATGATAGAAATTTTCTCTAGAGATTCGATGTTGCCATATGGTGGGTTGATCACTAGACTCATTTTTGCCCATGTCATTTGTGTGTCACCCAACGAGGAAGTAATGAAAGTTGATAGATATAACACAATTAATAGAAGTCTCCTGAAGCGGCTTAGATGCACCTTTAGAGATGACATATGGATTAGGCAACCTAGAAGGGTTGATATAGTTCCTCCACCAATAGAGCAAGTTGAAACACCAATTTTTAGGGGAAATGAATCTCCTCCACCTAGTCCCGTTGATCCAGCACCGTCTGAGCCAGCTCTTGAAGATCCGATCATGCGTGCCTTGAATCAAATCATATCACAACAAACTGAAATTTTGAAGGAAGTGCAACAAATGAACTGCAAAATAGATCACTTGTATAGGCATCTTGGTGTTCCTCCTCTGGAGTAGCTGTTGTTTTCTTTTTAAACACTTGTCCTGTTATGCTTATGACTACTATGGATAATGTTATGTGTTGTAACTTTCATTTCATCTACTCAGCTTTTGCATAAACTTTTTTTTTCGATTTGATCGTAATTTTGACTTGATACCTTCTTCCTTGTGACTACTATGGATGACACTTTTATATCATTATGACTTAATACCTTCCTCGAATGGTTTCTTGCTCTCTCCATGACAATGAATGGTTTCTTCACCTTCATTATTTTTGTTGATGACAAAGGGGGAGAAAAATATAAATTACTATGATGGAGTAATTGTTGCTATGTTGGAATAAAATGCTTAAAGTGAAATATGAATCAATTGTATCGCATTGCAAATGCTTAAGAACTCTTATTCTTGAGATAAGCTACTTTTTCATTTGATATCATGTCTTGATATTAAAACACTCTTTTGGATATCACTTGATCTTATCATGTTTGAATTAATATTTCTGGTTATTATAGGTGTAAATACTTTGACATTGTTTAAAATACATTGTTTTTAGTATTTATGCCTAAGCTTGCTTATTAAGCTTTATGTTGAATGAAATCTATTCGATTTGGCTTAAATTCAAAAGATTGAATTTAAGTGCTTTTTACCTTCTAATGATATGGTATATAGATAGGGGGAGTTGACTTTAACTCCATCATCAATTGATTGTCATCATCAAAAAGGGACAGATTATTGAATCTCGGATTTTGATGATAAAATCAATTAGTGAAATATTTGTTCTAATCTATATTGTCAAAGATAAGTGTGCAGGATTAACTACGATGGGTCAGAAACATAAAGTGATTTGCCGAGGTCAAGTTCGCCGGATGTTCAAGAGTTCATCGGAAGTCCGAAGGATCATCGGAAATGTTGCCGGAACCAACCAAGATCGAATCAGGGACTTGCCGAAGTTTTTGGAAGTTCGTCGCAAAGATCGTTGAAGGTTCATGAAAATTTGCCGAGAAGGTTCGGAAGCTTGTCGAAGACTCGTTGAGCGTGCCATACAAGCCGGGAGCATGCTGGGAATCTGCCGGAAGAAATTCGAGGGAAATATCGGAGGACCGTCGAAGTCTCATCGTAAAGCTCGCCGGAATAAGACTTGAAGAATGTCAGTTTAAATCACTGTTAATTATGTTTTAATTTCATAGTTGGCACGTACTTAGGGCAAGAATTTCGAATTAATCCTGCTCTAAATTGGTAGGGGCCAACCGGGCCCTTACTGGGCTTTTTGGGACTTGAACAAGGCCCATTCAGCAAAGTTGAATGGGCCTGGCAGCCTTGTGGTGGTTGGTGCTACCGCCCAGCCTAGGGCGGTAGTACCACCCGGCTCTGATGTCTGATGGCGGTAGCATCGCATGCAATCGTCGGGCCTGACGATCGACAAAGCGAGCACCGCCTCGATAGCTGGTAGCACCGCCAAAGACCGAACTCAATTTGATTTCAAATTTGGAGCCCAAATTTGAAACCATAGATCTATAAATACCCCCCCCTTTTCTCAGTTGAAAGGGCACCCTTTTGAGAGTTAGAATCTTGAGTTAAAGTCTTGAATAGTCTTGAAAAGTCTTGTCTCTTGCTAAGTGTTCACCTCCTTCTTCTTCTTGTGAAATCTTGTAAGAGTGTGAACCTCTTGTAAAGGGTTGTAAGAGGGGTATTTGGTCCTTCCCCTTCAAAGGATTTGCTAGTGGAAGTGCGGAGCCTCATCATGAAGGCTTCAAGAGTGGATGTAGGTCATTTGACCAAACCTCATTGTGTTCATGAATGTGTGAGTGTTTACATTTCTGAATTATTTCATTACTTAGCTGCAAATCGTTTAGTTCCTTTACTCAAGCTATTTCATTCAAGTTCTCTTTCGTCAAATCGAAATCTTCTTACGAACTAGTCTTTGAGCGAAATCGACTTCAAAGTTACGTTTTTAATCCACTGCACTAATTCACCCCCCCCTCTTAGTGCCTTTTCGATCCTAACATGAAGTTCTTTATAAATCAAGATCGTTTACCATGCTCCTTCTGTTTTATCAAAAGAAAATTGTTTAAATGAAATGTAACTTGTCTTTTGATTTCTCAGAATTCAATACTTGAAATTTCTCATGAAATGTGATCTTGATGAGAATTCCTATGCATGAATCAAGTTGCTCTTTGTGCTATATCTTTTTAAATGAATCATAAGCCTTGATGTCATATATTTCATGATATAGAAATGACAAGATTTCTTTGCCTTGAATGTCTTGTGTGATGATTGAAAATTAATTTTCTTTATGATGAATCATGAATCATGACTTGATCTATGATATTGATATATTTTTATCATGATCCTTGAGTGTATAATTCTTTTACTCTATTAAAAGGATTTGTCAAATAAATAATGTCCTTCTTAAATTTTTCTTGATATCATGACATGATTTCTTTATATGGCTTGAAATTTTTTTAGCAATTGAGTCCTCCCTTCTTTTGATAAAAACAAAGAGGAAGTTAGCTTGGTAGCTTGTGTATTACAAGAAAGAAATATTGCTAGCATGTGTATCATAAAGCAAAATAGCTAGCTTGTTGGCTTGAATGTTGAATTCATACTCATGACTTAACTTTTGATGATAGAAACACTTATGTTAATATTTGTTTCTAATATCTCATTTGCCATTTTGTGAAAAGGAAAATCAATTACAATATTGCATCTTCCCTTCTTTTTGAGAATGATAAAGGGGGAGAAAAATTGCTAGCTTACGCATTGAAAAAGAAAGCAAAACTTACAAGCTTGCTCTTCTCAAGAGAGAAGAAAGAAATTGTAAAATTACATGCATATCGCAAAGGAAGCAAAGAAAGTGTAACTTGCACATCTTTAAATATTATTTCCTTACACTTCTCAAAGGAGAATAGAAAAACTTGAGATCATGAATACCATCACAACAAGTGCTATCTTATATATCTTGAAACTTGATATGATTGAATGATATGATTGGATGTTGTATTGCAAAGCTATGCTTAAATGTTATATGATGTGATTAATAGCTAGTGTGTTATAAAACTTGCATATCTTTTAAACTAGCTATGATGTAACTTCTCCTTTTTGTTGATGACATAGGAGGAGAAGTAGATTGATGACTTCATGCATTGAATTAAATATTTTATATATTTGCATAATGGTTTGATATTTCTCATAATATGTGATGATGTTGCTTGGATTTGGGATAATCCAAGTGTTCTATCAATAGCATATTGATAGGGGGAGTTTGGTTAAACTTCGGGGAGTTATGGTTAATTTCGTTAGTCATCAATTAGTTGTCATCATTAAAAAGGGGGAGATTGTTGAATCTCGTATTTTGATGATGAAACTAATTGATTGTGTTTTATTGTCTAACTGCATTTTGAGTTATGCAGGTCCACTATCGATCAAGATTAGACAGTTGACGCTGGAGGAATTGATGTTGCGTTGGGTGATCACGTCAGGATATTGGATGTCGAGCCGGAGGTTCGGTCGACAATCGACAGAAGACTTCGAACGTCGGGCATCGGGCCAAGAAGAGCGGAGTTGCACTAAGGATATTGGGATTGCAGAGGTCAACCGCCGATTGGGCAACAAGCCACAAGAGAGGACGATGTGCCGAAGAATCGGATGAAGCATCGACCAATGACGTGCTGGGCAACTGAATATCAATTCACGTTATAATAACTGTCTAGATCGAAGTAGAGTTTTTGTTTGTGTTTGCGCAGGTTTAACTACGATAATGATGAAGACGTAAAGTGAAACAAAGTGCCGGAAGATAAGTGTGATGGATCGTTGGGAGTTTGAGAGTTCAATGAAAGTCCGAAGATTCGTTGGGAGTACTGCCGGAACTGGCCAGAATGAGTAGGGAGCTTGCCGAAGGGTTTTCGAAAGTTCACCGGAAGGTTCGTCGGAAGTTCACGGAGCTTGCCAAGAAAGATTGGAGCTTGCCAAAGAAGCTCGTTGGAACTCGCCAAGATCATCGTGAAGTCCAGAAGCTTGCCGAGAGTCCATAGAATGGTTTTCGAGGGTTCATTGGAAGATCACCGGAAGTTCACCGGAAGCTCACTGGAAGAAGTCTTGACTTGTCAGACTTTATAATAGCTTAGGAAATATATTTAATTTCATAATTAACTTGATAATTTAGGTTAGAATTAGGTGTTAATCCTATAACCCAAGTAGGGGTCACATGGGCCTTGTTTCAGACTGGTTTGGGCCGAGTTTAAGGCCTAACCAATGAGTTGGAATATGTCGGGCGGTGGCACCGCCCAGGACCCGAGAGCCTAGGCAGTGGCATCGCCTAGTACACTTTGCCAAAGGATGATCGATAGGCGGTGGCACCGCCATCGATAAAGCGGTGGTACTGAAAGATTTGACAATGTCGATGTCGATCGGCGATGGTACCGCCAAAATGTCGAAGTCCGAGGTAATTCAAATTTGGGCTCTAAATTTGAATTCTTTTGAGGTCTATAAATATCCCTCTCATTCATGATTGAAAGGGTGTCTAGAACTGAGAAAGAAAAAGGAAAAACTCTATTAAAATAGTGTCAAAATCTTCCCTCTAAGCTTTAAGTATGTTCCAGTCTAAGAGAGGGGTAAGAGGCCTTGTAAGGGTTACCTTTTAAGCCCATCAAAAGGAGAGAGCTGTAAGAAAGTTGATCCTCGCCCGTTGGAAGGAGGATAGCTAGTGGAAAAGCCGATAGCCTTAAGTGAAGAGGAATCGGGAGTGGATGTAGGTTGTATGACCGAACCACTATAAATCGGTTTGCATTTATATTCTTGCAATTTACTTTACTGCAAACCATATTTACTTTGATACTCTACCTTCTTATCTCCTTCTTACGAATCAATTTACTTCTAAAGCATATTTTGTTAAAGATTTAATCGAAGCATCATTTTCAATGTACGAAGTTTTTGAAAGTTATTTTAAATTACCAAATTTATCGTTAAAGCTGCACTAATTCACCCCCCCTCTTAGTGCCACGTGATCCCTAACAGTAACCTGTTAAACCGAGAAAGCTACGTAGTGATTTTATGCTCCTCGGGGTCGGCTAGTTCTGCATTACTTTAATTTTGGAGGGGTCCACTGCCACCCCTTCCTCTGATATGATATACCCAAGATATTCCACCTTTTGTTGAAGAAAGTTGCACTTCATTTTTTTGACAAAATGAACATGTTCTCGCAAAATTATCAAAACAAGTCGTAAGTGCTGAATATGACTTTCAAGAGAAGGGCTGTAAATAAGGATATCGTCGAAGAAAACCAGCACAAATTTATGAAGATAACTCTGGAAAATATCATTCATGAGGCTTTGGAAGGTGGAGGGAGCATTGGTGAGACCAAAGGGCATTACTAGAAATTCGTAATGACCGTTGTGCGTTCGAAAGGCAGTTTTCGGTATGTCTTCTTTGCACACTTGTATTTGATGATACCCGGATTGAAGGTCCAGCTTTGTGAAGACTCATGCTCCCTTTAATTCATCAAGCAATTCATCTACTACTGGAATAGGGTACTTGTCCTTGATGGTTATGCCATTGAGAGCTCGGTAATCAACGCACATTCGTCATGTTCCATCTTTCTTTCGTATGAGGAGCACCGGTGAAGAGTAGGGGCTGTAACTTGGCTGAATAACTCCTGTTTCAAGCATCTCTTTTATAATCTTTTCTATTTTATCTTTTTGAAGATATGGATACCGATATAGCCGAGTATTTTTTGGAGGTTTGCCTGGGAGAATCGGTATACGATGATCATGCCGGCGGTTAGGAGGTAGGTTGCGTGGTTCGTCAAATATATTTGAAAATTCAGCAAGCAAGGGAAGTAGGTTTGGATCTTCAAATTCGGTTGGCTCTCCCTTAGATTGCTGCTCAAGTTGTACTAAAAAGTTGCTACATGCTTTGTGCAAAACTTTCTCTATTCGTTGTGTGCAAATCATCGTTACATCGCCCCCACATTTCCCGCACAGTATCACCTGTTTCCTCTTATTGTAAAATTTCATAATTAATTCTAAAAAATTTTAGGAAACATCACATAATGTCCATCATTCGATGCCAAGCACGGCCTTACAATCATCAAGAGGGAGGAGGAAAAAAAATCTGTAATTATCTCTTGGTCCTATAGCAACAGTTTCACCCGTGGGCACCTACGATCACACTTCAAAATTCATCCATCTGCGACCTTAACATCGAACCTGCTGTAATTCTTAATAGGTAAGGCCATTCGGACAGCAACCTTGCTATTCATAAAATTATTAGTACTCCTGGTGTCAATAAGAACGGTGATCGATTGTTGCTTCAGAAATCCTCCCACTTTTATTGTTTGCGGGTTCACGTAACCGGTAAGGGCATGCATTGTAATATCAACTGGCTGCTATTCTTCATTTGTGACCTCTTCCTCATGCTCTTGGACCTCCTCCTCCATGTCTTCAAGAGGTTCAATCAGTAGGGGGCGGCCCCTTTTGCAGCGATGATCACGGTTCCACGGCTCGTCGCAATGCCAACAAAGACCCTTTATTGATTGGTCATGTAGTTCTTCTCTTGTCAATTTTTTTGACAGCGAAGGATGGCTGCGAGCAGAAGGGGATTTATATGCTGAGGTTCTAGGAGTGATTCTCATCCTCCGAGCATCTTGGCTGAGCTGTTCTTCTTGTATTCGGGCAAAAGAAATCGTAGCCATCATGGTACGGGGCTGTCGTGCCTTAACTTCCTCTTTTATCTCTGGCTTGAGTCCTTTGATGAATGTTCCTAACAATTGATGGTCAGTCCAATCACGAGCAAGGTTGGATAGCTTCTCAAACCTAGTTTGATACTCTTGAATCGTAGAGGTTTATCAAATCTTTATGAGTTGGCCGTCGATATTTTTATACTCCGTAGGTCCGAAACGGCTCAATAGTGCATTCTTAAATTGATTCCACGTTAGAGCCCCATGATTATATTCTAGCCAATTGTACTATTGAATAGCATCTCCTTCAAGGTGGATGACAGCAATCTCTACCATAGCTTTATCCGACATTCGGTAGTAGCGAAAGTAATGTTCGACGCGCGAAATCCACCCCGCCAGGTCTCCTTCTTCCCATCGTTGGAAGTCCACCCTCATGCATGGCTGAAGCATGTCCAAAGGCTGTCCCTCCTTCTCTAGGGTCCTTTCTGAATTCTCTCCTTGCTGCAATTTGGTTGGACTCGGTAGTTGTCCAATTCCGAATTCTGCAAACAAAGCGCGCAATTTGTCTTCCAAGCACGATTCAAGCCGTGATTCAATTCAAGATTCCCATGCTTCAAATTTGATATCAATTGGATTTTAAAAAGCCATAGCATATGTCTGTAGATCAGAGATGCCCTTGTCTTTTTTTTGTTGATGGGTTAATGGCATGGGGTGGTGGAAGGTTCGAATAATAGATTAGTGATAGAAGGGTTCGGCTGTAATGGTTTACTATTTTGGGCTACGATTTTTGATGTTGTTAGGGTTATGAAACTAGGTTATGATGGCTGAATCTTAAATCTAGATAGATTTCCTAAAGACATCTTGGTTGGTGACAGCAAGGTGGTTAGGGTTTAGTAGATTATGGAGGAGAAAAAGGACAAAGGTATAGCACTAGAGTTTTTACCGAATAAATTTCAATAGTAAAGATGTAATTTTTTCAAAAATTTTCAATAGAGATTTAAGCAAAACTTAAAGGGAATCTACTGGTAAAGGAGAGGTAATGCTGTTAAAAATTTCGTAGAAAGAAACGGCAGCAAGAGGTTCAGCAAAATTGAGGATCATAGAGAGATAATATAGCAGATTTTTACATCTAAAGTGCAACAGATTGGACGTAAAAGATAAGTAGTTTATATTAAGAATTTTTTAACAAAACTAATGAGAAAACCACTGTTAGGAAGTGTCAAAGCCATCATAAAAATTTTGTAAAGATTTGGATAGAAAAAATACAGTAGCAAGATCAAAAAGACAATGCTATGCGACTGAAATTCTGCAGTGCAACTTTCGTTGTAGAGATGAAAACTTTACGACGAAAAAGTTTATGCAATAATATATGAACGAATTTTTTTGGATTTTTTGAATAAGGATAACTAAATTATAGCAGTAGTAAGGTAGATAACCAGAACCTATTGTAATTCACAAGAAGATCAAAAGATGATCTGCGGTGCTGGAGATGACGGCAGAATTCGGTGATGATCTTCTAAGCAATTGTGGGAATTGCTTTGGGCGGTTGTGGAGGGTTAGTGGATGGCTGTGGAAGGGCAGTGAGACACCAAGAACACTACTCTGATACCAAGTGTCAGAACCTTTGCAGATTCTAAGCTTAGGGTTGATCTCTATAGGGGATCGGCCTCCTTGGAACTCTATAGGGGTTCCTTCCTCCAAGTTGCTGCTCAAAGGCTGCTAAAGAGATGATATATTCCTTATGAAAAGAGGGTGAATACATGGCTATTTATAGGGCTTCTAAACCCCAACTCCTAATAGGAGTTTTACTCAAGACTCCTACTTCTAACTAACTCATACTTCTAATTAGGACTCCTTCTCTAGTAGGACTCATAATTCTAATAGGTCTCTTTCCCTAATAGGACTCCTACTTCTAATAGAACTCTTTCTTTAATAGGACTCATACTTCTAATATGACTCATTCTCTAAGAAGAAACCTAACCCTAATCTAGCCGGCCTCTTCACCTCTTTAATAGGGGTTGGCTAGATAGGATTTACATGAATGCCCTTATTAATTAGGACTCTCATAGCTAGAGTCCTAACAGGTATTTATAGGCCCTAAATGACTTTAAAAACGAAGCCAAAATTTAAATTTTTGGGTCTTTCGGGTGCGAGCGATACTTCCGCTTACATTGGGTGGTGCCACCGCCTGCAGAACTTTAAAAATAGGGGTTCTGGCAGTGCTACCATTAGCCTGGGGTGGTACCACCACTACAGCTTTAATGCTAGGCAGTACCACCAGACTAGAAAAGTGTGCTTTTTCACTTTTTTAGCTCATAGATGGTTCCACCATTAGTTTGGCATTGCCATCACCTGCAGTAACTTTTGGGCCACTGAATGGGCCTTCCAATGAGCCCAAATCAATCCCAATTTAGGCTCAATTGGCTCCTCATTGAGTTGGTATGGTTACACCCAAAACCAACTAAATTTTGACCCAACTTTCAACAATTAAGGCATAAACAACTACAAGACATGAATCTAAGTTATCCGGCATGTCATTGGTTCTCCCAGTGAACTTCCAACGACCTTCCGGTGAACTTCCAGTGCATTGTCCAAACCTTCGGTGTATTGTCCAATCCACCGGCATATTGACTCCTGCAACACTCGTTCTCGGTGCATTGTCCGATTCTTCCGACCCGATGCTTGAACTTTGACTTCAGCCCAACGTTTGATTCTTTTTGCTTTAATTGTTTTGTCTCTTTAATCGAAGTTAGTCCTGCATCACTTATCTCAAAGCATAGATTAGATAATAAACTTATCAATTGATTTCATCATCAAAATATGAGATTCAACATCGACGAACCTTCGAAACCTTTGATAAGTCCCCGATTCATTCTCGGTTAGTTTCGGTAGCACTTCCGACGAACCTTCAGACTTCTGATGAACTCTCAAACTCTTATTGTACTTGACTCCAACAATTTGCTTTATGTCTTATTGCTATCATAGTTAATCCTGCACACTTATCCCAATAATATGGATTAGATCAAATAACCTATCAATTGACTTCATCATCAAAATCTGAGATTCAATAGAACTAAACATATTGATATTAGATATCATATTATTAGAGATCATGTTAATAATCATATATATCTTTAGAGTTTATTAATATAAAACATCAATTACCAGATATTTTTATAAAACCATTGAATGAGGAACAATTTGATTTTATTAGAAGAGAATTAAGCATGTTAAAAATTTCCAAATGCATAATTTTTTTTTGGATTGTTATCTTGATTTCTTGGTTTTCATAACTTCAGTTTTCTTTCGAATTAAGATCATTTCTTATGACTCTTCCTTTTGCTAAAGAAAATATTTTCTTTCAAACGAATCATGATCCTTCTCTTGATATTCTTGATTTGAGTTTTCTTTTGACTCAAGATCGCTTACTATGATTCCTTCCTCTTGCTATTTGTAAAAAGAAGAGCTTTGATTCATGAACTTATGGTATTCACAACTTGATTCTTTATTATTCATGTGATGATCATTTCCTATGATTCCTTTCTCTTTTACTATTTACAAAAGATGACTCATCAAAATGATTCATGATATTTTGGATTTATGACTTAATTTTTTATTCATTCATGTGATGATATAAATTTTTGTACCATTGAACTCTTCTCCTTTTCTTTCTATTTTAATAACAAAGGGGAGAAAGAAAATTACACATCTCAAGAGAAGCAAAAGTGCTATCTTACACATTTCAAGAGAAGCAAAAGCACTAGCTTGTGTCGAGAAATTTAAGGGCGACATCACATGCGGAGCAGAAGAACAGAAAATAAAATAAAATCCTAGATTTTCACAAAAAAGTTTCATCATCGTACGAAGATCGGTATGCAAAAACTACAAATTAGAAATTTGTGTATGTAAGAAAGATAGTACATATGGAGATTGTATATCCCTAAGAATCCTACAGATCTGTAGGGAAGGATGATGGAGATCAAGCATCCTCCTCTCTAGTGGTGATCCATACGGTAGGAGCTACGAAGATGCTCTTCTCTAGGGAGAGAAGAAGAGGTGGTTACTAAGAAAACCTCTAGCCTATGGACTTTTGGTTCCTTCTTATTTATAGAGGCCCCTGGTCAACCCTAATGGATCCTGCCCTACTGGGTACTGGAGCTCCATCTAATTACCCAAGCCTCTTAGATTATTGGGTCTCTACCCAATAATCTCTTATTAGCTCTTATTAGATTTCATCCATAGGATCCAATAATTTAGAGGTTTATTGGATATTTAATAAGATAGGGGCTCTAGCGGATATCTCATCCAAACCTCTACTCGTCGCAACACCTATCATACGTGTGTGACCCTCTAGGCCCAATATCTAGTTAGTCATGAGTCATACTTATCAGAACTCCTTCTGACTTAGTGAATTATTATCTCTATAATAATTCACTCGACTTATCGACTATGGACGTACTAGGCCACTATGCTGTAGTCCCAAGATGATATAGAAGAATCTAATCCTTTATACATATTTGTCCTCAGTTACTATGTACCTATAGTTCCTCATTCATCTAATATCCCAAAGACCATATATCGGGCATAGTGATTTCAGACCCATATGATTTTCACTCGAGTATCGCTCTAATCGAATTCTCTTGAAGAACTCTTTCTCTCTCAATTTGAATGACCTTGGTCAGGGATTTGCCTGAGCAAGAACATTTGAGATATTCCTCTCATGATATTGAGAGTGAATGATTATCTATTGATACTCAATTGCCTTCATAAAGTTGGCTATTATTCCTAAGAACCGGTTGTACCAGATTTGGGACTTCTAAACCTATAAGTCCGACATCAAATAATGGAGTACTTATATAAGACATTTTTGTGTCTCAAGTCTAAGGACCAAACACACAACTGGGACTACAGAATCGCTATCTAACGTCAGGTATCAATAACTATCCAGTATTCCGTAAGCGGATCAATCAATAAACTCATTCTCCAATGAGCACCTGCATTGTATCCTCAGTGTCCCTACACGAGTAACTATGAGACTAGCCACCTCCATCATATGGATGGGTATACAGCATACTAGTCTGTCTGGTTATCTTGATCTCCCTCTCGAGTAACCTATGACTGGGATTATTTAGGGTCTATGTTTAAAGGTGAATTGATCTCATTATCGTGATCTCATCACGATCCAATTCCTATTGCATAGATCCAAAGACATCACAATATACATCAAGATAATGTGAGAAAATGCTAGTAATAATAAGCAAAGATATTGACGTAACATGTTATAGGTGCCATCACTCACGTGATTGGCTTATAGGGCATTTATAACTAATAATCTCCTATTTGAACTAAAGCCAATCACCTACGTGTCTAATCCCCATCAGACCTCTATGATGCATAAAGACAATATGAGATAATGACTTTCTCAATAGTTCTACGATGTTATCTTCAGATGAAATTCTTTCCACTACTACATCTCTTCGGGTCACGATCTCTCTAATAAGCTGGAACCTCCTCAGAACACTTTTGATGAGACCCGAGTTTCCTTATTTGAGTAATCGCCCTGTAGTTGTCGTAATATAAGGGAATTAGCTCTTTGCTGCCTAGCACGACTCCCGTATCTGTGATGAACTTCTTCATTCAGACTCCATCTTTTGTTGCCTCTACTGCAATAATGTACTCCGCCTCTGTGGTGAGTTAGTAGTAGTATCTTACTTGAAACTCTTCTAGCATATTGCTCTTCCATTCAAGGTGAACATATACCTTGAACTAGACTTGCTATCGGTTAGTTATAGGTGCACTATAAGCCAATCATGTGGTGATGGCACCTGTAACACGTTGCATTAATCTTTTTGCTTATGATTATTGATATTTTCTCACATTATCTGGATATATATTATGATGCCCTTGGATCTATGCAATGGGAATCAGATCATGATGAGATCATGATAATGAGATCGATTCACTTTTAAACACAGACCCTAAATAATCCCGGTCATAGGTTACTCGAGAGAGACATCGAGATAACCAGACAAATTGGTATGCTGTATACCCGTCCATGTGATGGAGGTTGCTAGTCTCATAGTTACTCGTGTGGGGACACTAAGGATAGAGTGCAGGTGCTCATTGGAGAATGAGTTCACTGATTGATCCACTTACGGAATATTGAATGGTTAATGATACTTATTATCAAACAACGATTCCGTAGTCCCAATAGTGTATCTGGTCCTTAGACTTGAGAAACCAAAGATGTCTTGTATGAGTACTCCACTTTTTGATACCAAACTTTTAGGTTTGGAAGTTTCAAATCTAGTGCAACTAGTTATTAGGGGTGATAGCCAACCTTACAAGGCCTATTGAGTGTCAATAGAGGATAATCCATTCTCGATATCATGAGAGGAATATCCCATGAGTTCTTGCTTTGGCAAACCCCTGGCCAGGGTTATTCATATTGAGAGAGAAAGAGTTCTCTGAGAGAATCCGATTAGAGCAAGACTCGAGTGGAAACCGTATGAGTCTGACAGCACTATGCCCAATATACGGTCTCTAGGATATTAGATGGATGAGGGACTATAGGTACATGGTAACTGAGGACAAATAGGTCTAAAGGATTGGATTCCCCTATATCATCTTGGGACTACAATGTAGTGACCTAGTACATCTGTAGTCGATGAGTTGAGTGAATTATTATGGAGATAATAATTTACTGAGTCAGAAGGAGTTCTGATAGGTATGACTCACAATTAGTTCGATATTGGGCCTAGAGGGTCACACAGATATCGTAGGTGTTCGGATGAGATATCCACCGGAGCCCCTATCTCATTGGATATCCAGTAAGCCCCTGAATTATTGGATCTCATAGATGAGATCTAATAAGAGCTAATAAGAGATTATTGGGTAGAGACCCATTAATCTAAGAGGCTTGGGTAATTGGATGGAGATCTAGTACCCAATAGGGCATGATCCTTTATGGTTAACAAGACACCTTTATAAATAGGAGGGAACCAAAGTCTCATAGGCTAAGGCTTCTTGGTAGCCACCTTCTATTCTCCTCTCCCCAGAGAAGAGCATCTTCATAGCCCCTATTGTGTGGATCACCGCTAGAGAGGAGGACGCTTGACCTCCTTCATCCTTCCGCACAGATCTACTGGATTCTCAGGGATATACGATCTCTTTAGGTACTATCTTTCTTGTATATGCAGTTTTCAGATTCGTAGATTTGTTTTATGCACCGATCTTCACACAACGATGAAACCTTTCCATGAAAATCTAGGATTTTTATTTTCTATTCTTTCGCTATGCATGTGATATCGCCCTTGGATTTCCCAACACTATCATCGACATTGGACTGGAAGCTTGAGTCTGTGTAGCCCTTAACCCTAAGGTTACTTTCTCCATATACTAGTAAAAGATCCTTAGTCCTTCTCAAGTACTTAAGGATATACTTTACTGCTTTCCAATGCTCCAAACTTGAATCTGCTTGATACCTGCTCGTGATACTCAATGCATATGCTATGCCAGGCTTGGTACATAGCATAGCATACATGATATACCCCATCGTCGAGGCATAGGGTATTCTATCCATGTCTACCCTTTCTTTAGGAGTCTTTAGGGATATACTCTTAGAAAGTGATAGCCTATTTCTCATTGGTACGAGACCTCTCTTGGAATTTTTTATGCCAAACCTTTTAATAATGGTGTCTATCACTTTAATCAATCTAAGTATAGATATGAATCCCTAATATATATAATGCTTTCCCCAAATTCTTCATGAAGGAGTGTCAAGATAGCCAAGCCTTTACTATGGAGAGTATTCCTACATCATTCCCAATGATTAGGATATCATTCATATATAGCACCAAAAAGGTGATAGCGCTCCCACTTACCTTCGTATACATATAAAGTTCATCTTCGTTCTTAATGAAGTTATAAGATCTGATTGCCTCATCAAATCTTATGTTCTAACTTTGGGAAGCTTGTTTTAGTTCATAGATGGACCTAAGCAACCTGCATACTTTATCTGGACTATCCTTGGATATGAATCCCTTAGGCTATATTATATATACTTCATTCTCGAGATCGCCATTGAGGAATGCGATTTACACGTCCATCTCCCAGATCTCATAATCATAGTGTACTGTAATAGCCAATAGAATTTGGATGGATTTTAGC
Source organism: Musa beccarii (assembly GCA_024322285.1). Classification (NCBI taxonomy): domain Eukaryota; kingdom Viridiplantae; phylum Streptophyta; class Magnoliopsida; order Zingiberales; family Musaceae; genus Musa; species Musa beccarii. The sequence continues at coordinate 10,877,330 of CM044396.1, read as the reverse complement.
ATGGCTACGGGTGAGAAGGTTTCGTTATAGTCAACACCTTGACTTTGACGATACCCTTTAGCCACTAGCTTTGCTATATAGGTCTATACTTTTCTATCTACTCTGATCTTTTTCTTGAATATCTGCTTGCAATCAATGGATACGATACCCTCTGGTGCATCAACTAGGTTCCAAACCCTATTGGAGTACATAGAATCCATCTTTGAATTAATGGCTTCTTGTCATTTCTTGGAGTCTATACTCATAATAGCCTCCTTATAGGTTTGAAGATTAATATCTTCAACATCCTCTCCTTTGATATGTCCCACATATCTCTCAAGAGGATAGGATACTCTATTGAACCTACATAAAATTGAAACTTGTGTGCTAGGTATCTGAACAGACTTTGGCTGTGGAATGGTACTTGAGCTAGGTTTTTTAACCTCGCTCAACTCTATCACGCTCTCACTATCTCCATAAAAAATGTGCTCATTCTTAAGGAATACTGCTCTCTTGGCTACAAAGACCTTTTGGTCCTTGGGGTGATAGAAATAGTACCCATAAGTTTCCTTAGGGTATCCCACGAACTTGCACCGTTCTATCCTGGATTCCAACTTATCGGGATTGTGTCTCTTAACGTGGGTAGGGCAGCCCCAAATCTTAATAACCTTAAGATTGAACTTCTTCTCTTTCTATATCTCATATGGTGTAGATACTATAGACTTAGTTGAAACTTTCTTTAGAAGGTAAACTGCGGACTATAGGGCATATCCCCAGAATGAGATGGGTAGGTCGGTGAAACTCATCATGGATTGTACCATGTCTAACAGTGTGCGATTCCTCCTTTCAGATACACCATTGAGCTAAGGTGTATAAGAAGGTGTCTATTGGGATAGAATCTCATAGTCTTTGAGGAACTAGGTGAACTTTGTACTCAAGTAATCACCTTCTTGATCTGATTGAAGAGTCTTGATACTCTTTCCAATCTGGTTCTCTACTTCATTCTTATATTCTCTGAATTTTTCGTAGGCTTTGGACTTGCAATTCAGCAAGTACATGTGTTTATATCTAAAAAAAATTAGTGAAAATAATAAAATAGGAATAACCACCTATAACCTGAGTTGATATGTGACTACATACATCACTATGCATGAGTTCCAGTAACTCAATGGTTCTCTCTCCAATTCTACTAAATAGAGAGTTGGTCATCTTTTCACGAAGGCAAGGTTCGTAAGTTGCATATAACTTATAGTCGAATGGATTTAGATATCCATCCTTCAGCAACTTTCGAATCCTTCCCTCATGGATATGACTTAGCCTACAATACTATAGGTATACAATGTTCACCTCATCTCGTTTCCTCTTGGACTCACTTACATTCATGATATGTGGAGTAGTGTCTAGCATAATCAAACCATTATGTAATGTTTCTCTCATGATGATCTCATCATCCTTAATAATTGAACAATTATTGTTCTAAAAAAATTATCTTTTAACCATTCAATGTCAAACATGAAATGGAAGTAACGTTTTTGATAATAAAGGGAACAAAATAACATGCATCGAATGTAATAGTAGCTCCATCAAGCACATATAAAGTGACCTCGTCGACAGCAATAATAGCAACTCTTATTCGTTGCCTATCTTGAGGTTCATCTTGCCTCTCGCCAATCTCCTATGCTTTTGCCAAAACTTGTCATAAATTATAGATGTGATAAGCACCGTTGGTATCCAATACCCTTGTGTTATCGTATGAGTCTGACAAATGGAGACTGATCATAAATATACTTAAAGCTTCTCCAAGCATCTATTTCACCTTTTTTTGTAAGATACTCCTTGTAGTTCCTCTTCCAGTGCCCATCCTTACAGTAGTGGAAGCATTGGCTTTTGTCCTTTACCGGGTCCTTCTTAGCAACCTTTGCTTTACCAAGTCTACCCTTGTCCTTGCCCTTCTTAAGGGACTTTTCTATCTTTCTTTTCTTTTTTATCTTACCAACATAGAGAACTATGAAAAGGAATCTAGTAGGGACTGAAGTTCAAGATCCACATACAGGTTATCCTCTAGGACCATTCCTAGACCTGTGAGTTTCTCTATCCACTCAATCATCTTAAGGACATGGTTTTGAACTGGTGTCCCCTCAGTAATCCTAGTACGGAAGAAACTCTTCGATATCTCATATCGTTGAGTTCTTCCTTATTCCTCAAACAATTTACGAAGATGTAGGAGTATGGATTTAACATCCATATTTTCATGTTGTCTCTATAACTCGAGAGTCATGGAGCTCAACATGTAACACTGAGCAAGAGTGGAGTCATCTATGTATTTCACGTAGCGAGCAATCTCATCCTCTTGCTCCTTCTTTGGGCGTAGGTATCACTGTATCAAGGACATATACGACTTTCTCCATTATGAGAACTATTCTTAGGGTTACAGAGCCAACCCGCATAGTTTGGACCAGTGAGACGGTTGGCATCAAGTATACCACATAGAGGGTCTAATGGTGACATTTTATAAAAGTAAAGATGTAGTAGAAATAAATAACATATAGATTTTGTAGAAATATAATAATCAAGATGTTGACTTCTATCTTGACGTACTACCACTATTTTTTTAGTGTGTCACGCGATACCCTCAGCACGTGAAACGGAAGTCTCCGATAAACTTCTAGTGGGGATCGAGATCCAAGTGGCATCTTAGTGTAACCTCGAGGGACTCGACCAATCACACTAAGCCTAAAATATAGGCAACTCTTACGATCATAACTCTTTATAATTCCTATCCTGTTCGACCTCTGAACCACTATGGCCTCGAGGGACTTGACAACCATGATGTATGGTTAAGTCATCACCATCGTTACAAGATGAGTCTGATTCGATGATATACCCTCGTGGGACTCGACTAAGCATACAATATCCTCAGGTCACTTGTGACATCTCTATGTCGTAAGTAAGATAGCAAATCGTGATATAGGTGAGCCTTGAGGGACTCGACCAACTCAATCTACATCGGAAATCAGTTCCTACCTATAATGATAGAAGGCCACGTGGGTCAATCTAATTGTCTCATATTTACCGACTTAATATTATTGAGAGAGGAGATTTTTTATTCGGTCTCCTAATATGGTGTGTCACACATATACATATTTAATATATATCTACATCGCATATAAATATATATATATATATATATATATATCTAGTAGGTGTATAAGCAATCATACATCACATGAATAATCACACCAGATGATCATGGACCACATCCTAATATGATCAAGCCTAAGTTAGTGGGCCTGATCAATCACATCAAGATTTATGTATGTAGTGGCACATCTCCATGCCTTATGATCATCCATCTCATCCTTGTCAGTTTCGTTGGCATCTCAACGTATCTCTATGCATCACATGTACATATCATTATATAGGACTACTAGATAAATAATAATAGTTAATTAAATCTTTTAATTAACTAATAATTTTTTGAAATCAGGGATATACAAAAAATTTTCTGAATTATGAAGGGTATTTTGATAATTTGGACAAAAGAGACACACCTTGGAATTTTAAAATTCTGAGGGGCAAAACTATCTTTTTCTTAAAAACCTTAATCGCCCCCTTTCTTGCTTGTTGTGTTGCGACCGTCGCCACCCTACCAGCGGTGGTCTCTGTGCGGGGTTTGCGGTTGGGTGTCGCCCTTGCTTACGAGTGGCATCACCGTAGTAGGTGGGCGCAGCGCCTGCAGGCGCTACCCCCTATGGGCGACCATCTCCCCTTGCCCATGGGCACAGCGCCCGCAAGTGCTGCCCCTATGGGCGAGCCCCTGCCCGTGGGCTGCGCTACCCCCATGGGTGTTTCTACCTGTGGGCGGCGCCACCCCTTCGAGCGCAGCACCCGCAAGGGGCGTTGCCCCTGCAGGCGCTACCCTTGCGGGGTAGTGCCGACAGGCGGTGCTGCCTTCGCGAGTGATGCTTGCCCCTTGCAAGCAGGCCACTTGCACAGGCAATGCCCGCAGGTTCTGCCTCTCTATGACTCGCAGGTGCCTTCTTGTGGCCCGCAGGTCACCGGCACTGTGTGCGACCAAGGCCACCATTTGTGAGGGCAGCAATAGTTGCTGCCCTTTTTCGCTTTTGCGTCAATGATTTTGATGTCAAAAGCCTCTCTAAATGACAACACATGTAGTTTAAAATCTAATTTTTGCACGAACAACCTGGCTCTAATACCACTGTTGGGAAATCCAGAGGCAACATCACATGCATAGTGAAAGAATATAAAATAAAATAAAATCCTAGATTTTCATGAAAAGGTTTTGTCGTCGTGCGAAGATTGGTGTGCAAAAACCAAGAATAAAAAAACTTCGTATATAAGAAAGATAGTACCTAGGGAGATCATATATCCCTAAGAATCCTATAGATCTGTGGGGAAGGATGAAGGAGTTATAAAGATGCTCCTCTCTGGGGAGAGAAGAATAGGAGGTGGCTACCAAGAAGACCCCTAGCCTATGGATCCTTGGTTCCCTCTTATTTATAGCAGCCCCATGTTAATCCTAATGGATCCTACCCTATCAGGTACTCGATCTCTATCCAATTACTCAAGCCTCTTAGATTAATAGGTCTCTACCCAATAATCTCTTATTAGCTCTTATTGGATCTCATCCATAGGATCTAATAATTCAAGGGCTTATTGGATATCTAATAAGATAGGGGCTCTAGCGGATATCTCATATCTAAACCTCTACTCGTTGTAACACCTACCATATGTGTATGACCCTCTAGGCCCAATATCGAGCTGGCTGTGAGTCAGACCTATCAGAACTCCTTCTAACTTAGTGAATTATTATCTCCATAATAATTCACTCGACTCATCGACTACGGATGTACTAGGCTACTACACCGTAGTCCCTAGACGATATAAAGAAATCCAATCCTTTGGACCTATTTATCCTTAGTTATTTTGTACCTATAGTTCCTCATCTATCTAATATCCCAGAGACTATATATCAGGTATGGTGTTGTTAGGCCCATACGGTTTCCACTCGAGTCTCGCTCTAATTAGATTCTCTCATAGAACTCTTTCTCTCTCAATTTGAATGACCCTGGTTAGGGATTTTTTTAAGCAAGAACACATGAGATATTCCTCTCATGATACCGAGAGTTGATGATCCTCTATTGACACTTAATTGCCTTCGTAAGGTTGGCTACCATTCCCAAGAACTGACTGTATCAGATTTGGAACTTCCAAACCTGTAAGTCCGACGTCAAAGAATGGAGTACTCATACAAGACATCTTTGGTGTCTCAAGCAAGAATTACTAGCCTGGATATTTCAAGTAGAAGCAAATATTGCTAGCCTTTATATCTTTAAAACTTGCTAGCTTGCATGTTCTAAAGTGATGTAAAACTTACATGTTTCAAAAACTTGATAGTTACACTTTTCTCCTTTTTATTGATGATAAAGGGGGAGAGGTAATGATGATTTGAAGATTTGAAAATTTTCATATTTTTGTATCATGCTTGATGATTTTAAATTTTAAAATTATGCATGATGATTTGAAAATAATGAGTTGAAAATAATGATGAATTAATGATGAATGAGTTGAAAATAATGATGAATGTAAATGTTTTTTAATCATGCTTGATGATTTTGAAATTATATATAATGATACTCATGATTTTATAATATGTTGCAAAATCGTTTCAACATGGATTAGAAGGTTATCATTTATTTGAATTAAAGCTTATCTTGATATGACATATAGATAAGGGGAGTTTGTTTAAAACTTTATCAATTGGTTGTCATCATAAAAAAAGGGGAGATTGTTGAATCCTGAATTTTAACGATGGAATCAATTGATGAGTTTACGATTTAGTCTGTGCTTTGAGATAAGTGATGTAGGACTAACTTCGATCAGAAAAGACAAAACAATTAAAGCAAGATCAGACATTGGGTCGGAGTCAGAAATCGGGTATCGGGCCAGAAGAATCAAACATTGCGCTAAGATCGAAAGTTGTAGGAGCCAACATACCGAAGGATTGAGCATTATACTAAAGGAAAGCATGATGCATTGAAGGTTCGAACGACATGTCGGAAGTTCGCCGGGAGTTCGGATGAACCAATAACTTAGTGGACAACTTAGATTCTAAACTTATAATTGTTTAGGTCTTAACTATCGTAGTTAGGTCTTAATTGAGTTAGATTCAAGTGCAGTCTTACTAACTCAATTAGGGACCAATTAGGCCTGATTTAGGGCTGAGTTGGGCTCATTGAGAAGCTCATTCAGTAACCCAAAAGACTTGTTTAGACCTTATTAGTTGGAAAAGTATGAAATGTACTTCTTTCAGAAGACTTGGCGGTGGTACCGCTAATGTCAGGCGATGATACCACATAGTGTCACGCTTGTTGGAATCTAGAGCGACACTAAGAGGGGGGGGTGAATTAGTGCAGTGGATAAAGATGATAAATTCAGCAATTTAAAATGTGCTTTCGGAAACTTCGTATGATAAAAATTGATTTCGTTGAAAATCGTGTCAGAAAAGCTCTAACTCAAACTTGAGAATATTTAGAGAAGATAAAGGGCAGTGAACAAGTAAAGTAAATGTTTTAAAAAAGATAAATGTATGAACATAAATGCAAATCGAGTTTTATAGTGGTTTGGTCATCCGACCTACATCTACTCCTGATTCCTCCTCTTGAGGCCACCGGCTTTTCCACTAGTTGTCTTCCTTCCAACGGGCGAAGACAAGTTCCCTTGCAGCACTTCTCCTTTTGACAGGCTTAGGAGGTAACCCTTACAAGCACTCACACACTCCTCTCTTGAAGCTGAAAATGAATGAAATCTAGAGGTGGGATTTTAGAAGGATTTCTACAATGTTTTGTTCCTTTTAAGATCTCTATACTTGCCTCTACAACCCAGGGATGGGAGAGGTTTTTATAGGCTCCAATTTGATTAAAACTTAGAGTCAAAAAACTTTCCATCTCGGGGTACTAGCGGTACTACCGCCTATCACTGGCGATACCACCGCCTATCACTGGCGATACCACCGCTAGTCTGACTTTGACACTGGGCGGTTCCACCGCTCAGTCTGGCAGTACCATCGCTCAGTCTGGTGGTACCACTGCTCAGTCTGGCAGTACCACCACCTGACACACTGACACGGTCAATGTACTAGGTGGTACCATCGCCCAAGCCAACGGTGCCACCACCCGGGCACTCTGCCCTATGGTGGTACCACTGCCCAAATGTTATGGAGAGCTGGACTTGGGCGGTGCCACTGCCAAATAGTATCCAGCCCTCTTGGTTACGCCTTAAACCTGGCCCAAACCAATCTAATACTAGGCCCAGTTGGCCCCTAACAGGGTTAAAGGATTAACATCTAATCCTAACCCTAATTATGTGCTAACTACAAAATTAAAGATATTTCTAAGCTATTACAAAGTCTGCAAGTCAAGACTTCTTTCTCCGGCGAGCTTCCGGCGAACTTTCGGTGGTCTTCCGACAAACTTCCGGTGGTCTTCTGACAAACCCTCGGACACCATTTTGCAGAGTCCTGATAAGCTCCTAGACTTCTCGATTGATCTTGGCGAGTTTCGATGAGCTTCTTCGGTAAGCTCCAATCTTTCTTAGTGAGCTCCGTGAACTTCCGACGAACTTTCCAGTGAACTTTCGAAAGCCCTTCGGTAAGCTCCCTACTCGTTCTCGGCCAGTTCCGACAGCTCTTCCAATGAATCTTTGGACTTCCGTCGAACTCTCGAACTCCCAACGATCCATCACACTTGATTCTGGTACTTTATTTCGCTTTATATCTTCATCATTATCATAGTTAATCCTGCACACAAGCCAAAACTCTACTTTGATCTAGTTAGTTATTACAACGCGAATTGACATTCTATTGCCCGACATGTCATTGGACTATTGGCGCTTTGTCCGATACTTCAGCACATTGTTCTCTCTTACGGCCTGTTGCCTAATCGGTGGTTGACCTCCGCAAGCCCGATATCCTTGGCGCAACACCACTCTTCTTGGCTCGATGCCTGACGTTTGAAGCTTTTTGCCGATTATCGACCGGACCTCCAGTTCGACATCCAATATCCTGATGTGTTCCACCGGTGCAACGTCAATTCCTCCTGTGTCAAGTGTGTAATCCTGATTGAGTAGACCTGCATCACTCAAAACATAGTTAGACAATAAAACACAATCAATTAGTTTTATCATCAAAATTCGAGACCCAACAGTCTCCCCCTTTTTGATGATGACAACTAATTGATGACTGATGGAGTTAACCTTAACTTTCGGAGTTTAACTAAACTTCCCCTATCAATATGCCATTGATAGAATACTTGAATTATACCAAATCCAAGAAACATGTATCACATGTTATGAGTAACATTATGCAAATATATAAAATACTCAAAACATCACACATTGTATGATAACATTAATCCACTTCTCCCCTTTTGTCATCAATAAAAAGGAGAAGTAGCATCTAGCTATATTAAAAGATATGCAAGTTAACATATAAGCTAGATTTACAATATTCAATCATAGCAAGTTTCAAGTTTAAGCATGACAAGTTTTACTTGCTTCTTGTGCAATGTTGCACTTTGCTTCTCTTTAGATTGTAAGATTGCAATTCTTTGAAATGATCAAGGTGGCAAGTTCTTTGCAATGATTGAGCTAGCAAATTTTTCACTGAAGTCGCAAGCTAGCAATAAATCTTCTTCCCCTTTGTTTTTGTCAAAAAGAAGGGAAGAGTATACTTCTTTTCCCTTTACATGAATTTGGAAATTATGAATCAACAAAGATAAATATTTATCAAGAGCTCAATGGGGTATCAAAAATTTACATTCATGATTCATAAATATTCGATTTCGGAAGTATCAAAATTATGATTCAATGATTCATCATAAAGCAAATTTCATTAATTTTCAATCATCAAAATTCAAGTCATGAATATGAATTTAACATTCAAGCTAACATGATAAAAATTAATCATGACAAACAAGTCTTGAATTGCAACCAAGCATATTTTCTCTCCCCCTTTAGTCAACATTGAATAGAAGGGAGGAAATACAATGATATATATATGAAAAATTGCATCAATCAATATTTCAATCATTTCATGATGCATTCAAGTCAAAGAAATCATGTTATTTTTATGATATCAAAAAAAAATCAAGAAGAGCATGATTCATTGACAAATCTTTTTAATAGAGTGAAAGAATCATACAATAATGCTTGTGAGAAATCTTGATTCATATAAGGAAAATCTCAAGTTTACAAGTCCGAGAAATCAAGATTATGATTTACAAATTTTCTTTAGCATAAATTTTCAATTCATGATAAGGAAGAGTAAATCAATGATTCAATCATATCATGTCATGAATTCTAAAAGATATCTTAAGTTGCCAAAATCTTATTAGAAAGATATTTCAAAAAGATATATCATAATTGTAAATATCGATAAGTGATTCATTTGAATGTATCATTTTATTTGAATCAATTCGTCAACTCGAAACTCATGATCAAAATTACATTCAAGAAATTCATGAGAATAACATGAATTCATTAATCTCAAATAGATGAAAAATGTATTTTCTTTTAAGTATTTCATATAAGCATGCATTTATCTTTTATGTCGAATAGAAACAAGCATGAACATTCAAGACGTAAAGGCAAAAATATCATAAAAATAATTTAGACCAAAAACATATTAGTCCAAGACATATGATTCATTATGCATAGCTTTAAAATGTGAATTCATTAAGCATTATACAAGCTTTCATTGTTAAGATATTCATCATCTTTAGCTCATTCAATTTTACAAAACTAATCATCAAAATCATTCACGAGATTAAAAAAAAATTGTTTACTCTCGATAAGGTAGGAAAAACTTTTTCTTTTGGGGTAATTTATTTCGTCTAAGTATGCATTTGTCTTTATATGCCAAATCAAATAGAGGTAACAACATTCAAAACCAAAAGACAAACTTCATCACAAAAATTAACAAGACAAAATATAACACATTATTTCAAAACATAAGATTCAATTTATGATAATGTGTTTCATTTTATTATCAAGCCTTTGCTTTTAATAAAACAAGTGTTAACATTCAAGACGAAAAGGTAAATTTTGTCTTGAAATTCATTAAGATGAAACACATTAAGCATGATAACAAACTTTTAATATTTTTATTTCATCATTATCAATGATGATTTCATAAGGTATGTTCAGTGAAAGCTATCATCATTAAATTCGAAATGTAAGTTTTGTCATTAAAGTCATCAAGATCAAATGCAAAAAAATTTTTCATTCGAAAATTTTATTAAGAGCAACGGAGATGGTTTATATTTAAGTATGCTCTAGTCTTTTTCTACTAGATTCATGTATCATCGTATAAATCTAAAAAATAAGTTTCAAGAGAAATCATTAAGACCAAACGCATGATACACTCATTTATTTTTAAAATATTCATGTTTATTTTCATAAGATTCACAAGATTGGTAAAATGAATTCATAAATCTCAATAGGATAGAAAATATATTTCCATTTCATGCAATTGATTTCATGTGAGCATGTTCTAGTCTTTTATGAAAGCATGCATCAACATTTAAAAATGAGACATAAGTTTCGTCATAAAGCCATCAAGACCAAACACATAAAAAAAATAAAACATCATGATAATACATTTTTAATTATATATATTTTATTTTATGTGGTTGATCTCATATAAGCATATTATAATTTTCATGTAAAAACCATGCATCATGTTGAAAGTAAAATCATCAATATGCTTGCTTTTATCTTTTAATCATATTTGGTGTGCAAGCATTATTTTGAAATATACCATTAATTTATTGTGTCAAAAATCATGCATCTTATTTGAAACTAAAAGAAATATAAAACATCAAGATACACATGCATAGATTAATCCTAAGCATTATCACAAATCATACAAGTATCATTTTAATTTTTACTTTTCAAAAATACTAGAAAAGCATGATATATTTTTGAAACATAATTTTTTTATTTCTTACTTTCTAAATTGAGCACTCATGAAAAGATATCATGTAATTTCAAAATAGTTCAAGGGAGTTGAGTTGCTTACCTTGTAGTCAAAGACCATTAAAGTGCAAATTGCCATTTCTTTACTTGATTCGCCCTTGGGTGCCTTCCACTTCTTTGGCCTCTTCTTCCATTCAAGTTCATTTTTAGTTTTAATTTTTTATTTAATGAAATTGTTAACATTGATTAAAAGTTCAATGTCCTCTTCATTGTCCTCATCACTTGAGTCATCACTCAAGTAGCATTTTATAGTCCGGAGTTCCAAATCCTTCCTGTTCTTTGGAAGGTGGTTCATGTGTTCATCGATTTCAAAGAAACTCATTTCATAGGTCATTAATGACCTGATTAGTTCTTCCAATGAAAATTCATTTAGATTTTTAATTTCTTGTATCACTGTTACTTTAGGATCCCACCTTTTTGGAAGGGATCTTAAAATCTTGTTAACGAGTTCAAAATCCAAATAATATTTACCAAGTGCTCTTAGACTATTGGCAACATCCGTGAAACGGGTGTACATGTCGCCTATAGTCTCACTTGGTTGCATTCGAAAAAGCTTAAAATCATGCAATAAGAGGTTTACTTTCGAGTCTTTGACTCTACTAGTTCCCTCGTGAGTGATTTCAAGTATTCGCCAAATATCAAAGGCCGTTTCACACGTAGAAATTTGATTATACTCTTTTTTATCTAAAGCACAAAATAAGGCATTCATAGCCTTTGCATTTAAAGAAAAAGATTTTCTTTCTAAATCCGACCATTTGTTCATCGATTTAGAGGGAAGTTGAAAGCCATTTTCAATTACGTTCCACAAATTTAAATCCAAAGAAATCAAGAAAACTCTCATTCGAGTTTTCCAATATGTGTAATCCGTTCTGTTAAACAAAGGAGGACGAACAATAAAAAAACCCTCTTGAAAGCCATGAAGAGCCATTTCTCACGGGTGTGAATCCGAATGAGAAATAACAAGGCTCTGATACCAATTGTTGGGATCTAGAGTGGTATTAAGAGGGGGGGGGGGTGAATTAGTGCAGCAAACAAAGATGATAAATTTGGCGATTTAAAATGTGCTTTCGGAAACTTCGTATGATAAAAACTGATTTCGATGAAAACCATGTCGGAAAAGCTCTAACTTAAACTTGAGAATATTTAGAGAAGATAAAGGGCAGTGAACAAGTAAAGTAAAGGTTTGCAAAAAGGTAAATGTATGAACATAAATACAAACTGAATTTTATAGTAGTTCGGTCATCCAATCTACATCTACTCCCGATTCCTCCTCTTAAGGCCACTGGCTTTTTCGCTAGTTGTCTTCCTTCCAACAGGCAAACACAAGTTCCCTTACCGCACTTCTCCTTTAGAGGGCTCAGGAGGTAACCCTTACAAGCACTCACACACTCCTCTCTTGAAACTGAAAATGAATGAAATCTAGAGGAGAGATTTTAGAAGGATTTCTATAGCGTTTTGTTCCTTTCAAGATCTCTATGCTTGCCTCTGCAACCCAAGGATGGGAGGGGTTTTTATAGGCTCCAATTTGATTCATACTTGGAGCAAAAAAACTTTCCATCTCGAGTTTACCGGGTACTGGCGGTACCACCGCTTGTCATTGGCGGTACCATTGCCTGTCTGACTCTAACACTGGGTGGTACCACCACTTAGTCTGGCGATACCACTACTTGACACACTGACACAGTCAATGTACTGGGTGATACTACCGCCCTAGCCAATAGTGCCACTGCCCGGGCACTCTGCCCTAGGGCGGTACCCCTGCCCAGATGTTCTGGGGAGCTAGACCTAGGTGGTGCCACCACCCTAGTCTGGCGGTACCACTGCCAGACAATGTCCAGCACTCTTGGTTGGGCCTTAAACCCAGCCCAAACCGATCCAATACTAGGCCCAATTGGCCCTTAACAGGGTTAAAGGATTAACACCTAATCCTAACCCTAATTATGTGCTAACTACGAAATTAAAGATATTTCTAAGCTATTACAAAGTCTGCAAGTCAAGACTTCTTTCTCCGGTGAGCTTCCGGTGAACTTTCGGTGGTCTTCCAACAAACCCTCAGACACCATTCTGTGGACTCTCGGCAAGCTCTTGGACTTCTCGATTGATCTTGGTGAGTTCCGACGAGCTTCTTTGGCAAGCTCCAATCTTTTTCGGCGAGCTCCGTGAACTTCCGATGAACCTTCCGGTGAACTTCCGAAAACCCTTCGGCAAGCTCCCTCCTCCTTCTCGGTCGGTTTCGGCAACACTCCCGACGAATCTTTGGACTTCCATCAAACTCTTGAACTCCCAACGATCTATCGCACTTGACTCCGGCACTTTGTTTCACTTTATGTCTTCATCATTATCGTAGTTAATCCTATACACAAGCCAAAACTCTGCTTTGATCTAGTTAGTTATTACAATGCGAATTGACATTTTGTTGCCCAGCACGTCATTGGCCTATCGACGCTTCGTTCGATACTTTGGCACATCGTCCTCTCTTGCGGCCTGTTGCCCAACCGACGGTTGACCTCCACAACTCTGATATCCTTGGCGCAACACCACTCTTCTTGGCTCGATGCCTGATATCCAAAGCCTTCTACCGATTGTCGACCAGACCTCCATCTCGACATCCAATATCCTGACGTGTTCCTCCGGTGCAACGTCAATTCTTCCTGCGTTAACTGTCTAATCTTGATCGAGTAGAACTGCGTTACTCAAAACATAGTTAGATAATAAAACATAATTAATTAGTTTCATCATCAAAATCCAAGACCCAACAAGGCTGCAGGTGGTAGTATTGCCCAGAATAGGTGGTTGTACCGCGGGGAGTTAATGCTGTAGGTAATGGTACCATTAAGTACAATGGTGGTACTGCTAATACTCTTAAAACCCAGGATGAGACCTTTTTAAGCTTCATTTTTGAAGCCATTTGGGGCCTATAAATACCTCACTCTTTCCTGCATGAAGATGCACAAAAAGAGAATAAAAAGCCTTGAGATTCTGTGTTGTAAAAGTGTGAAAAGTGCTAAGTGTCCCTCTCATCCTCTTTAAGTTTTTGGGCTTATTCTAATAGAGGTGTGAGACTTACAAAGGTTATCTTCTAAACCCGTGAAAAGGATAAAAGAGTTGTAAGATGGTATTTGGTCTTCGCCCATTGTAAAAAGATCATTAGTGAATGTCGGTGGCCTTGACGAAAGAGGAACCGAGAGTGGACGTAGGTTACGACGAGTGAACCATAATAAATTGGTTTGCATTTATGTTTATGCTTTTCATTCTTATTGCTCATTAATTTAATTGTCTACCACTCTCATTTATTCTTTAAGTTTAAAAATATTTCTGATATAATTTTATCGAATGAAGTTTTTTGAATCGTTGTAATTTTATAAAAATACTAATTCACCACCCCCCCTCTTAGTGTCGTTTTGGTCCTAATAGTGGTATCCTTATATCTGTGCAATGGGAATCAGATCATGATGAAATCATAATAATAAGATCAATTTACCTTTAAATATAGATCCTAAATCATCCTGGTCATAGGTTACTCGAGAAAGAATATCGAGATAACCGGATAGACCGATATATTGTATAATCATCTATATGATGGAGACGACTGGTCTTAAAATCACTCGTGTGGGGACACTAGAGGTACAGTGCAAGTGCTCATTAGAGAATGAGTTCACTAATTGATCCACTTACGGAATACTAGATGGTTAATGAAACCTAACGTCAGATAATGATTCCATAGTCTCAGTTGTGTGTCTGGTTCTTAGACTTGAGACACCAAAGATGTCTTGTATGAGTACTCTATTGTTTGACGTCGGACTTACAGATTTGGAATTCCAGACCTAGTACAACCAGTTCTTAGGAATGGTTATTGGTATCTTGAGCGGCACTAAGGGGGGGGGTTGAATTAGTGCAGCAGTTAATAACGATAAATTTCAGTAATTTAAAAATACTTTTAGAAACTTCATACGATAAAAATCATGTTTCGACTAAAATCGATTTTGACTAAAGCATATTGAAAACTTAATTAACTTGAGGGTGTTTAGAGATGAAGAAAGGCAGTAAGCAAGTAGAGCAGCGAAGTGAAAATGGTTTGTAGTAAAGTAAATTTGCAAGAAGTAAATGCAAACCGATTTTTTATAGTGGTTCAGTCTTCCGACCTACGTCCACTCCCGATTCCTCTTCACTTGAGGCCACTGGCTTTTCCACTAGTTGTCTTCCTTCCAATAGGTAAAGACCAACTCCCTTACATAACGCTCTCTCCTTTTGATGAGCTTAGGAGGTAACCCTTACAAGCACACTCCTCTCTTTAGGCTGAAATCTATCTAAGCTAGAGGAGGGAAGTTTTGAAGAGGTTTTTATAGTGTTTTCTTTCTTTCAAATTCTATGTGCTTATTCATTCTAACCAAGGATGGGAGGGGTTTTTATAGGCTCCAGTTTAATTCAAACTTGGAGCCAAAAAACTTCCCATTCTGATTTTTTCGGGTACTAGCGGTACCACCGCCAATCTGACTCTGACACTAGGCGGTACCACCGCCCAGTTTGGCAGTACTACCACCTGGGCACACTGACATATCAGTGTGCTAGGCAGTACCACTACCCAGTCAATGGTACCATCGCCCATGTACACTATCCTTGGGCGGTACCACCGCCCGAGAATCTGGACCCGGGTGGCACCATCGTCCCTATCTAGCGGTGTCACCGCTAGACAAGGTCTAGTACTCATAGTTGGGTCTTGAATCCAGCCCAATCCAATCCATTGACGGGCCTAGTTGTCCTCTACCAGGGTTATAAGATTAATCACCTAATCCTTATTTTAATTACTGCTAGTTATAGGTGCCCTACAAGCCAATCACATGAGTACTTGCACCTGTAACACACTTCATCAATCTCTTTGCTTATGATTATTGGCATTATCTCACATTATCTAGATGTATATTGTGATGTCCTTGAATCTGTGCAATGGGAATTAGATCGTGATGAGATTATGATAATGAGACCGATTCACCTTTAAACACAGACCCTAAATTATCCTGGTCATAGGTTACTCGAGAAGGACATCGAGATAACCGGATAGACTGGTGTGCTGTATACCTGTTTATATGATGGAGGTAGCTGGTCTCATAGCTACTCGTGCGGGGACACTAAGGGTACAATGCAGGTGCTCATTGGAGAATGAGTTCACTGATTGATCTGCCTACGGAATGCTGGATGGTTATTGATACCTCACGTCAGACAGTGATTCCGTAGTCCTAGTAGTGTATCTGGTCCTTAGACTTGAGACACCAAGGATGTCCTGTATGAGTACTCCACTTTTTGATACCAGACTTATAGGTTTGGAAAGTTTCATATCTAGTACAGTTGGTCATTGGGAGTGGTAGCCAATCTTACGAGGGCTATTGAGTGTCAATAGAGGATCATCTGCTCTCGATATCATGAGAGGAATATCCCATGTGTTCTTACTCGAACAAATCCTTGGCCAAGGTTATTCAGATTGAGAGAGAAAGGGTTCTCTAGGAGAATCCGACAAGAGCAAGACTCGAGAAGAGACCGTATGGGCCTGACAGCACCATGCCCGGTATAGGGTCTCTGGAATATTAAATAGATGAGAGATTATAGATACATGGTAACTGAGGATAGATAGGTCCAAAGGATTGGATTCCCCTATATCGTCTAGGGGCCGCGGTGTAGTTGCCTGGTACGTCCGTAGTCGATAAGTTGGGTGAATTATTGTAGAGATAATAATTCACTAAGTCAGAAGGAATTCTGACAAGTATAACTCATGGCTAGCTCAATATTGGGCCTAGAGGGTCACACACATATAGTAGGTGTTGCGAAGAGTAGAGATTCAGATATGAGATATCCGCTGAACCCTCTATCTTATTGGATATCCATTAAGCCCCTGAATTATTGGATCCTGAGATGAGATCCAATAACTGCTAATAAGATATTATTGGGTAGAAATCTACTAATCCAAGAGGCTTGGGTAAATTGGATGGAGATCCAATACCCAATAGGGCAAAAGATCCATTAGGGTTTTTAGGGGGCCTCTATAAATAAGAGGGAACCAAAGCTCTATAGGCTAAAGGTTTCTTTTGGTAGCCACCTCTTATTCTCCTCTCCAGAGAGAGAGAGAGGTGCATCGTCGTAATCCCTATCATGTGGATACCGCTAGAGAGGAGGACGCTTGACCTTCTTCATCCTCTCCTACAAATCTGCAGGAATTCAAAGATATACGATCTCCCTAGGTATCTTCTTTTACACGTGTAGTTTTACGGATTTATTTTTGACGCACCGATCTTCGCATGACCGATGGAAACTTTCTATGAGAAATCTGGGATTTTATTTTTCTGTTCTTCCACTGCGCATATGATGTCGCTCCCCCTTGTGGATTTCCCAACAGTGGCATCAGAGCCAGGTTGTTTGTACAAAGATCGGATCTTAAACTGCGTGTTGTATTTTAGATTTGCTTTTTGGTCATCGATGCCAGGAGGTTATTGAGCCTCGATATCACGAGAGTGAATATCCCAATGCCGGGCGTTATTCAGATTTCTCTAGAGAATACAAAGAGCAAGACTAGAAGAGGCTGTGATGGGCTCTGAGACCATGCCTGCCAGATATAGATTAGGGTAACCGAGGATGATAGGTCCAAAGGATTAGATATAAGCATAATTCATGCACGTCAAGTAGTCGATAAGTTGGGCCAAAATCGTTGGCACGAAGAGCGAGAAAAGGGCAGCAACTGTTGCTACCTACTCGTGTAGCAATCGCAAGGCTACTTGCGCCTTTGCCGCCATATACATAGGCGCCAATTCTGACGGCTGCGGGGCGATCAGTAGGGTGCCGACAAAGTTAGGCTCGCAGGGCAGCGCCAACGCTGCCTAAGGGGCGCGCGGTGCCCGCAGGGGCGACCACTGCCATCCATGGCCAGCAGAAGCGCCGCAGCCACTGCAGGGCGGTCCCGCGGGGACAAGGTCGCCGAGAGGCGCGCCGCTTCTCGGCGACGCTATGGGAGCGCTGGGCGGGCGCCGACGAGGAGTCAGGGGCAGCGCCAAGCAGCGCTACCCGTGCAGGTGGCGCTTGCGCGAGCGTGCGCGAGCGGTGCCCACCCACGATCAAGGGCGCCATGCTGCATTGCGCCGCACGCTGGTCATTGGGTGACTCGGCGGCGCACTATAGCCGCAAACGCAGTAGGGCAGAGGGATTAGGGTTTTTTGGACAAAAGATAATTTTGCCCCTCGGAATTTCATAAATTTTGATTTCTGTCCCTTTTGATAGAATTACCAAAATACCCTTTTGGATGAATTACCAAAATACCCCTGAGAATTCAAAATTTCTTTTATGTCCCTAGTTTCAGAAATATATATATTAATTAAATAGTTTAATTAACTATTATTTTTTTATCTAGTTGTCCTATAAAATAACATATACATGTGATGTATGATGTGGATAGATGATCATGGACCTGTGATGTGATGTGTGTACATGTGATTATTATTATTGGGGCCTGCGAACCTCTATTCTTTTCTTATTTATTATCATGCCTGTGTGCCTGTAATTATATTGTAATTACATGAGGAAGCGTAGTGATAGCATGACTCACGAGGCCGAGACGGACGATCCGACGCATAGAGATGCGTTGAGATGCCGACGGATCCGACGAAGCGAGATGGACGATCACAGGGCATAGAGATGCACCGAAGTACACATAGATCTTGATGTAAGTGATTGGGCTCACTGGCTCGGGCCTGATCATATTAGGATGTGGTCCATGATCATCTGGTGTGATTGCTCATGTGATGTGTGATTAGATATACACCTACTAGATATGTATATATATATTTGCATGCGATGTAGATATAATACGTATGTGTGTGACACATTATGTTAGGAGACCAAATCAAAATCTTCTCTATTAATAATATTAAGTCGGTAAACATGAGGCAATTAGATTGACCCACGTAGCCTTCCATCGTTATAGCTAGGAGCCAATTCCCGGTGTAGGTTGAGTTGGTCGAGTCCCTCGAGACTTACCTATATCGTGTCTCGCCATCTTATCTACGACATAGAGATGTCATAGGTGACCTGAGGACATGGTATGGTTGGTCGAGTCCCTCGAGAGTATATCACCTAATCAGACTCATCTGGTAACGATGTTAATGACTTAACCGAACATCATGGTTGGTCGAGTCCCTCGAGACCATGGTGGTTCGGAGGTCGAACAGGATGGGAATCACAAGGAGTTGTGATTGGCAAGAGTTGCCTACCTTTACGGGCTTAATGTGATTGGTCGAGTCCCTCGAGGTTACGTTAAGACGCCGATTGGATCTTGATCCCCACTAGAGATCCGCCGGGGGTCTCCGATTCACATACCGGAGGGTGTTGTGTGTCTCGGGGAAAATTAGTGGCAATACATTAAGATAGAAGTCCTTATCTTAATTGTTTAAATTTTTATAAAGTCTGCATGTTATTTATTTCTGCTACATCTTTTATTTTAGAAAAATATCGCTTTCAAATCCTTTACGTGGCATACTTGATGCCAACCGCTTCATTGGTCCAAATTATATGGATTGGCTTCGCAATCTGAGAATCGTTCTCACGGTGGAGAAAATCGCATATGTCCTTGATACAATGATCCCTACGCCCGACGAAGGGGCAAGCGAGGATGAGATCGCTCGTTATGTGAAGTACTTAGATGATTCTACTCTTGCTCAGTGTTATATGTTGGCCTCTATGACTACTGAGTTACAGAGATAGCATGAAAATATAGATGCGAATTCCATACTCCAACATCTTCGCAAACTGTTTGAGGAATAGGGAAGAACTCAGCGATATGAGATATCAAAGAGTCTTTTCCGTACTAGGATGACTTAGGGGACATCGGTTAAGAACCATGTCCTTAAGATGATTTAGTGGATCGAGAATCTCACAGGTCTAGGAATGGTCCTAGAGGATAACTTATGTGTGGATCTTGTACTTCAGTCCCTACCAGATTCCTTTTTTCAGTTCATAATGAATTTTAATATGAACAAACTTGAGGTGACCCTCCTAGAGCTCCTCAATATGTTGAGAGAAGCAGAGAGCACCTTCAAGAAAGAGAAGTCGGTTCTCTACACTAGTAAGACTAGAAAGAAAAGGAAGACTGAGAAGACCCTTAAGAAGGGCAAGGGCAAGGGCAAAATGGGTAAGACAAAGGTTGCCAAGAAAGACCCAACAAAGGACAAAGGCTAGTGCTTCCACTGCGGCAAAGATGGGCACTGGAAGATGAACTGCAAAAAGTACCTTGTAGAGAGGGTGAAACAGAAGCTTGGAGAAGCTTCAGGTACATTTATAATCAATCTCCATTTATCAGAATCTTATGATAACACATGGGTATTAGATACCGGGAGTGCTTATCATATTTAAAATTTGTTGCAGGTTCTAGCAGGACCTAGGAGATTGAATAGAGGCGAGATGGACCTTAAGATGGGCAATGGAGCAAAGGTTGCTATACTGGCTGTTGGCAAGGTCACCTTACATCTGCCTAGTGGACCTATTATTGCATTAGATGCATGCTATTATATTCCTTCTATTATCAAAAATATTATTTCTATTTCATGTTTGACAGTTATTGGATATAAATTAGTTTTTGAGAACAATGGTTGTTCAATAATATTAGATGATCAGATTATCACAAAAGGAACATTGCATAATGGTTTATTTATGCTAGATATAGCTCCACATATCTTGAGTGTAAGAGAGTCTAAGAGGAAATGAGAAGTGGAGAACCAGACAGGAAAGAGTCCCTTCGATCAGATCGAGGAGGTGAGTACTTGAATACAGAGTTCATCCAGTTCCTCAAAGACTATGTGATCTTATCCTAATAGACACCTCCTTATACACCACAACTTAATGGTGTATCAGAAAGGAGGAATCACACTGTTAGACATGGTGCTTTCCATGATGTGTTTCGCCGACCTACCCATCTCATTCTGGAGATATACTCTAGAAACCGCAGCTTACCTTCTGAACAGAATTCCAACTAAGTCAGTGATGTCTACTCTATATGAGATATGGAATGGAAAGAAGCTCGATCTTAAGATTGTTAAGATTTGGGGTTGCCCTGCCCACGTTAAGAGACACAACCCTAACAAGTTGGAATCTAGGACGAAATGGTGCAAGTTCATGGGATACCTCAAAGAAACTTGTAGGTATTATTTCTATCACCCTGAGGACCGAAAGATCTTTATAGCCAAGAGAGCAGTGTTCCTTGAGAAGGAACACATTCTTGGTGGAGACAATGGGAGCATGATAGAGTTGAGCGAGGTTGGAGAACCTAGCTCAAGCACCATTCCGAACTGCTCGATACCTAACACACAAGTTCCAACTTTACGTAGGTCAGATAGAGTATCCCATCCTCCTGAGAGATATGTGGGACATATCAGAAGAGAGGATGTTGAGGATAATGATCCTCAGACCTATAAGAAGGCTATTATGAGCATAGACTCCGGTAAATGGCAAGAAGCCATGAATTTAGAAATGGATTCCATGTACTCTAATAAGGTTTGGAACCTAGTTGATGCACTCGAGGGTATTGTATCCATTGGCTGCAAGTGGATCTTCAAAAAGAAGATTGGAGTATATGGAAAGGTAGAGACCTATAAAGCAAGGCTAGTAGCTAAAGGGTATCGTCAAAGGCAAGATGTTGACTATAACGAAACTTTTTCACCTGTAGCCACGCTAAAATCCATTCGAATTCTATTGGCTATTGCAACACACTATGATTATGAGATTTGGCAAATGGACGTCAAAACTGTATTCCTCAATGGTAACCTCGATGAGAAGGTGTATACAATACAACCTGAGGGATTCATGTCTAAGGATTACCCAGATAAGGTGTACAAGTTGCTTAGGTCCATTTATGGATTGAAGTAAGCTTCTCGAAGTTGGAATATAAGATTTGATGAGGCGATCAGATCTTATGACTTCGTTAAGAACGAAGATGAACCTTGTGTGTATAGGAAATTAAGTGGGAGTACTATCACCTTTTTGGTATTATATGTGGATGACATCCTGATCATCGGGAATGATGATGTAGGAATGCTCTCCACAGTAAAGACTTGTTATCTAGGCACTTCTCCATGAAGGACTTAGGGGAAGCATCTTATATATTGGGGATACGGATCTATAGAGATAGATCCAAGAGGATGCTTGGCTTGTCCTAGTTCAGGTACATAGACACTATTGTCAAAAGGTTTGGCATAAAAAATTCTAAGAGTAGTCTCATACCAATGAGACATGGAATATCACTTTCTAGGAGTATGTCCTCAAAGACTCCTGAAGAAAGGGCACACATGGATATGATGCCATATGCATCAACGATATGATCTATCATGTATGCCATGCTATGTACCAGGCCTGATATAGCGCATGCTCTGAGTGTCACGAGTAGATATCAGCGCATCCAGGCTTGAGCACTGAAAGCAGAAAATGTATCCTTAAGTACTTGAGAAGGACTAAGGATCTTTTACTGGTATATGGAGGTAGTAGCCTCAAGGTTGAGGGCTACTCGGACTCGAGCTTCCAGTCCGATGTCGATGATAGCAAGTCTAATTCAGGGTATGTGTTCATCCTGAACGGAGGAGCAGTATGTTGGAAGAGTTCTAAGCAAGACACTATTGTTGACTCGACCATAGAGGCAAAATATATTACTGTGACAGAGACAACAAAGGAGGGAGTCTGGATGAGGAGGTTCATCACAGACCTAGGAGTCATGTTGAGCAGCTTGGAACTCGGGTGATTACTCAAATAAGGGAACTCGGGTCTCATCAGAAGTGTTTTGAGGAGGTTCTAGCTTATTAGAGAGATCGTGGCCCGAAAAGATGTAGTAATGGAAAGAGTTCTATCTGAAGATAACATTGTAGATCTACTAACAAAGCCATTAACTCAGATTGTCTTTGAGCATCACAGAGGTCTGATGGGGATCAGACATATTGGTAATTGGCTTTAGGTGAAGTGGAAGATTGCTAGTTATATGTGCCCTACAAGCCAATCACATGAGTAATTGCACTTGTAACACGCTGCGTCAATCTCTTTGCTTATGATTATCGGCATTATCTCACATTATCTAGATATATATTGTGATGTCCTTAGATCTGTGCAATGGGAATTGGATCGTGATGAGATTACGATAATGAGATCGATTCACCTTTAAACACAGACCCTAAATTATCCTGGTCATAGGTTACTCAAGAAGGACATCGAGATAACCAGATAGACTGGTGTGCTGTATACCCGTTCATATGATGGAGGTAGCTGGTCTCATAGCTACTCGTGCGGGGACACTAAGCGTATAGTGCAGGTGCTCATTGGAGAATGAGTTCATTGATTGATCCGCCTACGGAATGCTAGATGGTTATTGATATCTCACGTCAGACAGCGATTCCGTAGTCCCAGTAGTGTATCTGGTCCTTAGACTTGAGACACCAAGGATATCTTGTATGAGTACTCCACTCTTTGATACCGAACTTATAGGTTTAGAAAGTTCCATATCTAGTATAGCCGATCATTGATAGTGGTAGCCAACCTTACGAGGGCTATTAAGTGTCAGTAGAGGATCATCCGCTCTCGATATTATGAGAGGAATATCCCATGTGTTCTTGCTCGAACAAATCCTTGGCCAAGGTTATTCGGATTGAGAGAAAAAGGGTTCTCTAGGAGAATCTGACAAGAGCAAGACTCGAGGAGATACCGTATGGGCCTGACAGCACCATGCCCGGTATAGGGTCTCTGGGATATTAGATAGATGAGAGATTATAGATACATGGTAACTGAGGACAGATAGGTCCAAAGGATTGGATTCCCCTATATCATCTGGGGGCCGCGGCGTAGTGGCATGGTACGTCCGCAGTCGATGAGTTGGGTGAATTATTATAGAGATAATAATTCACTAAGTCAGAAGGAGTTATGACAAGTATTACTCACGACTAGCTCGATATTGGGCCTATAGGGTCACATACATATGGTAGGTGTTGCAACGAGTAGAGGTTCGGATATGAGATATCCGTTGAACCCCCTATCTTATTGGATATCCATTAAGCCCCTGAATTATTGGATCATGAGATGAGATCCAATAATTGCTAATAAGAGATTATTAGGTAGAGACCCACTAATCCAAGAGGCTTGGGTAATTGGATGGAGATCCAATACCCAACATGGCAAAAGATCCATTAGGGTTTTCAAGGGGCCTTTATAAATAGGAGGGAACCAAAGCCCTATAAGTTGAGGGTTTCTTTTGGTGTCCACCTCCTGTTCTCCTCTCCCTAGAGAGAGAGGTGCATCGTCACAATCCTTGCCGTGTGGATACCGCTAGAGAGGAGGACGCTTGACCTCCTTCATCCTCTCACACAGATCTGCAGGAATTCAGGGATATACGATCTCCCTAGGTAACTTATTTTACACGTGCAGTTATACGGATTTGTTTTTGATGCACCGATCTTCGCACGACCGACGAAAACTTTCTACGGAAAATCTAGGGTTTTATTTTTCTATTCTTCCGTTGCGCATGTGATGTCGCTCCCTCTTGTGGATTTCCCAACAATTACATGCTAACTACGAATTTAAAGACATTTCCTAAGGTAAACAATGTCCGACACATCAAATCTTTCTTCGGTGAGCTTTCGGCGAACTTCCGACGGTCTTCTGACGAACCCTCGAACACCTTCATGCGGACTCCCAGTAAGCTCTTGGACTTTATGATGACCTTGGCGAGTTCCGATGAGCTCCTTTGGCAAGCTCCAATCTTTCTCGACAAGCTCCGTGAACTTCCGATGAATCTTTCCGATAAACTTTCGAAAACCTTTCAGCAAGCTCCCTACTCATTCTCAGCCAGTTCCGGTAGCACTCCGATGAATCTTTGGACACCCGGCGAACTCTCAAACTCCCAATGACTCGATCACACTTGACTCCGGTACTTTGTTTTGCTTTATGTCTTCATCGTTATTATAGTTAATCCTGCACATATAAACCTTAACTCTACTTCGATCTAGTCAGTTACATGAATCAACCTCTTATTGCCTATCACGTCATTGGTCGGCACTTCATCCAATTCTTCGGCATACCATCCTCTCTTGCGGCCTATTGCCCAATCGGTGGTTGACCTCCGCAACCCCGATCTCCTTGGTGCAACACTACTCTTCTTGGCCCAATGCTCGATGTCCGAAGCCTTTTGCCGATTGTCGACTGGACCTCCGGCTCGACGTCCAATGTCCTGATATGATTTCTTTCAGTGCAACGCTGATTCATCCTATGCTAATTGTCTAATTCTGATCGATAGTAGACCTGCGTCACTCAAAATACAGTTAGACAACAAAACACAATCAATTAGTTTTATCATTAAAATTTGAGACTCAATAGTCTCCCCCTTTTTTATGATGACAACTAATTGATGGAGGAGTTAAACCTTAACTCCTCGGAGTTTAACCAAACTCCCCCTATCAATATGCTATATTGATAGGACCCTTGGATTATGCCAAATCCAAGTAACATTTATCACAAATATGTCAATACAAACATCATGCAAGTATGTAAAATATTCAATACATCATATATGCATGAATTCATCAATCTACTTCTCCCCCTTTGTCATCAATAAAAAGGAGAAGTTGCATCATAGCTAGTTTAAAAGATATATAAGTTTTATAATCATATTAGCTATCGATCTAGATGTTCAACATACATCTCTTTAAAACATTCAATCATAGCAAGTTTTTAAGGATGTGTAATCATAGCAATTCAACACTTGCTTCTTATGTAAGTTTACACTTTGCTTCTCTTGAAATTGCAAGGTAGTAATTTTTCTTTTTTTTTTGAGAAGTGCAACTAGCTTTCCTTTGCTAGCAAGCAATTTTTGCAAAAAATATATCACTTTAAATATGCAAGTTAAATTTTCATTACAACATACAAGCATAGAAGCATAGCAAGTTTAAGATTGTAAATTTTCTAAGTTTCACATTTTTGCTTCTATTGAGATAGCACTTCTTTGCTTCTATTATGATATGTATGCAATTTTTGTTAACAATCACATTACTTTAAACATGCAAGATCATGAGTTAAAAAAGAATACAACTTTGCAATTTCTTTCTTCTCTTTCTGTGAAGTGCAAGTTTTGCCTTTTTGCAAGTTCTAGCTAGCTATGTTTGCTTTCATTTGCAATGCGTAAGCTAGCAAACCCTTCTCCCCCTTTGTTAATGTCAAAAAGAAAGGAGGACTCAATGACTAAAAATTTCAATCATTATACAAGCCATGTATGCAAAGAATTCATGAAAAATATTAATATGAAGAATCAACAAGGATCAATACCAAAAGATATCATTCATGGTTCATAAATATTCCTTTTAGGAAGTATTAAAATCATGATTCAATGATTCATCATAAAGCAAATTAATTTTCAATCATCACATAAGGTATGCAAGCCAAAGTAATTATGTCATTTCTAAGTTATGAAAGATATGATATCAAAGCTCAAGAAAAATCAAGACAAACATGATTCATTTGTCAAACCCTTTTAATAAAGATATCAAGAAAAATAAAATTTCTTTTACATAAATTTTCAAACCATGACAAGTGATATTATCAAACATTTGCATTAATATTTTAATCATCAAGTTATGTGTAGAAAGAAGTATTGAAATATAGGAGAAAAAGTCAAATTGGGCATGCAATGTGTCAATCTTCAAAGCACATTTTCTCCAGTTGAATATCGATAAGTCAAGAGAAAACAACATATGATTCATTTGGATTTCTCTTCAATAACATGGGAGAATCATAAGAGAGTATGAAGTAAGAGATCTAAAAAAAACTCAAGTTTTAAGATCATGATATAGATAAAATTCATTCAAATCAATTCGTCAACTCCAACCTCATTATCAAAATTATCAAAGTCACTTTCGAGATTCATAAAATGACATCGGTAGACTTGGATTATTTTCCTCTTTAGTAAATGATAGAATAAAGGAATCATAGAGGAAAAAGATTTTTATTATCATAAAAGATATCTCAAGTCATAAGTCTGAGAAATCAAGATCATGAAAAAGAAATTTCGAGTAAGGAATCAAAAAATTATCGATTCATGCATTCAAAACATCATTACTCAATATATTTAAAAATATAAGTATCAAGATATCAAGATCATGATTTCAATAAAATTTCTTTATAACAAAATGAAATCTTTTAGAACTTGATTTAAGCATTATATATATATATATATATATATATATATATCAAAAAGTCATGATTCCAAGAGATTAAGAGAAGAGTCAAGAATCATTAACACGTCTCATTGAAATTCAACTCGACTACTTCATACTTATCATTAAAATCATTTTCATAGATTCATATGAATGGATTCTTTAACACATCATCAAAATCTTATTCATAATTCAAGTGATTCATAAAATATCATAAATGAATTTATCACTTGTCTTTCATGAAAAAATCAAAAAACTTTTAGAGATAGTAAAATTTCAAGAATCATGCATTTTCCTTTTTTTTATGATTAATTTCATATAAGCATACCTTTATTTTTTAATGTCAAATAGAGATAAGCATGAAGGTTTAAGACGTAAAGGCAAAATTCGTCATCAGGATTTTTAAAGTCAAAAAATATAACACGTCATATAAAAAATTCATCATAAAAATGATTAAGACCAAAAACACATTAGTTCAAAACATAAGATTCAATTTATCATGATAATGTGTTTTATTTCAAGTTATTTGATTCATATAAGTGTGCTCAAGTTTTTTGTATAGATCTAAAAAGCAAGTTTCAAGTGAAATCATTAAGACTAAAAACATGATACACACATTTATTTTCAAAACATTGATTATGATTATTTTCATGAGATTCACAAGATTCATGAAATAAGTTCATTAATCTCAATAGGATAGAAAATACATTTTCATTGCATGCAATTGATTTCATGTGAGCATGTTCAAGTAGTTTTTGTATAAGAGATGTGAGTCAAAAATCGAAACACAAGTTTAAAATGACACATCATCTAAAAACTTCATCATAAACACGATTTAGACCAAAAGCATAATATTCTGAAATATAAGATTTCAAATCGTCAAGCATCATATTTAGAAATGATTTCATTATGAAGATCCTCAAGACAAACACTTTGTTTCAAAATGTGAGATTTCAAGTTATTATTTTAAATCCTTATACATCAACAAGCATGATACTATAAAATCATTAAGCATAAAAACTGAAATCATCAAGATAAACAATCATGGATTAATCTTAGTAAGTGTATAAGCATAGGATCCAATTATCATGATAATTAATTTTATGTCATAACCATACATGAAGATTGAAACGAAAATGGATATGAAGATCATAATCATACATTTGATTTATCATGATAATTAATGTTTGTATCAAAAACATGTATCTTATTTTAATTGAAAGCAATATAAATCCATCAAGATACACATACATTTAATATTTTTAATTTTCAAAAATACTAGAAGGAAAAGCATGATATAATTTTTTGAAAATAATTTTTATTTCCTATTATCTAAATTAAGCATTTATGAAAAATATCATGTAATTTCATAATAAGGTAAAAGCATAATGGGTGAGTTACTTACCTTGTTGACGAAAGTCGTCAAAGCTCAATTTATCATTTTGCCTTCGGATGCACTTGATTCATCCTTAGGTGCCTTCCTCTTCTTTGACCTCTTCCTTCGTTCAAGTTTATTTTTTATTTTAGATTCTTGTTTTATGAATTTTTTAAATTTTAATGTTCGAAGTTCAAGTTCATCATCGACATGGTCCTCATCACTTGAGTCATCACTCAAGTAATATTTTATAGTCTAAAGTTCCAAACCCTTTCTGTTCTTTGGAAGGAGGTTTATATGTTCATCATGTTCAACATGTTCCAAGAGTGACATTTCATAGGTCATCAAAGACCCAATTAGTTCTTCCAATGAAAATTCATTTAGATCTTTAATTTCTTGTATCGTTGTTATTTTAGGATCCCACCTTTTTGGAAGGAATCTTAAGATCTTGTTAATGAGTTTAAAATCCGAAAAAGATTTACCAAGGGCTCTTAGACTATTGATGATATCTGTGAAATGGATGTACATATCACTGATAGTCTCGCTTGGTTCCATTCCAAAAAGCTCAAAATCATGCAATAAGAAGTTTACTTTCGAGTCTTTGACTCTACTAGTGCCCTCGTGCATAATTTCAAGTGTGCGCCAAATATCAAAAATCGTTTCACATGAAGAAATCTGATTAAACTTAGTTTTATTCAAAGCATAAAATAAGGCATTCATAGCCTTTGCATTTAGCGAAAATGATTTTCTCTCTAAATCTGACTATTCATTCATTGATTTAGAGGGAAGTTGACTGCTATTTTCAATAATATTCCAAATGTTTAAATCCAAAGAAATTAAGAAAACTCTCATTCAAATTTTCTAATAAGTGTAGTCTGATTCGTTAAACAACGGAGGACGAATAATCAAAAAACCCTCTTGAAAGCCGCGAAGAGCTATTTCTCGTGGGTGTGAATCCAAAAGAGAAACAACGTGGC
This sequence comes from Musa beccarii, assembly GCA_024322285.1. Taxonomy (NCBI): domain Eukaryota; kingdom Viridiplantae; phylum Streptophyta; class Magnoliopsida; order Zingiberales; family Musaceae; genus Musa; species Musa beccarii. The sequence continues at coordinate 10,847,736 of CM044396.1, read as the reverse complement.
TCTGATACTAATTGTTAGGATCTAGAGTGGCACTAAGAGGGGAGGGAACAAGGGGGGGAGGGGGAGGGGAATTAGTACAGTGGTTAAGAACAATAAATTTCAATGATTTAAAAATGATTTCAGAAACTTCGTATGATAAAAATCACGTTTCGATTAAAACCAATTTTTACTAAAGTGTATCGGAAACATAATTAACTTGAGAGCATTTAGAGATGAAAAAAAGCAGTAAGCAAGTAGAGCAGCGAAGTGAAGATAGTTTGCAGTAAAGTAAATTTGCAAGAAGTAAATACAAATTGATTTTTATAGTGGTTCGGTCATCTGACCTACGTCCACTCCCGATTCCTCTTCACTTGAGGCCATCGGCTTTTCCACTAGTTATCTTTCTTCCAACGGGCGAAGACCAACTCCCTTACATAGCACTCTATCCTTTTGATAGGCTTAGGAGGTAACCCTTACAAGCACACTCCTCTCTTTAGGCTGAAATCTATCTAAGCTAGAGGAGGAAAGTTTTGAAGAGGTTTTTACAGTGTTTTCTTTCTTTCAAATTCTCTATGCTTATTCATTCTAACTAGGGATGTGAGAGGTTTTTATAGGCCTCAATTTGATTCAAACTTGGAGCCAAAAAACTTATAATCTTGATTCTTTCGGGTACTAGCGGTATCATCGCCTATCACTAGTGGTACCACTACTAGTTTAACTCTGACACTGGGCGGTACCATCGCCCAGTCTAGCGATACCACCGCCCAGTCTGGTGGTACTACCGCCTGGGCACATTGACATGTTAGTGTATTGGGTGGTACCACCACCTAGACCACTTGAGAATCTGGACCCGGGCGGTATCACTGCCCTAGTCTAGCTGTGCCACCACTAGACAGGGTCCAGCACTATTGGTTTCGCCTTGAATCCAACCCAATCCAGTCTATTGACGGACCTAGTTGGCCCCTACTAGGGTTATAGGATTAATCATATAATCTTTATCCTAATTATGTGCTAACTACGAATTTAAAGACATCTCATAAGGTAAACAATATCCGACACATCAAGTCTTTCTCCGGCGAGCTTCCGATGAACTTCCGGTGGTCTTCTGACGAACCCTCGGACACCTTCATGCGGACTCCCGACAAGCTTCTGGACTTTACAACGACCTTGGAGAGTTCCGACGAGCTCCTTTGGCAAGCTCCGATCTTTCTCGGTGAGTTTCATGAACTTCCGACAAATCTTTCTGGTGAACCTTTGAAAACCCTTCGGTAAGCTCCTACTCATTCTCGGTCAGTTCCGGCAACACTCCGACAAATCTTCGGATTCCCGATGAACTCTCAAACTCCCAATGACTCGATTGCACTTGACTCTAGCACTTTATTTAGCTTTATGTCTTCATCGTTATCGTAGTTAATCTTGCACACATAAACCTTAACTCTACTTCGATTTAGTCAATTACATGAATCAACCTCCTGTTGCCCGGCACATCATTGGTCGACGCTTCATCTAGTTCTTCGGTGCACCGTCCTCTCTTATGGCCTGTTGCCCAATCGGTGGTTGACCTCCGCAACCCTGATCTCCTTGGTGCAACACCACTCTTCTTGGTTCAATGCCTGTGCCTGATGTCCAAAGCCTTTTTTCGATTATCGATCGGACCTCCAGCTCAACGTCCAATATCCTGACATGATTTCTTCCAGCCCAACGTTGATTCATCAAGTGCCTACTATCTAATTTTAATTGATAGTAGACCTGCATCACTCAAAACATAGTTAGATAATAAAACACAATCAATTAGTTTCATCATCAAAATCTGAGACTCAATAATGGTAGCCAACCTTACGAAGGTAATTGAGTGTCAACGGAGGATCATCCACTTAGTCTTATGAGAGAAATATCCCGTGTGTGCTCACTCAGACAAAATCCCTAACTAGGGTCGTTCAAATTGAGAGAGTTCTCCGGGAGGATCCGATTAGAGCTAGACTCGAATAAGATTCCATATAGGCTTGACATTACCATGCCTAATATATGGTCTCTAGGATATTAGATGGATGAGGGACTATAGATACATGGTAATTGATGATAGATAAGTCTGATAGATTAGATCTCCATGTACTATCTAGGGATTATGGCATAGTGGCCTAGTAACTCCATAGTTGATTAGTCGAGTGAATTAATATGAAGATAATAATTCACTATATCAGAAGAAGTTTTGACATGAGTGACTCATGGCTAGCTCGGTATTGGGCCTAAAGGGTTACACATATGGTGGATGTTATAATGAGTAGAGGTACATATATGAGATATCCCGCAGAGCCCTTAGTTTAGATCCTGTAGATAAGATCGAATTGGATAATTGGACAGAGATCCAATAAAGATAGGATCTATTAAGGGTTAAGTTGCTTGCACCTTTATAAATAAGAGGAATCTTACGGTTCATAGGCTAGAACTTCTAGTGGTCACCCCTTCTATTCTTCTCAACCTCCTCTCCTCCTTAGCTCCGACAGCCCTGTGGTGCATTTGGAGAGGAAGATCCTATAATGAATTAAGGAGCATTATCGCCACATCTATTGTGTGGATCACCGCTAGAGAGAAGTATGCAAGTTCTCCTTTATCCTCTCCATCGGATCTAAAAATTTTAGGGATATATGATCTCCCTAGGTAACACTTCTAACATGATATGTATAGTTTTTTGGATTTATAAGTTTTCACATACCAATCATTGCATAATGACCAAGTACTTAACTATGAAAAATTTAGTTTTGTTTTTGTTTTTCACTATGCATGAGATGAAATATAAGTCTAAAGCCTTCAAGAAATTTAGGGAGCATAAAAATAAAGTAGAGAACTAGAGTGGCAAAATTATTAAGACTCTTCGATCAAATCGAGGAGGCAAATACTTAAGTACGGAGTTCACCTAGTTCCTAAGGACCATGGGATTCTGTCCCAATGGATACCTCTTCATACACCATAGCTCAATGGTGTATCAGAAAGGAGGAATTACACGCTATTAGATATGGTGCAGTCCATGATGAGTTTCACTGACCAACTTATTTCATTTTATAGATATGCTATGGAGACCACAACTTACCTTCTAAATAGAGTTTCATCTAAATCGATAGTATCTATACCATATGAGATATGGAAAGAGAAGAAGCTCGATCGTAAGTTTATTAAGATTTGGGGATGCCTTGCCCATGTTAAAAGACATAACCATGATAAGTTGGAATCCAGGACAAAAGGGTGCAAGTTCGTGAGATACCTCAAGGAAACTTATGGATATTATTTCTATCACACCGAGGACCAAAAGCTCTTTATTGCTAAGAGGATAATGTTCCTTGAGAAGGAACACATTCTTGGCGGAGACAGTGGGAGCATAATAAAATTGAGCGATGTTGGAGAACCTAGCTCATGCACCATTCTAGAGATCGAGTCTATTCAAGTACCTGACATATGAGTTCTAACTTTGCATAGGTTTGGTAGAGTATCACACCCTCCTTAGAGATATGTAGGATATATCAATAGAGAGGTCACTCAAGATATTGATCCTTAGACCTACGAGGAGGCTATTATGAGCATAGAATCTGGGAAGTGACAAGAAGCCATGAATTTTGAGATGAAATTCATGTACTCCAATAAGATTTGGAACCTTATTGATGCACTTAAGGGAAAGATGGATCTTTAAAAGGAAGATCGGAGTAGATGGAAAGGTGGAGACCTATAAGGCAAGGCTGGTGGCTAAGGGGTATTGTCAAAAGCAAGGTATTAACTATAACAAAACCTTCATACCTATAACTATGTTGAAATCCATCCAAATTCTATTGGCTATTGTAGCACATTATAACTATGAGATCTGGCAGATGGATATGAAAACTATGTTCCTCAATGGCAACCTTGAGGAGGAGGTATATATGATATAGCCTGAGGGATTCATGTCCAAGTAGAGTCCAGATAAGGTGTGTAGGTTACCTAAGTTCATTTATGGACTAAAGCAAGTTTCCTAAAGTCAGAACATAAGATGTGATAAGGCGATCAAATCTTATAACTTCATAAAGAATAAAGATGAGTTTTGTGTGTACAGGAAGATAAGTGGGAGCACTATCACCTTCTTAGTATTATATGTGGATGACATCCTAATCATTGGGAATGATGTAGGAATGCTCTCTACAATAAATGTTTGGCTATCTAGATACTTCTCTATGAAAGACTTAGGGGGAACATTATATATTTTGGGGATTTGGATCTATAGAGATAGGTTCAAAAGAATGCTTAGCTTATCCTAGTCTAGGTACATAGACTCCATTGTCAAAAGGTTTAACAAGAAAAATTTCAAGAGATGTCTCATATTGATGAGACATGGAATTTTACTTTCTTGAAATATGTCCTTCAAAACTCCTGATGAAAGGATAAACATGGATAGGATACTCTATTCCTTTGTGATAGGATCTATCATGTATGTTATGCTATATACCATGCTTGATATAGCACATGCTTTAAGTGTCATGAGTAAGTATCAGGCAGATCCAGGCTTGGAGTACTGGAAAGCAGTAAAGTATATCCTTAAGTACTTGAGAATGACTAAGGATCTTTTACTAATATTTAGAGGAGGTAGTCTCCAGATTGAGAGCTATACAAACTCGAGTTTCCAATCTAATGTCAATAATAGCAAATTAAATTTAGGGTGTGTGTTCACTCAGAATGGAGCAGTAGTGAGTTGGAAGAGTTCTAAGCAAGATACTGCTACTGACTCGATCACAAAGGTAAAATACATTGCTGTAGCAGAATCAACAAAAAAGGGTGTTTGGATGAAAAAAGTGTTAGGGATCGAGTGGCACTAAGAGGGGGGGGGGGATGAATTAGTGCAGCAGTTAAGAACGATAAATTCGGTGATTTAAATCAACTTTCGAAAACTTCGTACGTTGAAAATTATGCTTCGATTAAATCTACAACGAAAGATGCTTTAGAAGTAAACTGATTCGTAAGAAGGAGATGAGAAGGTAGAGCATCAATGTGAAGATGGTTTGTAGTAAAGTAAATTGCAAGAATATAAATTTAAACTGATTTATAGTAGTTCAGTCATACGACTTACGTCCACTCCCGATTCCTCTTCACTTGAGGCCACCGGCTTTTCGACTAGCTATCCTCATTCTAACGGGCGAGGATCAATTTCCTTACAGCTCTCTCCTTTTTACGGGTTTAGGAGGTAACCCTTACAAGGCCTCTCACCCCTCTCTAAGGCTAGATCACATAAGAGGAAAGGTTTTGACACAATTTCAACAAAATTTTCCCTTCTTTCTTAGTTTTTGTGTGTGTTTGATCTATGGATGAGAGAGTTATTTATAGGCCTCAAGAGGATTCAAATTTGGAGCCCAAATTTGAATCACTTTCGATTTTTCTAGTGCTGGAGGTGCCACCGCTTGTCAGTGTCAGACACTGACAGTGTACTGGGTGGTGCCACCACCCAGCCAGTAGTGCCACCGCCTGGGCTCTCGGCCACTGGGCGGTGCCACCGCCCCAGCCCAGCGATGCCACCGCCTGGGCCCTCAGGTGCTGGGCGGTGCCATTGCCCAGTCTGGCGGTGCCACCGTCAGACACTTCCAGCTTCACGGGTTGGGCCTTAAACTCGGCCCAAACCAGTCCAAAACAAGGCCCAATTGGCCCCTACTTGGGTTATAGGATTAACACCTAATCCTAACCCAAATTAATATGCTAACTATAAATTAAAGACATTTCTTAAGCTATTACAAAGTCTAACAAGTCAAAACTTCTTCTGGCGAGCTTCCGACGAACTTCTGACGGTCTTCCGACGAACCCTCGAAAACCATTCTGCGGACTCTCGGTAAGCTCCTGGACTTCACGATGATCATGGTGAGTTCCAATGAGCTTCTTTGGCAAGCTCCGTGAACTTTTGACAAACCTTCCGGCGAACTTCCAAAAACCCTTCGGCAAACTCCCTACTCATTCTCGGCTAGTTCTAGTAGCACTCCCAACGAATCTTCAGACTTCCGTCGAACTTTCAAACTCCTAACGATCCATCATACTTGTCTTCCGGTACTTTGTTTCACTTTACGTCTTCATCATTATCGTAGTTAATCCTGCACACACATAAACAAAACTCTACTTCGATCCAGACAATTATTACAACGCGAATTGACATTCTATTGCCCGACACGTCATTGGTCTGTTAGGATCGAAAAGGCACTAAGAGGGGGGGGGTGAATTAGTGCAGCGGATTAAAAACGTAACTTTGAAGTCGATTTCGCACAAAGACTAGTTTGTAAGAAGATTTCGATTTGACGAAAGAGAACTTGAATGAAATAGCTTGAGTGAAGGAACTAAACGATTTGTAGCTAAGTAATGAAATAATTTAGAAATGTAAACACTCACACATTCATGAACATAACGATGTATAGTGGTTTGGTCAAATGACCTACATCCACTCTTGAAGTCTTCACGATGAGACTCCGCACTTCCACTAGCAAATACTTTGAAGGGGAAGGACCAAATACCCCTCTTACAACTCTTTACAAGAGGTTCACACTCTTACAAGATTTTACAAGAAGAAGAAGGAGGTGAACACTTAGCAAAAGATAAGACTTTTCAAGACTATTCAAAGACTTTAACTCAAGATTCTAACTCTCAAAAGGGTACCCTTTCAGTTGAGAAAAGGGGGGGTATTTATAGATCCAAAATGGTTTCAAATTTGGGCTCCAAATTTGAAATCAAATTGAGTTCCTGTCTTTGGCGGTGCTATCGTCAGAAGAGGCAAGCACTCTTTGCTGTCGATCGTCAGGATCGATAGTGCCTGCGCGTGCTACATAGAGCTTAGAGCAGCGGTACTACCGCCATCGTTTCATCGTAGTCGGGCGGCACTATCGCCCAGTCGGTGGGCGGTAGCACCGCCCAGCACACGACTGCCAGGCGGTGCTATCGCCTGGCATAGGCGGTTCTACCGCCTGACCCATTCAGCAAAGCTGAATGGGCCTTGTTCAAGGCCTAAAATGCCCAGTAAGGGCCCGGTTGGCCCCTACCAATTTAGAGTAAGATTAATTCGAAATCCTTGCCCTAAGTATGTGCTAACTACGAGGTTAAAACATAATTAACAGTGATTTAAACCGATATTCTTCAAGTCTTATTCCGGCGAGCTTTACGATGAGACTTCGGCGGTCCTCCGATACTTCCCTCGGATTTCTTCCGGCGGATTCCCAGCATGCTCCCGGCTTGTATGGCACGCTCAACGAGTCTTCGACAAGCTTCCGAACCGTCTCGGTAAAGTTCCACGAACCTTCGATGATCTTTGCGATGAACTTCCGAAAACTTCGGCAAGTCCCTGATTCGATCTTGGTTGGTTCCGGCAACACTTCCGATAATCCTTCGAACTTTCGATGAACTCTTGAACACCCGACGGACTTGACCTCGGCAAATCACTTTATGTTTCTGACCCATCATAGTTAATCCTGCACACTTATCTTTGATAATATAGATTAAAATAAATATTTCACCAATTGATTTTATCATCAAAATCCGAGATTCAACATGGTCGGCACTTCGTCTGATTCTTCGACGCATCATCCTCTCTTGCATTTTGTTGCCCAATCGGCGATTGACCTCTGCAACCCCGATATCCTTGGCGCAACATGCTCTTCTTGGCCCGATGCCCGACGTACGAAGCCTTCTACCGATTGTCAACCGAACCTCCAGCTCGACATCCAATATCCTGACATGATCATCCGGCGCAACGTCAATTCCTCCAATATCAACTATCTAATCTTGATCAATAGTAGACCTGCGTAACTCAAAACGCAGTTAGATCAACAAAACACAATCAATTAGTTTCATTATCAAAATTTAAGATTAAACAATCTCCCCCTTTTTTATGATGACAACTAATTGATGACTAATATAGTTAACCATAACTCCCCAGAGTTTAATCAAACTCCCTCTATCAATATGCCAATGATAGAACACTTGGATTATCCAAAATCAAAGCAGCATTCATCGCAAATTATGAGAATCATCAAACCATCATGCAAATATATAAAATATTCAATTCAATGCATGAAGTCATCAATCTACTTCTCCCCCTATGTCATCAACAAAAAGGAGAAGTTGCATCATAACTAGTTTAAAAGATATGCAAGTTTTACAACACCCTAGCTATTAATCACATCATATAACATTCAATCATTCCATTCAATCATAGCAAGTTTCAAGATATATAAGATAGCACTTGTTGTGATGGTATTCATGATCGCAAGTTTTTCTATTCTCCTTTGAGAAGTGCAAGGAAATAGTATTTAAAGATGTACAAGTTGCACTTTCTTAGCTTCCTTTGCGATATGCATGCAATTTTGTAATTTCTTTCTTCTCTTTTGAGAACAACAAGCTTACAAGTTTTGCTTTCTTTGCATGTTAGGAATTTTGCATTCATTTGTAATATGCAAGCTAGCAAAAGCCTTCTCCCCCTTTATCAATGTCAAAAAGAAAGGGAGGATCAAATATGATGATATAAACTTTTCACATAAGTTTGCATAAAAAAGGTTTACATCAATCTTCAAATTATGATACAAATATATCAATATAATGGATCAAGTCATGATTCGTGATTCATCATAAAAGATATCAAGAAGAACATAATTTCTTTTACTTCAATATTTAAATCATGACAAGTGATACATATCAAAATTCTACATGAATATTTCAATCATCAAGTCATGAATCATATAAAGAAGTATTAAAACATAGGAGAAAAAATCGATTTAAGCATGCAATCAAGTTTAAGTCATGGATACCAATGCTAGCATATTTTACATGTATTTTTATGCCATGATAAAAAGAATAAATCAATGATTCAATCATATCATGTAATAAAAGATATCAATATGAAAAATCAACAAGGATCAAAAGATATCATTCATGGTTCATAATTATTCTTTTTAGCAAGATCAAGATCATGATTTTAAAACAAATTCTAAGCATATAGTTCCGAGAAATCAAAATCATGATTTACAAATATTTTCTTTAGCATCAATTTCTAATTCATGATAAAGGGTATACAACCAAGAATCATAATATATAAAAACATAGCATTCTCATAGATCAAGTCATGATTCAATGATTCATCATAAAGCAAATTTCATTTATATCAAATATTCAATTTACCACATAAGGCAAAGAAATCATGTCACTTCTAGGATATAATATCAAGGCTCAAGAAGAATATGATTCATTTGAGAATTGATAGCACAAAGAGCACCTTGATTCATGCATAAGAATTTTCATCAAGATCTCATTTCAAATTCAAGTGATTCACAAAATATCATAAATGAATTTATCACTTGTCTTTCATGGAAAATCAAAAATTTTAAGAATAATACATTTCTCCTTTTTTATGATTAATTTCATTTGAACATGCCTTTGTCTTTTAATGTAAAGTAGAGATAAGGATGAAAGTTCAAGACTTAAAAGGTATAATCTCATAAAACAACTCATCAAGCATGATTTTAAACATCCATTTTCAAGCCAAAAATATAGCACATTACACATAAGGCATCTTTAAACAAAAATTCGATTCAACATGATAATATGTTTCATTTTAAGTTGTATGTTTCATGTAAGTGTGCTCAACTCCTTTTTGTATAAGGGATGTGTATCAAGTTTAAAACCTAGACACGTTTCATTATTAAAAATATGATATGTCATCTAAAAAATTTCGTCATGAAATCGATAAGACCAAAAGCACAATAGTTCAAGATGTAAAATTCACTCATCATGCATAATGTGTTTCATTTTAAGTTGTTTGTTTTATATGAGTGTGCTCATGTTTTAAAAAATGAGTATCATGTTTAAAACCAACACATGAGTTTCGTCATCAAGATATGATATCATAAAGTCATTAAGTATGATAATAACCTTTTAACATTTTTATTTTATCATTATCAATGATGATTTCATAAGGTATGTTCAAATATTTTCATGAAAGCCATCATCATATAAATTCGAAATACAAGTTTTATCATTAAAGTCATCAAGATCAAATACATCAAACATCATGATAGTGCATTTTCTCATCTTTATAAGTTTCAATTTAAGTAATTTGATCTTTTATAAGAATGTTCAAATTTTTTATATGAAAATTTCATGCATCATATTTAAAAATGAAAACATCATCAAAATCATTTTAATTCTTTCTTTCATTAGTCATAACAAGATGATCGATGCTCAAATTTTTGCTAAAATCATTTTATAAATTTCATCATAAAAACGATTAAGACCTATTAATTCAAGATGGAAGTTTTCAAATTATAAGCAAGATGCATACATCTATCATCAAAAGACTTTCAAGAAATTCATACATAGATATGTATAATGTTTAAGATTGAAAACCGATATGGAAAGTATACATGGAATTTCATCATCTCAAAATGTCATCTTAATTCGTCATGAAAACAATTAGACCAAAAACACATTAATCCAAAACATAGAGTCAAATCAACATTACTTCAAAAACTAATGCATGTTATAAAATCGTCAAGCATCATGTTTAGAAACGAAAAGAAATATAAAACATCAAGATACACATGCATGGGTTAATCCTTTTAGGTGTACAAACATTATCACAAATCATACAATCATCATTCATATTTTTAATTTTCAAAAATACTTGAAAGAAAAAACATAGTATAATTTTTAAAAATATTTTTTTTATTTCCTACTAACTAAGTTTAGCATTCATGGAAAGGTCATGTAATTTCAAAACAATGTAAGAACATTTTAGGTGAGTTGCTTACCTCATTGTTGAAACCCGTCAAAGCCCAATTTGCCGTTTCGTCATTTGATTCTTCTTTGTACTTCTTCTTCATTTTTGGCCTCTTCCTCCATTCAAGTTCATTTGTATTTTTTAATTTTTGTTTATTGAACTTGTTAACATTCATTGTTATGTGTTCAATGTCCTTATCACTTGAGTCATCACTCAAGTGATATTCATTGGTCCGAAGTTCCAAATCCTTCCTGTTCTTTGGAAGGTGGTTCAAGTGTTCAATAAGTTCAAAATATTCTAGGAGGCTCATTTCATATGTCATTAGTGAGCCAATTAGTTCTTCAATATGTAAATTATTTAAATCTTTAGCCACTTGTATTGTGGTTACTTTACAATCCCACATTTTTAGAAGGGATCTTAAGATCTTGCTTACGAGTTCAAAATCCGAAAAAGATTTACCAAGAGCTCTTAGACTACTGATGACATCCATGAAACGGGTATATATATCACCTATAGTCTTGCTTGGTTTAATTCAAAAAAGCTCAAAATCATGCAATAAGAGGTTTACTTTCAAGTATTTGACTCTACTAGTTCCCTTGTGCATGATTTCAAGTGTTTGCCAAATTTCAAAAGCCGTTTTGCACATAGAAATCTGATTAAACTTATTTTGGTCTAAAGCACAAAATAAGGCATTCATAGCCTTTGCATTTAAAGCAAAAGATTTTTTCTCTAAATTCGACCATTCGTTCATCGGTTTAGAGGAAAATTGAAAGTCGTTTTCAATAATATTCCATAAGTTTAAATCTTAAAAAATCAAGAAAACTCTCATTCGAGTTTTCCAATATGTGTAGTCTGATCCGTTAAAGAATGGAGGACGAACAATCGAAAAACCCTCTTGAAAACCGTGAAGAGCCATTTCTCATGGGTGTAAATCCGAATGAGAAATAACGAGGCTCTGATACCAATTGTTAGGGATCGAGTGGCAATAAGAGTGGGGGGGGGTGAATTAGTGCAGTAATTAAGAATGATAAATTCAGCGATTTAAATAAACTTTCGGAAACTTCGTACGTTGAAAATTATGCTTCGATTAAATTTGCAACGAAAGATGCTTTAGAAGTAAATTGATTCGTAAGAAGGAGATGAGAAGGTAGAGCATCAAAGTGAAGATGGTTTACAGTAAAGTAAATTGCAAGAATATAAACACAAACCGATTTATAGTGGTTCGGTCATACGACCTACGTCTGTTGAATCTCGGATTTTGATGATGAAACTAATTGATTGTGATTTATGATTTAACTGTGTGTTGAGTTACGTAAGTCTACTATCGATCAGGATTAGACAGTTGACACTAGAGGAATTGACGTTGTGCCGGAAGTGATCACGTCAAGATATTGGATGTCGAGCCGGAGGTTTGGTCAATAATCGGCAGAAGGCTTCGAACGTCGGGCATCGGGCCAAGAAGAGCGGAGTTGTGCAATGGATATCGGGGTTGCGGAGGTCAACCGTCGATTGGGCAACAAGCTGTAAGAGAGGACGATGTGCTGAAGAATCGGACGAAGTGCCGACCAATGACGTGCCGGGCAACTGAATGTCAATTCGTATTGTAATAATTATCTAGATCGAAGTAGAGTGTTTGTTTGTGTGTGTGTAGAATTAACTACGATGACGATAAAGATATAAAGTGAAACAAAGTGCCAGAAGTCAAGTGGGATGGATGGTTGGGAGTTCGAGAGTTCGACGGGAGTCTGAATATTCGTTAGGAGTGTTGCCGGAACTGGCCGAGAACGAGTAGGGAGCTTACCGAAGGGTTTTCGGAAGTTTGCCGGAAGGTTTATCGGAAGTTCGCAGAGCTTGCCAAGAAAGATCAGAGCTTGCCAATGAAGCTCGTTGGAACTCGCCAAGATCATCATGAAGTCCGGGAGCTTGCTGGGAGTCCGCAGAATGGCTTCCGAGGGTTCATCGGAAAATCGTCAGAAGTTTACCGAAAGCTCATCGAAAGAAGTCTTGTCTTGTGGACTTTGAAATAGCTTAAAAAATATCTTTAAAATTTATAGTTAACACATAATTTGGTTTAGGATTAGGTGTTAATCCTATAAACCAAATTTGGACCAATTTGGACTTCATTTGGACCTGTTTCGGCCGAACCACTGTGCTGAAAATGACTTGGGCGGTAGCACCGCCCAGATGCTGAGTGCTGGGTGGTAGTCCCGCCCAGCGCCAGAAGGTGCAGGCGGTAGCACCGCCTGCCTTGGGTGGTGGTGACTGACAGCGGTAGCACCGCCCCTGACAGGCGGTAGCACCGCCAGCATCGGGAACAACAATAGAATTCAAATTTGAATCCTTGGGGTCTATAAATACCCCAAGTGTTCCTACAAGAAAGCAAGCACAACACCTTGAAAGCAAGAAAACTCTGCTCAAATCTCTCTAGAAAATCCTCCTTAGTTTTTCACTTGTATTCCACCAAAAGAAAGGAGAGAGTGCTTGTAAGGGTTTCCTCCTAAGCCCATCAAAAGGAGAGGAGTTGTAAGGGAGTTCATCCTCGCCCATTGGAAGGAGGATAGCTATTGGAAAGCTGGTAGCCTCAAGCAAGAGGAATCGGGAGTGGACATAGGTCAGATGACCAAACCACTATAAAAATCTGGTTTGCATTTACGTTCTTGCTATTTACTTTGCTGCAAACTCTTTCCACTTAATTTGATGCTCTACTTCATTGTCTTCTTCTTACGTATGCTTTAAAGTTAAAACGTAATCTTTCCGGGTTCATACGAAATGAAGATTTCACTGTACGAAGTTTCCAAAACTTGTTTAAATCGTTGAGAAATCTTTCGTTCTTTACCGCTGCACTAATTCACCCCCCCTCTTAGTGTTGCTCGATCCCTAACAATTGGTATCAAAGCCACGTTCTTTCTCTTTCGGATTTACACCCGTGAGAAATGGCTCTAAATGGTTTTGAAGAGGGCTTTTCGGTTTTTCGTCCACCGTTCTTTAACGGATCGGACTACACATATTGGAAAACTCGAGTGAGAGTTTTCTTGATTTCTCTCGATTTAAACATATAGAACATCGTTGAAAATGGATTTCAACTTTCCTCTAAACCGACGAACGAATGGTCGGACTTAGAGAAGAAATCATTTTCTTTAAACACAAAGGCTATGAATGCCTTATTTTGCGCTTTGGACAAGAATGAGTTCAATCGGATTTCTATGTACGAAACGACTTTTGACATTTGGCGAACTCTTGAAATCACGCACGAGGGAACTAGTAGAGTTAAAGACTCGAAAGTAAACCTCTTGTTACATGATTTTGAGCTTTTCTAAATGACACCAAGCGAATCTATCGAGGACATGTACACCCAGTTCACAGATGTCATCAATAGTCTAAGAGCTCTTGGTAAATCTTTTTTGGATTATGAACTCGTAAGCAAGATTTTAAGATCCCTTCCAAAAAAGTGGGATCATAAAGTAATCGTAATACAAGAGGCTAAAGATTTAAATAATTTACCTATTGAAGAACTAATTGGCTCACAAATGACATATGAAATGAACCTCCTAGTACATGTTAAACATGATGAACATTTGAACCACCTTCTAAAGAACAAGAAGGTTTTGGAACTCCAAACTATGAAATGCCACTTGAGTGATGACTTAAGTGATGAGGACAATAAAGAGGACATTGAACTTTTAATGAATCTTAATAAGTTCATTAAACAAAAATCTAAAATAAACAATGAACTTGAACAGAGGAAGAGGCCAAAAATGAAGAAGAAGCGCAAAGAAGAATCAAATGACGAAACGGCTAATTGGGCTTTAACGGGCTTCGACTACAAGGTAAGTAACTTAACTCCCTTGAATTATTTTGAAATTACATGATGCTTTCCATGAATGCTTAACTTAGTTAGTAGGAATTTTTTTCATACTTTTCTTATGTTTTTGGAAATTAAAAAAAATGTTTTAAAAAGTTATATCATGCTTTTCTTTCTAGTATTTTTGAAAAGTAAATTTTTGAATAGTATATGCAACATTATGAATGATATTTGCATGATTTGTGATATTGCCTAGAATTAATCCATGCATGTGTATCTTGATGTTTTATATTTTGTTTCTAAACATGATGCTTGATCTTTAAATTTTTGTATCATACTTAATGAGGAATTGAAATGATGAAGATTAAAATCCTACATTTTAGAATAATGCAGACTTGATGGTTTTCATGACAAAATTATTTTTTATTTTTATAAAATGATGCATGATTTTAGCAAAAGTTTGAGCAATGATTATCTTGTTATAATAAATGAAAGAAAGAATCAAAATGATTTTGATGATGTATCATGAAAACATGCTTAATGATTGTATCATACTTGATGACTTGAAATCTCATATTTTGAAATAATATATTCATAATGAATCCATGAATCTTGATGATTTTCGTATCACTTTTTGGCTTTAAACTTGATACATATCTTTCATGCAAAAAGTTTTTGGGCATGCTTGTGTGAAATCTTATTTGATAAATGAAAATGCTCCATATGTATGATCATGATAAATTCATGAATCTTGATGATTTTACATTGCTTTTGATTTTAAACAAGATGCATGATTTTTGACACAAAAAATTAATAGCATGTTTCAAGATAATGCTTGCACACCAAATATGATTAAAAGATAGAAGCAAGCATATTGATGATTTCGTTTTGAACATGCTTATATAAGATCAACCACATAAAATAAAACACAAAAGTTAAAAATATTTTAATCACGATGTTTTATTTTTGATGTGTTTGGTCTTAACGGTTTTTATAACGAAACTTATGTCTTGCTTTGAATTGTTGATACATGCTCACATATAATCAATTTATGTTACTCTTATTAAAATTTTTGAATGAAAGATTTTGATACATTTAATCTTGATGGGTTTAATGACAAACTTGTATTTTGAATTTATACAATGATGGCTTCCGTATAAATATTTGAACATACCCTATGAAATCATCATTGATAATGATGAAATAAAAATATTAAAAGTTTATTATCATACTTAATGATTTTATGATATCATGAGGACTTGAAGTTGTTATATCTTGATAACAAACTCATGTTTTGGTTTTAAAATTTGATACTCATCTTTTGAAACATAAAACACATTATCATGATAAATTGAATCTCATGTCTTGGAATAATATGTTGTATTTTTGCCTTGACAATTTTTATGATAAAGTTTGACTTTCGATTTTGATGAATCCATGTGAATATTTTGAATCAAATCTTTTAGAAAATACCACATACTTAATGTGATTTGACTTAATGATCATTATGACAAAATTTGCCTTTCCATCTTGAATGTTTTCATTTTGTTTTAAGGCAAAGGCATGCTTATAAGAAGCAAATCATATGAATAGATATTTACAAGAATGAAATGCAATCCTCTATCTTTTCGATTCTTCAATAAATCTATGCTTGTCATGTATGAATTTATTGAATGTGATTTTTGAGGATAATTTCAGATTTGAAAAATGCTTGATTCATATTTATGACATAAGATACATTTTAAATATGAATCATGCTCTATCTCCCTCAATTCATTTTGTTCTCCTATAATTCCTTTTTACTTACTAAAAAGGAGAACCTTCCAAATGAATCATGCTTGATAATTTGTGTTATGAAATTTAGCCTTTATGTCTTGAACATTTATGCTTATTTTTATTCAACATAAAAAGGACAAAGGCATGCTCATATGAAATCAATGAATCATGATTTGATCCTTAATATTGATGTGTTTTTATATATCATGATTCTTGGTTGTTTGACATTTATCGTGAATTGAAAATTGATAAATGTGAATTTTGATCTTGATAAAAAGAAAGTTATGAATCATGATAACTTATGTATATTTTGATGCAAATTTATATTTATATGAAAAGTGGATGAAATTGAAATTTTGGCCATTGAGTCCTCCACTTCATTTTGACAAAAACTAAGGGGGAGCTAGCTTGATAAATTCATATTAATGAATTGATGATTGAAATATTCATGTAGAATTTTGATATGTATCACTTGTCATGATTTGAATATTGAAGTAAAAGAAATTGTGTTCTTCTTGATATCTTTTATGATGAATCACGAATCATGACTTGATCCATTAGATTGATGTAAAATTTTTTATGCAAAATTATGTGAAATATTTATATTTGATCCTCCCTTTCTTTTTGACATTAATAAAGGGGGAGAAAATTAATTGCTAGCTTGGCATATCATAAAGAAATCAAAGTGCAAACTTGCTATCTTACTAGCCTACAAAAGAGGAAAAGAACTTGAATATAAAAAATTGCTACCTTGCAATTTCAAGAAAAATAAATTGTAAATTTGCACAAAAAGCAAGTGTTGAATTGCTATCTTTAAAAACCATTGCTATGATTGAATGGTATGATTGGATGATGTTTTGCAAAGCTATGCTTAAATGTTGTATGATGTATATCTAGATTGATAGCTAGTATGCTATAAAATTTATATATCTTTTAAACTAGCTATTATGCAACTTCTCCTTTTTGTTGATGACATAGGGGGAGAAGCAGATTGATGACTTCATGCATTGTATTAAATATTTTATATATTTACATGATGGTTTGATAATTCTCATATTTGATACCAAAGTAGATTGATGACTTCATGCATTGTATTGAATATTTTATATATTTGCATGATGGTTTGATAATTCTCATATTCTATAATGAATGTTGCTTGGATTTGGGATAATCCAAGGTTTCTATCAATGGCATATTGATAGGGGGAGTTTATGTTAAACTCCGGGGAGTTATGGTTAACTCCGTTAGTCATCAATTAGTTATCATCATCAAAAAGGGGGAGATTGTTGAATCTCGAATTTTGATGATGAAACTAATTGATTGTGATTTATGGTTTAACTACGTGTTGAGTTACGTAGGTCTACTATCGATCAGGATTAGACAGTTGACGCTGAAGGAATTGACGTTGTACCGGAAGTGATCACGTTAGGATATTGGATGTCAAGCCGAAGGTTCGGTCGACAATCGACAGAAGGCTTCGGTCGTTGGGCATCGGGCCAAGAAAAGCGGAGTTGCGCCATAGATATCGGGGTTACGGAGGTCAACCGTTGATTGGGCAACAAGCCGTAAGAGAGGATGATATGTCAAAGAATCGGACGAAGCGCAGACCAATGACGTGCCGGGCAATTGAATGTCAATTCACATTGTAATAATTGTCTAGATTGATGTAGAGTATTTGTTTGTGTGTGTGCAGGATTAACTACGATGATGATAAAGATATAAAGCAAAACAAAGTGTCAGAAGTCAAGTGGGATGGATCGTTGGGAGTTCGAGAGTTCGACGGTAGTCCGAAGATTCGTTGGGAGTGTTGCCGGAACTGGCCGAGAACGAGTAGGGAGCTTGCCGAAGGGTTTTCGGAAGTTCATCGGAAGTTTTGTCGGAAGTTCACGGAGCTTGCCAAGAAAGATCGGAGCTTGCCAATGAAGCTCGTTGAAACTCGCCAAGATCATTGTGAAGTCTGAGAGCTTGCCGGGAGTCCGCAGAATGGTTTCTAAGGGTTTGTCGGAAAACCGCCGGAAGTTCGCCGAAAGCTCATCGAAAGAAGTCTTATCTTGTGGACTTTGAAATAGCTTAAAAAATATCTTTAAAATTTATAGTTAGCACATAATTTGGTTTAGGATTAGGTGTTAATCTTATAAACCAAATTTGGGCCAATTTGGACTTCATTTGGACCTGTTTCGACCGAGTTTTTGGCCGAAAACACTATGTTGAAAATGACCTGGGCGGTAGCCCAGGCTAGGCGGTAGCACCCCCCAGAGGCTGAGTGCTGGGCGGTGCTACCGCCCTAGGCCAGAAGGTGCAGGTGGTAGCACCGCTTGCCTTGGGCGGTGGTACCGTCTGTGCCTGTCAGTCTGACGACTAACAGGCGGTAGCACCGCCCTTGATAGGCGGTAGCACCACCAGCACCGAGAATAACAATAGAATTCAAATTTGGGCTCCAAATTTGAATCCTCATGGGGTCTATAAATACCCTAAGTGTTCCTACAAGAAAGTAAGCAAGCACTACACCTTGAAAGCAAGAAAACTCTACTCAAATCTCTTTAGAAAATCCTCCTTAGTTTTTCACTTGTATTCCACCAAAAGAAAGGAAAGAGTGCTTGTAAGGGTTTCCTCCTAAGCCCGTCAAAAGGAGAGGAGTTGTAAGGGAGTTCATCCTCGCCCGTTGGAAGGAGGATAGCTAGTGGAAAGCCGGTGGCCTCAAGCAAGAGGAATCGGGAGTGGACGTAGGTCGGATGACCGAACCACTATAAAAATCTGGTTTGCATTTACGTTCTTGCTATTTACTTTGCTGCAAACTCTTTCTACTTAATTTGATGCTCTACTTCATTATTTTCTTCTTACGTATGCTTTAAAGTTAAAACGCAATCTTTCCGAGTTCATATGAAACGAAGTTTTCACCGTACAAAGTTTCCAAAACTTGTTCAAATCGTTGAAAAATCTATCATTCTTTACCACTGCACTAATTCAACCCCCCCTCTCTTAGTGTTGCTTGATCCCTAACAACGTCCACTCCTGATTCCTCTTCACTTGAGGCCACTGGTTTTTCCACTAGCTATCATCCTTCCAACGGACGAGGATCAACTCCCTTACAGCTCTCTCCTTTTGACGGGCTTAGGAGGTAACCCTTACAAGGCCTCTCACCCCTCTCTAAGGCTAGATCACACTTCAGAATAAGAGGAAAGGTTTTGACACAATTTCAACAAAGTTTTCCCTTCTTCTTTCTCAGTTTTTGTGTGTGTTTGATCCATAGATGAGAGGGGTATTTATAGACCTCAAGAGGATTCAAATTTGGAGCCCAAATTTAAATAACTTTTGGTTTTCCCAGTGCTGGCGGTGCCACCGCCTGTTAGTGTCAAACACTAACAGTGTACTGGACGGTGCCACCGCTTGAGCTCTCGATCACTGGGCAATGCCACCGCCCCAGCTCGACAGTGCCACCGCTTGGGCCCTCGGGTGCTGGGCGGTGCCACCGCCAGACACTTCCAGCTTCACTGGTTGGGCCTTAAACTTGGCCCAAACCAGTCCAAAACAAGGTCCAATTGGCTGTTACTTGGGTTATAAGATTAACACCTAATCCTAACCCAAATTAATGTGCTAACTATGAAATTAAAGACATTTCCTAAGCTATTACAAAGTATGATAAGTCAAGACTTCTTCCGGTGAGCTTTCGGTGAACTTCTGGTGGTCTTCCGATGAGCCCTCGTAAACCATTCTGCGGACTCCCGATAAGCTTCTGGACTTCACGATGATCTTGGTGAGTTCCAACGAGCTTCTTTGGCAAGCTTCGATCTTTCTTGGCAAGCTCCGTGAACTTTCGATGAACCTTTCGATGAACTTCTGAAAACCCTTCAGCAAGCTCCCTACTCGTTCTCGGCTAGTTCCGGCAGTACTCTCAACGAATCTTCGGACTTCCGTCGAACTTTCGAACTCCTAATGATACATCACACTTGTCTTTCGACACTTTATTTTGCTTTACATCTTCATCATTATCGTAGTTAATCCTGCACACACACAAACAAAACTCTACTTTGATCTAGACAATTATTACAATACGAATTGATATTCTATTGCCTGGCACGTCATTGATCAGTGCTTCATCCGATTCTTCGGCACATCATCCTCTCTTGTGTTTTGTTGCCCAATCGGCAGTTGACTTCCGAAACTCCGATATCCTTGGCGCAATACGCTCTTCTTGGCCCGATGCCTGACGCACGAAGCCTTCTGCCGATTGTCGACCGAACCTCCGACACGACATCCAATATCTTGACGTGATCACCCGGCACATCGTCAATTCCTTCAGCATCAACTGTCTAATCCTGATCGATAGTAGACCTGTGTAACTCATGTTAGGATCAGAGAGGCACTAAGAGAGGGGGGTGAATTAGTGCAGCGGATTAAACCTAGTAAGTTTGAAATCGATTTTGTAAATAGCTAGTTCGTATGGAGATTTTGATTCGATGAAAGATGATTAAGTTAAAGTAACTCGAGTAAAGGAGATAAAAATAGAATGATTTACAGCTAAGTAGAGAAATGATTCAGAAATTTAAACACTCACACATTTAAAGAACACCACAATGTATAGTTGTTCGGTCAAATGACCTACATCCACTTTCGAAGCCTTCTTCGATGGGGCTCCCAACTTCCACTAGCTAGTCACGTTGAAGGGGAAGGACTAAATACCCCTCTTATAACCTTTTTACAAGTGGTTCACACTTTTATAGATTTTTGTAAAGAGAGGGAGGTGAACACTTAAGCTATCAAAAACAAAGCTTTGCTATAGCTTTTGCTTAATTTCTTACTCTCAAAAGATTTCCCTCTCAATTGAGAAAGGAGGGATATTTATAGACCCCAAGAGGATTCAAATTTAGTCTCCAAATTTGAATTACTTTTGGGTTCCTAGTGCTGGCGGTGCCACCGCCTGTCAATGTCAGACTGACAGAGTACTGGACGGTGCCACCGCCTGTGCTCTTGGGTGCTAGGCGGTGCCACCGCCTGGGCTTTTCAGCAAAGCTAAATGACCCCTAATTTTCGACCCAAATCAGCCCAATAAGGGCCCGGTTGGCCCCTACTAGGTTTAAACAGGATTATTTCCTGATCCTTACTCTAATACGTGCTAACTACGAAATTAAAACATAATTCTAAGCAATTTAAACAGATATTCTTCAATTCTTCTTCCAACAAGCTTTTGGGAGAACTTTCGGTGGACTTCCAACACTCCTTCGGATTTCTTCCGGCGGACTCCCAACAGGCTCCCGGATTCTGTGATGAGTTCAACGAGTTTTTAGCAAGCTTTCGAACCTTCTCGATGATCTCCGTGAACCTCCGACGATCTTTCCAGCGAACTTCCGAAATCTTCGGCAAGTCCCTAATTTTATATCGGTTGGTTCCGGTAACACTTCTGACGGTCCTTCGAACTTCCGGTGAACTCTCAAACTCTCAACAAACTTGACCTCGATAAATCACTTTATATTTTCATTCTATCATAATTAATCCTGCATACTTATCTCGACAATATGGATTAAAATAAATAATTCACCAATTGACTTCATCATCAAAATTCGAGATTTAACAATCTCCCCTTTTTTGATAATGACAATCAATTGATGATGGAGTTAATCTTAACTCTCCCTATCTATATGCTATATTATGAGAAGGTAAAAACACTTAAATTCAATCTTCTTGAATTCATCCCGAACCCAATAGGTTTCATTCATTAAACTTATCGTCATGCTTAACAAGCATGATTTTTCATCCATAAATATGAAACTTCATATTTTTCACAATGTCATGGCATGATATGCATTTTCTAGTTGAATAATAGATATTCATCATTTCGACAAGAGAAACTAATCACAAATTGAAATAACACAAGGATCAAATGATATCAATGAAGTGCACAAAATCAAGGTGTGATATCAAATGAAATAATAGCTTAAAAAAATATATTTTATGCATTTGAGATATATTGTGATACATTGCGGTGCTTCGTAGCAATTAATTGTTAATTTCAAAGTATGACAAAAGAAATTTGCAATATGAAGCATATAAGTTATTGTGATGAGATACGATACATATTAGTCATTTTTTATTTCAACATATTGCTACATATAAGTCATTTGTCATCAATTTCATATTTTTCTCCCCCTTTGTCATCAACAAAAAGGAGGCGAAGAATTCAGACATGGTTATGAAATCCAAAAAATCAATCTTCATGGTTATGAAATCAATCATTCGAGGAAGATATCAAATCATTTAAAATATTACAACAATATGAAGGCGTCATCCAAAATTCAATAGATGTCATTCAAAATCCGAGTAGATGATATGAAAGAAACATACGACATTTTATACTTGGGAGTATTTCAAAATATGTCAATAGTAGTAATAAAGGTTTACAAAATAAGAGTCAAAGACAACAACTATTCCTCAGGAGGAATTCCAAAATACCTATACAGGTGATCTATCTTTCGGTTCATTTGTCGTACTTCAAAATTTTAGCTTGCTGTAATTTGATTTGATCTTGCTGAGATTTGATTTGAGTTATTTCTCTCATGATTGGATCATCAGAAGCTGAAGCAGGAGTTGGTTCTGAAGGTGCTACACCAAAGGAACTAAGAGGAGGAGATTCATTTCTCCTAAAAACAGGTGTTTCAGGTTGTTCTACTGGTGGGAGAACTGGGTCAGTCCTTCTAGGTTGCATAATCCATATACTATTGCTAAATGTGCACCTAAGTCTCTTGAGTAAGTTTCTGTTAATAGTATTATATCTGTCGATATAGATTATTTCTTCATCAGGTGATACACAAATATTATAGGCAAGTATTAATCGAGTGATCAACATTAAGTCTCTAGATATTATCTCCATCATATGTTGCCAGATCAAGTATCCAAAACAGTTATTTTGTCCGGTCATAATCCAATACATGGTACTTAACTCTATTAGACTAATCTTATCATGGTGATATTGTTTAGGAATTAGGATGCTTATGATGATGTGATGAAGAATTTTAGAATTAAAGGGTAACAAGTGCTCGTAGCTTTTAGGAATAATGCCTAGGTTAGGATTTGCAAAAATAGTCTCTAAAGCCTCGAAGTAGGTTGCTCTGATTGTTTCCATATTCCATTTGCTTTTGAAATAACAACCCCTATCCTTTTCTATAATTCCAATTTGCTCACATATCGTCCGATCAAAAATTCGAATTTTGGTTCCTAAAAGGTAGGTGGTTAAGCTATCATTATCCAACTTAAGTTTGCGTAAAACAACTTAACCAACCTAGGATAAATTGGTTCATTGGTTTGTAAGATAGGTAAGACATCTAAATCGGTAAACCATCTAATGGATTCTAGGTTTCCTAGTTCACCTAGATCAACATGTTTTCCCTTATGTATGGTTCTTGCTTCGAAATTAGGATACCTAAGAGCTACTTCATTAGATCTAAAAAGGATTGGGTCATAGGAATCTCCTTCCAACCTTTTCCCTTTGGCTCTTGATGATCTTTTAAGAGCCATATCTAGTCATGATGATGAATCAAGAAGAAACATTAAGGAATAGGCCAAGTAATGAGAAAAGAAGAGAAAATTTAGATATTACCTTATTTGAGATTCCTTGGGAGGTAGAGATCTTGATCCAAGAAGAAAACCTCTCTTAATTCTTCTAAAGAGAGAAAATGGAGTTTAGAGGGCTTTGGAAGAGGGGTTGGAAGGTTGCTCTCGGGTTGGGGGCGGCTCCATCACCACCCTAACCCCCCCTTTAATATAGGGGGTTCTCGGGCGGTGCCACCACCTGGGGGCCGAGCACCCAGGCGGTGCTACCGCCGGTTCTGACAGTGCCACCGCTGGCACAAAAAAAAAAATTTTTATTTTTGTTTTCAGAAGTTTTAATGTGTTGATTAAAATAGGATGGTGTCTTGGATCACTCTCTAAGATATGAAATCGAAAAGAAGGAAGTTAAATTCATGAAAGTCGAAAAGAGGATAAAAAAGATTTCAAAAAAGACATACAATGAAGCTCATTCACGAGGACAATTCAACATGCCTAATTCTCTTCTAATAAAGTCAAATTATTCTTCATTTAAGGGTTTTATGAAAATGTTCGCTAATTGATGTTTTGTATCAATAAACTCTAGATTGACATTATTATTATTGACATAATCTCGTATAAAATGATGCCCAATATCAATATGCTTAGTTCTAGAGTATTGAATTAGATTTTTAGTTAGACAAATAGTGCTTGTATTATTACATTTTATTGGAATGTTCTTTAAATAAATTTCATAGTCTTCTAACGTATTTTTCATCCAAACAACTTATGCACAATATGCATTTGTAGCTATGTATTCGGCTTCCGTCGTAGATAGTATAACCGAATTTTGTTTCTTGGAAGTCCAAGAAACAAGTGCATGTCCTAAAAATTTACATGTTCCAGATGTGCTCTTTCTATCTATTCTACAACCACCAAAATTCGCATCCGCATAAGCTTTTAAATCAAATTTATCAGATTTTGGATACCATAATCCTAGATTAGGAGTACCTTTAAGATATCTAAGAATCCTTTTAACAACTTTAAGATAGGACAACTTAGGATCAACTTGAAATCTTATACAAAATCTTACACTAAACATGATATCCAGTCTAGTCATGGTGAGGTAAAGTAAGCTACCTATCATTTCCCTATGTCTTTTGATAAAAATTTTCTTCACTTTCATCCAAATCTAACTTAGTGGAAGTACTCATAGGAGTGTTTATAACTTTTGAACCATCCATGTTAAATTGTTTTAACAATTCTAATGTATATTTAGATTGATTAAGAAATATACCATTACTAAGTTGTTTAATTTGTAATCCTAAAAAGAAGGTTAATTCTCTCATTAGGCTCATTTCAAATTCATGACTCATACACTTGACAAATGATTCATATAGTGATTCATCTGAAGAACCAAAAATAATATCATCAACATAAATTTGAATAATAAGAAAATTATTTTTAAAATATTTGATAAACAATATAGTATCAACCTTATCTTTTGTAAAATTATTTGAAATAAGAAAGGAACTAAGCCTTTCATACCAAGCTCCAGGACCTTGTTTTAGCCCATAAAGAGCCTTAATTAATTTAAACACATGATTAGGAAGAAGATAATTTTTAAATCCGAGAGGTTGTTCAACATACACTTCTTCGAAACTAAAGTCATTTAAAAAAGCACTTTTGACATCCATTTGAAATAATTTAAAATCATTACTACTTGCGTAGGCAAGGAGCATCCTAATGGCTTCTAATCTTACCATAGGAGAGAAGGTCTCTTCATAATCGATATCTTCTTCTTGGTTGAAACCTTTGGCCACTAGTCTAGCCTTGTTTCTAACCACGATACTGCATTCATCTTACTTGTTTCTAAAGACTCATTTAGTATCAATAACTAAATGGTCACTACATCTAGGAACAAGCTTCCATACCTCATTCCTTTCAAATTGATTCAATTCTTCTTGCATTGCGATAACCCAAGAATCATCTTTCAAGGCATCGTCAATGCACTTAGGTTCAATTTGAGAAAGAAAAGTGGCATGTGCACAAAATTTTTTAAAAGAAGAATGAGTTTAAACCCCTTTTGATGTGTCTCCTATAATTAGCTCCTTAGGATAGGCATCTACATATTTCCATTCCTTAGGTAAGGAAATTTGGGAAGAAGATGCATCCAAGTTGTCATTTTGAGGAGAAGGTTCATTCAAATTTAAATCATCAAATCCAAGATCATCATCAAAATCGTTTTTCTTAAATTCAGAAAATTTATTAAAAACTACATGAATAGACTCTTCTATAACTAGGGTTCTTTTGTTAAAAACCCGAAAAGCTTTAGAAACGAAAGAGCAACCAAGAAAGATGCCTTCATCGGATTTAGCATCGAATTTTTCTATGGCATCATTTTCATTCAAGATAAAGCATTTGCAACCGAAAACTTTAAAGTAAGAAACATTGGGTTTTTTATTATTCCACAATTCATATGAAGTCTTAGATAGAAATGGTCTTACTAGAACCCTATTCATGACATAGCAAGCCGTGTTTACGCCTTCGGCCCAAAAATATTTGGGTAAACTATATTCATTTAACATGGTTCTCACCATTTCTTGTAAATTTCTATTTTTTCTTTCCACTACTCCATTTTGTTTAGGATTCCTCAGAGTAGAGAAGTTGTAGTTATATCCATTTATTTCACAAAAATTTTGGAAGTCATAGTTTTAAAATTCACCACCGTGATCACTTCGAATTGATGAAATCATAAAACCTTTTTCGTTTTGAGTAAGTTTATAAAATTTAGAAAAACATTTGAAACAATCACTTTTATGAGCCAAGAAATAGCTCCAAGTATATCTACTATAGTCATCTATAATTACGAAGACATATTTGCTACCTCCTAGGCTTGTTATGTCAATTGGTCCAAATAAGTCTAAATGGATCAATTGTAATGGTCTAGTGGTGCTAATTTGATTTTTTGGTTTGAAATTAGTTTTTATTTATTTTCCTAATTGACAAGCATCACACACTTTATCCTTGACAAACTTCATATTGGGAATCCCTCGTACTAACTCTCTAGATGAAATCTTAGATATTAGTTTCATACTTGCATGACCTAATCTCCTATGCTAAAGCCAAGCATCATTATTTAAAATGGAAAAACACATTTCATTACTAAGTTCATCAAGGTTAATAGTGTAGATATTATTCTGTTTTAACGTAATCATAGATATGTTATTGTTTAATTTTTCAATGATGCAAATATTAGATTCAAATCTAACGACATAAGCTTTATCGTATAATTGACTAATGCTTAAAAGATTATGTTTTAATCCATCAACTAGCAACACATCATCAATTGAAAAACTTGATTTGTTACCTATGGTTACCTTGCCAATGATTTTACCCTTGTTGTCTCCGAAGGTGACATACCCTTCTTCTTTGCTAGTGAGCATAGAGAAATGAGATGGATCTCCGGCCATGTGCCTTGAGCATCCACTATCAAGATATCATCTCTTGCTCCTAGCTTGTGAGTTTGTCTCTTCTCCTAAAGCTATTAGCGTAAAGTTGGCCTCCTCTTTGTTGCTTGCTTCTTCATTCTCAGAATCACTTGAATCGTCCCATGTAGCCTTTAAAGCTTTCTTCTTCTTCGGTTGCTTCTTCTTGGCTTAGGGGCATTCATTTTTGAAGTGCCCCGGCTTCTTGCATTTGTAGCATATGACTTGGTCTTTTTTATGTTCAAGTTTGTTTTTAGTGTCATTTTTAAATTTGTTCTTTCTTATAAATTTTTTAAATTTTCGAGTTAAAAGTACAATGTCATCGTCACTGTTCTCATCACTTGATGTTCCTTTCAAGTGGTCTTCTTGTGTTCTTAGTGTCATATCCTTCCTCTTCTTTGGAAGGGGGTTCTCGAGTTCTTCATGAGCATGACACATCATTTTGTAGGTCATTAGAGACCTAATAAGTTCTTCAAGAGAAAATGTTTTAAGATCCTTAGCTTCTTGAATGGCTGTAACTTTTGGATCCCAACTCTTTGGAAGGGATCTTAAAATTTTAGTTATAAGTTCAAAATTAGAAAAACCTTTACCAAGTGCTTTGAGTCCATTGATGACATCCGTGAAGCGGGTGTACATGTCTCCGATGGACTCACTTGGTTTTATTTGAAAAAGTTCGTAGGAATGCACAAGAATGTTGATTTTGGACTCTTTCACTCGGCTAGTGCCTTCATGAGTGATCTTAAGAATATGCCAAATATCAAAAGCCGATTCACAAAATGAAATGTGATTAAATTCATTTTTGTCGAGTGCACAAAATAATGCATTCATAGCCTTTGTGTTTAAAGCAAAAGTCTTCTTTTCCGATTCAATCCATTCGCTCGTCGGAAGAGGAGATTTTTGAAATCTATTTTTGATGATGCTCCAAAGATTAAAATCCATGAAAATAAGAAAGATCCTCATACAAGTCTTCCAATATGTGTAATCCGACCCATTAAACATAGGCGGTCATGTAAT
This sequence comes from Musa beccarii, assembly GCA_024322285.1. Taxonomy (NCBI): domain Eukaryota; kingdom Viridiplantae; phylum Streptophyta; class Magnoliopsida; order Zingiberales; family Musaceae; genus Musa; species Musa beccarii. The sequence goes on along the minus strand of CM044396.1, from coordinate 10,819,403 downwards.
GGAGTGACCCTCTTGCATGCTGAAATAAGCCATCTCTCTTGGGTTTTAAACAAAATATGAGAGTGAACCTTGCTCTGATACCAATTGTTAGGATCGGAGAGGCACTAAGAGGGGGTGAATTAGTGCGGGGATTAAAACTAGTAAGTTTGAAACCGATTTCGTAAATAGCTAGTTCGTATGGAGATTTCGATTCGACGAAAGATGACTTAGTTAAAGTAGCTCGAGTAAAGGAGATGAAAACCGAATGATTTGTAGCTAAGTAGAGAAATGATTCAGAAATTTAAACACACACATTCAAAGAACACCACGATGTATAGTGGTTCAGTCAAATGACTTACATCCACTTTCGAAGCCTTCTTCGATGAGGCTCCCAACTTCCACTAGCAAGTCATGTTGAAGGGGAAGGACCAAATACCCCTCTTACAACCTTTTTACAAGTGGTTCACACTCTTATAGATTTTTACAAAGAGAGGGAAGTGAACACTTAAGCTATCGAAAACAAAGCTTTGCTATGGCTTTTGTTCAATTTCTTACTCTCAAAAGGTTTCCCTCTAAGTTGAGAAAGGACGAGTATTTATAGACCTCAAGAGGATTCAAATTTAGGCTGTAAATTTAAATTACTTTTGGGTTTCCCGATGTTGGCGATGCCACCATTTGTCAGTGGCGATGCCATCGCCTATCAGTGTTAGACTGACAGAGTACTGGGTGGGGCCATCGCCTGGGCTTTTCAGCAAGGCTGAATGACCCCTAATTTTTGACCTAAATTAGCCCAATAAGGGCCCGGTTGGCCCCTACTAAGTTTAAACAGGATTATTTCCTAATGCTTACCCTAATTACATGCTAACTACGAAATTGAAACATAATTCTAAGTAATTTAAATTGACATTCTTCAAGTCTTCTTCCGACGAGCTTTCCAGCAAACTTCCGATGGACTTCCGACACTCCTTTGGATTTCTTCCGGCGGACTCCCAGTAGGCTCCCGGATTATGTAGTGAGTTCAACGAGTCTTTGGCAAGCTTCTGAACCTTCTCGGTGATCTCCGCGAACCTCCGACGATCTTTTCGGTGAACTTTCAAAATCTTCGGCAAGTCCCTGATTCTATCTTGGTTGGTTCTGACAACACTTCCGACGATCCTTCAGACTTCCGGTGAACTCTCGAACTCCCAGCAAACTTGACCTCGGTAAATCACTTTATATTTTCATCCTATCGTAGTTAATCCTATACACTTATCTTGACAATATGGATTAGAACAAATAATTCACCAATTGACTTCATCATCAAAATCCGAGATTCAACAACTCAAAACGTAGTTAGATCAACAAAACACAATCAATTAGTTTTATCATCAAAATTCAAGATCCAATAAAAAGTTCATCATAGATTTGGGAGTCGTATCGAGCAGCGTAGAATCTATTCCCATATATTGTGACAACAATGGGGCGATCGTTCAAGCAAAGGAACTCAGGTCTCATCAGAAGTCGAAGCAAGTTATGAGGAGATTTAACTTGATCAAAGAGATCGTGGCTCGTGGAGATATAGCAGTGGAAAGAGTTCCGTCTGAAGATAACATTGTAGATCCACTGATGAAGCTATTAACTTGGATTATATTTGAGTATCACAGAGGTCTGATGGGGATCAGACACGTAGGTGATTGGCTTTAGGTCAAGTGAGAGATTGTTAGTTATAGGTGTTGAATCTCAGATTTTGATTATGAAGTTATTTGATAAGTTATTTGATCAAATCCATATTATTGAGATAAGTGTGCAGGTTTAACTACGATAGCAATGAAGACACAAAGTAAATTGCCGGAAGTCAAACACGTTGGGAGTTTGAGAGTCCACTAAAAGACCAAAGAATCATCAGAAGTGCTACCAGAACTAGCCAAGAATGAATCGAGGACTTGCCGAAGGTTTCGAAAGTTCATTGGAAAGATCGTCAGAGATTCGTGAAGCTCACCGAGAAAGTTCGGATGCTTGCCAAAAGAATCGTCGAACTCGCCATAGAGTCCGAGAGACTACTGTGAGTCCGTCGGAAGATATCCGAGGGTGTATTGGAAATCCATCGAAAGTTCATCGGAAGCTCGCCGAAAGAAAACTCGACGATGCAAGATTAGAATTTGCTTAGAATATGTTTTTAATTTCATAGTTAGCATGTAATTAGGGTTAGGATTATGTGATAATCCTAAATAACCCTAGTAAGGGCCAACTAAGCCTTAACTAAACTGAATTGGGCCGAATTTAAGGCCCATTCAGTAGTGGTGCACCATGTCTGGCGGTGGCACCGCCCCGGGAATAGGTTTCCAGGTGGTCTAGGCGGTGGTACCACCCCAGGTCAGCGGTGGTACCACCCCAGGTCAGCAGTGGTACCGCTGAAAGTTATTACCTGTCAGCGGTGGTACCACTAGTTTGAGCGGTGGTACCGCCCAATACACTAACATAGTTGGGTCAACTGGCGGTAGTACCACCAGTGCCAAGTGGTGGTATCGCCAATACCAAAAAATCCAGGATATGACTTTTTTTGCTCCAATTCTGAAGCCAATTGAGTCTATAAATACTCTTCTCTTCTCAGCTAGCTAAGCACAATTAAGAAATAATAAAAACTGACTCAAAGCTATAGCAAATTGTATTTGATAGATTGAGTGTTCACCTCTTAAGTTTTACTTTGTCAAAGTTTTGTAAGTGTGTGAACCACTTGTAAAAGTCTGTAAGAAGGGTGCTTGGTCCTTTCCCTTCAAGAAGAATTGATAGTGGAATTTGGAAACCTCATCAGAGGAGGTTTTAGAAGTGGACATAGGTCATTTGACTGAACCACTATACGTCGCTGTATACTTCTCTTGATGTGTGAGTTTTAACTTACTACATTTCAATCTTTACTTAGCTGCGATCTCTCAATCTCCTCCTCTCTACCTTCTATCACATTCATTTAAATCACTTTGCTAAAATCATTTTCGTCAAACTGAAATTTCTCTACGCGTAACTCTTTCTAAAATTGGTATCAAAATTATAGTTTTTATCCATTGCACTAATTTACCCCCCCCCCTCCCCCTCTTAGTGCCACTCAGATCCTAACAATTAGTATTAGAGCAGGTCACTCTCATTTGGTTTAAAACCCAAGAGAGATTATTGAATCTCAGATTTTGATGATGAAACTAATTGAATATGATTTATGGTCTAACTATATTTTAAGTTACGTAGGTCTACTATCGATCAGGATTAGACAGTTGACGTTGGAGGAATTGACGTTGCGTCGAAAGTGATCACGTCAGGATATTGGATGTCGAGCCGAAGGTTCAATCGACAATCGGCAGAAGGCTTCGTACGTCGGACATCGGGCCAAGAAGAGAGGAGTTTCACCATGGATATCGGGGTTGCGGAGGTCAACTACCGATTGGACAATAAGCTGCAAGAGAGGACGATGCGCCGAAGGATCGGATGAAGTGTCGACCAATGACGTGCCAGGCAACTGAATGTCAATTCGCATTGTAATAACTGTCTAGATCGAAGTAAAGTTTTGTTTATGTGTGTAGGATTAACTACGATGACGATGAAGACGTAAAACGAAACAAAGTGCTGAAAGACAAGTGGGATGGATCGTTGGGAGTTCAAGAGTTTGACGGAAGTCCGAAGATTCATTGGGAGTATTGCCAGAACCGGCCGTGAACGAGTAGGGAGCTTGCCGAAGGGTTTTCGAAAGTTCGCCAGAAAGTTCACCGGAAGGTTCGTCGAAAGTTCGTGGAGCTTGCCAAGAAAGATCGGAGCTTGCCAAAGAAGCTCGGTGGAACGCGCTAAGATCATCGTGAAGTCTAGGAGCTTGCTGGGAGTCTGCAGAATGGTTTTCGAGGGTTCGTCGGAAGACTGTCGGAAGTTTGCCAAAAGCTCGTCAAAAGAAGTCTTATTTTGTGGACTTTGTAATAGCTTACAAAATATCTTTAAAATTCATAGTTAACACATAATTTAGTTTAGGATTAGGTGTTAATCCTATAAACCAAATTTGGGCCAATTCAGACTTCATTTGGACCGGTTTCGACCGAGTTTTCGGCCAAAACTACTGTGCTGAAATGACTTGGGCGATGGCACCACCCAGTGGCCGAGAGCTAGGCGATGCCACCACCTGGCTGGGGTGGTGGCACTGCCCAGGACCCGCAGGCACCAGCGGTGGCACCGCTGGATGGGCGATGGTACCGCCCAGTATTGCCAGCACCGGGAAATTCAAAATGGTTCAAATTTTGGCTCCAAGTTTGGGCTCCAAATTTGAATCATTTTGAGGCCTATAAATACCCCACTCATTCAGGGTTTAGAGGGGGTCTAGAACTGAGAAAAAGAAGGGGGAAACTCTCTTGAAAGTGTATCAAATCTTCCCTCTAAGTTTTCGAAGTGTTTTAGTCCAAGAGAGGGGTGAAAGGCTTTGTAAGGGTTATCTCCTAAGCCCGTCAAAAGGAGAAATACTGTGAGGGAGTTCATCCTCATCCGTTGGAAGGAGGATAGCTAGTGGAAAGCCGGTGGCCTCAAGCAAGAGGAATCGGGAGTGGGCGTAGGTCGGATGACCGAACCACTATAAAAATCTGGTTTGCATTTACGTTCTTACTATTTACTTTGCTGCAAACCCTTTCCACTTAATTTGATGCTCTACTTCTCATCTCTACAAATATCTTTAAGTTAGAGCTTTTCTTATATGATTCCACCGATACGACTTTTATAATACGTAACGAAGTTTTTACTGTATGAAGTTTCCGAAACTTGTTCAAATCGTTAAAAATTTATCGTTCCTTACCGCTGCACTAATTCCCCCCCCCCTCTTAGTGCTGCTTGATCCCTAACAGAGATGACACATTCTGGCATGCAAAAGAGTCTTTCAATCACTCGTCCGCTTATGTTTAATGGATTGGATTACACCTATTGGAAGACTCATATGGAGATTTTTCTTATTTTCATGGATTTTAAACTCTGGAATATTGTTGAAAATGGATTTGAAAAATCTTCTCTTCCGATGAATGAATGGAATGAATCAGAGAAGAAGGTTTTTGCTCTTAATGCAAAGGCTATGAATGCCTTATTTTGTGCACTTGATAAAAATGAGTTTAATCATGTTTTGATTTGTGAATCGGCTTTTGATATTTAGCATACTTTTAAAATCACTCATGAAGGCACTAGTCGAGTGAAAGAGTCCAAAATCAACCTTTTAGTACATTCTTATGAATTATTTCGGATGAAACCAAGTGAGTCCATCGGAGACATGTACACCCGTTTCACGGATGTCATCAATGGACTCAAAGCACTTGGAAAAGGTTTATCTAATTTTGAACTTGTAACTAAAATTTTAAGATCCCTTCCAAAGAGTTGGGATCTAAAAGTTACAGCCATTCAAGAGGCCAAGGACCTAAAAAAATTTCCTCTTGAAGAACTCATTGGGTCATTGATGACCTACGAAATGACATATCATGCTCATGATGAACTCGAGAACCCTCTTATAAAGAATAAGAAGGATATGACATTGAGAACACAAGAAAACCACTTGAAAGAATCTTCAAGTGATGAGGATCTTGATGATGAACTTGCACTCTTGACTCGGAAATTCAAAAAATTTATAAGAAGGAATAAATTTAAAAATGATACTAAAAATAAACTTAAACCTAAGAAGGAACAAGTAATACATTATGAATGCAAGAAGCTAGTGTTAGGTTCGGAGCGGCACTAAGAGGGGGTGAATTAGTGCAGCGGATTAAAATGATTAAAGCTTGAAAACCGATTCCGAAGATTTGCTTAAGAACTTGATTCAGCGAAAGAGACTTTAACTTGAAAATATTCAGGCAAATGAACTTGGAAGTAGGGAGAAGAAATCCGATCAGTTTGCAGCTTAAGTAATTTACGATGCAGAATTTAAGTACTCACACAACAAGTAAACGCAGCGATGTATAGTGGTTCGGTCAAATGACCTACGTCCACTCTTGAAGCCTCCTTCAATGAGGCTCCCAACTTCCACTAGCAAGTCTCTTGAAGGGGAAGGACCAAACACCCCTTTACAGCCTTTTACAAGAGGTTCCCTCTCTTTACAGAATTTTTACAAGTAGAAGAAAGAGGTGAACACTTGAGCAATTGAGAGCAGGAATTTGCTATAGCTTAGACTCAAATCTAACACAGCAAAAGATCTTCTACCAGCTAGAAGTAAAGGGGTATTTATAGAGAATTTTGGGATTCAAAAATCCCGCTCAAAAAGTCTCGTCCGAAATTTCGGACAGTAGGCGGTACTACCGCTGCATCAAGCGGTACTACCGCTGCAGTGTTTCTAGTGTCTTTGGCGGTACTACCGCTTCATCAAGCGATACTACCGCTTGCATCAAGCGGTACTACCGCTTTGCTTGGCGGTACTACCGCTCGACACAGTGGTTGCAACCACACTGTCGCGCGGTGCTACCGCTTTGCACAGCGATACTACCGCTTTGCACAGGCGCGATACTACCGTCGGTGTTCGGTCAACAGGCGGTGCCACCGCCCGGGTCCGGCGGTGCCACCGCCGACCCTTACCAGAAACTGTATGGGCCTAACCTTTGGCCCAATATAGCCCACTAAAGGCCCAATTGGCCCAAATAGGTTTAACACCTATTCTATACCCTAATTAAGTGCTAACTATGATCTTCTAAAGACAAATTATACCAACACCATCAAGTTATCTTTCGAAGAGCTTTCCGCGATCTTCCGCGACTTCCGCAATCCCTTGATTCCTTCCGCGGACTCTCACTGGCTCCCGAATTCTATGGCGAGTTCAACGAGTCTTTCCCAATCTTCCGAACCTTTTCGGTTGTCTCCGCGAACCTCCGACGATCTTTCCGGCGAACTTCCGAAACCTTCGACAAGTCCCCGATTTCATCTCGGTTGACTCCGGCAGCACTTCCGATGATCCTTCAGATATTTGGACTCTTGAACTTCCAGCAACTTGACTTTGGTAAGTTGCTCTATCATAGTTAATCCTGCACACTTATCTCAAAAATGGATTAGATCAAATAACCACCAATTGACTTCATCATCAAAATCTGAGATTCAACAATCTCCCCCTTTTTTATGATGACAATCAATTGATGACGGAGTTATTCTTAACTCCCCCTATCTATATGCCATATAATGAGAAGGTAAAGACATTTGAATTCATTCTCTTGAATTCAACCAAAAACGATAAGTTACTTACGTTGAACTTATCATCTAAATCAACATGAGGTTTCATTCGTAAACAATATCAAAGCATGACATTTAATATCAAGTCGAAGGATGAAAACCATTTATCATTTCGACACAAGATATCAAAAATTTGAGATTACAACAGGGATCTCATGATTGAAAAGCGTGACAACATAACAGATAAATCATGAGATGAAAATTGTCATTTCAATTTGATGTATTGCATTACTTCATTTGCAATGCTTTTCAAGGATTGCAACCTGTTTTTGACACTAAGCGAGCAATTGAATTGCAATAAAAATTCTTATGACACATTTCTCATTTCATTTCAATCTGTATAAGTCATTTTCAATACAATGCATGAGTTGTTTATCAAAATATTTCGTTCTTAAAGCCACACTTAACAAATCATCATGTTTATTAAGTTATCAAAATATTTTGCTCATAAAAGCCACATTTAACAAATCATCAATTTCATATTTTTCTCCCCCTTTGTCATCAACAAAAAGGAGATGAAAACTGAAAACCATGATCGCAAGGCTAAAGAATACATCATTAAACTCAATCAATAATGAGAGAGATCAAAATTCATGAAGAGATTCAAAATAATCGTTAAAAGAAACATCATGAAGGTAATATCATGAAAACCTTTCGATCGAAAGATGAGTTTTTCACAATATATAATGATCAATAAAATGATAGTTTCATATATCACTAAAGGTATAAAGACGACACAATCAAAGATTAAATGTTTTGAAGGACATGCAATATTTAAACATTAGGGCAGATTTAGCATGCCTAATTCTCTTCTAATGAAGTCAAATTGTTCTTCATTTAGGGTTTTGTGAAAATGTCCGCTAATTGGTGCTTTGTATCAATAAATTCTAAAGTGACATCATTATTAGCAACATGATCTCGTATAAAGTGATGCCTAATATTAATGTGTTTAGTTCTTGAGTGTTGAATGAGATTTTTTGTTAGACAAATAGCACTTGTGTTATCGCATTTTATTGGAATGTTTTTCAAATTAATTCCATAATCTTCTAAAGTATTTTTCATCCACACAACTTGTGCACAACATGCACTAGCAGCTATATATTCGGCTTCCGCCGTAGATAGTGCAACAGAATTTTGTTTCTTGGAAGTCCAAGAAACAAGTGCATGTCCTAAGAATTGACATGTTCCAGATGTGCTTTTTCTATCAATTCTACATCCGCCAAAATCGGCATCCGCATAAGCTTTTAGATCAAAGTTATCAGATTTTGGATACCATAATCCTAGATTTATAGTTCCTTTAAGATACCTAAGGATTCTTTTAACAGCTTTAAGGTGAGATAACTTAGGATTCGCTTGAATCTTGCACATAGACCTACACTAAACATGATATCGGTCTTGTTGTAGTGAGATAGAGTAAACTACCTATCATTCCCCTATATGTTTTTTGATCAAAGTTTTCTCCATGTTCATCCAAGTCTAACTTGGTGGAAGTACTCATTGGAGTGTTGATGGCTTTAGAACTATCCATATTAAATCGTTTTAGCAGTTCCAGTGTATACTTGGTTTGATTAAGAAATATTCCATCACTAAGTTGTTTAATTTGTAATCCTAAAAAGAAGTTTAACTCACCCATTAGACTCATTTCAAATTCAAGACTCATACACTTAGCAAATGATTCACATTGTGATTCATCCGACGAACCAAAAATGATATCATCAACATAAATTTGAACAATAAGAAAATTATTTTCAAAATGTTTAATAAACAATGTAGTATCAACCTTGCCTTTAGTAAAATTATTTGAAATTAAGAAGGAACTAAGCCTCTCATACCAAGCCCTAGGGGCTTGTTTCAATCCATAGAGAGCTTTGGTTAGTTTAAAAACATGATTGGGAAGAAGAGAGTTTTCAAAACCGGGTGGTTGTTCAACATAAACTTCTTCGGAGATAAAGCCATTTAAAAAAGCACTTTTGACATCCATTTGAAAAAGCTTAAAGTTATTACTACTAGCATAGGCAAGGAGCATCCTAATGGCTTCTAATCTAGCCACAGGAGCGAAGGTTTCTTCGTATCGATACCTTCTTCTTGGTTGAAACCTTTGGCCACTAATCTAGCCTTGTTTCTAACCACGATACCATATTCATCTTGCTTGTTTCTAAAGACCCATTTAGTACCGATAACTAAATGGTCACTTGAATCTAGGAACAAGCTTCCATACCTCATTTCTCTCAAATTGGTTTAATTCCTCTTGCATTGCGATAACCCAAGAATTATTTTTCAAGGCTTCGTCAATGCTCTTAGGCTCAATTTGAGAAAGAAAAGCGGCATGAGCACAAAAATTTTTAAACGAAGAACGCGTTTGAACCCCTTTCGATGTATCTCCTATGATTAGCTCCTTTGGATGGGCATCCACATACTTCCATTCCTTAGGTAAGGAATATTCGGAAGAAGATGCTTCCAAGTTGCCATTTTGAGGAGAGGGTTCATTTAAATTCAAATTTTCAAAACCGAAATCATCATCAAGATCATTTTTCTTAATTTCAGAAACTTCATTAAACACCACATGAATAGACTCTTCTATAACTAAGGTTCTCTTATTAAAAACTCGAAAAGCTTTAGACACGGAAGAGTATCCAAGAAAGATGCCTTCATCGGATTTAGCATCGAATTTTCCTAAGGCATCCTTTTCATTTAAAATAAAGCATTTGCAACCAAAAACTTTAAAGTAAGAAACATTGGGTTTTTTATCATTCCATAATTCATAAGGAGTCTTGGATAGAGATGGTCTTATTAGAACCCTATTCATGACATAACAAGCTGTATTTACAGCTTCGGCCCAAAAATATTTGGGTAATTTATGTTCATTTAACATGGTTCTTGCCATTTCTTACAAATTTCTATTCTTTCTTTCTACTACTCCATTTTGTTGAGGATTTCTTGGAGTAGAGAAGAAGTGGTTATACCCATTTGATTCACAAAAATTTTGGAAGTCACGGTTTTGGAATTCACCACCGTGATCACTCCGAATTGATGAAATCATGAAACCCTTTTCATTTTGAGTAAGTTTACAGAATTTGGAGAAACATTTAAAAGAATCACTTTTGTGAGCTAAGAAATAGATCCACGTGAATCTACTATAGTCATCAACAATCACAAAGGCATATTTACTACCTCCTAAGCTTATTGTGTCAATTGGTCCAAACAAATCCATATGGATCAATTGCAATGGTCTATAGGTACTTATTTGATTTTTTGGCTTGAAGCTAGTTTTGATTTGTTTTCCTAGTTGACAAGCATCACATACTCTATCTTTAAGGAACTTAATCTTAGGAATGCCTCTTACAAGATTTTTAGATGTGATTTGAGAGATTAGTTTCATGCTAGCATGACCTAATCTCTATGCCAAAGCCGAGCATCATCATTCAAAGCCGAAAAACATATTTCACTACCAAGATCATCAAGATTAATGGTGTAGACATTATTTTGCTTGATTGCAATTATAGATGTATTGTTGTGTGGTTTTTCAATGATGCAAGCATTAGATTCAAATCTTACAATATAACCATTATCACATAATTGACTAATGCTCAATAGATTGTGTTTTAAGCCATCAACTAATAACACATTATCAATTGAAAAGGTTGATTTATTACCTATAGTACCCTTGCCAATGATTTTACCCTTGTTGTTGTCTCCGAAGGTGACAAACCCTTCATCTTGGCTAGAGAGCTTAGAGAATTGAGATGGATCTCCGGTCATGTGCCTTGAGCATCCACTATCAAGGTACCATCTCTTGCTCCTAGCTTGTGTGGGTGTTTTTGTCTACAAGAAAGGATGGTTTTTAGGTACCCATTTTGACTTGGGTGCCTCAAAAACTGATCTACTAATTCTATCATTATTCAATGAGTTCCTAATTGATCCTTTAGGAACCCATACTAATTTATTTAGGCTAAGTTTCCTATATGGACATTTGTAAACAACATGTCCGGATTTGCAACAAAAATTGCATTTGAAATGAGAGGAGACATGTAATGTTGGCCTTTAATGAATGTGGTTTGTGTTCGGTGAGATCCACTCACGAATCCAATTCCACATCTATTTCGACATGTCCCTTGTTAGCAAGGATCATGTCTAAGTCTTACTACCGACCTTAAACTTGTTTAAGGTCTCTTTGAGTAGCAAGTTTTCATTTTTGATTGCTTCTAAGTGATTGCACTTAGAGCATGGGAGTAGAGGGAGAGAATCATGCTCAAGACTCTTAAACTTATCTAGTAATAAAGCATGTTCCTTTTTAAGATTTGAAGCTTTTTGTAACAGTTCTACATTCATCAAATAAATCATGAAAAGCAATTAAAAGCTCATCGAAAGATAAATCTTCATTAAGTAAATCACTTACCTCTTCTCCCAAAGCCATTAGAGCAAAGTTGGCCTCCTCTTTGATGCTTGCTTCTTCATCCTCGGAATCACTCGAGTCATCCCATGTAGCCTTCAAAGCCTTCTTCTTCTTGAGTTGCTTCTTCTTGGCTTGAGGGCATTCATTTTTGAAGTGCCCGGCTTCTTGCATTCATAACATATGACTTGGTCCCTTTTTGGTTCAGGTTTGTTCTTGAAATCATTTTTAAATTTGCCCTTTTAATGAATTTTTTAAATTTTCTAGTTAAGAGTGCAATGTCCTCATCAAGGTCCTCATCACTTGATGTTCCTTTCAAGTGGTCTTCTTGAGTTCTTAATGCCATATCCTTCCTGTTCTTTGGAAGGGGGTTCTCTAGCTCATCATGAGCATGGCATGTCATTTCATAGGTCATTAAAGACCCTATGAGTTCTTCGATAGGAAAAGTTTTAAGGTCTTTGGCCTCTTGAATGGCCGTAACCTTTGGATCCCAACATTTCGGAAGAGATCTTAAAATTTTTGTTACTAATTCAAAATTAGAAAAATCTTTACCAAGTGCCTTGAGTCCATTGATGACATCCGTAAAGCGGGTGTACATGTCTCCAATAGACTCACTTGGTTTCATTCGAAAAAGCTCGTAAGAGTGCACAAGAATGTTGATTTTGGACTCTTTCACTCGGCTAGTGCCTTCATGAGTGATCTCAAGAGTTCGCCAAATATCAAAAGCCGATTCACAAATCGATACGCGATTAAATTCATTTTTGTCTAGTGCACAAAACAAGGCATTCATAGCCTTAGCATTTAAAGCAAACACCTTCTTCTCCGACTCATTCCATTCGCTCATCGGAAGAAGGGATTTTTGAAAACCATATTCAACGATATTCCAAAGTTCAAAATCCATAGAAATAAGAAAAATCCTCATCCGAGTCTTCCAATACGTATAATCCGACCCGTTAAACATGGGTGGACGGGTAATGGAGTAACCCTCTTGCATGCCGGAAAAGGCCATCTCTCTTGGGTTTTAAACCAAATGTGAGAGTGAACCAAGCTCTGATACCAATTGTTAGGTTCGGAGCGGCACTAAGAGGGGGGTGAATTAGTGCAGCGGATTAAAATGATTAAAGCTTGAAAACCGATTCCGAAGATTTGCTTAAGAACTTGATTCAGCGAAAGAGACTTTAACTTGAAAATATTCACGCAAATGAACTTGGAAGTAGGGAGAAGAAATCCGATCAGTTTGCAGCTTAAGTAATTTACGATGCAGAATTTAAGTACTCACACAACAAGTAAACGCAGCGATGTATAGTGGTTCGGTCAAATGACCTACGTCCACTCTTGAAGCCTCCTCCAATGAGGCTCCCAACTTCCACTAGCAAGTCTCTTGAAGGGGAAGGACCAAACACCCCTTTACAGCCTTTTACAAGAGGTTCCCTCTCTTTGAATTTTACAAGTAGAAGAAAGAGGTGAACACTTGAGCAATTGAGAGCAGAGAATTTGCTATAGCTTAGACTCAAATCTAACACTGCAAAAGATCTTCTACCAGCTAGAAGTAAAGGGGTATTTATAGAGAATTTTGGGATTCAAAATCCCGCTAAAAAGTCTCGTCCGAAATTTTCGACAAGATGGCGGTACTACTGCTGCATCAAGCGATTACCGCTGCACAAGCTGTGATACTACGCTGCGTGTTCAGGTGTCTTTGGCGGTACTACTGCTGCATCGGCGGCGATACTACCGCCGACAGTGGTTGCAACCACTGTCAAAGGCGGTTCCACCGCCGCTTAGCGGTGATACTACCGCTCGACACAGTGGTTGCAACCACTGTCGAGCGATGCTACCGCTTTGCTGGGCGGTACTACCGTCGGTGTTCGGTTAACAGGCGGTGCCACCGCCGATCAGCGGTGCCACCGCCGACCCTTACCAGAAACTGTATGGGCCTAACCTTTGGCCCAATACAGCCCACTAAAGGCCCAATTGGCCCAAATAGGTTTAACACCTATTCTATACCCTAATTAAGTGCTAACTATGATCTTCTAAAGACAAATTATACCAACACCATCAAGTTATCTTTCGAAGAGCTTTCCGGCGATCTTCCGGCGGACTTCCGGCAATCCCTTGGATTCCTTCCGATGGACTCCCAGCTGGCTCCCGAATTCTATGGCGAGTTCAACGAGTCTTTCCCAATCTTCCGAACCTTTTCGGTTGTCTCCGCGAACCTCCGACGATCTTTCCGGCGAACTTCCGAAACCTTCGGCAAGTCCCCGATTTCATCTCGGTTGACTCCGGCAGCACTTCCGATGATCCTTCAGATATTTGGTGGACTCTTGAACTTCCAGCAACTTGACTTTGGTAAGTTGCTCTATCATAGTTAATCCTGCACACTTATCTCAAAAATGGATTAGATCAAATAACCACCAATTGACTTCATCATCAAAATCCGAGATTCAACAGCTAGGGCACTTCAAAAGTGAATATCCTCAAGCCAAAAAGAAGCAACCAAAGAGGAAGAAGGCTCTAAAGGCGACATGGGATGACTCAAGTGGCTTCGAAGATGAAGAAGCATGTAACAAGGAGGAGGCCAACTTCGCATTGATGGCTTTTGGAGAAGAGGTATGTGAGTTATTTAATAAAAATTTATCTTTCAATGAACTTTCAATAGCTTTTCATGAATTATTTGATGAGTGTAGAGCTATTAGTAAAAGGTTCAATCTATTAAAAAAGGAGCATACTATCTTACTAGATAAACTTGAAAGTCTTTAAATTGATACTCTCTCTTCACCTCCATGCTCTAAGTATGAACACTTAGAGGTAATCAAAAAGGAGAACTTGCTACTTAAAGAGACCATAAATAAGTTTAAGGTCAGTAGTAAAAGCTTGGACTTGATCCTTATAAACAAAGGTCATGTCAGAAAAAGAAGTGGAATTGGATTTATGAGTGGATCTCACCGAAATCCTACCACTTTTATCAAAGGATCAATACTACATGTATCATCTTATTTGAATTGCAACTTTTGTTACAAGCCCAGACATGTTGTTCACAAATGTTCGTATAAGAAACTTAACTCACATAAGTTGATATGGGTTCCTAAAGGAACTATAAGGAACTCAATGAACAATGACAAGATTAGTAAATCAATATTTGAGGCACCCAAGTTCAAATGGGTACCAAAAAATCCTCCCTTATAGGCATCCTGAACATCGCAAGCTAGGAGCTGGTAACAATACAATTCCTGATAGTTATCAAGCTCACTAGCTCGGGTAATAAAAGACCCCTGAGTGTTATACATTGTTTGATTATGCACCATAATGCTTCCATTAAGCCTCTTCAAAAAGAATTTTGGTAAAAACATTTGCGTCACTTTACAATTTGAAATCCTATGTTTTGAAATGATGTGGTTTTAATGGATTTGACGTAACCTAAAGTATATATCTTCCTTGAATATTCCTATGAAAAATTGAATACACCTTTGTATTCTCTATCTACTCAAGGTCTATAAATTCATTTATTTTATGAATCTCATATGTAATTTTAATGATCAATTTGGAGTTAATGAATTAAGATAGAATGAGTTTTTCAAATGATTCATAATTTCTATTCATGACTTATTATGCATTGATGGCTTGAATGCATTTGAGATGTGAATTATTTTGGTGACATGATGCATGAATCTTGTTCTTATTTGATGATGCATACAAATGAGTTGCTTATCAATAGTTACCATTGAAATATATTCTTTTTGAAATATCTTTCCAAGACTACTCTTAGTGACAAATGTTTTGAAAATATGCTTGATTATCTTTCATATGATAAGTAACACATGAATTGTTGATTCCTGACTCAAGTTTTTTTTCCTTAATTTCTTGGACGTATGACTGAAAATAGTGTGATTCGTGATCCCGATATTTATAAATGACATCTTTTGGTTGAATTATACATCCTTCATCATCTCACAAGTTGATCAATGTTAGTATTCATAACTTTCGAAGATCACTACTTTCATATCATCCAAGTTCTATTATCTTTACGATATCATTCTCTCGAACCGCTTGATGAGAAAGTTTCCAAAGCCTCTTGATTACAACACTTTAATGTAATTAATCGTTTGTTAAGTAAATATGTTTAATAAAAATTATCTCATGATTATTGAGTCTCAAATTTTGATGATGAAACTAATTGATTGTGTTTAGTTGTTTAACTACATTTTGAGTGATGCAAGTCTACTCGATCAGGATTAGACAGTTGACATAGAATGAATCAGTGTTGCACTGAAGGAAATCATGTCAGGATATTTAGATGTCGAGCCGGATCTGAAGGCTTCGGACATCGGGCATCGGGCCAAGAAGAGTGGTGTTGCGCCATGGACATCGGGGTTGTAGAGGTCAACCGTCGAATGGGCAACAGGCCGCAAGAGAGGACAGTACGTTGAAGAACTGGATAAAGCACCGACCAATAACATGCCGGGCAATAGGAGGTTGATTCGTGTAACTGACTAGATTGAAGTAGAGCTAAGGTTTACTTAGCATGTAGGATTATGATATAACCCCAGAGGAATTCTATGAAGATTGATCTTTAGGAGGGATCAACCCTTGGAACGCTATGGGGTTCCACCCTCCAAGTAGTCGGACAAATGATTACAAAGTAGATTGATATTTCTTGTTCAAAAGAGGTGGAGGCTACATACTTATATAGAACTCCAAACCCTAGCCCTAGTGGCGGCTTCCTAAGTAAAATATCCCTTTTGCCCTCAACCCTAACAACCATCCCAATAAGGGGGGCGGTGGCTAGGAAGCCCAAAGGCCCAACTATAAACCCTAGCCATTCTTCTTTATAGAATAGAGATGGCTAGGTGGGGTTTATTACAATCTCACAAGGTTTTTATTAACTGTTAGTTGGTTGAGTAGGACCCGACCCTGCTAGGGTCCTATCAAGCCTGCCCTCTTCAAATCAACTTTGTCCTCAAGGCTGAGGTTCCATGAACTCAGGGAATTAGGTCTTCAACTCCTCATATGATTCCCATGTGGCATCTTCGGGTGGTAAATTATATCAATGCACTAGTACTTTAGTAGAGGGACGTTAGCGATGCATCACGATTTTGCGGTCAAGGATGGCTAGTGGTTGGGCTTGAATATCTCCATCATCAGTGGTGTTGGGTAGTTGAATCTGGGGTGACTCACGTTTTCCCAATTTCGGCTTCAGGCATGAAACGTGAAAGACCGGGTGGATTTTGGCATCCTCAGGCAATTTAAGTTTGTACGCCACGGCTCCAATACGCTTTGTGATCTGATAGGGCCCATAAAAATATGGGGATAGCTTCATGGAGACTCGTGTGTTGATGGAGAGTTGCTTGTACGGCTGTAAGAAAAGATAAACCCAATCTCTTACTAAAAATTCTCTTTCGCTTCATCGTGTGTCGGCTTGCTGTTTCGTTTTAGCTTGAGCGGTAGAGAGATTATCCTTTAGCAACTGTAGGAGTTTGTCCTTGTCAATTAAATCTTAGTCGACCTGATCTACCTTGGCTGAGCCTATTACATACTTTGGAATCACAAGGGTCGGCCGACCATATAATGCTTCATATGGGGTACATTTTGTAGATGAATGATACATAGTGTTATACCACCATTCAGCCCAGGGAAGCCATTTCATCCACTCGTTTGGCTAGTTACTGGCGAAACACCGAAGGTACATCTCTAAACACCTGTTCACTACCTCTGTTTGGCCATCAGTTTGTGAATGATATGCTGTACTCATCTTGAGTTTGGTGCCCTGCAATTAAAATAACTCGGTCCAAAATTTACTAATGAAGACCCTATCATGATCACTTACAATGGACCTTAACATTTCATGCAGTTTAATAATATTTTCTATGAAAATCTGAGTTATACTAATAGTAGTGTAAGGATTTCGCATAAGATAAAAATGAGCATATTTCGTAAGTTGTTCAACCACCACAAGGATTGTGCTTTTACCTTTGGAAGGTGGTAGCCCTTCGATGAAGTCCATGGAGATGTTAGTCCACACCGAGTATGGTATGGGTAGTGGTTGTAGTTTCCCTGGACTCACCACTATTTCACCCTTTTGCTGTTCACATACATCATATTGTGTCACGTATTTAGAAAAAAAATTTCATCCCTCTCTAATAAAAATTTTGCTTCACTCTTTTGTAGGTTCTTAGAAATCCAGAGTGCCCTGCTGAAGGTGTGGAGTGCATTTCGTGCAGAATAACTTTGATGCAAGGGGAGTTGGGTATAAGTACAATACGACCTTTATAGCGTAGATCCTTCGAATCCTAAGTATAGTGAGCTATTGCACTTGGATCCTCCTCCAATATTTAATGATGTTGCTAGTCTCTGGATCCTTCTTCCATTCCTCCCTAATGTCCTCGAGAAAGCCGATGGTAGGAAGAGAGATGGCTAAAAATTCAGCTTTCTCAGGTAGCCATGAGAGTGCATCTACAATAATGTTTTCTTTCCCCTTTTTGTAAATAATTTCATAATCAAATCCTAGAAGCTTGGTTACCCATTTTTGCTGCTCTAGGAATGATATCTTCTACTCCAAAAAGTACTTGAGTCTTCTATGGTCAATTTTAATTTAAAATCATCGATCGATCAGGTAGGGTCTCCACTTCGTTACTGCGTGCACAATGGTGAGCATCTCCTTATCATAGATTGACATTTTTTTATGGGAGGGAAATAGCGCCTTGCTGGTGTATACGAGTGGTCGACCATCTTGCATGAGAACGGCTCCAATTCTGACTCCAGATGCATCGGCCTCCATGATGAAGGGTTGGCTAAAATCTGGTAGTGCTAGCACGGGCGCCGTCGTCATGGCTGCCTTAAGTTTATCGAAGGCAGCAGAGGCTTCATCTGACCATTAGAATGCATCTTATTTTAGCAAAGAAGTGAGGGGTGCACTGATCTTCCCATAGTTCTTTACAAATTTTTAGTAGTAGCCTGTTAGTCCAAGGAACCCACGTAGCAATTTCACATTTGTAGGTTTCGGCCAGCCCTGCATGGCTTCGATTTTTGTTGGGCCTACCGCCACTCCTTCTTCTGATATTAGGTGCCCAAGGTACTCTACTTTTTGCTGGAGAAAGCTGCACTTTGATAGCTTAACAAAAAGAGTATTCTCCCGAAGGATCGTCAGAATAAACCACAAGTGCTAAAAGTGAGTCTCAAGAGAAGGGCTATAAATGAGAATATCATCAAAAAATACCAGCATAAATTTACGAAGAAAGCTCTGAAAAATATCGTTCATAAGACTTTGGAAAGTTGAGGGAGCATTAGTGAGTCCAAAAGGCATTACCAAGAATTCATAATGGTCGTTATATGTGAGGAAAGTAGTTTTTGGAATGTCATCCTCACATACCCGAATTTGGTGGTAACCAGATCGGAGGTCCAACTTCGTAAAGACTCGAGCTCCTTTTAACTCATCAAGAAGTTCATCCACCACTGGTATTGGGTACTTATCCTTGACGGTGATACCATTTAGAGCTCGGTAATCGATACACATCTGTAAAATTCTATCCTTGTTGCATACAAGTAGCACAGGTGAGGAATAGGGGCTGTAGCTTGGCCGAATCACCGTTGTTTCAAGCATCTCCTTTACAATCTTCTCAATTTCATCCTTTTGGGGGTGAGGATAGCGATATGACCGAGTGTTTGCTAATGGTTTGCTCGGAAGAATTGGAATTCGGTGGTCATGTTGCTGAGTAGGAGGAAGACCACGCGGTTCAGCAAAAACATTATCAAATTCAGCAAGCAATTAGGATGAAGAAGGTCAAGCGTCCTCCTCTCTAGTGGTATCCACATGGCAGGAACTACGACGATGCACCTCTCTAGGGAGAGGAGAACAGGAGGTGGCCACCAAAAAGAAACCCCCAGTCTATAGAGCTTTGGTTCCCTCCTATTTATAGAGGCCCCCTGTAAACTCTAATGGATCTTGCCCTGTTAGGTATTGGATCTCCATCCAATTACCCAAGCCTCATGGATTAGTGGGTCTCTACCCAATAATCTCTTATTAGCAATTATTGGATCTAATCTTAGGATCCAATAATTCAGGGGCTTAATGGATATCCAATAAAATAGGGGCTCCAGCGGATATCTTATATCCGAACCTCTACTCGTCACAACACCTACCATATTTGTGTGACCCTCTAGGCCCAATATCGAGCTAGCCGTGAGTCATACTTGTCAAAACTTCTTCTGACTTAGTGAATTATTATTTTTATAATAATTCACCCAACTTATCGACTGCAGACGTACTAGGCCACTACGCCATAGCCCCTAGATGATATAGGAGAATCCAATCCTTTGGACCTATTTATCATCAGTTATCATGTATCTATAGTCCCTCATCTAACTAATATCCTAGAGACCTTATACCGGGCACAGTGCTGTCAGGCTCATATGGTCTCTCTTCGAGTCTTGCTCTTGTCAGATTCTCCCGGAGAACTCTTTCTCTCTCAATCCGAATAACCTTGGCCAAGGATTTATTCGAGCAAGAATATATACGATATTCCTCTCATGATATCGAGAGCGGATGATCCTCTGTTAACACTCAATAGCCCTCGTAAGGTTGGCTACCACTCCCAATAACCGGCTGTACTAGATCTGAAACTTTCCAAACATATAAGTCCGGTATCAAAGAGTGTAGTACTCATACAGGACATCCTTGGTATCTCAAGTCTAAGGACTAGATATACTACTGGGATTATGGAATTGCTGTCTAACATGAGGTATCAATAACCATCCAGCATTCCGTAGGCAGATCAATTAGTGAACTCATTCCCCAATGAGCACATGTATTGTACTCTTAGTGTCCCCACACGAATAGCTATGAGACCAGCCACCTCCATCATATGGACGGGTATACAGCATACCAGTCTATCCGGTTATCTCGATATCCCTCTTGAGTAACCTATGACTAGGATTATTTATGGTCTGTGTTTAAAGGTGAATCGGTCTCATTATCATGATCTCATCACGATCTGATTCCCATTGCACAGATCCAAGGACATCACAATATATGCAACACGCAAGATAAAGTGATAAAATACCTAATAATAAGTAAAAAAAAAGAGTGCATGTCAAGTCACAAGTGCCATCACTCATGTGATTGGCTTGCAGGGCACACATATGACTAGCAATCTCTCACTTGACCTAAAGTCAATCACTAACATGTCTGATCCCCATCAGACCTCTATGACGTTCAAAGATAATTTGAGTCAATGGCTTTATTAGTGGATCTGCAATTGTATCTTCGGATGGAACTCTTTCCACTACTACATCTCTTCGGGTCACGATCTCTCTAATAAGCTAGAACCTCTTTAGAACACTTCTGATGAGACTCGGGTTCCCTTATTTGAGTAATCACCCGTAATTATCGCAATATAAGGGAATCAGATCCTTGCTGCTCGACATGACTCCCAAATCTATGATGAACTTCTTCATCTAGACTCCCTCCTTTGCTACCTCTACCGCAGTAATGTATTCCGCCTCTATGATCGAGTCAGCAGTAATGTCTTACTTGGAACTCTTCCAATATATTGCTCCTCCATTCAGGGTGAACACATACCCTAAATTAGACTTGCTATCATCAACATCAGATTGGAAGCTCAAGTCCGTGTAGCCCTTAACCTTGAGGCTACTGCCTCCATATACCAGTAAAAGATCCTTAGTCCTTCTCAAGTACTTAAGGATACATTTTACTATTTTTCAGTACTCCAAGCATGGATCTGCCTGAGACCTACTGGTAACACTCAGAGCATACGCTATATCAGACCTAGTACATAGCATAGTATACATGATAGATCCTATCACTGAGACATATGGTATCATATCCATGTGTGCCCTTTCTTTAGGAGTCTTTAGGGACATACTCCTAGAAAGTAATATTCCATGTCTCATTGGTATGAGATCTCTCTTGAAATTTTCTATACCAAACCCCTTGACAATAGTGTCTATGTACCTAGATTGGGACAAGCCAAACATCCTCTTGGATCTATCTCTATAGATCCATATCCCCAATATGCAAGATGCTTCTCGTAAGTCCTTCATAGAGAAGTGCCTAGATAGCCAAGCCTTTACTGTGAAGAGCATTCCTACATCATTCCCAATGATCAGGATGTCATCCACATATAATACCAAAAGGTGATAGTACTCCCACTTACCTTCCTACACACACAAGGCTCATCTTCATTCTTAACGAAGTCATAAGATCCGATCGCCTTATCAAATCTTATGTTCCAACTTTGAAAAGCTTGCTTCAGTCCATAAATGGACCTAAGCAACCTGCACACCTTATCTAGGTTATCCCTAGACATGAATCCCTTAGGCTGTATCATATACACCTCTTTCTCAAGGTTGCCATTGAGGAATGTAGTTTTGACGTCCATCTGCCAGATCTCATAATCATAATGTGCTGCAATAGCCAATAGAATTTGAATGGATTTTAGCATAGCTACAGGTGAGAAAGTTTCATCATAATCAACACCTTGCCTTTGACGATACCCCTTAGCCACTAGCCTTGCTTTATAGGTCTCTACCTTTCCATCTACTCCAATCTTCTTTTTGAAGATCCACTTGCAGCCAATGGGTACAATACCCTCGGGTGCATCAAATAGGTTCCAAACCTTATTGGAGTACATAGAATCCATATCTGAATTCATGGCTTCTTGCCATTTCCCGGAGTTTATGCTCATAATAGCCTCATCGTAGGTCTGAGGATCAATATCTTCTCTTCTGATATGTCCCACATATCTCTTAGGAGGATGGGATACTCTACTGGACCTACATAAAGTTGGAACTTGTGTGCTAGGTATCTGGACAGATTCTGGCTGTGGAATAGTGCTTGAGCTAAGTTCTCGAGCCTCGCTCAACTCTATCA
Organism: Musa beccarii; assembly: GCA_024322285.1. Classification (NCBI taxonomy): domain Eukaryota; kingdom Viridiplantae; phylum Streptophyta; class Magnoliopsida; order Zingiberales; family Musaceae; genus Musa; species Musa beccarii. The sequence goes on along the minus strand of CM044396.1, from coordinate 10,796,964 downwards.
TGCTCTCACTGTCTCCACCAAGAATGTATTCCTTCTCAAGGAACACTACTCTTTTGGCTACAAAAACCTTTTAGTCCTTAGGGTAATAGAAATAATACCCACAAGTTTCCTTGGGGTATTCCATGAACTTGCACCATTCCATCCTGGATTCCAACTTGTCGGGGTTGTGTCTCTTGACGTGGGCTGGGCAGCCCCAAATCTTAACAACCTTAAGATTAGGCTTCTTCCTATTCCATATCTCATATGAAGTAGACATTACTGACTTAGTTGGAATTCTGTTCAGAAGGTAAGTTGCGGTCTTTAGGGCATATCCCCATAATGAGATGGGTAGGTCGGTGAAACTTATCATGGAACACACCATGTCTAACAGTGTGTGATTCCTCCTTTCTGATACACCATTAAGCTATAGTGTATAAGGAAGTGTCCATTGGGATAAAATCCCATGGTCTTTGAGGAACTGGGTGAATTTTGTACTCAAGTATTCACCTCCTCGATTTGATCAAAGGGTTTTAATACTCTTTCCTATCGGATTCGCCACTTCATTCTTATATTCCTTGAATTTCTCAAAAGCCTCAGACTTGTACTTCATTAAGTACATATATCCGTATCTTAAGAAATTATCAATGAAAGTAATAAAGTAGGAGTAACCACCTATGGCATGAGTTGACATGGGACCACATACATCACTATGTATGAGTTCCAATAACTCAGTGGCTCTCTCTCTAGTTCCACTAAATGGAGAGTTGGTCATCTTTCCCCGAAGGCAAGGTTCATAAGTCGTATATGACTCAAAGTCAAATGATCTAGATATCTATTCTTCAACAAATTTTGAATCCTTCCCTCATGGATGTGACCTAGCTTACAATACCACAGATATGCATTATTCATCTCTTCTCGTTTTCTCTTAGACTCACTTATACTCATGATATGTGGAGTTGTATCTAGCATAAATAAACCATTATACAATGTTCCTCTCATGATGATCTCATCATCTAATATTATTGAACAACCATTGTTCTTAAAAACTAATTTATATCTGCTAACTGTCAAACATGAAATAGAAATAATATTTTTGATAATAGAAGGAACATAATAGCATGCATCTAATGCAATAATAGCTCCACCAGGTAGATGTAAGGTGACCTTGCCAATAGCCACTACAGCAACCTTTGCTCCATTGCCCATCTTAAGGTCAATCTCGCCTCTGTTCAATCTCCTAGGTCCTGCCAGAACCTGCAACGAATTGCAGATATGATAAGCACTCCCAATATCCAATACCCATGTGTTATCATAAGATTCTGACAAATGGAGACTGATCATGAATCTACATGAAGCTTCTCCAAGCTTTTGTTTCACCCTCTCTGCAAGGTACTCTTTATAGTTCTTCTTCCAGTGCCCATCTTTGCCGTAGCGGAAGCACTGGCCTTTATCCTTTGTTGGATCTTTCTTGGCAACCTTTGCTTTACCCATTGTGCCCTTGCCCTTCTTAAGGGACTTTTCAGCCTTCCTTTTCTTTCTAGTCTCATCAGCATAGAGAACTAGCTTCTCTTTCTTAATGGTGCTCTCTACATCTCTCAATATATTGAGGAGCTCTAGTCACCTTAAGTTTTTTCATATTAAAATTCATTATGAATTGAGAAAAGGAATTTGGTAGGGACTGAAGCATAAGATTCACACACAGGTTATCCTCTAGGATCATTCTTAGACCTATGAGTTTCTTGGTCCACTCAATCATCTTAAGGACATGATTCTGAACCGATGTCCCCTCAGTCATCCTGACATAGAAAAAACTCTTTGATATCTCATATCGCTGAGTTCTTCCCTGTTCCTCAAATAGTTTGAGGAGATGCAGGAGTAAGGAATTAGCATTCATATTTTCATACTATCTCTATAATCCAGTAGTCATAGAGGCCAACATATAAAACTGAGCAAGAGCGGAATCATCTATGTACTTCACATAACGAGTGATCTCATCCTCGCTTGCCCCTTCGTCCGGTGTAAGGATCACTGTATCAAGGACGTACGCGATTTTCTCCACCATGAGAATGATTCTCAGATTGCGAAGCCAATCCGTATAATTTGGACTAGTGAGGCGGTTGGCATCAAGTATGCCATGTAAAGGATTTGAAAGTGACATTTTTTTGAAATTAAAGATGTAGCAGAAATAAATAACATGCAGACTTTGCAAAAATTAAATAGCTAAGATAAGGACTTCTATCTTAATATATTCCCACTAATTTTTCACAAGACATACAACACCCTCCGGTATATGAATCGGAGACCCCCGGTGGATCTCTAGTGGGGATGAAGATCCAATCGACGTCTTAATGTAACCTCGAGAGACTCAACCAATCACGTTATGCCCGTAAAGGTAGGCAACTCTTGCCAATCACAACTCCTAGTGATTCCTGTCCTGTTCGGCCTTCGAACCACCATGGCCTTGAGGAACTCGACCAACTATGATGTTTGGTTAAGTCATCACTATCGTTACAAGATGAGTCTAATTCGATGATATACTCTCGAGGGACTTGACCAAGCATACCATATCCTCAGGTCACCGGTGACATCTCTATGTCATAGATAAGATAGCAAAATGCGATATAGGTGAGTCTCGAGGGGCTCGACCAACTCAACCTACACCGGGAATCGGTTCCTACCTATAACGATGGAAGGCCACGTGGATCAATCTAATTACCTCACGTTTACCAATTTAATATTATTAATAGAGAGGATTTTTTATTTGGTCTTCTAATAATGTGTCACACACATACATATTTAATATATATATCTACATCGCATGCAAATATATATACATATCTAGTAGGTGTATAACCAATCACACATCACATGAGCAATCACACTAGATGATCATAGACCACATCCTAATGTGATCAGGCCCGAGCCAGTAGGCCCAATCACTCACATCAAGATCTATGTATGCTTCGGCGCATCTCCATGCCCTGTGATCGTCCTTCTTGCTTCATCGGTTCCGTCGGCATCTCAATGTATCTTCATGCGTCGGATTGTCCGTCTCGACCTCATGGGTCCCGTTACCATTGCGCCTCCTCATGTAATTATAACATAATTACAGGGATACAAGCCTGACAATAAACGAGAAAAATAGAGGCTCGCAGGCCCCAAATCTTAAGAATCACAAGCACACACATCACATCATGATCATTTGTCCACATCACACATTACATGTATATGTTATTTTATAGGACTACTAGATAAATAATAATAGTTAATTAAACTATGTAATTAACATATATATTTTTCTGAAAATAGGGATATTTTAAAAATTTTCTGAATTTCAAGGGGTATTTTGGTCATTCTATCAAAAGGGACAGAAACCGAAATTTCTGAAATTTTAAGGAGGCAAAAATATCTTTTGCCCAAAAAACCCTAATCCCTCTTCTGCCTCCTGCGTTGCGGCATTGTGGCCGCCACCGCCACCTTGCCGGCGGTAGCCCCTACTCGCGAGCGCGCAGCCCTTGCCCACGGCGGGCGCCGTCACAGTGGGCGCTTCTGCTCGCGGGCGAGCACCGCTGCCCCGCAGGCAGCATTGCCGCCACGAGTGTCGCCCGCAGGGACCTCGCAGGTGCCGCTGCCCTGTAGGTAGTACTACCGTCGCCCTGCAGGCAGCACTACCACCGCGGGTGCCTTTGCCCGCGGGCTGTGGGGTAGCACCTGCAGCCGTCGCTGCCCCCGCAGGTGTCTTTGCCCGTGCCTTGCAGATAGGCAATAGGCCGCCAGCCACCTGTCGTCGCCCGCAATTTGCCTGCGGGCTCGTATGCAGCTGCCGTCATCGCTACCGTTGCAAGCAACCTTGCTGCCACTGTGCTAGCACAACAAGGGCAGCAACACTTGCCGTCCTTCCTCACCTTTTGTGTCAATGATTTTGATGATAAAAACTATTCTAAATCACAACACATGTAGTTTAAGATCCGATCTTCGCATGAACAACCTGGCTCTGATACCACTATTCAGAAATCCTATGGGGCGACATCTCATGTGCAACGGAAGAACAAAAAACAAAACCACAGATTTCCCATAAAAATGTTCCGTCGTTGTGCGAAGATCAATGCATCAAAAATAAATCCATAAAAACTACATATGCAAAATAAAATACCTAGGGAGATCATATATCTCTAAATCCCTGTAGATCTGTAGGAGAGGGTGAAGAAGGTCAAGCATCCTCCTCTCTAACGGTATCCACATGGTAGGGACTACGATGATGCACCTCTCTGGGAAGAGGAGAATAGGAGGCAGCCACCAAAAAGAAACCCCCAGCCTATAGAGCTTTGGTTCCCTCCTATTTATAGAGGCCTCTTGTAAACCCTAATGGATCTTGCCCTGTTGGGTATTAGATCTCCATCCAATTACCCAAGCCTCTTGGATTAGTGGGTCTCTACCCAATAATCTCTTATTAGCAATTATTGGATCTCATCTTAGGATCCAATAATTCAGGGGTTTAATGGATATCCAATAAGATAGGGGCTCCAGCGGATATCTCGTATCCAAACCTCTGCTCATCGCAACACCTGCTATATGTGTGTGACCCTCTAGGCCCAATATCGAGCTAGCCGTGAGTCATACTTGTCAGAACTCCTTCTGACTTAGTGAATTATTATCTCTATAATAATTCACCCAATTCATCGACTACGGACGTACTAGGCCATTACGCCATAGCCCCCAAACGATACAGGGGAATCTAATCCTTTGAACCAATCTATCCTCAGTTACCATGTATCTATAGTCCCTCATCCAACTAATATCTCAGAGACCCTATATCGGGCATGGTGCTGTAAGGCCCATATGGTCTCTCCTCAAGTCTTGCTCTTGTCGGATTCTCCCGGAGAACTCTTTCTCTCTCAATCCGAATAACCTTGGCCAAGGATTTATTCGAGCAAGAATACATGAGATATTCCTCTCATGATATCGAGAGCGGATGATCCTCTATTGATACTCAATAGCCCTCGTAAGGTTGGCTACCACTCCCAATAATCGACTGTACTCGATCTGGAAATTTCCGAACCTATAAGTCCGATATCAAAGAGTGGAGTACTCATATAGGACATCCTTAGTATCTCAAGTCTAAGGACTAGATACACTATTGGGACTACGAAATCGCTGTCTGACGTGAGGTATCAATAACCATCTAGCATTCCGTAGGTGGATCAATCAGTGAACTCATTCCCCAATGAGCACTTGCACTGTACCCTTAGTGTCCCCACACGAGAAGCTATGAGACCAGCCACCTCCATCATATGGACGGGTATACAGCACACCAATCTATCCAGTTATCTCGATGTTCCTCTCGAGTAACCTATGATCTGGATTATTTAGGGTCTGTATTTAAAGGTGAATCGGTCTCATTATCGTGATCTCATCATGATCCGATTTCCATTGCACAGATCGAAGGACATCACAATATATGCAACACATAAGATAAAGTGATAAAATGTCTAATAATAAGTAAAGAGAAAGAGTGCATATCAAGTCATAAGTGTCATCACTCATGTGATTGGCTTGTAGGGCACATATGACTAGCACTAGCATTGTTAGCCATTCTATGCCTAACACAGCCTCATAATCAATTGGTAGGAGGAAGAAGTCAGTAATAATTTCTTGATCTTGCAGTAATAGTTTCACCTGCAGGCATCTTTGGTTGCACTTTAGGATTCGACCGTCATTTGGGGGGGCTGAGGGCTTCGATATTGCTGGTCGGGGAGCAACCCTAGTCCTTCGGGCTTCGTGGTTCAATCGCTCCTCTTGAAGTCGTGCGAAAGAGATGGCTGCCATAAGCGTGTACAGTTGTCACGCTTTAACTTCTCCTCGGATCTCTAGCTTCAAGCCCTCAATAAATGTCCTCAATAGCTATTTTTCAGACTAATCATGAGTTTGATTAGATAACCTTTCAAACCTAGTTTAATACTCCTAAATGCTGGAGGTTTGTCAAATTCTTGCTAGTTGTCCATCAATGTTCTCATAATCGGTTGGTCCGAAGCGGATTAGCAGTCATTCTTTGAATTGTCACCATGAGAGGACTCCATGAGTGTGTTCAAACCAATCAAACCACTGTATGGCATCCCCTTCAAGATGTATAGCCGTAATTTCCACCATAGATGTGTCTACGATTTTGTGGTACCGAAAATATCGCTCCATACGCGAGATCCAACCAATCGGGTCTCCTTCTTCCCATCTAAGGAAGTCCACCCTCATGCATGGATAGTAGGAATCGGTCATAGAGCCTCCCCTCTTCTGGAAATCATCTCTTCGGTCAGAGCTCTCTCCTTGATGAGATTTCTTCGGGCTCGGTGATCGACCCAAACTGAGTTCGGCAAAAAGAGCCCAAATCTTATCCTCCATTCGTGTCTCGAAGGCTTCGAAATTAGCATTGATCGCCTCCTCGGATGCCATAGTATATACCTCCAGATTTATAATATTAAGATCTCTCTTTTGTTGTTGGGTTAAAGACATGTATTGGTTGAAAGAAGTGGTGGCCGAAAGGGTTAGTGGATTGGTGGATGTAGGCTGCGGTTTAGGCTTGTTTTATGGCTGTTTTGGGTGATGGTAGTGGATGAAGGTTAGGGAAGAGGGTTTTAGATCTGTAGTAGATGGAAGCGGAGATTTGATAGAATTCAGTGGAAGTTGATGTCGATATGCACTGTCTCGTAAGAGCAGAATTGTCGTCGAAGAAACAGCGGTTTCTAGATGAAATTCCCAGCGAAAACCTAGAGATTTGAGGAGGGGATTTGATAGTAGAATCTCAGTTTAGATAATAGCAAGGATGACAAATTGGATCAAGAAAATTTCGACAGCAAATCGATAGAAGTTGTGATAGTAGAATTCTCGTCGAAAAATTTCAGTAGTTTATGACAAAAATTTACAGCAACACAAGAATGTTTCAAAGATGAATTCTATGATAGATCAATCCCAGATGAAAGCCAAGATGATCTATGAAGTGCACAAGAAATTTCATTCAAAAAATATAGCAAATAGATTGGTTAAAAGGTAGCAATAGGCGACTGAAATTTTTTGCACAACCCCTCGTTCGTAAAGACGATAACTTTTACGATGAAAGGAATTCGCAGTAAGGGATAGATAGCAAGACTTCTTTTTGGTATTTTGAATAGAAAATTACAACAGCAAAAGGTATTAGTGATAGGAGAAATACCAGATCTCTGATGTAATTCGAGGTGGCGGTAGCAGATTCATTTGATCTACGACAGAAGATGACGGTGGAGATGGCGATGTCAAGAGCAATTGTGGGAATTGCTTGGCTGATGGTAGGCAACAGAGATGGCAGCAAAAGCAGTAAGATCGCTGCTCTGATACCAGATGATAGAACCCTAGAGGAATTCTATGAAGATTGATCTTTGAGGGGGATCAGCCCTTGGAATGCTATAGGGGTTCCACCCTCCAAGTAGTCGGACAGATGATTGTAAAGTAGATTAATATTTCTTGATTAAAAGATGTGGAGGCTATATGCTTATATAGAACTCCAAACCCTAGCCCTAGTGGCGGCTTCCTAAGTAAAATATCCCTTTTGCCCTCAACCCTAACAACTAGTCCAGTAAGGGGGGGCGGTGTCTAGGAAGCCCAAAGGCCCAACTATAAACCCTAGTCATTCTTCTTTATAGAATAGAGATGACTAAGTGGGGTTTATTACAATCTTACAGGGTTTTTATTAGCTGCTAGTTGATTAAGTAGGACCCGACCTTGCTAGTGTCCTATCAGATTAACCACGATAATGATGAAGAAATAAAGCAAAACAAAGTGCCAGAATCAAGTATGATGGAATCATTAGGAGTTCGAGAGTTCAACGAAAGTCCGAAGATTCGTCGGAAGTTCGCGGAGCTCGTTGAGAAAAATCGGAGCATGCCGAAGATGCTCGTCACAACTCTCCAAGATCATCGTGAAGTCTATGAGCTTGTCGGGAGTCCACAGAATGGTATCCGAGGGTTCATCGGAAGACCACCGGAAGTTTGCTGGAAGCTCACCGGAGGAAGACTTGATGTGTCGAACTTTGTATTAGCTTAGGAAATATCTTTAATTTCTTATTTAGCACATAACTTAGGGTTAGGATTAGGTGTTAATCCTATAACCCTGGTAAGGGCTCATTGGGCCTTGTAATGGACTAGTTTGAGCCAGGTTTTAGGCCTAACTAGAAATGCTGGACCCTATCTAGTGGTGGCACTGCCCTAGGTCTAGCTCCCCAAGTTGTACTGGGCAGTGGTACCGCCCAGTACACTAACTGTGTCAGTGTGTCAAGCGGTGGTACCGCCAGACTAGCAGTAGTACCACCAGTGTCAGGGTCAAACTGGTGGTGGTACCGCCAGTGACAAGCGGTGGTACCATCAGTACCCAGAAATCCGGGGTGATTTAAATTTAGGCTTCAAATTTGAATCACCTTGAGGCTTATAAATATTCATCTCATCCATGTTTGGAATACACACAACTGAGAATGAAAAAGAGAGAAAATTCGATTGTAAACTTGAGAGAAACTCTCCCCTTACACTCTAAGTGTTGGAAAAATTCAAGAGAGGGGTGAGAGGCTTTGTAAGGGTTACCTCCTATGCCCATCAAAAGGAGAGCGCTGTAAGAGAGTTGGTCTTCGCCCTTGGAAGGAAGACAACTAGTGAAAAGCCGATGGCCTCAAGAGAAGAGGAATCGGGAGTGGACGTAAGTCGGATGACCAACCACTATAAATATCAGTTTGCATTTACTTATTGTCATTTACATTGCTACAAACCATTTCATTTTACTGCAACCATCCGGCTTCTTCTTTATCCTCTTATAATCACTCTCAAGCTCAAGTATTTTCGATACATTTTCAACGAAATATCTTTTTATCATATGAAGGTTCTAAAATCATTTTAAATCATCGAAATTTATCATTCTTAATAGATGCACTAATTCACCCCAACCCCCCCCCCCTCCTTAGTGCCGCTCTAAATCCCAACAATGATTAGTATGAGATCGGAAGACATAATTTCATCTCAATCAAATACAAAATGATCAAATTAGATATTTGAGATAAATATTAATAAATGGGATAAATTAATCAAAAAATAAGATATTGCAGCCCTCATAAAACTATCTAAGTCTAGGTGCTAGTGGTGGCACCGCCTGGGCATTCTGTTCCCAAACAGGGGCACCACTCGGTTGGCGGTGGCACCACCCGGAGCCCCCTTTTATAAAGATGAGTTAGGGCCGACGGTAGAACCGCCCCCAACTCTTGCAACTGCCTCCTAATACTCTTCCTCTCCTCTCAAATCTTAACCCTTCCTTTCAAGAAGACCAAGAGAGGCTTCTATCCTCTCAAATCCTTGATCAAGATCACTACTTCTCAAGGAACCTCAACTAAGGTAATCCTTGACACTCCCTCTTTGATTTCTTGATACATGACTGTCTCCATGAAATTTTCTTGTTCTATTATCATGTTTAGATAAATGGCTCCTAGGAGGTCATCTAGGGACAAAGGAAAGAGGAGGGAAGGAGATTCATATGACCCATCCCTTTTTAGCTCTTGTAAAAATGCCCTTAGGTATCCTAGTTTTGAAACGAGAAACATGCATAAGGGTAAACATATTGATTTAAGTGAATTAGGAAACCTATAGCTCATTAGGTGGTTTGTCGATTTGGATGTCTTGCCTATTTTACAAATCAACAAACCAATTTATCCTAGATTAGTTCGATTGTTTTGCACTAATCTAAGCGTAGATGATGATGATAACATGTCAACCTACCTTCTAGGAAACCAAATTCCAATTACAGACAACACAATTTGTGACCTAATTGGAATCTCGAAAAAGAGAATGGGTTATTACTATAGAGGACAATGGGATTTGGATGCAATCGGAATAACCTACTCCAAGGCTTTAGGGACCATTTTTGAAAATCCTAACCTAGCCATAGTCCCTAAAAGTTATGAGCATCTGTTACTATCTAGTACTAAGATTCTCTATCACATCATCATTAGTATCCTAATCCCTAAACAATTTCATCACGATGAAATCAGTCAAATGGAGTTAGGTACTATGTACTGGATAATGACCAAACAAGATAATTGCTTTAGATACCTGATCCGATAAAATATAATTGAAATAGCATCTAAAGATTTAATGTTACCATATGGGAGGTTAATCACTAGATTACTACATGCATATAATATTAGAATACCACCTGATGAAGAAGTAATAAAAGTGGATAGATACAACACCATAAACAGAAACCTACTTAAGAGACTAAGATGCACATTTAAGAATAGAATATGAACTAGGCAGCCTAGAAGGACCGATCTAGCTCCCCCTCTAGTAGAAGAACCTGAAACACTAGTATTTAGGGGTAATGAATCTCCTCCTAGTCCCTTTGGTGCAACACCGTCAGAACCAGCTCCTGCTCCATCTTCTGAAGATCCGATCATAACAGAGATAAATCAACTCAAATCACAGCAAGTTGAAATCTTAAATAAAGTACGATAAATGAATTGGAAGTTATATCATTTGTATAGGCACTTTGGTATTCCACCCAAGGAATAGTTGTAAAAACTCTATAATTGACTTCATAAGTTGTAATGAAGCTTTTGACTCTAATTTTGTAAATTTCTATATTATTTTGGCACACCTTAAAATTCCATATGTGTTTGTCCTAATACATGAAGTTGTTGTATGTTTCTTTTTCGAAATATTTCAACTTTCATTTTCATGAACTCATCTTGATATTATTATTTCGGATGACATCTTTACAATATCATATTTTTGAATGAAAGTTTCATTTTTTTCTTAAATAAATTTTATGAACTCTTGATGAAATATTTGATGAATGTCTTAGCTTCAATGATGTATCTTTTTCACTTTACAATTTTTTGACTTGAATTTTTCAAATTGGCTCTTGAACTTTTCATCACAATCCTTCTTGAATGAACTCTTATAGTTCTTATTATGAGTCTTATCGATCTCATTTGGTAGAAACAATTCTTGAATAAATTTTTATTGACTTGAATGACTCAATTCAAGGATTATTGTGTAAAATTGACTCTTAATACTGAATTTTTAGAAAATTTTATGAACTTTGGCTTTTAATGATCTATCTTATGTTTTCATTGGTCCCAATTTTCAAAAAGAATGATTGTATTGCTCTTTCGTATTCTTTTCTTGTTGTCATTTTTATCAAGGCCTATTCCCTTTATGTTGATGACAAAGGGGGAGAAGAATATGGCAAGATGAATTGATGACTTGATTGATGGAATAATTAATGCCTTGTATGTATCGCAATTGCTTTGTATCGAAAATTGATTGCTATCCTTAAAAGCATCGTACTATATCGCAATATAAAGTGTATCGCAATTGGAATGTATTACATGCATCGCAAATGGTTCATACATGCTAATTTTGTAAAATCATTATCATATCATGTTTAAATTTGGTATCTTTCATTGATATGATAAGTTTTTATCTCATTTGATGATGTATCGTAAAATGATATTATGCTTTGCATTTGTGTAATTTTATTGTTGATATCATTTGATCCTTGTTTTGTAAAATCGTTATCATATCATGTTTAAATTTGGCATCTTTCATTGATATGATAAGTTTTTATCTCATTTGATGATGTATCATAAAATGATATCATGCCTTGCATTTGTGTAATTTTATTGTCGATATCATTTGATCCTTGTTTCACTTCAAAATTAAAATTGGTATCATTTATCAAAGTGATAAATCTCTATCATCATTGAACTTGAAAAATAGGTGTCATATCTTGACATCGTGAAAAATATAAAGTTTAGTATTTATGGATAAAAAAATCATGCTTGCTAAGCATGACGATAAGTTCAACGATTGTAACTTATCAGTTTTGGCTTGAATTCAAGGAGATTGAATTCAAGTGTTTCCCTTCTTATAATATGGCATATAGATAGGGAGAGTTAAGATTAACTTCATCATCAATTGATTGTCATCATAAAAAAGGGAGAGATTATTGAATCTCAGATTTTGATGATGAAGTCAATTGATAGGTTATTTGATCTAATCCATATTATTGAGATAAGTGTGCAAGTTTAACTATAATAGCAACGAAGACATAAAGCAAATTACCATAAGTCAAGCACATTGGGAGTTCGAGAGTCCATTGAAAGATCGAAGAATCATCGGAAGTGCTGCCAGAACTAGTTGAGAATGAATCGGGGACTTGCCGAAGGTTTCAGAAGTTCACCGAAAAGATCATCGGATGTTGCGAAGCTCACCGAGAAAGTTCAGATACTTGCCAAAAGAATCATCAAACTCACCATAGAGTCCAGGAGACTGTTGGGAGTCCACCGGAAGATATCCGAGGGTGTATCAGAAATCTGTCGAAAGTTCATCGGAAGAAAACTCGATGATATCGGATTAGAATTTGCTTAGAACATATTTTTAATTTCATAGTTAGTACGTAATTAGGGTTAGGATTAGGTGATAATCCTAAATAACCCTAGTAGGGGCCAATTGGGCCTTAATTGGACTGAAATGGGTCGGATTCAAGGCCCATTCAATAGTGGTGGACCATGTCTAGTGGTGGTACTGTCCCAGGTCAGCGATGGTAGTTATTACCTATCAGCGGTGGTACTGCCTAACAAGTGGTGGTACCACCCAGTACATTGGCATAGCAGGGTCAACTAGCGACAGTACCGTTAGTGCTAGGCGGTGGTACCGCCAGTGCCAGGCGGTGGTACCGCTAGTACCCGAAAATCCAGGATGTGACTCTTTTTTGCTCCAATTCTGATGCTAATTAAGTCTATAAATATCCCTCTCTTCTCAACTAGCTAAGCACAATTGAGAATTGATAAAAATTGAGTCAAAGCTATGGCAAATTGCATTCGATAGCTTGAGTGTTCACCTCCCAAGTTTTACTTTGTCAAAGTTCTATAAGAGTGTGAACCACTTGTAAAAGTTAGTAAGATAGGTGCTTAGTCCTTCCTCGTCAAAAAGAATTGATAGTGGAAGTTGGGAACCTCATCGGAGGAGGTTTTGGAAGTGGACGTAGGTCATTTGACCGAACTGCTATACATCGTTGCGTACTGCTCTTGATGTGTGAGTTTTAACTTATTGCATTTCAATCTTTACTTAGCTACGATCTCTCGATCTCCTCCTCTCTACCTTCTATCACATTCATTTGAATCACTTTGCTAAAATTATTTTCGTCGGACCGAAATTTCTATACATGTAACCCTTTCTGAAATCGTTTTTTAAATTATGATTTTTATCCGCTGCACTAATTCACCCCACCCCCCCCCTTAGTGCCACTCAAATCCTAACAATAGGTGCTCTATAAGCCAATCACATGAGTGATGACACTTATAACACACGGTGTCAATCTCTTTGCTTATGATTACTAGTATTTTATCATATATAATCTGGATGTATATTGTAATGTCCTTGAATCTATGTAATGGGAATCGGATCATGATGAGATTACGATAATAAGACCAATTCCCTTTTAAACATAGATCCTAAATCATCCCTGTCATAGGTTACTCGAGAAAGGACATCAAGATAACCAGATAGACTGGTGTACTATATACTCATCCATATAACGAAGGTGACTGGTCTTATAGTCGCCTATGTGGAGACACTAGAGGTACAGTGCAGGTGCTCATTGGAGAATGAGTTCACTGATTGATCCACTTATTGAATGTTACTCATCCATATGATGAAGGTAACTGGTCTTATAGTCGCCCATGTGGGGACACTAGAGGTATAGTGCAGGTGCTCATTGGAGAATGAGTTCACTGATTGATCCACTTATGGAATGTTGGATGGTTAATGATACCTGATGTCAAACAATGATTTCATAGTCTTAATTGTGTGTTTGGTCCTTAGACTTGAGACACCAAAGATACCTTGTATGAGTACTCTATTCTTTGATGCTGGACTTATAGATTTGGAAGTTCCAAACTTGATACAACTAGTTCTTGGGAATGATAGCTAACCTTACAAAGGCAATTGAGTGTCAACAAGGATCATCCACTCTCGATATTATGATACAAATATCTCATGCGTGCTTGCTTAGACAAAATCTCTAGTCAGGTTCGTTCGGATTAAGAGAGAAGGAATTCTCCAAGAGAATCCGATTAGAGCGAGACTCGGACAAGATTCCATATGGGCCTAACATTATCATGCCCAATATATGGTCTCTAGAATATTATATAGATAAGGGACTATAGATACATAGTAACTGAGGACAAATAGGTCTGATGGATTAGATACTCCTATACCATCTGAGGACTATGGCATAGTGGTCTACTACATCCATAGTCGATGAGTCGAGTGAATTATTATAGAGATAATAATTTACCATATCATAAGGAGTTCTGAGAGGAGCGACTCATGGCCAACTCGATATCGGGCCTAGAGGGACACATACATATACTGGATATTATGAAGAATAGAGGTACAGATATGAGATATCCGCGAAGCCCCTAGTTTGGATCTTGTAGATAAGATCCAATTGGATAATTGGATAAGATCCAATTGGATAATTATATAGAGATCCAATAAGGATATGATCAATTAAGAGTTCAGTTTCTTGCATCTCTATAAATAAGAGGAACCTCGTGATCTATATGCTTGAAGTTCTAGTGATCGCCCCTCCTATTCTTCTCAAACTCCTCTCCTCCTCCTTTTCTCTGATAGCCTTATAGTGCACGTGGAGAGGGAGATCCTGCAGTGATCTGAGAAGTGTCATCACCATATCTATTGTGTGGATCACTACTAGAGAGGAGTACGCGAGTTCTCCTTCATCCTTTCTATCAGATCTAGAAATTTCAAGGATATACGATCTCTCTAGGTAACACTTCTAACATGATACATACAGTTTTTCGGATTTACGATTTTTTATGCTCTAATCGTCGCACAATGACTAAGTACTTAACTATAAAAAATCTGATTTTATTTTTCATTGTGTATGAGATGTCGATTCATGATTTCCTAGCATATGGTTTATTAGAATAGGATGGATGTTAACCTAGAGAAGGTCTAGGCTATCCTCAATATAAAGCTGCCAACCTCTATAAAGGAGGTACAATAGTTGACAAGATGAATTACTACAATAAGTCAATTCCTTGTGAGAGTAGAGGATTTGTGTGCTCCATTTTTTAAGATTTTGAAATAACCAAAAGACTTTTAGTGGATTGAACAATATCAAGCAACATTTGAGAAACTCATGAAGTACTTGTTGAATCTCGAATTTTGATGATGAAATTAATTGATTGTGTTTTATGATCTAACTGCGTGTTGAGTTACACAGGTCTACTATCGATCAGGATTAGACAGTTGACGCTGGAGGAATTGACGTTGCATCGGGTGATCACGTCAGGATATTGGATGTCGAGCCAAAGGTTCGGTCGACAATCAGCAGAGGACTTCGGACATTAGGCATCAGGCAAAGAAGAGCAGAATTGCACCATGGATATCGGGGTTGCGGAGGTCAACCGCCAATTGAGCAACAAGCCTCAAGAGAGGATGATGTGCCTTAGAATCAGACGAAGCGCTAACCAATGATGTGCTGGGCAATTGAATATCAATTCACGTTGTAATAATTATCTAGATCGAAATAGAGATTTTGTTTGTGTGTGTGCAGGATTAACTATGATAACGATGAAGATGTAAAGTGAAACAAAGTGAAACAAAGTACCGGAAGACAAGTGTGATAGATCATTGGGAGTTCGAGAGTTCAACGGAAGTCCGAATATTCATTGGGAGTGTTGCCGGAACTAGCCGAGAATGAGTAGGGAGCTTATCGAAGGGTTTTCGGAAGGTTCGTCGGAAGTTCACGAAGCTTGCCAAGAAAGATCAGAGCTTGCCAAAGAAGCTCAGTGGAACTCGCCAAGATCATCGTGAAGTTTGGGAGCTTGCCAGGAGTCCGCAGAATGGTTTCTGAGGGTTCATCGGAAGACCACCAGAAGTTCGTCGGAAGCTCGCTGAAAGAAGTCTTGTCTTGTGAACTTTATAATAGCTTAAAAAATATCTTTAAAATTCATATTTAGTATATAATTTGGTTTAGGATTAGGTGTTAATCCTATAAACCAAGTTTGGATCAATTCGGACTTCATTTGGACCGGTGTGGGCCGAGTTTTCGGCCCAAACTAGTGTGCTGAAATGACCTGGGCGGTGGCACCGCCCAGCACCCGAGGGCACCAGCGGTGGCACCGCCCAGTACCACCAGAATCGGGAAAACTAAGGTAATTCAAATTTGGACTCCAAATTTAGGCTCCAAACTTGAATCCTCTTGGGGCCTATAAATACCCCAAGTGTTCTTGCTTGAAGAGTAAGAAGTGTGCAAGAAAACTAAGGAAAAACTCTGTCATTTGAAGTAGAAGTCCCTCCTCCAAAGTTTAGAAATGTTCTTAAGAGAGATGTTGAGGGAAGCTTTGTAAACAAAATTTATAAAAGGTAGTTTGTCTTTGCCCATTAGAAGGAAGGCAGCTAGTGGAAAGCCGGTGGCCTCAAGCGAAGAGGAATCGGGAGTGGATGTAGGTCGGATGACCGAACCACTATAAAAATAGTTTGCATTTAAGTTCTTGCATTTACCTTTCTGCAAATTACATTTTCTTCGCTGCTCAACTTACTCATCACTGCCTTCTTCCTCTCTAAATACTCTCCACTTTAAGCACTTTCCATTACACTTTAATCAGAATCAGTTTTAGTCAAAAATGTGATTTTTATCGTACGAAGTTTCTAAACTTATTCAAATCACTGAAAATCTATCATCCTTTACTGCTACACTAATTCACCCCCCCCCCTCTTAGTGCCGCTCGATCCCTAACAATTGGTATCAGAGCTACGTTATTTCTCATTCGGATTTACACCCGTAAGAAATGGTTCTTCGTGGCTTTCAAGAGGGTTTTTCGGTTGTACGTTCACCGTTCTTTAACAGATCGGACTACACATATTGGAAAACTCGAATGAGAGCTTTCTTGATTTTAATGGATTTGGATTTGTGGAACATCATCGAAAATGGCTTTCAACTTTCCTCTAAACCAACGAACGAATGGTCGAACTTAGAGAAAAAATCTTTTTCTTTAAATGCAAAGGCTATGAATGTCTTATTTTGCGCTTTAGATAAAAATGAGTTCAATCGGATTTCTACATGCGAAACGGCTTTTGAAATTTGGCAAATACTTGAAATCATGTATGAGGGAACTAGTAGAGTCAAAGACTCAAAAGTAAATCTCTTATTGCATGATTTTGAGCTCTTCCAAATAACACCAAGCGAATCTATCGACGACATGTACACCCGCTTCATGGATGTCGTCAATAGCTTGAAAAGTCTTGGTAAAAGTTTTTCAAATTTTGAACTCATAAACAAGATCTTAAGATCCCTTCCAAAAAGATGGGATCCTAAAGTAACGGTGATACAAGAAGCTAAAAATCTAAATGACCTTCCGATAGAAGAACTCATTGGCTCACTAATGACATATGAAATGAGCCTATTGGAATATGATGAACATATGAACCACTTTCTAAAGAACAATAAGGATTTGAAACTTCGGACAAATAAATACCACTTGAGTGATGATTCAAGTGATGAGGACAATGAGAACTTTAAACTTCGAACACTAAATCTTAATAAGTTCATTAAACAAAAATTAAAATGAATAATGAACTTGAACAGAGGAAGAGGCCAAAGATGAAGAAGAAGTGCAAAGAAGAATCAAATGACGAAACAACGAATTGGGCTTTGACGGGCTTCAACTACAAGGTAAGTAACTTAACTCCCTTGAATTATTTTGAAATTACATGATGCTTTCCATGAATGCTTAACTTAGTTAGTAGGAATTTTTTCATGCTTTTCTTGTGTTTTTGGAAATTAAAAAAATATTTTAAAAAATTATATCATGCTTTTCCTTCTAGTATTTTTGAAAAAAAAATTATGAATGATGATTGCCTAGTTTATAATTTCCATATCGTATTTTGATGCATGGCTTAACACAAAAATTAATTAGCATTATTATGATTGTGTATTTCATTTTATATGCTTAATGATATCGTGCATAAGAATTTAAAATAATGATATCCTATGTTTTGGAATGATGCCTTGATAGTTTTGACAAAACTTGTGAATCATATTTATATGATGATGCTTTTGGTTTTAAACATAATGCATGGTCTTTATATGAAATTTGAACATGCTCACATGAAATGAAAATAATAAATGTATGTGATGATTTGCATAAAAATCGGAACATGCTCACGTAGATTGAAATACATAAAATGAGAAATATACTATCATGATCTTTCATTTGAAGACACCTTATGTGTTGATGGTTTTGACGAAGCTTTGTTTCGGATTTTTAAATATGATGCATGACATTTTCATATGAAAAATTTGAACATTCTTATGAAAGATCAAATCACTTAAATTGAAACTCATAAAGATGAGAAAATGCATTATCATGATGTTTGATGCATTTGATCTTGATGACTTTAATGACAACTTATACGATGATGGCTTTCATGAAAATATTTGAACATACCTTATGAAATCATCATTGATAATGATAAAATGAAAATGTTAAAAGGTTGTTGTCATGCTTAATGATTTTATAATATCATGAGAATTTGAAGTTGTTATATCTTGATGACAAACTCATGTTTTGGTTTTAAAATTTGATACTCATCTTTTGAAATATGAGTACACTTATAACAAATAGCTTAAAATGAAACACATTATCATGATAAATTGAATCTTATATTTTGAAATAATGTGTTATATTTTTGCCTTGACGATTTTTATAATGAAGTTTGTCTTTCATTTTTAAATACTTATTGTGACTTGGCATAAAAAGACAAAGGTATGTTTATACAAAATAAATGAAAATCACTAAAAGAGAAATGTATGTTTCTTGAACATCTCTCTTTCTCTAAAGTTTTTGATTTTCCATGAAAGACAAGTGATAAATTCATTTATGATATTTTGTGAATCACTTAATTTATTAACGAGATTTTGATGAAGTGTTAAATTTTCAATCTAATCAAAGATTAATAAACTGATTTATGTGAATCTCTTGATCTATGAAAATGGTTTTGATGATAAGTTATGTTCAAGTATATCTATGCCATTTATGAATCTCATAAGAATGATCTTGATGAAATGAATAAGGTTTATAAATCATGACTTTGAATTCTTGACTTAAGATATATTTGAGAATCAAAATACTTACCTCTATGATTGCTTTTTTTTTCATTTAGCAAAGAGGAAAACAATTCAAATCCATGTCATTTATGCATCTCATAAACTATGTTAATGATTTTGTTGATTCGAACTTGAATGAGCTTTATCACAATCCAAGTCTTGATATCTTGACATCTATATACTTGGAATTTCTTTTAAAATATAATCTTGATGAAAACTATTATGCATAAATCAAGTTGTTTTACCATCTATTCACAAATAAATCATAAATTATTTTCTCTTGACTTTTTGATACTCAACTTGAGAAAATGTGCTTTGATGATTGAAACATTACATGCATAATTTGATTTTTCTCCTATGTTTCAATACACATGACTTGATGATTGAAATATTAATGCAAACGTTTGATATATCACTTGTCATGGTTTGAATATCGATGTAAAAGATGTTGAATCTCAGATTTTAATGATAAAACTAATTGATTATGGTTTATTATTTAACTGCATTTTGAGTTACATAGGTCTACTATCGATCAGGATTAGACAGTTGACGCTGGAGGAATTGACGTTGTGCCGGAGGTGATCACGTCAGGATATTGGATGTCGAGCCAGAGGTTCGGTCGACAATCGGCAGAAGGCTTCGTACGTCGAGCATCGGGCCAAGAAGAGCGTGTTACGCCAAGGATATCAGGGTTGCGGAGGTCAACCACCGATTGGGCAACGAACCACAAGAGAGGACGATGTGCCGAAGGATCGGACGAAGTGCCGACTAATGATGTGCCGGGCAACTGAATGTCAATTCGCATTATAATAATTGCCTAGATCGAAGTAAAGTTTTTATTTGCATGTGTGTAGGATTAACTACGATGATGATGAAGACGTAAAGTGAAACAAAGTGCCAAAAGACAAGTGTGATGGATCGTTGGAAGTTCGAGAGTTTGATGGAAGTCCGAAGATTCGTTGGGAGTGTTGCCGGAACCGACTAAGAACGAGTAGGGAGCTTGCCGAAGGGTTTTCAGAAGTTCGCCGGAAGGTTCATCAGAAGTTCGCGGAGCTTACCAAGAAAGATCAAAGCTTGCCAAAGAAGCTCGGTGGAACTCGCCAAGATCATCGTGAAGTCCGGGAGCTTGCCGGGAGTCCGCAGAATGGTTTCCAAGGGTTCGTCGGAAGACCACCAGAAGTTCACCGAAAGCTCACCGAAAGAAGTCTTGTCTTATGGACTTTGTAATAGCTTAGAAAATATCTTTAAAATTTATAATTAATATATAATTTGGTTTAGGATTAGGTGTCAATCCTATAAACTAAATTTGGGCCAATTCGGACTTTATTTGGATCGGTTTCGATCGAGTTTTCAGTCGAAACCAGTGCTGAAATGACCTGGGCGGTGGCACCGCCCAGTGGCCAAACCAAGTGGTGGAACCGCCTATACCAGGCGATGGTACCGCCCACCAGCCAAGCACCAGGCAGTAGTACTGCCCAGCTTGGGGCGGTACCACTGCCCAACGCTAGAAGGTAGCCGCGGTAGCACCGCTTGCCTTGGGTGGTGGAATCGCTTTGTGCCTTCGTCGGTCGACAACCGACAAGCGGTAGCACTGTCTCCTCGACAGCGTGTGGCACCGCCAAAGAGAAACAAACAGAATTCAAATTTAGAGCTCAAATTTGAATCCTCTTTGGATCTATAAATACCCCCCCCATTTCTTAGCTGAAAGTGCACCCTTTTGAGAGTTAGAAATTGAGCTGAAGTCTTGAAAAGTCTTGTTTTCAATAGCTTGTGTTCACCTCCTTCTTTCTCTTTGAAAAATCTATAAGAGTGTGAACTTCTTGTAAAAGAGTTGTAAGAGGAGTGTTTGGTCCTTCCCCTTTAAAAGGATTTGCTAGTGGAAGTTGGGAGCCTCATCGGAGAAGGCTTCGGAAGTGGATGTAGATCGAATGACTGAACCACTATAAATCAGTTTGCATTTACTTTCTCGTAACTTACTTTACTGCAAACCATCTTCATTTGCTGCCTTACTTACTCAACTTCCTCTTCATCTTCATACGTATCATTTTAAGTTTATACGCAATCGAAACGGTTTCAAACGAAATGTTGATTTTTATCGTACGAAGTTTCCGAACTTGTTTAAATCGCCAAAAATCTATCGTTCTTTACCGCTGCACTAATTCAACCCCCCTAGTGCCGCTCGATCCCTAACAATTGGTATCAGAGCCACGTTCTTTTACTTTCGGATTCACACCCACGAGAAATGGCTCTTAATGGCTTTTAAGAGGGCTTTTCGGTTGTACACCACTGTTCTTTAACGGATCGGACTACACTTATTGAAAAGCTCGAATGAGAGTTTTCATGCTTTTAATGGATTTGGATTTGTGGAACATTATCGAAAATAGCTTTCAACTTCCCTCTAAACCGACGAATGAATGGTCGGACTTAGAGAAAAAATCTTTTTCTTTAAATGCAAAGGCTATGAATGCCTTATTTTGCGCTTTGGACAAGAATGAGTTCAATCGAATTTCTATGTGCGAAATGGCTTTTGACATTTGGCGAACTCTTGAAATCACGCACGAGGAAACTAGTAGAGTTAAAAACTCAAAAGTAAACCTCTTATTACATGATTTTGAGCTCTTCCGAATGATACCAAGCGAAACTATCGGCGATATGTACACTCGTTTCACGAATGTCATCAATAGTTTGAAAAGTCTTAGTAAATCTTTTTCAAGTTTTGATTTAGTAAACAAGATTTTAAGATTCCTTCCAAAAGAGTGGGATCCAAAAGTAACGGCAATACAAGAAGCTAAAAATTTAAGTGACTTATCTCTTGAAGAACTCATTGGGTCTTTAATGACCTATGAAATGGCTTTCTTGGAACATAATGAACTCGATAAACACATGGACCACCTTCCAAAGAACAAAAGGATTTGACACTTCGGACTATGAAATGCCACTTGAGTGATGACTCAAGTGATGAGGACAATGAGAACTTTGAACTTCGAACACTAAATCTTAATAAGTTCATTAAACAAGAATCTAAAAATAACAATGAACTTGAATGGAGGAAGAGGCCACCAAAGAAGAAGAAGAAGGATCACCAAGAAGAATCAAGTAAAGAGGCAAACTACGCTTTGACGGTTTTCGACTACAAGGTAAGCAACTTAACCAAAGCTCCTTTGCTTTTTGAAATTACTTGAAATTTTTCATGAGTGCTTAATTTAGTTGGTAGGAATTTCTTTTTATATTTTTTTAAAAAATTAAAAATATGAATGATGTTTGTATGATGTGTGATAATGCATGAACACCTAAAAAGATGAATTCCATGTATGCTTTTCGTATCGTTTTTCAATTTCAAACATGATACATATCTATGTATGAATTTCTTGAAAGTCTTTTTGATAATAGATGTGTCTCTTGCTTATAATTTGAAAACTTCCATCTTGGATTAATAAGTCTTAATCGTTTTTATAATGAAATTTGTAAAATAATTTTAGCAAATTTGAGCATCGATCATCTTGTTATAACTAATGAAAGAAAGAATCTTAATGGTTTTGATGATGCTTTCGGTTTTAAAAATCATGCTTGGCTTTTGTGTGAAAATGTGAACATGCTTATATGAGATCAACTACATAAAATAAAACACATAAAAATTAAAAATGTGTTATCATGATGTTTTATTTTTGATGTGTTTGGTCTTGACTAGTTTATGATTAAACCTATATCTTGTTAATACATGTTTTTATAAAAAGATTTGAATATGCTCACATGAAAACAATTGTATGAAATGAAAATGCATTTTCTATCCTATTGAGATTAATGAATTCATTTTACTAATCTTGTGAATCTCATGAAAATAAACATGATGAATATTTTGAAAATAAATGAGTCTATCATGTGTTTTGTCTTAATGGGCTTAATAACAACTTGTATTTCAAAGTAATACAATGATGACTTTCATATAAATATTTGAACATACCTTATGAAATCATCATTGATAATGATGAAATGAAAGTTTGTTGTCATGCTTAATGATTTTATGATATCATGAGAATTTAAAGGTGTTATATCTTGATGGCAAACTCATGTTTGGTTTTAAAAATTTAATACTCATCTTTTGAAACATGAGTACACTTATATGAAACAAACAACTTAAAGTGAAACACATTATCATGAAAAATTAAATATCATATCTTGAAATAATGTGTTATATTTTTGTCTTAACGATTTTTATAATGAAGTTTGTCTTTTGTTTTTAAATACTTATTTTGATTTGATATAAAAAGACAAAGGCATGCTTATATAAAATAAATGAAAATCACTAAAAGAGAAATGCATGTTTCTTGAACATCTCTCTTTCTCTAAAGTTTTTGATTATCCATGTAAGACAAGTGATAAATTCATTTATGATATTTTGTGAATCACTTAAATTATGAACAAGATTTTGATAATGTGTTAAAAGAATCACTTAATACTTTTCTTATCTTATCGAGATTAATGATTTCATAATATCTTAAGAATCTCATAAATTATAAAAGTGATTTCGATGAATTGATTATGAGTTGATAAATTGAACTAGAATGAGTTTTATTTATATCGAGATCTTGATAACTTGAGTTTTTCAAGACCTCTTACTTTATACTATGATTCTCCCATGTTATTAAAGAGAAATCTAAATGAATCATAAGTTATTTTCTCTTGACTTATTGATACTCAACTTGAGAAAATGTGTTTTAAATGTTGAAACATTACATGTGTAATTTGAACCTTTCTCTCATGTTTCAATACCACTTTGTATGCTTCATGAAATATTGATATAGACTATTGATGTATCACTTGTCATGATTAATGTAAATTTCTAGCATTTTGAATCTTGAAAATGATTTTGATTTGATTATGGGTTTCAAGTTGTCAAATTATTTTGAATGAGATATTTTCAAGTAAATCATGAACTCTCTCTTAAATTCTTGACTTGAGATATTTTTTTATGCAAATTGAAATACTTTCCTCTATGATTGCTTCCTTTTTTCATTTAGTAAAGTGGAAAACAATTCAAGTCTTGATATATCGATAAGTGATACTTGAAATTATTTTTATGATTCATGATGAATTTAGATCTATCATGCATAAATCAAGTTGTTGCTTTTACTATCAAATGAATCATGAGCCTTGACATAATATCTTTCATGATATAGAAATGACAATAATTCTTTGGCTTGTATGCCTTATGTGGCAATTGAATATTTGATATAAATTAATTTTTTTTATGATGAATCATGAATCATGACTTGATCTATGATTTTGATATATTTTTATCATGATCCTTGATTGTATAATTCTTTTACTCTATTAAAAGGATTTGTCAAATGAATCACATCCTTCTTAAATTTTTCTTGATATCATGACATGATTTCTTTACATAACTTGAAATTTTTTTTTGCAATTGAGTCCTCCACTTCTATTTGACAATGACAAAGGGGGAGTTAGCTTGTTGAATTAATATTCATGACTTGAATTTTGATGATTGAAAATTTGATGAAAAAGAAATGTGCTTAATGATTGAATCATTGATTTATTCTTTTATCATGGCTTAAAAATGAATGAAAAGAAAATATGTTAGCACTTGTAATCATAACTTGATCCATTATGTTGATATATTTGTATCATGATTTGAAGATTGATGTAAATTTTTTGTGCAAACTTATGTGAAAAGTTTATATCATCATATTTGATCCTCCCTTTCTTTTTGACATTGATAAAGGGGGAGAAAGTTTATTACTAGCTTGAATGAAAAATTTGCTAGCTCATTCAAGAGGAAGAAAATTGCTATCATCTTCAAATTTAAGAAAAGCAAAGTGCAAACTTACACAAAAAGCAAGTGTTGAATTGCTATGCTTGGACATCTTTAAAAACTTTACTATGATTGAATGTCTTAAAGTAATATATGTTGAATATCTTGATTGATAGCTAGTATGATTGTAAAATTTGCATATCCTTGAAAACTAGCTATGATGCAACTTCTCCTTTTTGTTGATGACATAGGGGGAGAAGTAGATTGATGACTTCATGCATTGAATTGAATATTTTATATATTTGCACGATGGTTTTGTTGTTTTCTCTTAACATTGTGATGAATGTTGCTTAGATTTAGGATAATCCAAGGTTTCTATCAATGGCATATTGATAGGGGGAGTTTGGTTAAACTCCAGGGAGTTATGGTTAACTCCATTAGTCATCAATTAGTTGTCATCATCAAAAAGGGGGAGATTGTTGAATCTCAGATTTTGATGATGAAACTAATTGATTGTGATTTATTGTTTAACTGTGTTTTGAGTTACGCAGGTCTACTATCGATCAAGATTAGACAGTTGACGTTGGAGGAATTGACGTTGTGCCGGAGGTGATCACGTTAGGATATTGGATGTCGAGCCGGAGGTTTAGTCGACAATCGGTAGAAGGCTTCGTACGTTGGGTATCGAGCCAAGAAGAGCGTGTTGTGCCAAGGATATCAGGGTTGCAGAGGTCAACCGCCGATTAGGCAACAGACCACAAGAGAGGATGATGTGCCAAAGGATCGGATGAAGCACCGACCAATGATGCGCCGGGCAACTGAATGTCAATTCGCTTTGTAATAACTGTCTAGATCGAAGTAGAGTTTTTGTTTGTGTGTGTGCAGGATTAACTACGATGAACTGGAAGACGTAAAGTGAAACAAAGTGCCGGAAGATAAGTGTGATGGATCGTTGGGAGTTCGAGAGTTTGATGGAAGTCCGAAGATTCGTTGAGAGTGTTGCCGGAACTGGCTAAGAACGAGTAGGGAGCTTGCCGAAGGGTTTTCGGAAGTTCACCGGAAGGTTCATCGGAAGTTCGTGGAGCTTGCCAAGAAAGATCGGAGCTTGCGAAAGTAGCTCGGTGGAACTCGCCAAGATCATCATGAAGTCTGAGAGCTTACTGGGAGTCCACAGAATGGTTTCCGAGGGTTCGTCAGAAGACCACTGAAAGTTCGCCGACAGCTCGTCGAAAGAAGTCTTCTCTTATGGACTTTGTAATAGCTTAGAAAATATCTTTAAAATTTATAGTTAGCACATAATTTGGTTTAGGATTAGGTGTATATCTAAATTTGGACCAATTCAGACTTCTTTTGGACTGGTTTCGATCGAGTTTTCGACCGAAACCAGTGATGAAATGACCTGAGCGGTGGCACCGCCCAGTGGCCGAACCAGGCGATGGCACCGCCCAATGGCCAAACCAGGTGGTGGAACCGCCTGTGCCAGGTGGTGGTACCGCCTGTGCCAGGTGGTGGTACCGCCCACCAGCCAAGCACCAGACGGTAGTACCGCCCAGTGCCAAAAGGCAATGGTGGTAGCACCACCTGCCTTAGGCGGTGGAACCGCCTGTGCACTATCAGTCTAACAACTGACATGTATTAGCACCGCCCCTGACATGCGGTGGCATCACCAGCACCGAGAAACCCAAATAGAATTCAAATTTGGAGCTCAAATTTGATTCCTCTTTGGATCTATAAATACCCCCCTTTCTCAGCTGAAAGTGCACCCTTTTGAGAGTTAGAAATTGAGCTAAAGTCTTGAAAAGTCTTGTTTTCGATAGCTTGTGTTCACCTCCTTCTTTCTCTTTGAAAAATCTGTAAGAGTGTGAACTTTTTGTAAAAGGGTTGTAAGAGGGGTGTTTGGTTCTTCTTCTTCAAAAGGATTTGCTAGTGGAAGTTGGGAGCCTCATCGGATAAGGCTTCGGATGTGAATGTAGATCGGATGACCGAACCACTATAAATCAGTTTGCATTTACTTTCTCACAGCTTACTTTGCTATAAACCTACTTCATTTGCTGCCTTACTCAACTTCCTCTTCATCTTCATACGTATCATTTTAAGTTTATACACAATCAAAACGGTTTCAAATGAAATATTGATTTTTATCGTAAGAAGTTTGCGAACTTGTTTAAATCACCAAAAATCTATCGTTCTTTACCGCTGCACTAATTCACCCCCCCCCCTCTCTTAGTGCCGCTCGATCCCTAACAAAAGAAATGTTGCTCCTCTTGATATCTTTTATGAATTTGAATAAGACTTGTTAAAGATTCTTGATTCATCTCTTAATCTCTTGGAATCATAACTTGACTTGTGTGAATTAAGATGCATGAAACAAATTATTCTCTTTGCTATTTGCTATCCAATGAATCATGATTGATATTATTGCTATTTTACCTCCTATGATTCATACTATAAAAATTTTATAAATCATGATGTAATAAAATTGCTTATGTAATAAAATTGCTAATGCAATAATCAAGTTACTCTTTGTGCTATATCTTTTCAAATGAATCATGAGCCTTGATGTCATATATTTCATGATCCTAGAAGTAATATGATTTCTTTGCTTGTATGGTAAATTGAATATTTGATAAATGAAATTTGCTTTATGATGAAGAATCATTGAATCATGACTTGATCTATGAGAATGCTATGTTTTTATGCATCATGATTCTAGGTTGTATATTCTTTATCATGAATTGGAACTTGATGCTAAAGAAAATATTTGTGAATCATGATTTTGATTTCTCGGAACTATATGCTTAGAATTTGTTTTAAAATCATGATCTTGATCTTGCTAAAATGAAAAGTTATGAATCATGAATAATATCTTTTGGTTTTGATTCCTGTTGAATTTACATATTGATATCCTTCATGACATGATTCTTATTGAATTTACATATTGATATCCTTCATGACATGATTTCTCATGTTTCAATACCATCTTGTATGCATCATGTGATGATTGATATATTGATTGATGCAAATTTATAATTGATCATTGGTTCCTCCCTTCCTTTAGATAATGATAAAGGGGGAGTTAAATTGCTAGCTTGTGCATCAAAAAAGAAAATTTTGCTAGCTTAAACATTGAAAGCAAAATGTTGCTATCTCAAGAGAGGCAAAAATTATGCTCAACTTCACTTTTTCAACAAAATTACTTGCATTTTTGTTATAAATTATTGTTGAATCTCATGTAAGATTATTTGAAGTATTAATTCTCCTTTTCTTTTTGACATTGACAAACGGGGAGAAGGATTTTGCTAGCTTGCATATTACAAATGAATGCAAAAGTCCTTGCATGCAAAAAAAGCAAAATTTACAAGCTTACTCTTCTCAAAAGAGAAAAAAAAAATTATAAAATTGCATGCATATTGCAAAGGAAGCAAAGAAAGTATAACTTGCACATCTTTAAATACTATTTCCTTACACTTCTCAAAGGAGAATAGAAAAACTTGCGATCATGAATACCATCACAACAAGTGCTATCTTACATATCTTGAAACTTGAATGGTATGATTGAATGTTGTATTACAAAACTATGCTTAAATGTTGTATGATGTGATTAATAGCTAGTGTATGTTGTAAAACTTGCATATCCTTTAAACTAGCTATGATGCAACTTCTCTTTTTTGTTGATGACATAGGGGGATAAGTAGATTGATGACTTCATGCATTGAATTGAATATTTTATATATTTACATGATGGGTTGATGAATTCTCATATTCTGTGATGAATGTTGCTTGGATTTGGGATAATCCAAGTGTTTCTATCAATGGCATATTGAAAGGGGGAGTTTGGTTAAACTCCGAGGAGTTATGGTTAACTCCGTTAGTCATCACTTAGTTGTCATCATCAAAAAGGGGGAGATTGTTAAATCTTGGATTTTGATGATGAAACTAATTGATTGTGTTTTATGATATAACTGCGTGTTGAGTTATGCAGGTCTACTATCGATCAGGATTAGACAGTTGACACTGGAGGAATTGACGTTGTGCCGGGTGATCACGTTAGGATATTGGATGTCAAGCCGGAGGTACGGTCGACAATCGACAGAAGGCTTCGGATGTCGGGCATCGGGCCAAGAAGAGCAGAGTTGCGCCATGGATATCGAGGTTGTGGAGGTCAACCGTCAATTGGGCAACAAGCCGCAAGAGAGGACGATGTGCCTAAGAATCAGACGAAGCGCTGACCAATGACGTGCCAGGCAACTGAATGTCAATTCGCATTGTAATAATTGTCTAGATCGAAGTAGAGTTTTTGTTTGTGTGTGCAGGATTAACTACGATAACGATGAAGACGTAAAGTGAAATAAAGTGCCGGAAGACAAGTGTGATGGATCGTTGGGAGTTCGAGAGTTCGATGGAAGTCCGAAGATTCGTTGGGAGTGTTGCCGGAACTGGCCGAGAACAAGTAGGGAGCTTGTCGAAGGGTTTTCGGAAGGTTCGTCGGAAGTTTGCGGAGCTTGCCAAAGAAGATCGGTGGAACTCGCCAAGATCATCGTGAAGTTCGGGAGCTTACCGGGAGTCCGTAGAATGGTTTCCGAGGGTTCGTCAGAAGACCGCGGAAGTTCACCGGAAGCTCACCGAAAGAAGTCTTGTCTTGTGAACTTTGTAATAGCTTAGAAAATATCTTTAAATTTCATAGTTTGCATGTAATTTAGTTTAGGATTATGTGTTAATCCTGTAAACCAAGTTTGGGTCAATTCAAACTTTATTTGACTGATTTGGACTGAGTTTTCGACCCAAACCAGTGTGCTGAAATGACCTGGGCGGTGGCACCGCCCAGAGGCCGAGAGCTGGGTGGTGGCACCGCCCAACACCTGAGGCACCAGCGATGGCACCGCCCAGTACCGCCAGAATCGGGAAAAGCGAGGCAATTCAAATTTGGGCTCCAAATTTAGGCTCCAAACTTGAATCCTCTTGGGGTCTATAAATACTCCAAGTGTTCTTGCTTGAAGAGTAAGAAGTGTGTAAGAAAACTGAGGGAAAACTTTGTCATTTGAAGTAGAAGTCCCTCCTCCAAAGTTTAGAAGTGTTCTTAAGAGAGGTGTTGAGGGAAGCTTTGTAAACAGAGTTTGTAAAATGGAGTTTGTCTTCGCCCATTGGAAGGAAGGCATCTAGTGGAAAGCTGGTGGCCTCAAGCGAAGATGAATCGGGAGTGGATGTAGGTCAGATGACCAAACTACTATAAAAATAATTTATGTTTACGTTCTTGCATTTACCTTTCTACAAACTATATTTTCTTCACTGCTCAACTTACTCATCACTGCCTTCTTCCTCTCTAAATACTCTCCACTTTAAGCACTTTCCATTACGCTTTAATCGAAATCGGTTTTAGTCAAAAACGTGATTTTTATCATACAAAGTTTCTGAACTTGTTCAAATCGTTGAAAATCTATCGTTCTTTACCGCTGCACTAATTCACGCCCCCCCCCCCCTCTCTTAGTGCCGCTCGATCCTTAACAGTACTTGATGACACTGTCATAACTTTCGAGTCCTAGCCTAGGGGAAGAATTATACTTGTAGTGATTATAAGCTTAGTCTTGATCCAAGAGCAAGAGAAGATCCAAAGTCCAATATACTATACCAGCCACATGCTACAAGATGTAGAGACACAATACCCGAGTTTTGAGAAGCTCACTTATGCCCTAATCCTTGCTATAAGAAAGCTCAGGTCATACTTCCAATTGTATTATATTATTGTGATAACGAATTAACAAATATGATAAATTATGTCAAAGTTTGATGCGACTGGCTAACTTTTAAATTGGTTAGTAGAACTTAATGAGTTTAACATCTCATACCATCTGATGACGATCATAAAAGCTTAGACTTTAGCCAACTTTATCATTGAAATGATAATGGTGGATGAACACCAGCCTATGACTAACCCTTGGTTCTACACGTTAACGAATCGACCACCAATACGGAGAGGAGCGAGAGTTGTCCTTCGGAGTCCAGGGGTGAGGTGTTCGAACATGCACTTCAATTTAAATTCAAGATCACAAACAATGAAGTATATTATGAATCTCTCTTTCTGGGGCTCCACATCATCTGATATGCAAATAAAGAAACTAAAGCTATACAACAATTCATAACTAGTGATCAACCAAGTCAATAGAACTTATGAATCTCGAGACTCCATTATGACCTAATACCTCTTGGAGACTAGGTGGATCATCACTGATATCCCCTCCTTCAACATTGAGTAGAACCCCTAGAGTGAAAAAATCATAGCCAATTCTTTATCAGAGTGAAAACATCATGATGGAGATGTTGAAGTTGAGAAACATTAGCAAACTTGATGTTGTTTCAACCTCTCATGAGTCTACTTTGATGGGGGACATCCGATGTTACCTTGAAACAAGGGCTTTGCCAGTTGACCCCAACCAAGCTCAGAGAGTTTGAAGACAACAAATGTGAATCTGCATAATCAACGTGGTACTTTACAAATGATCCTTCATTCAACCACTCCTCTAATACCTTCATCCCAAATTTATCCCAAAGAAGTTGCCTGAGTATTGTATAAGGTACAAAAAAGAATATGTAGAGAGTACATCGCAGCATACTCTTTGTTATTCAAGATACTTTGGAGAGGTTATTATTGGCTAACACTAAAAAAATATGATTAAACATGTGCAGCGCTATGACTGATGACAACATAATGCTAGAATCCAAAGACCACCTATGACCAAGCTCACCCCCCGAATTCAGCTTGGCCTTTGGCCCAATAGGGCTAGGCATTCTCGACCCTTTTCCCTTAACCATAGGCAAAAGAAAGTTTTTAATTATCTGGGAAACCTAGCATGAGTCTTCTGAATTGCCTCCGCCTTAGGAGTACTCAACGTGTTGGGAGCTTGAGGGAGCATCATTCCCCCTTCGATGCTAGCTTGGCAGGGGTGGCAAGGGAGGAGGCCTAGTGGGATGCTTCTCGAGTCATGATTCTGATTGGGCTACTTGAGCTCGATTGCTACTCAGTGGTGTGAGGGTCGACTTCTGCACCTTCAATGGTGGTTGCTCCCTTTGCTACTCACGAATGGTCATGTCGGTTGGGCATGTTGATGTTAGGCAATACATAGTTTGTTTATGGCCTCAACATGAGTGTGGTGCCTTCACCACATCGATAGCTTGGACAACGTTTGGCCAAAGAACTATGTCTACAAATATGAGTAGATTAGAATAAGAATAATAAAGAAAAACGACGAGTAGGGTATCTGATTATCACTTTCGAGTACCGACCTTGAGGTGTAGAGTTGAGCCCAACTTCCACCAACCACCTCTCACTCATTTGCAAGATGACAATGGATTCAGATAGAGTGATAGCTAGCCAATGATGTTGCTCTCAGTCGAATCCCTAGAGCTCACATTAAAGCACTAGTGCAATAAAGTCAATGAGGGTATAATAATGAGCCTTTAACATTCTATAACAAAGGCCACAAGGCAATGCCAGGAGTTTGGTATCACTTGGGTAGAGGAGAAACCTCAAGTATCAAAACCTCAATAAAAAAGGGAAAGAGGGGGAGTCTGATAGGACCTTAGCAGGGTTGGGTCCTACTCAACCAAGTAGCACCTAATAAAAACCCTGTGAGATTGTAATAAACCCCGCCTAGCCACCTCTATCCTATAAAAAAAAGTGGCTAGGGTTTATATTTAGGGCCTTAGGGCTTCTTAGCCGCCACCCCCTTTATTGGGTAGGTTGGCTAGGGTTGAGGGCAAAATGGATAATTTACTTAGGAAGCAACCATATAGGACTAGGGTTTTGAGCCCTATATAAGCTTGCAGCCTCCATCTCTTTTAAATAATAAAGATTAATCTATAATTTTAGCCATCTGGCTGACTACCAAGGAGGGTGGAACCCCAATAGCGTTCCAAGAGTTGATCTCCCTCAAAAATCAATCTATATAGAATTCCTTTGGAGTTTTATCATCTGGTATCAGAGTAGCGATCTTGCTACTTTTGCTGCCACCCCTATCGCCCACTATCAGCCAAGAAATTCTCATAATTACTCTTGACGTCACTATCTCTACTATCATCTTTTATCGTAGATTAAATCAGCCTACTACTGCCACTTCCAATTTCATCAGAGATCTGGTATTCTCCTATTACCAATACCTTTTGCTATTATAATTTTCCATTCAAAATATAAAAAAGAAGTCTTTTTATTTATCCCTTACTGCAAATTCCTTTCGCCATAAAAGTTATCATCTTTACGAACAAATAATTACTATATAAAATTTCAACCACATATGGTTGCCTTTAAACCGATCTATTTGCTATCCTTTTTGAATAAAATTTCTTATACGCTTCATAGATCATCTTGGCTTTCATCTGTGATTGATCTATTGTAGAATTTATCTCTAAAATGTTCTTGTGTTGCTACAAATTTTCATCGTAAACCATTAAAATTTTTCAATGAGAATTCTGCTATCGCAACTTGCATTGATTTTCTTGCAGTTATGCTACCGAAATTTCCTTTATCTAATTTGTCATCATTGCTGTTATCTAAACCAAATTTTTCTGTCAAATCCCCTCCTCAAACCTCTCAATTTTTGCTGAAAATTTTATCGAGAAATCGTTATTTCTTCGACGACAATTCTACTCTTATAAGATAGCACTTATCTGTAGCAACTTCCACAGATTTCTATCAAACTTTTGTTGCCATCTACCATAGATCTAAAACCATTTTCCCTAACCTTCATCCACTACCATCACAGCTCTAAAACTCTACCAAACTGCACCCAAAACAGTCACAAAACAAGCCTAAACCGTAGCCTACATCCACCAATCCACCAACCCTTTCGGCCACCACTTCTATCAACCGATACATGCCTTTAACCTGACAATAAAAGAGAGATCTTAACATTATAGATTTAGAGGCATATACTATAGCATCTGAGGAGGCAATCAATGCTAAATTAGAAGCCTTTGAGATGCGAATGGAGGATAAGATTCGGACTTTCTTTGCCAAACTCAGTTTGGGCTGACCACCAAGCCTGAAGAAATTACATCAAGGAGAGAGCTCTGACCAAAGAGATGACTTCCAAAAGAGGGGAGGCTCTATGACTGATCCCTACTATTCACGCATGAGGGTGGACTTCCCTAGATGAGAAGGAGACCCAATTGGTTGGATCACGTGGGCGAAGCGATATTTTCAGTACCACAAAATCGCGGACGCATCTATGATGGAAATTACAACTTTACATCTTGAAGGGGATGTCATACAATAGTTTGATTAGTTTGAATACACTCATGGAGTCCTCTTATAGTAACAATTCAAAGAAGGACTGCTGATCCGCTTCGGACCAACTGATTACGAGAACATTGACGGACAACTAGCAAAGATCCGACAAACCTCCACCATTCAGGTGTATCAAACCAGGTTTGAAAGGTTATCTAATTAAACTTGTGATTGGTCGGAAAAATAGCTATTGGAGACCTTTATTGAGGACTTGAAGCTGGAGATCCGAGGAGAAGTTAAAGCGGGACAACCATAAGCGCTTATGGCAACCATCTCTTTCGCACGACTTTAAGAGGAGCGATTGAACCATGAAGCCCAGAGGACTAGGGTCACTCCCTGACCAGCAATACCGAAGCTCTTAGCCCCCCTACTATTAGTCGAGCCCTTGCACTAAAAAAGTTGACAAGAGAAGAGCTTCAGGAGCGATCTGCAAATGGGTTATGTTGGCATTGTGACGAGCCATGAAGCCGCGAGCATTATTGTAAAAAAGGGGGACATTTTATGATTGAACTAGTGAAAGAAGATGTCATTGAATATCTAGAAGAGAGCTTTGAATATAAAGAAGAAGATACGAAAGAAGAGTCACAATAGACCGACTTTATGGTACACGCGCTAGCCAGCTACTCAAATCTACAAATGATGAAAGCTAGAGGCATTCTCAAGTAACAATCGATCATTATTCTCATCGACATGGGCAGCACTAATAACTTCCTAAATAGTAAGATTACTGCTCGGATGGCACTCCATATCGAAGGTTGTAGCAAGTTCGACATAAAGGTTGTCGACGGTCGAATCCTAAAGTGCGACCAAAGATGCCCGCAGGTGAAACTATTACTACAAGATCAAGAAATTATCGCCGACTTCTTCCTCCTACCAATTGGTGATTATGAGGCCATGCTTGGCATTGAATGGCTAACGATGCTAGGTGACATCTCTTGAAATATTTCTAAATTGATTATGAAATTCTACTACAAAGGCAAACAAGTCACCCTATGCGGAAGCGCGGAAGCGTGGAAGCAACGTAACCACCGTTTCGACCTAATGAATGGAGAAAGTTTTACATAAGGTAAATAGTGACTTTTTTATGCATCTCCAATAGCAACCAGAGGGAAAAAAATAGAAATTAAAAATTAAAATCTCGCCCAATTGC
This sequence comes from Musa beccarii, assembly GCA_024322285.1. Classification (NCBI taxonomy): domain Eukaryota; kingdom Viridiplantae; phylum Streptophyta; class Magnoliopsida; order Zingiberales; family Musaceae; genus Musa; species Musa beccarii. The sequence goes on along the minus strand of CM044396.1, from coordinate 10,761,585 downwards.
TTGCTGAATTTGTTGATGTTTTTGCTGAACCGCGCGGTCTTCCTCCTACTCGGCAACATGACCATCGAATTCTAATTCTTCTGAGTAAACCATCAGCGAACACTCGGTCGTACCACTATCCTCACCTCCAAAGGGATGAAATTGAAAAGATTATAAAGGAGATGCTTGAAACAGGGGTGATTCGGCCAAGCTGTAGCCCCTATTCCTCACTGGTGCTACTTGTACACAAGAAGGATGGAACTTGACGGATGTGCATCGACTACCGAGCTTTAAATGGCATCACCATTAAGGATAAGTATCCAATACCAATAGTGGATGAACTTCTTGATGAGTTAAAAAGAGCTCAAGTCTTCACGAAGTTGGACCTCCGATTCGATTACCACCAAATTTAGGTATGTGAAAAAGACATTTCAAAAACTGCATTCCACACACATAATGGCCTTTATGAATTCTTGGAAATACCTTTTGGACTCACTAATGCTTTCAAACTCTCATGAACGATATTTTTTTAAGCTTTCTTTATAAATTTATGCTGGAATTTTTTGATGATATTCTTATTTACAGCCCTTCTCTTGAGACTCACTTTCAGCACTTGCAATCTATTTTGACAATCCTTCAGGAGAATATTCTTTTTGTTAAGCAATCAAAGTGTAGCTTTCTCAAACAAAAAGTAGAGTACCTTGGGCACATAATATCATAAGGAGTGGCAATAGACCCAACAAAAATTGAGCAATGCAGGGCTGGTCAAAACCTACAAATGTGAAATTGCTACGCAGGTTCCTTGGACTAACGGGTTACTACCGAAAATTTGTGAAGGACTATGGGAAGATCAGTGCACCCCTGACTTCTCTACTGAAAAAAGATACCTTCCAATGATTGAATAAAGCCTTCGTTACCTTCAACAAACTTAAGGCAGCCATGACAATAACGCTGGTGCTAGTGCTACCAGATTTCAGCCGACCCTTCATCATTGAGGCCGACGCATTTGGAGTTAGAATTGGAGTCGTTCTCATGCAAGATGATCGACCACTCGCATACACTAGTAAGGCATTGTCTCTCTCTCATAAAAAAAAATCAATATATAATAAGGAGATGCTCGCTATTGTGCACGCAGTAACGAGGTGGAGACCCTACCTGATCGACTAACGATTTCAAATTAAAACTGACCATAGAAGTCTTAAGTACTTTTTAGAGCAGAAGATATCATCCCCTGAGTAGCAAAAATGGGTAACTAAACTTCTAGGATTTGATTATGAAATTATTTACACAAATGGGAAAGAAAACATTATTGCAGATGCACTCTCATGGCTATCTGAGCAAGCTGAATTTTTAGCCATCTCCCTTCCTACCACTAGCTTCCTTGAGGACATTAGGGAGGAATGGAAGAAGGATCCAGAGACCAGCAACATCATAAAAAATTAGAGGAGGATCCAAGCGCAATAGCTCACTACACTTGGGATTTGAGAGATCTACGCTACAAAGGTCGCATTATGCTTATACTCGACTCCCCTTGCATCAAAATCATCCTGCACGAAATACACTCCATACCTTCAGTAGGACACTTTGGATTTCTTTGGACCTACAAAAGAGTGAAGCAAAATTTTTATTGGAGAGGGATGAAAAAAATTATTTCTGAATATATGGCACAATGTGATGTATGTCAACAGCAAAAGGGTGAAACAGTGGCGAGTCCAGGGAAGCTACAACCACTACCCATACCGGACTCAGTATGGACTGACATCTCCATAGACTTTATTGAAGGGCTATCACCTTCCAAAGGTAAAAGCACAATCCTCGTGGTGATTGATCGACTTACAAAATATGTTTATTTTTATGTTGTGCGAAGTCCCTACACTACTGCTAGTATTGCTTAGATTTTCATAGAAAATATTATTAAACTATATGGGATGCCAATGTCCTTTGTAAATGATCATGACAAGGTCTTCACTAGTAAATTTTGGACCGAGTTATTGAGCATAACATATCATCCATAAACTGACTAATAAATAGAGGTAGTGAACAGGTGTTTAGAGATATACCTTCGGTGTTTCGCTAATGGCCGGCTAAACGAGTAGATGAAATGGCTCCTTTGGGTTGAATGGTGGTATAATACTATGTATCATTCATCTACAAAATATATCCCTTATGAAGTACTATATGGTCGATCGGCCCTTGTGATTCCAAAGTATATAATTGGCTCGGCCAAAGTAGATCAGGTTGACCAAGATTTAATTGACAAGGACAAACTCCTATAGCTACTAAAGGATAACCTCTCTATCACTCAAGCCAAAATGAAGCAACAAGCCGACACATGACGAAACGAAAGAGAATTTTCAGTAGAAGATTGGGTTTATTTCACCTACAGCCATATAAGCAACTATCCATCAACACATGAGCCTCCATGAAGCTATCCCCATGCTTTTATGGGCCCTATCAAATCACAAAGCGTATTGGAGCAGTGGCGTACAAACTTAAATTGTCTAAGGATGTCAAAATTTATCCTGTCTTCCACGTGTCATGCCTGAAGCCCAAGTTGGGAGAACACGAGTCACCTTAGATTTAACTGCCCAACACCACTAATGATGGAGATACTCAAGCCCAACCACAAGCTATCCTCAACCATAGAATCGTGATGCATCGCCGATATCCCTCTACTAAAGTACTAATGCATTGGAATAATTTACTACTTGAAGATGCCACATGAGAATCATATGAGGAGCTAATGACCCGATTCCCTGAGTTCATAGAACCTTAGCCTTGAGAACAAGGTTGATTTGAAGAGGGCGGGCTTGATAGGACCCTAGCAGGGTTGGGTCCTACTCAACCAAGTAGCAACTAATAAAAACCCTGTGAGATTATAATAAACCCCACATAGTCGCCTCTATCCTATAAAGAAGAGTGGCTAGAGTTTATATTTGGGGCCTTAGGGTTTCCTAGTCGCCTCCCCTTTTATTATGTCGGTCAACTAGGGTTGAGGGCAAAAGAGATAATTTACTTAGGAAGCAGCCCATTAGGGCCAGGGTTTGGAACCTTCTATCTCTTTTAAATAACAAAGATCAATCTATAATTTCAGCCATCTGGCCTACTACCAAGGAGGATGGAACCCCTATAGCATTCCTAGGGTTGATCGTTCTCAAAGATCAATCTACATAGAATTCCTTTGGGATTCTATCAAAATCGGAATCATACCTCCAAGGAGAGGGAAGTACAAAAATAGTGATGTGGCACATAATTAATCACTTAGCCGAGGAGCGATCAACTCAAACATATTTGAAATATTGAATGCTTCCCTAACATGTTCCAAGTTGGTAGAGATGATCCAAGAGCTAAAGTTGAAGGATCTTGACTCAGACTACAAGATCTTACTATGCAAGAGACTCACTCCCAAAGGGCAATCTCCCTTGTCACATCATCTTTAGCCCCTTCACGGGAGGGGAAAGTTTATTCTACTAACATCAATCTGAGGCGACGAAATTAGAAACCCACTAGAGTCCCTTGTAGTGGAAGAAGAAATAGTCTTGAATGAGGAAGACAAGCTAACTTTAAGGGCTTGGTTGAAAGGATTGATGAATCTAAAGATCTGAAAGCTCTAAAAGTTCGAATGTTTCAAGCAACTTTGAAAGCATGAGAGGACTCAGGAGGGAAAGAATGGCTATTTATAAGGTATGAATGACCCTTGCACTAACTGCCTCACCATTTGATGGTTCGGTTGATAGGCTACGTGGCTGCATAGTCATTGCTTGGGAATGAAATCGTTCAATCATGACGATATTTTGAATCCCCCGTGATTCAAAAAATTTTCAGGTGGATGCATAGGAATTCATTGCATCAACACTATGCCAAGCCATCATCACGGAGATCTTGGGATCGAATCTCATCATATTTTATGGACAACTGAAGTGACATGCATCAGAGAATGAGACAAAATTGGTACACATGTATGAAAGCGATTATAAGCTAAAATATCGAATATGTATTTCAACGATACATAATTAAAATGCCAAATAGATATATCGACAATACATGATCGAAAGACGGAATGGTCGAACACACATATCAATGACACAAATGAAAGACCAAATATGCATAATGATAATGCACAATTGAAAGACTAAATATGCATATTGATGACGTATAGTTGAAAGGCTGAATGCGCATATCACGATGTGCATAACTAAAAGGTCAAATTTGCATATTAATAATATATAATCAAAAGGTCAAATATGCATAATGATAATGAACAATCGAATGGCTGAATGTGTATATCGATAATATGTAATCGAAATACTAAACATGTATATTAATGACATGTAGCTAAAAGGTCGAATGCATATATCGATGATGCACAACTGAAAGGCCAAATGTGATATTGACGATGTATGGCCAAAAGGCCAAATGTATCAATTGACAACACCTTAGGTCAATAACCAATCATAGTGTCAATTGGATTCGCTTCTTGGCTCAAAGACATTGTACTCAAATGAGCCAAGAATCGAGGTAGCTAGTGATAGATAGCAAATGACATAGTCAACACTTTATCACTATGTGGCTTCACATGGACGACATGCCAACTGCTCAAGCCCACATCAATCACACACAGGCGACAAGTTGTAGCTAATCCAAGCAATACACTAACATCGCATGGCTGTCATGTCGATCGCTTGAGGATGTGTCGATCCTATGTGGTCGATGCCATGTTCAACCCATATGGCCAATGCCACATCAAACCCACTTGGTTGATGCCATGTATCTCCAATCTGGATTGAACCAATCAAAGGATGCCTCAAATTCGGTGCACACTATGAAGTTAGGATCGCAGTCAATACTAAGAGAGGGGGACGGGATGAATTAGTGCAGCGATAAAAATATCGATTTCAAAATACTTCGTTCGATCAAAACTTTCGACGATTAAGTTTGTATTAAAAATGCTTTAAACTTGTGAGAGCAGTGAGTAAGTAAAATGATTTACAGTAAAAGTAAACAGTAAAGTAAGACAACAAACCAATTTTATAGTGGTTCGGTCATCCGACCTATGTCCACTTCCGATTCCTCCTTCATCGAGGCCACCGACATCCACTAATAGTCTTCCTTCAATGGATGAAGATCAATCACCCTTTTACAGCTCTTTCTTCTTTTACAAGTATTCCCTCACATATCTCTCTTAATGACTAACTTTAAGATCTAGAAAAGATTTTTATACTTAGAATCACAGAGTTTTTGCTTTCTTTTCTTTCTCAATTCTTACTATACCAACCAAGAATATATGGGATATTTATAGACCCCAAGTGACTTCAAAAAATAGAGTCAAAATTTAAATACCTTGAGATTTCGGGGTACTGGTGGTACCACCGCCCGGTACACTCTAACACTAGGCGGTACCATTGCCCAGTTTGGTGATACCACCGCTTGACAGTCTAAGAGACTGTATCTAGGTGATACCACCACCCAGTTTGGCAGTACCATCGCCTGACACTAGGTGGTACCATTGCTCAATCTGGGTAGTACCACTGCCCAAATTTAGCTTGGGAGGCCGAATCTTCAAGTGGTTCCACCGCTAACCCTAGTAGTGCCACTGCTTGATGTGGCTCCATGGCACTATTTGGACCTTCTATTCAGCCTAACATAGCCTTGATTCAGGCCTAGTTGACTCATAATTGAGTTGGTCCAATTTTGACCCAATTATATCTAAAACTACTTTGATCTAGATAATTATTATAAAGTATTAATCAAATATTGTCCGATATGTCATTGGTTCATCTGGTGCTTCATCCAACTATTTGGCTCATCATCCTTTCCTACGGTATATTGCCCAATCGGCATGTTGACTTTCGCAACTCCAATCTCCTTAGCATAATTTTCGCTTTTCTTAGCCCAATGCCCGAACTTATTACACGAAGTCTTCTATCGATACATCAACTGATCCTCTGGCTCAATGTTCAATCTTTTGACATGTTCCACTTCGGCCCAACATTAATTCTTTCTGCTTTAATTGTCTCTCCCTGATCGAAGTTAATCCTACATCACTCAAAATACAGATCAGATCATAAACACTATCAATTGATTTCGTTATCAAAATATAAGATTCAACATATGATACTATATTGATTCGGCCTAAGAACAATGCACGTTCACCCTCACAACTATTGATGATCCCTAGAGTTATAGTCCTCAAAGCCACCTATAAAAGGAACCACCAAATCTGTTCTAGAGTCATCAAAAATTTTCTTCACTAAAGCTATTCGACTAGTTTGATTAGTCCAAACTCAAAACTAACTTGGTCGTGGAATGGCATTTGTCTGAAATACCCCTAATTTAGTTTTGCATATTTTGTTCCCTATCCAATGGTGACTTGGACTTGACTCGGGAAGGACCTTGGTTGGATTCAAAATTGCCTCTAGCTCAAACAACTAGAATCAGCATTAACACTATACAATTTTTATTTTTCTTACTATCTATTTTGGAAATTTAGTTCTTTACGTATCTCTACTTTGTAATGACTAGTGATTTTGTCCCATTACCATAAATCAAATTACCTTAATTAATGTGTAACATTATTTGACTTATTAATTTTCATATTTATGTAATATAATTAAGAAAATAATTAAAATTAATTTTTTTAATGGTGTGGCCAAGTTAAGAATTTAGTCAATTAATTAAATAAATAAATAATATAAAATAATTAATTGATTTACTTCCTAATGAGTGATGTGACTTTTAGGAAGTAATTATTTCAATTTCCATTTTTGTGTGTGAAAATAAAAAATAAATTAAAAATAAAAGTAAATTATTATTACATTTTCGGGTGGGTTCATCTTTTGTTATGTAAAGAGAGTTTTCTTTTCCTCGTTCGTTATGAGGTTGGTAGTAGGAGAATTGAGGAGAGGATCCTACTATGGAGTGGCTCCCATCGAGAGATTGGGTCTTCTATCTTTTCATCCAAAGTTTTGATTTATACTTAGAAATCTTTGATATTAGAATTTTATGATGCATGAGTTATAATATTACTTTAAGCTTAAATCCTAAGTTGGTGATTTAAAAAAAAACATCTATTAAAATAATAATTCCAATTCATTTAATTAGGCATATCCTTATTTCAAGGAATTTATGAATTTCTACGATTTGATTAATTTTAAATTTGGGATGATGAATTTATTGTATTATTAATTCATCAAAAATTAGATTTTAAATTTAATTATTTAAAATTATATTTTAATGAATTAATATTATATTTCTAAAACTTTTAATGAAATTATGGTTCTAATAATTCTTTCAAGTTTAATTGTTATTCAATAAATATTTTTAAAGTACTTCTAAAAGGATTAAAATCCAATTTCATATGAGAGGTTAAACTTGAGTTTGACCTAAGTCATATTGATCTGTTAGACTAGGTTGGCCTACCCATGTGGCAAGATGTGACCTATCTCATATGGTCAATCAACACTCAGTCTATATAACTATGCCTGGTTTAGCCAATAAGGCCAAATACGACCAAATCTATGAGCTAAATATAATCCAACTCAACAGTTAGTCTTGACCAAGCTTGTGAGCAAGGCACAAGCTAACTCATGAGCCTAACATGGCTTAGCCTATGTCACTACCCCACTACCCAACCCACTAGATCTCAACCCAGTTTGCTACCTACGAAACATGCGCAACAAGCATAATCAATCCACGACTTAGGTGGGCTGATCAAGTTAGGCTAGTACTATATTGCTTAGCCTAATTTTTTCTTGCTTTATTGGTTTGAATTTATTAGTTGATTAAACTTAACCAATTGATCGATTCAAGCTAGTTTAAGTGATTCTAGATCAATTTAATTGGTGCATGATGGGATAAAAGGGGTAACAAACTAGGAAGAACTTTTGTATATGAACAAATACTAGCAGGCCATAATACACAACGGAATTAAACGAAAATCACAATCAAATAGAACACCAAGATTTACGTGAAAAACCCCTTCAACGTGAAGGGTAAAAACCATAGGGCAAACCAAAGAAAATCCACTATAGAAATAATGAATATACAATTCTCAGAGTCTCTTGCCCAAAACCCAAGCAACAATCACAAGATAATAACTGGGATACAAGGATCACGTCACTATACATATTATCCAAAACCTCTCCAAGTAATCACAAGAAAAATTAACTGTAGATCTGATCTAACCTGAGATAAGAAAACTGTTTGGATGAATGAGAATAGTCTCTAAGTATTCCTTATCTTCTTCCCTTTCTTTTTCTCTTGTTTTTCTATCCTTTTCTCCTCTCTTTGAATCCCCTTTGCTATTGCAAAATTTTTGTCTTTTTGTTGTGATTTTTCCTCCTTTTTTCATAGCCACCATTAGCCCCTATTTAAATCTAGGGTTTAGGTTAAGATAGGGTTTAGGAAACAAAGGTGGGCTATGGGCTGATAAAGCTCATATGGGCTGAATTGGGCTGCTTACCCAACAGCCTCCCCCTTTAGCCCATAAGGGAGGCTATCCCATGACTCCTTAGTGTAAATCCATGTCAACCAACTATCGCCACATCGCCTGCCTCTCTTTCGGTAAGGTCTTTGTCAATATGTCTACTCCATTATCATCTGTATGAATTTTCTGAAGTTGCAATTGCTTCTCTTCAAGTACATTTCGAATCCAGTGGTATCTGACATCTATATGCTTTGACTTGGAATGAAAAGTTGGGTTCTTACATAAATGGATGGCACTTTGGTTGTCATAATACACCACATAGTTTTTCTGTTTCAGCCCCAATTCTTATAAGAATTCTTTCATCCATAACATTTCTTTGCAAACCTCTATAGCAGTAATATATTCTGCCTCTGTGGTCGAGAGAGCAATACACCTTTGCAATCTAGATTGCCATGACATAGCTCCCCCTGCAAAAGTAAGTATAAAACCTTATGTGGATTTCCTTGTATTAATATCTCTGGCCATATCTGTATCTGTGTAACCCATTCGCACAAGTGGTCCACCTCCAAAGCTTAAACAAACCTTAGAGCTTCCTTTGAGATATCTCAAGATCCACTTCACTACTACCCAGTGCTCTTTGCTTGAATTTGCAAGAAATCTACTAGTAACACCCACTGCATATGCGATGTCCGGCCTCGTACATACCATTGCATACATTAGACTTCCAACTGCTGAAGTATAAGAAACATTTTGCATTTTCTCCTTCTCTTCATCACTTGACGGACTTTATTCTGAGCACAACTTGAAGTGACCTGAAAGAGGAGAACCAACTGGCTTTGCATTGCTCATACTAAACCTTTCTAATACCTTCTCGATGTACTTCTCCTGTGACAACCAATTCTTCTTATTTTTCCTATCACAAGAAATCTACATGCCCAGTATTTGCTTTACTGGCTCCATGTCCTTCATTGCAAAGGACTCACTCAATTCCTTTTTCAACCTATCAATTGTACACATATCTTTCCCAAGAATAAGCATATCATTAACATAAAGTAAGAGAATAATAAAATCCTCACCAAACCGTTTGATGTACACACAATGATCTAAAGCCATTCTTTTATATCCATTTTCAGTTATAAATGAATTAAACTTTGTATACCACTATCTTGGAGCTTGCTTCAATTAATACAAACTCTTTCTTAACTTGCAGATAAAATTTTCTTTACCTTTGACTTTGAAACCTTCTGGTTGCTCCATATAAATTTCCTCCTCCAAATCACCATGAAGGAAAGCTATCTTCACATCTAACTGCTCCACCTCCAAGTCTTGACTAGTAGCAATACCTAAAGCAACATGAATAGAAGACATTTTAACAATAGGAGAAAAAATCTCTTCAAAGTCAATACCTTTCTTTTGACCAAGCCTTTCACAACCAATTTGGCTTTCTACTTTAGTTGAGAACAATATTCTTGAGTTTTCAACTTGAAAACTCACTTGTTCTTCAAGGCCTTTATTCCTTGTGGTAATTGCACCAAATTATATGTGTGGTTCTTCTATAGAACATCCATCTCTTCCTGCATAGCAACTAGCCACTTCTTTTTTTGCTCACTTTTAACTGCTTCCTGGTAACTCTCTGGTTCACCTGCATCAGTAAGTATCACATACTCATCTGTAGAGTATCTTCTGGAAGGCTGACGTTGTCTAGAAGATCTTCTTAACTGAGGTTCTGTGGGAAGCTACTCCTTAACTTCTTCTTATTTAACATGTCCTGCAGGTAGATTAATATCTGGCTCTATACCATCTTCCTGCACATCTCCCCCATCACCCTAATGTATTGGAGGAATAACTGGATCACAATCTATTAATCCTTCTGTAGAAGTCTTGGCTGGTGCCTCCTATTGAATCTTGGATTTTGATGATGAAATCAATTGGTGATATATTTGTTCTAATCTATATTGTCAAAGATAAGTGTGCAGGATTAACTACGATGGGTTAGAAACATAAAGCGATTTGCTGAGGTCAAGTCCGTCGGGTGTTTAAGAGTTCATCAGAAGTCCGAAGGATCGTCGGAAGTGTTGTCGGAACCAACCGAGATCGAATCAGGGACTTACCAAAGTTTTTGGAAGTTTGCTGCAAAGATCGTCGAAGGTTCGTGGAGTTTGCCGAGAAGGTTCGGAAGCTTGTCAAAGACTCGTTGAGCGTGCCATACAATCCGGAAGCATGCTGGGAATCCGTCGAGAGAAATCCGAGGGAAGTATCGGAAGACCGCCGAAGTCTCATCGTAAAGCTCACCGAAATAAGACTTGAAGAATGTCGGTTCAAATCACTATTAATTATTTTTTAATTTCATAGTTGGCACGTAATTAGGGTAAGGATTTCGAATTAATCTAGCTCAAATCTGGTAGGGGCCAACCGGGCTCTTCTGGGCCTTAAACAAGGCCCATTCAGCATTGCTGAATGGGCCAGGCGGTGGAACCGCGTGGCAACCGAATGCTGGGCGGTACTACTGCCCAACCTGGGGTGGTAGTACCGCCCAACACTAGTGTGCAGCGGCGGTAGTACCGCCTGCCTTGGGCGGTGGTACCGCCTGTGCACTGTCAGTCTGACGACTGATAGGTGGTAGCACGACCAGCATCGGGAAATCCAAATTGATTTTAAATTTGGAGCCCAAATTTGAATCCACTTTGGATCTATAAATACCCCCCTTCTCAACCGAAAGGGCACCCTTTTGAGAGTTAGAAATTGAGCTAAAGTCTTGTTAAAGTCTTGTTTTTAATAATTTATGTTCACCTCCTTTCTCTTTGGAAAATTTGTAAGAGTATGAACTTCTTGTAAAAGGGTTGTAAGAGGGGTGTTTGGTCTTTCCCCTTTAAAAGGAATTGCTAGTGGAAATTGGGAGCCTCATCGGAGAAGGCTTCGGAAGTGGATGTAGATCACTTGGACCGAACCACTATACATCCTCGCGTTCTTGAATTTGTGTTTAAATTTCTATTTCATCCTTTTACTTGGCTGCAAACCATTTAGTTTTTCATTACCTTTGCTCAAGCTACTTCAACTAAGTCATTTTTCGTCGGATCGAAGTTTTCATACGAACTAACTATTTTACCGAAATCGGTTTCAAACTTACGATTTTAATCTGCTACACTAATTCACACCCCCCCCCCCTCTTAGTGCCTATCCGATCCTAACAATTGGTATCAGAGCAGGTTCACTCTCATATTTGATCTAAAACCCAAGAGAGATGGCCTATTCCGGTATACATGAGGGTCATTCCATTACACGTCCGCCTATGTTTAATAGGTCAGATTATACGTATTGGAAGACTCATATGAGGATCTTTCTTATTTCTATGGATTTTGAGCTTTGGAATATCATTGAGAATGGTTTTCAAAAATCTTCTCTTCCGATGAGTGATTGGAATGAATCAGAGAAGAAGGTTTTTGCTTTAAACGGAAAGGCTATGAATGCCTTGTTTTGTGCACTAGACAAAAACGAATTTAATCGCGTATCAATTTGTGAATCGGCCTTTGATATTTGGCGTACTCTTGAGATCACTCATAAAGGCACTAGCCGAGTGAAAGAGTCCAAAATCAATATTCTTGTGCATTCTTACGAACTTTTTCGAATAAAACCAAGTGAGTCCATCGGAGACATGTACACCCACTTTATGGATGTCATCAATGGACTTAAGGCACTTGGTAAAGGTTTTTCTAACTTTGAACTTGTAACTAAGATTTTAAGATCCCTTCCAAAGAGTTGAGATCCAAAAGTTACGGTCATTCAAGAGGCCAAGGACCTTAAGACTTTTCCTCTTAAAGAACTTATTGGGTCTTTAATGACCTACAAAATGACGTGCCATGCTCATGAAGAGTTCGAGAATCCCCTTCCAAAAAACAGGAAGGATATGACACTAAGAATACAAGAAGACCACTTGAAATGAACATCAAATGATAAGGACAGTGACAATGACATTGCACTTTTAACTCAAAAATTCAAAAAGTTCATAAGAAAGAACAAATTTAAAAATGACACAAAAAATAAACTTGAACATAAAAAGGACCAAGTTATTTGCTACGAATGCAAGAAGCTGGGGCACTTCAAATATGAATGCCCCCAAGCCAAGAAGAAGCAACCCAAGAAGAAGGCATTGAAGGCTACATGGGATGATTCAAGTGACTCCGAGGTTGAAGAAGCAAGCAATAAAGAGGAGGCTAACTTCGCGCTAATGGCCTTAGGAGAAGAGGTTAGTGAGTTATTTAATGAAGAATTATCTTTCGATGAGCTTTCTATCGCTTTTCATGAGTTATTTGATGAATGTAGAACTATTAGTAAGAAGTTTAATTTACTAAAGAAAGAGCATGCCTTATTGCAAAATAAGTTCAATAGTCTCCAAACTCCTTCTCTACCCCCATGCTATAAGTGTGAACACTTAGAAGCAATAAAAAATGAGAATTTGCTACTCAAAGAGACCCTAAACAAGTTTAAGGTTGGTAGCAAGGGCTTGGACATGATCCTTGCTAACAAGGGTCACGTCGGAAATAGAAGTGGAATCAGATTTGTGAGTGGATCTCACCGAAATCCCACCACCTTTATTAAAGGACCCACATTGCATGTATCACCCCATTTAAAATATAATTTTTATGGTAAAACTGGACATGTTATTTACAAATGTCCATTCAAGAAAATTAGTCCACATAAATTGATATGGGTTCCTAAAGGAATCATAAATAATTCAATATTAAATTACAAAATAAATGGATCAATTTGTGAGGCACCCAAAATCAAATGGGTACCTAAAAACCATCCTCTTTTATAGACAAACTCACAAGCTAGGAGCAAGAGATGGTATCTTGATACTGGATGCTCAAGGCATATGACCGGAGATCCATCTCATTTCTCTATGCTCACTAGTAAAGAAAAAGGGTATATCACCTTCGGAGACAACAACAAGGGTAAAATCATTGGCAAGGGAACTATAGGTAACAAATCGAGTTTTTCAATTGATGATGTGTTGCTATTTGATGGTTTAAAACATAATCTTTTAAGCATTAGTCAATTATGCGATAAAGGTTATATTATTAGATTTGAATCTAATATTTGCATCATTGAAAACCCAAACAATGATATCTCCATGATTGCTTTAAAATAAAACAATGTCTACACCATAAATATTGATGAATTAAGTAATGAAATGTGTTTTTCGATTTTGAATGATGATGCTTGGCTTTGGCATAGGAGATTAGGCCATGCAAGCATGAAACTAATATCTAAGATTTCATCTAGAGAATTAGTATGAGGAATTCTTAATATGAAGTTTGTCAAGGATAAAGTATGTGATGCGTGTCAACTAGGAAAATAAATAAACTAGCTTCAAACCAAAAAATCAAATTAGCACCACTAGATCATTGCAATTGATCCATTTGGACTTATTTGGACCAATTGACATAAACAAGCTTAGGAGGTAGCAAATACGCCTTCGTAATTGTGGATGACTATAGTAGATACACTTGGACTTATTTTTTGACTCACAAAAGCGATTATTTCAAATGTTTCTCAAAATTTTACAAACTTACTCAAAATGAAAAAGGCTTCATGATTTCATCAATTCAGAGCGATCACGGTGGTGAATTTCAAAACTATGACTTTCAAAATTTTTGTGAAATCAACGGATATAACCATAACTTCTCTACTCTAAGGAATCCTCAACAAAATGGGGTAGTGGAAAGGAAAAATAAAAATTTGCAAGAAATGGCTAGAACCATGTTAAATGAATATAATTTACCAAAATATTTTTGGGCCGAAGCCATGAACACAGCTTGCTATGTTATGAATAGAGTTCTAGTAAGACCATCCCTATCTAAGACTCCATATGAATTATGGAATAATAAAAAACCTAATGTTTCTTACTTTAAAGTTTTCGGTTGCAAATGCTTCATTTTAAATGAAAAATATGTCTTAGGAAAATTCGATGCTAAATCCGATGAGGGCATCTTTCTTTGTTACTCTTCTATTTCTAAAGCTTTTCGGGTTTTCAACAAAAGAACTTTAGTTATAGAAGAATCTATTCATGTGGTTTTTAATGAATTTTTCGATTCTAAGAAAAAAGATTTTGATGATGATCTTGGTTTCAATGATTTGAATTTGAATGAACCCTCTCCTCAAAATGACAACTTGGATGTATCTTCTTCCTAAATTTCCTTATCCAAGAAATGGAAGTATGTAGATGCTCATCCCAAGGAGTTAATTATAGGAGAAACATCTAAAGGGGTTCAAACTCGTTCTTCCTTTAAAAATTTTTGTGCCCATGCCGCTTTTCTTTCTCAAATTGAACCAGAGTGCATTGATAATGCCTTGAAAGATGATTCTTGGGTCATCACAATGCAAGAAGAGTTAAATCAATTTGAGAGGAATGAGGTATGGAAGCTTGTTCCTAGACCTAATGACCATTTAGTTATTGGTACTAAATGGGTCTTTAGAAACAAGCAAGATGAATATGGTATTGTAGTTAGAAACAAGGCTAGATTAGTGGCCAAATGTTTCAACCAAGAAGAAGGTATTGATTATAAAGAGACCTTCGCTCTTGTGGCAAGATTAGAAGCCATCAGGATGCTCCTTGCCTATGCTAGTAGTAATGATTTTAAACTATTTCAAATGGATGTCAAAAGTGCTTTTTTAAATGGCTTTATTTCTAAAGAAGTATATGTTGAACAACCACCCGGATTCGAAAACTTTCTTCTTTTTAATCATGTTTTTAAATTAACTAAGGCTCTCTATGGACTAAAACAAGCTCCTAGAGCTTGGTATGAAAGGCTTAGCTCCTTTCTTATTTCAAATAATTTTACAAAAGGCAAGGTTGATACTATATTGTTTATCAAATATTTTAAAAATAATTTTCTTATTGTTCAAATTTATGTTGATGACATTATTTTTTGTTCTTTGAATGAATCACTATGTGAATCTTTTGCCAAGTGTATGAGTCATGAATTTGAAATGAGCCTAATGAGAGAATTAACTTTCTTCTTAGGATTACAAGTTAAATAACTTAGTGATGGTATATTTCTTAATCAAACAAAGTATACATTAGATTTATTAAAATGATTTAACATGGATAATTCAAAAGCCATCAACACTCTAATGAGTACTTCCACCAAGTTAGACTTGGATGAAAGTAGAGAAAAGTTTGATAAAAAAACATACAGGGGAATGATAGGTAGCTTACTTTACCTTATAGCAACTAGACCAGACATCATGTTTAGTGTAGGTCTATGTGCAAGATTCTAAGCTAATCCTAAGTTATCTCATCTTAAAGCCGTTAAAAGAATCCTTAGGTATCTTAAAGGAACTCCTAATCTAGGATTATGGTATCCAAAATCTAACAACTTTGATTTAAAAGCCTATGCAGATGCGGATTTTGGTGGATGCAGAATAGATAGAAAGAGCACGTCAGGAACATGCCAATTTTTAGGACATGTACTTGTTTCTTGGACTTCCAAGAAACAAAATTCGGTTGCACTATCTACAGCAGAAGCCGAATACATAGCCGCAAGTGCATGTTGTGCACAAGTTGTTTGGATGAAAAATACCTTAGAAGACTATGAAATTTATTTAAAGAACATTCCCATAAAATGCAATAATACAAGCGCTATTTGTCTAACCAAAAATCTAATTCAACACTCAAGAACTAAGCATATTGACATTATGCATCACTTTATACAAGATCATGTCAATAATAATAATGTCATTCTAGAATTTGTTGATACAAAACACCAATTAGCGGATATCTTCACAAAACCCCTAAATGAAGAACAATTTGACTTCATTAGAAGAGAATTAGGCATGCTAAATTGTTCTAATACATGATATTATATGTTTCTTTTCTGAAATTTTTCAACTTCGATTTTGATTGTATCATCTTAATATCACATCTTCATTTTTGAATGACATCCTTACAATATCATCTTGGCATTTTGATCTTCCTATTGATGATTTTTTTTTTAAGTATGACTTTTGATGAGATGATTAAATTTTCAGTTTTATAGTTTCACAGTGATATTATATTTTTGCATTTTGATAACATCTTTATATCATGGAGCTCTCATTCTTATCTTTTGATCTTAATCTTGATAAAAGCTATCGTGATGTTGTTTTTCTCCTTCTTTAAATAGTGGTATTCTTAAATGTTCATCTTCGATTTTTATCCTTATGCTAATCGGTATGATTCAAGGTTTTATGACTTCCTTCTCATGAATCACCACAAGAATATTTCATTCGTTGAAGTTTTTCCTTCAAATTTTTGATTCATTGAAGTTTTATAAGTTTTGACATCTCATTATCATGAAGTCTACCTTGAAATATGGAATTCTTGATGAATGACCTCAATGATCTATCCTTTCACAATTCTATGAATTTTGAATCAAAAAATGAGTCTTATGAATAAAAATGATCCAAACATTTTTTGGATTTCTCTGTCAAGGATGACATATTTTATGTTATGTTCAACTCATTTATCATACCTTGTGGTGGCTACTTCATCTCCTTTTTGTTGATAACAAAGGGGAAGAAAAATGTAAATTGCTATGATGGAGTAATTGTTGCAATGATGGAGTAAATGCTTAAAGTGAAATATGAATCAATTGTATCGCATCGCAAATGCTTAAAAATTCTTATTCTTGAGATAAGCTGCTTTTTCATTTGATATCATGTCTTAATATTGAAACACTCTTTTGGATATCACTTGATCCTTGTCATGTTTGAATTAATATTTCTTGTTATTATAGGTGTAATACCTTGACGTTATTTAAAATATGAAGTTTTCGTATTTATGTTTAAGCTTGTTTATTAAGCTTTATATTAAATGAAATCTGTCGGATTTGACTTGAATTCAAAAGATTGAATTCAAGTGCTTTTACCTTCTAATGATATGGTATATAGATAGGAGAGTTAAGAGTAACTCCATCATCAATTGATTGTCATCATCAAAAAGGGGGAGATTGTTGAATCTCGGATTTTGATGATGAAATCAATTAGTTATATATTTGTTCTAATCTATATTGTCAAAGATAAGTGTGCAAGATTAACTACGATGGGTTAGAAATATAAAGCGATTTGCCGAGGTCAAGTCCGTCGGGTGTTCAAGAGTTCATCAGAAATCCGAAGGATCGTCGGAAGTGTTGTCGGAACCAACCGAGATCGAATCAGGGACTTACCGAAGTTTTCGAAAGTTCGCTGCAAAGATCGTCAAAGGTTCACGGAGTTTGCCGAGAAGGTTCGGAAGCTTGCCGAAGACTCGTTGAGTGCACCATACAATCCGGGAGCATGCTGGGAATCCGCCGGAAGAAATCCGAGGGAAGTATCGGAAGACCGCCAAAGTCTCATCGTAAAGCTCGTCGGAATAAGATTTGAAGAATGTCAGTTCAAATCACTATTAATTATGTTTTAATTTCATAGTTGGCATGTAATTAGGGCAAAGATTTAGAATTAATCCTGTCAAATCTGGTAGGGGTCAACCAAGCTCTTACTGAGCCTTTTTGGGCCTTAAACAAGGCCCATTCAGCATTGTTGAATGGGCTAGGCGGTGGAATCGCCTGGCAGCCAAATGCTGGGTGGTACTACCGCCCAGCCTAGGGTGGTAGTACCGCCCAGCACCAGTGTGCAGCGGCGGTAGTATCTGCTGCCGTCGTAGGGTGGTACCACTGTGCACTATCACGACGACCGACAAAGTGTAGCACCGCTTAGCATCGGAAATCAAATTGATTTCAAATTTAGAGCCCAAATTTGAATCCACTTTGGATCTATAAATACCCCCGCTTTCTCAACTGAAAGGGCACCCTTTTGAGAGTTAGAAATTGAGCTAAAGTCTTGTTAAAGTCTTGTTTTCAATAGCTTATGTTCACCTCCTTCTATCTCTTTGAAAAATCTGTAAGTGTGTGAACTTCTTATAAAAGGGTTGTAAGAGGGGTGTTTGGTCCTTCCCCTTCAAAAGGATTTGCTAGTGGAAGTTGGGAGTCTCATCGGAGAAAGCTTCGGAAGTGGATGTAGGTCACTTGGACCGAACCACTATACATCCTCGCGTTCTTGAATATGTAAGTGTGTAAATTTCTGTTTCATCCTTTTACTTGGCTGCAAACCATTTAGTTTTTCATTATCTTTGCTCAAGCTACTTCAACCAAGTCATTTTTTGTCGGATCGAAGTTTTCATACGAACTAACTATTTTATCGAAATTGGTTTCAAACTTACGGTTTTAATCCGCTGCACTAATTCACCCCCCCTCTCTCTTAGTGCCTATCCGATCCTAACACCTCTTTCTTCAAATTCTCAAGAGTTTGATCTTCAAAGAAGACCACATCTCTACTTCTAAACACCTTTTGCTTTTTTGGATCCCAAAGCCTATAGCCAAATTAATCATGTGAGTAGCTAAGAAAAATACATTCTTTTGTCTTACCATCCAGCTTGGACCCTTCATTGTCTAGAACATGTGCAAATGCACAACAACCAAACACTCTCAACTGCCTATAAGAAACATCTTTCCCTAACCATACATGCTCTGCAACATCAGCATCTAGGGCTATACAGGGAGATAAGTTGATCACATCAACTGCAGTTCTCAAATCTTCATCCCAAAACCTTTTGGGTAGCTTTGCTTGTGAAAGCATACATTTGATCTTTTCCATGATGGTGCGATTCATCCTCTCTGCAATTGCATTATGCTAAGGTGTATCAGGAACTGTCACCTTATGTTGAATGTCATGTGACCTACAATAATCATTAAGCAATCTTGTATACTCACCGCCATTATCTGATCTTATACATTTCAGTTGTCCTTATGTCTCCCTTTCAACTCTAGCATGAAATTCTTTGAAGACATCAATAACTTGATCCTTGGTCTTCAAAGCATAAGCCCAAACTTTCCTAGAAAAATTATCTATAAAAGTAACAAAATAAAGTGCACTACTGATGCCAAAAACATTAATAGAACCATTATGAGTTTTTATCCTTAAAGGACGACATACATCTGTATAAACACGATCCAAGTCATACATTTTTTTAGACAAAACAAGACTAGCAAATAAAACTCTATGTTGTTTACCAGCTAAATAATCAATATAAGGGTTCAAACATATACCTCTAAGGTCAGGTAATACCTCTCTCTTGGAAAGAGCTTGCAGTCCCTTCTTACTCATGTGTCCCAATCGCCTATGTCACAACTCTATGCTGAAGTCTTTCTCTGTAGCATTTAGCTGCTCACCACAAGCTTTGGCCTACAACTTGTATAAAGTGTTATATTTCTTTCCATTAGCTATAATAAGAGAACCCTTACTGAGTTTCCATTGCCCTATGTGAAACCTGCTATCATAATCTTCATCATCTAGTCTTCCAACTGAGATTAAATTCAGCCTCAAGTCAACCACATGCCTCATATCCTTAAGCACCAACTTACATCTAAGGTTGGTCTTTATGTGGATGTCACCCATGCCAATGATGCCTGTTGTGCCATGGTTGCCCATCTTGACAACACCAAAATTTCCAGACCTGTAAGTAGCAAAGAACTCCCTCCGTGGTGTAACATGATAATAAGCTCCTGTATCAATTATCCACTCGAGATCCTGACACACACAAGAAAAAATATCATCAGAAGGGGACAAAATCAAATAATCACCAACCTACACTATAGTTGTGGTATTTTCTTTTGACTCTGTGGACTCTACTTCTTTTCCCTTATTCTTGCTCTTCTTATGTTACTTACATTGATTCTTATAATATCCTTTCTCACCACAGTTATAGCAAACAATATCTTTCCTTGATCTTGACTTGCTTCTACCTATACGTGAACTGTTTCTATTTTTAGATTTTGACCTTCCTCTATTCTCTTAGATAGTGCCTGTGAATCACTCTGAGATACTGTTGAGTTCTTTCTTCTCAACTTCTCATTCAATAAACTACTTGTTACTTGACTCATAGTGATGATACTATCTGGCACAAAATTACTGAGAGAAACCACTAGTGTCTCCCAACTTTCTAGCAATGAACTAAGAAGTAACAATGCTTGCAACTCATCATCAAGAGATATTTTCATAGAAGATAACTGGTTAGTAATACTCTACATTTCATTCAAATGCTCAGTAATAAAAGCACCTTCTTTATATTTCAGGTTCACAAGTTTTCTAATCAAAAAAGCTTTGTTGCCAGCTGTTTTTCTTTCATAGAGACCTTCCAACTTTTTCCAAAGAGAATATGCAGAACTTTCAATAGAAACATAGTGAAAGACACTATTATCGAGCCACTATCGAATAAACCCAATCGTTTTTCGATCTAATCTCTTTCACTCATCATTTGTTATAGTTATGGGTTTTTCACTATCCCCTTACAAAGGTCCATACAAATCTTTGCAATACAAGAGATCTTTCATTCTTGATTTTCATCTCATCCAATTTTTTTCGTTCAAACTAATTATGCGAGAAATACTACCAGCCTCCATGTTTAAACACAAAAATTAAATCATCAAAACCTTGCTCTGATACCAGTTGATGGGATAAAAGGGGCAACAAACTAGGAAGAACTTTTATATATGAACAAATACTAGCAGGCCATAACACACAGTGGAATTAAACGAAAATCACAATCAAATAGAACACCAAGATTTACGTGGAAAACCCCTTCAACGTAAAAAGTAAAAACCACGGGGCAAACCAGAGAAAATCCACTATAGAAATAATGAATGTACAATTCTCAAAGTCTCTTGCCCAAAACCCAAGCAATAATCACAAGAGAATAATTGGGATACAAGGATCACGTCATTGTGCATAATATCCAAAACCTCCCTAAGCAATCATAGGAAAAATTCACTATAGATCTGATCTAACCTAAGATAAGAAAACTGTTTGGATGAATGAGAACAATCTCTGAGTATTCCTTATCTTCTTCCCTTTCTTTTTCTCTTGTTATTCTACCCTTTTCTCCTCTCTTTGAATCCCCTTTGCTGCTGCAAAATTTTTACCTTTTTGCTGTGATTTTTTCTCCTTTTTTTCGCAGCCACCATTAGCCCCTATTTAAATCTAGGGTTTAGAAAACAAAGATGGGCTATGAGCTTATGAAGCCCATATGGGCTGAATTGGGCTGCCTGCCCAACAGTGCAAGCCTATCTAACCTAATTAAAACTAATTAAATTTAAAATAGTCTAGTCTAGGGTAATTTCAAATTAGTTTAATAAGAATTAGAGGTTGGTTCAGTTACATCCTGGTTGAATTAAGTTTGATATAAGTGAATTAGATGATTTTAATGAGGGTTCAAATTGATTGAGGATTGTTTAAAGATTGATACTTCATGCCTTTATGATTTAATGGATTTAAAAAACTGTACTTGAAGTCATGATTTAAAAATAATTAGTAGTTTTTATTATTTTTATGTTTAAATTGATGATATTAACATGATTATTACTATATAGTATATATAGTTTTGTTGAGTGATCTATATTGGAAGTACACCCTGTGATAAAAGCTACAAACACATCATAATGCGAAGCCACCATGATATAGTTTAGTAAGTTATACATTCTCTTTTAATATTTTATCATATTTATTATTGAGAAGAGTGTATCCCTACTTGAGCAAGTGAGGGACATTACTTTGTCTATTATTGTAAGTACGATATAAGTTATCTTTATCTGCTATTGAAAGAATATAAAATTTATCCCATAGAGTATATTCCTCCATCCACTATTGAATGAGTGTACTATCAAATATTTAATGTATACCTTTGTTACTTAACTATTGTGTTTATCATTGAGATATGATGCATTTAACTAATTTAAGATCTTGTTTATAGCATAAAAAGTATTATTATTTATTTGATATATTAGTTTTATAATGAATTGATATGTTATCATTTTATATTAGATTATTAATATCTAAATATGTTTCATAAGTATTTAATTTGATTTTTATGATTTTTTTAAGATTCCTACTAGTATGTATGATCATTGATATATTTTTATTTTATATATTTTTTAAATAATCTATTAATTTATAATAAATATGAGGCTTGGATAGAGGAGATTTTTTTATTACTTATATCCCTACCAAGAAGATGATTTTTTAATTAAAAATATTTAATATTATAAAGACAAGAATATTAAATTAAAGAAAAGATATTCAGCAAATTATGGATTTCGACATGATGATTTATTTTTAATAAATCTAGGTTGTGACATACTTTATTTTTTTGTCTAACTATATCCTTTGAAAACTTAATTATTTAGGTTTACTGTACTTAATATTTTATTTATCTAACATTCTACTTTGAAATTTTAATTCTTTAGGTTTTCTCTACTCAATTTTTATTTATCCAACTAACTACTTTGAGTTTTTGATTCTTTAGGTTCTCTATTCAATTTTTATTTATCTAAGCATCTACTTTAAAACTTTGGTTCTTCAGGTATTCTATACTTAATTTATATTAATATAATCATCTAATTTGAAATTTCAATTCTTTAGGAATTCACTTAATTTTTTATCTCTAACTATCTATCTTGAAAACCTAATTCTTTAGGAGTTCTCTACTTAATTTTATTTATGTAACTATCTACCTTGAAAATTAAAATCTTTGGGTATTCACTACTTTTAACTTTTATGTATATATCTGGGTTGAAAATTAACTTATTAGGCATTCTTTACCAAAATTTTTATTTATCTAATTATCTACTCTGAAAACTTAATTCTTTAGGTTTGGCCTGCTCAATTTTTATTTATCTATCTACTTTGAAATTCTGATTCTGTCCGGATTCTCTATTCAATTTTTATTTATCCAACTATCTGCTTTGAAATTTTGATTCTTTAGGTATTCTCTACTTAATTGTTATTTACCTAACTATCTATTTTGAAATTTTAATTCTTTAGGCATTCTCTACTTAGTTTTTTTTATCTCTAACTATCTACTATTCTCAATTATCTCATTTTTATTTATCTAACTATCTACATTAAAATTTAATTTCTCTAGTTACTCTCTATTTAATTTTGATTTATCTAACCATATACTTTGATATTTTGATTCTTTTGTTATTTTCCATTCAATTTTTATTTATCTTACTACTACTTTGAAATTTTGATTCTTTAGGTATTTCTACATAATTTTTATTTATTTAACTATCTATTTTGAAATTTTAATTCTTTAGGAATTCTCTACTTCATTTTTTTTTCTCTAACTACCTACTTTGAAATTTTAACTGTTTAGGTATTCCCAAATTATTTTTATGTATATAATCTTTACTTTGAAAATTAAATTTTTTTATTTATATTTTTAATTCTTGTAAAATAATTATTTAGGTATTCTATATTTAATTTTTATTTATCTAATTATCTACTTTAAAGTTTTAATTGTTTATATTTTCTTTAGTCAATTTGCATTTAACTAACTATCTATTTTGAATTTTTGATTCTTTAAGTATTATCTGATAAATTTTTATCTAATGATATATCTATTTTAAAATTTTAATTATTCAGGTATTATCTACTTATTTTTACTCTGACATTAAATTTATTAAGGACTTAGACGTTATAAGATACCACATTTGTGAAAATTTCCACTTATTTATTATGAGATACAATATCTTTGGAATAACTGAACTAGAAGAGAGAAAGAAAGGTGTTATAAAGTACTTCATTTTTTTTGTCTAATTATCTACTCAGAAATTTTAATTCTTTCAGTATTTCCTACTTATTTACTCTAAATTACTTCATGTTTTACTCTAATTTTAATTCTTTTGGTATTTTCTAAAGGACTGTCCATCGAATCACATTAGGTGATCAAATCATTGGGATCCTTCCGGTTTTGATCGGTGAGTCCGGATTAAACCATAGTGTCATGTATCTCCATTAGATCGATTACATTAATTTGGTTAGTTCAGACAAATCAGAACTAGTTCAAAAAATATTTAAACCATAGTAATACGTTCACTCCCATCCAAGGTTTTGTATATGATCGATATAATTCGATACGGATATTATTTATCAAGCTTGAAAGGTTACCAATCAAGTAAATCGAACATTACATGACCAAATATTTTGGTACAGGACGATATAGGTTCAGGCAGTTTCCTTTTTTTATTTTTAATATTCTCTAATACTCCATATGTACGGATGTGTAGACACTTGAAATATTGTTATAATATCTTATCTGAGCCCTAACCGGTGTAGTATTAATATACTAAAGTGCATGATGTGAATGCGAGACCAAACGAAGTTGCCATGGAATAGGTTGCAGCACAAGACACATTGCTGTGAATGGCGAGGTCCATCTTGACTGCACCAACCAGCACAAGAATCTCAGCTTCCAGGATGCTGCAGTCCATCTCAACATGCTTCATGCAAGAACAATTCAAATCCCAGCTGTATTACCATGTCTACTACTTCGAAGGTCTTGTCATGGGCATGTACTCTATCTTGACTTGCATCATCTCTTCTTCCCCTTTCTCATCTCCGCATGTCCTTGTCTGAAAACAAACTGATAAGTTTCAGCTCCCTGCAACAATAGATCATTGACTACAGAATACACCAAATCCACCACCTCCAAGAAAGTCTTCTCAGACATTGCTTTTTTGCATAACAAGCAACTTCTGCTTGATGAAAGAATGCAATGTTAAATGGTTGCTGGGTCACATTCTTGCTGCTATGGTTGGTTTTCTGCAACTTCCTTGTCATCATCATCTTTGGCAGTTGTCATTCTCATTAATTCAACAGCGACTTTCATACATCACGTTTGTCTGACCTCTCTAAGCTCAATTAAAGAGAGAAAGAGAGAGAGAGAGAGCGGGAGAGAGAGAGAGAGAGAGAGAGAGAGAGAGAGAGAGAGAGAGAGAGAGAGAGAGAGAGAGAGAGAGAGAGAGAGATGGCCTTCTGCAACTTCCTCGTCATCATCATCTTTAACAGTGGGTCCTTCTGATTAAACCGTAAGTGACCTTCATTTCTCATGTTTGTCTGACCTCTCTAAGCTGGATATGAGAGAAAGATGACCACAAGTCCGAGAGTTTGGCTTTCTGCACCCGTGTATCATGATCATTTTTAACAGTGTATCAATCTGATTAATCTCAAAGTGGCCTTCATCATGATTTATGAAATTAATTATAAATTACCTTATGTACTTAGACTCTATTAATATCATGATTTCTGTACTTCAAAAATTTATGTTAAGATTCTCATAATTCTAAAAATAAAATAAATAATTTTATTTATCCTAATGTATTAGTTGTATTAATGAAAAACACAACAAAAGTGATAAGCAAAAGGATGATTTTAATATCCGTTTCATTTTCAATGATTTTATTGATAAAAAATAATTTTAACATCTCACGAAAATAAAAAATATATTAAATTATTTTTTTATCTATCACTTTTGTAACGATTTAATATATATTTTCACATGTTATATTTTTTTATCAATATAATTGACGATATTATATAAATAAAATTATATGTTTCACCTTTAGAAATATAAGGATCATAATATAATTTTTTTAAGTCTATAGACGGCAATATTAACCGGATTCAAGTATAGAGGTATAATATGTAATCAGTATGTAATCAGCCTTCATTTATCCGATCTCTCTAAGCTGAACACTAGAAAAAGATACAATACAAGTTGGAGATTCGGCTTATCTTTGAGAAGGCTATATTTCTGCTGCTTAGAGAGTTTACAAATGCAAGTTGCCACTCATTTGACATCCTTTGACTTCTTCTGGTTTATAGTTGAACTCGTGATTGTCATTGCTTGTGGTGCATTCTTTTGGGATATTATATTTATATGGCTCTTTGAAACTGATCATATTTGCTTGTCTAAGGGACAATGGTGAAGTTGATTGTCCGCTGCATGGAGCTCTTCCTCACCGGTGAATTCAGCACATGAGACTTTTAAGTACATTGAGAAAAAGTCAGGATGCGTGTGGACTCAGCCATAAGACCTAATCTAACCTTTTATTAGAAAAAAAAAAAAAGAGGAAGATTTTACCCCCAAAAGAGGTACTATTCAAAGAAAATATCAGAGAAGGATAGGACATGCATGTACTAATAGATTGCAACATCACAGTCACCCTTCTCTTCCAACTCTATCTGTTTTGGTCAAGTCAACCCTTTAGAAATTTCGTGCTGGGTAAATGGGTCAAACCAGCAAAGTTGATTTATGGCTTTGACTAAATTAGGCTCGTTAATCAAGCAAAATGGTTGACTTGCTTCATGTCTACCTCTTGGTTTTTCTCTGAGGCCAAAACTCTCGGAGCTATAGTGTTACAAAAGTGCACAGCAAGTGCCAAATTTGACTCCCTCATCGTGTTCAGATCCCCCAAGTGAGTTCAGATCATTCGGATATATTTTAGAATTCTCAGTTGCCAACAAGATGATCTTATCTTAGTTTCTTCGGAGCAAGTGATGTCGTTAGCATACTGAAATCAGAGCTCCGATGTGTCTTCTTCACTCTCATTTCTTTTGTCTTTGTCATGAAATAAATGATGCTGCTTGATCATTTCAGGCATCTCAGCCTTCAATTTCAATGAGATCTGCTGCAAAGATCAGCAGTTGGTAAGACTCGTGTATTTCTTAGAGATCTGTTATCCACAAAAATAGCATGAGACTCGCATGGCTTATGTGATCAAGATATATCAGTTTCAAAATTATGTGTAAGCGAAACAATCATAATATACTATTATTCTATAAAAAAAGTTTATGTTAAAATTTAAAATCAAATAATAATATATTTTTAAGTTTACGATACATAATTTTTGATACTATTCAGAAAATTTTTATCAAATCCATAAGCACACCATCGATGAATCTAAAGTTTATAATGATACTGATCTACAATTAGAACTAAACCCGAGGGTTTGAGATAAATAATTATCAGAATTTCTCTATCAAAATCATCTTCTAAATAATTCTATCATAATCATCAAACAATTGCAAGAAGAAGGTTCAAATTCAAAGAATCTCTTGGAAGATCTTGATTATCTACCTGGATTCTTGTTGACCCAAATACAATATTTATTTCGACAAACACAGAGTTATAGTAAAATGAAGATTATATATGTTTTACAGCGTACATAAATCAGGACTTCCGCAACAAGTGTACCGTGGAAGAAAAAGAGGAGAGAAGGAAAGAATTTGGCAGTGTTTTGATGTAGTTAATTACATTAAGGAATCTTAGACTATGACCGACTCCGCCAGTTATCAGGCAACTCATGCTCAAACTCTTTCATTACTTCCAACCACGTTGCTTCCACTTTCTAATGTGAACTGTACCTTCTGATCCATGACTGATGACTCCTTAATTGCCAAGTTAATTAATATATAGCCTTATCACATTTGGTAGCCAGAATTTGGATGTCATCATCTATCGCTTTCAATTCATGTTGTTTGATGTGAAAATTGCAAGAGCTGATTATATAGTCAATTACCATACAGTCGATATAGCTTTACATCAAAAGTACGATAATGTATAATTATATATAGATTTAAATGAGTCAACTATCATTAATTTATGCTCTTAAATATTTCGGATTAATGATGTATATATATTAAAGTCGTAAAGGACTTATCATAACTATCACTCAGAAAAACACATGAAATCAATTTTAGGTGATTTCCGGCCACCATTTTTGACTTCTTCAAAGTATTTAGATATTGTCCCTTTTCATATTCTCTTCATCTCAACACCCAAAAAATGAAAGAAATTCACTAAGAATCAAACCAGATCACAAACAAGTTAAATTAATTCTATGTATTTTTGTATATTACTCTAGAAGAGGAAAATTTTCCTCCTTTTGAGTAATAGAATTGCTATGGCTAATCCTTTTCCGGATAACATTAAGCCGTTCCCCAAGAACAATCCAGCCACCCGACACCTATCTGACTTACACTACCGCTGTCTTCCTGACGCCAGCAGACCCGGTGTCGACCCAGGACAGGCGTAGATTCCTGGTTGGTGGCTCCGCCGAGGTAGTGATCCGAGCTGGCAAAAGCTTTGACTAAGCCTGCTGACTTATGTTCCCTTTGTTACTGCCAGCCCTCGCAACTCCCAAGTCCAAGGAGCTTTTGCTGCGTTGCCATTAAACTAGCTTTGATTCTTCGCTTGGATTTCCCCGTTCAATCTATAAATGGGTCTCACGTGCCTCCACAAAACACAAAACAAGACTCTTCTCCTTCCTCTCCTGAGGGGTACCGGCAAAGGGAGGAGCTAACGATGGAGGAGGAGGGGGAGCAGCCGCCGCCGCCATGGCGGGAGCAGCTGACGGTGCGGGCGATGGTGGTGAGCTTCGCGCTATCGGTGATGTTCAGCGTGATCGTGATGAAGCTGAACCTGACCACCGGCATCATCCCTTCCCTCAACGTGGCCGCCGGCCTCCTCGGCTTCTTCCTGGTCAAGCTCTGGACCAAGGCGCTGGAGCACGTCGGCCTCCTCCGCACCCCCTTCACCCGCCAGGAGAACGCCGTCATCCAGACCTGCGTCATCGCCGCCTACGGCCTCGTCTTCAGCGGTGAGCTCGCCGGATTCTCCATTTTCTTTCGTTCTTTGAGCAAGAGAGGCTGTTTGGAGAAGATATTATTGGTGTTTGTTTTATTGCGTGGGGTTGAAGTCTTGGATTGCATCACTTTTTGAGGTCGCCTTCTTCTACCTAAAGAAATTTGCGAGGTTAATAAACTAAGTTAAATATGAAATTATATTTTTTTATTTTTTTATTATTATCATTTATTAGGAGGAAAGAAGACAATAATTGTGATATATATTAAGTAAAAAAAACCAAAACATTTGTTATTTGTGTATAAGCAACAAGGAATAAGACTCTTCCTTGAGTTAACCTTAATTTTTATATACTTATGATATGGAAGAAGCAAATAAAATTCTCTTGATATTTCTAAACTTTGTTGAAGAGAAATAATAGGAGCACATCCTCTCCCATCAAAATCTTAAAGCATGTAGGTATTTACAAAATAACTCAATCCTAATTATTTAATATTTTTTCTTTACCTATAAATCTTTCGATATTTGAATTCATTATCCTATAAATACTTGATTAACTCTGGCATTTGTTTTGGTTTACTTGATTCATATACACTACCAAGAGCATATATAAGATCTTGGTTTTAGCTGCTAATGTAGTCCAATCATAAGTTCTTCATATCCATCTGGAATTGCAGCAAAAGGACTTTCTTTTATTTTCTCCTTCTAGGATGAAAGGATTGTGTTTCTTTGCCTAGGATTTCTCTTGCTTGAAGCAGATTATGCTCTTGCTTGGCTACCACAGTAGACAATCGATGGGTTTGACCTACAGTCCATGATAAGACCACATACTTCTTGTGAGCAGGTGGCTTTGGAAACTACCTTTTTGGCATGAGTTCAAAGATCGCCAGCCAAGCAGCAGAAGCAAATGATTCGGATAACATAAAGGACCCAAGCTTAGGATGGATGATAGGATATATGTTCATCATTGGTTTTCTTGGACTGTTCTCCCTTGTTCCCCTCAGAAAGGTGAGTCAGCATCTATCAAATCAAACCCTAAATTCTCTACAAGTTCTTCAACTTTGAATGTTTGGTTGTAGATAATGATCATCGACTACAAGCTGATCTATCCAAGTGGCACTGCCACTGCATACCTTATCAATGGCTTCCATACTCCTCAGGGTGAAAAGCTGGCCAAGTAAAGATCTCAACACCTAATCAGACAACTCTCTTCTGCATCTCCACTGAGCCTTTAATGCATTTCAGGAAACAGGTATGGACACTGGGTAAGTCCCTCGTCTGCAGCTTCCTCTGGGGTTTCCTCCAGTGGTTTTACACGGCTGGTGATGCTTGCGGGTTCAAAGCTTTCCCTACGTTCGGTCTCAAAGCTTATGAGAACACGTAACATGCACAGCATTCTTGGAGTGTTTTGAGGTGATTGGACGTAGCTTTCGAGACGCATGCATGACTGTTTTGTTTTCTCAGGTTCTACTTCGACTTTTCTGCTACGTATGTTGGAGTTGGAATGATTTGCCCACACATCGTGAATGCATCGTTTCTCCTGGGAGCCATTCTTTCATGGGGAATCATGTGGCCTCTCATAAGCAATCAAAGAGGAGACTGGTATCCTGCAGATATCCCTTCAACCAGCCTTCAGAGCTTGCAAGGCTACAAGGTAAGAGAAGGAATGCTTTGGGGTGTCGATTGGATGTCATCGTCCCTCTTCTACCCTCTCCTCTTCCTGCAGGTCTTCATAGCCGTCGCCATGATCCTTGGAGATGGCCTCTACAACTTCCTCAAGGTCCTGCGTCGAACGACATCCTCCTTCGTTGCCGCGGTGTGGAGGAGGCCCGAGTGCGTGCTTCCCATCGCCGCCGACGACGACCGCCCTGCAGAGAGCCTTCCTGTTTCACCCGACGACCAAAGGCGAGCTGAGGTCTTCCTCAAGGAAGAAATCCCTGGGTGGACTGCGTATGGGGGCTACGTCGCCATGGCCGTGCTCTCCATTGTCACGCTTCCCCACGTCTTCCCCCCTCTCAAGTGGCACTACATCTTGGTGGCCTACGCGGTCGCCCCGGTCTTGGCCTTCTGCAACGCCTACGGTTTCGGCCTTACAGACTGGAACATGGCCTCCACCTATGGGAAGCTCGCCATCTTCATTTTCGGAGCTTGGTCAGGCGCCTCTCATGGCGGTGTGCTCGCAGGCCTTGCGGCCTGCGGCGTCGTGATGTGCACCGTATGCACTGCATCGGATCTCATGCAGGACTTCCGGACCGGCTACTTAACAATGTCTTCTCCGAGGTCGATATTCGTGAGCCAAGCCATTGGCATCGCCATGGGCTGCGTAATTGCTCCCTGCGTCTTCTGGCTCTTCTACAAGGCCTTCACCGACATCGGCGTCCCTGGCAGTCAATACCCTGCACCTTTTGCTCTCATCTACCGGAACATGGCGATACTGGGAGTCGATGGCTTCTCCTCGCTGCCGAAAAACTGCCTCGCTCTCTGCTACACCTTCTTCGCGCTCGCCATCGCCATCAACCTGGCGAAAGACTTGTCTCCCAAGAAGGTGGCAAGGTTTATACCGATTCCAATGGCAATGGCCATACCGTTCTACATCGGATCGTTCGTCGCGGTAGACATGTGCGTAGGAAGCGTGATACTGTATGTGTGGGCAAAGATCGACCAGGAGGCGGCCGACGCGTCTGGTCCGGCAGTCGCGTCTGGCTTGATTTGTGGGGATGGGATGTGGAGTCTTCCTCAAGCTGTGCTTGCTCTGGCTCAAGTCCGGCCACCAATGTGCATGCAGTTTGTTCATGGAGAATGAGACAGTCCACTGGAGATATAGTTAAATTCTCAGGAGCTTCATCTGAACTCTGCTAACATTCTTTGAATGCAATACATCTTGTCTTCATATCAACAAGCAACTTGGTGACATTATAACCAATAACTAGAAGTTTGTGTAATTGAGACATCATACCGCTCTCCACTAGTCACAAAATATTTTCCTAAAACTTGTTTTGAGTTCTTCAAAAACTATCAAACAATATATTAAAAAACTTAATAGGAAGAAGGGATAGAGTTTTCAAACAGATAAAAATAAGACAAGATTAATTTTCTATATTTCTCTCAAAAACTTTTTACAGCTTCATAAATGTTTTATGAACCAACATATGGGGTTTATATAGTCCCCAAAGATACATCACATTAATTGTATTCAGAATGAATCATTCACTTTCAAGAAATCTCTTCAAGAATCAATATTCATTTTGACTTGTCCTTCTATAAATATTTAATCTATTTTTTCTTCTTGATGGAATGAATCTCCCTCTTGATACAATGAACATTTCTCTTATTGAAATTAATCTCTTTATAATATTCGAACAAGTTTATTTTTAATATTCTCCCTCCTTAAACTTGTTCTATCTGACATGTCAAGTTTCCTTCGAAGTTGTTGAAATATTTCAAATTTGAGATGTTTTGTAAGTATGTCAATCACTTGTTCACTTGTCTTAACATGATATAGCTCTGCTTCTTTATTTTTGATATAATCTCTTATAAAATAAAATTTTATGTCAATTGTTAGGGATCAAGCGGCACTAAGAGGGGGGGGGGATGAATTAATGCAGCGGATAAATACGATAAACTTCAACGATTTTAAATAAGTTTCGAAAACTTCGTACGAAAAGAATAACGTTTCGATTAAAACCATTCCGATTATGTTGAAAGCGTACGTAAGAAGATGAGGGCAATGAACTTAGCAAAGTAAAAGTTTGTAGAAAGATAAATGCATGAACATAAACACAAACCGTTTTTATAGTGGTTCGGTCATCTGACCTACGTCCACTCCCGATTCCTCTTTGCTTGAGGCCACCAGCTTTTCACTAGCTATCCTCCTTCCAACGGGCGAGGATGAACTCCCTTACAACACCTCCCCTTTTGACGGGCTTAGGAGGTAACCCTTATAAGGCCTCTCACCCTTCTCTTAGACTAGAACACACTTAAAACTTAGAGGGAAGATTTTGACATATTTTCAATAGAGTTTTCCCTCTTTTTTTCTCAGTTCTAGACCCCCTTTCATTCATGAATGAGAGGGGTATTTATAGGCCTCAAGAGGATTCAAATTTAGAGTCCAAATTTTAATCATTTTTGTTTTTCTCGGTGCTGGCGGTGCCACCGCCTGTAAGTGTCTAACACTGACAGTGTACTAGGTAGTGCCACCGCCCAACCCGATGGTGCCATCGTCAAGGCTTGTTGTCCAATGGCAGTGCCATCACCTAGACTCTCGGGCACTGGGCGGTGCCACCGCCTAGCCTATTCCAACTCACTGGTTGGGCCTTAAACTCGGCCCAAACCAGTCTGAAACAAGGCCCAATTGGTCCCTACTTGGGTTATAGGATTAATACCTAATTCTAACCTAAATTAACATGTTAACTACGAAATTAAAGACATTTCCTAAGCTATTACAAAGTCCAACAAGTCAAGACTTCTTCCGACGAGCTTTTGACGAACTTCCGACGGTCTTCCGACGAACCCTCAGAAACCATTCTGCGGACTCCCGGTAAGCTCCTGGACTTCATGATGATCTTGGCGAGTTCCACCGAGCTTCTTTGGCAAGCTCTGATCTTTCTTGGTAAGCTTTACGAACTTCCAACGAACCTTCCGGCGAACTTCCGAAAACCCTTTGGCAAACTCCCTACTCGTTCTCGGCCAGTTCCGACAGCACTCCCAACGAATCTTCGGACTTCCATTGAACTCCCAACGATCCATCACACTTGTCTTCCGACACTTTGTTTCGCTTTACGTCTTCATCGTTATCGTAGTTAATCCTGCACACACACAAACAAAACTCTACTTCGATCTAGATAATTATTACAATACAAATTGACATTCAGTTGCCTGGCACGTCATTGGTTGGTGCTTTGTCCTCTCTTACGTTTTGTTGCCCAATCGATGGTTGACCTCTGCAACCCGATATCCTTGGCGTAACTCCGCTCTTCTTGGCCCGATGCTTGACGTACGAAGCCTTCTACCGATTATCGACCGAACCTCCGGCTCGATATCCAATATCCTGATGTGATCACTCAGTGCAACGTCAATTCCTCCAGCGTCAACTGTCTAATCCTGATCGATAGTAGACCTGCATAACTCAAAATGCAGTTAGATCATAAAACATAATCAATTAGTTTCATCATCAAAATCCGAGATTCAACATCAATATACTTCGATCTTTCATAGTAGATTGGATTCTTAGCTAAAGTAATAGCTGATTTGTTGTCAACATAAATCTTGGTTGACTTCTCCTATGGGATATGAAGTTCTTGGAGTAATCTTCTTAGCCAGATTACATGACAAACACAAGAAGATGCTGCTATATATTCCGCTTCACAACTTGATAGAGCAACGATTTGCTACTTTTTTGAAAACCAAGTAAATGTAGTTTCACCAAAATAAAAGACAAATCCAATTGTACTTTTCCGATCATTATAGTTTCCGGCCCAATCACTATCACTATATCCAATAAGCTACAATCTTTTAGATGATGAATAGAACATCTCATACTTAATAGTTCCTTTAACATATCGTAAAATTCTTTTAGCGACATTTAAATAAGATGTCATAGGAGTTTTCATATATCTATTTATTAAACCAACTCCAAATAATATGTTAGGTCGAGTGCATGTCAAATACCTTAAGCATCTGACTAAACTTTTATAATAAGTTAAATTAATATATTTACCTTAACCTTCCTTAGTCAACTTGGTGCCATATTCAATAGGTGTATCTATAGGGTGACAATCTTCTATAGAAAACTTCTTTAGAACTTCCTTTACATAATTTTCTTGTGAGATAAAAATTCCTCCATTATCTTGTATAACTTCGATACCAAGAAAATAAGTCATTAGGCCTAAGTCGGTCATCTCAAATTCCTTCTTCATAGAGTACTTAAAATCTTCAATCATTGAGCTACTATTGCTTGTAAATATTAAATCATCTACATATAAGCATACAAATAAGATATTTCCATCAGAGTTAGATTTCATATAGAGAGCATACTCATGTAGGTATTTAGAAAAATTATTTTGAATAAAATAAGCATCTATCCGAGAATTCCATGCTCGTGGGGTCTATTTAAGTCCATAAAGAGCTCTCTTTAACTTATATACTTTGTCTTCTTGTTCATGAATAATAAATCTAGAGGGTTGTTGAATATATACCTCTTCTTCAAGAACTCCATTAAGAAATGCTGATTTAACATCTATTTGAAAAAAAATTTTATTTCATTTGAGCTGCTAGAGAAATAAGCAATCTTATTGTCTCTAGTCGAGCAACTAGTGTAAATACTTCTTCATAGTCGATCACATATTGTTGTTTATATCCCTTTACAACTAATCATGGTTTATATTTCTCTACCTCCTCTTGTGTATTTCTTTTTGTTTTGAAGATCCACTTAACACCGATCACTTGGTAGTCTTTTGGAAGTGTAGTAAGCTCCCATATATCATTTTTGTTAATTGCACGAATTTCTTTATTCATTGCTTGTTACCATTTTTCTTCTCTATAAGCTTCTTCGAAGGTTAATGGATCATATCTTATAGAAAGATAAAATAAAAAAAAGTTCATCATTATTAGTATCATTCCTTCGAGTCACATCATAGAGTTCCTGAATCGGTCTTGTTCTTCTTATAATCGAACTTTTTAACTCATGTGACCTAGCTGATCTATGTGATGATTCCAGGAAAGTATCTTCGATGTTTGCTTGTATTATATCATCTTCTTCTGAAGCTATGGCTTTCTTATGCTACTCATCACTTTTCCAGTTCCAAATCTGTTGTTCATCAAACTCAACATCTCTTGACATCACAACTTTATTTGTAATAGGATTGTAGAATTTGTAACTATTGGAATTATCAGCATAACCTAACAAAATACATTTCTAATCTTTATCCTCTAGTTTTGTTCTCTTTTCTTCTAGTATATTAGCAAATGCAACACTTCCGAAAATTCTCAAATGATCGACTCTTGATTTTTGTAAACTCCATGCTTCTTTTGGCATAACATTACCAATTCGCTTTGTTGAAAACCTATTAAGAAAATAATCTACAAAAGCAACAGCATCTCCCCAAAATTCTTTAGGAATTTTTTTTTCCTTTAACATGCATTGGACCATATTAAGTATAGTCCTATTTTCTTTTTCTGAAACATCATTTTGTTGAAGTGTGTATGGCATAATAAATTGATAAAAAATCTCATTATTTCTATAAAAGCTTTCAAATTCATTTGATATATATTCACCACCTGTATCTTCTTAAACATTTAATCCTATAACCACTTTGTCTTTCAACCAACTCCTTAAATTCTTTGAATTTACTTAAAACTTCTTTCTTTTCTTTTAATATGTAAACCTAAGTTTTGTCATTATGATCATCAGTGAAGGTAAGAAAATACATGTTTTCTCCAAATGATACTGGACTAATAAGGCCACAAATATCTAAGTCACCAGATCAAGCCGATGCCATGCTCTTTTTGTTCTTTTGACTTTGAAAGGCTTTCTTTCTTGCTTATCTATAACACATAATTCACATAATTTTGATGGGTAATCAATTCTTGGCATTTCTGTTACCATATTATACTTCTCTAGAAGTTTCAAAGCCTCAAAACTCAAATAAGCATATCTAAGATGTCATAATATAGAAATATCCTCAATATCAGTCTTAAAATAATTTGATCGATCAAAAATATATAAATGTAAAGGAAGCATTCTGTTCTTTGTCATTTTCACATATGATATCAATGTTCTATTCTTGTCATGAATTGAAAGAGTCATATCTTTCATCTCAATATTATAACCTTTTTCAAGTAATTATTTCAAACTCAATATTATTTTTTATATCAGGAACATAATAAACATCTAAAATACATAACTCTTTGTCATTATTAATTTCAAGGAGAATTTTACCTTTGCCTCTTACTGGTCTTTGAGACATATTACCAAATGTAATATTTTGAGAATAACTTATATCTATTTTTGAAAATAAATCTTTAATACCACACATGTGATTTGAAGTTCTAATATCTAAATACCATATCATTGATTGATCTTCTTTCAATTTATCATATGTCATCAGCAAAACTTGATTTTCATTCTTTTCTTTCTCAGCAAATTTAACTTATTACCTTGATTGTTAGGATTATAATAATATTCAAAGAAGTAATGCCCATACCTTTTACAAATATAGCATTGTATTTCAGACCTTTTAAAATTTATACCATGTCCACGGCCTCGATCACGTCCTCGACCATAACCTCGGCCTCTTTGGCTAGAATTTTCTCCACCACCTTCGTTGTGTGGAGATTCCTGATTGGTCTGATTTCTGCTTCCTCTTTCTCTTTGTCCATAATTTCTTCCTCTTTGAAAATTTGATTCACATTTGGCTTCAAGAGTAAGCTTGGTTTGCAGTACTTACTCCAAAGTTTTGTCTTCTCCTTTTTTCATAATCCTTTGTTCATGAACTTGAAGAAAACCCATAAATTGTTCTAAAGATATTTTTTCCAAATCTTTAGATTTTTCAATCGCAACAGGAATAAAATCAAATTTTGGATCTAAAGATCTTAGTATTTTTTCTATTACTCTTTGATCACTTATTTATTTACCATTTCGTCTCATTTAATGAACAATAGAAATAACCTTTGAGAAGTAATCAAAATTAGTTTCATAACTACCTTGTTGTAATTTTTCAAAATCGACACGTAAAACTTGTAGATGAAGTTTCTTTACATTATCAACACCACCAAATGCTTTTTAAAGTATTTCCCAAGCCTCGTTTGAAGTATTTGCTAGAGCAATAATCTCGAACATTGTATCATTAAGTCCTTGGTAGATCGTGAATAAAACATTTTTCTCCTTCTTCCTTCTATCTTTAAGTTGTTTTCTTGCTTTTGTATTCATTGCTCCTTCTGCTGGACTTGGCTCAACAAATCCATCTTTTACAAATTTCCATATATCTTGGGAGCATAGAAGAACCTTCATTTAGATGCACCATATATCATAAT
This sequence comes from Musa beccarii, assembly GCA_024322285.1. Taxonomy (NCBI): domain Eukaryota; kingdom Viridiplantae; phylum Streptophyta; class Magnoliopsida; order Zingiberales; family Musaceae; genus Musa; species Musa beccarii. The sequence continues at coordinate 10,723,654 of CM044396.1, read as the reverse complement.
TTTCCTTTGTCAGTTTAGGGATCTGAATTTGGATAGTACTTGGGGAAGAGGCCATAACTTTAATCTAGGCTCTGATACTAAATGTTCAAAAACTTAATAGGAAGAAGAGATAGAGTTTTCAAGCAGAGGAAGAGTAGGACAAGATTAACTTTCTATATTTCTCTCAAAAACTCTTTATAACTTCATAAACTCTAAGTGTTTCATGAACCAACATATGAGGTTTATATAGTTCCAAAGATACATCACATTAATTGTATTAATCATTCTCTTTCAAGAAACCTTTTCAAGAATCAATATTCATTTTGACTTATCTTTTTATAGACATTTAATCTATTTTTTCTTCTTGATAGAATGAATCTCTTTTTTGATACAATGAATCTTTCTCTTATTGAAATTAATTTTTTATGATATTTAAATAAGTTTATTTCTAACACAATAGACCATAATTCTTGCCACTTAAATATCAGCAGCAAGAAAGTTTGCTGATAGAGACACCTGAAATAAAAAGGTAAACAATGAGCATGAAGTTCACCAGAAAGGCAAAAAAAAGAAATTTATATCACCATCTCTGAATGTGTGTTCCGGTGAGGCGGAAGAATTTGGTATTAAACAAGTTCAAAAAACTTTGGTGTCTACCTTTTCGCCGAGTTTGAATGGAGGGAGACCTCTATACGGGCATGTGCTACAGCGCAATGCATCATCGAGACCACACTGCGAAAAAGCATTAATTATCAAAACAAAAAGCAAACGAGTTTTTATGAGCATTCAAGATGTTTTAAGAATGTGAACTTTGTTACTTGCATTGCCACATGCTGATTGAGGGTTATTTATCTGCTCTGCAGTGAGACCCAGATTCAGCACTTTCGCTACTTCCTCAGCCCGACCACACGTGCAGTTCTTGCAGGCTTTACTCGTCTTTCCAACTTCACAATCTCCATCTGCAGTATATTAATGAATCATAATCAATCTTTTTCTACTGTTATGTAGCAAAAGGCAGTGCCATTATTGTCAGGTATATCTGACCTTGTGGCAACTGTGGTTTCTTCAAGTCTTCCTCAGTTAATAGAGTATCTTTGTCGATTAGATCAGTTTCTTCATCAATTTGAATCTCTGGAACTGTTTTAGTTGCTTTTGTCAGGAGGAATGATGAACCCATTGTCCAAGAAGCCTTTTTGTCCTTGATCTGCAACGAATTGTCAAAAGTTAACAGCAACAAATGCGGCATAAATATAATCTGAAGACCATTAGATATTATCTTCTGAAACCCAGAAAATATGCAAGTTCAACAACGTTGATCTACTCGTGTTGCAACCATGCTGAAATTTCCCAATACTATACTTTGATCAATTTTAATTATGTTAAGGTAATCTATTTTAGAGTGGTTTCACATAAATTACATGGCATCCATCGAAAAAAATAAGAGAGGAATGCCTTGTTGAATTTCAAATTATCAACTTGAAGAAACTGGGACAAGTTACAATATGGCAGAAAGTGTGGACCAAATCAAGAATGCTATTTAGTTCCACTTAAATTGTATTGCCTATTTTTCATTTTTTTTCCTCTTTTTTGGAATGAATATTCACCCCCTTCTTAAATGGCTACTTGAGAAACTATATTAATCCCACTTTAAAGTTGTATCCTTCTAGTCATTTTATTTAGATATAAATTAATTGAAAAACACAGTCCATATATGAACAGACAGTTGTACATATCAAATATAAATTGTTAGTCTGGTACTATACACATCCAGAAAGTTCCGTACATGTTACTACAACCCTAGGGGATACTGATATGTCGTGGATAAGTTTTGTTCGATAATTAACATAACAAAAAGGATATCATTTTCCGGAGATGCATAAATGACTGTTCTAAGAGATAAGAGGAGGTGGAAATTCAAACTTACACTAAAAAATTGAACTTGTTCTAGTGGTAGAAAAGCTTTTGCTTCCACAGCTTGTACTTCTAAGAATCCTGCCATTAGCAAGTTGGCCTCAACCGTGGAGCTTGGCTGCAACAAGGCAATAACGTAAATCTTCTCATAAGCATTCTAGCAACCAGACACTCATGCTTCCAGCGGCTAGAATTTCTTACTTCACTACCAGTCTTCTCGGCAGCAACCTGCATCACAACACTCCACCAGGTTTAAGAACTCTAATAATCTGCTCAACCCACTGCTCCCCAACAACCTCTGGTTCTTTAGAAACCAAAACAACTATATCCCGTGCTGAAGACTCAATAGCCAACTTTCCTCCTGTAAAATCATTCAAAAATCATTATCTACTGGATATCAATCCTTGTGACTAATATCTAATTCCGAGTATGGCGCTACCATCATAATGTTCAGATCTGGTCCAAGCCTCAAATCACATGAAGCAGAGAGGTCATGAAAATAACACAGTTAGCTGTTTTCTATTGTCATCAAGAAGATACTTTTCAGAGTATCAAACGAATTGCCCAAGTCACTAATACTTGAATTAAACTCTTAATTCTATAAATGCCAAAAAGGATAAGAATTTACCCAACGTAGTTCCTTGGGTTATAACAAGCACCGTCCTTGATAAAATAAAAAGTAATTATAAAATTATATTTTGATCAGTATAATACGAGGTCTATTTATACAAATTAGGAGGGAGGGTTTCCCTCAACAACTAGAGAGATTTCCTCATACAGTTTGAGGAAATCTTATCTGCTATCATGCCCCCGCAAGATGGTACTCCTGTCAAGGATGCCAATCTTGGATCGATGTAATGAAAATAATTTACGAGCAAGAGACTTCGTGAGTGAATCTGTTAGTTGGTCAGCCGTATGTACATGAGAGACACGTAATTGATTTTTGACAACTTGATCTTGCACGAAGTGGAAGTCGATGGCGATGTGTTTCATGCATGAGTGGAACACTGGATTGACACATAAGTAGGTAGCTCTAATATTATTACAATATATTGTAGGAGGAAGGGTAGAGTTGACGTTGAGTTCCTTAAGGAGATTTGTGATCCAATTGAGTTCAATAGTAGCAGTAGCGATGGCACGATACTCGGCTTCAGTTGTAGACCGTGCGATTATCTTTTGCTTCTTAGAACTCCAACTGATAGGGTTAGCTCCAAGGAAGACAATATATCCTGACGTAGAAGTTCTATCATCAAAGTTTCCCGCCCAGCTAGCATCAACAAAGGCATGGAGATTAAGTGAGGCGTGTTTGCGAAGAAAGAGGCCATGATGAAGGGTCCCTTTAAGATATCATAAAATTCGTTTGACCGCAGACCAATGCACAGTAGATGGCTGTGCATGAATTAGGATAATTTATTGACTGCAAATGAGATATCTGGGCAGGTGAGAGTTAAGTACTATAACGAGCCAAGTACTTGTCGGTATTGAGTAGCGTCCGAAGCTGGGCTTCCATCACATAATTTGAGTGATTCATTAGTAGAGAGGAGAGTTGTAACCTCTTTTGCATCATGTATATTTGTTTTGGATAATAGATCTTGAATATACTTTCTTTGTGATAGGAGGAGACCTAAAGATGTAAATATTGCTTCAACTCCTAGAAAGTAACTTAAGGTGCCAAGATCTTTGAGGGAGAATCGATCAGTCAATTGTTTTAGGAATATTCGAATCTCTAAGGGATCATTGCTTATAACAATAATATCATCCACATATACGAGAAGATATATTGTGTTTCTATTTTGTTGTCGTAAAAATAACGAGGTATCAGACTTGGAGTTGATAAAACCAGTTGATGTCAAAAATGAACCAAGTTCAGTATACCAGGCTCTTGGAGCTTGATGAAGTCCATAAATAACTTTTTGTAGTTTGCTGAATAGAGGATGAGGGATGACCAAGATGACGATGCCACACATCAACTAAAGCTACAACTGAGGAGTAAGCAGTGGGCTGGGTGAATTGTGGAACCGACGACCACTCATAAATGTTGTCTTTATTCCGACCTTGGACCAAGGATGCCCCCATGCTCAAATCTTTGACAAGAAAGGAGTTAGGAAAGAATTCAATGGATATATTATTTTGTTTGCAAAATTGAGAAATGGAAATGAGATTTTGTTTGATGTGAGGAGCACATAAAATATCATCAAGTGTAAAAGTTATATTGTGTGAATTAAGCTTTGTAGAACCAGCATGCGTAATGGGAATTCCTTTACCGTCACCGATGATAATATCTTCATTTCTGCCATAGGTGTTGTGGATGGACTGTTAGGTTCGGAGCGGCACTAAGAGGGGGGGGGTGAATTAGTGCAGCGGATTAAAATGATTAAAGCTTGAAAACCGATTCCGAAGATTTGCTTAAGAACTTGATTCAAATGAAAGAGACTTTAACTTGAAAATATTCAGGCAAATGAACTTGGAAGTAGGGAGAAGAAATCCGATCAGTTTGCAGCTTAAGTAATTTACGATGCAGAATTTAAGTACTCACACAACAAGTAAACGCAGCGATGTATAGTGGTTCGGTCAAATGACCTACGTCCACTCTTGAAGCCTCCTCCAATGAGGCTCCCAACTTCCACTAGCAAGTCTCTTGAAGGGGAAGGACCAAACACCCTTTACACCTTTTACAAGAGGTTCCCTCTCTTTGCACTTTTTATAAGTAGAAGAAAGAGGTGAACACTTGAGCAATTGAGAGCAGGAATTTGCTATAGCTTAGACTCAAATCTAACACAAAGAAAAGATCTTCTACCAAATAGAAGTAAAGGGGTATTTATAGAGAATTTTGGGATTCAAAATCCCGCTCAAAAAGTCTCGTCCGAAATTTCGACAAGAGGGCGGTTACTCTGCTCGCATCAAGCGCGGTACTACCGCTGCGTGTTCCAGATGTCTTTGGCGGTACTACTGCTGCATCAAGCGGATTATCGCGACACAGTGGTTGCAACCACACTGTCAGCGGTTCCACTGCGCTGCGTCTGGGCGATTACTGCTCGACACAGTGGTTGTTGCAACCACTGCAAAGCGGTGCTACCACTGCTGGGCGGTACTACCGCGGTGTTCGGTCAACAAAGGTGCCACCGCCGACCCCACCGCCGACCCTTACCAGAAACTGTATGGGCCTAACCTTTGGCCCAATACAGCCCACTAAAGGCCCAATTGGCCCAAATAGGTTTAACACCTATTCTATACCCTAATTAAGTGCTAACTATGATCTTCTAAAGACAAATTATACCAACACCATCAAGTTATCTTTCAAGAGCTTTCCGCGATCTTCCGGCGGACTTCCCAAGCAATCCCTTGATTCCTTCCGCGGACTCCCAGCTGGCTCCCGAATTCTATGGCGAGTTCAACGAGTCTTTCCCAATCTTCCGAACCTTTTCGGTTGTCTCCGCGAACCTCCGACGATCTTTCCGGCGAACTTCCGAAACCTTCGGCAAGTCCCCGATTTCATCTCGGTTGACTCCGGCAGAGACTTCGATGATCCTTCGATATTTGGTGGACTCTTGAACTTCCAAAGAACTTGACTTTGGTAAGTTCCTCTATCATAGTTAATCCTGCACACTTATCTCAAAAATGGATTAGATCAAATAACCACCAATTGACTTCATCATCAAAATCCGAGATTCAACAATCTCCCCCTTTTTGATGATGACAATCAATTGATGACGGAGTTATTCTTAACTCCCCCTATCTATATGCCATATAATGAGAAGGTAAAGACATTTGAATTCATTCTCTTGAATTCAACCAAAAACGATAAGTTACTTACGTTGAACTTATCATCTAAATCAACATGAGGTTTCATTCGTAAACAATATCAAAGCATGACATTTAATATCAAGTCGAAGGATGAAAACCATTTATCATTTCGACACAAGATATCAAAAATTTGAGATTACAACAGGGATCTCATGATTGAAAAGCGTGACAACATAACAGATAAATCATGAGATGAAAATTGTCATTTCAATTTGATGTATTGCATTACTTCATTTGCAATGCTTTTCAAGGATTGCAACCTGTTTTTGACACTAAGCAGAGCAATTGAATTGCAATAAAAATTCTTATGACACATTTCTCATTTCATTTCACTGTATAAGTCATTTTCAATACAATGCATGAGTTGTTTATCAAAATATTTCGTTCTTAAAAGCCACACTTAACAAATCATCATGTTTATTAAGTTATCAAAATATTTTGCTCATAAAAGCCACATTTAACAAATCATCAATTTCATATTTTTCTCCCCCTTTGTCATCAACAAAAAGGAGATGAAAACTGAAAACCATGATCGCAAGGCTAAAGAATACATCATTAAACTCAATCAATAATGAGAGAGATCAAAATTCATGAAGAGATTCAAAAATAATCGTTAAAAAGAAACATCATGAAGGTAATATCATGAAAACCTTTCGATCGAAAGATGAGTTTTTCACAATATATAATGATCAATAAAATGATAGTTTCATATATCACTAAAGGTATAAAGACGACACAATCAAAGATTAAATGTTTTGAAGGACATGCAATATTTAAACATTAGGCAGATTTAGCATGCCTAATTCTCTTCTAATGAAGTCAAATTGTTCTTCATTTAGGGTTTTGTGAAAATGTCCGCTAATTGGTGCTTTGTATCAATAAATTCTAAAGTGACATCATTATTAGCAACATGATCTCGTATAAAGTGATGCCTAATATTAATGTGTTTAGTTCTTGAGTGTTGAATGAGATTTTTTGTTAGACAAATAGCACTTGTGTTATCGCATTTTATTGGAATGTTTTTCAAATTAATTCCATAATCTTCTAAAGTATTTTTCATCCACACAACTTGTGCACAACATGCACTAGCAGCTATATATTCGCTTCCGCCGTAGATAGTGCAACAGAATTTTGTTTCTTGAAGTCCAAGAAACAAGTGCATGTCCTAAGAATTGACATGTTCCAGATGTGCTTTTTCTATCAATTCTACATCCGCCAAAATCGGCATCCGCATAAGCTTTTAGATCAAAGTTATCAGATTTTGGATACCATAATCCTAGATTTATAGTTCCTTTAAGATACCTAAGGATTCTTTTAACACTTTAAGGTGAGATAACTTAGGATTCGCTTGAATCTTGCACATAGACCTACACTAAACATGATATCGGTCTTGTTGCGGTGAGATAGAGTAAACTACCTATCATTCCCCTATATGTTTTTGATCAAAGTTTTCTCCATGTTCATCCAAGTCTAACTCGGTGGAAGTACTCATTGGAGTGTTGATGGCTTTAGAACTATCCATATTAAATCGTTTTAGCAGCCTCCAGTGTATACTTGGTTTGATTAAGAAATATTCCATCACTAAGTTGTTTAATTTGTAATCCTAAAAGAAGTTTAACTCACCCATTAGACTCATTTCAAATTCAAGACTCATACACTTAGCAAATGATTCACATTGTGATTCATCCGACGAACCAAAAATGATATCATCAACATAAATTTGAACAATAAGAAAATTATTTTCAAAATGTTTAATAAACAATGTAGTATCAACCTTGCCTTTAATAAAATTATTTGAAATTAAGAAGGAACTAAGCCTCTCATACCAAGCCCTAGGGGCTTGTTTCAATCCATAGAGAGCTTTGGTTAGTTTAAAGACATGATTGGGAAGAAGAGAGTTTTCAAAACCGGGTGGTTGTTCAACATAAACTTCTTCGAGATAAAGCCATTTAAAAAGTACTTTTGACATCCATTTGAAAAAGCTTAAAGTTATTACTACTAGCATAGGCAAGGAGCATCCTAATGGCTTCTAATCTAGCCACAGGAGCGAAGGTTTCTTCGTAATCGATACCTTCTTCTTGGTTGAAACCTTTGGCCACTAATCTAGCCTTGTTTCTAACCACGATACCATATTCATCTTGCTTGTTTCTAAAGACCCATTTAGTACCGATAACTAAATGGTCACTTGGTCTAGGAACAAGCTTCCATACCTCATTTCTCTCAAATTGGTTTAATTCCTCTTGCATTGCGATAACCCAAGAATTATTTTTCAAGGCTTCACAATGCTCTTAGGCTCAATTTGAGAAAGAAAAGCGCATGAGCACAAAAATTTTTAAAAGAAGAACGCGTTTGAACCCCTTTCGATGTATCTCCTATGATTAGCTCCTTTGGATGGGCATCCACATACTTCCATTCCTTAGGTAAGGAATATTCGGAAGAAGATGCTTCCAAGTTGCCATTTTGAGGAGAGGGTTCATTTAAATTCAAATTTTCAAAACCGAAATCATCATCAAGATCATTTTTCTTAATTTCAGAAACTTCATTAAACACCACATGAATAGACTCTTCCATAACTAAGGTTCTCTTATTCAAAACTCGAAAAGCTTTAGACACGGAAGAGTATCCAAGAAAGATGCCTTCATCGGATTTAGCATCGAATTTTCCTAAGGCATCCTTTTCATTTAAAATAAAGCATTTGCAACCAAAAACTTTAAAGTAAGAAACATTGGGTTTTTTATCATTCCATAATTCATAAGGAGTCTTGGATAGAGATGGTCTTATTAGAACCCTATTCATGACATAACAAGCTGTATTTACAGCTTCGGCCCAAAAATATTTGGGTAATTTATGTTCATTTAACATGGTTCTTGCCATTTCTTGCAAATTTCTATTCTTTCTTTCTACTACTCCATTTTGTTGAGGATTTCTTGGAGTAGAAAAGAAGTGGTTATACCCATTTGATTCACAAAAATTTTGGAAGTCACGGTTTTGGAATTCACCACCATGATCACTCCGAATTGATGAAATCATGAAACCCTTTTCATTTTGAGTAAGTTTACAGAATTTGGAGAAACATTTAAAAGAATCACTTTTGTGAGCTAAGAAATAGATCCACGTGAATCTACTATAGTCATCAACAATCACAAAGGCATATTTACTACCTCCTAAGCTTATTGTGTCAATTGGTCCAAACAAATCCATATGGATCAATTGCAATGGTCTAGAGGTACTTATTTGATTTTTTGCTTGAAGCTAGTTTTGATTTGTTTTCCTAGTTGACAAGCATCACATACTCTATCTTTAAGGAACTTAATCTTAGGAATGCCTCTTACAAGATTTTTAGATGTGATTTGAGAGATTAGTTTCATGCTAGCATGACCTAATCTTCTATGCCAAAGCCGAGCATCATCATTCAAAGCCGAAAAACATATTTCACTACCAAGATCATCAAGATTAATGGTGTAGACATTATTTTGCTTGATTACAATTATAGATGTATTGTTGTGTGGTTTTTCAATGATGCAAGCATTAGATTCAAATCTTACAATATAACCATTATCACATAATTGACTAATGCTCAATAGATTGTGTTTTAAGCCATCAACTAATAACACATTATCAATTGAAAAGGTTGATTTGTTACCTATAGTACCCTTACCAATGATTTTACCCTTGTTGTTGTCTCCAAAGGTGACAAACCCTTCATCTTGGCTAGAGAGCTTAGAGAATTGAGATGGATCTCCGGTCATGTGCCTTGAGCATCCACTATCAAGGTACCATCTCTTGCTCCTAGCTTGTGTGGGTGTTTTTGTCTACAAGAAAGGATGGTTTTTAGGTACCCATTTTGACTTGGGTGCCTCAAAAACTGATCTACTAATTCTATCATTATTCAATGAGTTCCTAATTGATCCTTTAGGAACCCATACTAATTTATTTGGGCTAAGTTTCCTATATGGACATTTGTAAACAACATGTCCGGATTTGCAACAAAAATTGCATTTGAAATGAGAGGAGACATGTAATGTTGGCCCTTTAATGAATGTGGTTTGTGTTCGTGAGATCCACTCACGAATCCAATTCCACATCTATTTCGACATGTCCCTTGTTAGCAAGGATCATGTCTAAGTTTACTACCGACCTTAAACTTGTTTAAGGTCTCTTTGAGTAGCAAGTTTTCGTTTTTGATTGCTTCTAAGTGATTGCACTTAGAGCATGGGAGTAGAGGGAGAGAATCATGCTCAAGACTCTTAAACTTATCTAGTAATAAAGCATGTTCCTTTTTTAAAGACTTGAAGCTTTTTGTAACAGTTCTACATTCATCAAATAAATCATGAAAAGCAATTAAAAGCTCATCGAAATATAAATTTTCATTAAGTAAATCACTTACCTCTTCTCCCAAAGCCATTAGAGCAAAGTTGGCCTCCTCTTTAATGCTTGCTTCTTCATCCTCGGAATCACTCGAGTCATCCCATGTAGCCTTCAAAGCCTTCTTTTTCTTGAGTTGCTTCTTCTTGGCTTGAGGGCATTCATTTTTGAAGTGCCCTGACTTCTTGCATTCATAACATATGACTTGGTCCCTTTTTGGTTCAGGTTTGTTCTTTAAATCATTTTTAAATTTGCCCTTTTTAATGAATTTTTTAAATTTTCTAGTTAAGAGTGCAATGTCCTCATCAAGGTCCTCATCACTTGATGTTCCTTTCAAGTGGTCTTCTTGAGTTCTTAATGCCATATCCTTCCTGTTCTTTGGAAGGGGGTTCTCTAGCTCATCATGAGCATGACATGTCATTTCATAGGTCATTAAAGACCCTATGAGTTCTTCGATAGGAAAAGTTTTAAGGTCTTTGGCCTCTTGAATGGTCGTAACCTTTGGATCCCAACATTTCGGAAGAGATCTTAAAATTTTTGTTACTAATTCAAAATTAGAAAAATCTTTACCAAGTGCCTTGAGTCCATTGATGACATCCGTAAAGCGGGTGTACATGTCTCCAATAGACTCACTTGGTTTCATTCGAAAAAGCTCGTAAGAGTGCACAAGAATGTTGATTTTGGACTCTTTCACTCGGCTAGTGCCTTCATGAGTGATCTCAAGAGTTCGCTAAATATCAAAAGCCGATTCACAAATCGATACGCGATTAAATTCATTTTTGTCTAGTGCACAAAATAAGGCATTCATAGCCTTAGCATTTAAAGCAAACACCTTCTTCTCCGACTCATTCCATTCGCTCATCGGAAGAAGGGATTTTTGAAAACCATTTTCAACGATATTCCAAAGTTCAAAATCCATAGAAATAAGAAAAATCCTCATCCGAGTCTTCCAATACGTATAATCCGACCCGTTAAACATGGGTGGACGGGTAATGGAGTAACCCTCTTGCATGCTTTGGAAAAGGCCATCTCTCTTGGGTTTTAAACCAAATGTGAGAGTGAACCAGCTCGATACCAATTGTTAGGTTCGGAGCGGCACTAAGAGGGGGTGAATTAGTGCAAAGGGATTAAAATGATTAAAGCTTGAAAACCGATTCAAGATTTGCTTAAGAACTTGATTCAATGAAAGAGACTTTAACTTGAAAATATTCAGGCAAATGAACTTGGAAGTAGGGAGAAGAAATCCGATCAGTTTGCAGCTTAAGTAATTTACGATGCAGAATTTAAGTACTCACACAACAAGTAAACGCAGCGATGTATAGTGGTTCGGTCAAATGACCTACGTCCACTCTTGAAGCCTCCTCCAATGAGGCTCCCAACTTCCACTAGCAAGTCTCTTGAAGGGGAAGGACCAAACACCCCTTTACAGCCTTTTACAAGAGGTTCCTCTCTTTACTGACTTTTTACAAGTAGAAGAAAGAGGTGAACACTTGAGCAATTGAGAGCAGGAATTTGCTATAGCTTAGACTAAAATCTAACACAAAAAAAAGATCTTCTACCAGCTAGAAGTAAAGGGGTATTTATAGAGAATTTTGGGATTCAAAAATCCCGCTCAAAAAGGTCTCGTCCGAAATTTCGGACAGTAGGCGGTACTACCGCCTGGCACTGGCGGTACTACCGCTGAGCCAGGTGTTTTGGCGGTACTACCGCTTAACCGCAAGCGGTATTACTGCTCGACACGTGGTTGCAACCACTGTCAGGTGGTTCCACTGCTGCTGGGCGATATTACTGCTTACCACACATGTGGTTGCAACCACTGTCGCCGCGGTGCTACCACCTGCCTGGGGCGGTACTACCGCCGGTGTTCGGTCAACAGGCTGTCACGGACTTAGCTGGTTTTGCCTAAGCCGTGCGGCACCAATGCGTATCACCGCAAAGGTCAGCCTACCCGAAATCTCCTACAATCCCTTAGGACTGCAAAGAGAAGACGGACAGAGAAAGCGCTTCACACGGGATCCACAAGCCACTCTTTTAGTAAACACTTTATAGCCAATGCACATTCCAACAATGGATATCACAAGCTCAGAACGGTTGCACAACAAAGGCATAAAATTGGTCCACTACAGACCGAATTCTATTACAAGTATTCCTCGACGCTGCATTTTTATGTACAAGCCTACAATGGTCAAACTCACTCAAATAGGGCATTTTGCCTTTGGCAAGCCCTTTACAAGCTTTACAAGTGACAACCAACCAAAAGGGACACGGACAAGCACAAGCATTACACCGAACAAGCCGTTTACAATTTTGTCCGTGACATTCTCCCCCACTTAATCCTTCGACGTCCTCGTCGGCTTTCTTTGCCGACGCTGCAACTTCTTTTCTTTGTTGGATCTTCGATCTTCTCGCTCCTCGCCGCGATGCGCCCCTTGGCTCCCATTTGTTCTCCGCTTGTTGTTGAGACGTCGAACTTTAATCCGCCGTCGCTTCAACTCGCTAATGACTCGACTTTGGTGTGGGTTGGCAAAGTTGTGTTGATCCTTCTTTGGTTCTTGCGGATTCATCTCGATGAAGGAAAAGACCATCTTTGATATGCGCCATCTTCAAATTCTTCTTGTCTCTTGAATGATAGATGCTTTGTTGGAGCTTTAACGAGCATCACCTCGCAACCTTTGAAGTTTTCAGGTCCTTCCTCCGTAAAATTTGCCCATCGAATCTTCTTCCACTTAGTTGTCTTCGAAGGGTCTTCACATCTGCAGCAGAGCTCCTCTGCAGATAACTAAGAGAGCTGGGTACTGGAGTTCCGCCCATTCTCTTGGGAGTTGAGAAGGCAAAGGTTACTTGTCTTCGCCCGCCTCCTCGAGTTTGTACTGCGTGCATCAAGTCGTTACTTGGAATTACGCGCTCTTAGCTCACACTTCCAAGCACTTGAAGTGTTTGCAATCCTTGCGCCGAGTCACCATCGTGATTCACCTTCTCATTGCCATTGAACTTCGGAATGCAAGAAGTTATCACTCCAACTTGGAGTAAGTCTCCGATAGGTTTGGTCGCTTTGGGATTGTACCGCCTTCTCCATCATTTCTGTCCGACTCCTCCGAGTAGTAAAGGTACAAAGACACGCTGCATCGCTTATGCTCCGATCCTTGGTCATGCATTCTTGCATCGACCATGATCCTTCACTCACGGCTATCTTGATGGAAAGTCTGTGACACCGGTCTTACGGTTCTCTGCGCTTCGCGCCTTCACCTTGTCTTGGTACATGGAGTTTGCCAAAGCATTCTCCTCCTCCACGGCCCATATCACGACCAAGTGCTCTCCCTCTATGAGAGCAAGGGATTGATGACTCCCGGAAGTCCCGCCACGGCATTACCATGGCATCGCGACGCCAATGGCACTACTATCCGTTGTCTCGCATCTGCATCCCTTCTTCGTGATCGGTAGATCTGCCTCTGCAGACATTGTGACACTCCTCTGAGTTCACCTTCAATCTACTCGATGATTGATATTGGGTAGCCGAGTCCCTCTTGGACTCGCCATTGCTTCCTCGCCTTTTCCGACCCCCCGCTTCAACACCTCTGTGTTCTCTCGAGCGATTCCGCTGTCGATGGAAATACAGATCGCAACTCCCATGTATGGCCACCGCCACACATGTTGAAGGACTTGCACCATTTCTGCTCTCCTTAGCTTGGCTGCAATGTTCGCTTACTCGGCCTTGTCCTCCGACTTGCCGGCTCCCTTAGCGAATGTGAGCTCAAGTAGTTCCACTCTTCAGCAGCTCCGATCATACCTCTCAGATGATCCAAATCCCCTGTGGGACTTCCCGGTACTTGCATCCGAACTTCTTCCTCGACAGGCACATTTCCATAAGCGATGTCCAAGGCTTCCATTCAATGCAACATTCGGTGCACGCACGGAAGACCCGCCTCTGCGGTACCATGGCATTCACTGCTTGAATCCATAGCTCTTCTTACCGTCGTGTTGTTCACCAACTTGGAGCTCCTTGTCGCGCTCCCGATCATATCTCCAGATGACCATGTCCCTCACGGGATATGCTGTGTGTGTCGTCTTGCCACGAACCATTCCACCCCGATCCCCTGCATCATGTCGCCTCCTGGTGACATCTCCTTGCATTCGATCCTGTGGGTATGAACTCGAATGCGATATCTCCATGTGTGGACTCCGCCAACACATCGCAGGCTCGCCAACTTCGATTCTGTTCGCTTCTTTGGCAATCGACCTTCGCCCACCCACTCTCGGGTCACACTCGGACGGGCTAGCCTTAGGACACCATCGCCTAGCAGCTCCTCTGAAGTCTCTCGACTTCGCTGAAATAGGTGCACCATTGTGCGGATCCCGGGACTCGCCTCTACCAAAGACAATCTCCGCTGCGCACCGCTTCCTCATGGCAACTTGAATAGCAACACTGTGGCATATTCTTCAAGAGTAGCCGTCTCTGCATCCTCTTGCCCCGTGCTAAGGCCTTTGACACCAACTTTGCCTCAAAGAAATCTGCATCACCTTAGAATCTCCACCAAGTGCTTTATCGAGATAAGATGTTTGTGCCTCAAGCTCCTTCGTCTTTGGCACCATGCAAGATGAGTTTGCTCCATCTGAATATGAAACCCATGGAACGACATGATCCGATTCTTGCCTCGGCAAGAGTCCATGTCCTTGACCTCGTGTAAGGAAAGCACCAAGCCTCCGCTCCATGTTCCGTCTTCAAAGCCAACTCCCTTCACGCGATTTGGGTACTTCACCAAGTCTTCCCCAAGTTGTTCTGCTTCTCGATTAGCATTGGATTAATGGTGGCCCGCCCACCATTCCACGGTCAGCCCTCGGTTGAGTCCGAACTCACGGCGGCTCTTAGTGTGCCTTCACTTTGTGTTGCCCTGGTTGCTCCCCATTTGATCTCGCCAGGCCCACCAACGCATTGCCACTTGCGAGATCATGCGATGACTCCACACCGCTCACTCGATCCATCGAGCTCTGTCTTGAGGTACTCCTCAAGCAGTTCATTGTACCAGATTCACATTCTGGAGAGCGGGACTTATCCCTCATGGATATCTGCCCCGTTGGAGCAACTTCTCTCTTCGCATCCTTCCCTTAGGAAGTTTTGGAGACCACTATCCCCTTGGACTACTTCGCCTCTGCTGAACAAATCGCGCCCAATTCTGCCATTGCAAATGCACTTGCTAGATTGTGACACTTCACCAATACAACTCATGACCGCACCCTCTCGGGTCTAGCAACATGTCTGAACTCGCTGCACACTTCAGCATCTTACGAAAGTATCCTGCACATGTCGAAGAGAAAGTTTCAATGCTCCATGGCGCCGACCTTCGGTCGCCTTGGGATGGCCACGGACAGTCCATCGTCCGCATGCAAGCCCTTGCATGAGTATCGAATTCCTTGAGTTTGCAATTCCCCTGAGCTCTGTGAGCTTTGCACAACTCTTTCGATCATTGAACAACCCACTGCAACTTGCACGGTCTCATCCTTGGCTAAGCACCCCGCTGGCCTCGAGCACCGTCAAGTTTGGGTGTCAATGTCGAGCCACTGCTCGAACTCAGCCATCCCCACCTTTGTGCGCTCCGCAATTCTTCTTAGCTTGTCCTCGTGGTGCCTGACAAGGTCCCCCACGTTTGCATGCTAAGTGTTTCTAAGTGAGCTTGTCCCGCTCTGATACCAACTGTCACGGACTTAGCTGGTTTTGCCTAAGCCGTGCGGCACCAATGCGTATCACCGCAAAGGTCACCTACCCAAATCTCCTACAATCCCTTAGGACTCGCAAAAGAGAAGACGGACAGAAAGCGCTTCACACGGGATCCACAAGCCACTCTTTTAGTAAACACTTTATAGCCAATGCACATTCCAACAATGGATATCACAAGCTCAGAACGGTTGCACAACAAAGGCATAAAATTGGTCCACTACAGACCGAATTCTATTACAAGTATTCCTCGACGCTGCACTTTATGTACAAGCCTACAATGGTCATCAAACTCACTCAAATAGGGCATTTTGCCTTTGGCAAGCCCTTTACAAGCTTTACAAGTGACAACCAACCAAAAGGGACACGGACAAGCACAAGCATTACACCGAACAAGACGTTTACAATTTTGTCCGTGACAAGGCGGTGCCACCGCCGTCCGGCCATGTGCAAGCACCGCCGACCCTTACCGTAAATCAGATGGGCCTAACCTTTGGCCCAATACAGCCCACTAAAGGCCCAATTGGCCCAAATAGGTTTAACACCTATTCTATACCCTAATTAAGTGCTAACTATGATCTTCTAAAGACAAATTATACCAACACCATCAAGTTATCTTTCGAAGAGCTTTCCGGCGATCTTCCGGCGGACTTCCGCAATCCTTGATTCCTTCCGGCGGACTCCCAGCTGGCTCCCGAATTCTATGGCGAGTTCAACGAGTCTTTCCCAATCTTCTGAACCTTTTCGGTTGTCTCCGCGAACCTCCGACGATCTTTCCGGCGAACTTCCGAAACCTTCGGCAAGTCCCCGATTTCATCTCGGTTGACTCCGGCAGCACTTCCGATGATCCTTCAGATATTTGGTGGACTCTTGAACTTCCAAAGAACTTGACTTTGGTAAGTTGCTCTATCATAGTTAATCCTGCACACTTATCTCAAAAATGGATTAGATCAAATAACCACCAATTGACTTCATCATCAAAATCCGAGATTCAACAATCTCCCCCTTTTTGATGATGACAATCAATTGATGACGGAGTTATTCTTAACTCCCCCTATCTATATGTCATATAATGAGAAGGTAAAGACATTTGAATTCATTCTCTTGAATTCAACCAAAAATGATAAGTTACTTACGTTGAACTTATCATCTAAATCAACATGAGGTTTCATTCGTAAACAATATCAAAGCATGACATTTAATATCAAGTCGAAGGATGAAAACCATTTATCATTTCGACACAAGATATCAAAAATTTGAGATTACAACAGGGATCTCATGATTGAAAAGCGTGACAACATAACAGATAAATCATGAGATGAAAATTGTCATTTCAATTTGATGTATTGCATTACTTCATTTGCAATGCTTTTCAAGGATTGCAACCTGTTTTTGACACTAAGCAGCAATTGAATTGCAATAAAATTCTTATGACACATTTCTCATTTCATTTCACTGTATAAGTCATTTTCAATACAATGCATGAGTTGTTTATCAAAATATTTCGTTCTTAAAAGCCACACTTAACAAATCATCATGTTTATTAAGTTATCAAAATATTTTGCTCATAAAAGCCACATTTAACAAATCATCAATTTCATATTTTTCTCCCCCTTTGTCATCAACAAAAAGGAGATGAAAACTGAAAACCATGATCGCAAGGCTAAAGAATACATCATTAAACTCAATCAATAATGAGAGAGATCAAAATTCATGAAGAGATTCAAAAATAATCGTTAAAAAGAAACATCATGAAGGTAATATCATGAAAACCTTTCGATCGAAAGATGAGTTTTTCACAATATATAATGATCAATAAAATGATAGTTTCATATATCACTAAAGGTATAAAGACGACACAATCAAAGATTAAATGTTTTGAAGGACATGCAATATTTAAACATTAGGCAGATTTAGCATGCCTAATTCTCTTCTAATGAAGTCAAATTGTTCTTCATTTAGGGTTTTGTGAAAATGTCCGCTAATTGGTGCTTTGTATCAATAAATTCTAAAGTGACATCATTATTAGCAACATGATCTCGTATAAAGTGATGCCTAATATTAATGTGTTTAGTTCTTGAGTGTTGAATGGGATTTTTTGTTAGACAAATAGCACTTGTGTTATCGCATTTTATTGGAATATTTTTCAAATTAATTCCATAATCTTCTAAAGTATTTTTCATCCACACAACTTGTGCACAACATGCACTAGCAGCTATATATTCGGCTTCCGCCGTAGATAGTGCAACAGAATTTTGTTTCTTGAAGTCCAAGAAACAAGTGCATGTCCTAAGAATTGACATGTTCCAGATGTGCTTTTTCTATCAATTCTACATCCGCCAAAATCGGCATCCGATAAGCTTTTAGATCAAAGTTATCAGATTTTGGATACCATAATCCTAGATTTATAGTTCCTTTAAGATACCTAAGGATTCTTTTAACAGCTTTAAGGTGAGATAACTTAGGATTCGCTTGGAATCTTGCACATAGACCTACACTAAACATGATATCAGTCTTGTTGCAAAGAGATAGAGTAAACTACCTATCATTCCCCTATATGTTTTTGATCAAAGTTTTCTCCATGTTCATCCAAGTCTAACTCGTGGAAGTACTCATTGGAGTGTTGATGGCTTTAGAACTATCCATATTAAATCGCTTTTAGCAATTCCAAAGTGTATACTTGGTTTGATTAAGAAATATTCCATCACTAAGTTGTTTAATTTGTAATCCTAAAAAGAAGTTTAACTCACCCATTAGACTCATTTCAAATTCAAGACTCATACACTTAGCAAATGATTCACATTGTGATTCATCCGACGAACCAAAAAAATGATATCATCAACATAAATTTGAACAATAAGAAAATTATTTTCAAAATGTTTAATAAACAATGTAGTATCAACCTTGCCTTTAGTAAAATTATTTGAAATTAAGAAGGAACTAAGCCTCTCATACCAAGCCCTAGGGGCTTGTTTCAATCCATAGAGAGCTTTGGTTAGTTTAAAGACATGATTGGGAAGAAGAGAGTTTTCAAAACCGGGTGGTTGTTCAACATAAACTTCTTCGGAGATAAAGCCATTTAAAAAAGTACTTTTGACATCCATTTGAAAAAGCTTAAAGTTATTACTACTAGCATAGGCAAGGAGCATCCTAATGGCTTCTAATCTAGCCACAGGAGCGAAGGTTTCTTCGTAGAATCGATACCTTCTTCTTGGTTGAAACCTTTGGCCACTAATCTAGCCTTGTTTCTAACCACGATACCATATTCATCTTGCTTGTTTCTAAAGACCCATTTAGTACCGATAACTAAATGGTCACTTGGTCTAGGAACAAGCTTCCATACCTCATTTCTCTCAAATTGGTTTAATTCCTCTTGCATTGCGATAACCCAAGAATTATTTTTCAAGGCTTCACAATGCTCTTAGGCTCAATTTGAGAAAGAAAAGCGCATGAGCACAAAAATTTTTAAAAGAAGAACGCGTTTGAACCCCTTTCGATGTATCTCCTATGATTAGCTCCTTTGGATGGGCATCCACATACTTCCATTCCTTAGGTAAGGAATATTCGGAAGAAGATGCTTCCAAGTTGCCATTTTGAGGAGAGGGTTCATTTAAATTCAAATTTTCAAAACCGAAATCATCATCAAGATCATTTTTCTTAATTTCAAAACTTCATTAAACACCACATGAATAGACTCTTCCATAACTAAGGTTCTCTTATTCAAAACTCGAAAAGCTTTAGACACGGAAGAGTATCCAAGAAAGATGCCTTCATCGGATTTAGCATCGAATTTTCCTAAGGCATCCTTTTCATTTAAAATAAAGCATTTGCAACCAAAAACTTTAAAGTAAGAAACATTGGGTTTTTTATCATTCCATAATTCATAAGGAGTCTTGGATAGAGATGGTCTTATTAGAACCCTATTCATGACATAACAAGCTGTATTTACACTTTTTAAAAATATTTGGGTAATTTATGTTCATTTAACATGGTTCTTGCCATTTCTTGCAAATTTCTATTCTTTCTTTCTACTACTCCATTTTGTTGAGGATTTCTTGGAGTAGAGAAGAAGTGGTTATACCCATTTGATTCACAAAAATTTTGGAAGTCACGGTTTTGGAATTCACCACCATGATCACTCCGAATTGATGAAATCATGAAACCCTTTTCATTTTGAGTAAGTTTACAGAATTTGGAGAAACATTTAAAAGAATCACTTTTGTGAGCTAAGAAATAGATCCACGTGAATCTACTATAGTCATCAACAATCACAAAGGCATATTTACTACCTCCTAAGCTTATTGTGTCAATTGGTCCAAACAAATCCATATGGATCAATTGCAATGGTCTAGAGGTACTTATTTGATTTTTTGGCTTGAAGCTAGTTTTGATTTGTTTTCCTAGTTGACAAGCATCACATACTCTATCTTTAAGGAACTTAATCTTAGGAATGCCTCTTACAAGATTTTTAGATGTGATTTGAGAGATTAGTTTCATGCTAGCATGACCTAATCTTCTATGCCAAAGCCGAGCATCATCATTCAAAGCCGAAAAACATATTTCACTACCAAGATCATCAAGATTAATGGTGTAGACATTATTTTGCTTGATTACAATTATAGATGTATTGTTGTGTGGTTTTTCAATGATGCAAGCATTAGATTCAAATCTTACAATATAACCATTATCACATAATTGACTAATGCTCAATAGATTGTGTTTTAAGCCATCAACTAATAACACATTATCAATTGAAAAGGTTGATTTGTTACCTATAGTACCCTTACCAATGATTTTACCCTTGTTGTTGTCTCCAAAGGTGACAAACCCTTCATCTTGGCTAGAGAGCTTAGAGAATTGAGATGGATCTCCGGTCATGTGCCTTGAGCATCCACTATCAAGGTACCATCTCTTGCTCCTAGCTTGTGTGGGTGTTTTTGTCTACAAGAAAGGATGGTTTTAGGTACCCATTTTGACTTGGGTGCCTCAAAACTGATCTACTAATTCTATCATTATTCAATGAGTTCCTAATTGATCCTTTAGGAACCCATACTAATTTATTTGGGCTAAGTTTCCTATATGGACATTTGTAAACAACATGTCCGGATTTGCAACAAAAATTGCATTTGAAATGAGAGGAGACATGTAATGTTGGCCTTTAATGAATGTGGTTTGTGTTCGGTGAGATCCACTCACGAATCCAATTCCACATCTATTTCGACATGTCCCTTGTTAGCAAGGATCATGTCTAAGTTTACTACCGACCTTAAACTTGTTTAAGGTCTCTTTGAGTAGCAAGTTTTCGTTTTTGATTGCTTCTAAGTGATTGCACTTAGAGCATGGGAGTAGAGGAGAGAGAATCATGCTCAAGACTCTTAAACTTATCTAGTAATAAAGCATGTTCCTTTTTAAAGACTTGAAGCTTTTTGTAACAGTTCTACATTCATCAAATAAATCATGAAAAGCAATTAAAAGCTCATCGAAATATAAATTTTCATTAAGTAAATCACTTACCTCTTCTCCCAAAGCCATTAGAGCAAAGTTGGCCTCCTCTTTGATGCTTGCTTCTTCATCCTCGGAATCACTCGAGTCATCCCATGTAGCCTTCAAAGCCTTCTTTTTCTTGAGTTGCTTCTTCTTGGCTTGAGGGCATTCATTTTTGAAGTGCCCTGACTTCTTGCATTCATAACATATGACTTGGTCCCTTTTTGGTTCAGGTTTGTTCTTTAAATCATTTTTAAATTTGCCCTTTTTAATGAATTTTTTAAATTTTCTAGTTAAGAGTGCAATGTCCTCATCAAGGTCCTCATCACTTGATGTTCCTTTCAAGTGGTCTTCTTGAGTTCTTAATGCCATATCCTTCCTGTTCTTTGGAAGGGGGTTCTCTAGCTCATCATGAGCATGACATGTCATTTCATAGGTCATTAAAGACCCTATGAGTTCTTCGATAGGAAAAGTTTTAAGGTCTTTGGCCTCTTGAATGGTCGTAACCTTTGGATCCCAACATTTCGGAAGAGATCTTAAAATTTTTGTTACTAATTCAAAATTAGAAAAATCTTTACCAAGTGCCTTGAGTCCATTGATGACATCCGTAAAGCGGGTGTACATGTCTCCAATAGACTCACTTGGTTTCATTCGAAAAAGCTCGTAAGAGTGCACAAGAATGTTGATTTTGGACTCTTTCACTCGGCTAGTGCCTTCATGAGTGATCTCAAGAGTTCGCCAAATATCAAAAGCCGATTCACAAATCGATACGCGATTAAATTCATTTTTGTCTAGTGCACAAAATAAGGCATTCATAGCCTTAGCATTTAAAGCAAACACCTTCTTCTCCGACTCATTCCATTCGCTTATCGGAAGAAGGGATTTTTGAAAACCATTTTCAATGATATTCCAAAGTTCAAAATCCATAGAAATAAGAAAAATCCTCATCCGAGTCTTCCAATACGTATAATCCGACCCGTTAAACATGGGTGGACGGGTAATGGAGTAACCCTCTTGCATGCCGGAAAAGGCCATCTCTCTTGGGTTTTAAACCAAATGTGAGAGTGAACCAGTGCTCGATACCAATTGTTAGGTTCGGAGCGGCACTAAGAGGGGGTGAATTAGTGCAGCGGATTAAAATGATTAAAGCTTGAAAACCGATTCAAAGATTTGCTTAAGAACTTGATTCAAAAAAGAGACTTTAACTTGAAAATATTCAGGCAAATGAACTTGGAAGTAGGGAGAAGAAATCCGATCGTTTGCAGCTTAAGTAATTTACGATGCAGAATTTAAGTACTCACACAACAAGTAAACGCAATGATGTATAGTGGTTCGGTCAAATGACTCTACGCCCACTCTTGAAGCCTCCTCCAATGAGGCTCCCAACTTCCACTAGCAAGTCTCTTGAAGAGGAAGGACCAAACACCCCTTTACAGCCTTTTACAAGAGGTTCCCTCTCTTTACTGACTTTTTACAAGTAGAAGAAAGAGGTGAACACTTGAGCAATTGAGAGCAGAATTTGCTATAGCTTAGACTCAAATCTAACACAAAGAAAAGATCTTCTACCAGCTAGAAGTAAAGGGGTATTTATAGAGAATTTTGGGATTCAAAATCCCGCTCAAAAAGTCTCGTCCGAAATTTTGACAAGAGGGCGGTACTACGCTTTGCATCAAGCGGACTACCGCTGCAGAGCTTCAGGTCAGGCCGGTATTACCGCTGCATCAAGGCGGTATTACGCTCGACACAGTGGTTGCAACCACTGTCAGTGGTTCCACTGCGCTGCACGGCGATTACCGCCGACACAGTGGTTGCAACCACTGCAGCGGTGCTACCACTCGCTCAGGGCGACTACCGCCGGTGTTGGTCAAGTGTGCCACGCGCCGGTCCGTGGCGGTGCCACCGCCGACCCTTACCAAATCAGATGGGCCTAACCTTTGGCCCAATACAGCCCACTAAAGGCCCAAATTGGCCCAAATAGGTTTAACACCTATTCTATACCCTAATTAAGTGCTAACTATGATCTTCTAAAGACAAATTATACCAACACCATCAAGTTATCTTTCAAGAGCTTTCCGCGATCTTCCGCGACTTCCTAAGCAATCCTTGATTCCTTCCGCGACTCCCACTGCTCCCGAATTCTATGGCGAGTTCAACGAGTCTTTCCCAATCTTCTGAACCTTTTCGGTTGTCTCCGCGAACCTCCGACGATCTTTCCGACGAACTTCCGAAACCTTCGGCAAGTCCCCGATTTCATCTCGGTTGACTCCGGCAGCACTTCTGATGATCCTTCAGATATTTGGTGGACTCTTGAACTTCCAGCAACTTGACTTTGGTAAGTTGCTCTATCATAGTTAATCCTGCACACTTATCTCAAAAATGGATTAGATCAAATAACGACCAATTGACTTCATCATCAAAATCCGAGATTCAACATGGACAAGTTCTGTAAATCAGATGTAATGTGATGGGATGCGCTAGAGTTCATAATCCAATTGTGTTGACTAGTATTTGGAGTAGTCGTGAGATTTGCTTGGGGGCACTGTGATAGAAGAGGAAGTCTGGGTCGAGATCGACAGACTTTTGCAGAGTGTCCGACTTTATCGCATAGTTGGCAGACAACTCTTTGTTGACTTGGATGTTGAGGACTCCAGGGCTGAGGATAATTGAAGTAGCCGCCTTGATAGTTGTGATTACAATGTTGATGCTATGGAGGAGGGATGGTTTGTTTGTAGTTCATAAGTTCAGGAGGCATCTTGATCAAACCTTTGTTGATAGTCTTGTTAGACTGATTGCCCCTCCTTTTGGATTTTTGACTGACTTGAGCCGTGATGGATGATCCTATCAATTTGTCCTCACACTTGAGATATATCTCAAAATCGGTCAATTTGTCATAGAGTTCTTCAAATGACATCGGTGTGTCACGTGCCCGTATTACTACTGTTAGTTCCTTGTACTCATCCCCTAGGCCATTGAGAGTGTGTACAATGATTTCTTCATCATTGACAGAATGACCTATTAGAGCCAAGTTATCGATAATAACTTTTATTTTTTTGTAGATAATGGGTAATAGTACTTCTCTCTTGTTTTGCTTTCATGAGACTGGATAGGAGACTGAGCATGTGAGTCCGGGAATGATTTGCCAAGGTGGTTTACAACTTGCACCAGGCTTCGGCAGCAATGTTACATGAAGATATGAGTGGGGCAAGGGATCCAGCGACTGAGGCTTAAATTGCTTGTAGTATGAGATGATCTTGACGTAACTAAAGTTTGTGGTCTAGATTTGGTACTAGATTCGGTGCTCCTGGGATGTTGAGCATCGCCGGTGGACAACGGAGAGAGCCATCTACGTAGCCAAGTATATCATAGCCAAATAGAATGTTAGAAATTTGAGCACGCCAGGATGCGTAGTTATCACCTCTGGATAACTTGAAGGGGATGAGCGTAGCAGCATTGATGGAAATAAGACCTATAGAGGAAAGAGTACTATGGTTCCTTGCAGGGACAATAACTGGAGTGTCAGATGTGAATGATGAGGACATGTTGAGGATATATACCAATCAACAGAAAGCGATTGGTGGAAAAAGAGATGATGTCGCCGGTGAGATGCACTGCTAGTCCTTAGCAGTTCTTCAGTAATGATGGGCAGGGATTAAGAGTTCTTAGATGTGCTGCTCCGCTATAGAGGCCATGATGTTTATAGTGTATTCGGGCGAGCTGTGAACATCTTGAAGAAGAAGGTTGATTCTGCTGCGTGCGGTGCAGTGAAGCAGGTGACTTCTGCTGCTGCTCGTATCATTCTAGAGAACGAGTGCAGGAGGGGCAGTCGCTTGGCGCAGAGCAGGCGACGAAGACTCAATCGGTGCAGATCACACCGTTCGGTCAAATTTGATAACAAAAGGTTCTCGGTAGAGGAGAGCATTGGGGCTGAGATCGACGGTGCTACCCTATTTTTGTCATATCGCACGCTGGCTGCGGCGGTTGCTATTGATGCAGACAACGAAAAGGGGTGCGTGGGCACCGGTTGAAGCTGCGGCTGAGGGGGTCACGGCCAAGAAGCAAGGGAGTATTGGCAGCGGTGGTCGCTAGCAGCGGTAGCAGGTGATCGCAAGAGCTGGTATGACTGTGCAGAAGAAATCGTCACGCCAACAGCTCGCTGTGAGAAGAGGAAGTGGTGATGACAATTGGCGGTTGGGCGACGGCAGTAGAGAGTGCTCTGGTTCTGTCGCACCACAGAAGGGAACTAGCACTGCAAAGGCTCAATGGCTGGCAGCGATGGTGGCATGGCTGGAAGCAGTAGCGGCGGCCCTTATCATGCTGTAGCAACCGGTGGGATCGCACGACCGGAGGCTGCGATGGCGATAGTTGCGGGCCGTAGAGCTGCAACGGCGAGGTTGCGTGGAGGGAGGAAGAGATCGCTGGTCGAGAGAATAGCGATAGCGACGACGATGGGTTGCGTGGCCGCCGGTTGAAGCAACGGTGATGATCGCGGGTGAAAATAAAGCTTTCGCTGGTCGTTGGCAGTGGTAGAGGGAGTCATCCACTGGTTGGAACAGCGGAGAGAAAGCTTCCACCCGTGGAAGCAAAGGAAGCAAGGGGCAGAGAGGAAGAATCGATGAGGAGCGAGCTTGCTCGGCCTGCTTTTGTGCAATCAACCGAGAGAAGACGGGCGCTCGGCCTGCTTTTGTGCAACAATCGAGAGAGGGCAACGACTGTTGGTAAGGAAGAAGAGAGAGAGCCTCGTCGGAGTTCCACGAGATCTGGGGTAGAGAATACTGCCGAAGGAGCAGATAACTGGTCGTAGTAGAGGAATGGAAACCCCTTAGATGTTGGCTTCAGTGAGAATCAATTACTGTCGTCGAATAGCGAGAAGAGCTTGCTTTTAGACAAGCGACTCTGATATCATGATAAGATGAAAAATAATTATAAAAGTATATTTGATCAGTACAATACGAGATCTATTTATACAGATTAAAAGATTAGAAGGAAAAATTTTTCTCAACAACTAAGAGATTTTCTCTTCCAGTTTAAGGAAATCTCATCTGCTATCAGTCCTCACAGCCATTTCAATTCCCAAATTCAAACCACTCATTGCAGACAACACTACATCAAGAAGGATGGCGACGCCATCCGTCAGCAGAAGCGCTCGTTTCCCCGTCGCTGCCATTCCCTGCAACCAGAAGCCGTCAAAATTCGAAGCCCTAAAGAGAGGTATGCCGCACCAACTAGCAGAGGATCAACAAGTAGGCCTCCTTCGCAGACAGAAACCAGAAGAAGAGAAGAACCTCGAGCAGCAAAGAAAGAACAAAGATCAGAAAAAGGCCAATCCATCTGTGGAAAATCCGAGGGGGCACGGTTCGGAGATTTACGAACGAAACAGAGAGGAGACCAGCATCCCGCCGAAACTAAAAGCTTGGGGAAAATCTTGAACAGAAACAGAGCAGGCTTTCTTCGATCCTGGAATTGAAATCTGGACCTTGGAAAACGGGGATCTTGTAAGATGAAGGCGGTTACTCCTCCCGGCTTGCGTCAATTTGAACTCGAGGTTTGCTTTCTTGTACACCGATCTATTTATACTCATTCGACGGTGACGAAGGCGGTGATGCACTTGACAACTCTTAAAGAACACCCAACGCATCCGACGGTAGAGATTGCATCATGGTGGCCAGTTTATTAGTGGAGGCTTTTGTGTTTTTTTCAGAATTATATATAAAAATATTTATATATAACATTGACTTCAGAATTTACCCGTTGTTTTAATTTAATATTTTATATACGAATAATATCTTACTCAAATTTGATATTCATAGTCAACGCGACCGAGGTTGACACAGCTTCTATGGGAAGTCAACGAATCGAACGGCTTGGATGGGAGCATGGTGACGATGATGGAAATCATGCATGTTGCATGATGTACGTATGTTAGTATTGAATATGGAGTTCTTGGCAAAGGAGAATTCAATCACCAATTTTCTCCTATTTAATTACAATCCCCTATCATCATAAGTGATGTTGTCACTGTATTTAAAAAAACAAAAAAGAGTTTACGACACGATAGGTTTTTATAACCTATTGAGACTCCTTTGCCTCTTTTATATAAAATATATAAAGATAATAGGCAAGACCCTCTCTGTTCTTTATAACAAAGCAAGGCCTCAGTTTGAGTGGAAACGTATGAGACGATCATCAAAAAGGTAGATTATCCAACTATCTATATTTTATTATATGTACTTCATATTTTTATAGTTAAAAGTCTGCGTAATCTGATTTATAATTTTTAGAATTATTTATTATGGTATTTAGATTTAATGTATAAAAATTTGGATTAATTGTTATTATAATTTTGATTCTAATGATTATTTGATTGTCTTTTGATCTGTCTATCTTCTAAGTATTTCACAAATTTTTATCTGGAATTTTTACGTATTACAGGAATTTTTATATAAATTAATTTATTTAATACATAGAAATAATTTTAAATCTAATTTGGTTATGTTTTTCTTTTAAATATGCATAATTAGTACCTAATGTGGTAGCTCTCTGATTTTGGGGCATTTATAAATATATAATAATTTATATATATAATTATTAATTTTATATCAAATTTAATTCATGAAGATAGATTATGAATTCTTTTTAATTAAGTTTCCATTTGAATAAACTATTGTGTATGTCCAGAATTTTATTTACTTATTTTGAAATTTTTGAATAATTATATTTATTAATTTAGAATTCTTGACTGGAATAATATTTTTAATGAACAAAAATAATATTTTTTAATCATTTTTGTTATATATATATTCTGAATAATTCAGGATATATATCCTCTGAACTTAAAAATATTTATATGATTTTATCTGAATTATTAGTGATTAATTGAATTTATAAATTTGGAAATGCTAGTTATTGATATTTAATTCATGGAAAACAATTCTGTGATATTATAAATTATATTTATGTTTTAGTTAAATTTTTTTAAATATGAAATTTTTGTTTGATTATTATCAAAATTTTGAGTTATTATATGATTTGTTTTGAAATTTAAAAATTTTGTGAAAAAAAATAGAACTAATCTGATTAGATTAGCTCGATTCTAACTTTAGTCAGACCGTTGGATGCGGTGGGTCAGACCCAACGAATCCGACGGCCTGCTGGTGGTCCAACAAAGTGCTGAATTGGCCTGACCTATTTCCTGCGTTGCGTTAGCATGAATCTGGGCCTGAGTTGGCCCAATGGCTCTGTTTTAACACGTGTTATGAGTTTGGGGCCAATTAAGAATCTGAATTGAGCGTTTAGTCATTTTTGATCGGTTCACGATGATTTTGGATCGATCTAGGGCTAGTATACTAGAGAGTGATTTCCTTCTAGAATTAATAAACCGTGATAGTTAAATAGTATTTTTATCAATCGTTCGGAGGCATGTGTCCTCACTTTAATAAGTAAAAGACGTCACTTCATGTATAAGACTGATATGAATAAACTTCATCTATTGTGGGAGAAAATTCATCTGGAAAGAGAAAGTTTCTTCATTTACTATTGGGAATATGCTCTATTGGATGTTCGACCTTTGCCATGTGTTATCAAATGTGATACATATTTCTGATTATATTATCGAGATTAGTTTTTGAGATTTATGATTCTGTTTGTAGTACTGACAAAGTGATGTTTGTACATGAAATATTGGTGATTTTGTTATATGATACATCGATGATTTTATTACATGTTTTGAGAGGATATATAGGAGGCTTCGATTTAACTTTTGTTGAATTTTATTACTTATGTTTTTTTAGAGCAGTGCCATGATTTAGTTACTGGCTTCGACATAGCAAGGAGCATCATCTACCGCTAGGTAGAGCGATAAGGAGACAATTAGTTTTGCAGTTGAAGCCACTTGATTTGTTTAATATCATAAATTATAATTTTAAAAAATTAAAAATTATTTTGAACAAAGTTATTTAATTAGTGTGTACTATTCTGAGTTATTATGTGGAAAATATATCACATTTTGTGTAAGTATTTTAAAAAAAATTGAGGCATGGTATGTCCACATCACCTACGGCCAAGTTGAGGAGTTTGTCGCCTATGAAGCAATGCATCGACTCCGAGTGCCTAGTCAATGAGGCAACTGGTATCGCCCCCTCCAAGCGTAAATTATATGTTGGGGTGCTGCACACTGGGAGAAGCAAAATATTTTGTAATATTTTGATGATATTATTTAGTGAAAAACATGTATAAAATTATTTTTTAAATTTATATATAAAGTTAGATATACTTGAATATTATATATTATAATTCTTTTATAAATGATTACGTTGATGAATGAATGTGTCTTATTAAATTATTGTGAGTTATGATTGTCATATTTACTCTTATAATTATCATCATATAGTGAAATACTATCAATTACTATAGTTATTTCTAAAAGAAAACATATATTATGATGTTTACCTTCTGTAAGACAAAATCATCCTTTACAAAATAAAACACGATATATTGTTGTGATCAATAACAATTGTAGGTTTAAAATATCTATTGGGCAAATTACATATTATCTTATGTAATTAATCTTTTTTAACATTTTGATCTTTATATTTTAAAAATTATATTGAGATCTTTATATTTATGAAAGTGAAATATTGAGATCCTTATATAGGGTTAAAAATATAATTTTATAATATTAAAAATAAATTTTTTTTGTTAGAGTATTGGGATTAAATGTTGCACCTTTATAAGTATATGTATCTCAATATAACTTTTGAAAGTATAAAGATTAAAATATTAAATATAGTTAATTTGTAATTAGCTTCTATCTTTTACTATAGTTATTCTTTGTAGGAAAAATTCATCTATTATCATTGTGATTAGTAAAAACCATAGTAATACATAAATCTTTACCTGTAGCTATGTGTTATCTGCATGGTATCTATTGCTGCGATTAACTGCAGGTATTAATCTTGCTGTAGTTGTAACAGAAAGGATATATAATTATAAACCACAGATAAAGATATATTTTGGTGTAGTCTATCAAGACATATATTGAAAGGGAAAGAACCATAAGCTACTGTTCTATTGGTAGGAATTGCTGTTCCCGCAAGCGCATTAGTCTCAAATGAACATAGACACCTCCCAAGATCTTAATCTTCGGCTAGAGAGAGTAACACACATCATAGTGTCTGCAGCTGTTTCATGATAAGCTTATTCTAGCAGAGTCAGAAAACCTACCTGTAAACTGTGGATCTGATAAGTTGAACATGCAGCTGACAATATTAAGAACACAACAAAAAGAAAAATCATAATTAAATATCACTATTTCCTTCAAGAACTCATGATAATTTTATGAAGAAGCAGATTCAAAAGACAGCCTATGTTCTTACTCGTTTGTTCTTCTCTGGTTTCCAGCAAAAGCTACCGGTTCAATCCACAAATATTTCATGGATCTCATGAACCATGATCTCCTAATTTATCTTCTTTTTCTTGTTTTAAGAGAACATTCAATTGTTATCTCTAGAATTCCTCACATCCACTCATGGACTTTCCCTGCTGGCCTGCCACAAGCTTTACCTTTGTCTTTCTGCACCAACCTGTGCATGATACATCAACTTTATACATGTTTATCACAAACAAACAAATTAGGGACTGATTAATTGATACATCCATTGCATCTTTTATCAATAAATCCTACATATCGCCCATCACCTACTTGTTGAACAAACGGGACCAATATTAGAAATCCTCTTCTCCAATGCCTTTCTGCTTAAAGGTGATCACAAGCTTAATTCAAATGCAAAGCTACTTGCAAAAGCAGAGGATACATAGAAATCAAAGTTCTTCCAGAGATCATTCTTTAAGCTACAATTAGATCCATCATGACACCACTTCAATATGTGAGCTGCGATGGTGGAGTACAGGTTTACACCCCACCAATCTAAGTGGGAAGAGTTAAACTGAGCCATTTCATCATCCCCAACTATAAAGTGCCTCACTGCCTCTTCCGGAAGGCCACATAAATGGGGTGGTCGGAGGTCAGCAGAACTCTTCTCTGTTGCCTGTGTCTTGCGGCGCTGCTGACCTCAGTGAGCTCTGCCGACTTCGGTGACCTCTTCCAGCCTTACTGGGAGGCAGATCACATAGTGGCCATGGATGGAGAGCCACTTAAGCTCACTCTCGACAACACCTCAGGTTAGTTTTCACTCTGCCTCTGTTTCACTCGTGACTTTTGAGGTTCTCATCAACCTTGGCTTCTGTTGATCAAGGATGTGGGTTTGAGTCCAAGAAGAAGTACCTCTACGGCCAAACCAGCATGCAGATAAAGCTCGTCGAAGGCGACTCGGCCGGCACGGTGACTGCCTTCTACGTATGTTCTTTAGTTCTCCGAAGCCCCCTGAACTGTTTTCTTGGTTACAGTGACGAGGAATTGTTGCATGCCGACAGATGTCATCCGATGGCCCAAACCACAACGAGCTGGACTTCGAGTTCCTCGGCAATGTCACAGGCGAGCCGTACTTGGTGCAGACCAACGTCTACGTCAACGGCACCGGCGACAGGGAGCAGCGCCACTCTCTATGGTTCGATCCGAGAGCCGACTTCCACACCTACTCCATCCTGTGGAACCGCTACCACATCAGGTGAGGAACTCGAGCACCCGATCCGAATCGTTCCTTCTAGGATACTCATCATCCTCGCGTCCACATCGTACATTTCCAGGTTTCTCGTCGACGGTGTTCCGATACGTATGTTCGCTAACAAAGAGGCCGCTGGCGTCTTGTACCCCAAGGACCAGGCCATGGGGGTGTACGCGTCGGTGTGGAACGCCGACGACTGGGCGACGCAGGGCGGGCGAGTGAAGACCAACTGGAGCCACGCGCCGTTCGTGACGGCCTTCCGGGGCTTCGAGATCGACGCGTGCGAGGCGGAGGAGGAGGCGGCAGGCGGGTGCTCCGGCGGTGGGGTGTTCTGGTGGGACGCGCCGGCGATGAGCGGGCTCAGCCCGCACCAGCGGCGCCAGCTCAGGTGGGTACAGAGGAGGCACCTGGTGTACGACTACTGCAAGGATAGGCACAGGTTCCATGAGATGCCTGGGGAATGCTTGGGCTGACCATGTCGGAGTCTTACACTGCCTGCCAAATGAACAATGGAGTTGCAGTCTCTTCACTCATGCAATTGGTCTGCAACATCTCCCTGGAATTGCACATTGCATCTCACTTAATTGTACCTATCTTTCTCATGTTAAGAATTTGAGATAAGAATCCAATGAAAAATCAAATTCTAATACATAATGGTGTCTTTTCGAGTGTTATTTCATAGTGGAATTATAAGGACGTGTTTGACCAACCAAAGTCCCAAATCTTATTCTTGAGAAGCTTGAAAGAAGTGAAGTCTCCGGTTCCTCCCATGGGTCGTGTTGTGAAGGGCATGACGTATGTAAGCTTGAATGGTCGACGGCGGGCGAAGGGGTCGTCGCTCGACCGAAATCAAAGACCGACACTGCGGAATGCGTTTGAAAATTCTATGATGTGAAAGAGATGTGGTTGACCAATTGATTGCTTATCAGTAGCTCTGCTCACTGCATCATGGATCAGAAGCTCTTAGGGAAGAGAGAGAGAGAGAGAGAGAGAGAGAGAGAGAGAGAGAGAGAGAGAGATGAGGGGATCACTTTTGTTGCTGCAGCTGATCTGCGCCACACCGATGGTGATGGCCGGAGCTGCATCGGCATCCACCGAACACGATACAACCATTCCCCTCTTCGCCGATTGCGTAGCAAGCTGCGGGACCATGTTCATCCCCTACCCTTTTGGCACAGAGGAAAAGTACAGCTGCTCCAGGCCAGGCTTCAGCTTCGTCTGCAACTACAGCTCCGATCCCCCCACGCTCCTCTTGGCCGACGGCGTAACCCAGGTGATCGGCGTGTCACTGGACAACCACACCATCAGCGTGATATTCGGCATCGCCGCCATGAGCGCCAACGAGGAGTCCCTCTTCACCACGTGGACATCCCCCCCAGGGGCACCGTACGCCCTGTCACCGACCTCCGTCACGCTGACGGTCGTCGGCTGTAGCGCCACGGCCTACCTGCTGGACCTCGGCACCAACAAGACCATCGGCAGCTGCATCACCGACTGCTCCGACTCGGAAATGGAGGCCATGGAGGGGGCGGCTTGCAGCGGCATCGGCTGCTGCCAGGCGACCTTCCTTTCGCCGGTGAGGTCGTTCGGGATCAATCTCACCCGCCATGACCGGCACTCCGGTGTAGCCTCCAGCGTCAAGGCCTTCGTGTCCAGCCCCCAAGCTGTATACAGGTTCAGGAGGGAGGACCTTTTCACGGAAGACACCGTCACAGGTAGCACGATGGCAGTCGCCGTCCTGGACTGGGCGATCATCGAGCAATCTTCCTGCGAGGATGCCGCCAAGAACACCACGACTTACGCGTGCCTCAGCAACAACAGTGTTTGCTCCAACACCAAAATGAAGGGTCTTGGATACTACTGCGAGTGCTCCTCCGGTTACGAGGGCAATCCTTACATCCCTGGCGGCTGCCTAGGTATAATCACCTGCTGCCCCACTAATCCTCTCTCTCTCATGTGTAATCCATTAGATGAACGATCACATGGATAAGCTAGCTGTGGATCTTTAATCTGACTGGATCCGATCGACAACAGATAGATTCTCTGCGAATCCCTCAAACCTAGCAAAGATTTCTTGTTTTCTGATGCTTAGTCTGTGATGTCTTGCTAGATATTGATGAGTGTGCACAGCCAGAGAAGTACTCCTGCACTGGGATTTGCGTCAACTACGTTGGTGGCTACACTTGCTGTCCACCAGGATCACATGTCGATTCCAGACTCAGCTGTGTTCCCCCAAAAAGCCAAACGATTATACTGGGTAATTAATCGATCCACACAAACGACTTCGATCGCTTTATTGATTTACCACAGACTTACATCTCCATTGTAATTTTCAGGTGTCGTCATTGGAGTTAGCGTTGGCTTGGGCCTCCTGCTGATGCTGGTATGTGCAGTCATCCTCAACCGGAGGCTGAAGGAGATGAAACTGAAGAAGTTGAAGGAGCGATACTTCCATCAAAACCATGGCTTGCTGTTGCGAAGACTGATCGCGACCGACGATGTTAATGCCGAAAGGACCAAGATTTTTCCCCTGGAAGAACTAGAGAAAGCCACCAACAATTTCGACCCCGTCCGAATCCTGGGGCATGGAGGCCACGGCACGGTTTACAAAGGAATTCTGTCGGATCAGCGCGTGGTTGCCATTAAGAAGTCCAAGATCGTGATTCAGAGAGAGATCGACCAGTTCATAAATGAGGTCGCGATTCTCTCTCAGATCAACCACAGGAACATCGTAAAGCTCTACGGATGCTGTTTAGAGACGGAAGTGCCGCTATTGGTGTACGAGTTCATCACGAATGGAACTCTCGCTGATCATCTCCACGTCGAAGATCGTTCCTCCTCTGTGTCATGGAAAGACCGACTAAGGATCGCATTGGAGACCGTAGGAGCGCTTGCGTATTTGCACTCTGCTGCTTCCATATCCGTATTCCATAGAGATGTTAAGTCATCCAATGTGCTCTTGGATGACACTTACACCGCAAAGGTATCGGACTTCGGAGCTTCAAGGACTGTTCCAGTGGATCAAACGCACGTCGTCACAGGGATACAGGGCACCCATGGCTACTTGGACCCCGAGTACTACCACACGGGCCAGCTAACAGAGAAGAGCGATGTGTACAGTTTCGGAGTCATTCTTGTGGAGCTCTTAACAAGTTTCAAGCCGGTCTCCCTCACTAGATTCGGGGACAGGAATTTGGCCATGTACTTCATCTGGGCACTGAAATCAAATCGTGTGTCGGACGTATTGGAGGCTCGGATCAAGGAGGAGGCGACGGAGGAAGAGCTCGAGGAAATGGTGGGGCTTGCAGAGGAATGCCTAAGGTTGAAAGGAGCAGAGAGGCCTACCATGAAAGAAGTAGAGATCAGGCTGCAAGGCTTGAGAAGGGGCAAGAAGAAGGAACAAGCACAATTGACTCATCATCACGGTGAAGAAGCTGAGCCTCAACTCGGCGATCCGTATGGTGCTTGTCGTTACCAACGATCTCTTGATGGCAATTTAGCTGACACAGCAATCCAGGATGCATCTAGGCGACACAGTTTGGAGGAGGAATTCATGTTGTCACTGAACTATCCGCGATAGAACTCTCTACCTGAATCCATGCTATTCTCCAGAAATTACATCACGGTAAGGTAGAACAGAGATAGATTCGCACAATATCTTAATCCATGCTATTCTATCACTTCTTTAGCTTTAAGAAATCTGTACGTATTTCGACAATTTTTGCAAACAAGGATGATTCATTCTGTAACAATCTTGTCGGACTATCATGTTCCACAATGATGCCTGCTCAAGAACAAGCTCAAATCAGATACTGTCACTGATGCCGGAGCAAAACAAGAGAGAAAAGGACTAATCATTTTAATCACACCAACCATTGTCAAGCAACAAGATTACATCGATGTCGTTCACAGAAGTAATCCGATGAGCTACTGTTATGACGGTTGATCCCACGAACTGCTGCCTCAGAGTCCTCTGGATTATGCTGTCGGTAGCAGTATCCACTGAGGCAGTTGCTTCATCAGGAACCAGTATCTTGGTCTTTCTCAAGATCACCTTACCTAAACAGACAAGCTGGCGTTGTCCAACACTATAAATCTCTCCATTCTCAGTCACTGCAAGTCAAGCTGGTCATCACACACAACTGATGATTCAAACGTACAGAGAGATCCATGCTATATCTATCACCTTCAGAGTCAAGCTTCAATTGCTTCCTCCTAATCTCTTCTCCCAGCTGACAGCAATCCAATGCCCAAAACAGCAAAAGAGAAGACGAATAATTTAGGAATGATAACCAAAACTAAATTGATCTGTTGACGCACCTTCCATATCTGTTCATTTGTGTACTCTTCGAGTGGATCTACATTATTGCACAGGGTTCCCTTTGAACATAATTGGATCCTCTGGGATGATGCTCAATCTGGATCTCAGGTCATGCAATCCAATGGTTGAAATGTCAGTGCCATCTTATGAATATGTGACCGACAGTAACATCGATTATACGAAAGATTGTTTGTATTAGGGTGGATTTTACACTGCCTGTCCTGCCAACAATCCCGGTCTTTCTTCCTCCAGGAAATCTGCAAGTGAGACCTCTTAACACAAGAGGCATGAGCAGGCTGTAACGTTCCTGCACCAAAATGATCAGTGCTTCAAGAACAATGAATCTTTAGGATTTGGCAGCAACTTTCAAGATACCAGTGGAGAAACATTAGATACAAAAGAGATATTTGGTCCTTGCAGTTACCTTTGCATTTCAATTCTGACCTTGGGCATGAACAGTATTTGTTTCCTTGGATGTTTGTTCAGCTATATATAAAAACTCAGAGTACAGAAATATACAACCAACAGAATTTAAACTTCAAATTGCTGATGAAATCACATGTACAGACAATCAAAAATAACAATCAACAGATGCAACATATGCTAATAAATAGAAATAAAATGCATAATTTTACTGAGAGATATGTGAAGAACTCATTGAAAGCCTAGAACTACCTGCAAGTTTAGAATGTTTATTTCCCCCCTTGAAGGCCAGCTACGATGAGGTCTGTCCTCGTTTAGGATGAGTGGTGGTTCACATGGAATGCTTGTATACTGAAGTATTCTCTCCACAGATATATTTCATTCCCAAGATTTCACAGAAACCATATGATAGATGTCTGTAGAGCATTCAGAAAAAGCCCATATGTCACTGCAAGACGAGCAATACCTAAAGCAGAAGACAAAAAAATGGTGTAAAATGATGGATACTATGACTGGCTTATTTCTGTGAATCATTAGACAGCAATGAGGACTCATATGAAGCAAGTAGCAGGATCACTTACACCATCTGCCACCCATATCAGAAATATGAGAGAGAAGGCGAATGTAATAGTCAACAACACATCCAAACAAAAAGAAAGTCATTGCATTGTAGCTGCACTGTGAAACTCAAGCCGAGATAGATCATATGTCAGATTATAGTTAAGTGTCCACAAACCCTTTTTCTTGGCTGAAGCTTCTGACTGAAATTAATCCTGATATTGTTTCTGCAAAATGTTGGATCACAGGAGCTTCACAAACCCCAATCAACCTTGCAATAACTCGTGAAGTTGATATGTAGTGTTGCTGAGGGACAAGCATTATAAGACATCTTGCAAGATTACAACATTACTGAACAGTAAGAAAATAGAGTACACATCAATGTTATGGACATACAAAACTAGAACTGCTTGTGCTCTTTAGTTATCAATGTGAAGTCTACAAAAGGAACTTTATAGTTTATACTATAGAAGAACTTTAAAATTATGATATGCAGATGGTATGAAGTTATGAGACCAAAGGAGAAACCTGGTCTCCACCTTTGCCTATAGTGCTTTTAGCAACTAATTCTCAATAAAATTCTCATCTCCCTCATATCTGATACTTCCTTGCTGTATTATGAGATGATAACAATAATTGGATATCAATTCAAAACCAATAGAATAATTTTGTAGTTTAAAGTGAACTTTCAAAAGAACATGTTCAGTTACTCTGCTGATTTACTAGGTTTTCGAGAAATTAGAACCGAATACAAAACTTTAGCCAAGTTAAGCTGGATTTGTTTGAAACTGGAACAAAGGAATTGTGCTTCCAATTTTAGAAGATTAGCCTACCTCAATATAAAAGCTTGCCAGTGTGAGAATCTAATCAACCTTATGCAACTATTAGAGAAGAGTCAGCTTCCAGGATGGTTGGCACAGACAATTTGTTAGCAACCTCATATATCAATCATGTCTTGCTGAGCCACAGTTTTGAATTATATGGAATCAGTCATTGCCATATTCTCACTAATACAGCATTTGCTTTCTTATGATGATTAACTTGATTATACATAATTTATTCTTATGCCCGATTTAAAGAAACAAAATAGATTCTTTCATCTCTAAAACAAGCAAATGGACCATATAACTGAACAGAAAATTTTTGTTTCTATCCAAGCTATAGTCACTATCACTCAGGAAAGTAGAATAAAAAAACCACAGGCATAACTACCTGGTACCAAATGCAGGTTGCAATAACAGGATCAAAGACAGTGAACACAAGCCATGCAACATGTGACATGACTGCAATAATGCCCAAAAGTTCTTTGATTGAGAATGCAAACGATGCAACTAATGAAGGAATATATGCATCTACTACATTTTGATCATCTGATGCTCGCACAAGAATCACTTAAACAAGTTATTAGAGAGAATATGAAACATTTCTAACAAAGATTAAGAGACAATAGATGCTTACCTTATTTAGGATACGGCCACTGGGGGTGGAATCAAAGAATGACAATGGTGCCCAGAAAATGCATGTATGCATCTTGCTAAAGAGCATTGTTGCTGTCTTACATCTGACATGTCCAAGGAGCAGAGTACTTATGAGGTAACAAGCAAAGCTCCCGACAGCCAGTGCTACATAGACATATATAGGCAACGAGCCACTGACATGAGGTTCCAAGTCATCGGATGTTGGAGATTTCAGAGCAATCCGGTAATTGCTACAAACCTGAAGGATTTGAAATAGAATTTGGGACATCAGTATCAATGGCACAAGAGCTCCTTTATGTGCCATTGTAATATAATTCTAATAGACCCAAAACCCGACTTTAGAGTAATCTGTGGACCAAATTTTACGTCTCTCCCTCTCTTCTTCTTGAACAATTTGTCCCTTCTGGTTAATTTGATCTGATTTTTCATTCTCTTCATGATCCAACCCTTCCTTTAGAGTAATCTGTGGACCAAATTGAGTCAGATGAATCAACTTTGATACTGTTACTTGAAGTGCCACAAGAACGCTCTATCATGTTTTGTGCCACCAAATCATCCATATGAGCACCAACAAGTTCCATGAACTTGGCTTCTGAATTCAGAATCTCGCTATACTTGCCTGCTTCTGCGATTCTTCCATCTTTCATGAACTATAAGAAAATAATGATTCTATCTAGTGATCGAGGACTCTAACGAAGCGTAGATGACATATATGAGGTAAAGAAGATATGAGGGAAGCATAACTCACCAGGATGAAGTCAGCTGAAGGTAAAAACTCCACCTGGTGAATGACATAGACCACAGTTCTTGCAGCTAAAAACCCAAGCAAACATTCCTGCAGCAGAAATGCCACTACAATCACTAATGTTCAAATACAACTACTACAACAACGAAGAAGCCATAGTATCCTACTCTTAGGAGGACAGATAGATACTACCTTAAAGAGATAGGATCCTGTGCGGACATCAACAGCACTGAATGGATCATCAAACAAATAAATGTCAGCATCATGGTATATGGCACGGGCAATCTGAATCCGTTGCTTTTGTCCTCCGCTCACGTTAACTCTTCTCTCCCCCGTAACAGTCTGGTCACCAAATGGCATGACCTCCAAATTCTTCTTCACAGAGCATGCTTCCATGAGCCTGTCCTGCCACTCTTCCGGTTGCGCTCTCAAATGGAAACGCTCTCAACGGAAAGGATGTTGTGATGGAAACTGAAGTTACGGAGGGAGCAAAAGCTCCAGCTCCTGGCCCTCTTCCGGTTACTCCGGCAAAGGGAGTTGGTGAAGGGTAACTGGATGGTTTGCTGGGAGGGAAGTTACTCAGAATCCAGAGCCAGGCGACCCTCCACATCGAGCTCAATCCGAGAGAAGTTCAATCGAATCTCCCTATGAGGAAAACAGATCAGTTTATATTATAAATCTTTGGGTAAAATATCTTTTACCAAATCAGGAAGACCAGTCCTCCC
This sequence comes from Musa beccarii, assembly GCA_024322285.1. Classification (NCBI taxonomy): domain Eukaryota; kingdom Viridiplantae; phylum Streptophyta; class Magnoliopsida; order Zingiberales; family Musaceae; genus Musa; species Musa beccarii. The sequence goes on along the minus strand of CM044396.1, from coordinate 10,683,532 downwards.
CATACTTTCGGGTCTTCCAACCGACTGTTTCATTATGGTCACGGTCTATTTCATGTTTCATTCCGTAGATGACATGAATAAAATATTATTAGGAGGTCCATGATTCTTGAGACGATAGCTCTTAACTTTAAAACTATGGAAGTCAACTCTTCAACCATTGATGGAAAAGATGGGGACAATCCCAGCCTGAATTCAATTTCTGCCTCTAGAACCGTTATAACCTAATTTGCTTGCCCAAATAGGATAAAAAATAGGAAAGCTTCTCGTAGTCGATCAGGTTGCTTTAACCCGTTCTAGGGGTAACTTAGTTTGAACGTGTATTCTCTTGGATTTTAGTCTTTTAATTTCCTAAGATATTTGGATTCAATTAAAAGATTTCAATTCTTCCGTTCTATTGCATATAAATATTTAGCTAATATTTGTTTCAAATGTGATAAAATAAAATATAGAATTTCTAGTTGTAAAACACTTGCACTAAACCCTTCTTCTCCGACTCTAGTAGAAATGGTCATAAAAAAACTCTAGTCATGAGAAAGACGATGACTTGTTGTATGGGCCCTGAGTCCGTATATAATGATAACTCAAGAATGCAAGGCTAATCTGATTAACTAGAATGGAAACATTATTGGTTAGGCAAGAGGTACCTCTATGATAGGATTGAACCACATTCTAGGCAAGAGCCCGAAAATGCTTAGATTGATTCAACCAAGGGTGATGCACCGTATGATAGGATTGAACCACATTCTAGGATTAGACTGAGGTCCAACGGCAACCCTTGGCTTGGCTCCCCTGAGGGGCGTGTTTAATGCCAAGTGGCCTGTTATACTTATGGAAGCTAGCCCTGTGTTAGAGGGTTAGGGCTCTGGTTTTGTTGTAGCTACAAGTGAGGGGCTCGATGAGGGTTTTATTCTATTGAGACACCAAGGAAAGACCTACAAAACTAAGGTTGTAATCTCTAGCGATAATATGATGGGGATGGCAGTGGAAGAAGGTAGTAGGATAGGTGGCCTTCCACTTGGCATCTTACCTTATTCCAAAGGGTAATAGCCTGCCTCTTTTATGGTTAGTGAAACTCCATAGAGGATTTTATCTCTCAAACTTGTTTGTAGTACTTCAATCAGTAGACGAGGACACTGACCTGATAAGAAAAAACTTAGAGGCTCCTTTTTGTTCAATCTCAGATTTTGTTGATGAAATTAATTGATTGTGTTTTATTGTCTAACTACGTTTTGAGTTACGTAGGTCTACTATCGATCAGGATTAGACAATTGATGGTGGAGGAATTGACGTTGCGCCGGGTGATCACGTCAGAATATTGGATGTCGAGCTGGAGGTTCGGTCGACAATCGACAGAAGGCTTCGGATGTCGGGCATCGGGCCAAGAAGAGCGTGTTGCGCCAAGGATATCGGGGTTGCGGAGGTCAACCATCGATTGGACAATAAAACGCAAGAGAGGACGATGCGCCGAAGAATCGGACGAAGCATCGACCAATGACGTACCGGGTAACATAATGTCAATTTGCATTGTAATAATTATCTAGATCGAAGTAGAGTTTTTGTTTGTATGTGTGCAGGATTAACTACGATAACGATGAAGATATAAAGCGAAACAAAGTACCGGAAGACAAGTGTGATGGATCGTTAGGAGTTTGAGAGTTCGACGGAAGTCCGAAGATTTGTTGGGAGTGCTGCCGGAACTGGCCGAGAATGAGTAGGGAGCTTGTCGAAGGGTTTTTGGAAGTTCGTCGAAAGGTTCGTCGGAAGTTCGTGGAGCTTGCCAAGAAAGATCGGAGCTTGCCAAAGAAGCTCATTGGAACTTGCCAAGATCATTGTGAAGTCCAAGAGCTTGCCGGGAGTCCATAGAATGGTTTCCGAGGGTTCATCGGAAGATCATCGGAAGTTCGTCGGAAGCTCACCGGAAGAAGTCTTGACTTGTCGGACTTTGTAATAGCTTAGGAAATATCTTTAATTTCGTAGTTAGTATGTTAATTTGGATTAAGATTAGGTGTTAATCCTATAACCCAAGTAGGGGCCACATGGGTCTTATTTCGGACTGGTTTGGGCCGAGATTAAGGCCCAACCAGTGAGTTGGAAATGCTCAGGCGGTGGCACCGCCTAGGCCCGAGAGCCCAAGCGGTGGCACCGCCGGGCTGGGCGGTGGTACCGTCGCTTGGAAGCAAGCCTAGGCGGTGGCATGCATGTTGCTGGCGGTTATCGCCTAGTACACCGACAAGTCGATGTCGATGTCGATCAAGCGGTATCGCCATGTAAAGGCGATGGTACTGCCAACACCGAGAAAACCAAGGTGATTTAAATTTGTGCTCCAAATTTGAATCCTCTCGAGGCCTATAAATACCCCTCTCATTCATGGTTGAAAGGGGGTCTAGAATTGAGAAAGAAAAAGGGAAAACTCTCTTGAAATAGTATCAAAATCTTCCCTCTAAGCTTTGAGTGTGTTCTAGTCCAAGAGAGGGGTAAGAGGCTTTGTAAGGGTTATCTTCTAAGCCCGTCAAAAGGAGAGGTGCTGTAAGGGAGTTCATTCTCGCCCGTTGGAAGGAGGATAGCTAGTGGAAAGCCGATGGCCTCAAGCAAAGAGGAATCGAGAGTGGACTTAGGTTGGATGACTGAACCACTATAAAAACGGTTTACGTTTATGTTCATACATTTATCTTTCTGCAAATCTTTACTTTGCTAAGTTCACTACCCTCATCTTCTTATGTACGCTTTCGACGTAATCAAAATGATTTTAATCGAAACGTTATTCTTTTCGTACGAAGTTTCCGAAACTTGTTTGAAATCGTCGAAGTTTATCGTATTTATCCGCTGCACTAATTCACCCCCCCCCCTCTTAGTGTCGCTCGATCCCTAACAATTGGTATCAGAGCTATGTTATTTCTCATTCAGATTCACACCCGTAAGAAATGGCTCTTAATAGCTTTTAAGAGGGCTTTTCGGTTGTTCGTTCTCCGTTGTTTAATGGGTTGGACTACACCTATTGGAAAACTCGAATGAGAGTTTTTTTGCTTTCAATATATTTGGATTTGTGGAACATTGTTGAAAACTATTTTCAACTTCCCTCTAAACCGACGAACGAATGGTCAGATTTGGAGAAAAGATCGTTTTATTTAAATGCAAAAGCTATGAATGTCTTATTTTGTGCTTTAGACAAAAATAAGTTCAATCAGATTTCTACATACGAAACGACTTTTGATATTTGGCGGATATTTGAAATCATGCACGAGGGAACTAGTAGAGTTAAAGACTCGAAAGTAAATCTCTTATTGCATGATTTTAAGCTTTTCTGAATAACACCAAGTGAGTCTATCGGCGATATGTACACCCGTTTTACGGATGTCGTCAATAGCTTGAAAAGTCTTAGTAAATATTTTTCAAAATTTAAACTCACTAACAAGATTTTAAGATCCCTTTCAAAAAGGTGGGATCCAAAAGTAACCGCCATACAAGAAACTAAAAATTTAAATGACTTACTTCTTGAAGAACTCATTGGGTCTTTAATGACCCATCAGATGACATTCTTGTAATACAATGAATATGATAAACACATGAACCACCTTCCAAAGAACATAAAAGATTTGGCACTTCGAACAAGAGAATGTCACTTGAGTGATGACTCAAGTGATGAGAACACTATTGAGAATTTTGAACTTCGGATACTAAATTTTAATAAGTTCATTAAACAAAAACCTAAAATAAAAAATGAACTTGAATGGAGAAAGAGGCCAAAGAAGAAGAAGGCCCCTAAGGATGAATCGAGAACATCCGAAGGCGAAATGACAAATTGTGCTTTCACGGGCTTTGACTACAAGGTAAGCAACTTAACTCCCTTGACTTATTTTGAAATTACATGATCCTTTCATGAGTTGCTTGATATAGTTGATAGGAATTTTTTTATGCTTTTTTTAGTAATTTTTGAAAATTAAAAATATGAATGATGATTGTATTGTGATAATGTTTGTACACCTAATAGGATTAACCCATGTATATGTATCTTGATGTTTTACATTGTCTCTAAACATGATGTTTGATGATTTTATATCATGCATGAGTTTTTGAAGTGATGTTGATTTGAAAACTTCTATCTTAGATTAATGGGTTTTAACACTTTTTATGATGAAATTTTTAAATGAAACATGTCTTTATGAAATCAATTATAAGACCAAAAGACCTAACCCATAAATTTTTCAAATGAAAGGAATGTGGTTTTGATGTTGCCTTGTATTATATTTGGACTTGATGGTTTTCATGACGGAAATTATTTTTCAGATTTATAAAATGATATATGATTTTAGCAAAAATTGAGCATTGATCATCTTGTTATAACAAATGAAAGAAAGAATTAAAATAATTTTAATGATGCATTATGAAAATATACTTAATGATTGTATCATACTTGATGACTTGAAATCTCATATTTTGAAATAATATATTCAAAATGAATTCATGAATCTTGATGATTTTTATATCACTTTTTGGTTTTAAACATGATACATATCTTTCATGCAAAAAGGACTTGAGCATGCTTACATATGCAAATCAATCTATATTGCTCTTAATAAATTTTTTGAATAAAAGTTCTTAATGTTGATTTCGGACTTATACGATAATGCATACAATGATTTATTTTATAAAATTTGTCTTTCACTCTTGAATATGATACTAGTTTTTATTAAAGGCAAAGACATACTTATTTGAAGTAAATCATAAAAAGGAAATGCATGATCTGGGAAAATTTTCTATTGCTAAAGTTTTCGATTTTGATGAATCCATGTGAATCTTTTTAATCAAATCTTTTGAAAAATACCATATGCTTAATGTGATTCCACTTAATGATCTTTATGATGAAATTTGCCTTTCCATCTTGAATGTTAACATTTCCTTTTAAGGCAAAAGACATGCTTATATGATGAAACATATAAAAAGAAATTATATTTACTATATTATTAAGATTAATAATTTTCTGATATCTTATGAATCTTGTAAATTATGAAAGTGATTTTGATGATTTGTTTATGAGTTCGGAGTTGATGATTTGAACTAAAATGAGTCTTATCTATATCATGATCTTGATAACTTGAGATTTTCAAGATCTCTTGCTCCATACTCTTTTATGATTCTCCCATGTTATTGAAGAAAAATGTAAATGAATCATAAATTATTTTCTCATGACTTTTCGATACTCAACTTGAGAAAATATGCTTTGATGATTGAAACATTGCATGTGTAATTTAATTTTTCTCCTACGTTTCAATACATATGACTTGATGATTAAAATATTAATGTAAACGTTTGATATATCACTTGTCATGGTTTGAATATCGATGTAAAATAAATTTTGTTCTTCTTGATATCTTTTATGAATTTGAATAAGACTTGTTAAAGATTCTTGATTCATCTCTTAATCTCTTGGAATCATAACTTGACTTGTGTGAATCAAGATGCATGAAACAAATTGTTCTTTTTGCTATTTGCTATCCAATGAATCATGATTGATATTATTACTATTTTACCTCCTATGATTCATGTTGTAAAAATTTTATAAATCATGATGCAATAAAATTGCTTCTTCCGGTTATCAATAAAAATTTTATAAATCATGATGCAATAAAATTTATCATGCTTCTTCCAGTTATCAAAAGAAAAAATTTCATATAAAATGTAACTTATCTTTTGATTTATCAGGACTTAAATACTTGAATTTTTATGAATTTATGATCTTGATATCTTTAATGATGAATCATTATTAAAAGGGCTTGTCACATGAATTATGTTCTTATTGATTCTCTTAAGCCTTGATGTCATATCATTCTTGATATAAAAATGACATGATTTCTTTGCCTTGTATGCCTTTTGTGATGATTTGAACATTGATGTAAAACAAAATTTATATTCTTCCCTTTCCCTTTATTTCCTTCTTTAAAGACAAAAAGGGAAAGAAAGCATGTTAAAATCATTAATCATGACTTGATTTTGATTTCTCGAAACTATATATTTGAGATTCTATTTTGTGAAATTATGATCGTGATGATTTGAAAACTCCTACATGTAAATCAAGATTTTCTTCATGACAAATATATAAATTTTGTTTATTCATGAATTGATCTTTAATGACATGACTTATTTGTAGTGATGATTGAAAATTAATATTTTTTATAATGAATCATTGAATTATAATTTTGATACTTTCTAAATGGAATATTTATGAATCTTGAATGCAAATTTTTGATACCCCATTGATCTCTTGATAAATATTTATCTTTGTTGATCGTCATAATTTCAAAATTCATGTAAAGGAAAAAAGAATTATACTTCCCTTCTTTTTGACAAAAACAAAGGGAGAGAAAGTTTTTGATAGCTCGAACATTGCAAAGAATTTGCCACCTTGATTCCTACTTTGTAATTTCATGAGAAGCTAAGAATTGTTATCTCAAAGGATGCAAATATTACTATCTTGCCTATCGTGAAAAACAAGGTGCAAACTTGCACATCTCAAGAAGCAAGTGAAAAATTACCATCATTGCCCATCCTTAAAAACTTGCTATGACTAAATGGTATGATTGGATGTTGTATTGCAAAGCTATGCTTAAATGTTGTATGATATGATTAATAGCTAGTGTGTTGTAAAACTTGCATATCTTTTAAACTAGCTATGATGTAACTTCTCCTTTTTGTTGATGACATAGGGGGAGAAGTAGATTGATGACTTCATGCATTGAATTAAATATTTTATATATTTGTATGATGGTTTGATAATTCTCTTAACATGTGATGAATGTTGCTTAGATTTGGGATAATCCAAGTGTTCTATCAATGGCATATTAATAGGGGGAGTTTGGTTAAACTCCGGGGAGTTAAGATTAACTCCGTTAGTCATCAATTAGTTGTCATCATAAAAAAGGGGAAGATTATTGAATCTCAGATTTTGATGATAAAACTAATTGATTGTGTTTTATTGTTTAACTACGTTTTGAGTTACGCAGGTCTACTATCGATCAGGATTAGATAGTTGACACTAGAGAAATTGACGTTATGTCGGGTGATCACGTCAGGATATTGGATGTCGAGCCAAAGGTTCGATCGACAATCGGCAGAAGGCTTTGGATGTCGGACATCGAGCCAAGAAGAGCGTGTTGCATCAAGGATATCGGGGTTGCAGAGGTCAACCGTCGATTGGGCAATAAAACGCAAGAGAGGACAATGCACCGAAGAATCGGACGAAGCGTCGACCAATGACGTGCCGGGCAATAAAATGTCAATTCGCGTTGTAATAATTATCTAGATCAAAGTAGAGTTTTTGTTTGTGTGTGTGCAGGATTAACTATGATAACGATGAAGATGTAAAGCGAAACAAAGTGCCGGAAGATAAGTGTGATGGATCATTGGAAGTTCGAGAGTTCGACGGAAGTCCAAAGATTCATTGGGAGTGCTGTCGGAACTGACCGAGAACGAGTAGGGAGCTTGCCGAAGGGTTTTTGAAAGTTCACGGAGCTTGTCAAGAAAAATCAGAGCTTGCCAAAGAAACTCGTTGGAACTTGCTAAGATCATCGTGAAGTCCAAGAGCTTACTAGGAGTCCACATAATGGTTTCCAAGGGTTCGTCGGAAGACCGTCAGAAGTTCGCCAGAAGCTCACCGGAAGAAGTCTTGACTTATCGGACTTTGTAATAACTTAGGAAATATCTTTAATTTCATAATTAGTATGTTAATTTGGGTTAGGATTAGGTGTTAATCCTATAACCCAAGTAGGGGCCACATGGGCCTTGTTTTGGACTGGTTTGGGTCGAGATTAAGGCCCAACCAGTGAGTTGAAAATGCTCGGGCGATTGTCACGGACTTAGCTGGGTTTGCCTAAGCCGTGCGGCACCAATGCGTATCACTGCAAAGGTCAGCCACCCCGAAATCTCCTACAATCCCTTAGGACCAAAGAAAGAGAAGACGGGACAGAGAAAGCGCTTCACACGGGATCCGCAAGCCACTATTTTAGCAAACACTTTATAGCCGATGCACATTCCAACCATGGATATTACAAGCTCAGAACAGTTGCACAACAAAGGTATAAAATTGGTCCACTACAGACCGAATTCTAGTATAAGTATGCACTCGACGCAACATTATGTACAAGCCTACAATGGCTACCAAGCTTACTCAAATGGGGCATTTTGCCTTTGACAAGCCCTTTATAAGCTTTACAAATTACAACCAACCAAAAGGGACACGGACAAGCATAAGCATTACACCGAACAAGCCGTTTACAATTTTGTCCGTGACATTCTCCCCCACTTATTCCTTCGACGTCCTCGTCGAAGCCTTTGCTGACGCTGCAACTTCTTTTCTTTATTGGATCTTCGATCTTCTGCTCCTGCTGCGATGCGCCTCTTGGCTCCCATTTGTTCTCCGGTTGTTGTTGTTGAGTCATCGAACTTTAATCCGCCATGCTGCTTCAACTCGCCAATGACTCTGACTTTGGTGTGGGGTTGGCAGAGTTGTGCTGATCCTTGCTGGCTCTTGCGGATTCATCTGATGAAGGTAAAAGACCATCATTGATATGCGCCAGTCTTCAAATTCCTTTTTGTCTCTTGAACTGGATAGATGCTTGTTGGAGCTTTAACGAGCATCGCCTCGCAACCTTTGAAATTTTCAGGTCCTTCCTCCGTAAAATTTGCCCATCGAATCTTCTTCCACTTAGTTGTCTTCGAAGGGTCTTCAAATCTGTGCAGAGCTCCTCTGCTGGATAACTAAGAGAGCTGGGGTACTCGGTTTCACCCATTCTCTTGGGAGTTGAGAAGGCAAAGGTTACTTGACTTCGCCCGCCTCCTCGAGGTTGTACTTCGTGCGTCAAGCTGGTTACTGGAATTCGCCTGCTCTCAGCTCACACTTCCGAAGCACTTGAAGTGTTTGCAATCCTTGCGCTGAGTCAGCTACTGTGATTCACCTTCTCATTGCCATTGAACTTCTGGAATGCAAGAAGTTATCACTCCAACTTGGAGTAAGTCTCCGATAAGATTTGGTCGCCTTTGGGGTTGTACCGCCTTCTCCATCATTTCTGTCACCGACTCCTTTGAGTAGCAAAGGTACAAAGACTGTCTTGCCTGCTTCGATCCTTGGTCATGCACTTTTGCATCAACCCGAAGTCCTTCACTCACGGCTATCTTAATGGAAAGTCTGTTGACATTGGTCTTACGAAGTTCTCTGGCCATCGCCCTTCAGCCTTGTCTTGGTACATAGAGTTTGCCAAAGCATTCTCCTCCTCCACGGCCCATATCACGACCAAGTGCTCTCCCTCTAAGAGAGCAAGGGATTGATGACTCCCCGAAAGTCCCGCCTCAGCGGTACCATGGTACTGCAACGCCCATGGCACTACTATCCGTTGTCTCGCATCTGCATCCCTTCTTCATGTTCGATAGATCTGCCTCTGCGGCATTGTGACACTCCTCTGAGTTCACCTTCAATCTAACCGATGACTGATCTTGGGTAGCTGAGTCCCTCTGGACTCGTCATTGCTTCCTCGCCCTTTTCGACCATCTGCTTCAACACCTCTGTGTTCTCTGAGCAGTTCTACTTGGTCGATGGAAAGACAGACTGCAACTCCCATTATGGCCTCTGCCATCATGTTGCAGGGTTTGCACCGCTTCTGTTCTCCTTAGCTTCATTGGTCGCAACGCTCGCTTACTCGGCCTTGTCCTCTGACTTGCCGGGCTCCCTTAAGCGAATGTGAGCTCTGAAGCAGTTCCACTCTTCAGCCGCTCCGATCATACCTCTGCATGATCCAGTCCTCACATGGGACTCACTGGTACTTGCATCTGAACTTCTTCCTCGATAGGGCACAGCCCCCATAAGCTGATGTCCAAGGCTTCCATTCAATGCAACATTCGGTGCACGCACGGAAGACCCGCCTCTGCGGTACCATGGCATTCACTGCTTGAATCCATAGCTCTTCTTACCGTCGTGTTGTTCACCGACTTGGAGCTCCTAGTCGCGCTCCCGATCATACCTCTGCATGATCTAATCCCCCCATGGGACTCACTGTGTGTGTCGACTTGCCACGAACCATTCCACCACGATCCGCTGCATCATGTCATCGCCTGGTGACATCTCCTTGCATTCTGATCCCTGTGGTATGAACTCGAACTGCGATATCTCCATGTGTGGACTCCGCCAACACATCGCAGGGCCTTCGCCAGCTTCGATTCTGTTCGCTCCTTTGGCAATCAACCTTCGTCCACCCACTCTCGGGTCACACTCGGACGAAGCCTAGCTCTAGGACAGTCCATCGCCTAGTAGCTCCTCTGAAGTCCCCTGACTTCGCTGAAATAGGTGCACATTTGCGGATCACGGGACTCGCCTTACCAAAGACAATCTCCGCTGCGCACCGCTTTCCTCATGGAAACTTGAATAGCAACACTATGTCATATTCTTCAAGAATATCTGCCTCTGCATCCTCTTGCCCCGTGCCAAGGCCTTCTAACACCAACTTCGCCACTGCAAGTTGTATCGCCTTAGTTCCTCCGTCAAATGCTTCACCGAGATGAGGTGCATATGCCCCGAAGTTCCCTTCGTCTTTGGCACCATACAAGATGAGTCTGCTTCATCAGAATAGAAAACTCATGGAACGACATGATCTTACTCTTGTCTCTGCAAGAGTCCATGTCCTTGACTTCTGTCTAAGGAAAGCTCCATGCCTCCGCTCCACGTTCTATCTTCTTTACCAACTCCCTTCATGCGGTTTGGGTACATCAACAAGTTACCCCCAAGTTGTTCCGCTTCTCGATTTGCATTGCGTTAATGGTGGCCCTCACGCCAACCATTCCACGGGTTAGCCCTCTGTTGAGTCCGATCTCGCTATCGGCTCCAAGTGTGCCTTCACTTTGTGTTGCCTGGGTTGCTCCCCCACTTGATCTCGCTATGCGTCCACCAACGCATCACCACTTGTGAGATCATGCAATGACTCCTTACCGCTCACTCGATCCATCAAGCTTCGTCTTGAGGTACTCCTCAACTAGTGCGGTTCATTGCGCATAACTCTGCCTCTGCAGAACCGGGACTTATCCCTCCTGGATATCTGTCCCGTTAGAGCAACTTCGCTCTTCGCATCCTTCCCTTTGGAAGTTTTGGAGACCACCATCCTCTTGGACTACTTCGCCTTTGTTGAACAAACTGTGCTCAATTCTGCCTTTGCAAATATATTTGCTAGATTGTGACACTTCACCAATACAGCTCGCACTGCACCCCTCTGGGTCTAGCAAAATGCTGAACCTACTGCACACTTCAGCCTCTTACGAAAGTATCCTGCACATGCCGAAGAGAAAGTTTTAATGCTCCATGGCGCCGACCTTCGGTCGCCTTGGGATGACCGCGAACAATCCATCGTCCGCATGCAAGGCCACGCATGAGTATCGAATTCCTTGAGTTTACAACTCTTTCGATCGTTGAACAACCCACTCCACCTTGCCTGGTCTCATCCTTTGCCAAGCACTCCGCTTGCCTCGAGCACCATCAAGGTTGGGTATTAACGTTGAGCCACTGCTCGAACTCGGCCATCCCAACCTTTGTGCGCTCCGCAATTCTTCTTAGCTTGTTGTACTCGTGGTGCCTCGCTAGGTCCCCCACGTTTGCATGCTAAGTGTTTGTAAGTGGGCTTGTCCCGCTCTGATACCATCTGTCACGGACTTAGTTGGTTTTGCCTAAGCCGTGCGGCACCAATGCGTATCACCGCAAAGGTCAGCCTCCCCGAAATCTCCTACAATCCCTTAGGACCTGCAAAAGAGAAGACGGGACAGAGAAAGCGCTTCACACGGGGTCCACAAGCCACTCTTTTAGTAAACACTTTATAGCCAATGCACATTCCAACAATGGATATCACAAGCTCAGAACAGTTGCACAACAAAGGTATAGATTTGGTCCACTACAGACCGAATTCTAGTATAAGTATGCACTCGACGCAACATTATGTACAAGCCTACAATGGCTACCAAGCTTGCTCAAATGGGGCATTTTGCCTTTGACAAGCCCTTTACAAGCTTTACAAATTACAACCAACCAAAAGGGACACGGACAAGCATAAGCATTACACCGAACAAGCCGTTTACAATTTTGTCCGTGACATGATGGCACCGCCCAATACACTGACAGTTCAGTGTCAGACTGGCGGTGGTATCACCAGTGTCAGGCTATGGTACTGCGAGCACCGGGAAAACCAAGGTGATTCAAATTTAGGCTGAATCCTCTTGAGGCCTATAAATACCCCTCTCATTCATGATTGAAAAGAGGTCTAGAACTGAGAAAGAAAAAGGAAAAACTCTCTTGAAATAGTGTCAAAATCTTCCCTCTAAGCTTTGAGTGTGTTTTAGTCCAAGAGAGGGGTAAGAGGCCTTATAAGGGTTATCTCCTAAGCCTGTCAAAAGGAGAAGTGCTGTAAGGGAGTTCATCCTCGCCCATTGGAAGGAGGATAGCTAGTGGAAAGCTGGTGGCCTCAAGCAGAGAGGAATCGGGAGTGGACATAGGTCGGATGATCGAACCACTATAAAAACGGTTTGCGTTTATATTCATGCATTTGTCTTTCTGTAAACCTTTACTTTGCTAGGTTCACTGCCCTCATTTTCTTACGTACGCTTTCAATACAATCGAAATGGTTTTAATTGAAATATTATTCTTTTCGTATGAAGTTTCCAAAACTTGTTTGAAATCGTCGAAGTTTATCATATTTATTCGCTGTACTAATTTTACCCCCCCTCCCACTTAATGTCGCTCGATCCCTAACACTTTTATCTTTGAGGCTAATAAGGAGAAGGCAAGAGCTGAGGGGCTAATAAGGAGAAGGCAAGAGCTGAGGGCATCTCCAAGAAGACAATAAGATTAGAGAGACACCGATAAAGTTGCAAGAGTATTCCAAGAAATAACGGCCATGGTGGATGAACAAGAGGAATGCTTCCTCGTCAACGAAGCAGACCAGAATAAATTAGGAGGGCTTATGAAGCGGATCCAAAATCCACGTGTACACTGGTTCAGGAAAATCTCTAAACCTTTCTAAATAACTTTTACCATCATAACAAAAAAAAGAAGAAATAACCTAGAGTGGGGCCAGATGTGGCAATAGAGTAGGGGAGGGATATCTCTTCTTAGATGTTAATAATTACTTTTCATGGTATTGTAGGGGCCTCAAGAAGTGAAGCATTAAGAAACAAATCTTTATCCTCTTGAGGTTATAATTTTTCACTGATCTGTTTATTAAAGACCAACATGCATGCAGAAGGATGTGATAAATTCTTGAAGAAGCTAGGAAGGAACTAGAATGAGGATTACTTTGAGGCTAATGGAAGGTTGGAAGGCCTATTGATTGGCTAAAAAATCTCTCTACTTACTGCCATGGTAATCTAAATTTTTTTTAATCCATCTCCCTTGTTATTGAAGACATAGGTACGTATCACTAGTTTCTTACAATTATTTATGCAAGAAACTTTCCTGTGATTACGAATGAATTATGATTTAAGTTTTTTGAGATAAATTTGCATGATATCCCTTAGCTATTGTGTAGTAATTTTAATGTTATTAGTGAATTTGATGATAAATATGGTGGTAGACCATTTTTTATGAACGAGTTGGTTACTAGTTTTAGACAATTTATTTTTCATTCTGATCTTTTAGATTTGGACTTCAAATATCCCAAGTTTACATAGAGTAATAATAGAAGGGGGGCTACTTGGATTATGGCCCGCTTTGATAGAGTTTATTCTAACAACATGTGTTTTGAATCTCACTAGCTTGAGTACAATGAGACTAAGAGTTGGTGAAAAAAATATAGGAGGATGAAGTCGAGTATCTTGATCCATAGTATGTGGTAAACTGAAGAGAGTTAGGTTGGATCTAGGTAGATGGAATAAAATGGGTGGAGTCAACCACAATAAGCCTCTTGTGAAACTTAGAGCAGTATCAATATATTGTAGTATAAAGAAAGTATCAAATCTATATCTGAGGAGAAGGCCATCACTCTTTATTGCCTCTACAATAAAATAGAAGCTTTAAACCATCAACAACATCTTTTCTGGTGGAACAAAGCCAAAACAGGCTAGCTTGAGTGTGGAGATAGAAACCCAAATTTTTAATAATTCCCATATTAGGAATAGAAAATAGAAAAATTGGATTCATTTCATTATTGACAGTGAGGATCAACAGGTTTTTTATTAAAAGAATATATTTCAATGTTTTGTTAGATGGATGATAATCTTCGAAATCATAGTATTAATATAAGAAAGATTGACCAGAGACACTGTCCTGTTTCTAATCAAATTGATTTTGTTAAAACTCAAAATATAATCAAACCTTTTACTTATTAAAAGATTTTGCAAATATCACTTAACAAATGGGGAAAGGCAAAAGCCCTGAATCCGATGGCTTTAGTGTGAACTTCTACCTTGCTTTTTAAAAAATATCAAACATTTTGTTGCTTGAGGCATTCCTTCTTTTGCAAGAGAGGGTGCATTCCAGGGTCCTGTGGTAGAGCGCATTTAGTTTTCATCCCGTTGCAACCCCTAAGCACAAGGTGGAAGAGATTAGATCTATTGGACTTTGTAATATTTATAAAGTAATTTTTAAAATACTTGCTAATAGGATTAAACCCCTCTTAGGTGAGTTGATTGACTAGTCTCAATCAGCTTTTATGGTTGGTAGAAAGATTCATAATAGTGTTCTTATTTCAATTGAATTGATGCATACCACGACTAAATCACGGAGTAAGCTGCCTTTGACCTTGCTTAAACTTGACATAACCAAAACATATGAGAAAATAAGCTGGCGGCTATCTGGCACATATTTACTAATATGAATTTTCCTAAATAGTTTGTTAATTGAGTCTATGGTTGCATATCCTGTCCTTAATTTTTCTATTTGATAAATGGAGTAGAAATAGCTTAGTTTAGAAGTCAATGTAGGATGAGGCAAGGAGACCCTACCTCCCCTATATCTTTATCCTTCAACAAAAGCTTAGCACGCGAAAGTAGAGGCCAAAAGGTTCTCTCCTATTAATCTCTATGGTATAAAGCTATCTTATCTTATGTTTGTTAATAATTTATTAGTTACATTCATCGAGAACAATAGGACTTGTTAATATCTTAAAAGCATT
This sequence comes from Musa beccarii, assembly GCA_024322285.1. NCBI lineage: Eukaryota > Viridiplantae > Streptophyta > Magnoliopsida > Zingiberales > Musaceae > Musa > Musa beccarii. Next base: position 10,668,401 of record CM044396.1, on the reverse strand, counting down.
CTAGATAAATATGAAAAGTTAATTAATTTGGCCATCAATCGGCAAAGGTCCAAAATTTTCTTCCACCCGATGAGTATCCAATATGAGAGAACTAAAATATGCCATCATGATTCAGGAAAGGTAGTGGTCTATTAAATACTTGAGTTTTTCTTATCTTATAAAAGATTAAAAGAAAAGCACCAAATCATGTTGGTGGACAAAACCCTTAATAGAGTTAAAGGATGGTTCAAGAGTTTTCTCTCTCAGGGAAGGCTACCTTAATAAACTCGATAGTTATCCCTATTCATATTTTGATAAACACGAGTGTTCGATAATATTATAAAGAGAATCAAATGAAAGATTAGGAAGTTTTTTTAGAATCGTAAGGAAAATAAAAATAAAATCAATCTAATTGGATGACAAACTGTTACTTCTCCCAAAGTGGAAGAAAGTTTAGATATTAGGGATTTAAGATTGACTAGACATACATTGTGTGCTAAGCATCTTATTTCACTTCTCAATAGTTAAGAGTGTCTTTGGGTGAAAGTGCTTAAGGTAAAATATGGATCCTTATTTCTTTGAGCCCCCTCTAAAGTCTAGGGGTAGGGGTGCTCAAGTGGGGATGCTCAAGTGGGGATGCTCATAGAATTGGAACAATATATGCAAGTTAGTAAGCAAAATCTAATTGGGATTTAAGAGGTGTAATGGGTTTGGTTTATAAAGTAATCTTTGGTTTGACCCATGGATTGATGCTACCCTCTTGAGCCACTGGCCATCTTCTGTTAATGTGGAGTTTGTCTATTCTTTCTTTTTAGTCGCAAATTTGATAACTAAAAATAATTGGTGCCATACGATATTGAATGTTGCATTTTGTTCTAAACTAGAGAAGAGTATTTTAAGAATCTACTTGGTTAGGAACTTAGACGATGATAAATGAGTTTGAGCCTCAACTCCATATAATTGTACTACTGTAAATAGTATTATGCTAAGCACCTATTGAGAGAGTGTTCAATCCATACAGTATACTAGCCTAGCTAGAAGGCGATATGGAAAGTTAATGTTTAACCATTGATCAAAATATTCTTTTGGAAGATATGTTAGAATAGACTTTTGATTGGGGCTCTCTTTTTTTAGATATCAGCTAATTTTACTTAATCAATTCTACTCTTTCTTTTAAAAAAAAAAATTACAATGCAGGAAGTTGTTAAGGCCATCACTAAAGCAAGTGCCATGATAAGATAAAAGATCAACAAAGCTAACATAACAGGGAGCATCCATGATATACATAGACCAAATGAAGAAATCGATCCTCTTAGCATCGACGCTTATATAATTGATGATCTATGCACTTTTACTTGACTTACTATAGTGTAATTGCTAGTTGTAGTTGTAGGTACCCTTCAATTCAATCACGTAAGTGATGACACGTATGACATGCAGTACAGTCTTTTTGTTTATTATTATTATTGATATTTTTTTACTTTATATTGCATGTTGCATATATTGTGATGTCCATGGATCTATGTAATAAGAATCATATCATGATAAGATCATGATATCATGATAATAAGACAAATTCACCTTTAAACACAAACCCTAAAAAATCTCAATCATAGGTTACTCGAAAGGGACATCGAGATAATTAGATAAACTAGTATATTGTATACCCGTCCATATGATGGAGACAATTGGTCTTATAGCTATTCGTGTGGAAACACTAGATATATAGTGTATTGGAGAATGAGTTCACTGATTGATTCGCTTATGGAATATTGGATGGTTGATAATACTTTATTATCAAATAACGATTCCATTATCTTAGTTGTGTATCTGGTCCTTAAATTTAAGATACCAATAATGACCTGTATGAGTACTTCATTCTTTAATATCGAGCTTATAAATCTAGAAATTTCAAAGCTAGCATAATCGATCATTGGGAGTGGTAGTCAACCTTACGAGGGCAATTGAGTGTCGATAGAGGATCATTCACTCTCGGTGTTATGAGAAGAACATCCTTTGTGTTATTGTTTAGGTAAATCCATTACTAGGCTCATTCAGATTGAGAGAGAATAAGTTCTTCGGGAGAATCCGATTAGAGCAAGACTCAAGTAGATTCTGTATGGGCTTGATAGCATTATGCTCGATATACGATCTCTGGGATATTAAATAGATGAGAGATTATATATACATGGTAACTAAGGACAAACATGTCCAATAGATTAGATCCCCCTATATCGTTTGGGGACTATGGCGTAGTGGCCTAGTATGTCCATAGTTGATGAGTCGAGTGAATTATTATAAAGATAATAATTCATTGAGTCAGAAGGAGTTCTGACAAAATATGACTCATGATAAGCTCGATATTGGGCCTAGAGGGTCATATAAATATGGTAGGTATTGTGACGAATTAAAGTTCAGATATGAGATATCCAGTAAACCCTTGAATTATTAGATCTTTTGGGTAAGATCTAATAATACTAAATAGAGATTATTGGATAGAGATCCACTAATCTAAGAGGCTTAGATAATTGGATAGAAATTCAGTACCCAATAGAGTAGGATCCATTAGGATTAAGTGACAGGAACCTCTATAAATAGGAGGGGCCAAAAGCTGACATAGGCTACTCATCTTTTGGTCATCCCTCCTATACTCCTCTCTATCCTCTCCTCCTTAGCAGATAGCCTTAGCTTGAGATGTGTGAACAGTAAGAAGAGCCGACCCCTTCTTGATCGTGTGATGCATGTGGCGAGAAAAATCATGCAGCGATTTGAGGAGCATCTTTGACGTAACTATCATGTGATTCACTGTTAGAGAGGAGGATAGTTGACCTAATTCATCTACTTTTATAGATTTGAGATTTTTTTAAGGATATATGATCTCCCTTGGTAATAAATCTCACTTGATACATGTGGTTTTCAGTTTCATGATTTTTGCGCATCAATTGTTGCATGATAATAAGATTTTTTTTTCTGAAAAATATATATTTTTTGTTTTCTATTCTTTTACTGTGCATACTGTGCATACGATGTTCTGATCAAAATTTTCAATGGTAAGACCCTTTTGGAAGACCATAGCAACAAGTGAAGCCTTAAACTAGATCCCAGCCTGCTGTAATATGAAAATATAATGCTTGCTGTAGACACTTAACAAGCTTCAACAGAATGAAGGCCAAAACCAACAGATACCCTTCATTATTAAATCGTCGATCACTATTAAGGCATCTAACGAAACCATTAATGAGATAGTAACAATATAGGAAGCCAAAGCTGATAAAGTGTCACGAGAGCTGACAACACAATTTTAGCTTCCAAGCAGAGAAGATTAGTCCATTGGCCAGTGCATGAGGTAACTCCACCAGTAGTAGTAGTACTGGTGAAAGATTCAAGGTTATGTTTGAAATCCGAGAACACATCGAACACTATCACTACTGGCTAATTGGGGCACATCTTTAAGGTCTAATGTTTTCTTGTGACCTACAAAAAGCAAAGGGCTGATTCAAGAGATGAAAACGATACTAACTATACCAGCAAGTTCAAATAGCGAAATGGAGCCATGAGTAGCTCCTCTTCCATTACAACCATTCAAGAGAGATTTCTTAAGTGCAGGATTTTCTCTCTGAATCCTTTCCCAATGAATCCGGCATAATTAAGAACCAAGAACTAATCCATAGAAAGACAGATGTAAGAAGAAAGTAAGGAGAGAACCCACCGAATCTTGAGGAAGTGGGAAACCTATCTGATAGGAGATATCCCGGGTGATGGGATAAAAATGGTCAACAAATAAGGAAGGATTTTTGTATATAAATAAATACTAGCAGGCCATAACACACAGCGGAATTAAATAGAAATCATAATCAAATAGAACATCAAGATTTACGTGGAAAACCCCTTCAACGTGAAGGGTAAATACCACGAGGCATACTAGAGAAAATCCACTATAGAAATAATGAATATACAATTCTCGAATCTCTTGCTCAAAACCCAAGCAACAATCACAAGAGAATAACTGGGATACAAGGATCATATCACTGTGCACAATATCCAAAACCTCCCCAAGCAATCATAGTAAAAATTCACTGTAGATCTGATCTAACCTGAGATGAGAAATTGTTTGGATGAATGAGAATAATTTCTGTATTTTCTTTGTCTTCTTCGCTTTCTTTTTCTCTTGTTTTTCTACCCTTTTCTCCTCTCTTTGAATCATCTTTGATGATGCAAAGTTTCTGCCTTTTGCTATGATTTTGATCTCTCATTTTTGCAGCCATCATTAGCCCCTATTTATAATTAGGGTTTAGGTTAAGATAGAGTTTAGAAGAGAAAAGTGGGCTATGGGCTGAATTGGGCTGTCAACCCAACAACCTCCCCCTTCAGCCCATAAGGGAGATTGTCCCATGACTCCTTAGTGTAAATCCATGCCACCAACTGTCGGCACATCTCCTGTCTCTCTTTCGGTAAGATCTTTGTCAACATGTCTGCTCCATTATCATCTGTATGAATTTTCTGAAGTTACAACTGTTTTTCTTCAAGTACATTTCGAATCTAGTGGTATCTGACATCTATATGCTTTGATTTAGAATGAAAAGTTGGGTTCTTATCATAATACACCGCATAGTTTTCCTGTTTTAGCCCCAATTCTTGTAAGAATTCTTTCGTCCATAACATTTCTTTACAAACCTATGTAGTAGCAATATATTCTACCTCTGTGGTGGAGAGAGCAATACACCTTTACAATCTGGATTACCAAGACACAACTCCCCCTGCAAAAGTAAGTACAAAACCTGATGTGGATTTCCTTGTATCAATATCTCTGGCCATATCTGCATCTGTGTAACCCGTTAATACAGGTGGTCCACCTCCAAAGCTTAAATAAACCTTAGAGCTTCCTCTGAGATATCTCAAGATCCACTTCACTGCTGCCCAATGCTCTTTACCTGGATTTATAAGAAATTTGCTGGTAACACCCACTGCATATGCGATGTCCGGCCTCGTACATACCATTGCATACATTAAACTTCCAACTGCTGAAGCATAATGAACCTTTTGCATTTTCTCCTTCTCCTCATCACTTGACGGACTCTGTTCTGAGCATAACTTGAAGTGACCTGAAAGAGGAGAACTAACTGGTTTTGCATTGCTCATACTGAACCTTTCTAATACCTTCTCGATGTACTTCTCCTGTGACAACCAAATCTTCTTGTTTTTCCTGTCACGAGAAATCTGCATGCCTAGTATTTGCTTTGTTAGTCCCATGTCCTTCATTGCAAAGGACTCACTCAGTTTCTTCTTCAACATGTCAATTGTATACATATCTTTCCCAAGGATAAGCATATCATCAACATAAAGTAAGAGAATAATAAAATCCTCACCAAACCGTTTGATGTATACACAATGATCTGAAGCTGTTCTTTTGTATCCATTTTCAATCATAAATGAATCAAACTTTCTGTACCACTGTCTTGGAGCTTGCTTCAATCCATACAAACTCTTCCTCAACTTGCAGACAAAATTTTCTTTACCTTTGACTTTGAAGCCTTCTGGTTGCTCCATATAAATTTCCTCCTCCAAATCACCATGAAGGAAAGCTGTCTTCACATCTAACTGCTCCACCTCTAAGTCCTGGCTAGCAGCAATACCTAGAGCAACACGAATAGAAGACATTTTAACAATAGGAGAAAAAATCTCTTCAACGTCAATACCTTTCTTTTGACCAAAGCCTTTCACAACCAATCTAGCTTTGTACTTTGGTTGAGAATAATATTCTTGAGTCTTTAACCTGAAAACCCACTTGTTTTTCAATGCCTTCATTCCCTGTGGTAGTTGCACTAAATCATATGTATGATTCTTTTGCAGAGCATCCATCTCTTCCTGCATAGCAACTAGCTACATTTTTTTTTTGCTCACTTTCAACTGCTTCCTAGTAACTCTCTAGTTCACCTGCATCAGTAAGTATCACATACTCATCTGTAGAGTATCTTCTGAAAGGCTGATATTGTCTAGAAGATCTTCTCAACCGAGGTTTTATGGTAAGTTGCTCCTCAACTTCGTCTTGCTCAACATGTCCTGCAGATAGATTAATATCTGGCTCTACACCATCTTCCTACACATCTCCCCCATCACCATGATATACTGGAGGAATAACTGGGTCACAATCTGCTAATCCTTCTGCAGAAGCCTTGGCTAGTGCCTCCTTCTTCAAATCCTCAAGGGTTTGATCCTCAAAGAAGACTACATCTCTGCTTCTAAACACCTTATGCTTTTCTGGATCCCAAAACTTGTAACCAAATTGATCATATGAGTAGCTAAAAAAAATACATTCTTTTGTCTTACCATCCAGCTTAGATCTCTCATTGTCTGGAACATGTGCAAATGCACGACAACCAAACACTCTCAAATGCCTATAGGAAACATCTTTCCCTGACCAAACATGCTCTGTCACATCAGCATCTAGGGATGTACAGGGAGATAAGTTGATCACATCAACTGCAGTCCTCAAAGCCTCATCCCAAAACCTTTTGGGTAGCTTTGCTTGTGAAAACATACATCTAATCTTTTCCATGATAGTGCGGTTCATCCTCTCTTCAATTGCATTATGCTAAGGTGTATTAGGAATTGTCATCTTATGCTGGATGCCATGTGACTTGCAATAATCATTAAACAATCCTGTATACTCACCACCATTATTTGATCTTATGCATTTCAATTGTCTTTATGTCTCCCTTTCAACTCTAGTATGAAACTCTTTGAAGACACCAATAACCTGATCCTTGGTCTTCAAAGCATATGCCCAAACTTTCCTTGAAAAGTCATCTATAAAAGTAACAAAATAAAGTGCACCACTGATGCCAGGAACATTAGTAGAACCACTAGGAGTTTTTATCCTCAAAGGACCACATACATCTATATAAACACGGTCCAAGGCATGCATTTTTCTAGACAAAGCAGGACTATCAAATGAAACTCTATGTTGTTTACCAACTAAACAATCAATACAAGGGTTCAAACGTGTACCTCTGAGGTCAGACAATACCTCTCTCTTGGAAAGAGCTTACAGTCCCTTCTCGCTCATGTGTCCCAATCGCCTATGCCACAACTCCATGCTGAAGTCTTTCTCTGTAGCATTCAGTTGTTCACCACAAGCTTTAGCCTGCAACCTATACAAAGTGTGACATTTCTTTCCATTAGCTATAACAAGAGAACCCTTATTGAGTTTCCATTACCCTTTGTGAAATCTGATATCATAGTCCTCATCATCTAGTCTTCCAACTGAGATTAAATTCAGTCTCAAGTCAACCACATGCCTCATATCCTTAAGCACCAACTTGCATCTAAGGTTGGTCTTTATGTGGATGTCACCCATACCAATGATGTCTGCTGTGCCATGGTTGCCCATCTTGTCAACACTAAAATTTCTAGACCTGTAGGTAGCAAAGAACTCCCTCCATAGTGTAGCATGATAAGAGGCTCCTATGTCAATTATCCACTCGAGATCCTGACACACAAGAAAAAATATCATCAGAAGGGGACAAAATCAAATAATCACCAACCTGCACTATAGTTATGGTATTCTCTTTTGACTCTGTAGACTCTACTTCTTTTCCCTTTTTCTTACTTTTCTTAGATTGCTTACATTGATTCTTATAATGTCCTTTCTCACCATAGTTATAGCAAACAATATCTTTCCTTGATCTTGACTTGCTTCTACCTATGCGTGAACTACTTCTATTTTTAGACCTTGACCTTCCCCTGTTCTCTGAGATAAGTGCTTGTAAATCAATCTGAGATGCTCCTGAGTTCTTTCTTCTCAACTCCTCATTCAACAAACTACTTGTTACTTGACTCATGGTGACAATACCATCTTGCGTAGAATTACTGAGGGAAACCACCAGTGTCTCCCAACTTTCTGGTAATGAACTAAGAAGTAACAATGCCTGAAACTCATCATTAAGAGACATTTTCATAGAAGATAACTGGTTAGTAATACTCTGCATTTCATTCAAATGCTCAGTAATAGAAGCACCCTCTTTATATTTTAGGTTCACAAGTTTTCTAATAAAAAAGCTTTGTTGCCAGTTGTTTTTCTTTCATAGAGACCTTCCAACTTTTTCCAAAGAAAATATGCAGAACTTTCAGTAGAAACATGATAAAAAACACTATCATCGAGCCACTATCGAATAAACCCAACCGTTTTTTGATCTAACCTCTTCCACTCATCATCTGTCATAGTTATGGGTTTTTCACTATCCCTTTGCAAAGGTCCATACAAATCTTTGCAATACAAGAGATCTTCCATTCTTGGTTTCCATATCATCCAATTGTTTCTGTTCAAACTAATCATGCGAGAAACACTACCAGCCTCCATGTTCAAATACAAAAATTAAATCACCAAAACCTTGCTCTGATACCAGTTGATGGGATAAAAAGGGTCAACAAACAAGGAAGAACTTTTGTATATAAACAAATACTAGCAGGCCATAACACAAAACGAAATTAAATGAAAATTACAATCAAATAGAACACCAAGATTTACGTGGAAAACCCCTTCAACGTGAAGGGTAAAAACCATGGGGCACACAAGAGAAAATCCACTATAGAAATAATGAATGTACAATTCTCGAATCTCTTGCCCAATACCTAAGCAACAATCATAAGAGAATAACTTGGATACAAGGATCATGTTACTGTGCACAATATTCAAAACCTCCCCAAGCAATCACAATAAAAATTCACTGTAGATCTGATCTAACCTGAGATGAGAAACTGTTTGGATAAATGAGAATAATTTCTGCGTTTTCTTTGTCTTCTTCCCTTTCTTTTTCTCTTGTTTTTCTGCCCTTTTCTCCTCTCTTTGAATCCCCTTTACTGCTGTAAAGTTTGTGCTTTTTGCTATGATTTTGATCTCTCATTTTTGCAGCCACCATTAGCCCCTATTTATAATTAGGGTTTAGGTTAAGAGAGGGTTTAGAAGAGAAAAGTGGGTTATGGGCTGAATTGGGCTATCAGCCCAACACCGGGATCATTCACGACGACACGTCAGCATAAAGATGTCCCACATGTATCGCCACATCTGACCCTCTATCTCGGGTCAGATGAGACGACACCCGCATGCCGCCATATTGCCCGAACCCAAAAAGGGTAGCCATTCCCGAAATCTCGGGACGGCGATGCATGGAGCAGGCCACCCCCAAAATTTTGGGATGGTGACGCATGGAGTAGGCCGCCCCCGAGATCCCAGAGCGGTGTCGTCGTAAGCCGCCCTTGAGATCCCGGAGCGGCGCCGTGCAATGCTGACCTGTACAGTGCCGCCCCGTATGACTTCATTGGCATCCGAACTAAGGTACACCTTGAGACGCGCCTATATAACCCCCGCCTAGCTTCAGGGCATGGGGAAAGAGAAAAAGAAACATTCGCTGACTTTAGCATCGGAGGGGCCACATCGGGAAACACCCGACCCAGGCCTACTTGCAGGAGCCAAGCTCGAGGCGTGCCGGGAACTACCTCAGCAGAAAGCGACAACCGGACACCCTTAGATTTCGAAGACTGAACAAGGCCAGCCCGACACATCATCCGGTGGCCGCATCTGTTTCGTAACATTTTGGCATTAGAGGAAGGGCCGATCTCGCAAGAGTGTCCCATGACCAACCCAGGAGCCTGCCCGATTGAAGGGCAACCTGCTGCCCCCATCCCCGTTTCGGGACTAATCTCCGTTGCTCAGTCGGGAGGAGGCACTCCAGTCCAGACTCCAGAGCGCTACTGGTGACTGTTCAACGATCCCAGGCTATCACCCCCCGGGAATGTCCCGGCGCTCTCGGCCATCTCACCCGAGGCATTTCTCAACCTGTCGAGGCAGGTCCAAGCTCTGACTAGGATGATCCAAACAGTCATCCCCCTCATTCCGCAACTCATGCGCCTCGTGGGCCGCCAGGTGCCGAGCCCATCCATTTATGTCCCGGAGCCTCTCGACAACCCCCCGACGAATCTAGCCTCGCACGATCAGCCATGGGAGGAAGCCAAAGGATGTCCTGGGGGTCAGGGAATGACTCCCGAACCAAGTGTCCACGGTCTCCCCCTGACCGGCATGCTACTTCTCGAGCATGACACAGTGTCCACCGACTCGGCCGACGACACGCTCAGAGCCCAACTCAACTCGGTGAATCGACGTTTGGACAAATTCCAGCGCGAGTTCCGCAGGACCAAGGGTGAAGTTAGGGACGACGTCTCGGGTGCATCCCCCTTCACCCCTGAGATATAGAACAAGCCAGTCCCCTCAACTTTAGACTTCCTGCCCTTGAAGCGTACGACGGCAGCTCCGATCCCACGGAGCACGTCGCCGCCTTCAAAGCCTAGATGGCCCTCTATGGCACGTCTGATGCCTTGATGTGCAGGGCATTTCCCACTACCCTCAGAGGGCCGGCTCGGATGTGGTTCAGTCGGCTACGACCAGACTCCATTTCTTCTTTCGAGCAGCTGGCGTGGGGGCTCGAATAGAGCTTCATGGCCAGCAAATGGCCGAGACCCTCCGTGGCCACACTCCTCGCACTAGCCCAACGAGATGGCAAAACACTCTCCCAGTTCATCGTGTGCTTCGTTGCCGAGGCCAGGGGGATGCCCGAGGCACATCCATCCATGGTCATGCAGGCCTTCTTGATGAGGCTACGCCCCTCCAAACTTTTCTGGTCTCTGGTGGAGAGGCCGCCATCGACAGTCCCTGAGATGCTCCAACGCGCCAACCAGCACGTCGTCGCCGAAGCCCTGGTGGCGAGGAAGTGCAAGGACAGCAAGAGGCCCAGGACGGACCTCTCTCGAGCAACGGCCCCGAGGTCATTCCCCGAACCATCCTGAAGGAGGATCGACCGCCCCGAGCTATCGTGCCCAAGGCTCCCCCTGAATGCTTCTCGAACTGAAATTTTCCTCCAAATCCGGGAGAAGGGGCTCCTGCGGGAACCCAACCCGGTGAAAGCTACTAACAAAGACCGATCTAAGTACTACAGGTTCCATCGAGATTACGGCCATGACATGGAGAGCTGCTGAGACTTGCAGAACCAAATCGAGGAGCTGATCCGATGAGGGCATCTCAAACGCTTCCTCAAGAAACCAAGGGAGTCGCCACCTCGGCCCCAGGGTTCGGTTGAAAGGAAAATCAACGTCATCATTGGCGGACCAGCCTCCGGCAGTAGCAGTTCCACTGCCAGAAAGGCGTACACATGGAGCGCAGTGGAGAAGTGTCCGAGGATGCATTCCGAGGAAGAAATCAGATTCGATACGGAAGGAGGGGAGTTCTCAGACCACGACGACGCTCTAGTGGTCTCCGTCCACATCGCTAATGCCAAGGTGAAGAGGGTGATGGTCGACATCGGGAGTTCTGCCGACATTCTATACTCGGACGCCTTTAGGAAGCTCGGGCTCATGGACAATGACCTCTCCCATATGGTGATCGTGCTTACCGATTTCACTAGGGAATCCATCTCCCCCCTCGGGACGACTTCCCTTCCCGTCACCCTAGAAAGTGAACTGAAAACGAAGACGGTGATGGTCGCCTTCATGGTGGTTGACCTACCCTTGGCATACAACGTCATCCTTGGGCGCCCGACCCTCAACAGGATCAGGGCGATCGTCTCCACCTATCACCGGGCCATGAAGTTCCTGACCTTGTCAGGAGTCGGGGTGGTGTAGAGCAATCCTAAAGAGTCCAGGAAATGTTATCTGACGGCCGTGTCAATGCCAAAGAGGACGCGACCCGATCCAGCTGACTTCGACCCTCGGGACAACCCCAAAGCTCCTGCTCATCCGCAGCCGACCGAGCGGCTCGTCGAGGTCCCCCTGAACAGTGATCGACCAGACTGGGTCATCAAGATCGGAGCCACGCTTCCGGAAGTCGACCAGGTCCAGCTGGTGGAATTTTGAAGGAAAATACCGATGTCTTCGCTTGGTCCCCGAAGGACATGCCGGGGATCGACCCCAAAGTGGCGCAACACCATCTGAACATCCATCCTGAGACACGCCCGGTCAAGCAGAAGCCTTGGAGATTCATCTCGGAGTGGCAGCAGGCCACTAACTGCAAAGTCGACTAATTGCTCGATGCTGGATTCATAACCGAGGTGAAATACCCACGATGGTTGTCGAATGTAGTCCTTATTAAAAAGCATAATGGAAGCTGAAGGATGTGCATTAACTACACTGATCTCAATCGGGTATGCCCCAAGAATTGTTATCCCCTCCCGAAGATAGATCAGTTGGTCGACACAACCACGGGCCACAAGCTTCTTACGTTCATGGACGCGTTCTCGGGTTACAACCAAATCCGCATGGCCCCACAAGACCGAGAGCACACCGCGTTCATCACCGACAGAGGGTTCTACTACTACAAGGTCATGCCCTTCAGTTTAAAGAATGCCGGAGCCACATATCAGAGGATGGTTAATGAAATATTCAAGTCCCAGCTCGAGAGAAACATGGAAGTCTACGTCGACGACATGATCGTCAAAAGCAGGTCGGTAGTGACCCACCTAACCGACCTGGCAGAGACCTTCCAGACCCTCAGACGGTACAATATGCGCCTCAACCCAGTGAAGTGCACCTTCGGGGTCCGGTCGGGAAAGTTTCTCGGCTTCGTCATCCACCAAAGAGGGATAGACGCCAACGCAAAGAAGGTATGAACTATAATGGAGATGCAATCTCCATGCTCAATAAAAGAGGTACAATGCCTCACAGGGAAGCTAGTGGCACTCGAGATGTTTGTGTCATGCTCGGGAGACAAATGCCTCCCGTTCTTCTAGGCCTTGCACCGAGCGGATAACTTCGAATGGACCCCGGAATGTGAGGACGCCTTCGGCAAAATGAAGACCTACATCGCACAGCTTCCTTGGCTCGCCTCACCTCGACCGGGTGAAACCCTAGGCCTTTATTTGGCGACTTCGGAACAGGTGGTCAGCTCGGTGCTGGTGAGTGAGGGCCAAGCCACACAGCAGGTAGTCTACTACACCAGCCATACCCGTCGATAGAGAAGCTAGCGCTGGTGCTGGCGTTGATCGTGACGGCCCGAAAGCTGTGGCCTTACTTCCAAGCCCACACGATAAAGATAATATCTGACCAGCCACTCCGCCAGATCCTCTCCAAATTCGACATCTCAGGTCGGATGCTCAAATGGTCGGTGGAGCTCGGGGAGTTTGACATCCAGTACGTGCCCTGGATGGCCATAAAGGCTCAGGTACTGGCTGATTTCATTTCTGAGCTAACCCCCGAGGATAGGCCGACTGCGTAGGAGTCGGATTCGCCAGCTTGGGCCCTATACGTTGATGGATCTACCACGTCGGGAGGAGCCTAAGCGGGGATGATCATCAAGGACCCGAACGGTGAAACCTATGAGCACTCACTTCGGTTGGAATTCAAAGCCACCAACAACGAGGTCGGGTACGAGGCGCTGCTGTCGGGACTATGCCTCACTCTCGAGATGCATGTGCGGAACTTGGAGGCCTTTACCGACTCCCAACTAGTGGTAGGCCACATCAATGGGACCTACAAAGCCAGAGAACCGACCATGACCTGGTACCTCGCCGAAGCCCAGCGACTTTTGGCTCACTTCAACCGTCTGGTGGTCACGAGGATACCCTGTGCTCGGAACATCCGAGCTGACGCACTAGCCCGACTAGCATCTAGCCAGCCGCCTAGGGAGCCCTTGAAGAGAACCGAGGTCCTCTCCGCACCGACCTTAACAGTCTCGGATATCAACACGGCAGAGGCGACCCCAAACTGGATGGAAGAAATACTTCGCTACAAAGAGAAGGGCGAGCTACCCGATAACCCATCGGCTGCACATCGGTTCAAACGAGCCCAAGCATGGTACGTCGAGATCGGGGGCAAACTATATCGAAGAGCCTTCTCTTAGTCGTTACTCTGCTGTTTGTCCCCACCTGAAGCTGAGACAGTCCTCACCGAAGTTCATGAAGGTATATGCGGGGAGCACATCGGGGGCCGAGCTTTGGCCTTCAAGATACTCAGACAAGGGTTTTACTGGCCGACGCTACGACGAGACGCCTTGTCCTATGTGCAGCGATGTCACCAGTGTCAGGCGCATGCCCGGGTCCAATGCCAGCCGATGATGCCCCTCACCTCGATCGACGTGGCTTGGCCCTTAACGCAATGGGGCATGGACCTCCTCGGCCCCTTCCCCCCGGCTTCGGGCCAATGGCGTTTCCTCATAGTCGTGGTCGATTATTTCACCAAGTGGGTCGAGGCCGAACCACTGGCATCCATCACCACAAAGCAAGTTGAGAGCTTTGTGTGGAAGAATATCCTCACGCACTTTGGAATCCCGAGGGCCATCATAACCGACAATGGGACTCAGTTCAACAACGCAAGGTTTAAATCCTACTACCATTCGTATGAGATCCGGCTAAAGTTTAGCTCGGTTGCCCACCCCCAGACTAATGGCCTCACCGAGGTCACAAACCGGGTGATTCTCGAAGGGCTGAAGAAGAGGGTGGGTGAAGCGCGTGGAGCTTGGGTGGAAGAGCTCCCGAGCATCCTGTGGGCATCCCGAACCACTCCGAAGATAGCCTTGGGAGAATCCCCATTCAGCCTCGCATATGGGACCGAGGCCGTCCTTCCCCCCGAGATCACATTCCCGACCTTGTGGGTGGAAAACTTCATCGAGGAAACTTTGGAACTCGGACTCTGGGCAAGACTCGACCTCCTCGATGAACGAAAAGCCGAGGCCCACCTACGTGCTTTGACCTACAAGAAGGCAGTGGCCCGAATCTACAATCGAAAGGTTCGACCGTGGAGAATTCGGGTTAGGGATCTGGTCCTCCGAAAAATTGAGGTAAGTGATCCAACCCGCATTGGGGGAAAATTATCCCAGAACTGGAAAGGCCCTTATCGAGTCTATGACATGGTCCGAGAAGGCACTTGTCGCCTCGAGACCATGGATGGGACCCCCCTACCGAGGACTTGGAATGTGTCAAACTTGAGAAAGTTTTACCCATAGTTCCAGACAGAAACCTTGCATTTATGTTCAAAAACCTTCCATTCATGTAAGTAGAATCTTTACACTATGGTCGACTCAGGCCTTACAAAACTCCAACTCAGCCCGAGCGAAAAAATGCTGCCCCTACTAACAAAGGATGTGGACCCATCCAAAGCTCCGACTCAGCTCAAGACTCCTTAACTTGGAGGCAGATCCATCGGGTTGTCATCGAAAGGCACCTCCTTGGGCATGTCGACGCTGCAGTCTTCAGGAAGATCCACAAATGGATCGGCTTCCAGCTCCTGATCTAGTACTTGGTATGGAAGCGGGTGAGAGCTAGTTGGTACCCGTACTCGAAAGTTACTTTACCCAACCTCTGGAGGCCGAGCTCGAACCCGGGTGACTTCTTGTACTCCTCGATTGCCCTCTTCACTCGATCCTCCATTCCTTGGTGCTCCCCTTGCAACGCCTCCTCAACCGCTTTGGCCGCTGCCCATGCAGCCTCGGCATCTCTTGCGAGCCCGAGTAGCTCGTCGTCCAACCTCCGAACCCGCCTGCGACTGTCCTTCAACTGGCATTGAGAGTCCTCTAGTTCCACCCTTAGGTGCCCAGCCTCAGCCTCGGCTGTGGCAGCACGTTGCTCGGTCGCCGATACTGCCTCGGGGCCATGATCTCTCGACGAAGGTCGGAGTTCGCCTTCCCGAGATGCTTGATCACTCGACCCGCGTCTTGCACTCGGTCGATCAGCGCCATTGTATAGTGTTGACTTTGTGATAGACACGGGGTCAGAACCACACATCGGAACCCGGCTCCCGGACACAAAACATAGATTCGACGCTTATCCAGACCACTGACTTCGTCGCATGGTCCATTAGCACCATGGAAGGCGAGCAGTATAGTTGCTTAGCTAGGGTCGGATGGAGCACGCCCCGGCCAAACTCCTGGGCCGTTGAGCTGTCAGACCAAATGCGGGTGTCGGCCTTCACGGACGATAGTCGGACCTCGTAGGGCGCCCCTGGCTCCTCATCTGGTAGATCTGCGAACTCCAGAGCTCGAAAAGGCTCACCCTTGCTCGAGGCCTGGACTCGGCACAAGTCCCTCATTGACTTAGGATGGTCCACCCGCTTAGTCTGGGACTCACCCTCGGCTGGGCTGGTGCACCCCTTTCCCTTCGCGCCCGAAGCGTCGCCCCCTCGGACGACTTTC
The DNA here is from genome assembly GCA_024322285.1 of Musa beccarii. NCBI lineage: Eukaryota > Viridiplantae > Streptophyta > Magnoliopsida > Zingiberales > Musaceae > Musa > Musa beccarii. The sequence continues at coordinate 10,652,254 of CM044396.1, read as the reverse complement.
GAATCACCACTTTGGCCTTCTTCTTCGAGCGCTCAGCCTCAGCCTCGTCGGGACCCCGACGCCTCGGAGTCCCCTTTTGAACTGGGGTTTCCTCCTCGGCCTTCGGTGCCCCCCGAGAAGGATGCGCCGTGCTCGGAAGGCGCGGAATCCCCCTCATCGCTTGGAAGTTCACCATATCTATCGAACAGGTGGATCAGTAAAGCAAGGAAATAGAAATCGATCGAGAACAAAGCGCTCATAAGCCACAAGTTGGGCCATACCCCTAGAGGCCGGGCTGAGACCCGCCTCGACCAGCCACGCCTTGGACATTTCCCTAATCGCCCGAGAAGAAGAGAGGACCCCCTTCAAACGCTCTACGCAATCAGACTCCTCAAGGGAGAGAAACGATGGCACATTGTTGATGGCCCGGGAAGTCCACCCCACACAGAACCCCCACTCCCGAGAGCGACTCACAAAGAAGTGGCAAGTCTTCTAGCACTTGTTATTCGAGGGGGCGCCATTGATCTTGAATCCGCCTCGGGCGGTGAGGTAATAGCCGCCCCGACCCTTGCACAGCCAAAAGCAGGCCAAGAAAAGGGTTCGGGTTGGCTCGATCCTCACCCCGTGACACTCTCCTAGAAAGACAATTAGATAGCGCCAAGAATTGGGCGCCATCTGCGAAGGAAAAATCCCCCACCACCGGAGGCATTCCATGACCACAGGGTGCAAGGGGAACCTCAGCCCCACCTCCAAGGCGTCCATGGTTAACTCGAACCCCCCCGGGAATGGATCATAAGGACGCTCCCCCGACCTGGGGGCGTGGAGCTGATACTCCTCCGGGATGCTATAGCGATCCCGAACCAGCCCCAAAAGCTCCTCGGTCACCACCAAGTCTATGTCGTGCCATGATGCATCACTTGAAGGGCTGCGGAGGCCTTCGAGTCTACTGGAGATACTCGACCCGATGATGAACTCAACACTTCTACCCTAGAACTACTCGAGGTTGACTCATTAACCTCGGGGACCGATCGACTCGACGACGATGAGGAAGAAGTCATTCCGACCTTGATTTAGATTCTGAGGGGAATAAGGGTCCGAGAAGACATGCGAAAGGCTCGACGACAAATGAAGATGCGGAGACCTTCAACTCACAGGAATGAGCTTATAAGGAAGTAACCCCACCGCCACCTGAGCGACGTTTGGACTCCCCGAGGCAACAATTAATGCCAGCTCCCACCAAGGAACGTTGCATCATCCAGTCGCCTTGGCAGGAGCCAGCGGGGATTACCACCAAGGGTCACCTCGATCGATGTGGCCACCCAGTTGCGATTCCCACCGGGCGCCCACGCCCCTGATTTCCTACCAACCACCAGCACGTGACCCCCTCCTGAAGGCCCATGATGTCAGCCCACCATGCCGCACGTACCACCAGTAAGTGCCTTCGAATATCAAAGTACCAGAGCATCTCGGGCTCCAGGCCATCTGTGCCCGAGTTCACCGGCTCAGGCACCAGTCCATCTGTGCCCGAGTTCACCGGCTCGGGCACCAGTCCATCTATGCCCGAGTTCACCAGCTCGGGAACTAGTCCATCTGTGCCCGAGTTCACCAGCTCGGGCACCAGTCCATCTGTGCCCGAGTTCACTAGCTCGGGCACTAGTCCATCTGTGCCCGAGTTCACCAGCTCGGGCACCAGTCCATCTACGCCCGAGTTCACCAGCTCAAGAACCAGTCCATCTGTGCCCGAGTTCACCAGCTCGGGCACCAGTCCATCTGTGCCCGAGGTCACCAGCTCGGGCACCAATCCATCTATGCTCGAGTTCACCAGCTCAGGCACTAGTCCATCTGTGCCTGAGTTCACCTGCTCGGGCACTAGTCCATCTGTGCCCGAGTTCACCAACTCGGGAACCAATCCATCTGTGCTTGAGTTCACTAGCTCGAGCATCAGTCCATTTGTGCCCGAGCTCGCTAGCTCGAACATTAGTTTACTCACACCCAAATTCACCACTTCAAGCGCTCTGGCCTAATCATCTAAGCAGCCCCCCGATGCATCATTCCATTCTATCACTACCGACACAAGAGCAACAGCGCCGCAAGGCAACTCGCCAACCTTCGTAGGGCAAACGACACGGTTGAAAGAACCAGTCAGACATGCCCCGAGCCCCTCCTTAAGGACCTCGGAACACACCTTGTTTTGGGGGGGGGGGTGGGGGGAAGTGATAGGAGATATCCCGGGATCATCCATGACAGCAGACATGTCAACATAAAGATGTCCCACATGTATCGCCACGTCCGACCCTCCGTCTCGGGTCGGATGAGACGACACCCGCACGTCGCCACGTCACCCGAACCCAAACAAGGCAGCCGTTCCCGAAATTCCGGGACGGCGACGCATGGAGCAGGCCGCCCCCAAAATCCCGGGATGGCGACACATGGAGCAGGCCTCCCTCGAGATCTCGGAGCGGCGCCGTGCAGCGTCGACCTGTACAGTGCTGCCTCGTACGACTTCGCCGGCATCCGGACTAAGGTACGCCTCGAGACGCGTCTATATAACCCCTGCTTGGCTTCAAGACACGGGGGAAGGGAAAAAGAAACATTCGTTGATTTTAGCATCGGAGGGGTCACGTCGAAAAACACCCGACCTAAGCTTACTTGCAGGAGCCAAGCCCGAAACGTCATCCAGTGATCACATCCGTTCCGTAACACTATCCTTACTCGGACTACTGAATTCAAAGTAGCAAGCAAGCGACTATGGCAAACCATGTAATTATTGCGACTGCCAAACCCCAAAAGGAGCCCAAGGCACACAACAAGAGACGGAAGCCAGCCCAAACCTAGGAAAGTGAAAAGGGCCAATCTGTAGTGCAAGAATCTGTCTTTTGGTGCTCTCCTGTTAGAGTTTTGGCCAGGTTCACAACGGTGATGGAGTCATAGAATAGACAGGAGAAGCAAGAGGCAGAGGTGACACGAAGTAGAGAAGCCATGGCTTGCAGCTAGGAGCAACTCCATGTCCTTAACCTCTCATGATCCCTCTCTGAGACTCAAGAGGGAGGAAGAGGAGGTTTTCCTCTTGGGTGAAGGAGCAGTCCATGCGGAGATGGAAAACGGCTGTTGTGTTGCATTTATGCAGAAGAACAACGTTAAAATGAATCAGCTCAAAAAAGGAGTAGCACGATGCAGGAGACGTAATCCATTAAACTTAGCATGGCAGAAACCACAATAGCCTATTGGGAATATGAAGCAGTAGTCTGTCAAGTACATACCATCGTCTCAACACACGATTGTTATCGCTTTTCTTCATGTCGTGGGCAAACAGGGAATGGAACGAGAAGGTCCGACCAAAAGAATAGGAAGTCTAACTGAACCGGGTCAATTCAAATATTATATATATATATATATATATATATATATAATATATATATATATATATAACAGAATATTAGAAGTGGTCAATCCGGATTTATAGAACAGATAATAAAAACAATATTTGAAGAATTATATATGTCATATTAAGATTTATAATTTCAAATGTGGTATTTCCAAACTTTGCAAAGATATGTGTGAAAATCTAAAAATAAATATCATCTTCTTGTTTTTATTGTTGTTGTCGTTGTTGTTGTTATTCATGTCTTGAAAATTTATCAAGTAGAATTTGAACTGTCCATTCAATATACATCAACTAGTGTTTTACCTCAATTATAAGACAATAGGAAGAAAATTTGGACACATCAGGTCAAGAAAACTTTCCTTTCATGCATAACAGGTTACACATTCAAAATATATATATATATATATATATATATATATATATTTATATATAATATAATATATATACACACACACATTACATAAGATGAGATGGATGCAACATCCTACAACTTAACTAGAGCATTGTTTTCCAAGAAGTATACTGAAGCAGTAGTTCAATATAGGAAAGATCACAAACAGCATCACAGAGTTGTTTTAATCTGAGACTTGAAATTGGGAACCTGAGAAGGCAGCCAAGAAATGCATAACCGTGTCAAGATATGTGTGCCAAAACAACTATGTAGAGAAGATTGACCACTGAGTAAGATTATACCTGCTTTGACTACTGCTTATAGAAAACTCGCAGAAGCATTGTTTTTACCTGCAGAAGAACAATGAGAGGTGTAAACCAATTATCAGTTAGACCTGTTAGGTATATTCAGTACCTTGTAGCAGAGTAACATGGGGCAACAACTGAGTTGCATACATTGAAGGATTTCTTTAGTGATATCAAACAGAAGTCTATGGATGGTTAAGATTGATTGGAAGTCATGTTTTAACAAACATATGCAAGCGTTGATTCATTATAGTTCAGATGAGCATGTGTTGGTTGCACAGCAAATAATGTGTGCCACTGACCCATGCACAATATGCACTGGAAAATTAAACCATTTGCTCATCATTTTCTGGTTATTCATTTTGTTCATTTGAATGTACAAGTCATTTGCTTATTGAATAATAACATTATCATAAGATAACTGGATTGTACATATCCTACATATGTTTTGTTCATCTCTGATTCAAAAACCAAGTGGAGTAAGAGAAGCACCTCAATTTTCCTCTAGAAGGAGGCTGGTTTCATTGTCGAGATGCATCATAGAATCTGCATGTTATCACAACCAATAGAAATTACTAATCACTGAATTTGCTACAATTGTATAAAACCATACCCAGTCACTACCATATACAACAAAGCCTTTCAAATACATTCCTTCTGATATTTATTAATTACATTTACATTCCTCCCAAACATGAGAAATGAATTTCTTTGCACCAAAGCCATTACACTTAGCAGGCACTCTAACAGTATCAGATGTGATAATGTAAATTGATACGAAAAAAACTTTAGTTCAGGTATAGGATGGTTACATCAACAAAGTGGTACAAAGACTGCATAAACTGGGTTGCGAGCAATCCATGTTTAACTAGAGTTAGCATAACACCAATGGACAGACTATGATGACAAGGGCATTTGTGAAATTAAATTCCTTTAAGATAGTATGTATATGACCTGATACTCCAGAAAAGCAAATACTTAAATCACCAGTTTCAGATATGGTATGTATCCACAAAGCAATATCAACCTTCATGGAATTCAATATCAATAAGTCTCCCATCTTGATGAAAAAAACTAATAAAAATCTAAATTAGACCTTTTAGTGTATTCAGAGACGAGCTTCGCAAACAAGGATGACTTGTTTTCTAACAATTTTGTTGGACTGTCATTTTCAACAATCATTCCTGCTCAACACAAAGTTCAGATCAGAAAGGGTAATTTATCAGTGAGCAAAATAAGAGAAAAGCCTTACATCATTTTGAAGGCACTAACCATTATCAAGTAATATGACAATATCACTGTCAATTACAGAAGTTATCCGATGAGCTATTATTATAACTGTTGATTCCGAGAACTGCTGTCTCAGGGTTTTCTGAATTATTGTATCAGTAGTAGTATCTACTGAGGCAGTTGCTTCATCCAGAACCAGTATCTTGCTTTTTCTCAAGATTACCCTGCCTAAACAGACAAGCTGGCGCTGGCCTACACTCCAATTCTCACCGTTTTCAGTTACTGCAACTCAAATTGGTCAGTATAAATAATAAATCAATTGATCATAGAAAAACACAGTGGCAAAGGACCTTTCATTTTATTGGCATATTTCTAAGTTAAAACTAACAGGGAGGAAATTTTATATTAAGATTATAAATATCACCACAATTTAAAATATGATACCTTCAGAGTCGAGCTTCAATTCCTTGTTTCTAATCTCTTCTCCGAGTTGACAGCAATTCAGTGCCTAAAAGAGAAAAACATTGAAATAGAAAAGACACATTATGGTTTCAAATAAACTTGGAAACAACACTAAAAGGATATGATAAATTAATACAACTCAAATAATATATAAGTAAACTGAAGCACCTCCCATATCTGCTCATCTGTATATTCTTCAAGTGGGTCTAAGTTGTTACGCACAGTTCCCTCGAACATAATTGGATCTTGCGGGATAATGCTTAATCTGGATCTCAGGTCATGCAGCCCAATTGTTGAAATTTCAATGCCATCGATGAATATATGACCGACAGTAGGATCAATAATACGAAATATTGTCTGTATGAGGGTAGACTTGCCACTTCCTGTTCTTCCAACAATTCCAGTCTTTTTACCTCCAGGAAGAGTGCAAGTGAGACCCCTTAAAATAAAAGGCATGTTGAGGCCATAACGAACCTGTTCCAAGTTAATTAGTATTAAAAAGAAAAATATGATGGGACTTGCAGAAACATTCAGTGCGAAAACAATGATGAGCCTGAAGGAGCACTTTCATGCTGAGGGAGTTGAGTTGATCTCAAGCAGGAACTTTTGGTAAGACACATCGAAGAGGTTTCATATAGTTAAACCTTAATTTAGTGATATAATCACATTTATTTATCATCTTGGAAAGTGATAGAGATAGTGAAAACTATCACTTAACAGATGCACCATAAGCTGGAAAACGAACAAGGGAGCCTCAATGTCGTAGTAAGGATGTAATTACCTGCAAGTTAAGAAGGTCTATTTCCCCCTTCGATGGCCAGATATGATCAGGTCTGCTTTCATCTATGACAAGAGGGGGTTCACTAGGAATGTTTGTATACTGTAGTATTCTCTCCACAGAAATAATTCCATTTTCAAGACTGCACAGACTCCGGATGACCCATGTTTGTATCATATTCAGACGAAGCCCATATGTCACTGCAAGACCAGCAATACCTAGGGAAGAAGACAAAGAAACAGAAAAACAATGGATAACATGACTTCCATATTTCCAGGAAATTCCAGGAAACACAAATAATGGAACTATATAAAGAAAGTACCAGGATCGATTACACGTTCTGGCATGCTGATCAGAAATATCAGAGAGAAGGCAAATGTAAGGGATGATAACATATCGAGACGAAAACAAAGCCATTGCATAGCACCTGTACTATGGAATTGAAGTCGAGAGAGATCATTTATCAGATTATAGTTAGTGTTCACGAACTCTTTTTCCTGACCAAAGCTTCTAACTGAAATTGATCCTGACATTGATTCTGTAAAATGTTGGATTACAGGAGCTTTGCAAACCCCAATCAACCTTGATAGTTCTCGTGCAGTAGATATGTAGAATTTCTGAGGGACCAGGATTATAAGAGAATTTTAGAATTTATAGATTATGAAAATAGGAAAAGTATGAATGTAGAGTAATGGCATAATTATAGTCATACAAGACGACAAATTCATAGAAGGTGTACATATACTAATGACGAACAAGTCAATTATGCTGTTCAATTTATCAATCTCACCTTAAAAAAAGACCGTTATATATTACAAATCACTACAGAATTATGGCATAAGGCAATGTGATCAAAGGAGAAAGCACAATCCAAATTATGCCATGATAGAATGACATGTTTTTAAAATAATTACCCCTCTTTATTCTGCATTTAATGTCTCCTTGTTGTCTTGCCTGTACTTCAGAAACTGGAATGGCAGATCAAACTAATAGCTTAAATTAGGAACATAGTTTCAAAAGAAAAAATTGACAGTATTCACTTTGTTGATCCAACAGCTTTTTGAGTAATTCAAGGATTGTATTAGAAACATGTAAAAATGATAGAAAAAAAAATTGTGGAAAATATAATATGCATTTAGATGATTTAGCTAGGATTTATCTAAAATTGGAGAGAAAAATAATAATGTTTACAAAAATGGGATTGTAACTTTTGCATAAAGACACTCAGATTTTAGAAGTTGCCCGATCTCAATATTGGAGAAGTATGTCTGGACCATGGTTGACATGATCACTTGCTACAACATCAGATGACTCGGGCTGCGGCACTATGTCTTGGTCCCATTATTCACTGTGTTAATAGAAGAGCATTTGCTTTCCTAAGACAATCAGAAAAATAATATCTAAATATATCCTTATGCAGAATTTAAAGAAATGAAACTGTTTGCTTCATAATTTTCATTTTTAGAAGTCAATGAATACAGAATCTAGTGCTGATGATATTAGTTTTTCTAACATTACTCACTTCTGTACTTGAAGTAGCATTAAAAACTTGTAAAATAGATACCTGATACCAAATACAAGTCGCAATCACAGGAATAAAGATGATCAAAACTGGCCATGCGACCTGTGACATGACTAAAATAATCCCCAGAAGATTTATAATTAAGAATGTAAATGATCCAATTTGGAGTGGAATGTATGTATCTACTCCACCTTGATCAGTTGACGCCTGCCCCATTAAACATATTTCAGAGACAGAAGCATCAAAAGAATATTCTCAATGATTAAAAGAAAACTAATACTTACTCTATTCAAAATACGCCCAGTGGGGGTGGAATCAAAGAATGACATGGGTGCATGAAAAATGCATGTGTGCATCTTATTAAATAGCATTGTTGCAGTCTTGTATCCAGCAATTACAAGAAGCAGGGTTCTTATTAGGATACAAGCAGAGCTCCCAACAGCCAATGCTACATATACAGATATAAGCATTGAGCCACTTACAGGAGGTTCCAAGTCATCTGACAGAGGAGACTCCAAAGCCATCCAATAATTGCTACAGATCTGAAGGACTTGAAAAAGAATTTGGAAAAATAATATTAGCAGAACAAGTGCCCCTTTATATGCCATTGTAATATACCTCCAATAAATCAGAAACCCAACTTTGCCTGTCTCCCTCTCTTCTTCTTGAACAAGCTGACCCCTCGGCCTACCTTCATATGATGCCTCATTCTCTGTATCCTTCAATTCTGCTTGTTGAGGAACTGGTGCACTAAATTTTGAGGCAGAAAGACCGCCTTGAATAGTGTCATTTGAAGGGTTGGAAGTTTGTTTTATCATGTTATGTGCAGCCAAAGCATCCATATGAGAACCAACCAGTTCCATGAACTCTGTTCCTGAGTTAATTATCTCAATGTACTTGCCTGCTTGTACAATCCTTCCATCTCTTATGACCTGTACAAGAGAATAGTTCTGTCTGGAATACATATATGAGATAAAGATGAAAAGGCAGCATTACTTACCAGTATAAGGTCAGCTGAAGGTAAAAACTCCACCTGGTGTGTGACATAGACCACTGTCTTTGAAGATAAAAATCCAAGCAAACATTCCTGTAGTAGCGATGTGGGTATTATTTTTAAAGATCATATATCTTCTTACAAAGCAACATGATATTAACAAAAGAAAGTTTTGTTAATATATTAACAACCATCAAGGTGTACATATATGAAATTCTTCATAGTTTGTAAATATGCAACAAAAATACTTGATACTACAACCATATGGAAAAATAGCTACTGTTCAAGCTATTACCTTAAAGAGATGAGATCCTGTGTGCGCATCAACAGCACTGAATGGATCATCAAACATATAAATGTCAGCATCGTGGTATATGGCACGGGCAATTTGTACCCGTTGCTTTTGTCCTCCGCTAAGATTTATGCCTCTTTCTCCTATAACTGTCTGATCACCATTTGGCATGATCTCCAAATCCTTCTTCAAAGAACAAGCTTCTAGGACTTTATCATATTTGTCTTTGTCCATTTCCTTTCCGAAAATTATATTGTCTCGAATGCTACCACTTTGAATCCAGGGTGACTGAGAAACAAAAGCTGTTGTACCACATAACTTGACAGTTCCAGAAATTTTTGAGACTTCACCAAGAATGCAAGACAGCAAGCTTGATTTACCAGAACCAACAGTTCCACAAACAGCGACCCTCTTTCCTTTCAACACTTGGAAATTTAGATCTTTTAGAGTAGGAGTTTTAGAGGAGGGATCCCACACGAAATTACCATTGCTAACTTCGATAGCTACCTCTGAGCTACCTTGTGGGAGCTTCTCTACAACATTTGGTTGCAAATCCTCTAGGCAGAGAAATGATGATATTCTATCAAGAGAAACTTTGGTCTGAACTAACATTGAGATTGTATATGGAATAGCAAAAATGGGATTTTGCAATGTCCTAAAAGTTGCAAGTGCTGTTAGAACCTTCCCTGTTCCCAATGGTATCCTCATAAGCATGCAAGCCCCAAAGGCAACTACTGCAACAAAAATTGACGAACAGGAGAAGAGAAAAATTGCAGCAGCTGATACATAAGCAATCTTCCACAACCAACTTATCTCATTTTTCCTCAATTCCATTATTTTGGATAAGAACTTCATTTCCCAAGCTTGAAGTTTGAGAATTCTCATATTCCTCAAGATCTCTGTTGTAGCCTTCATTCTACGATCTTTAGACTCCATAATCTTTTCTGTATAATTCTTTTCTAGCTTGGCTATGGGAACATTAATCAACATTACAATAAAGGTGGCCGCTAAGCCGATTAGTGAAGCAAGCCCCATTTGAGGATATAAGATTAACAAGGCCAGAATAACATGCACTGGGACCGATAACAGATGAAGCATGCAGTCACTGAAAGAACTAACCCTTGGAGCATCAATATTCATGTAATTTATGATTTCCCCACTGGTTCGACATTGTCTTGAGCGACTAGAGAGAGTAAGACCCTTTTGGTAGATCACAGAAACAAGGGAGGCCCTGAGTCTGATATGAACCTGTTGTAACCTGAAATTCTCAAACCTACTACAAAAACCCTCAACAAGATTTGACAGAATGAACGCCAGAACCAGAAGGTACCCTTGATTTTCAAATTGTCGATCACCACTGAGGTATCGAACAAAGTAATCAATGAGATAGGGGCCAACGAATGAGGCCACAGTGGACAAGAGTGCACTAGAAGTTGCCAATAAAAGGTGTCCCCAGACAGAGAATATTAATGCCTTTGCCAAGATAAATGAGGTAATTATACTATTGGAACTAGCACTAGTATAAGATTCAAGTTTACTTTTGAATATTGGGAAGACAGTATGAACATTATCATCACTAGCTAATTGTGGAATATCTTTGAGGTCTAAAGTCTTTCTGTGACCAACAGAAAGCAAGGGACTGACCCAGGAGAAGGAAAGGGTACTCAGTATGCCAGCATTTTCGAATTGTGAGATGGCAGCATAGCCAGCCCCACTCACAGTGGAAGATCCATTGATATTACAACCACTCAAGAGAGGTTCCTCATGATTATTATTATCTTCCAGAATCCTCTTACCAAAGAATCCGGCATAGTTAAAGGTCAATCCAGCTAGAATTGAACAGAAATCAAACACCAACTGATGGGTCTTCCGAAATACATGCTTCTTGAAGTAAATAATGTCCACAACAAGGCCAGAACAGGATAACAGCAAGAAGAGACCCACCAAACCCTAAGGAATGTTGGAAACCTATCCTCACTTGAACTGCTGAATTCAAGAAGCAAATAAGCAGTCATGGCAAACCATGCAGCTGTTCTGATAGCCAAACCAGCTTCGATAGCGAGAAGTCGGTCATCATGCTGATACCAGAAGTAGCTCAAAATGCACAATGGGAGATGAAACAAACCCAAGCTCAGGGAAGTGAAAAGGACTAATCTGTAATACAAGAATCTGCTTTTCGCAACTCCCCTGTGGAAGTCTTTGCCAGAATCACAGCACCGGTGGAGCCAAAGAGCAGACAGCACAAGCAAAAAGCAAAGGTGGCAAGCAGCAGAGATTCCATAGAGTAGCAATGCAGGTTCTAAGAACGACCCGAGAACCCGGCGCACATTAATTAAGACAGTGAGTGAGACGCTGGCAGACGTACCATGGCTTTCGTCCAGGAGCAAGTCCATGTCCTCAGCTGCTCATAAACCTCTTAAGCATCAGATGGGCTTTCCGATTCTTGCTTCAGGACCTTGGAGACCTTCCCTTAAAGAGCAAGATGGTGGTGGGTGGGTGGGAGGGAGTGTCTTCTGAGGCAGGGAGGATCAGAGTAGAAACGAACGTACAAATTTGACTGGGTAACAGAACTGACGTATTCCGACGTCGAAGAAGTGACGCAGGAAGCTTCATGGTCAACCTGAAACAACTGTAGAGAAACTACAACAACGAGTTTAATCGTTCTGAGACAAGCTTTGCTGCACATTTTATATTGCAGTGGACTGGGTGGCCGAGTCGACATGATTCCGACTTCGATGAAGTAATCCCTGAAACCTCAGTGCAGACGTCAAATATCAATAAAGAAACGACCACAATGTATTTATCATAGTGTTTCCGTCTCCTTCACCGTTGCCCGTCACCATCGACGGTAGACGTGCCCTTCTTTTCGTGCAACTTTTTCCATGGTTCTTCTTGATGAGCTCAACTCTAAGTGAATAGTCGTCAATTAAAAACTTCATATATGCATTGCTACCTTTCCTCTGGTAGTCAATGACCATCACTTTACCTCTGCAGTGCACTATTCATTCAGCCAAAAGCAGATATTTCGGAAGACTGGCTGCAGGAATGGAAACCATTCTTTGTATCTTTTCTTCGTTTCATTATCTAAAGCATCTCTGATTCTTGGTTCCAAGGTGGGTGTTCATGAAGCTTTCCACAATGTGGACATTATGGTCGCCAAGGACCTTTGCATAGGTTTGATTGTGACGAGGAGACCCAATTGGAAGCGTAGCTGATAACTATAACATTGCTTAGTGTTCGATGTTTCTGCTTGCTTTTTCGACTTTTTTGTTCAATCATTGAGTGTATGTGCAATGACCTCTATAGTTAAAGTACCTAAGTGGTTTCTTCCAATAAATTAAACCTTTGAACCTCCAAGTTTTAAGAAGCTGATTGACTAATAATATACTTCATTGTGCAATGAGAGAGAACTCTTTTCCTGCCCATTTTGGCCCAACTGAAGAGGTCCCAGATGTGCTACTGAATTAGAGAGGGGTTCCTAAATATATGCTGTCCAGGTAAGTATATCAGTCTTCTCTTTTGTGCAAGTTGCAAATTGAAGCATAAAATTAGGAGCACATGCCATCCCAATTGAAGTTTTAATGAATCATGTTTTTAGGTTAACATCAGAATCTCATGGAGTATACGAACAAAATAAATATTTTGTATCCTCTATTGAGATGGACCAGCAAGCTTGGTTTCACATGGTTTTTATGAGAAATCAGAATGCATATGATAGTCTAGAATAGATATTTGAGTTATTCGACCTATCTCATGTGTACCTTGCCAATCTACAATTAGGACTTGTCTTGGAAGATATTCCTCCAAATAAATATTAATTATGTTTGCTAGGAATTGAAGTACATTTCAAATATCATTAATCTACGAAATTCAAAGCTGGATATGAATGGACCTTTTCAGTATGATATTTTGTCATGGGAATTTTCATATGAAACATTGAGATCAGATTTCAAATTTTCTTGGTTAACAGGTTTACAAGAGTAGATGAAAACAGGTGTTCCAAAACTGATTTCCAACGAATATTATCCTCAAGAAGTGAATTTTTTCGACAAAATTACTTTTCTTTGCATTATTAGTTTGATAAAGAAAGAGGATGAGTCTCAGCTCCACATTAAAGTTGGTTATCCACGATTGGTTATCTACGATTGCAGTGTTTATAGACCATCGTTCTGTTTGTATGTATCATTTTGACTTTGTATTGTTGGTAGTCTATGGTCCCAAATTATCTTTTTCTATCATTTTCTTACTTCTTTATCCTTGAATTTTAGAGTATTAAGATGAAAACTCTATTCAAATCTCATGATTTTTTAGAATTTAAAAGAAAATAAATATATAAATCCAGATAAAATATTAAGTAAAAAAAAAGAGAATAATTTAAAGATATTATTCTTCGTTCAACAACCTACAAGCTATATATGAGACAATCTCCTTAAGGCAAGTTTGATTATTACTTTAAAATGAATTTCAAAAATAATATTGGTAACACTTCATAATTTAAATTTTTGTTTATTAAAACAATAAAGCAAAAAGCAAAAATTTCTTTCACGAATAACTATAATTATTAGTCAAATAAAACCTAATGATAAACATCTTCATAATCATATTATTATGGCAAAAGTTTTGATAAGTTTAACTCTAAAATTTGATCATATTTTTATTGTAATTGAGGAATCAAAAGATTTATATACTTTTTTATTTGATGAATTAATGAGTTCCTTGGAAGCACATAGAGCAAAATTGAATAGGTCACTTAAGAAAAATGAAAAAAAAAATATTTCAAAGAAGAGTCTTCTACTTGAAAAGAAGAGAAAAATAAAACAATAGAAAAAGAAAGTGGTAGAGGAGGGTTTGATCGTAGAGGAAATGAAAGAAGAAGAGGAAGAAAAACTTAATTGCTGAAAAATAATCAAATCATGATCAGGAAAACTATAAGAGTGGAATTCAATATTACTATTATAAAAAGTTTGGTCACATAAAGATTAATTATTAAAAAAATAAAAGCAAGCAAGATATGTAGATGAAAATGAAGAAAGTAATAAGTTGTTTATCACTCATTAACAAGTTAATGATATCTTAAATAATATTTAGTTTTTGGATAGTAGATATTTTAATCATATATCACGTATAAGATTAATACTTAGATATCTTAATTAAACTTATAAGTTGAAAGTTAAACTTAAAGATAACAAGTAAATCTAAATGGAAGGAAAAGGAATAATTAAGGTAAAAATAAGTCAAGAGAAGGTAAAACACCTTCAAAATATTTTTTTTGTTCCTAGTTTATCATATACTGACTGTTGGGTATTTAATGGATGATAGATATTTAGTTGAATTTGATAATGGTACGTGCATGATTAAAGATTTAAAAAAATAATTTAATTATAATACATATTTGTATGACTCAAAATTGTTAGAAATTAGAGCGACACTAAGAGAGGGGGGGTGGTTTGAATTAGTGCAGTGGATAAAAACTGATAATTTAAACCGATTCTGAAAAAACATTGTGCGTTGAAAGGTTTTGTCCAACGAAGCAATTTTGGTAAAGTGGATTATTTGAGTGAATATGAAAGAGAGTTGAGAGAAGGAGATTGAAAGATTGCAGCCAACTAAAAATTAAAATGCAACAATTTAAAACTTACACACCAAGAGAAGTATGTAGCGATTTATAGTGATTCGGTCAAATGACCTACGTCTACTTCTGAAACCTCCTCCGATGAGGTTCTCGACTTCTACTATCAATCCTTCTTGAAGGGAAAGGATCAAACACCCATCTTATAGACTTTTACAAGTGGTTCACACTCTTTTACAGAACTTTTACAAGTGAGACTTTGGGAGATGAACACTCAAGGCTTTCAAGACTGTTTTACTAGAGTTTTGGCTCAGTTTTTATCACTTCTCAATGTACTTAGCTAGCTGAGAAGTAAAGGATATTTATAGACTCAATTGGCTTTAGAATTGGAGCCAAAAGAGGTTCGTCTTAGATTTTCGGGAGCTAATGGTACCACCACATGACACTAGCGGTACCATCGCCAATTGACCCTGGTTCTATTAGTGTACTAGGCGGTACCATTGCCCAATCTGATGGTACCACCGCTTGACAGAGTCTTGGGCTCTGTGGAGGGGTGGTACCACCGCCTATCCGGTGGTACCACCGCTTGATAGGTAATAACTATCGACGGTACCATCATTGACTTGGACGGTACCATCGCCCAGTGCACATGAGAATCTATTCCCAAGGCAGTTTTACCGCCCCAATCTGGTGGTGCCATCGCTAGACAAGGTCCAGCACTTCTAGATGGACCTTGAATCTGGCCCAATCCAATTAATCTATGGGCCCAGTTGACCTCTACCAGGGTTTAAAGGATTAATACATAATCCTAATCCTAATTACATGCTAACTATGACATTAAAAATATACACAAGGCAAAAACCTAATTCGACACATCAAGTCTTCTTCCAACAAGCTTTCGGCAAACTTCCGGCAGACTTCTAATGAACCCTCGAACAACTTCTGATGGACTCCCAGCAGGCTCACGAGCTTTACGACAATCTTGGCGAGTTCCGACGAGTCTTCTTCGGCAAGCTCCGATCTTTCTCGGTGGACTCCATGAACTTCCGACGAACCTTCCGGAAAACTTCTGACAACCCATCGGCAAGCCCCTAATTTATTCTCAGCCACTTCCGGCAGCACTTCCTATAAATCTTCGAACTTTCGACGGACTCTTGAACTTCTAAGGATTTGATCGCACTTGACTCCAACACATCATTTTTCTTTACTTCTTCATCACTATCATAGTTAATCTTGCACACTTTTCTCAATAATATAGATTAGATCAAATAACCTATAAATTGACTTCATCATCAAAATCCAAGATTCAATAATCTCACCTTTTTTTATGATGACAATCAATTGATGACGGAGTTAACCTTAACTCTCCCTATCTATATGCCATATTTTGAGAAAGGAAACATTTGATTTCAAACCCCTTGAATTCAAGCCCATCCTGATAAGTTACATACGTTCGAACTTATTATCATGCTCAACTAGCATGTTTTTTCATCCCTAAATACGAATCTTTGTATTTTTCACAATTTGAAAATAATGTCAAGGCATGACATCTATTTTCAAGTTCAATGTCGAATGATGATATACAATCATTATTTCGATAAATAATACCAACTATAATTTTGAAATGTAGCAAGAATCAAGCGATATCAAATAGTTCAAGAATTTAATGTATGATATCAATTGACAATACATCATTCAATGATACAAATGAAAGCTAATCGTATCAAGGCAAGAGATCAAATTTAAGTAGCATGATATGATAATGATCATAGAAATATTTTTATTTTAAGCATTTATGAAACATTTGCAATGCATACGATACATTCCATACAATTACGATACACTATAATCATTTGTGATACACTACATATAATTGCAATACATTGCGATATGATACATACAAAGCATTTATTAACACAAATCATGCCATCAAGTCATTTTATGATATAAAGAATGACAATTGCGATATATTGCAATACGATACATACAAAGCATTTATCATGCCATCAAGTCATCAATTCAATTTGCCATAATTTTTCTCCCCCATTGTCATTAACAAAAAGGAAGTGGGCTATTGAAACCAATTGTTGTGATAGAATTTTTGTGAAGATGTCAAAAGAATAAATTCACAATTCCATCAAGAAGACTTATAATGTTAGGGATCAAGTGGCACTAAGAGAGGGGGTGAATTAGTGTAGCGAATAAAGACGATAGATTTTCGACGATTAAAATAAGTTCAGAAACTTCGTACGAATGAATGCAATGTTTCGTTTGAACTCGAAAAGGAATAATGCTTTAAACTTGAAGCCGATTGTAAGATGAAGTAAATAGAAGAAGTAAAGCGAAGATGGTTTGTAGAAATGTAAATGACGATAAGGTAAATGCAAATCGATTTTATAGTGGTTCGGTCATCCGACCTACGTCTACTCCCGATTCCTCTTCGCTTGAGGCCACTGGCTTTCCACTAGGTATCCTTCTTCCAACAGGTAAGAATGAACTCCCTTACAGCACCTCTCCTTTTGACGGGCTTAGGAGATAACCCTTACAAGGCCTCTCACCCCTCTCTTGGACTAGAACACACTTAAAAACTTAGAGGGAAGATTTTGACACACTTTCAACAGAGTTTTCCCTCTTTTTATCTCAGTTCTAGACACCCTTTCATCCATGAATGAGAGGGGTATTTATAGGCCTCAAGAGATTCAAATTTAGAGCCTAAATTTGAATCACTTTCGTTCTTCCCGATGTTGGCGGTGCCACCGCCTAGCTCTTTTCAGTATACTGGTTTGGGCCTTAAACTCAGCCCAAATCGGTCCAAAATAAGGCCCATTTGGCTCCTACTTGGGTTATAGGATTAACACCTAATCCTAACCCAAATTAACATGCTAACTATGAAATTAAAGACATTTTCTAACCTATTATAAAGTTTGACAAGTCAAGACTTCTTCCGATGAGCTTCCGATGAGCTTCCGATAGTCTTCCGATGAACCCTCGGAAACCATTTTGCGGACTCCCGACAAGCTTCTAGACTTCACGATGATCTTGGCGAGTTCCAACAAACTTCTTTGGCAAGCTCTGTGAACTTTCAACGAACCTTCTAGTGAACTTCCAAAAATTCTTCGGCAAGCTCCCTACTCGTTCTCGACCAGTTTCGGCAGCACTCCCAACGAATCTTCGGACTTTCATCGAACTCTCGAACTCCCAATGATCCATCATACTTATCTTCTAACACTTTGTTTCACTTTACATTTTCATCGTTATCGTAGTTAATTCTACACACACACAAACAAAACTCTACTTCGATCTAGACAATTATTATAACGCGAATTGACATTCAGTTGCCCAGCACGTCATTAGTCGGTGCTTCGTCTGATTCTTCGGTGTATCATCCTTTCTTACGGCTTGTTGCCCAATCGACAGTTGACCTTCGCAACCTTGATATCCTTGGTGTAACTCCGCTCTTCTTGGCCCGATGCCCGACGTACGAAGCCTTCTGCCGATTGTCGACCGAACCTCCGGCTCGACATCCAATATCCTGACGTGATCACTCGGCGCAACGTCAATTCCTCCAGCATCCATTGTCTAATCCTGATCGATAGTAGACCTACGTAACTCAAAACATAGTTAGACATCAAAGCACAATCAATTAGTTTCATCATCAAAATCTGAGATTCAACAACCTGCCCTTTTTTATGATGACAACTAATTAATGACTAACTAAGTTAACCATAACTCCTCAGAGTTTAACCAAACTCCCCCTATCAATATGCCATTGATAGAACACTTGGATTATCCCAAATCTAAGCAACATGTATCACAAATTATGAGAATCATCAATTCATCATGCAAATATATAAAATATTCAATTCAATGCATGAAGTCATCGATCTACTTCTCCCCCTATGTCATCAACAAAAAAGAGAAGTTACATCATAGCTAGTTTTAAAGATATGCAAGTTTTACATCATACTAACTATTAATCACATCATACAACATTTAAGCATAGCTTTGCAATATAACATCCAATCATACCATTCAATCATAGCAAGTTTCAAGATATGTAAGATAGCATTTGTTGTGATGGTATTCATGATCGCAAGTTTTTCTATTCTCCTTTGAGAAGTGCAAGGAAATAGTATTTAACGATGTGCAAGTTGCACTTTCTTGACTCCTTTGCGATATGCATGCAATTTTATAATTTCTTTCTTCTCTTTTGAGAAGAGCAAACTTGCAAGTTTTGCTTTCTTTGCATGCTAGGAATTTTGCATTCGTTTGTAATATGCAAGCTAGCAAAAGGCTTCTTCCCCTTTATCAATGTCAAAAAGAAAGGGAGGATCAAATACTTCAAATAATCTTGCATGAGATTCAATAATAATTTATAAAAATGCAAGCAATTTTGTTGAAAAAATGAAGTTGAGTAAGATTTTTGCCTCTCTTGAGATAGCAACTTTTTGCTTCTTAATGTTTAAATTAGCAATTTTTTTTAATACACAAGCTAGCAATTTAACTCCCCCTTTATTATTATCGAAAAAAAGGGAGGAACCAATGATGAATTATAAATTTGCATCAATCAATATATCAATAATCACATGATGCATTTAAAATAATAATGCAAAGAATTCATGAAAGCAAACCAAAGCAATCATGCCATTTCTAAGTCCTGAAAGATATGAAATCAAAGCTCAAAAAAATCAAGAGGGACATGATTCATTTGACAAATCCTTTTAGTAATGATTTATCATAAAGTAAATATTTCTTACATCGAGGCAAAGAAAAATCATGTCAAAAATTTCAAAAAGTATTTCAAGCCAACAAGATCACATTTGAAGGATAAAATATATCACAATCGTAAATGTCGATAAGTGATTCATTTGAGTGCAAAACCACTTAATTCATACATAGGAATTCCAAGTATCAAATATCAAGATATCAAGACTTGGATTGTGATAAAGCTCATTCAAGTTTGAATCATCAAAATCATTAACATAGTTTATGAGATTCACAAATGACATAAACTTGAATTGTTCTCCTCTTTGGTAAATGATAAAAAAAAAGCAATCATAGAGGGAAATATTTTAATTCACAAAAATATCTCAAGTCAAGAATTCAAGTAATCAAGAGAGGAGTCATAAAATTATTCAAACTCATTTTGTCAACTCGAAACTTCTAATCAAATCAAAAACATTTTCGAGATTCATAACATGAATGAAGTGATTATCAACTTTTTAGAGTTTGCAAAATGATAAATAGATTTTTGATAAACACTTATTATCAAATTATCAATTTCATAATTCATTTAGAAGGTTCTCCTCTATGGTAAATAAAAAAAAATTATAGGAAAACAAAATGAATTAAGGGAGAGAACATGATTATAGCATTGAGCATGATTCATATTTAAAATGTATCTTACATCATAAATATGCATCAAGCCTTTGTTAAATCCAAAATCATCCTCAAAGTCACATTCAATAAGTTCATATATGACAAGCATGGATTCATGAATTTCCTATAGAAAAATCGATAAGATTGAGATAAAGGATTGCATTTCATTTTTATATGTGATTTGCTTCTTATAACCATGCTTTTGCCCTTAATAAAAACATATGTCAATATTTAAGACGAAAAGGTAAATTTTGTTATAAAGATCATTAAGTCGAATCACATTAAGTATGTGGCATTTTTCAAAAGATTTGATTCAAATGATTCATATGGATTCATCAAAATCAAAAGATAAACTTTATCATAAAAATTGTCAAGACAAAAATATAACACATTATTTCAAGATATGAGATTCAATTTTTCATGATAATGTGTTTCATTTTAAGTTGTTTGTTTCATATAAGTGTGCTCATGTTTTAAAAGATGAGTATCATTTTTAAAACCAACACATGAGTTTTGTCATCAAGATATAATATCCAAAAGTCATTAAGCATAATAACAATCTTTTAACATTTTCATTTTATCATTATCAATAATGATTTCATAAGGTATGTTCAAATATTTTCATGAAAGTCATCGTCATATAAATTCAAAATATAAGTTTTATCATTAAAGTCATCAAGATCAAATGCATCAAACATCATGTTAGTGCATTTTCTCATATTTATGAGTTTCAATTTAAGTGATTTGATTTTCATAAGAATGTTCAAAATTTTTATATGAAAATGTCATGCATCATATTTAAAAACAAAAACATCATCAAAATCATTTTAATTCTTTTTTTCATTAGTTATAACAAGATGATCAATGCTCAAATTTTTGCTAAAATTATTTTATAAATTTTATCATAAAATGATTAAGACTTATTAATCCAAGATGGAGGTTTTCAAATTATAAGCAAGATACACACATCTATCATTAAAAGACTTCAACGAAATCCATACATAAATATGTATCATATTTAAAATTAAAAATCTATACTGAAAAGCATACATGGAATTCATCTTTTTTAGGTGTTCATGCATTATGTCATCTTAATTGGTCATGAGAATGATAATCCAAAAACACATTGTTGTGGAACGGAAGCGGCCACCGAGTGACGTGTCGGGCTGGCCTTGTTCTGTCTCCGTTGTCCAGGGGTGTCCGATCATTGCTTCCTGCTGGGGCGGTCCTCGGCGCGCCTCGGACTCAACACCTGCAAAATAGGCCTGGGTCGGGATTCTCCCGGCGTGGCCCCTCCGATGGTTAAGTCAGCCTTTCGTCTCTCTTTTTTTCTCCCCCACTCTTGGAGCCAGGCGGGGGTCATATATAGGTGCGTCTCGAGGCGTACCTTGGTTCAGACGTCGGTGGGGTCGCATCGAGTGACGCTGAGCGGCGCCGAATAGACTGATGCTGCACGCCATTGTTCCGGGGTCTCGGGGCCGAGCGGCGCCGCCGCGGGATTAGCCTGCTTCATCCGTCTCCATCCCGAGATCTCGGATACGGTTGTCCTACGGGTGCCGTCCCATCCAACCCGATGCTGGGGGCGCGACCTGGCGGTACATGTGGGTCGTCCTTGTGCTGATGTGGGTGGTCCAGGAATTCCCCTATCACCCCCCCCAAACGAGGCGTGCCCTGAGGTTCTCGAGGGGGGGCTCGAGGCGTGCCTAGCCCGTTTCTCCGGCGTGGTCGTCTGTTTGGCCAGGGCTGGGGTAGGGGAATGCTGAGGGTGGCGGACATGGAGGGGGCGGTGTTGGGGCAGATGATCTTGAGTGTAGACGGACTGGTGCCCGAGCTAGTGAACTCGGGCACGAATGGACTGGTGCCCGAGCCGGTGAACTCGGGCACGAATGGACTGGTGCCCGAGCTGGTGAACCCGGGCACGAATGGACTGGTGCCTGAGCTGGTGAACTCGGGCACGAATAGACTGGTGCCCCGAGCCGGTGAAAGCTTCGGGCACGGATGGACTGGTGCGTGAGCTAGTGAACTCGGCACAGATGGGATCGTGCCCGAGCCGGTGAACTCGGGCACAGATGGACTGGTGCCCGAGCCGGTGAACTCGAGCACGAATAGACTGGTGCCTGAGCCGGTGAACTCGGGCGCGGATGGACTAGTGCCCGAGCCGGTGAACTCGAGCACGAAATGGACTGGTGCCCGAGCTGGTGAACTCGGGCATGGATGGACTGGTGCTCGAGCCGGTGAACTCAGGCACGAAATGGACTGGTGCTCGAGTTGGTGAACTCGGGCACGGATAGACTGGTGTCCGAGCTGGTGAACTCGGGCACGGATAGACTGGTGCCCGAGCTGGTGAACTCAGGCACGGATGGACTGGTGCCCGAGCTAGTGAACTCGGGCATGAATAGACTGGTGCTCGAGCCGGTGAACTCGGGCACGAATGGACTGGTGCCCGAGCTAGTGAACTCGGGCACGAATGGACTGGTGCCCGAGCTAGTGAACTCGGGCACGAATAGACTAGTGCCCGAGCTGGTGAACTCGGGCACAAATAGACTGGTGCCCAAGCTGGCACTTGGGTAGATGTCTTTCCGTGTGAGTGTCACCAAGGTGATATCACGTGATTCCGGGGTGGAATCTTATGTGTGACGGGCGGTGATGTCATGGGCACGGTAGGTGTCGTTTCTCCAGACAAAGGCCTTGAGCTGGGTGAATGCCTTGTTCGAGGCACCCTTTGACAACTGTGCTCATTATCTCCTTCCTCGGGGAGTCCAAACGTCATCGAGCTTGGCCGCTGCTTCCTTATAAATCCCCTATCTGCGGGGATTGTCATCGCGATCTTGCTAGTTGCTCCCTCACTACCTCTCTCTTTGATCCTTTCAAGGTCGGGATGTCTTCTTCCTCTTCTTCTTTGTCGAGTCGATCAAACCTTGAGGACGTCGGGTTGTCTTCGGGAGGGTCTAGGGTGGAAGTCTTGAGTTCGTCGTCAGGCGGGTCGCTGCGGGTGGATTCAAAGGCGCTTGCAGCTCTTTAGGTCATGCAGGCCTAGCACGATGTCGACTCGGTCGTGACCGATGAACTGCTAGGACTCGTCCGGGATCAGTACAGCATCCCGAGGGAATATGAGCTGCATGCTCTGTCTCCTGGACAGCGTCCTTATGACCCCTTTCCCGGTGGGTTTGGCCTTACTTTGGATGCCCTTGAGGCGGGGTTGAGGTTCCCGCTCCATCCGGTGATCGTGGAATGCCTCCGGGGATGGGGGATCTCGCCGTCACAGATGGCGCCCAACTCGTGGCGCTACTTGGTAGTTTTCTTAGGAGAGTATCACGGGGCGGGGATCGAGCCAACTCGAACGCTATTTTTAGCATGCTTTCGACTTTGCAAGGGTCGGGGTGGGTATTACCTGACCGCCCGAGGTGGGTTCAAGATCGACGGCGCTCCCTCTAACAACAAGGGTTGGAAAGGGCGCTACTTCTTCGTGTGTCGCCGCGGGGAATGGGGGTTCAGCTTGTCGTGGACTTCCCGAGCGATCAACAATGTTCCCCCCTTGCTTTCTGATGAAGAAACCGAGCAGGTGGGATGCCTGAGCAGTGTCCTATCCTTATCTCGGGCCATCAGGGGAATGATCGAAGGATGGTTGGTCGATGCAGGGCTCAGCCCGGCTCGTAGGGGTATGGTTAGATGTGTTGTTTAGACTTACGTTTGCCAGTCTTTCTGATCGATTTGGTATTTGTTTTCAGACATGGTGAACTTCCACACATTGAAAGGCATTCCCCGTCTGCCGACATCGGGGAGGTCTTCTCGAGGCCCGGAGCGACGACCCGATGGGAGCCCGAGGGGCACGGAGGCTTCGACCCGGCGGGAGTCCGACGGACGCGGAGGTCCTGCGGAAGAGGAGGTAGGTCACCCCAAGAAGAGGGCAAAGGTGCTGATCCGGAAGTTGTCCGAAGGGGCGGCACTTCGGGAAGCCGACGCGCAGACTGCTCCCGGGTCGGGTGGTGGCTCACCTGCGGAGGCTCACTGCTCCCAAGGGAAGAGCCAAGTCGGTTCTGGCGGGGACGAGCCAACGTCCAACCGGGGGGAATGCCCGAAGTCGATGAAGGACTTGTGTCAGGTCTGACCCTCAAGCAAGAATGAGCCCTTCCGGGCACTGGAGGTCGCGGATCTACCCAACGCTGCACCGGGCGCGCCGTTCAGGACCCGATGGCCCTCGCTAAAGGCGGACAACCGCGTCTGGGCTGATGGTGCAGCCATGCTGGAGTACACCCGTGGTTCGCTCCACGCGGGTTTGGCGAAGCAGCTGTACTGCTCGCCCTCCGTCGTTCTGATGGATCGGGCCGCGAAAGCAGTAGTCTGGGTGAGTATTATTTCTTGATTTCAATCCTTCTTGTGCTCGGCTTGTCCTGACTTCCGGGTTTCTGTAGAGTCACCATTACACGACCGCCCTGATCGATCGAGTGCACGATGGGTGCCAGGTTATCGGGCGCCTCGTGGATTCCAACTCCGAGCTACGTCGGGAGGTAGAGGAGCTGAGGGGCGGGCCGGGTCCTAAAGCGGTTGCTGCGGCCGAGGAGCAGGTGGCCGCCGCTGAGACTCAAGCCGACCGATTAAGGGGAGAGCTGAAGGCTAGTCGCGACCGGGTTCGTAGCCTGGACGACGAGCTACTTGGGCTTGCGCGGGACTTGGAGGCTTCGCGGTCAACAACTCGTGCCGCCGAGGAGTCAGCCCGTGTTGCGGAGGAGGCCGCTCGCGCCGCGGAAGAGGCACTGTAGCAAGAGCATCGCAACGCTGAGGGGCGGGCGAAGAGGATTCTTGAGGAATACAAGAAGTTGCCCGGCTTCGAGCTCAGGCTGCAAAGGTCGGGGCAAGCCACCTATGAGTTTGGGTACCGGGTGGCACTCGCCCGCTTTCGCGCCAAGTACTCAGATCTGGAGGTAGAGACCGACCCCTTCGTGGACCTCCCTGAGGACAGAGCGATGGACATGCCCGAGGAGGTTCCTTTCGATGATAGCCTGCCGAAGGCGCCTCCAACTTAGGTCTGTTAGGGGTCTCATTTTTTGGTTTCGGTCGGGCCAGGCCGAAGTTTTGTAAGGCCGAACCGAGCATGATGTACTGGTTTTACTTATATGAATGCAAGGCTTCTCTTTTGATCAAGACTTCTCGGAACACTTCAATCAGGTTTCAGGGGTAGAATTTTTTCAAGTTCAACATGTGCCAAGTTCTTTGCAAAGGGTCCCCATCCATGGTTTCGAGGCGACAAGTACCTTCTCGGACCATGCTGCTGACTCGGTAAGGGCCTTCCTAGTTCGGGGGCAGTTTTCCCCGAGCACGGGTCGGGTCGCTTACCTCGGTCTTCCGGAGGACCAGGTCCCCGACTTGGATCCCGTGCGGCCGAACCTTCTGATTGTAGGTTCTGGCCACCGCCTTTTTGTAGGCCAAAGCACGGAGGTGGGCTTCGGCTCTTCGTTCATCGAGGAGGTCAAGTCCTGCCCGGAGTCCGATCTCCGAAGTCCCTTCGTCAAAGTGCTCCACACGCAAGGTCGGAAATGTGATCTCGGGTGGTAGGACGGCTTCGGTTCCATACGCGAGGCTGAACGGGGATTCGCCCGAGGCCATTTTCGGAGTGGTTCGGGATGTCCACAGGATGCTTGGAAGCTCTTCCACCCACGCCCCGCGTGCCTCACCTACCCTCTTCTTCAACCCTTCGAGGATCGCCCAATTTGTGACTTCGCAGAGGCCGTTGGTCTGAGGATGGGCGACCAAACTGAACCTCAATTGTATCCCGTACGAATGACAGTAGGATTTGAACCTGGGGTTGTTGAACTGGGTCCCGTTGTCGGTTACAAGGGCCATCGGGATCCTGAAGCGGGTGATGATGTCTTTCCACACGAAGCTTTTGACTTGCCTTGTGGTGATGGATGCCAGAGGTTCGGCTGTTAGGACTCTAGCTATGAGAGTCCTAATTTAGTTTCATTGATAAGGGCATTCATGTAAATCCTATCTAGTCGACCCCTATTAAAGAGGTGAAGAGGCCGGCTAGGTTAGGGTTAGGTTGCTTCTTAGGAAAGGAGTCCTATTATAAGTAGAAGTTCTATTAGGAAAAGAGTCCTATTAGAAGTAGAAGTCCTATTAGGAAAGGAGTCCTATTATAAGTAAGAGTTTTATTAGGAAAAGAGTCTTATTAGAAGTAGAAGTCCTATTAGGAAGAGAGTCCTATTAGAAGTAGAAGTCCTATTTGGAAGAGAGTCCTATTAGAAGTAGAAGTCCAACTAGAGAAGGAGTCCTAATTAGAAGTTGGTTAGAAGTAGGAGTCTTAAGTAAGAGTCCTATTAGGAGTTGGGGCTTAGAAGCCCTATAAATAGCCATGTATTCATCCTCTTTAATCAATGAATAGATCAATCTTTTAGCAGCCTTTGTGCAGCAACTTAGAGGAAGGAACCCCTATAGAGTTCCAAGGAGGCCGATCCCCTATAGAGATCAACCCCAAGCTTAGAATCCGCGGAGGGTTCTACCACTTGGTATCAGAGCAGCGTTCTTGGCGTCTCGCTGCCCTTCCACAGTCATCCACCAGCCCTCCACAACCGCGCAAAGCAATTCCCACAATTGCTTAGAAGATCATCGCTGAATTCTGTCGTCATCTCCACCACCGTAGATCATCCTTGGATCTTCCCGTGAATTGCAACAGGTTCTGGTTATCTACCCTACTGCTGCTGCAATTTAGTTATCCTTATTCAAAAACTCCAAAAAAATTCGTTCCTATAATTGCTGCATAAAACTTTCGTCGTAAAGTTTTCATCTCTACAACGAAAGTCGCACTGCAGAATTTCAGCCGCATAGCACTGCCTTTTTGATCTTGCCACTATGTTTTTTCTATCCAAATCTCTATGAAATTTTTACGACGGCCAACTAGCAAAGATTCGACAAACCTCTACGATTCAAGAGTACCAAACCAGGTTTGAGAAGCTATCTTACCTTGCTCGTGATTGGACTGATCGTCAATTGTTAGGAACATTTATCGAAGGACTCAAGCCAGAGATAAAAGGGGAAGTTAAGGCACGATAGCCCCGTACCGTGATGGCTGCGATTTCTTTTGCCCGAATACAAGAAGAACGACTCAACCAAGATTCTCGAAGGATGAGAACCACTCCTAGAACCTCAACATATAAACCCCTTCGCTTCCAACCATCCTTCGCTGCCCAAAAATTGACAAGAGAAGAACTACGTGATCGATCAAAGAAAGGGTCTTTGTTGGCATTGCGACGAGCCGTGGAACCGCGATCATCGCTGCAAAAGGGGCCGCCTCCTATTGATTGAACCTCTTGAAGACAGGGAGGAGGAGGTCCAGGAGCATGAGGAAGAGGTCACAGATGAAGAACAGCAGACCAATTGATATTATGATGCATGCCCTTGCCGGTTACGCAAACCCGCAAACAATGAAAGTGGGAGGATTTCTAAAGCAACAACCAATCACCGTTCTTATTGACACCGGAGCACTAATAATTTTATGAACAGCAAGGTTGCTGTCCGAATGGCCTTACCTATTGAGAATTGCAGCAGTTCGATGTTAAAGTCGCAGATGGACGAATTTTGAAGTGTGATCGTAAATGCCCCGGGTGAAATCTGTTACTTACAGACCAAGAGATAATTGCAGATTTTTCCTTCTCTCTCGATGATTATGAGGCCGTGCTTGGCATCGAATGGTTGACGACATTAGGTGATGTTTCCTGGAATTTTTGAAATTAATTATGAAATTTTACAGCAAGGGGAACAGGTGATCTTGTGCAGACGGAAATGTGGGGCGACGTAACAACAATTTGCACACAACGAATGGAGAAAGTTTTGCACAAAGCATGCAACGGCTTTTGGTACAACTTGAGCAGCAACCTAAGGGAGAGCCAACCAAATTTGAAGATCCAAACCTACTTCCCTTGCTTGCTGAATTTTCAGATATATTTGACGAACCACGCAGCCTACCTCCTAACCGCCGGCATGATCATCGTATACCGATTCTTCCAGGGAAACCTCCAGCAAATACTCGACCATATCGGTATCCACATCTCCAAAAAGATGAAATAGAAAGGATTGTAAAAGAGATACTTGAAACAGGAGTTATTCGGCCAAGTTGCAGCCCCTACTCTTCACCAAAGCTCCTCGTCATGCGAAAGAAAGACGGAACATGGCGAATGTGCATTGATTACCGAGCTCTCAACGACATAACCGTCAGGACAAGTATCCTATTCCAGTAGTAGATGAATTGCTTGATGAATTAAAAGGAGCACGAGTCTTCACAAAGTTGGACCTTCGATCCGGGTATCATCAAATACGAGTGTCGAAGAAGACATACCGAAAATCGCCTTTCGAGCGCACAACGGTCACTATGAATTTCTGGTAATGCCCTTTGGTCTCACCAATGCTCCCTCCACCTTCTAGAGCCTTATGAATGATATTTTCTGGAGTTATCTTGAAAGTTTGTGCTAGTTTTCTTTGACGATATCCTTATTTACAGCCCTTCTCTTGAAAGTCATATTCAACACTTAAGACTTGTTTTGATAATTTTGCGAGAACATGTTCTTTTTGTCAAAAAAGCGCGTAGCTTTCTTCAACAAAAAGTGGAATATCTTGGGTATATCATATCAGAGGAAGGTGTGGCAAGTGGACCCTCCAAAATTGAAGCAATGCAGAATCTGCCAACCAGAGGAACATAAAATCACTGCAGCGACTTTCTTGGTTTAACAGGTTACTACCGTAAGTTCGTGAAAGACTATGGAAAGATCAGTGCACCCCTTACTTCCTTGCTAAAAAAAGATGCTTTCCAGTGGTTGGACAAAGCCACCACCGCCTTCGACGAACTTAAAGTCGCAATGATAACAACACCAGTACTAGCATTACCCGACTTCGATAAGACTTTTATTATTGAAGTTGATGCCTCCGGAGCAGGAATTAGTGCTGTACTAATGCAAGATGGCCGACCCCTCGCGTATACTAGTAAGGCATTATCTCCTTCCCACCTCAAGATGACTATTTACGACAAGGAGATGCTCGTGATTGTGCATGCGGTGTCCAAATGGAGACCGTACTTAATTGGGCGACGCTTTCACATCAAGACCGACCATAAAAGCCTAAAATATTTCTTGGAGCAAAAAATATCTTCCCCTAAGCAGCAAAAATGGGTAACAAAGCTTCTTGGATATGATTATGAAATAACTTACAAAAAAGGGAAAGATAATGTTGTTGCAGATGCGCTTTCACGGCTACCCGAGCAAGTTGAATTTTAATTGTTTCACTTCCGACCAGCAACTTCCTTGAGGATATTAGGAGGGAATGGCAAGATAATCCAGAAACAAGTAAAATCATAAAAAAATTAAAGGAAGCACCAAGCTCTATGGCTCATTACAGTTGGGACTCAAAGGACTTGCGATATAAAGGATGTATTGTGCTTGTGCCAAATTCTACTTGCATAAAGACCATCCTTCAAGAGATGCATTCCACACCTGCAGCCGGGCACTCCAGGTTCCTTAGAACCTATAAAAGAATTAAGCAAAATTTTTATTGGATAGGGATGAAAAATATTATTGCTGAATTTGTAGCACAATGTGATATATGTCAACGACACAAAGGTGAGACAGTGGCAAGTCCCGGAAAGTTACAACCTCTACCCATCCCAGAATCAATATGGACTGATATATCAATGGATTTCATTGAAGGGCTTCCCTCATCATAAGGAAAAGGTACAATTTTTGTCGTGGTTGATCGCCTTACAAAGTATGCTCACTTTTGTGCCATCCGTAATCCCTACACTGCTTCTAGTATTGCTCGAACCTTTATGGAGAATATTGTAAAATTACATGGGATGCCGAGATCTATTGTAAGTGATCGTGATAGGGTCTTCACGAGCAAATTTTGGACAGAGTTATTCCAGATGCAAGGCACTAAATTAAAGATGAGTACGACATATCACCCACAAACCGACGGCCAAACTGAAGTGGTGAACAGGTGTTTGGAGACATACCTTAGATGCTTCATCAGTGACCGACCAAAAGAATGGACAAAGTGGCTTCCCTGGGCCGAGTGGTGGTATAATACAACTTATCATTCCTCCACAAAATGTACTCCCTATGAGGCCATGTATGGCCGACCCCCCCTGTAATTCCAAAATATGTGTTGGGCACCTCTAAAGTAGAACAAGTAGACAGGGAACTACAAGATAGAGACAAAATACTGAAGTTGCTAAAAGATAATCTCACTGCAGCACAAGCAAGGATGAAACAGCAATATGATCAACACAAAGGCGAAAGAGAATTTTCAGTAGGAGATTGGGTCTTCCTACGGCTCCAGCCATACAAGCAAACATCAATCCAAACCAGAGCGTCTATGAAGCTTTCACCTCGGTTCTATGGACCCTACCAGATTTTGGAGCGCATCGGAGCAGTAGCATACAGATTGGACTTACCCGCCAGCTCCCGAATCCATCCAGTCTTCCATGTATCATGTTTGAAGCTCAAGTTGGGACAACACGAGACACCCAAAGTCCATCTACCAAATATAACTACCCAAGGAGAGCTCCAGACCCAACCAAGTGCCATTATTGATCGACGAATCGTGACTCGACGACGACGACACTGCCATCTTGAAGTGTTAATACATGGGCAAACCTACCAGCGAAGATGCCACTTGGGAGAACTACGACGACTTGAAGATCAAATTCCCAGAATTCATGGAACGCGTCACCTCGAGGACAAGGCTGATTTGAAGAGGCGGTCTGTTGGGACTCTAGCTATGAGAGACCTAATTTAGTTTCATTGATAAGGGCATTCATGTAAATCCTATCTAGCCGACCCCTATTAAAGAGGTGAAGAGGCCGGCTAGGTTAGGGTTAGGTTGCTTTTTAGGAAAGGAGTCCTATTATAAGTAGGAGTTCTATTAGGAAAAGAGTCCTATTAGAAGTAGAAGTCCTATTAGGAAAGGAGTCCTATTATAAGTAAGAGTTTTATTAGGAAAAGAGTCCTATTAGATGTAGAAGTCCTATTAGGAAGAGAGTCCTATTAGAAGTAGAAGTCCTATTTGGAAGAGAGTCCTATTAGAAGTAGAAGTCCAACTAGAGAAGGAGTCCTAATTAGAAGTTGGTTAGAAGTAGGAGTCTTAAGTAAGAGTCCTATTAGGAGTTGGGGCTTAGAAGCCCTATAAATAGCCATATATTCATCCTCTTTAATCAATGAATAGATCAATCTTTTAGCAGCCTTTGTGCAGCAACTTGGAGGAAGGAACCCCTATAGAGTTCCAAGGAGGCCGATCCCCTATAGAGATCAACCCCAAGCTTAGAATCCGCGGAGGGTTCTACCATCGTCCTCGACCCACTTGGTGAAGTAGTCGACCCCAACTATGAGAAAATGCCGTTGGCCCGAGGCCGGGGGAAAAGGACCGAGGAGGTCCATCCCCCACTAGGCGAAGGGCCATGCCATGTCGATCGGGGTGAGGGGCGCGGTCGGTTGACGTTGGATCTGGGCGTGCGCCTGACATCGGTGGCAATGATGCACGTAGGTCATGGCATCTCGCCACAGCGTCGGTCAATAGAACCCTTGCCTGAGTAGCTTGAAGGCGAGGGTTCGGCCCCCGATGTGCTCTCTGCAAATGCCCTCGTGGATTTCGGCCAGGGTTGTCTCAGCTTCGGGCGGGGATAAGCAGCGGAGCAACGGTTGGGAAAAAGCCTGCCTGTACAACTTGCCACCGACCTCGACGTACCACGCTTGACTTTGCCTGAGCCGACGAGCGACCACCGGGTCGTCGGGGAGCTCGCCCTTCTCCTTGTAGCGGAGTATCTCCTCCATCCAGTAAGGGGCCAGCTCGGTCGTGTTGACGTCCGAGGTGGGGCAGGACGGCGCGGAAAGGACCTCGACCCTCCTCGGGGATCCTGCGGAGGGTCGTCCGGACGCTTGGCGAGCCAGGGTGTCAGCTCGGGTGTTCTGGTCACGGGGAATCCCGGTGATCACCATGCGATCGAAACGGGCCGAAAGCCGTCGGGCCTCGGCGAGATACCGAGCCATGGTCGGTTCTCGGGCTTCACAGGTCCCTCTGACGTGACCTGCCACCAGTTGGGAGTCGGTGAAGACTTCCAAATTGTGCACTTGCATCTCGAGAGCGATGCGCAGTCCTGACAGTAGTGCCTCGTATTCGGCCTCGTTGTTGGTGGCCTTGAATTCCAATCGAAGCGAGTGCTCGAAGGCCTTGCCGTCTGGGTCTTCGAGGATTATTCTTGCCCCGGCCCCTCCTGATGTGGCAGATCCATCCACGTGCAGGGTCCATACCGGTGGGTCTGACTTTTGTACATTCGGGTCATCCTTCGGGGTTAGCTTGGAAATGAAATCAGCTAGTACCTGGGCCTTTATGGCAGTCCGGGGCGCGTAGCAGATGTCAAATTCTCCGAGCTCCACTGACCACTTGAGCATCCGACCCGAGACGTCGAATCTGGATAGGATCTGGCGGAGTGGTTGGTCGGATATCACCCTTATCGGGTGAACCTAGAAGTATGGCCGTAGCTTTCGGGCAGTCACGATTAATGCCAACGCCAGCTTTTCTATCGGTGGGTACCGCTCCTCGGGTCCGGCAAGGATGTGACTGGTGTAGTAGACCACCCGTTGTGAGGCTCGGTCTTCGCTCACCAGCACTGAGCTGGTAACGTGCTCCGAAGCCGCCAAGTAGAGGTCGAAGACCTCACCCAGGCGGGGGGAGACGAGCCAGGGGAGTCGTTCGAGGTAGGTCTTTAGGCTGCCGAAGGCTTCTTCGTAGTCTGGGGTCCACTTGAAACTGCCCGCTCAGCGCAAGGCCCGAAAGAATAGGAGGCACTTGTTGCCTGAGTGTGATACGAACCTCCCGAGTGCTGCCAACTTTCCCGCGAGACGCTGTACCTCTTTTACTGAACGTGGGGACTGCATCTCTATTATGGCCCGTACTTTCTCGGGGTTGGCATCTATCCCTCTTTGGTGAATGACAAAGCCGAGGAACTTTCCCTATTGGACTCCGAAGGCGCACTTAGCCGGATTGAGGCGCATGCCATACCGTCTGAGGGTCCGAAAGGTTTCCGCCAAATCGGCTAGGTGGGTGGCTGCCGACCTGCTTTTGACGATTATGTCATCAACGTAGACCTCCATGTTTCTCCCGATTTGGGACTTGAACACTTGATTAACCATTCTTTGGTAAGTGGCCCCAGCGTTCTTCAGCCCGAAGGGCATGACTTTGTAAGAGTAGACGCCCCTTTTGGTGACGAATGCGGTGTGTATCTAGTCTCGTGAGGCCATGCGGATCTGGTTGTATCCCGAGAATGTGTCCATGAAGGTAAGCAGCTCGTGGCCCGCGGTTGCGTCGACCAGTTGGTCTATCTTCGGGAGGAGGTAGCAATCCTTGGGGCATACCCGATTAAGATCGGTGTAATCAACGCACATTCTCCAGCTTCCATTGCGTTTTTTAACAAGGACTACATTGGACAGCCATCGTGGGTATTTCACCTCAGTTATGAATCCGGCGTCCAGTAGCTGGTCGACCTCATGATTGGCCGCTTGTTGGTGCTCTGGGGCTTCTGCTTGATCGGTTGCGCTTCGGGGTGGCCGTTCAGGTGGTGTTGAGCTACTCCGGGGTCAATCCCCGGCATGTCCCTCGGAGACCAGACAAAAATGTCAGCGTTCTCCTTCAAAAGCTCCACCAGCTGGACCTGATCGGCCTTTGGCAACGCGGCCCCGACCTTGATGACCCGATCTGGCTGATCGCCATTCAAGGGGACCTCGACGAGCCCCTCGGTCGGTTGCAGATGAGTGGAGGCTCCCGGGCTATCTCGGGGGTCTAGGTCGATCGGATCGGGCCGCGTCCTTTTTGGCAATGACACGGCCGTCAAGTAGCATCTTCTGGATTCCTTGGGGTCGCTCAGCATCTCCCCGACCCCGAATGACATCGGGAACTTCATGGCGCGGTGGTATGTAGAGACCATCACTCTTACCTTGTTTAGGGTCGGGCGCCCGAGGATGACGTTGTATGCCGAGGGCAGGTCGACCACCATGAAGGCGACCATCACCGTCTTGGTCCTTGGTTCGCTTCCGAGGGTGATGAGGAGAGAAGTCACCCTGAGGGGGGAGATGGATTCCCTGGTGAAGCCGGTGAGCGCGGCCGTCATGCGGGAGAGGTCGCTATCTGCAAGCCCGAGCTTCCGGAAGGCGTCCAGATAAAGAACGTCGGCGAAGCTTCTAGTGTTGACCATCACCCTCCGTACCATGGCATTAGCGATGCGGACGGAGACCACCAAAGCATCGTCGTGGTCCGAGAATTCTCGTTCCTCCACGCCGAACCTGATTTCCTCAAAATGGGTCCTTGGCCGCTTCTCCACCGCACTCCGCACATACGCCTTCCTGGCGGTGGAGCTGCCGCCGCCAGAGGCTGATCCGCCGATGATGACGTCGATTTGTCTCTCGACCGAACCCTGGGGGCGAGGCGGAGATTCCCTTGGTTTCTTTAGGAAGCGCCCGAGATGGCCGCGTCGGATCAGCTCCTCGATCTGATTTTGTAGGTCTCGACAATCTTCCGTGTCGTGGTCATAATCCAGATGGAACCTACAGTATTTAGATCGATCTTTATTAGCGGCCTTTACCGGGTTGGGCTCCCGCAGGAGGCCCTTTTCCCGGATGTGTAGGAAAATTTCAGTTCGAGTGGCGCTCAGGGGGAGTTTAGGGCGCGACAGGTCGGGACGATCCACTCTTCTTCTGAGTGGTTCGGGGAACTGCCTTGGGGCTGTTGCCTGGTCGGGGTCTGCCCTAGGCCTCTTGCTGTCCTCGCGTCTGCCCGCCACCAGGGCTTCGGCGGTGACATGCTGGTTGGCGCGCTGAAGCATCTCGAGGACTGTCGACGGTGGCCTTTCCACCAGGGACCAGAAAAGTCGGGAGGGGCGTAGCCCCATTAGGAAAGCCTACATAACCAGAGACGGATGAGCCTCGGGCATCCCTCTGGCTTCAGTGGTGAAACGGGTGATGAACTGAGTTAGGGGCTCACCGTCCTGCTGGGCCAGAGAGAGAAGGGTGGCCACGGAGGGCCTCGGCCGCTTGCTGGCCAGGAAGCTCTGCTCGAGTCCCTGAGCCAGTTGTTCGAAAGAAGAAATGGAATCTGGCCGCAACCGACTGAACCACATCCGAGCCGCCCCCCTTAGAGTGGTGGGGAATGCCCTGCACATCAAGGCATCGGATGTGCCGTAGAGGGCCATCTGGGCTCTGAAGGCGGCGACATGCTCCGTGGGGTCAGAGCCGCCGTCGTATGCTTTCAGGGCGGGAAGTCTGAAGTTGAGGGGGACCGGCTTGTCTTGTATTTTGGGAGTGAAGGGGGACGCACCCAAGGTGTCGTCCCCGACCTCGCCCTTGGTCTGACGGAGTTCGCGCTGGAACTCATCTAGGCGACGGTCCATCGAGTTGAGTTGGGCCCTAAGCGCGTTGTCAACTGAGTTGGTGGACACGGTGTCGTGCTCGGGGAGTGGCACATTGGTCAGGGGGAAACCATGAACGTTGGGTTCGGGGGTCATCTCCCGCCCCGTGGGGTGTCCTTCGGGCTCTCCCCGCGGCTGATTATGCGTCTCGGGGCTGGTTGGGGGAGTGTTGAGAGGCTCTGGAACGTACACGGATGGGCTCGACGCCTGACCGCCGACGAGGTGCATGAGTTGGGGGATGAGGGGGACGACCGTCTGGAACATCCCGGCGAGAGCTTGGACCTGCCTTGATAAATCAAGGAACGCCTCAGGGGAAACAATCGAGGGCGTCGGGGCGTTGCCGAGCGGGGACAGCCCGGGGTCTTTGAACAACCGCCAGTAGCGTTTTGGAGTCTAGGTGGGAGCTCCCGCCCCCGGTTGGTGGGCGGGGACCGATCCCAAGTCAGGGATAGTGAGTGAGGGCGGCCCCTCGGGGGGGACGGATCCTGGGTTGGCCATGGGACACTCCTGGGAGATCGGGCCCTCCTAGCACCAAAATGTTGTGGAACGGAAGCGGCCACTGAGTGACGTGTCGGGCTGGCCTTGTTCTGTCTCCGATGTCCAGGGGTGTCCGATCGTTGCTTCCTGCTGGGGCGGTCCTCGGCGCGCCTCGGACTCAACACCTGCAAAATAGGCCTAGGTCAGGATTCTCCCGACGTGACCCCTCCGATGGTTAAGTTAGCCTTTCGTCTCTCCTTTTTTCCCCCCCGCTCCTGGAGCCAGGCGGGGGTCATATATAGGC
Source organism: Musa beccarii (assembly GCA_024322285.1). Lineage (NCBI taxonomy): Eukaryota > Viridiplantae > Streptophyta > Magnoliopsida > Zingiberales > Musaceae > Musa > Musa beccarii. The sequence continues at coordinate 10,615,748 of CM044396.1, read as the reverse complement.
GTGTCTTGAGGCGTACCTTGGTTCAGATGCCGGTGGGGTCGCATCGAGTGACGTCGAGCGGCGCCGAATAGACTGATGCTGCACGTCGCTATTCGGGGTCTCGGGACCGAGCGGCGCCGCCATGGGATTGCGGGATTAGCCTGCTTCAACCATCTCCATCTCGAGATCTCGAGTACGGTTGTCCTGCGGGTGCCGTCCCATCTAACTCGATGCTGGGGGCATGACCTGGCGGTACACGTGGGTCGTCCTTGTGCTGATGTGGGTGGTCCGGAAATTCCCCTATCATACGTTAATCCAAAACATAGAGTTTCAAATCAACATTACTTAAAAAACTCATGCATGATATAAGATAGTCAAGCATCATGTTTAGAATAAAAAAACCAATGTAACTCATTAAGATACATGCATGGATTAGTTCTATTAGGCGTACACACATTATCGCACATCATGCAATCATCATTCATATTTTTAATTTTCAAAAAATTACTAAAAAAAAAGCATAAAAAAAATTCCTACCAACTTTATCAAGCAACTTATGAAAAGTTCAAGTAATCTCATAAAGCAAAGGTAAAAGCATTTTGTGAGAGATACTTACCTCGTTGTTGAAACCCGTCAAAGCCCAATTCGCCGTTTCACTTTTGGAAGTTCTTGACTCGTCCTTGGGTGCCTTCCTCTTCTTTGGCCTCATTCTCGATTCAAGTTCATTTTTAGTTTTAGATTTTTGTTTAATGAACTTATTAAGATTCTTTAAAAGTTCAATGTCCTCTTCATTGTTTTCATCACCTGAGTCATCACTCAAGTGGCATTCATTTGTCCAAAGTTCCAAATCCTTCCTATATTTTGGAAGGTGGTTCACATGTTCATCAAGTTCAAAAGTCATTTCATATATTAATAAAGACCCGATTAGTTCTTTAAGTGAGTAAACGTTCAAGTTTTTAGACTCTTGAATAGCCGTTATTTTTGGATCCCAACTCTTTGTGAGAGATCTTAAAATCTTGTTAGTGAGTTCAAAGTTTGAAAAATATTTACCAAGACTTTTCAAGCTATTGACGATATCCGTGAAACAGGTGTACATATCGCCGATAATTTCGCTTGGTGTCATTCAGAAGAGCTCAAAATCATGCAATAAGAGGTTTACTTTTAAGTCTTTGACTCTACTAGTTTCCTTGTGCGTGATTTCAAGTGTTCGCCAAATGTCAAAAGCCATTTCGCAAGAAGAAATCCAATTGAACTCATTTTTGTCTAAAGAACAAAATAAAGCATTCATAGCTTTAGTGTTCAAAGAAAAAGATCTTTTCTCCAAATCCAACCATTTGTTCATCGGTTTAGAGGGAAGTTGAAAGTCACTTTCGATGATGTTCCACAAATCCAAATCTATTGAAATCAAGAAAACTCACATTTGAGTTTGGATGAAAAATCGAAAAGCTCTCTTGAAAGTTATTTAGAGCTATTTCTCATGAGTGTAAATCTGAAAGAGAAATAATGTGGCTCTGATACCAATTGTTAGGGATCGAGCAGCACTAAGAGGGGGGGAGGGGGGGTGAATTAGTGCAGTGGATATAGACGATAGATTTTCGACGATTAAAACAAGTTTGAAAACTTCGTACAAATAAATACAACATTTTGTTTAAACCCGAAAAGGAATGATGCTTTAAACTTGAAGCCGATTGTAAGATGGAGAAAATAAAAGAAGTAAAGTGAAGATGGTTTATAGAAATGTAAATGACGATAAGGTAAATGCAAACAGATTTTATAGTGGTTCGGTCATCCAACCTACGTCCACTCTCGATTCCTTTTTGCTTGAGGCCATTGACTTTTCACTAGGTATCCTCCTTCTTACGGGAGAGGATGAACTCCCTTACAGCACCTCTCCTTTTGACGGGCTTAGGAGATAACCCTTACAAGGCCTCTCACCCCTCTCTTGGACTAGAACACACTTAAAACTTAGAGGAAATATTTTGACATACTTTCAACAGAGTTTTCCCTCTTTTTTATCTTAGTTCTAGACACCTTTTCATCCATGAATGAGAGGGGTATTTATAGGCCTCAAGAGGATTCAAATTTGGAGCCCAAATTTGAATCACTTTCGTTCTTTCCGGTGCTGGTGGTGCCACTGCCTGTCAGTTGTCAAACTGATAGTGTACTGGGCAGTTCCACCGCCCAAGGCAGCGGTGCCACCGCCTAGCTCTTTTCAGCACACTGGTTTGGGCCTTAAACTCGGTTCAAAATAAGGCCCATTTGGCCCCTACTTGGGTTATAGGATTAACACCTAATCCTAACCCAAATTAACGTGCTAACTATAAAATTAAAGGTATTTCCTAAGCTATTACAAAGTTTGACAAGTCAAGACTTCTTCCGGTGAGCTTCTGGCAAACTTCCGATGGTCTTCTAACGAACCCTCGGAAACCATTCTACGGACTCCCGGTAAGCTCCTGGACTTCACAATGATCTTGGCGAGTTCCAACAAGCTTCTTTGGTTAGCTCTGATCTTTCTTGGCAAGCCCCACGAACTTCCGACGAACCTTCCGGCGAACTTCTGAAAACCCTTCGGCAAGCTCCCTACTCGTTCTCGACCAGTTCTGGTAGCACTCCCAACGAATCTTCAGACTTCCGTCAAACTCTCGAACTCTCAATGATCCATCACACTTGTCTTCCGGCACTTTGTTTCGCATTACGTCTTCATCGTTATCGTAGTTAATCCCACACACACAAACAAAACTCTACTTCGATCTAGACAATTATTATAATGCGAATTTACATTTAGTTGCCTGGCACATCATTGGTCGACGCTTCGTTCGATTCTTCAGTACATCATCCTTTCTTGTGGCTTGTTGCCCAATCAATGGTTGACCTCCGCAACCCCGATATCCTTGGAGCAACTCTGCGCTTCTTGGCCCGATGCCCGACGTATGAAGCCTTCTGCCAATTATCGACTGAACCTCCGACTCGACATCCAATATCCTGACGTGATCACCTGGCGCAATGTCAATTCCTCCAGTGTCAACTGTCTAATCCTGATCGATAGTAGACCTGCGTAACTCAAAACGCAGTTAGACATCAAAGCACAATCAATTAGTTTCATCATCAAAATTCGAGATTCAACATATAATTCATCAAAATTTGATTGGGTTGGATTAATTGATAAATTTGATATCAAATTTAAGTAGCATGATACGATAATGATCATAGAAATATTTTCATTTTAAGCATTCATGAAACATTTGCAATGCATACGATACATTCCATATAATTATGATACGCTATAATCATTTGTGATACACTACATATAATTGTGATACATTGTGATACGATACATACAAAGCATTTATCAATACAAATCATGTCATCAAGTCATTTTACGATACAAAGCATGGCAATTATGATACATTACAATACAATATATATAAAGCATTTATCATGCCATCAAGTCAACAATTCAATTTGTCACAAATTTTCTCCCCCTTTGTCATCAACAAAAAGGAAGTGGGCTATTGAAACCAATTGTTGTGATAGAATTTTTGTGAAGATTTCAAAAGGATAAATTCACAATTCCATCAAGAAAACTTATAATTCATCAAAAATTCATATCATAGATATAATTTAGCATTACGAGTTAATTCAGCAAAAATAATCCGTGAAGTGGAAAAAATGAATCATTTAAGTCAATAAAAATTCATACAAGTATCGTTTTAACTAAATAAAATCCGTGAGATAGAAATGGGCCATTATTTTAGCACAAAACTTATGATGTATACTTAAAAACTCATGAGAAGAGCATCCAAAAATTCATAAAGGACTCACAACATAAAGAAGAGTTCATGAGAGCTAACTTGGCATTTTTATGAAAAATTCATCGAGTGGAAATCCACCAATCAAGCCATGAAAAATAAAAGTTCATGACATCCGAAATCTTTACATTCATAAAATTCATAAAAGTTCATAGAAATACATAGAGTTAAGAAACCTAAATGAATGATATCCGAATTGATATTCAAGCTATAAAAAAATAGAGCTTCTTCTTTTTACATAGAATTGATGACATAAAGATGTGTGTAAAGGAATACTTTCGAGTGTCATGAAGACAATTTATTTTAAAATTTTTTTATCAAACTTCAAGTTTCTTGATACGAAAGTGTGAAAAGTGAAGTATTCATTCATGCCGATAGAATCAAATTTATCAAGTCATTAAATGGCATGCTATCAATTCAAAAGTCATCAACAGTAAATCATGTATATGATACTAAAAATCATTAATAGATGAAACAATAGTATCAATCCAAGATTGGAGGAGAATGAAAGTGAAAGCTTCATTCAAAAATAAAAAAAGATGTCATAAGATAGTATGAAATCGGAAAAGATAATACCAAGATAAGTTCATGAAAACCGAAAGATGATACCAACTTGAAAAATTTCGGAAAAGAGACAAACTCAAGCCATAGGACAATTTAACATGCATAATTCCCTTATAATGAAATCAAATTGTTCTTCATTTAAGGGTTTTATAAAGATATCCGCCAATTGATATTTTGTATCAATAAATTCTAGAATAACATCATTGTTATTGACATGATCTCGTATAAAATAATGCCTATGTTAGGATCGGACAAACACTAAGAGGGGGGGGGGGGTGAATTAGTGCAGCGGATTAAAACCGTAAGTTTGAAACCGATTTCGGTAAAATGGTTAGTTCGTATGAAAAACTTCGATCCAACGAAAGATGACTTGGTTGAAGTTGCTTGAGTAAAGGTAATGAAAAACTGAATGGTTTGCAGCCAAGTAAAAAGATGAAATAGAAATTTAAACACTCACACATTCAAGAACGCCATGATGTATAGTGGTTCGGTCAAAGTGACCTACATCCACTTCCGAAGTCTTTTCCGATGAGGCTCCCAACTTCCACTAGCAAATCCTTTTGAAGGAGAAGGACCAAACACTCCTCTTACAGTCCTTTTACAAGAAGTTCACACTCTTACAGATTTTTCAAAGAGAAAGAAGGAGGTGAACACAAGCTATTGAAAACAAGACTTTTATAAGACTTTAGCTCAATTTCTAACACTCAAAAGGGTGCTCTTTCAGCTGAGAAAGAGGGGTATTTATAGATCCAAAGTGGATTCAAATTTGAGCTCTAAATTTGAATTCAGTTTGGGTTTTTCGGTGTTGGCGGTGCCACAGCCTGTCAGGGGCAGTGCTATTGCCTGTCAGTTGTCAGACTGATAATGCACAGGCGGTTCCACCGCCCAAGGCAGGCGGTTCCACCGCCCAAGGCAGGCGGTGCTACCGCTTGTGCCTTCGGGCGCTGGGCGGTGCTATCACCCCAGGATGGGCGGTACCATCACCCAGCACTCGACTGGAGGGCGATTCCACCGCTTAGCCCATTCAGCAAAGCTGAATGGGCCTTGTTTTAGGCCTAAGTTGACCCAATAAGAGCTTGGTTGGCTCCTACTAGATTTAAATAGGATTATTTCCAAATCTTTTTCCTAATTACGTGCCAACTATGAAATTAAAATATAATTCTGAGTGATTTAAACTGACATTCTTCAAGTCTACTTCCGGCGAGCTTTACGACGAGATTCCGGTTGACTTCCGACACTTCCTTCAGATTTCTTCCAACGGACTCCCAGCATGCTCCTGGATTGCATGGCAAGCTCAACGAGTCTTCGGTAAGCTTCCGAACCTTCTCAGCAAACTCCGCGAACCTTTGACGATCTTTGCGGCGAACTTCCAAAAACTTTGGTAAGTCCCTGATTCGATCTCGGTTGGTTCCGGCAACATTTCCGACGATCCTTCGGACTTCCGATGAACTCTTGAACTCCCTACGGACTTGACCTCGGTAAATCACTTTATGTTTTCATCCCATCGTAGTTAATCCTGCACACTTATCTCGACAATATAGATTAGAACACATATTTCACTAATTGGCTTCATCATCAAAATCTGAGATTCAACAATCTCCCCCTTTTTTATGATGACAATCAATTGATGATGGAGTTACTCTTAACTCCCCCTATCTATATGTCATATCATGAGAAAGTAAATGACACTTGAATTCAATCTTTTGAATTCAAGTCAAAACCGAGAAATTTCATTTAACATTAAGCTTAAATAAGCAAGCTTAAGCATAAATACGAAAGCTTCGTATTTTAACCAATATCAAGGTATTACACTTATAATGACAAGAATTATTAATTCAAGGATCAAGTGATATCTAAAAGAGTGTTCAAAATTAAGGCATGATATCCAATGAAGAAATAGTTTATCTTAAGAAAATTTACGCAAATGCGATACAATTAAGCATTTACTCCATCATAGCATGCGATACAATAAGCATTTACTCCATCATAACAATTTTATATTTTTCTCCCCCGTTGTCATCAACAAAAATAATGGAGGTGGAGAAATCATTCATTACTTCGAAGAAAAAAATCCTCATTTATCAAGCCATGGGAGGGAGATTACAAAATTCGATCAATTATTGAGCCATGAAGGGAGCATGAAATCATTCGAGGAAGATATCAAGTCATAAAGTAATATGAAAGTGTCATCCAAAAATTACGATCGAAACGAAAAATTCATTCAAAAGCCAAGTAGATGAAATGAAAGTAACATCATACAACATCATCCATAGTAGTCATAAGCATAATAGGATAAGTGTTAAAAAAAAACAACAGCTATTCCAGAAGGGGAATTCCAAAATGCCTATACAAGTGATCTATTTTGTGGTTCATCTGTTGCACTTCCTTCAAAATTTATTTTCATGTGTTGAAATGAGATGAGATATAATCTTAGATCACTCTTTGAAATATAGAATTAAAATGAGGGAGGCACATCCGTGAGAGCCGAAATTTCGTAAAATCCATGAAAGCCTAAAATATGTAGCTCATTCTCGAGGATAATTCAATATGCCTAATTCCCTTCTAATGAAGTCAAATTATTCTATATTTAAGGGTTTTATAAAAATGTTTGCTAATTGAGGTTTTGTATTAATAAATTCAAGAGTGACATCATTATTGTTGACATGATCTCATATAAAGTGATGTCTTATGTCGATATGCTTAGTTCTAGAATGTTGAATAGAATTTTTGGTTAGACAAATAGCACTTGTATTATCACATTTTATGGGAATATTATTTAAATAAATTCCATAATCTTCTAATGTATTTTTCATCTAAATGACTTGAGCACAACATGCACTTGCAGCTATGTATTCAGCTTCGGCTGTAGATAAGGCAACCAAGTTTTGTTTCTTGGAAGTCCAAGAAACAAGTGCATGTCCTAAGAATTGACATGTTCCGGATGTACTTTTTCTATCTATTCTACATCTGCCAAAATCGGCATCAGCATAAGCTATTAATGTTATCGGATTTTGGATACCATAGTCCTAGATTAGGAGTACCTTTAAGATATCTAAGAATTCTTTTAACGGCTTTAAGATGAGACATCTTAGGATCAACTTGAAATCTCGCACATAGTCCTACGCTAAACATGATATCTGGTCTAGTTACGGTAAGATAGAGCAAGCTGTCTATCATTCCCCTATGTCTTTTGATCAAAATTTTCTCTGCTTTCATCCAAATCCAACTTAGTGGAGGTACTCATAGGAGTATTTATGGCTTTTGAACCTTCCATGTTAAATCTTTTCAGTAATTCTAATGTGTATTTAGATTGATTAAGGAATATGCCATTACCAAGTTGTTTAATTTGTAATCTAAGAAAGAAGGTTAATTCTCCCATTAGACTCATTTCAAATTCATGACTCATACACTTGGCAAAAGATTCACATAGTGATTCATCCGAAGAACCAAAAATAATATCGTCAACATAAATTTGAACAATAAGAAAATTATTTTCAAAATGTTTGATAAATAATGTAGTATCAACCTTGCCTTTTGTAAAATTATTTGAAATAAGAAAGGAGCTAAGCCTTTCATACAAAGCTTTAGGAGCTTGTTTTAGTCCATAGAGAGCCTTAGTTAATTTAAACACATGATTAGGAAGAAGAGAATTTTTAAATCCAAGAGGTTGTTCAACATATACTTCTTTGGAAATAAAGTCATTTAAGAAAGCACTTTTGACATCCATTTGAAATAGTTTAAAATCATTACTACTAGTATAGGCAAGGAGCATCCTGATGGCTTCTAATATTACCACAGGAGCAAAGGTCTCTTCATAATCGATACCTTCTTCTTGGTTGAAACCTTTGGCCACTAATCTAGCCTTGTTTCTAACCACGATACCATATTCATCTTACTAGTTTCTAAAGACCCATTTAGTACCAATAACTAAATGGTCATTAGGTCTAGGAACAAGCTTTTATACCTCATTCCTCTCAAATTGATTTAACTCTTCTTGCATTGCGATGACCCAAGAATCATCTTTCAAGGCATCATCAATGCATTTTGGTTCAACTTGAGAAAGAAAAGCGGCATGGGCATAAAAATTCTTAAATGAAGAATGAGTTTGAACCCCTTTAGATGTATTTCCTATAATTAACTCCTTGGAATGGGCATCTACATAATTCCATTCCTTAGTTAAGGATATTTGGGAAGAAGATGCATCCAAGTTGTCATTTTGAGGAGAGGATTCATTCAAATTCAAATCATTAAAACCAAGATCATCATCAAAATCTTTTTTTTTAGATTTGAAAAATTTATTAAAAACCACATTAATAGATTCTTCTATAACTAAAGTTCTTTTGTTGAAAACCTGAAAAGCTTTAGAAATAGAAGAGTAACCAAGAAAGATGCCTTCATCGGATTTAGCATCGAATTTTCCTAAGGCATCCTTTTCATTTAAAATAAAGCATTTGCAACCGAAAACTTTAAAGTAAGAGATATTAGGTTTTTTATTTTTTCATAATTCATATGGAGTCTTAGATAGGGATGGTCATACTAGAACTCTATTCATAACATAGCAAGCCGTGTTCACGGCTTCGGCCCAAAAATATTTTGGTAAATTACATTTATTTAACATGGTTCTAGCCATTTCTTATAAATTTCTATTTTTTCTTTCCACTATATTTTGTTGAGGATTCCTTGGAGTAGAGAAGTTATGGTTATATCCGTTTATTTCACAAAAATTTTAGAAGTCATAGTTTTGAAATTCACTACCGTGATCACTCTGAATTGATAAAATCATGAAACCTTTTTCATTTTGAGTAAGTTTATAAAATTTTGAGAAACATTTGAAACAATCACTTTTGTGAGTCAAGAAATAGGTCCAAGTGTATCTACTATAGTCATCCACAATTACCAAGGCGTATTTGCTACCTCCTAAGCTTGTTATGTCAATTGGTCCAAATAAGTCCAAATGGATCAATTACAATGGTCTAGTGGTGCTAACTTGATTTTTTGGTTTGAAGCTAGTTTTTATTTATTTTTCTAGTTGACACGCATCACATACTTTGTCCTTGACAAACTTCATATTGGGAATTCCTCGTACTAGCTCTTTAGATAAAATCTTATATATTAGTTTCATGCTTGCATGGCCTAATCTCCTATGCTAAAGCCAAGCATCATCATTCAAAATCGAAAAACATATTTCATTACTTAATTCATCAATATTAATGGTGTAGACATTATTTTGTTTTAAAGCAATCATGGATATGTCATTGTTTGGTTTTTCAATGATGCAAACATTAGATTCAAATCTAATAACATAACCTTTATCGCATAATTGACTAATGCTTAAAAGATTATGTTTTAAACCATCAACTAGCAACACATCATCAATTGAAAAACTTGATTTGTTACCTATGGTTCCCTTGCCAATGATTTTACCCTTGTTATTGTCTCCGAAGGTGACATACCCTTCTTCTTTGCTAGTGAGCATAGAGAAATGAGATGGATCTCCGGTCATGTGCCTTGAGCATCCACTATCAAGATACTATCTCTTACTCCTAGCTTGTGAGTTTGTCTCTTCTCCTAAGGCCATTAGCATGAAGTTAGCCTCCTCTTTGTTGCTTGCTTCTTCAACCTCGGAGTCACTTGAATCATCCCATGTAGCCTTCAATACTTTCTTCTTCTTGGGTTGCTTCTTCTTGGCTTGGGGGCATTCATATTTGAAGTGCCCCGGCTTCTTGCACTCGTAGCAAATAACTTGGTCCTTTTTATGTTCAAGTTTGTTTTTTATGTCATTTTTAAATTTATTTTTTCTTATGAACTTTTTGAATTTTTGAGTTAAAAGTGCAATATCATTATCACTGTCCTCATCACTTGATGTTTCCCTCAAGTGGTCTTCTTGTGTTCTTAGTGCCATATCCTTCCTATTCTTTGGAAGAGCGTTCTCGAGCTCTTCATGAGCATAGCATGTCATTTCGTAGGTCATTAGAGACCCAATAAGTTCTTTAAGAAGAAAAATCTTAAGTCCTTGACCTCTTGAATGGCCGTAACTTTTGGATCCCAACTCTTTGGAAGGGATCTTAAAATCTTAGTTATAAGTTCAAAGTTAGAAAAATCTTTGCCAAGTGCCTTGAGTCCATTAATGACATCCATAAAGCGGGTGTACATGTCTCCGATGGACTCACTTGATTTCATTCGGAAAAGTTTATAAGAATGCACAAGAATATTGATTTTGGACTCTTTCACTCAGCTAGTGCCTTCATGAGTGATCTCAAGAGTACGCCAAATATCAAAGGCCAATTCATAAATTGATACACGATTAAATTCGTTTTTGTCTAGTGTACAAAATAAGGCATTTATAGCCTTTGCATTTAAAGCAAAAACCTTCTTTTCTAATTCATTCCATTCGCTTATCGAAAGAGAAGATTTTTGAAAACCATTCTTAATGATATTCTAAAGCTCAAAATTCATAGAAATAAGAAAGATCCTTATACGAGTCTTCCAATACGTATAATCTGACCCATTAAACATAGGCGGACATGTAATGGAATGACTTTCTTGCATACCGGAATAGGCCATCTCTCTTAGGTTTTAGACCAAATATGAGAGTGAATCTTGCTCTGATACCAATTGTTAGGATTGGACAGACACTAAGAGGGGGGGGTGAATTAGTGCAGCGGATTAAAATCATAAGTTTGAAACCGATTTCGGTAAAATAGTTAGTTCGTATGAAAAACTTTGATCTGACGAAAGATGACTTGGTTGAAGTTGCTTGAGTAAAGGTAATGAAAAACTGAATGGTATGTAGACAAGTAAAAAAGATGAAACAGAAATTTAAACACTCACACATTCAAGAACGTCACGATGTATAGTGGTTCGGTCAAAGTGACCTACATCCACTTCCGAAGCCTTCTCCGATGAGGCTCCCAACTGTCACTAGCAAATCCTTTTGAAGGGGAAGGACCAAACACCCCTCTTATAGCCCTTTTATAAGAAGTTCACACTCTTACAGATTTTTCAAAGAGAAAGAAGGAGGTGAACATAAGCTATTGAAAACAAGACTTTTATAAGACTTTAGCTCAATTTTTAACACTCAAAAGAGTGCTCTTTCAGCTAAGAAGGGGGGGTATCTATAGATCTAAAGTGGATTCAAATTTGAGCTCCAAATTTGAATTCAGTTTGGTTTCAGATCTTTGGCGGTGCCACCGCTTTGTCGAAGCGGAAGCCCACCACCGCTTGTCGGTTTGTCGACCGATAGTGCACAAGTGGTTCTACTGCCCATGGCAGGCGGTGCTACCGCCTGTGCCTTCTAGCGCTAGGCGGTGCTACCGCCCCAGGCTGGGCGGTACCACCGCCGAGCACTCGGCTGGAGGGTGGTTCCACCGCCTGGCACAGGCGGTTCTATCGCCTGGCCCATTTAACAAAGCGAAATGGGCCCTGTTTTAGGCCCAAGTTGACCCAATAAGAGCCCGGTTGGCTCCTACTAAATTTAAACAAGATTATTTCCAAATCTTTTTCCTAATTACGTGTCAACTACAAAATTGAAACATAATTCTGAGTGATTTAAACCGACATTCTTCAAGTCTACTTCCGACGAGCTTTACGACGAGATTCCGATTGACTTCCAACACTTCCTTCGGATTTCTTCCGGCGGACTCCCAGCATGCTCCCGGATTGTATGGCGAGCTCAATGAGTCTTCGGCAAGCTTTCGAACCTTCTCAGCAAACTCCGCGAACCTTTGACGATCTTTGCGGCGAACTTCCAAAAACTTCGGTAAGTCCCTAATTCGATCTCGGTTGGTTCCGGCAACATTCCTGATGATCCTTCGGACTTCCGATGAACTCTTGAACTCCCTATGGACTTGACCTCGGTAAATCACTTTATGTTTTCATCCCATCGTAGTTAATCCTGCACACTTATCTCAATAATATAGATTAGAACACATATTTCACCAATTGGCTTCATCATCAAAATCCAAGATTCAACAGCCTAATGTCAATATGTTTAGTTTTAGAGTGTTGAATGAAATTTTTAGTCAAACATATAACACTTGTGTTATCACATTTTATAAGAATATTCTTTAAATGAATTCCATAATCTTCTAATGTACTTTTCATCCAAACAACTTGTGCATTACACGCACTTGTGGCTATGTATTTGGCTTCGGTCACAGATAGTATAACCAAGTTTTATTTCTTGGAAGTCCAAGAAACAAGTGCATGTCCTAAAAATTGATATGTTCCAGATGTGCTTTTTCTATCTATTATATATCTGGCAAAATCTACATTCGCATAAGCTATTAAATTAAAGTTGATTTTGGATACCATAATCCTAGGTTAGGGGTTCCTTTAAGATATTTAAGGATTCTTTTAATGGCTTTAAGATGAGATAACTTATGATTAGCTTAAAATCTAACACAAAGTCCTATACTAAACATGATATCCGGTCTAATTGCAGTGAGGTAAAGTAAACTACATATCATTCCCCTATATATTTTTTTATCAAAACTTTCTTCACTTTTGTTCATGTCTAACTTAGTGGAGGTACTCATAGGAGTGTTGATGACTTTTGAACCATCCATACTAAACTGTTTTAACAATTCTAAAGCATATTTAGTTTGACTAAGAAATATACCATCACTAAGTTATTTAATTTGTAATCCTAAGAAGAATGTTAGTTCACTCATTAGACTCATTTCAAACTCTTGGCTCATACACTTGACAAATGATTCACATAAAAATTTATTTGTAGAACCAAAGATAATATCATCAACATAAATTTAAATAATAAAAAAATTATTTTTAAAATATTTAATAAATAATATAGTATCGACCTTGCCTTTAGTGAAATTATTTGAAATAAGAAAAGAGCTAAGTCTCTCATGCCAAGCCCTTAGGGCTTGTTTTAACCCATAGAGAGCCTTAGTCAATTTAAACACATGATTAGGAAAAAAAGAGTTTTCAAATCTGGGTAGTTGTTCAACATACACTTCTTCGAAAATGAAACTATTTAAAAAAGCACTTTTGACATCCATTTGAAATAACTTCAAATTATTACTACTAGCATAGGCAAGGAGCATCCTTATAGCTTCTAATCTTGCTACAAGAGCGAAGGTTTCTTTGTAATCGATACTTTCTTCTTGGTTGAAACCCTTGGCTACTAATCTAACATTATTTCTAACCACGAGACCAAATTCATCTTGCTTGTTTCTAAAGACCCATTTAGTATCAAGAACTAAATGGTCACTAGATCTAGGAATAAGCTTCCACACCTCATTCCTCTCATATTGGTTTAATTCCTCTTGTATTGCGATAACCTAAGAATCATCTTTCAAGGCTTCGTCAATGCACTTAGGTTCAATTTGAGAGAAAAACGACGTTGGCACAAAAATTCTTAAAAGAAGAACAAGTTTAAACTTCTTTTGATGTGTCTCCTATAATTAGCTTATTTGGATGGGCATCTACATACTTCCATTCCATAGGTAAGGAAATTTTGAAAGAAGATACATCCAAGTTGCTATTTGGAGGAGAGGTTTCATTCAAATTTAAACCATTAAAATCAAGATTATCATCAAAATCATTTTTCTTAAATTTGAAAACTTCATTGAAGATAACATGAATAGATTCTTCTATAACCAAGGTTTTTTTTATTAAAAACATGAAAAGCTTTAGAAATGGAAGAGTAACCAAGAAAAATACCTTCATCGGATTTTGCATCAAACTTTCCCAAGGCATCTTTTTCATTTAAGATAAAGCATTTGCAACCAAAAACTTTAAAATATGAAATATTTGATTTTTTGTTATTCCACAATTCATAAGGAGTTTTGGAGAGAGATGGTCTTACTAGAACCCTATTCATGATATAGCAAGCTGTATTAATGGCTTCGGCCCAAAAGTATTTGAGTAAACTATGTTCATTCAATATGGTTCTTGACATTTCTTATAAATTTCTATTCTTTCTTTTTGCTACTCCATTTTGTTGTGGATTCCTCAGAGTAGAGAAATTGTAGTTATATTCATTTGATTCACAAAAAATTTGGAAGTTACGGTTTTAAAATTCACCACTGTGATTACTCTGAATCGATGAAATCATAAAATCTTTTTCTTTTTGAACAAGTTTATAAAATTTAGAAAAATATTTAAAGAAATCACTTTTGTGTGTTAAGAAATATGTCCAAGTGTATCTACTATAGTCGTCTACAATTACAAAAGCATATTTACTACCTCCTAGGCTCGTTATATCAATTGATTCAAATAAATCCATATGGATCAATTGCAATGGTCTAGAGATACTTATTTAATTCTTTAGTTTGAAATTACTTTTCATTTGTTTTCCTAGTTGACAAGCATCACACACTTATCTTTAATGAACTTAATAATGAGAATGTCTCTTACAAGTTCTTTAGATGTGATTTGAGATATTAGTTTCATGCTAGCATGACCTAATCTCCTATGCCAAAGCCAAGCATCATCATTTAAGGCCGAAAAGCACATTTCATTACTAAGATCATCAATGTTTATGGTGTAGACATTTTTTTTTGTGCAATCATCGATGTGTTGTTGTGTGGTTTTTCAATTATGCAAGCCTTAGATTCAAATTTTACGATATATCCTTTATCACACAATTGACTAATGCTCAAAAGATTATTTTTTAAGCCATCTACTAACAACACATCATCAATTAAGAATCTTAATTTGTTACCTATGGTTCTCTTGCCAATGATTTTATCTTTGTTGTTGTCTCCGAAGGTGACATACCCTTCATCTTGGCTAGTGAGCTTAAAGAATTGAGATAGATCTCTGGTCATATGCCTTGAGCATCCACTATCAAGGTACCATCTCTTGCTCCTAGCTTATGAGGGTGAATGTGTCTATAAAAGAGGATGGCTTTTAGGTACCCACTTGAACTTCGGTACCTAAAAAATTAATCTACTAATTTTGTCATTATGTATTGAATTTCTTATAGTTCCTTTAGGAACCATATCAACTTATATAGGCTAAGCTTTTTAAACGGAAATTTGTAAACAACATGTCCAGGTTTACAACAAAAGTTGCACTTTGAGTGAGATGATACATGCAGTATAGGTCCTTTAACGAAGGTGGTTAGACTTCGGTGAGATTCACTCACAAATCCAATTTCACTCCTCTTATGGACGTGACCCTTATTAGTAAGAATAATGTCCAAAGACTTGCTATAAACCTTAAATCTCTCTAAGGTTTCCTTGAGTAGCAAGTTCTCCTTCCTAATTGCCTCTAAGTATTTACACTTAGAGCATAGAGGTAAAGAAGGAGTGTTGTGTTTAAGATTTTCAAACTTATCAACTAAGAGAGCATGTTCTTTTTTTAACAAACTAAACTTTCTACTCATTACTCTACACTCATCAAATAATTCATGAAATGCATTTGAAAGCTCATCGAAAATTAAATTTTCATTAAGTAAATCACTTACCTCTTCTCCGATAGCCATGAAGGCAAAGTTGGAGACCTCCTTGTTGGTTACTTCTTCATCTTTGGAGCTACTTGAGTCATCCTATATTGCCTTTAGAGTTTTTTTCTTCTTCGGATGCTTCTTCTTTGCTTGGGGGCATTCGCTTTTGAAATGCCCTGGCTTCTTGTATTCATAGCAAATCACTTGTTCCTTTTGGGATTCAAGTTTATTTTTAGAGTCATTTTTAAATTTATTTCTTTTTATAAATTTTTTAAATTTTTGAGTCAAAAATACAAGTTCGTCATCATAGTCCTTATCACTTGAAGATTCTTTTAAGTGGTCTTCTTGTATTCTCAAAGTCATATCCTTCCTATTCTTTGGAAAGGAGTTCTCAAGCTCATTATGAGCATTGCAAGTCATCTCGTAGGTCATTAATGACCCAATTAATTCTTCGAGAGGAAAGTTCTTTAGGCCCTTGGCCTCTTGAATGGTCGTAACTTTAGGATCCTAACTCTTTAAGAGGGATCTTAAGATTTTAGTTATAAGTTCAAAATTAGAAAAATCTTTTCCAAGTGCTTTTAGTCCATTGATAACATTCATCAAATGAGTGTACATGTCTCTAATAGACTCACTTGGTTTCATTTGAAATAATTCATAGGAATGCACCAAGAGATTGATTTTGGAATCTTTCACTCGGCTAGTGTCTTCATGAGTGATTTCAAGAGTATACCAAATATCAAAAATTGATTCATAAATTAAAACACAATTAAGTTCTTTTTTATATAATACACAAAATAAGGCATTCATAGTCTTGGCATTAAGAGCAAAAATCTTCTTCTTTGACTTATTCCATTCATTCATCGAAAGTGAAGATTTTTGAAAGTTATTTTCAACAATGTTCCAAAGTTCAAATTCCATAGAAATAAGGAAAATTCTCCTGCGAGTCTTCTAATAAGTGTAATCCGACCCATTAAATATTGACGAATGTATGATTGAATGATCCTCTTGCATGCTGAAAAATATCATCTCTCTTGAGTTTTAAACTAAATGAGAGTGACCTCGCTCTGATACCAACTGTTAGGATCTAGAATGGCATTAAGAGGGGGAGGGGGTGAATTAGTGCAGCGGATAAAAACTGATAATTTAAATCGATTTCGGGAAAACATTGTGTGTTGAAATGTTTTGTCCAATGAAGCAATTTTGGTAAAGTGGATTATTCGAGTGAATACGAAAGAGAGTTGAGAGAAGAAGATTGAAAGATTACAGCCAACTAAAAATTGAAATGCAGCAATTTAAAACTTACACACCAAGAGAAGTATGTAGTGATTTATAGTGGTTCGGTTAAATGACCTATGTCTACTTCCAAAACCTCCTCCGATGAGGTTTTCGACTTTCACTATCAATCCTTCTTGAAGGGGAAGGATCAAACACCTCTCTTATAGACTTTTACAAGTGGTTCACACTCTTTTACATAACTTTTATAAGTGAGACTTTAGGACGTAAACACTTAAGCATTTCAAGGCTGTTTTACTAGAGTTTTAGCTTAGTTTTTATCAATTCTCAATGTACTTAGCCATTATAGGCTCAATTGGCTCCAGAATTGGAGCCAAAAGAGGTCCCATCCCGGATTTCCGAGAGCTGACGGTACCACTGGTAGTTGACCCTAGTTCTGTTAGTGTACTAGGCGGTACTACTACTTGACAGAGTCTCGAGCTCTGTGGATAAGTGGTACCACCACCTGTCCAGCGGTACCATCGCCCGATAGGTAATAATTATCGGTGGTACCATCGTTGACCTGGGCAGTACCACCACCTAGTGCACTTGGGAATATGTTCCCAAGGCGGTTCCATCACCTCAATCTAGCGGTGCCACCGCTAGACAAGGTCCAGCACTTCTGGATGGACCTTGAATCCGGCCCAATCTAATTAATCTATGGGCTCAATTGGCCCCTACTTGGGTTTAAAGGATTAACACCTAATCCTAACCCTAATTACATGCTAACTACGATATTAAAGATATACACAAGGCAAAAACCTAATTTGACATATCAAGTCTTCTTCCAGTGAGCTTCCAACGAACTTCTGATTAACCCTCGGACAACTTCCGATAGACTCCCAGCATGCTTCTAGACTTTACGACAATCTTGATGAGTTCTGACAAGTCTTCTTTGGCAAGCTCCGATCTTTCTCGGTGGACTCCGTGAACTTCCGATGAACCTTCCGACAACCCATCGGCAAGCCCCCAATTCATTCTCGACCAGTTCCGGTAGCACTTCCGACGAATCTTTGGACTTCCGATGGACTCTTGAACTTCAAAGGATTTGATCGCACTTGACTTCGGCACGTCGTTTTGCTTTACGTCTTCATCACTATCATAGTTAATTCTGCACACTTTTTTCAATAACATGGATTAGATTAAATAACCTATCAATTAACTTCATCATCAAAATCCGAGATTCAACAAAAATAAGATATTATCATTTTATATTTTAAATGTTGAAATGTATACTCTTATTGTAACATGAGCCTAATTTGTGATATTTAAGATATGAACATCTTAATATTAAGAGTTTAAAATTATTAAGTTAAAAATAAATGATTTTGGATTGTTCAAAATTAACAAACAAAGGAAGAAATTATTTTCTATTGAAAGTGCATCTAATTATCTTATATTAATTAATATTGATTTATATGGACCTATGCATATAAAATTATTTAGTAAAAATTAATATTTTCTATTATCTAATTATAGTCACATGAGTTATGTATATTTTTTAAAACTGAGATATGAAATATTTGATATTTTTAAAAATTTAAGGAACTTGTGAAAGGGCAAAATGGTATATATATATATATATATATATATATATATATATATATATATATATATATATATATATAGACACTTCATACAAAGGTGATAAATTTTTATTTAATAAATTTAATTTTTAATAAAAAATAATATTTGTAGGGAATTGACAATACCACATATATCGAGGTAAAATGGTGTAACTAAACATAATAATCGAACTATTCTTGAAATGGTAAGAAGTTTGATTAAGGGAAAGCATCTTCTAAATTAGTTTTGGATAGAAGTAGTTATAATAATAATTTATTTATTAAATATTTCACTAACAAAGGCTGTTATGAATCAAACTCTTTAAAAATTTAATATGGTATGAAGATAAGTCATTAAAGAATTTGTAGTTATATTGTTTATACTTTAGTGAATTCATAAAAATATCATAAACTTGATGAAAAATCTAAAAATTACATATTAATTAATTATTTCTTATAACCTAAAGTATATCGATTGTATAATTCAGTTAGTGGTGGTAGAGTAGTTCTTAATAGAAATATAGGGTAAGTTGGAATTGGAAAAACAATGAAAGTAAAAAAATAAATTCAAATTTTAATAAAATTAGATATAAAAAAATAAAGTGATAAATCCAACTCTAATAAGTTTATCATTAGCCTCAACCAGAATTAGTTTAGATTCACTAAATAATTCTTCTGATGAAACCCCTCTAAAAAAATTTCAAATCACCAATATTTCTTTTATTCATTTCAGATCCTATTAAATTTGAGGAAATAGTTGAAAAAAAAGAATGACGAAATATAATGAAGAAGAAAATTAAATCAATTAAGAAGAATAAAACTTAGGAGCAAAAGAAAAGAAAGTTATTAAATTGACATCAATGTTCAAGATAAAGTATAATAGCTTGAAATCAGTGTTCAAGATAAAGTATAATATAGATGAAGGCATTTAAAAGCACAAGACTTAGCAAAAGAGTATTCATAATAATAAGATATTAATTTTGATGACACTTTTTCTCCTATTACTTTGTTTGAAATTATGAGAACTTTCTTGACTTTAGTTGCTCACTCAAATTTACATATTTATCAATTTGATATAAAATCTATATTTTTAAATGAAGATTTATAAATAAAATTTTTTTCTATTCAACTCAAAGGATTTGTAATTAAAGGAGATGAAGAAAAATAGTATAGTACAATAAAATATACTCCTATTTTCATCATAATATATTTGAGAGGAGCAATAATGAGCTTGATCTGTATATAAAGAGAGAAGGTAAATATGATCTTCTTATGATTTATCTTTATGTTGATATTATATATGAGTTCATATAATGAAATAAATAGGTTTGAAATGTTAGATCTAAATCTACTATATTATTTTCAAAGGTTGGAGGTGAAGCAAAGATCAAATGAACTATGTATTTCATAAAGAAATTAGACAGTATATCTAGTCAAAAAGTCTAACATGCTTAATTGCAAAGTTGCTAAGTTTTATAATTTCAAATGTGGTATTTCCAAACTTTGGAAGGATGTGTGTGAAAATCTAAAAATAAATATCATCTTGTTTTTATTATTGTTGTTGTTGTTGTTGTTGTTGTTGTTATTATTCATGTCTTGAAAATTTATCAAGTAGAATTTGAACTGTGCAATTCAATATGCAGACTAGTGTTTTACCTCAATTATAAGACACTTAAAAGGAAGAAAACTTTCCTTTAATACATAACAGCTTACACATTCATATATATATATATATATATATAGACAGACACACACATTACATAAGACGAGATCGATGCAACGTCCTATAACTTAACTAGAGCATTGTTCTTGTTCCAAGAAGTATATTGAAGCAGTAGTTCAATGTAGGAAAGATCACAAACAACATCACAGAGTTGTTTTAATCTGGGACTTGAAATTGGGAACCTGAGAAGGCAGCCAAGAAATGCATAACCATGTCAAGATATGTGTGCCAAAACAACTATTTAGAGAAGATTGACTACTGCTTAGAGAAAACTCACAGAAGCATTTTCTTTACCCGCAGAAGAACAATCAGAGGTGTAAACCAATGATCAGTTGGACCTGTTAGGTATATTCAGTACCTTGTAGCAGAGTAACATATGGCATCGACTGAGTTGCATACATTGAAGGATTCCTTTAGTGATATCAAACAGAAGTCTAAGGATGGTTAAGATAGATTGTAAGTCATGTTTTAACAAAAATATGCAAGCATTGATTCATTATAGTTCAGATGAGAATGTGTTGGTTGCACAGTAAATATTATGTGCCACTGACCTATGCACAATAGGCACTGGAAAATTAAACTATTTGCTTATCATTTGGGAGGAAGCTGGTTTCATTGTCAAGATGCATCATAGAATCTGCAAGTTATCAGCACCAAGAGAAATTACTAATCAGTGAATTTGCTACAATTGTATAAAACACACACAGTCACTACCATATACAACAAAGCTTTTCAAATACATTCCTTCTGATATTTATTAATTATATTTACATTCATCCCAAACATGAGAAATGAATTTCTTTGAACGAAAGCCATTACACTTAGCAGGCACTCTAACAGTATCAGGTGTGATAATGTAAATTGATACGAAAATAACTTTAGTTCATGTATAGGATTGTTACATCAACAAAGTGGTACAAAGACTGCATAAACTGGGTTGCAAGCAATCCATGTTTAACTAGAGTTAATGGACAGACTATGATGACAAGGGCATCAGTGTAATTAAATTCCTTTAAGATAGTATGTATATAACCTGATACTTCGGAAAAGCAAATACGGAAATCACCAGTTTCAGATACAGCATGTATGCACAAAGCAGAATACAATATCAACCTTCATGGAATTCAGTATTAATAAGTTGCCCATCTTGGTGAAAAAAACTAATATAAATCTAAATTAGACCTTGTAGGGTATTCAGAGACAAGCTTTGAAAACAAGGATGACTTGTTCTCTAACAATGTTGTTGGACTGTCAATTTCAACAATCACTCCTGCTCAACTCAAAGTTCAGGTCAGAAAGGGTAACTGATGAGTAAGAAAAATTAGAGTCTTACAACATTTTGAAGGCACTAACCATTATCAAGTAATATGACAGTATCACTGTCAGTTACAGAAGTTATCCGATGAGCTATCATTATAACTGTTGATTCCGAGAACTGCTGTCTTAGGGTTTTTTGAATTATGATATCAGTAGTAGTATCTACTGAGGCTGTTGCTTCATCCAGAACCAGTATCTTGCGTTTTCTCAAGATTACCCTGCCTAAACAGAAGCTGGCGCTGGCCTACACTTCAATTCTCACCGTTTTCAGTTAGTGCAACTCAAATTGGTCAGTATAAATAATAAATCAATTGATCATAGAAAAACACAGTGGCAAAGAACCTTTCATTTTATCGGCATATTTCTAAGTTAAAACTAACTGGGAGGAGATTTTATATTAAGATTATAAATATCACCACAATTTAAAATCTGATACCTTCAGAGTCGAGCTTCAATTCTTATTTCTAATCTCTTCTCCAAGTTGACAGCAATCAAGTGCCTAAAAGAGAAAAACATTGAAATAGAAAAGACACATTATGATTTCAAATAAACTTAGAAACAACACTAAAGGGATATGATAAATTAATGCAAGTCAGATAAATATAAGTAAACTGAAGCACCTCCCATATCTGTATATTCTTCAAGTGGGTCTAGGTTGTTACACACAGTTCCCTCGAACATAATTGGATCTTGCGGGATAATGCCTAATCTGGATCTCAGGTCATGCAGCCCAATTGTTGAAATGTCAATGCCATTGATGAATATATGAGCAACAGTAGGATCAATAATACGAAATATTGTCTGTACAAGGGTGGAGACCATAATGAACCAGTTCCAAGTTAATTAGTATTAAAAAGAAAAATATGATGAGACTTGCAGCAACTTTTAAGATGTCAATAGAGAAACATTCAGTGCGAAAACAATGATGAGCCTGAAGTAGCACTTTCATGCTGAGGGAGTTGAGTTGTTCTCAAGCAGGAACTTTTGGTAAGACACATCGAAGAGGTTTCATATAGTTAAACCTTAATTTAGTGATATAATCACATTTATCTTCTTGGTAAGTGATAGATAGTGAAAACTAACACTTAACAGATGCACCATAAGCTGGAAAACGAACAAGGGAGCCTCAATGTCGTAGGAAGGATGTAACTACCTGCAAATTAAGAAGGTCTATTTCTCCCTTTGATGGCCAGATATGATCAGGTCTGCTTTCATCTATGACAAGAGGTGGTTCACTAGGAATGTTTGTATACTCTAGTATTCTCTCCACAGAAATAATTCCATTTTCGAGACTGCACAGATTCCAGATGACCCATGTTTGTATCATATTCAGACTAAGCCCATATGTCACTGCAAGGCCAGCAATACCTAGGGAAGAAGACAAAGAAACAGAAAAACAATGGCTAACATTACTTCCATATTTCCAGAAAATATCAGGAAACACAAATAATGGAACTATATAAAGCAAGTACCAGGATCGATTACACCTTCCGGCATGCTGATCAGAAATATCAGAGAGAAGGCAAATGTAAGGGTTGACAACATATCGAGATGAAAACAAAGCCATTGCATAGCACCTGTATTTTGGAATTGGAGTCGAGAGAGATCATTTATCAGATTATAGTTAGTGTTCACAAACTCGTTTTCCTGACCAAAGCTTCTAACTGAAATTGATCCCTACATTGATTCCGCAAAATGTTGGATTACAGGAGCTCTGCAAACCCCAATCAACCTTGATAGTTCTCGTGCAGTAGATATGTAGAATTGCTGAGGGACCAGGATTATAAGAGAACTTTAGAATTTATAGATCATGAAAATAGGAAAAGTATGAATGTAGAGTAATGGCATAATTATAGTCATGCAAAATGACAAATTCATAGAAGGTGTACATATACTAATGACTAAACATTCAATTATGCTGTTCAATTTATCAGTCTTACCTTAAAAAAAGACCGTTATATATTACAAAACACTACAGAATTATGGCATAAGGCAATGTGATCAAAGGAGAAATCACAATCCAAATTCTGCCATTATATAATGACACATTTTTAAATAATTACCCCTCCTTATTCTGCATTTAATGTCTCCTTGTTGTCTGAATGGTAGATCAAACTAATAGCTTAAATTAGGAACATAGTTTCAAAAGAAAAAATTGACAGTATTCACTTTGTTGATCCAATAGCTTTTTCAGTAATTTAAGCATTATATTAAAAACATATAAAAATGATAGAAAATAACAAAAATGTGGAAAATATAATATGCATTTAACTGATTTAGCTAGGATTTATCTAAAATTGGTGAGAAAAAAAATAATGCTTACAAATATGGGATCGTAACTTTTTCATAAATATAGAAGTTGCCCGATCTCAATATTGGAGAAGCATGTCTGGACCATGGTTGACAAGATCACTTGCTACAACATCAGATGACTCTGGCTGCAGTATTTCCAAGTTTAAAGAATGTCTTGGTCCCATAATTCACTGTGTTAATAGAAGAGCATTTGCTTTCCTCAGACGATCACAAAAATAATATTTAAATTCATCCTTATGCAGGATTGAAAGAAATGAAACTGTTTGCTTCATTATTTTCATTTTTAGAAGTGAATGAATACAGCATTTAGTACTGATGATATAAGTTTTTTCTAACATTATTCACTTCTGAACTTGAAGTATAGTTAAAAACTTGTAAAACAGATACCTGATACCAAATACAAGTCGCAACCACAGGAATAAAGACGATCAAAACTGGCCATGCGACCTGTGACATGACTAAAATTATCCCCAGAAGATTTATAATTGAGAATGCAAATGATCCAATTTGGAGTGGAATGTGTATCTATTCCACGTTGATCAGTTGACGCCTGCCCCACTAAATATATTTCAGAGACAGAAGCATCAAAAGAATCTTCTCAATAATTAAAAGAAAACTAATACTTACTCTACTCATAATACGCCCAGTGGGAGTGGAATCAAAGAATGACATGGGTGCATGAAAAATGCATGCGTGCATCTTATTAAATAGCATTGTTGCATTCTTGTATCCAGCAATTACAAGCAGGGTTCTTATTAGGATACAAGCAGAGCTCCCAACAGCCAATGCTACATATACAGACATAAGCATTGAACCACTTACAGGAGGTTCCAAGTCATCTGACGGAGGAGACTTCAAAGCCATCCAATAATTGCTACATATCTGAAGGATTTGAAAATGAATTTGGGAAAATAATATTAACAGAACAAGTACCCCTTTATATGCCATTGTAATATAACTCCAATAAATCAAAACCCCACTTTGCCTGTCTCCCTCTCTTCTTCTTGAACAAGCTAACCCCTCGGCCTACATTCATTTGATGGCCCATTCTCTGTATCCTTCAATTCTGTTTGCTGAGGAACTGGTCCACTAGATTCTGAGGGAGAACGACCAACTTCAATAGTGTCACTTGAAGCGTTGGAAGTATTGTTTATCATGTTATGTGCAGCCAAAGCATCCATATGAGAACCAACCAGTTCCATGAACTCTGTTCCTAAGTTAATTATTTCATTGTACTTGCCTGCTTGTACAATCCTTCCATCTCTTATGACCTATACAAGAGAATAATTTTGTCTGGAATATATATGAGATAAAGATGAGGAGGCAGCATTACTCACCAGGATAAGATCAGCTGGAGGTAAAAACTCCACCTGGTGTGTGACATAGACCACTGTATTTAAAGATAAAAATCCAAGCAAACATTCTTCTAGTAGTGATGTGGCTATTATTTTTAAAGATCAAATATCTTCTTACAAAGCAACATGATATTAACAAAAGAAAATTTTATTAATATATTAATAGAGATCAATACAGTTGCTATTGAAGGTGATATCATTATTGTTTGTGATGTCGAATGTGTCAGTCTTGTAACTCAGGATAGTAACCGAATAATTAACTCTGGTGCTTCATTTTATCAAAACAGTAGTACATTTAAGATTTTAAGTATTAGAGATATTTGTTTAGATATTAGTACCGGGAGTAAATTGATACTCAACGATGTTTGGCATGTTCTAGATATTCATCTTAACTTGATATCTACCGGCATACTAGATGATAAGTGATTTATACACTATTTTGATAAAAGCAAATGAAAGCTCACTAAAGGTTCTCTAGTTGTAGCGGGAGGAGAAAAGCTAAACTCTTTTTATATCATGGAAGCTAAGTTACATAAAGGAGAGATTAATGCAATTCAAAAGGATGAAAGCTTAGGTATTTGGCATAAGAGGCTTAGTCATATCAACGAGAAGGGACTTCAAACTCTTGCTAAAAAGCAGTTCTTACCGGAGTTACAAGGTACATTTCTTAAATCTTATGATCATTTCTTAGTTAGAAAAACACATAGAATTGTCTTTCATACATATCCATCATCTAAAAGAGCAAATGTTATTGATTTGATTCACATTAATATCTATACTATGCAAACTAGAACCGTTGGAGGTACTCTTTATTTTTTTACTTTATTAATGACCATTTTAAAAAAGTTTATATTTTTGCTTTGAAATCTAAAGACTAAGTACTCGATATTTTCAAAAAGTCTCATGTCAATGTTGAAAGAAAAACTAACAGAAAGTTAAAGTATATTCGAGTAGATAATGATGATGAGTACAAGAGTCATTTTGAGAATTATTATAAGTTCCATTGTATCAAACTTGAGAATACTAGTCACAGGTGCCTTGTAAGCCAATCAGATGAGTGATGACACGTGTGACATCATACGTATTCTTTTTGTTTATTATTTATTAGCATTTTATTACTTTATTTTACGTGTTGCATATATTGTGATGTTAATGGATCTATGTAATGAGAATTAGATCATGACAAGATTAAGATAGTGAGACCAATTCGCCTTTAAACACAGACCCTAAATAATCCCGATCATAGGTTACTCAAGAAGGACATCGAGATAATTGAACAGACTAGTGTGCTATATACTCATCCATATGATGGAGGCGATTGGTCTCACAGTTGCTTGTGTGGACACACTAAGAGTGCAATGCAGGTGCACATTGGAGAATGAGTTTACCAATTTGTCACGGACTTAGCTGGTTTTGCCTAAGCCGTGCGGCACCAATGCGTATCACCGCAAAGGTCAGCCTCCCCGAAATCTCTTACAATCCCTTAGGACCTACGAAAGAGAAGACGGGACAGAGAAAGCGCTTCACACGGGATCCACAAGCCGCTCTTTTAGCAAACACTTTATAGACAATGCACATTCCAACCATGGATATTACAAGCTCAGAACAGTTGCACAACAAAGGTATAAAATTGGTCCACTACAGACCGAATTCTAGTACAAGTGTCCACATGACACAAACTTTCTGTACAAGCCGATAATGGCTGCCAAACTCACTCAAATGGGGCGTTTAGCCTTTGGCAAGCCCTTTACAAGTAATAACAAACCAAAAGGGACACGGACAAGCATAAGCATTACACCGAACAAGCCGTTTACAATTTTGTCCGTGACATTCTCCCCCACTTAATCCTTCGACGTCCTCGTCGAAGCCTTTGCTGACGCTGCAACTTCTTTTCTTTGTTGGATCTTCGATCTTCTGCTCCTGCTGCGATGCGCCCCTTGGCTCCCATTTGTTCTCCGCTTGTTGTTGAGTCGTCGAACTTTAATCCGCCGTGCTGCTTCAACTCGCCAATGACTCGACTTTGGTGTGGGGTTGGCAAAGTTGTCTTGATCCTTGCTTTGGTTCTTGCGATTCATCCGATGAAGGAAAAGACCATCTTTGATATGCGCCGGTCTTCAAATTCTTCTTGTCTCTTGAACTGGATAGATGCTTTGTTGGAGCTTTAACGAGCATCACCTCGCAACCTTTGAAGTTTTCAGGTCCTTCCTCCGCAAAATTTGCCCATCGAATCTTCTTCCACTTAATTGTCTTCGAAGGGTCTTCACATCTGTGCAGAGCTCCTCTGCTGGATAACTAAGAGAGCTGGGGTACTGGAGTTCCGCCCATTCTCTTGGGAGTTGAGAAGGCAAAGGTTACTTGTCTTCGCCCGCCTCCTCGAGTTTGTACTTCGTGCTTCAAGCTGGTTACTAGACTTCGTTTGCTCGCCTCACTCACACTCCAAGCACTTGAAGTGTTTGCAATCCTTGCGCTGAGTCAGCTACTGGGATTCACCTTCTCATTGCCATTGAACTTCTGGAATGCAAGAAGTTATCACTCCAACTTGGAGTAAGTCTCCGATAAGATTTGGTCGCCTTTGGGGTTGTACCACCTTCTCCATCATTTCTGTCGCCGACTCCTTTGAGTAGCAAAGGTACAGCACCGCGTACTGTCTGCTTCGATCCTTGGTCATGCACTCTTACATAGACCCGAAGTCCTTCACTCACGGCTATCTTGATGGAAAGTCTATTGACATTGGTCTTACGGTTCTCGACTTCGCCTTCACCTTGTCTTGGTACATGGAGTTTGCCAAAGCATTCTCCTCCTCTACGGCCCATATCACTTACTCCAAGTGCTCTCCCTCTAAGAGAGCAAGGGATTGATGACTCCCCGGAAGTCCCGCCTCAGCGGTACCATGGCACTGCGACGCCAATGGCACTACTATCCGTTGTCTCGCATCTGCATCCCTTCTTCGTGATCGGTAGATCTGCCTCTGCGGCATTGTGACACTCCTCTGAGTTCACCTTCAATCTAACCGATGACTGATATTGGGTAGCTGAGTCCCTCTTGGACTCGTCATTGCTTCCTCGCCCTTTTTCGACCACCTGCTTCGACACCTCTGTGTTCTCCGAGCAGTTCCACTTGGTCGCTGGAAAGACAGACTACAACTCCCATGTATGGCCACCGCCACACATGTTGCAGGACTTGCACCATTTCTGTTCTCCTTAGCTTCATTGGCTGCAATGTTCGCTTACTCGGCCTTGTCCTCTGACTTGCCGGGCTCCCTTAAGCGAAAGTGAGCTCTGAAGTAGTTCCACTCTTCACAGCTCGATCATACCTCTGTATGATCCAAACCCCACAATGGGACTCCCCAGGTACTTGCATCCTAACTTCTTCCTTGATAGTGCACACCCCATAAGTCGATGTCCAAGGCTTCCATTCAATGCAACATTCAAGACATGCACGCACGGAAGACCCGCCTCTGCGGTACCATGGCATTCACTGCTTGAATCCATAGCTCTTCTTGCCGTCGTGTTGTTCACCGTTGTGGAGCTCCTTGTCGCGCTCCCGGTCATATCTCCAGATGACCATGTCCCTCACGGGATACACTGTGTGTGTCGTCTTGCCACGAACCATTCCACCCCGATCCCCTGCATCATGTCGCCTCCTGGTGACATCTCCTTGCATTCTGATCCCTGTGGTATGAACTCGAACTGCGATATCTCCATGTGTGGACTCCGCCAACACATCGCAGGGCCTTCGCCAGCTTCGATTCTGTTCGCTCCTTTGGCAATCGACCTTCATCCACCCACTCTCGGGTCACACTCGGACGAAGCCTAGTTCTAGGACAATCCATCGCCTAGCAGCTCCTCTGAAGTCCCCTGACTTCGCTGAAATAGATGCACCATTGCCTGGATCCTAGGACTCTGCCCCTACCAGCACAATCTCCGCTGCGCACCGCTTTCATCATGGCAACACGAATGGCAACACCGTGGCATATTCTTCAAGAGTAACTGCCTCTGCATCCTCTTGCCCCGTGTCAAGGCCTTTTGACACCAACTTTGCCTCAGCAAACTGCGTCGCCTTAGAATCTCCACCAAATGCTTCATCGAGATAAAGTGCATGTGCCTCAAAGCTCCCTTGTCTTTGGCACTATGCAAGACGAGTCGGCTCCATCTGAATATGAAACCCATGGAACGGCATGATCCGATTCCTGCCTCTGCAAGAGTCCATGTCCTTGACTTCTGTCTAGGGAAAGCTCCAAGCCTCCGCTCCATATTCCATCTTCTAAACCAACTCCCTTCATGCAGCTTGGGTACTTCACCAAGTTACCCCCAAGTTGCCTTGCTTCTCGATTTGCATTGCGTTGATGGTGGCCCTCGCGTCCACCATTCCACGGGTCAGCCCTCTGTTGAGTCCGATCTTACTATCGGCTCCAAGTGTGCCTTCACTTTGTGTTGCCTGGGTTGCTCCCCCACTTGATCTCACTATGCGTCCACCAACGCATTGCCACTTGCGAGATCATGCGATGACTCCTTACCGCTCACTCGATCCGTCGAGCTTCGTCTTGAGGTACTCCTCAAGTAGTTCATTGCACCGTTCACATTCGAGAGCGGGACTTATCCTCATGGATATCCGCCTTGGAGCAACATCTCTCTTCGCATCCTTCCTCTGGAAGTTTTGGAGACCACCGCCCTTTGGACTACTCCGCCTTTGCTGAACAAACGTGCCCAATTCTGCCTTCGCAAAATGCACTTGCTAGATAGTGACACCTCACCAATACAAATTTCGCAGACCGCACCCCTTCGGGTCTAGCAACATGCTGCACCTGTTGCACACTTCAGCTTCATACGAAAGTATCCTGCACAAGCCGAAGAGAAAGTTTCAATGCTCCAATGCACAGACCTTCAGCCGCCTTGGGATGGCCACGGACAGTCCATCGTCCGCATGCAAGACCTTGCATGAGTATCGAATTCCTTGAGTTTGCAACTTTCTCACCTCTCGTGAGCTTTGCACAACTCTTTCGATCATTGAGCAACCCACTACAACTTGCACGGTCTCATCCTTTGCCAAGCACCCCGCTTGCCTCGAGCACCGTCAAGTTTGGGTGTCAATGTCGAGCCACTGCTCGAACTCAGCCATCCCCACCTTTGTGCGCTCCGCAATTCTTCTTAGCTTGTTGTCCTCGTGGTGCCTGACAAGGTCCCCCACGTTTGCATGCTAAGTGTTTCTAAGTGAGCTTGTCCCGCTCTGATACCAACTGTCACGGACTTAGCTGGTTTTGCCTAAGCCGTGCGGCACCAATGCGTATCACCGCAAAGGTCAGCCTCCCCAAAATCTCTTACAATCCCTTAGGACCTACGAAAGAGAAGACGGGACAGAGAAAGCGCTTCACACGGGATCCACAAGCCGCTCTTTTAGCAAACACTTTATAGACAATGCACATTCCAACCATGGATATTACAAGCTCAGAACAGTTGCACAACAAAGGTATAAAATTGGTCCACTACAGACCGAATTCTAGTACAAGTGTCCACATGACACAAACTTTCATGCATGTTTCAAGCCGATAATGGTCGCCAAACTCACTCAAATGGGGCGTTTAGCCTTTGGCAAGCCCTTTACAAGTAATAACAAACCAAAAGGGACACGGACAAGCATAAGCATTACACCGAACAAGCCGTTTATAATTTTGTCCGTGACAGATTGTCGCTTTTGTAATGTTAGATGGTTAATGATACCTTATTGTCAAACAACGATTTTGTAATCCCAGTGGTATACCTGGTCCTTAAACTTGAGACACCAAGGATGTCCTGTATGAGTACTCCACTCTTTGATATTGGACTTATAGGTTTGGAAGTTTTAGATCCAGTACAGTCGGTTATCGGGAGTGACAGCCAATCTTACAAGATCTATTGAGTGTTGATAGAGAATCATCCACTCTCGATGTCATTAAAGGAACATCTCATATGTCCTTCCTCAGATAAATCCCTGGCCAGGATCATTCAGATTAAGAAAGAAAGAGTTCTTCAAGAGAATCCGATTAGAGCGAGACTCGAGCAAAAGCCATATAGGCCTGACAACACTATGTCTGATATACGGTCTTTGGGATATTAGATGGATGAGGGACTACAAGTATATGGTAACTAAGGACAAATAGGTCCAAAGGGTTGGATTCTCATGTATCGTTTAGGGATTACTACATAGTGGCCTAGTATATCTACAATCGATGAGTCGAGTGAATTATTATGGAAATAATAATTTACTAAAATAGAAGAAGTTATGACAAGTATAACTCAGGGCCAGCTCGATATTGGGCCCAGAGGGTTACATACATTTGGTAGGTGCTGCGATGAATAGAGGTTCGAATATGAGATATCCGTTAGAATCCCTATTTTATTAGATATCCAATAAGCCCCTGAAAGGGTAAGATCTTTTAGGATTAAGTTGACATGAGACCTCTATAAATAGAAGGGAACCAAAGGCCCATAAGCTATGGCTCTTTTAGCTATCATCTCCTATTTTTCTCTTCCTTTCTTCTTCTCAGCCAGTAGCCCTTATTTGGGGTGTGTGGACAACAAGAAGGGTGGGCCCCTTCTTGATTACGTAATATACACAAAGAGAAGATTGTTGTAGTGATTTAAGGAGCATCTTCATAGCACTTGCCATGTGGATTATCGCTAGAGAGGAGGACAGTAGACCTCCTTCATCCTCTCCTATAGATTCGTAGGAATTCAAGAATATACGATCTCCTTATGTAATACAATTCTTTTATACATGAAGTTTTTTGGTTTCATAGTTTTTTATGCACTAATCTTTTGCATGACGATGAAACCTTCTTTTTAGTAGAAAATTCTGAGATTTTATTTTCTATTCTTCTGCTGCACATGTAATGTTATCTTAGATTTCCCAATAATAGTATTAGAGTCAGGTTGCTCTTGTAAAAGATTAGTTTATAAACTACGAGTGTTGTGTTTAATCATGTAGAATTGTTTTTGTACGATTGCTATGATTTTTGTCATAGTTTTTTAGATCTGGATTACATATCTTCTTTCTGTTAAAAGGTACTTTAGATTAATGTTTTGTCACCAAAATTATTATCGCAGAACAGAGGAAAAAGGGTAGCAACTGTTGCTGCCCTACAATTTGGCTGAAGGCTGCTTGCAACCTTGGCCAAGAGTAAAGCTTGCTACTCTCGGCCTAGCCAAAGGTAGTAAGGTCAAGAGCAGCAGGGCTGCTCATAGCCTAGGCATTAGCAGCCCCTGCAGCCATGGTTTCCTGGCAGCAGGGGGCACCTTTGGTGGCTAGGGTTTCCTAGCCACTAAAGAGACCCTACTGGCTAAGATTCCTAGCTGCGAGGGGCAAGCAGGTGGCTAGTTTTCCTGGCCAAGGCTGCCCTACAACCAATGTTTCCTAACTATAAAGGACTCCTTGGTGACTAGAGCTTCCTAACCACACAAGGCAGCCTTATGACCTAGGATTCTTGGCTACGGAAAAGTCCCTAGTGGCTAATCTAAGAGGCTTGGGTAATTGGATGGAGATCCAGTACATAATAGGACATGATTTATTAGGGTTAAGTTGATAATGGGCCTTTATAAATAAGAGGAAACCAAATGCTCATAGGCTAGGGTTTTCTTGGTTGTCACCTCTTATTCTCCTCTTCTCTTGAAAGCGTCTTCGCAGCTCCTACCATGTGGATCACCGCTAGAGAGGAGGATGCTTAACCTCCTTCATCCTCTCACACAGATTTATAGGAATTCAGAGATATACAATTTCCCTAGGTACTATTTTTTTATATACAGTTTTCGATTTTGTAAATTTTTATGCACCAATCTTTGCATAATAATGAAACATGTATTAGTGGAAATCTAGTATTTTTATTTTTTGTTCTTCCTTTGTATATATGATGTTACTCCTAGATTGTCCAAAAGTGGTATCAGAGCTAGGTTGTTCGTGCAAAGATTGGATTTTTAACTACGTGTGTTATGATTTAGAGAGGCTTTGAATGTCAAAACTATTGATGCAAAAGTGAGAAAGGACAACAACTATTGCTGCCTTGCAAATGGTAGCCTTGGCTGCCATCTACGTGCAGGCTGTTGTCAATCGACGGTTTGCAAGTTGTAAGCGAGCAGCCGCAGTGATGGCACCCACGGGTCGTAGGTAGGCAACACCTACGAGTGCAGGCGGTGCCCCCAAGCAGACTTGCATATCTTCGATTTCAGAAAATGCCCTTCACAATTCTGAAAATTCCTTGCATATCCTCAATTTCAGAAAAATATTTATTAATTAAAAGATTTAATTAACTATTATTATTTATCTAGTAGTCCTATATAATGATATGTATATATGATATATGATGTGGATAAATGATTATGA
The DNA here is from genome assembly GCA_024322285.1 of Musa beccarii. Lineage (NCBI taxonomy): Eukaryota > Viridiplantae > Streptophyta > Magnoliopsida > Zingiberales > Musaceae > Musa > Musa beccarii. Next base: position 10,582,086 of record CM044396.1, on the reverse strand, counting down.
ATCATGTGATGTGATCATATAAGTAGTAGGAATCTCGTACTAACCGAGTCTTCTTGTGTAGAGGACGAAGGAAAACTAATAAGGAATTCCATCTTTCATTTAGAGCACATGGCATAGAAATTCAGTAAAGAAAATGCTCCTCTATCTTTTTTATCTGATCCAACATCAGCAGCAACAGAGATTAAATTCCATTATGACTTTTGAGTTGACAAATAATTGTTTAAAACATAATGGCAGTAAAGTCTAGGATCTCGCCCAAACCAAGCATACTCACTGACACTGTTAAGCTACACTCCATTAGCTCAAGTAAAAACACACTTGATTTAAGAATCGAAAGCCTCTTCTCTTACATCTGGGCATTCTTCGACTTCTGATCTGGTAGACTTAGCAAGCACCAGATTCGAACTCGTATACTTGGGAAAACCAATAACCAACCTAACCTCTCTCTTTGGTTGATGAGAGAAGTGGAAGAGCATGAAGTGAAACAGCACTAGTTTTGTATTTGTATGTAGAGTAACTGTCAGTAGGTAAGTCAACTCTATTAATTACTATAGTCGCTTGTCCCAATAATAATTAGTGAGACACGTGAGTCTCTATTTTTTTCATTTATTATCGGACCTATGTGTTTATAATTATATTATAAACCATAGTGGACCCATGAGGCCAAGATGAGATGCACTAAGATGCCGACGAAATTGACGAGAATGAGATGAATGCTCACAGGGCATAGAGATGCGCCACTACATACATAGATCTTGATGTGAGTGATTGGGCGCATTAGCTAGAGCTTGATCATATTAGGATGTTGTCCATGATCATCTGGTGTGATTGCTTATGTAATATATGATTGCTTATACATCTACTATATATATATATTTACATATAATGTAGATATATATTAAATATGTATGTGTGTGACATATCATATTAGGAGACCGAATCAAAAATTTCCTCTCTCGATAATATTAAGTCGGTAAACGTGAGACAATTAGATTGACTCATGTGACCTTTTATCATTATAGGTAGAGACTGATTCCCGATATAGGTTGAGTTGGTTGAGTCCCTCGAGACTCACCCATATTACGATTTGTTATCTTACCTACAACATAGAGATGTCACTAGTGACCTGAGGATATGGTATGCTTGGTCGAGTCCCTCGAGGGCATATCATCAAATCAGACTCATCTTATAACAATAGTGATGACTTAACTAAACATCATGGTTAGTCGAGTCCCTCGAGGCCATGGTAGTTTGAAGGCTGAATAGGATGAGAATCATAAAGAATTATGATTGGCAAGAGCTGCTTACATTTTGGGCTTAGTGTGATTAGTCGAGTCCCTCAAGGTTACACTAAGATGTCAATTGGATCTCGATCCCCACTACAAATCTGTCAAAAACTTCTGTTTCATATGCTAAGGGTGTCGCATGACTCGCTAGAAAAATACTGAGAGCACGTCAAGATAAAAGTCTATATCTTGATTATTTATTTTTATATAAATCTGTATGCTATTTATTTATACCACATCTCCTGTTTATTGAAAAAAATATCGCTTTCAAATCCTTTTCGTGGCATACTTGATGACAATCACTTCATTAGTCCAAATTATACGGATTAGCTCTGCAACCTAAGAATCATTCTCATGGTAGAGAAAATCATATACGTCTTTAATATAGTGATGCCTACGCTCGACGAAGGGGTAAGCGAGGATAAGATCACTCGCTATGTGAAGTACATAGATGATTCCACTCTTGCTTAGTGTCATGTTGGGCTCTATGACTCTCAAGTTATAGAGACAACATGAAAAGAAAAATGCTAGATCAATACTCCTACATCTACGTAAATTGTTTGAGAAATAGGGAAGAACTCAACGATATGAGATATCGAAGAGTCTCTTCTACGCTAGGATGACTAAGGGGACACCGGTTTAGAACTGTCCTTAAGATGATTGAGTGGATAGAGAAACTCACAGGTTTAGGAATGGTCCTAGAGGATAATCTATGTGTGAATCTTGTGCTTCAGTCCCTACCAAATTTATTTTCATAGTTCATTATAAATTATAATATGAACAAGCTTAAGGTGACTCTCTCAGAGCTACTCAATATATTAAGGGAAGTAGAGAGTACCATCAAGAAAGAAAAGTCAGTTCTCTATGCTGAAATGACTAGAAAAAAAAGGAAGGTAGAGAACTCCCTTAAAAGGGGAAGGGGCAAGAACAGACCAGGTAAAGCAAAGGTTGTCAAGAAGGACCTGGCAAAGAACAAAAGCCAGCACTTCCACTATGGTAAAGGCAAGCATTGAAAGAGGAACTACAAAGAGTACCTTGCAGAGAAGACGAAACAAAAGATTAGAGAAACTTCAGCTACATTCATGATTAGTCTCTATTTATCAGACTAATATGATGACACGATATTAGATACCTATAGTGGTTATCATATCTGTAATTTGTTGCAGGTTCTAACAAGACCTAGGAGATTGATGAGAGGAAAGATGAACATTTTGTAGCTATTGTTATTGGCGAAGTCACTCTATATTTTGTTCCCTCTATTATAAAAAAAAATTTCATTTCATGTTTGACATTGAATGGTTATAAAGTAGTTTTTGAGAATAATAGTTTAATTATTAAGGATGATGAGATCATCACTAGAGGTACATTGCATAATAGTTTGTTTATACTAGACACTACTACACATATCATGAATGTGTGTCTAAGAGGAAACGAGATAAGGTGAACAATGCATACCTATGACATTATAAGCTAGGTCATATCCATGAGAGAAGGATTCAAAAGTTACTGAAAGATAAATACCTAGATCCATTCGACTATGAGTCGTATGCGACTTACGAATCTTGCCTTAATGGAAAGATGATCAACTCTCCATTTAGTGAAACTGAAGAGAGAGCTACTAAGTTGCTAGAACTCATACATAGTGATGCATGTGGTCTCATGTCAACTCAGGTCATAGATAGTTATTCCTACTTCATTACTTTTATTAACGATTTCTCTAGATACAGACATGTGTACTTAATGAAGTACAAGTCCGAAGCCTTCAAAACATTCAGGAATATAAGAATAAAATAGAGAATAAAATTGTAAAGAGTATCAAGACTCTTTGATCAGATCGAGGAGTTGAGTACTTGAGTATAGAGTTCACCCAATTCCTCAAGGACCATGATATTTTATTCCAATGGACATCTCCTTATATACTCTAGCTCAATAGTGTATCCAAAAGGAGGAATCGAATACTGTTAGACATGGTATGGTCTATGATGAGTTTCACCAACCTACCCGTGTCATTCTAGGGATACATCCTAGAGTTCATAGCTTACCTTCTTAATAGAGTTTCAACTAAGTTAGTAGTATCTATACCATATAAGATATGGAAAGAGAATAAGTCCGATCTTAAGGTTGTTAAGATTTAAGACTACCCTACCCACGTTAAGAGACACACCTAGGACAAAATGGTGTAAGTTTATGAGATATCCCAAGGAAACTTGTGGGTATTATTTTTATCACCTCGAGGACTAAAATATCTTTGTAGCTAAGAGAGCAGTGTTCCTTGAGAAGGAACACATTCTTAGTGGAGATAGTGGGAGCATGATAGAGTTGAGCGAGGTTGGAGAATCTAGCTCAAGCACTATTCCATAGCTAGAGTATGTTCAGGTACTTAGCACATAAGTTCCAATTTTATGTAGGTCCGGTAGAGTATCACATCATCTTTAAAGATATGTAGGATATATTTAAAAAGAGAATATTGAGGATATTGATCCTCAAACCTACAAAGAGGATATTATGAGTATAGACTCTGGAAAGTGGCAAAAAGTCATGAATTCAAAGATGGATTCCATATACTCCAACAAGTTTTAGAACCTAGTTGACACACCCGAGGGTATCATACCCATTGGTTGCAAGTGGATCTTCAAGTAGAAGATCATAGTAGATGGAAAGGTGGAGATCTATAAAGCAAGACTAGTGGTTAAGAGATATTGTCAAAAGCAAGGTGTTGACTATGATGAAACCTTCTCACTTGTAATCATGCTAAAATCCATCCGAATTCTCTTGGTTATTGTAGCACATTATGATTATAAAATTTAATAAATAGACCTGAAAATCATGTTCCTCAATGGTAACTTTGAGGAAGAGGTGTATATAATACAGCTTGAGGGATTTGTGTCCATGGATAGTCCAGATAAAATATGCTAGTTGCTTAGGTCCATCTATAGACTGAAGTAAGCTTTCCAAAGTTGAAACATAAGATTTGTTGAGGCGATCAGATCTTATGATTTCGTTAAGAATGAAGATGAGCCTTGTGTGTACAGGAAGGTAAGTGGAAGTGCTATCACCATTTTAGTGCTGAATGTAGATGACATCATGATCATTGGGAACAATGCAGGAATACTCTCTATAATAAATACTTGGCTATCTAGACACTTCTCCATGAAGGACTTAAGGGAAGCATCCTACATATTAGAGAATTAGATCTATAGAGATAGATCCAAGAGAATGCTTGGCTTATCCCAGTCCAGGCATATAAACACCATTGTCAAAAGGTTTAGCATGAAAAATTTCAAAAGAGGTTTAATATTGATGAGACATGGGATATCACTTTCTAGGAGTATGTCCCTAAAGACTTCTGAAGAAAGGGTAGACATAGATAGGATACTCTATGCCTCAATGATAGGTCTATCATGTATATTATAATATGTATCAGACCTGATATAGTACACACTCTAAGTGTCATGAGTAAGTATTAGGCAAATCTAGGCTTGGAGAACTGGAAAGTAGTAAAATGTATCCTTAAATATTTAAGAAGGACTAAGGATCTTTTACTAAGATATGGACAAAGTAGACTCGGGGTTAAGGGCTACACGGACTCGGGCTTCTAGTCTAATGTCAATGATAGCAAGTCTAATTTAGGAAATGTGTTCACCATGAATGAAGATTTAGTATGCTGGAAGAGTCTCAAGTAATATACTACTATTGACTCGACCATAAAGGCGGAGTACATTGCTGCGACAGACATAGCAAGAGAGGGAGTTCGGATGAAGAAGTTCATCATAGATCTGGGAGTCATGCCAGGTAGTGAGGAGCCGATTCCCTTATATTGTGATAACTATGGGGCAATTGCTCAAATGAGGGAATCCGAGTCTCATCAGAAGTGTTCTGAGGAGGTTCCAACTTATTAGAGAGATTATGACCTAAAGAGATGTAGTAGTGGAAAGAGTTCTTTTCGAAGATAATATCGTAAATCCATTGATAAAGCCATTAACTCATATTGTATTTAAGCCTCACAGAGGTCTAATGGGGATTAAACATGTAGGTGATTGACTTTAGGTCAAGTGGAAGATTGTTAGTTATAAATATACTACAAGCCAATCACGTGAGTGATGACACCTGTTACACGCTACGTTAATCTCTTTACTTATGATTATTGATATTTTCTTACATTATTTAGATGTATATTATGATATCCTTGGATCTATGTAATGAGAATTAGATCATGATGAGATCATGATAATGAGACCAATTCATCTTTAAACATAAACCCTAAATAATCTCGATCATAGGTTACTTGAGAGGACATCGAGATAACCGGACAGACTAGTGTACTATATACACATCCATATGATAGACGTAGCTAGACTTATAGCTACTCATGTGGGGACACTAAGGATACAGTGCAGATACTCATTAGAGAATGAGTTTACTGATTGATTCGCTTATAAAATACTGGATGGTTAATGATATCTGATGTCAGGCAATGATTCCATAGTCCCAATTGTGTGTCTAATCTTTAGATTTGAGATACCAAGATGCTTTGTATAAGTACATCATTCTTTAATGCTAGACTTATATGTTTGAAAATTTTAGATCTAATACAATTAGTTCTCGAGAATGGTAGCCAATCTTACAAAGGCAATTGAATGTTAATAGAAGATCATCCACTCTCAATATCGTGAGAGGAATATCCCATGTATTTTTGCTCAAACAAATCCCTAGCCAAGGTCATTTAGATTGAGAGAGAAAGAGTTCTCTAGGAGAATCATATTAGAGTGAAACTCAAGTGAAAACCGTATGAGCCTAATGGCACATTACCCGGTATACGATCCCTGAGATATTAGATGAATGAGGGGCTATAGGTACAAGGTAATTGAGGGCAGATAGGTCCAAAGGATTGGATTCCCCTGTATTCTCTAGGGATTGTAGCGTAGTGGCCTAGTACGTCCGCAGTCGATGAGTCGAGTGAATTATTATAGAGATAATAATTTACTGAGTCAAAAAGAGTTCTAATAGGTATAACTTACAACCAGCTTGATATTAGGCCTAGAGGGTCACACATATTCGGTAGATGGTACGGCAAGTAGAGGTTTGGATATAAGATATCCGTCGAAGCCCTTATCTTATTGAATATCCAATAAGCCCCTAAATTATTAAATCATACGGATGAGATCCAACAAGAGCTAATAAGAGATTATTGGGTAGAGACCCATTAATTTAAGAGGCTTGGGTAATTGAATAGAGATTCAATACCCAATAGGGTAGGATCCATTTGGATTAAGTTAACAAATGGTCTCTATAAATAGGAGGGAACCAAAGGCCCATAGGCTAGGGTTTTCTTGGTTGCTACCTCTTATTCTCCTCTCGTATTGCAGAGTGTCTTCACAGCCCCTACTGTGTGGATCACCACTAGAGAGGAGGACGCTTGACCTCCTTTTTCTTCTCACATGGATTTGTAGGAATTCAAGGATATATGATCTCCCTAGGTATTATCTTTCTTATGCGTTGTTTTTAATTTTACGAATTTTTGCGCACCAATCTTCGTACGACGATAAAACTTTTTCATGAAAATCTAAGATTTTATTTCATGTTCTTCTGTTGTGTTTGTGATGTTGCCCCTAGATTTCCTAATATGAAGTAGAGAAACAAACTATAAAGAGTATTAAGACTCTTTGATCAGATCAAGGAGGTGTGTACTTGAGTATAGAGTTCACCCAGTTCCTAAAGGACTATATGATTCTATCCCAATAGACATATCCTTATACACCCCAGCTCAATGGTGTATCCGAAAGGAGAAATCGTACATTATTAGATATTGTGTGGTTCATGATGAGTTCCACTGACTTACCCATCTCATTTTGGGGATACACTCTAGAGTCCGCAGCTTACATTCTGAACAGAGTTCCAACTAAGCCGATAGTGTCTGCACCATATGAGATATGGAAAGAGAAGAAGCCTGATCTTAAGGTTGTTAAGATTTCGAGCTGCCCTGCCCACATTAAGAGATACAACCCGGACATGTTGGAATCTAAGACGGGACAATATAAATTCGTGAGATTCCCCAAGGAAACTTGTAGGTATTATTTCTATCATCCTGAGAACCAAAAAGTCTTTGTAGCTAAGAGAGCAATGTTCCTTGATAAGGAATATATTCTTGATTGAAATAGTGAGAGTGTGATAAAGTTGAGTAAGATTGGAGAACCTAGCTAAAGCACCATTCCATAGCTAGAGTTTGTTTAGGTACCTAGCACACAAGTTTCAATTTTACGTAGGTTTAGAAGAGTATCTGATCCTTCTAAGAGATATATGGGATATATCATAGGAGAGGATATTGATCCTCATATCTATGAGGAGGCTATTATGAGTATAGACTCTGGGAAGTGGTAAGAAGCCATAAATTCTGAGATGGATTTCATGTACTCCAACAAGGTTTGGAACTTAGTTGATGCAACCGAGAGTATTGTACCCATTGGCTGCAAGTGGATCTTCAAGAAGAAGATTGGAATTGATGGAAAGGTAGAGACATATAAAGTAAGGCTAGTGACTAAGGGGTATCATCAAAGGCAACGTGTTGACTATGATGAAACCTTCTCACTCGTAGCCATACAAAAATCTATTCGAATTCTATTGGTTATTGCATCACACTATGATTGTGAGATCTGAAAAATGGACATGAAAACTACGTTCCTCAATGACAACCTTAAGGAGAAGGTATATATGATATAACCTGAGTGATTCATGTCCAAGAACAATCCAAATAAGGTATACATATTGCTTAGGTCCATCTATGGACTAAAGCAAGCTTCTCGAAGTTGAACATAAGATTTGATGAGGCGATCAAATCTTATTACTTTATTAAGAACGAAGATGAGCCTTGTGTATACAGGAAGGTAAGTAGAAGTGCTATCACCTTTTTGGTGTTGTATATGGATGACATCTTGATCATTGGGAATAATATAGGAATGCTCTCTACAGTAAAAGCTTGGCTATCTAGAAACTTCTCTATGAAGTACTTAGAGGAAGTATCCTATATATTGGAGATTCAGATCTATAGAGATAGATCCAAGAAGATGCTTAGCTTATCCTAATCTAGGTATATAGACACTATTGTCAAAAGGTTTGACATAAAAATTCTAAGAGAGGTCTCATACCGATGAGATATGAAATATCACTTTCTAAGAGTATGTCCCCAAAGACTCCTGAAAAAAGGACGGACATGGATATAATACATTATGCCTCAGCAATAGGATCTATCATATATGCTATGCTATATATCAGACCTAATATAGCACATGCTCCGAGTGTCACAAGCAAGTATCAGGCGGATCTAGGCTTGGAGTATTAGAAATTAATAAAGTGTATCTTTAGGTACTTGAGAAGGACTAAAGATCTTTTATTGATATATGGAGGAAGTGGCCACGGGGTTGAGGGCTATACAGACTCGAGCTTCTAATCCGATATCAATGATAGCAGGTCTAATTCAAGGTATGTATTCACCATAAATGGAGGAGCAGTATACTAGAAGAGTTCATCACAAATTTAGGAGTCATGCTAGGCAGTGAAAAGTTGATTCCATTATATTGTAACAACTACGAGGCGATTATTTTAAGGAGGTTCCAGCTTATAAGAAAGATCGTAGCCTAAAGAGATATAGCAATGGAAAGAGTTTCATCTAAAGATAGCATCGCAAATCTACTAACGAAACTATTATTTCAGATTGTCTTTAAGCATCATAAGAGTTTGATGAGGATCAGACACATAGGTGATTGGCTTTAGGTCAAGTAAGAGATTGCTAATCATAAGTGTCATACAAGTCAATCACGTGAGTGATGACACGTGTGACATTATACGTATTCTTTTTTCTTATTATTTATTGGTATTTTATTACTTTATCTTGCGTGTTGCATACATTGTGATGTCTATGGATCTGTATAATGGGAATCAGATTCTGATGAGATCATGATAGTGAGACCGATTCACCTTTAAACATAGACCCTAAATAATCTCGGTCATAGGTTACTCGAGAGGGATATTGAGATAACCGCTGCTTTTGTGGAGACACTAAGGATACAGTACATATACTCATTGGAGAATGAGTTCACTGATTGATCCGCTTACGGAATACTGGATGATTGATGATACCTTATTATCATACAGCAATTTCGTAGTCTCAGTGATGTATCTTGTCCTTAGACTTGAGACACCAATGATGTCCTATATGAGTACTCTAATATTTGATACCGGACTTGTAGGTTTAGAAGTTCTCAATCCAGTACAGTTGGTTATCAAGAGTGCCAACCAACCTTATGAGGGCTATTGAGTATCAATAGAGGATCATCCACTTTCGATGTCATGAGAGGAATATCCCATGTGTTCTTGCTTAAATAAATCTCTGACTAGGGTCATTCAAATTGAGAGAGAAAGAGTTCTCTAAAAGAATCCGATTATAGCAAGACTCGAGTAGAAGCCATATAGGCTTGACAGCATCATGCCCGATATCGTTTGGGGACTATAGAAACATGGTAACATAGAACAAATAGGTCCAAAAGATTTAATTCCCCTATATCGTCTAGGGACTATGACGTAGTGGCCTAGTACATCCGTAATCGATGAGTCGAGTGAATTATTATGGAGATAATAATTCACTGAGCCAAAAGGAGTTCTAACAGGTATGACTCATGGCCAACTCGATATTAGGCCTAGAGTCCGATAAATTGGGTCTAGTACATTCGCACCATACCCAATATATTAAGCCTAGTACGTCTGCACCATGCTCGATATATTATAGAGATATTGGGCCTAGTATGTTCGCACCATGCCCGATATATTATGGAGATATTAGGCCTAGTACATTCTCACCATACCCGATATATGATCTCCGAGATATTAGATGAATGAGGGACTATAGGAACATAGTAACTTAGAATAAATAGGTCCAAATGATTTGATTTCCCTATATCATCTGGGGGCTACAGCGTAGTAGCCTAGTACGTCCGCAATTGATGAGTCGAGTGAATTATTATGGAGATAATAATTCACTAAGCTAGAAGAAGTTCTAATAGGTATGACTCATGGTCAGCTTGATATTGGGCCTAGAGGGTCACACACATTTGGTAGGTACTACGATAAGTAGAGGTTCAGATATGAGATATCCGTAGGAGCTCCTATCTTATTGGATATTCAATAAGCCCATGAATTATTGGATTCTATGGATGAGATCCAATAAGAATTAATAAGAGATTATTAGGTAGAGAACTACTAATCTAAGAGGCTTAGGTAATTGGATGGAGATCCAATACCTAATAGGGCAGGATCCATTATGGTTAAGTTGACAAGGGACCTCTATAAATAGAATGGAACTAAAGGCCTATAGGCTATAACTCTTTTGGCTGTCATCTCTTATTCTCCTCTTCCTTTCTTCTTCTCGGCCAATAGCCCTTATTTGGGGCTTCTGGACAGCAAGAAGGGTCGACGCCTTCTTGATTGCATGATGCACAAAGAGGAAATTGGTGTACTGATTTACGAAGCATCTTCACAACCCTTGTCATGTGGATCACCGCTAGAGAGAAGGATAGTAGACGTCCTTTATCCTTTCCCATAGATCTACATAAATTTAGGGATATACGATCTCCCTATGTAACATAATTCTTTTACACGCGTAGTTTTTCGGTTTCATAGTTTTTTGTGTACTAATCTTTTGCATGATGATAAAACCTTCTTTTCTTTAAAAATTCTATGATTTTATTTTCTGTTCTTCTACTATTCTTGTGATATCACCCCAGATTTCCTAATAGAGAAAACAGTTCCTAAAACTCCTCAGCAAAATGGTGTGGTAGAAAGAATGAATAGAACCATTGAAGAAATGATGAGATGTATGCTTTCTCATACCAAGTTATCTAAGTCATTTTAGGGAGAGGCTATGAGAACTACAGTTGACTTGATAAACCTTTTTCCATTAGTCCCTTTGAAAGGTGATATTCCAAAGAAAGTATGAAAAGGGAAAGATATATCTTATGATCACTTGAGAGTCTTTAGGTGCAAAGCATTTGTTCATATTCCCAAAAATAAGAGGTCCAAACTTGATAATAAGGCAAAAGCATACATTTTCTTAGGGTATGGTCATGAAGAGTTTGGGCACAAATTATAAGATCCAATGAATAAAATGATTATTAGAAGCAAAGATGTTGTGTTTCTTGAAGTCTAATTGTTTGATAATGATGACAATATTGAAAAACCAAAAACCTTTGTTTATATCCCTTGGAGTTTGATTTGAATTCCTCCACATGTAGTTCATGATGATCACAAGGGAGATGAACAAAAAGATTATGGTGAGAATGTCAGTGATTATACTCCTATAATTGATGATGTTGAACCAATTGAATAATTTGAACAACACCTCCACCACTAGTTGAGATTCTATTGAGAAGATCTATAAGATAGTGACAATCATATAAAAGATATCCTTCACATTAAGTATGTTATGCTCATTAATGAGGGAGAGCCAAAAACTTACCAAGAAGTTATTCTACATGAGCATAAGAATAAGTGAGTTAAAGCTATGTAGGAAGAGATCAAATCCTTGCTTGAGAATCACACTATGACTTAGTAAAATTGCCTAAAGGGAAGAAAGCTCTTAAGAATAAATTAGTTTAAAAATTATAGTTTGAAAATAATAGCTCACAATAAATATATAAGGCACAACTAGTTGTGAAAAGATTTAGTCAGAAGAAATGTATTGACTTTGAAGAAATATTTTCTCCTATGGTAAAAATATCCTCTATCTGAGTTATTCTTAGTTTTGTTGCCCACTTAAACTTAGAAGTTGAGTAATTTGATATTAAAACTACATTTCTTCATGGTGGCTTAGAAAAATACATTTACATAGAGTAACCAGAAAGTTTTAAAGTCAAGAGAAAAAAATCTAATGTACAAGCTTAGGAAAAGCTTATATAGACTTAAACAAGTAATTAGATAGTGGTATAAAAAGTTTAATTCCTTTATGATGAGCCAAAGTTACAATAGAATAACATTTGATTATTATGTGTTTACAAAAAGGTTTTCAAATAATGATTTTATTATTCTCGTGCTATATGTTGATGATATGCTAATTGTTAGCTATGATGCTAGTAAAATTAAGAAGTTTAAAAGAGAACTAAGTAAATCTTTTGTCATGAAAGACTTAGGATCGGTGAAATAAATAATTGGCATGAAGATTTTTCATGATAAGAAGAATAGAAAGATTTAACAATCTTAGAAGACCTATATTGAAAAAGTTCTTGAAAGATTCAACATGAGCAAAACCAAAATAATTTGTTATTCACTTGTAGGTCATTTCAAGCTTAGTTCGAAACAATGTCCTATAAGTGATAAAGAAAAAGAAGAAATATTCAGAGTGCCTTACTCATCTGCGATAGGCAATTTGATGTATGCTATGATTTGTACGACGCTAAATATAGCTCATGCAGTTATAGTTGTTAGTCGATTTCTCTCTAATCTTAGTAAGAAATATTAGGTAGCAGTAAAATAGATATTAAGATATTTAAGAGGTACTTCCAAGTTATGTTTATATTTAGCAATGGTGAACCTATACTAGAAGGGTACACAGATACAAATATAGCATGTGATATTGATTCCAGGAAGTTTATTTTGGGATTCTTAATAACATTTATAGGGAGAACAGTCTCTTGGCAATCTAAGTAATATAATTGTATTGCTCTATCAACCATAGAAGAAGAATACATAGCAATTACCGAAGCCTAAAATAAAGCTTTATAAATGATAAAGTTTTTACAAAAATTGAGCTTGAAATAGAAAAGATGTACTATGTATTGTGATAATTAGTGTCATTCATCTCTCCAAGAATTCAATATACCATTCTAGATCCAAGTATATTAACATAAGATATTACTAGATTCGTGATATGCTTGAGATGAAAGAATTGTACTTAGAAAAGATACATATAAATGAGAATGGATCAGACATATTTCTCTTTTATGCAAGTTGTAGAATTGATCTATGAAATTAGGAGCACATGCCATCCTAATTGAAGTTTTAATGAATCATGTTTTTAGATTAGCATCATGCGGTGCCACTATTAAAGGCATCTCAGGGAGTACACAAACAAAATAAATATTTTGTATCCTCAATTTATGAGAAATCAGAATGCATATGATAGTGTAGAATAAATATTTGAGTTATTCGACCTATCTAAGGTGTATCTTGCCAATCTACAATTAGGACTTGTCTTAGAAGATATTCCTCCAAATAAATACTAGTTATGTTTGCTAGGAATTGAAGTACATTTCAAATATCATTAATCTACGAAATTCAAAGCTGGATATGAATGGACATTTTCAGTATGATATTTTGTCATGGTAATTTTCATATGAAGCATTGAGATCAGATTTCATATTTTATTGGTTAACAGGTTTACAAGAGTAAATGAAATCTGGTGTTCCAAAACTGATTTCCAATTAATATTATCCTGAAGAAGTGAATTTTGGGACAAAATTTGCTTTTCTTTGCATTATTAGTATGATAAAGAAAGAGGATGAATCTCAGCTCCACGGTAAAGTTGGTTATCTATGATTACGGTGTTTATAGATAGTTGTTCTGTTTGCATGCATCATTTTGACTTTGTATTGTTGGTAGCTCCTAAATCATCTTTTTTTATAATTTTCTTGCTTCTTCATCTTTGAATTTTAGAATATTAAGATGAAAACTCTATTTAAATCTATCTTTAGGGATTTAATAGAGAATAGATATGTAAATCAAGATGAAAATATTAGGCTAAGAAAAATTAGAAAGAATAACTCAAAGGTATTGTTCTTCATTCAACAAGCTATATATGAGACAATCGTCTCAAGAATTATAGTAGCTACAATCTTAAAGTAAGTTTGATTAATACTTTAAAATGAATTTCAAGGTTCATTGAAAGTAATTATGATAAAACTTCAAACACTTCATCGTGAGTATACAGATTTTCTTTCTCAAGTAACTAAAATTATTAGTCAAATGAAATCTTATGAAAAACATCTTCATAATCATATTATTGTCATAAAAGTTTTGAGAAGTTTAACCCTGAAATTTGATCATGTTTTTATTGTAATTGAGGAATCAAAAGATTTATCTATTTTTTTATTTGATGAACTAATGAGTTCCTTACAAGCACATAAAACAAAGTCGAATACGTTATTAAGAAAAATAAAGAATAAATATTTCAAGAGAGAGTTTTTTACTTCAAAATAAGAGAAAAAATCAATAGAAAAAAAAGTGATAGAGGAGGATTTCAACATAGAGAAAATGGAAG